>WQNJ02000004.1:387500-1650000 GCA_016584745.2 Phylloscopus trochilus trochilus | reverse complement strand
TAATTGGTTTTAAAGTGAAAATCTAATTAGAGCTAATAGATTGTTGTTGTTTTTAGAAGTAGATAGCTTGCTGGCATTTTAAAAACATGCAATTTGGGGTTTGGGTTAATTTTGACAGCAATAAAAATAGCTCTTGTGGGGATTTCTTGTTAGAAATACATTCATAGACAGTGATGAGATGTATTCAGAAGAGGGCAAGAGGTGGAGAATTTATAAGCTTTTATAAACTTACTTTTTTTATGACTGTTTTCATCCTCTCTCTTAGAATTAGAAATCAGAAGACGGGAGGATGAGTACAGATTTACAAGTAAGTGAACCCCTCTCCTCATGTCCTCCTCTGCAATACCTACTTTTATGACATGGAGAAGAGTCTTTAGTGACTGCTAGTTTGAAATGTTGGGTGAAGTCCAGTGCTTGTACTTTTTCATCATGGAAATCAAGAGCTTGGGTTTATTTCTTCTCATATGTTAAAAAAAAAATAAAAGTAATTACAGTAAAAATGAGTAAATTTGTAAGGACTGAAAATTTGTCTTGCTTTTTAATGTAGAGGAATATTTTTAGGTAATCCACTGTGCCATTGGAAATTCTTTTTTTGCCTCTGCAAAAGTATGATTGGTACTCCTGTTTGTATAATAATTGTGCTGTATTTCTGTTGCTTTCCTCTCTGTAAGCTTCTGTACAGAGAGAATTCTAGGTTTGCAGAAGAATCAAGCTGTTATTGTGTGTTTAAGGTAGTGACAGACCTTGTTGGTGCTCAAACAGTGCTGTTATTGTTTTTTTCAGAACTCCTGCAGATTGCTGGAATCAGTCCACATGGTAATGCTTTGGGAGCATCAATGCAGCAACAAATGAACCAGCAGATACCTCAGGAAAAACGGGGAGGAGAAGTACTAGATTCACCCAATGATGACATTAAACTTGAAAAAAGTAATATTTTGCTGCTTGGACCAACGGGATCAGGTATACAGCTGCATGTTTCTATAGGTGTCCTGTTTTTCATGGAATTTGTTGTTAATGAGTGATTTTCCTCATCTGTGATTATTCAGATTTGGTTTCTTAAAAAAACCCCTAAACTGTGAATTTCAAATTTGCGTTCCAGTGCTTTCGTGCCATGTTAACATGCTGAGCTAATGGCCTTAAAAAGGAATGAGCTGTAGTTGTGTGGTTTTCTTTTTTCTTTTTTTTTTATGCCTATATTTACTGACTGAATAAAAGATGCCACTTTGACTAAGCTGAAATAAAATGCATTTATAGTTTCTCTGCTTTAGCTGGCAAGCTGAGATGCTGCAGTTAGTGCTGTTTCACCTCTGGGACAGGTTAGTTGCAGGGGGTTGGAAAGAGATTATTTTATATGTTCATAAGCCTTGGGAGTGTTTGTGCTGAAATGATGGCATTTTGCAGACTTCTTGGGAGAACATTGCCTAAACAATATTTTAATTCTGTTTCTTCCCAACTTCAAAGCAGGAGCAATTGGACTTTGCACTGCACCCTGAGTGTCTGCAAAGGACTACTGATTTATTTAATCTTTAAACTCTGCAAGTACATGTGTTATGGTTTTTATATTGTGTGACATTTTGTGATACTGTATGCATTTCAAGCTGCCTTAAATGTGTGTTACTAAACTAAAACCAGAAATGCAGCCTGCCAATGTAAAAACCACTGCTTATGAAAGCTATCTCCCTTGGAAAATATTCTTACATTAAGATGCTGGTATGATTCAGAATGTCTAATAAGAGTAATGATGATCCTGTGGTGAATGGTTTGGTTTGGAGGGTACCTTAAAGCTCCCCTTGTTCCACCCCTGCCATGGGCAGGGACACCTTCCACTATCCCAGGTTGCTCCAAGCCTTGTCCAACCTGGCCTTTGACACTTCCAGGGATGGGACAGCCACAGCTTCTCTGGGCAACCTGTGCCAGGGCCTCACCACCCTCACAGAAAAGGATTTCTTCCCAATATCTTACCTAAACCCAGCCTCTTTCAATTTAAAGCCATTCCCCCTTGTCCTGTCCCTACACACCCTTGTTAAAAGTCCCTGTTCAAGTACTTGGATTTGTGTGCTCTGAGAGAAATGTGTGGCAATTCTAACATGCAGCTTTTATTTTACCAGGTAAAACCTTGCTGGCTCAGACTCTGGCTAAATGCCTCGATGTCCCTTTTGCTATCTGTGATTGTACCACCTTGACTCAAGCTGGCTACGTTGGGGAAGACATTGAATCTGTCATCGCAAAACTCCTGCAAGATGCCAACTACAATGTAGAAAAAGCACAGCAAGGTAAACTTCTAATGTGTGTTTCAGAGACTGTTAATTTTGTTGAAGTGCTGTAAGCTTTTGAGGCCACCAGTGTTCCTGCTGCATGTACCCAAAGTTTAAGTCAGAGAGAATAAACCTGCAAAGAGCTCAACGTGTGTCTCGTAGTTTTGTTTTTGTCCATAACTGGACAAAATTGTGCATGCTTTTGCAGTCGGGAAGTAGAACAGACAGCTGCTCTCTCAAATCTTACTATTCTCTGTAAATTCTTGCTTCTCTTTAAAAGTAAGATCTTCTTTAAACCCGTTTTCTGTAACTGCAGGAATTGTTTTTCTGGATGAAGTAGATAAGATTGGCAGTGTTCCTGGTATCCATCAGTTACGGGACGTTGGTGGAGAAGGTGTTCAACAGGTAAATACTTCCATGGAGTAATTTTACTTCCTGAGTGAACAGGATGTAGTATCCTATCATGTCAAACAGCATGGGAATGTATGGAGTCATAGTTCTTCAGTTCCTTAATTATTCACCTTCAAAGGACACATCTTTCCTTTTCATTAAAATAAGTAACCTCAAAAGCAGTTTGAGGCATCCTCATGGAAGCATTTTAGTTCAAAAATGTCTTTGCAGCATTCAGACAGCCATTTCATAATGTAGGCAAGGACAGGTAACGTTTTCCAGTTAAACAAAACTCTTAAAGCAGCTAATCATTATATGCATAATGTGCATGGGAGCCACATTAAAGGAATGTTTTTTGTCCTTGAGTAGGATTGTCTTGTAGGAGGGAAAACTGACTGTTTTGGACACTTACTATAAAGGCATAAGGGAGCAAAAAATAAGAGTATATTTGTGCAAGTGAATATATCATGGTGTGCCCTTTTACATGATGCTACACAATGGAAATTTTTTATTGCTTATTTCTTCTTTCCTTCTTAGGGCTTGTTAAAATTACTTGAAGGCACAATAGTAAACGTTCCAGAAAAGAATTCTCGGAAGCTACGCGGAGAAACGGTGCAGGTTGACACAACAAACATCCTGTTTGTAGCTTCTGGTGCTTTTAATGGTCTTGACAGAATTATCAGCAGGAGGAAAAATGAAAAAGTGAGTGCATCAGGCTGTATCTGGACTGAAAAATCATGATCTTGATTGTTGTTCACAATACTGACTTTTAAAGGTCTTGCTCTATTTGTAAACACAGTAAATTTCTTTATTTCAGCAAGTGGTGCTAAAAGCCATCATCATTTAAATACCTGATCCTGCAGTTCACTGTTTTGTAGATTAGTGTCTGGGGACAGGGTTCTGGCTGTAGCATTCTGACAAAATGTGCTCCCTGTCTCTAGCACTAAAGGAGTGACTGAAATTCAAGTTCTTGTTCATGTTAATTCATGTAGCTTCCCATGTAAGCAAACTTGCCTGTATTTGCTTCACTTATGAGTGTCACTGGTACTTGTAAAATGACCAGAACATGTTGCCAACCTTCTTTATTTTAAGAAAAAATTGCTCTTGTACTGATGTATTAATCCTTCCCTGAGGAAATTCAATTTCATAAGAAACTGATTGTATGCAAGGGGTCTAATTTTACTCTAAGTAGTTTCTTGAGCTCGAATTAGTATGTAATGACATAATCAGTCACTGCAGATTTTTTTAATACTCATGGAGAGTGATTTATTTACATCAAGAAAACTCAGTTCTTACAGTTCTCTAAGCAGAGCATGTTTGTTTTGCAGTACCTAGGATTTGGGACACCATCTAACATGGGGAAAGGCAGGAGGGCTGCAGCAGCAGCTGATCTCGCCAATATCAGTGGAGAGTCTGACCCACAGGAAGATATTGAGGAGAAGGATCGCTTGCTGCGCCACGTGGAAGCCAGGGATCTCATCGAGTTTGGCATGATTCCTGAATTTGTGGGACGTTTGCCTGTTGTGGTTCCCCTGCACAGCCTGGATGAGAAAACCCTCGTACGGATCCTCACGGAGCCACGGAATGCTGTGGTGCCTCAGTACCAGGCACTGTTCAGCATGGATAAGGTTTGAGTTTTTATTTGATGACTCTTTGGTGTTCCTGTTTATAAATACAGTGCTGTTTTCAGTAATGCTTGTACTCCACATGCTGAGTTATAAATGAAGTCATTAAGTGAACTTCCCATTTTTCTCTGTGTAGTGTGAATTAAATGTAACTGAAGATGCATTGAAGGCTATAGCCAGACTGGCCCTAGACAGAAAAACTGGTGCCAGAGGTCTTCGATCTATAATGGTGAGTAAATTAAGTCTCATAAACAATAAATGAAGCTTCCTGGATTTGTGTCTATGGACCTAATTGTGACTGTTCCCAGTGAAAATCACACTTAGTTCTGGCCACATGGATACAGTAAGTCTTTCTAATGCTGTGAGTATTCAGAGTTCTTCCAAGAAGACTCCTAACTCTGAAAATCACTTCTGTAGAAGAGGGTATATAGAAATATTTTTCCCTCCATTTTCTTTCTTGTAGGAAAAGCTGCTGCTGGAGCCCATGTTTGAAGTGCCCAATTCTGACATCGTATGTGTGGAAGTTGACAAAGATGTTGTAGAAGGCAAAAAAGAGCCAGGATACATTAGGTAAAACCGTAACAGAAGTAGCAGAACAGACCAGTAATACAACTAGACAGGTATTCTGATGGAATAAACACAAATCCATGCACACAACCTAAAAAAGATTTGTTGCTCTGTATATTGTATGCAGCTGAATTAGTGCCTGTTCTGTCCTAGAGACTTTGGATTTGTATTGCTTTAGTTTTTAAGCAGAAATTTTAAAATAAACATATGTGAAGTTACTTTTGTGTGTATACCTGTAGAAATGAAAGTAAATTTTAACAGTAAAAGTTTGAAATTCAGTTGTGACTGTACTGAAATCTCTGAAATGAGACTGTTTCTTTATTCCTCCTTTTTTACCACTGATATGGGTTTTTTGATAAAAGCTCCAGGCTGCAAAAGTTTTCTACATTACTGTTTCAACAGTGGAGAGCCACAAAGGCACATCTGTTGATTTGCTGAACTCTTGTTAAAATAATCAGTTTAATGTTGTAAAGAGTATGGTAATGATGTGGAATGTTGAAAACATTGGACAAATCTGCATTAAAAAAAAATCCAACAACTTCAGTGAATGAAGGATGGAATTGTGAGAGAATGGGTCAGGTTAAAACTGGTTTAAAAATTAGTTCCCAGATTTCAGATCTGAAATTTAGGAACTTGATCTTGGTTTCTATCATTGACAATGTTGTTTGAGTGGCATTCTCCACTAAGGTACATTTACTCATTTCAGCATCTTGTCTGTGGTGAAGCTTGGCTCAGCCTTGTGTTGTTGGAGTGAAAACTATTACACTGATGGTTGCTTGAAGTGATTTTGTCTAGCACCAGAAATACGAAATTTATTGATTAAATCAAACAACTTACTGAAAACCAGAAGGTTAATTGAATTCAGTTAATGAGCCTGTGTGCTGGTGGCACTGCAAATGTGCACAGCAGCATTCCCAGATCAGAAGGTCAGAACTTCTGTCACGGGGCACAGTGCATGTGACATGTTTGTCAGAATCCATGGAAAGCGTCTCTTGTTTCTTTTTCCCTCTATGTCTAAGCTATCTGATCATTCCTTTCAATCCTAGGGCTCCCACCAAGGATTCATCAGAAGAGGAGTATGACTCTGGAGTGGAGGAGGAAGGCTGGCCTCGACAGGCAGATGCTGCAAACCATTAAACACTGTCAGAACTCTCACCTGCAAAAAAGCTCACTGGGTTCTTTCCTTACGATTGCCTCTGACTCCAGCCTGATCCCAAAGGCACCGGATCTGTCTCGGATATGATGCGTGATGAGGAATTTCATTAGCTCAATCAGATCGTGTATTTTATTGCAGCATCACATTGATTTGATGGACAGAGTGTGGACTGGGATGGCATATAATGTTCAAATATGAATTGTATATTACACTTGTTCAATTCAAATGTATAGCCAATGCAGCAGCACCTGCACTGCCCTTGCCAGAAGCTAAAGCAGCAGCGCAGGTGCTGCCAATAGTTAGATCTAACAATAATGTTACTCTACAAATGGGAAATTAAAATTAATAATTAGTAGAGGGTGAGTAAACTTATCTTAGCTCCTGGTACGGCTCACAGGGGGGTTTTGTTCAGGTCAGTGTTAGAGTCCTGCTGGTGTGTGACACCCAGTGGGTGCTGGAGTGATTTGTTACATTGGTGGGGGAGGAAGCCCTTTTGGAAAAACTGGGACACACTTTGTGACACTGCTGGGAGATTCTGCTAAAATGTGACACTGGTTTGTTACAATAATTTGAATATCCAATAATACCCTTCACGTCTCTATTGGGAGCTTTAGACACCTTGGATACTGTGAAAGAAGGTGAAGTCAGTCATTTGCTGGTTTTCCAGAGGGGTAAACAAGATTCCTAGGAAGCAGTAAAACCATCTAAATTTGGATGAGAAGTCGCCATAAATTTTTAAATATTAATGTTCTAATATAGTACATTTTGTTTAACATATTGGAACTATCATGCATCAATTTTTTGGTGCCAGGTATTTGCCCAACCTATCTTATAATGTTAAGAGATGAAAGAAGTAAATGTATAATATTTTTGCTGTAATCAGTAGTAAATGTTCACATGAGAGTGCTTTTTAAGTTATATTCTCAAATGCTAGTATTGCATCTTGTGGGTTTGTCTTTGATTTTTAGTGTCACAGCAAGCAATCCTCCTCTTCTGTTCTCCACCAAAATTAATCTAATCCTTTAGGAAAGTCTTTGTAAAAACACTAAAGGACCTGTATGTTTTTGATTTGTTTCAGGAATTAAAATTGTTGCTTACAATTTGTTTTGTCCTTCGGTGAAAATGTGGACTTCAGTTTCCCTAAAACTTTAATTCACACTATTTAAATAAAACTTTCCTCCTTCTTTTCAGTCTAGTGGATGTTTTAGGATGGGAAAGGATACCGAAAATCTATCGACCCTATTTTTATCATTAATTTTTGTCATGTAAATTTTATGTACTACTTGTGTTCTTCCCTAGCAGCAGTGTGACATGCAGTTTGTAGCCAGGTGCGACAGATACTTCCCGTGGGATTTCAGACTTTTTTTCAGGTTAAATGACTCACTAATGGTTCAGAAAAAGCTGCATTTGGAGTTGAGGATATTTGGTCCCCTTGAACTGGGAATCTGTGGTGAACTATCTGTAACTGCATCCTCACTTTCCTTTTTGTAGAGTGAAAAAAAATATAACAGCTTTTAATTCTGAATCCTTTAATTCAAATCCTTTTTTAAACAGGTAGAAAAAAACCACCACATTTTAGGTGAAACTGTTCAACAACTTAGTTTTGAAAGTTGTTTGGAATTCTGTAACCAAGAACTGTTTTTAAGGAAACAAAAATGCCGTGTAACTACAGTTTGTACTTCACCTCTGGCGTTTGAATAAAAGCGAATATTCAAGCAGTGGAGAGTTGTCATCCCTGACGCTATCCCCACATATTTTAAGTTTTAGGAGTAGTTCTTGAAATACAATTTTTCAAGTGGAGCGAGAGGCGGGCGGGGCGGGTCCTCCCGGCCGCCAGGCGGCGCTGTGGCGCTGCGCTGAGGCGGGAGCTGAGGTGGGGTGATGGCGGCTCGCTGAGGGCTGTGGCGGGATCATGGCGCAGCCGCCGCCGTTCCCCTCCCGCCTCCCGCCGCCCTTCCGTGCCTTCCCGCCGCCCTTCCCCGGCCCTGCCGTCCGCCCAGCGCCCTTCGCGGTGGGGCCGGTGGCACCCCCGCCTTTCTTCTTGCCGCCGCCTGCCGGTGAGGGGGCACCGCGCTTCCCGCCGGGCGTCCCGTACTTAGCGGCGGCCCCGCCGCGGGCAGCGGCCGAGGAGGAGGCGGTGCAGCGGCAGCAGGATGAGCTGTGGCTGTCGCAGTTCCTGGGCCGCCGCCGCTCCGCTGCCCCGCCGCCGCCGCCGCCTCCCGCCGCTACCAGCCCCAGCAGCGCCCGGGCCGTGGCGGTGGCGGCGCTGGAGCGGGTGGCCCGGGTGACAGCGCTCTGCCGGGCCCTGCGGCGGAGCGAGGACGAGGGCGACGAGCCGGGCTGGGCCTGGGCGCGGGAGGAGGCGGAGGCGGCGCTGCAGGAGCTGCGAGAGGTCGTGCGGCCCCTGCGGGAGCCCGGGTACGGCGAGGCGCTGCGCAGGAAGGCCGAGAGGGCGAGGAAGAGGAGGCTGCGCCTGCAGCGGAGGAAGCATGAAGCCAGGGCGGCGAAGGAGGAGGAGGCGGCCCGGGCCGCCGAGCGAGAGGCCAAGATCGACCAGTGGCGGGCTAAGTGCATCCAGGAGGTGGAAGAAAAGAACCGGGTACGGTCCCGAGTGCCTGGTCCTGCCTCTCCCCGGGGCTCTAGGACGGCGCGGTGAAGCAGGGGTGACCTGCCGGTAACGGGGTCACGGCAGGTTGTGCCTGCCCCACACCTGGCTTTGACCCCCGTGCTTCAGTGGGTACCACTGAGGTGTTACATGATTTCAGCATACTGAGAGAGGTATTATTTCCAAGGCCTGCAGCCCTGCTTCTTGCTTAGAAGTCTTGGTGGGCATCTCAGTTTTGCCATCCTCATATTCTAGGCCTGTACGTGAAATTGGGGTTTAAGTTGTTTATGAACTCCTGGAGGTTTTTCTCTCTGGTCCCAAGTGTCAGCCTGTCCACACAGCTCACAGCTACCCTGTGGTGGTCAATGCTGTTTCAGTATCCATCAGCCTTGCCTCCTGCTTTCATCCTTCTAAAGTTTATGCTTTACAAGCTTTTTGGATCTCACGGAGAAGTAAAGCATCTCCAAACCAAAAAATACTACCTCAAATTAGACTTGTTGGGAAGTGCTGTAGGCACCTTTCTGTTGGTTTTTGGTTAAAGAGCTCCCTTCCTGCTGGTTTGCTGCTGGGATGGTCCAGAGCAGCTGCTGAGGAAGGGTTTGTGGTCAGGCTGTGGCAGGTAATGGTCTTTAATTGCAGAACTGTGGAATCAGGATGGCTTCTGTTTATTGTAAAGTATTTACCCTAAATTTCTGTGATTAAAGGCTCTCAGGCTTTTCATCATTCATAAATCATCTAGGAAGTGTTCAGAAATGTGTGGATGTGGCACTTGAGGACGTGGTTTAGTGGTGAACATGGTGGTGGTTGACAGATGGACTTGATGATCTTTTCCAACCTTAACAATTCCACAATTCTATGGTTTGGCCCAGAGTTACGAGTCCCACAGCATTCTTTTTTGTTTTCTGAAGTCTGTGGCAGTTTAGCTTTTTTTTTTTATTTTCATAAATGGGCAAGGCTGGGTGGTTGATTTGACTTGTTGCTGTGACTGTGAAATCACTCTGCTCTCCGGTGCTTTGCTAATCTCTGAAAATACCATTTGATTCTTGCCTTTGAGGGATATTTCACACATCTCATCTGGTTTTTTTCCTTCCTTTCACAGGAACGAGAGCTGAAGGCTGCTGCTGACAGTGTCCTGTCTGAAGTCCGGAAGAAACAAGCAGATACAAAGAGGATGATGGACATCCTGCGCGGGTTGGAAAAGCTTCGGAAACTGAGGAAAGAAGCTGCTGCCAGGAAAGGTTCGTTAACAAGATTGATCCAAACTTTTTAAATTGTGCACACAGGAAATAAGATGAGGGTGCCCTGTGCTGACTTGCTAGGTGCAGCTTCAAAAAGCTGCATCTTCATTGTGATCTTAATTACAAGAATAGGTACAAAGTGCTGAATTCAGTGGTTGTGTTCCTATGTTTCCAAGCTCTTTCTAGAAGAAGGTTTATTCCAGGAAGAATTCTATGTGTTAACAAGGTTAAGCTCATGTCCCTCTGAGATTTTGCCAACTCTGCTCTCAAGTCTGGTATCAAACCACCTTCCGAATCTGAAAACTTAAAATCACTTCTCTTTCTGTTCAGGTGTTTGTCCACCTCCTTCAGCAGATGAAGCATTTGAAAATCAGGTGGAAAGTCTCAAAACGTTGCTCAAAACTCGCACAGAACTGTATGAAGCTGAGGAAAGAGCATTAAGAGTTATGCTGGAGGGAGAACAGGAGGAGGAAAGGAAGAGGGAAATGGAAAAGAAACAGAAGAAGGAAAGGGAAAAACTACTACAGCAGAAACTGGAAATGGATTCCAAGCTGTTTGGGGATCCAGGTAAATTCTGCCTCCTGTTCTTAACAGTGTTTTTCCACATCACTTCCCCATATCACAGACACTGGATTTGAAATGCAGGCACAGATCTAGTTGAGAAAGGAATCATCCACTGGAGTAATTTATGGTCTGAGAATGGGGGATAAATATAGGGCTGTTAACTCCTGTGGTGTAAGAGGAGCTGTTGAGCTCTTCAACGTGGGCTGCAGCACATCTCAAGCTGGTTTCATAAGGTTTTGCAAGAAGAGGTTGTAGATTAAACTGAAGTGAGAATAAACAGAATAGATGGAAGACTTCCAGAACCCAGTAGATGCTTTAGTCTGGTGCTTTGGTAAGTGTGACTCAGGTAACCTGTAAAGATTCAGTGTCCATATGTTCCTCATTTTTAGATGGTGGAGTCAGGAAGTTTTGCTAGCCTTGGCTTTCCTCTGACAGCTGTGGTATGGACCAGGAGATGTGTAACATGTAAAGAGTTTCATACATTACCTAGGGACCCAATGTCGGATTACAGCTGGACAGCAGAAAATGATTTTGCAAATTTGGGGCTTCTGAGACTCGCTAGAATGGAAGGTTTCTCTGGATTATTAAACAGTTTCTGTGTCTGTGTTTTCACAGCTGAATTCCCACTTGGCCATCTACTGCAGCCTTTCAGAGACTACTACTTACAAGCTGAACATTCTGTAGCAGCACTAATCCAGATCAGGTAAAACCAAAGAAAGTACTTTGTCATCAGAGATGGCAAACACTGGTTTTTGCAATTGTAAATTTAGTGCCCCTTTTGGTTTGTCAGCTTCCAAATATGGTTATGCAATGGATTGTTCTGTTTTTTCAAGTTTCTTGCTTGAGTCATATCCAGCAGATGCCCATGTGAGGCAGAGCGCACTTCCATGCGTAACCATTCCATTTAACCCCAGAACACTGAATTTTCACATTTGTCTTTTGAAAAACAAGTTGAAGAGTGCAAGTATTGTGTGTTTTGATCAGTAACATCTATGTGGCTGTATAATAAATCTTTCCAGCAAATTAATCCCAGCTCTCCTCTCAAACAACCCTCTCTCTGTTAAAGGCATGAATGGGATCGGTACTTGGTGCCAGCTGACCACCCCGAAGGAAGCTGCATCCCTCCAGGATGGGTTCTCCCAAGTCTCCCCACCAATGACACTTGGGCCACTGCTGTCAGATAATTTAGTAATAAATTATTTCAACATTAGAAGATTGCTTCATTGTAATTATGTGGAAATAAGAGAGGGTCCAAAGAGGAAGTCTCGTCCTTTCTTTTGGCAGCCAGGTACTGGAATGTCTTTACTGGAACGTCTTGAAAAAAAGTTTAAGAATTGTTTTAGCTGATTGACTGTGCAGGGAGATAGCTGAGCAAGCCCAGAGCTGCCAGGCCTCTTGTGGTGTGGAATTACAATCCAGCTACAAGTTCTTGTTAAAATCTCAATCTTAATAAAGGAACATTGCTGATGGTGGTATTTGTGCCAGTATTAACATACTATTTTTAGTGGCTTTTATCTTTATAAAGGATGATGAAAACTTCAGAAATAAAGAATTTTTTTAAAAAAGAAGAGATCATTAGTAAACATGTTTTTCTTCTTAAATGAAGCATGTCAAGCATCGCTGTCAAAATAGTTTCTGTATTTTTGGGTGTAGAGACAAACCTATTACAAGTTTAAACGAATTCTGAAGTACAAACAAGACAGGACTTTTCAAGGTTGATTAAAGCAGCTGTTGACATTTTACTTTTGTGGACTAAAACTGATACCAAAACATGGAAAAAATTTCCAGTTGTGGTGAAATAGGTCAGACAGCCATGTGAATAAATACAAATTTGATGAATAAGCCTGCTGGAAAAAAAAAACTAATAAAATCTGAAGTCTAACCTACTGTAAGTGTTTTGACTATATAGATATTTTTGTATAGGGATATATCACATCTATAATATTTGATTAAAAACCAGCTTTGTTTTGTAAGTTGGTTTTTTTGTACAGAACAAATAAAGAAAAATGGATTTTTGTTCTTTTGTTTAAAGCATTTTCACGCCAGGAAAGAGATTTGTTTGAGTACTTTGCATCAAATACGACTTCAGCGAGGAGAGAATTGTTGGGAAACCGTTTGTGTGAAGGAACTTCTCCCTCCTGCAAAGTGACAGAGGTGACATCTGATGTCAAAGCTTTTCATGTTCTGGACAGCTTGCTTGTAACTGTGACGGCCCATATGGATTTGGGGCTTTGGTGTTCTGCACAGATTGCTGTGGCACCTTTCCAGAGCTGCAGTCCTTATTCTTGCCTAGCCCCAATGTGTGGGAATCGAGTTAATCTCTCCAGTGCTTTGCCTCTTGGCGTCACAATAGTGCGTAATTCACGTGTGTCATTGCCTAAATTCAGTCCTTGGGCCTTAGGTGTAATGTTAGTAGTGTCCTGGCTGAACCTTTGCACTGGTTCCTGTCAGTAAGAGACACGAACTGATCGTTCCTGATAGAACATGAGTGCAGAAGTTTGCAGTTCTTGCTCGCCTGTAGCACCTCAAAATACGGATGGCCATGAAGTCCTCTGCAGGTGGTGTTCTGATTCGTTCTCCCCTACATCCTCCTATCCATAGTGTCACTTCCAGCATCTCATTACTCCAGACCCAAGGCTGAGTTAGACCCTGGGGTGTCTTCCCTGATGAAAAAGCACAAGATCTGATACAAAAGTAAAAAAAAAAAAAACTGCATAAAACCAATACAAACCCAACACTTTCAGTTCGGGCAGCTTAGTGACCAGAGGATGCTCTGCTTAAATAATTAGGCTCCTTATCCCATCAGCATGTCTGATGGAATAGGCCGACCGCTTAAGCTACGATTATCTTAAAGCTGTCCAAGTCAGCTGCTTGTCTGACACTGCAGGAATTTAAAGAGCTGAGCATAGATAAGGAGGCAGCAAAGCAGCAGCCCTGTTCTCCCTGCCCTGCGAGGAGAGAACCCCATGAGTTCCTCTGACGGTAAGGACAGCTTGGTATTGCTAATAAACATGGGGCTTGAAAATTCCAGGGGAGGATCTGCCTTTAGGTATGTTCTGTGTATTTGCTCCTGTCTAACGACATCTGCATTAAAATGTTTAATAGCTTTAGTGAGGAAGTTGTTGAAGCCACAAGATGGGGAGGAATGTTTAAAATCTCAACTCATAAAATACATGGACAGAGGGTATTAATTGAAAAAGTGTGTGTTCAGACTTGATTCCCATTTTTCTGAGTATAATATTTCCCACTGTTTTTAAGTTTTAAAAACTTAGCGTAGCCCAGAAGAAGAGAGAGGTTGGCTGTGAGTTTCCAAGATCCGTTTGTATCCTGTTCCTCCCCGGTCCTGGTGCAGTTTGGGTTTCTCCTGCTTGTTTAGGCACATCCTCTTCCTGATGTGAATTGGTTCGTGCACTGACTGGTGTCTGTGATGTGAAACTGGGCAGGGCTGGTGTGGAGAACATGAGGTCAGAGCCCTTGTAGGAGCTCCCTTCTGCCTTCTGGTGAGAGTTGGTGTTTATGACTGACCCTCTTACCCTTTTCTAGTAGCATTTTTGTTGTGATTGCTCCTGCCCCAAAGTACTTCTTGTTTTCTAAACTGTGGTTTTGGGAATTAACACTTTTGTGAGTCTCTCATAAAACACAGTATTTACACAGTGAAATACAGTGAGGTACAGTACTGTCATCTCATATTTTCTTCATTGTGGCTTCAGACACAGTCACTACCCATCACCACCCTATAAAGTAAAATTTGAACCTGAGTGGAGCCATTCTGGGTGACAGATGCTGACACTCTTCCTCAGCACCCTGGGATTTTGGGAAGGGCCAGTTTACAGCCCAAGCTGCAGGGTAGGTCAGTCCCCCTCGCATGCAGGAGCTGCTTGAGGAGTAGCAGAAAGCTGAGGGAAGGTGGCTTTGCTTACAGATGTTTTCAGGCATCACCTTTGCCAGTGCTGACGTGGATTGCCAGGCTGAGGGACGTAGGCTGAGCCCTCTTAAGCTGAGCAGATGGCTTGGCTCCATGTGGGATCCCAACACGTTGCCTGTGTTGCATGTTAGTGGCAGGACATGTGCAGGAGCACAAAGCTCGTTAGGGGCTCTGCTTGTGCAGGGGTATTAAAGGCTCCTGGCGTAAGCAGGCAAAGTGACAACCCTGCTGTCATTCTGGTACGACTGGCTGAGTTGCACTGAGTGATTGTGCACGTTGGTTGTGTATTGTCACTCTCAGTGGTTTGGAAGCTCTTTGTGAGTCCTTTGCCAAGACAGGAAAGTACCCTGAACCCCATCTCCCATTACAGACTCTTATTTTTGCTCCAAACAGGCAGTTTTGTCATCCTTGTGTATATTCTTCTGCTTGTTTCCTTTTAGTGGAATGTTTATCCTTGTTGTCATAGAGGCTGTTTATTTTTAAAGGAAAAAAAAATAATTGGGAAAAGCACTTAGGGATGTCACATACATATTTACTGTGTGAGGATGAGTGCTGAGGACTTTGGGATGATTAGGCACATGCTGCGAGTACCAGAACTCGTTGGAAGACTGGCTACCAGCTCCTAACAGTTTATAATCTATAAAAGAAGTGATTTTACACACTGTCATCACTGGGAAGCTGAAAGCTCAAGGCTTCATGCAGCAAGTAAAATGGCTTTTTAGTAAATTGAGACATTTGTAGAGACCTGATGGCGACACTTGCAGTAATATTTTCGCTGACAGCGTTCCCAATTCACCAGCAATTTTTCTCTCCCCTGCAATTCCTGATCTAAAACCATCACCACACTTAAAATGAGTGCATGGTTCCTAAAAGCTAATCTTAAAAATGGCTTGCTTGACATCCTCCTGATTCCCAAGCTTGACTGATGCACCAGTCCCCTTGCCTGGCTCCCAGTAAGCTGCTGCTGTGCCCGAAGGGATGCCCTCACCCCAGCTCCCTCAGGATGCTCCCTGTGATGGCTTAGCAGCACGAGGCTGTGCACATGAGCTCTGTCACCACAGGTTGGACAGACAGGGGAGACCTGCAAGGTGTCCTCCTTGGCTCTGCTTTCTCCCTTTGTAACTGGAAAAAGTGCTCATTCCCCAGCTTGGGGAAGGGAGTGTGCAATGGCACCAGAGGGAGAGGGAGAGACAGGAGGGATGGGAAGCAGCAGGGCAAGCATAGAGTTGAAAAATGCTCAGGATCTCTGCCAAAGGAAGCCATAAGCTTTGTCAAGTCCTGCTGGCTCAAGCTGAGAATAGCAAAGGTTAGTTCAGACAAAGCTTCCTGGTGTCAGTAATTAAGATTTTCCCAATTTGTTTTTACCCAGCTGGCACTTGAAACTGCTCATCTTTCTCTCCTTTCCGCCAACTTAAGAGATTCTAGTCCTCCTCTCTCTTACAGTTTCTGTTTCCCCTCCTCCAGCAGCAAGAAATCAGGCAGCAGCAATGAACTACCTGGATGAAGTTCCCTTCCGGACAGCCATGAGCCTCAATGGGGACTCAGAGGGAGAAATCACTTTAGTCACTGCCCCAGACATTGAGCTCCCTGACTGCACCGACATCCTCATGAGCACCATGGTGAGTCCACACTGCTGGGGATGCTCAAAGGGATGTCAGCAGTGTTCTCATGAAAGAAGGGAAGGGAAACCTAACTGATCCCCTCTTCACTGGCTGGTTTGCCAGCAGTATTGGGAGGAGGGTGAGGATAGTTTGTGGTGTGTGGCAGTGGTGATGGAGTTGCTTTCTAAAAACCCTTTCCAAGCAGGAGGGTTAGGTTTTTCTGGGATAGGAGGACAAACTTCAGGCTCTGCTCTGGGGTTGTTTTCTACTTTGGAGTTACCACTGTCTCATTTATTATAAATATTTATGAAGTATTTACCAATAAATCTACCAGCTATAAGCAGGCAATACTACCTGTGCTGGAAGCATATAGATAGTGTTTATATATACATATATATATATATATGTATATATACACCCCCTGTGTTTCTCCCTATTTGGGGATGTTTTGATGTCCCCCTCTGAGGCCAAGCCATTGTGCTGCTGGTCCTTATGGGGGGATGTGAGGGTGTTTTCCTCAGAGAGGCTGATTTGGGTCCACAGCTGACCCAAGTGGCAGGAACAGTAAAAACAGCATTCCTGGGCTGTGAATGTACTTGCTTGCCTGTCAGGAGGAGACCTTGTTTGGAGAGCTCTGGGGCGGGCAAGGCTTGTTTGTTCCAGGAAAACCCTCAGATTTCAGTCACAAACACACTTATATTTTAAGCTGAACTATGTGGAAATGACAACTCTGTTTGGGGATCAGCCGAGACCCTGGCGCCACTAGAGAATCCCATGGCTGGTTCTGCTTCTGCCTGAGGTGGCATCTCCCCTCTTGGTGGCTTCTGAGCCCCTGAAGTGGCTCTGCCAAGCGCTGCTAATGAGGGTCACAAACAAAGTCTGCCACCATGCTGGGGGCAGCCTGGGGCTGGATGTGATGCTGTCTGCAGCTGCCTAAAATTGGGATGTCTGCACACTCCTGCCTTCCACAGTCAAAATGACACAAGCACCTTCAAGAATAAAACACTTATCCAAGGAATTGTAGGTGCAACTCACAATAGTAATGACTTCATAGATAGACTGTTTTCAAGTATAAATTTTGGGATTCCCTATAGAGATGAGGCTGGCACTGCCCAATCCAACAGCCAGCCCTAATGCTCAGGGAAATAGGAGCTGGTACGGGAAGACTGCAGCCCTTAAAATCCCTCGTGGAGTGCATGGTTTGCCCCATGCCACGTGGTCTGGTTTCACATGTCCTCACCAGCTGCCTCTCGCTCTTCCGCAGCACGACTTCTCGCTGGAAAGGAAAGTGCTGTACTGGGTGGAGGTGGCCTCTCAGCAGCAAACCTCCCGCCATCGAGTCACCTCCGAAGTGGTCCCCACCGCTCCTCCGTGCTGGCTGCTGCTGGTGGACCCCGCCGACAGCTGCGGGGGGCGGGGTCGGGACGGGGCGGTGCGGCGCTCCATCAGCCTGAGCGCTGCCGACAGCTCCTACGGGCACGCCAAGGGCAGGGCGCTCCTCTCCGACACCGAGAGTGACACCTGGCACTCAGAGGAGGGCGAGTACTCGGATGATGAGTACTCCTCAACTTCTTGGGAAGACAATGACAAGGATGAAACGCTCCTCTCCAGGAGGAGAAGCTCTGGGAGAAGTGTGTCTTCACGCCCCGGCTTTTACCAGACCCGACCAAAGACATCGCCCGGCTTGCTGGAGCCCTCGCCAGAGAACAATGTCCACAGCCCAGCCAGCCCAGACCCCAGCAAGCAGAGAAGATCCATGGTGATATTTAACAACATGAAGAATGAGCTGGAAGCTGCCAGGAGGAAGCTGGCTGCTTTGGTGCATCCTTTGAACAAAGCTGCCACAGGGAGCAGGGGGATCCCGGTGCCACGGCTGCTCCCCCAGTGCCCCGGCATCAACCGCAGTGTCAAGTACGGGCCAGATCTGGACGTGTCCCAGCAGGAGACAGTTGTGCCAGCTCCTCCAGCCACAGCCACGCCCATCCCTCCCATCAAGCAGCACAAGCCCACGGTACCGGTGAGAAGTTTACTTTGGTGACCCTTTGTTCATTGCTGAGAGAGGAGGGAGGTGGAGGGCATCGAATTGGTCTCATTTGGTGGGGGCTGGCCAGCAAAAAGGAACCAAAATGGGGCTTCAGAAACACTGGACCCATGAGGAGTGGCTGAAGTTTTCACGAGAAGTGAAGAAAGGGTTTGATTTTTTCACTGAGGTTGAAAGAAGCTTTCTGGGTGCACATTTACTTGCTCTGTCCAAAACATCTGTGTTTTCCCCAAGCAGGGTCTAATCTGATTTTCAATTGAAGCACTAAAAAAAAGAATGAAATATGGGGGGTTTGTCCTCTTTTTGCTACATTATCCCATTCTAACAGGTATAATCGGAGTTTATAGGGAACTGTCCCCTTACCCCAGGACAACTCATTATGTCTTTTCTAGGAAACTTTGGACTTCATAGTCCTATTAGAAATACAGATCATTTATTGATAGAGACAGTGATGTGAAAGGATGGAGTAAATAATACTCTGTCATCTTAAATCTGAATTGCACCCTGCTTTTAAGAAATTGAATCTAATCCAGCTGCTTGAGAGATTTAGGAGATGAATTACTGAAAACCTGCAATAAAACCATCAGACACATGAATGACCAGGTTATTTATATGCAGTTGCATTTGACACGGAGTAATTAAGGAAAGATTAAATGCCCATGTGTATTTGTACAACACCCACCCTGGGCACTTTTCTCTGACCTGTATCTATAGCTGAGTCTGGATTTAATTAAGTCCAGTCTCATTTGATGCCCATTTGATGTTCCTTGTATGGGAATTTTCCTCTTCTGGAGAGCGCAAGACCATCCCTCAGAAGCATTGCCTCAACCTGGGTTGTTTCACCTCATTCCATGACCTGGAGCAATAAGACCCTCTGGTTTTTTCCTTGCAGTCCCTCAGCCCCTACACCTGCCTCCCCCCTACCTCCACACCTGGACGACCTCTCAGCTGCCACAGATCCCAGCCAGATTCCTCAGCTGACCTGCTCTCTGCACTGAGCCAAGAGGAGAGAGACCTCATCGAGCCTGTCATAGCCCTGGGCTACCCCACCCAGAAAGCCATCCTCACCCTCCAGAAGACTGGAAGGCAAAGCTTAAGTCAGGTTGGTGGAGCTGCACAAGAAACTTTTGGTAAAGGAAAACTTGATTTTCATGGAGAAAGGAACGGCTGTCTTCCTTTTGATGGCCTTGCCTTTCCACTTTGGTGTCAGACCACAGCTGACAGGATTTCCCATGAGATTACACTTTTGCTCTAATAGAATAGCAATGAGTCTCCCTCAGCTTTTCAACACATTATCTCGGCTGGCTTTGTTATCTGTTCAATCTGTTGTGTGAAGCTTCATGTCCTTTTGAGGTATAAATTTTGCCCCCATATATGGAAACTTTTTGCACATCATTTTTACCAGCTGTTGGATTTGTGTGATTATTGCCATGGCTCATCCTGTCAGAGTGGGACTGTAGGAATACCTTGGAAAATTGGTTGGGCTCTCTCCAAAACACAACTTCCCTGTGTTGGAGCAAGCAGGGAATCCATGCAAACATTGCAGTGGAGTCCCAGAGCTCTTTTCCTGAGAAACCCTCTATAACCTGAAATTTATTGAAAATACTTAACATTCAGCCTCTTCCTACCCCTGGCACGTGAGTACATCCCTGCCTGCTGTGCTGCATCCTCATTCCCAATGTCTCTGTTTGTCCAGATGATTGTCAGAAAGGTCCAGGTGGGCTCAGAGCATCCATGATGTGAGGGAGGCTGCTGGCTCTGATAAATTTGGGGCTGGACCTGCCCATCCCAGCAGAGGATTTTAGGGCTAAATTATCCAAGTAGTTCTTGCAGAGACAGAAGGGTCTTAATCACAGCTGAGCAAGAGGGATATCCATGGGGCTGTCAAGCCAGGGAGCAGGAGCAGATCCTGGCAGGGCATGAGCAGGCAGAGCACCAAGGAGCAGCTGCTGCCAGCTGCCAGTCTCCTTCCCATTCCCCTGGGAGCTGCCTGGGCCAGCTCTCACCCTCCGGGGAGCTGCTCTGTGGCTGAGTCATCCTGCAGCTTCCGGCTCCCTCCTTACTCACCCCGGCCCGACCAGCTCCCCAGGGCTGGCTGGAGTTTCAGGCCAGCTGAGGGGGGAGGGGAACCTTAATGTCTTCAATCCATAGAGGTTTCATCCAGGCACAGAGAGATGGGCAGAGCCCAGCCCATGTTCTTTCACAGAGGCATGCGAGGGTGTCTTGTAGCAAGTGCTGGCTTCAAAATGAAGAAACAGTGCATCTTATTGAGGGTGGAAATGGGTACAGCCTGCTCCCTTCTGTAAAAACACCAGGACTCCCACTCCCTTGGAGAAGAGATTACTGCACCAAAAGACAAGGTCTGGCTTCTATCCCATGCCTTCTTCACAGTGGTTCCCATTTTTCCCATTTATGCCCAATGTAGCCAAGATGAAGGCTGACCCTTCATGCATCTTTTACAAGTACCAAACTACCGACTTAGTCTTTATCTTCCTGGAAAATACATTCCAGCTGAAGTTAAAAAGAAGACCTGTGCTCTTTATTGCTTGCTGGTGATACCTGAGGTTTCAGTGTGTGACAATGACTACTTCAACTGTGAGGATTGATGGAAGTACCAGTTGGTAGCCAAAAATTGCTCAAATTCCTTGCACTGTCAAGTGAAACTGGCAGAGCCCACCCTAGCAGAGAAGGCAAGGCCTTCTGTAGCCTTCTTTAGAAGCAATGCTTTCCTGATTTTGGTGGAAGAACTTCTCTGAAAGGCTCAAGCAGGATTAGTTGCCACAGCATGCAAGAGGTTCATCATGTAGGATGTCATAGCCAAAAAGGCACCATGGCATTTTGATTAATGATCATTGATCAATTCAAAATGCTTCATTGATCCATGGAGCCCTCAATGTAGATGTGAGCTGAGACAGGACAAAAGCTGCAGCTGGTCAGTGCTAAAAAAACCCAACGCTTCTTGTTTAGTCTTGAGAGGAGATCTATCTATCTATATATAGATAGAAGTTTTAGTGATAAAAAACATTGAGTTGACAAAGACACTGATTTCATGCTGGGCTTGACCAGGCTGCCAGGACTATCTGTGTTATGCTGTGGGTGAGTGGCTGTTCTGCCACAACAGGGGAAGAAAATACAGCAGTGATCTGGGGTTGTCCTTAGCCTGGTAACAAGGGAAATAACATGAAGTGAGAAATGCCAATGACCACTGACTGTCTCCTTTCTGAGTTACTGGGCTCCTTAAGGCTGACATTTCTGAAAATCCCTTCTCGACTGTTTAGCCAAAAGAGATCAACTCAATGTTTGAGAGAGTTTTTTTGTCTTTTTCATATATTTTATGACCTTTCACTGAGTCCTTCTCCTTGTCTATGGCAGTGCTGGGGAGAGTGGAGGTCTGCGTTCTGGTGAATCTGGGGAGAAATGAATCAGCTTCTCCCTTGGTTGAAGAAGCTTTGGAGAGACCTGTGGGATGTTTTTATCCCCCCTGCTATTGTATAGCTCATTTATTATTGTCTATCCCATATGTTTTTGGACAGCGAGTGATTCTTGCAGTATTTAAAAGATGCTGCTGGGAATTGTGCTGTCAGCACTCCAAGAACAACAAGGAAAGCCAAAAATAACTGTTTACTTTCAGTAATGACAGCACACAGGTCTCCCCAGGGGTGGGTTTTGCACTTGGACCTTGGATCAAACCCACAGGTGCCTGAACCCCAGTGCATCAAAGGGATGTGGGGTCAGCTGAGTGAAGTCATCCCACCAGGACAGGCTCCTGCAGCCTGGAGGCCATCGCTCTGCATCTCAGATGTCCACATGTTTGGCTTCCTCCTTGTCCTCTCTCCACCTTGTTCCCATTCCCACCCTGGGAGAGTGAAGGAGGACTAAGATGTTGTCTCCCACTGGGAATCCTGCAGACAGACCACCCTGGCTGAGCATTGGATGGGAACTGGCAAGATGGTGGTGGCTGATGTACCCCCCCATGGTGTGTCCCTGGGAGGTGGCAAGGGGGCTCCTGACTGGCCTTGCTCCCTGTGCCTGCAAGGCTGGATTAACCTGTCTGTCTTCCTCTGCAGTTCCTGAGCTACCTGGGAGCCTGTGATCGGCTGCTGAAGCAGGGCTATGAGGAAGGGCAGGTGGAGGAAGCCATGGAAATGTTCCAGTACTCGGAGAAAAAGGTCAGAATGGGATGGCACAGCCCAGCCCTTTGTGCTGTGTCCTCCAGGCTCTTTTTTTTCAGTGGGCTGCACACTTCCCTCTGCCTCCACAGGCCCTCATGGAGCCTCATGGAGGGCCAGACCTCTAGGGCAGTGTCACCATAAGGACCCCTGGGGGAGGGCACCTGCTCCTTCACTTTTCTCCACCCTTCTTCTCTCCCTGTTGTGCGGCACGATGCTCACTCAGCCCCCGCATGGGGAATCCTCTCCCAAGCCCACCAGCACTCGCTCTCTCCTACCCTGCCAGCTCTCCCTTCTACCCCCAGGGAGGAAACAATGGAGAACTGGGCATTTGTCTCCATCATCAGTCTCCTCCTGGGGGTAAATGAAGAGCCTGGGGAGGTAGAACTGCGTGAAATCCAGGCTGGCAGCGTTTGCTGGGACACCGATGCCTGTAGGATTGCCGTGTCACCGCTCCTTAGGGCAGTGGCAGTGGGAGGATGCCTGGGTCTCAGTGTCAGGGAAGGGTTTATTTATTAAAGACACAGCTCTGGGTGATGTTGTGGTGCTGGGCCCCAGCCTGAGCAAAGGGGAGGAGCAGGACAAACGAATTCCAGCTGTGCTCACTGCCATTCCCTGCTCTCTTCATAATACAGGCAAACACTGCATGGAATTGATAAAAATGCTATAAGGAATAGTGAAGCTAGAGGCTGACTTTATGAAATATTTCTTATTTAAGAAGTTTCAATGCTACCAGGGATATGTGTGCCCTCGATCTGCTGTCACAGTGATACAACCCAGCCAGATCTTCTGGCTGCAGCCTTGTCCCACACCGCTGCTTTTGCTGCAATCACATGATATATCCATCCATGATAACATCATTCTTCTCTCCTCCTTCTACCTCCAGGCAGCTGAATTCTTGCATCTGTTGGCTCAGTTTAATGATATGGGCTTCCAGCAAAATGAAATCAAAGAAGTTCTTTTGCTTTGTGGGAATCAGAGGGAGAGGGCGCTGGAAGAGCTTGTGATGAAAACCCACTGAGCAGCATCCTGGAGCAGTCACAGCTTCCCCTCTCCACCAGACTAGAAGGACTCAGATCATTCTGTTGCTCCATCCCCACCCCTGGAAGCACCAGACACACAACTTCACAGCTCTGCCTTGGTGTCTCATTTTATGGACATCCATCATAAGAGTGTTTGTCATTCAGGCACTGACTGCATAGCAGGAATGTTTATCTCCTCACCCACACATCCCCACCCTTGATCATCTCAGCTGTTCGGATTAGATGAAAGAAGATCTAAACCGCCTTTGGCTTAGATTTTTGCAAAACCCAAACCAAACCAGTGTTCTCCCTCCACCTGGGGTGATGGGTGTCATGTTTTCAGCTACGATCAAATGGGGATTCTTAAAAGATTATATAAATCAACAGAAGAAATTGTTTTCCTAAAATCTGAAGTCTCCTGCAGGAACATGTGTTGGTCCTGGCTTGGGAAGAGTCTCAGCTGACTTAGTCATGATTGAATATTGTAATTGAAATCCACTTTGATGGCATTAGCTTATTTTAAACCAGGAATGTGAGGAAAATACACAGTTCAGTGTGAGTAGAGAAAGAAAACAAGCTGCCCTTTCTCTGAAATACATGAGGTTTATCCAGTGCAATGAAAAATGGTGGAGGCAAAGGTTTGTCCTCAGGTACTTCATGAAATCAGAACAGGGAGATGGGGAACTGCTCACTGCCCTCATGCTCTGCCCAAATCAGGAAAATTCAGGAGATGCTTCCCTAAACTGTGAAGACAGTGGCTCCAAACGAAGTGAAGTATGAATGTCAGCATCAGGAACATCTGAATGCTCAAGGGAATTTCTGTGTGTAACCGAAGGACAGAGAATGGGAGATTCAGATCAGTGTACAGGATGTGTGTCTTGGCTTGGCAGTGGAACAGTGGACAGTGTTTTCACATGAAGTATGTCATTTTCCTGTGAATTAGATACAGATGTAATTTCTTTGAGTAAAGATGCTTGGGGGCGTTCTTCTGCAATATGTTTGTCTTTTTCTGTCAGGATGCCAACTGGCACAACCCAGCAGAGAAAATCCTTAGTTCTATTAGCACCATTTTCCATTGTACCCTTCCAAGCAATCTCCCAGTGCAATGTGCTGCCATCAAGGTGAAACACTATGTCCCTTCTCCCTGGATCTCTAGGTGGGTGCCAGACAACAACAGGAAGGTACAGCTCTCCATGGCTGCCTTCATTCTTGCCTGGATGCAACAAGGAAGTTTGGCATCCTGGTTTTGGGGGAATTGAGCCAAACATCCCCAAGGACGCTTCTCCTGCTGTTCTTTAGTGGCATTGAAATGCAAAATGTGGCACCCTGTATGTCCTAGGGAGATATTCCTGGGGAGCTCACAGGCTCTTCTTGGAACTCCCAGCCCTGTTTTTCCTCCTGCTTTGCCTTGGTTATACAAGCTTTTATTTTTGATATGGCCCTTATAAGGCAAGTCCATCTACAGACAGCTTTTCCTTACATTCCCCCTTGCCAAGATGATGTCACCTTAAAAACGAGACTTGCAAAAGGTTAAACTGTGGTTAGGCAGATTGTGTCGCCTCCAACTGTGATCTTTGGAGGAGCGAACACCGTGAAGATGGAAAGGGGAAGATAAAGGTGCTGTGCTGGTGCCAGTGGTGCTGAATTCTGGTGGAGCAAAGCACACTGGCAGCATTGTGCCAACTCACTGTGCAAAGGCAAGCAGCTTCTCGCCCTCCTTAGTGATTTGCTTGGTCCTGGATCTTGGATCATTTCTTGCAGAGGTAAGAAATGTATCTTTTCTCCTCCCTTTACACATAAAATTATCTTGTGTTACTTTCTGGATCACAATTTGGGGTGATGGAGGCAACAAATGGCTCCTGGGAGCTTCCGTGCCATACTCAGCTGCCTGCCAAGACTCACACTTTCTCTCAAGAGCTACACTTAAAATGTTAAAACCTTTTGCATTTTGTTGACAAATATCTTTGTAAACCCCTGAACTGTCAAGAAGCAGCATGTGGAGGTGAGGAGGAGGTTGTGTCACTTGGTGCCGGAGCTGGAGGGAAGGGGTGAGCCTGCCAAGTTCTGTGATCCAGGGTTGGCCACAGGAGCCCAACATAAATATTTTAGTAACAGAATTATTTTAACTTCATTTTAATGGATGTTTAAGCTGTTTGTTCAACTTAAAATTGTTTTAAAGCAACATGTTTCCATGTGCTGCTCTCAGGAGAAGACAACATGAAATGTTAATTGGCTTTGTCTGGGAAGGGGACACTATTTGATTTGATTTGATTTGATGGGTTGCTGTAACATTCCACCTGGGGACTGCAATGGTGCTCAGCTCACAATGCCCACAGTACAGAGCTGGGACAGGTTTGTCAGTGTCCCCTGCCTCTTCTGTGCCACCACCAGACCTGCAGCTCCACCAGCAGCAGGCTCCTCACAGGTGACATCAGGGTGGTGGCCTGGCCCAGTGGCAGAGAGCAAATGGGCATAAGACACATCCAGTGGTTTTCCATCTGGCTGTGGGTGCAAGCTGGGTTTTCTGGTTTGTTTTGGTTTGAAGTTGCATTGAGTGGGTTTATTCTCAAATGCGGGAACTGTTTTGAAAATGCTGAGAACTTGGCGAGGAGCAGCAGCAGAGGCATTTGAGGCATCCCAGCTGGTATCCCTTCCGCTCTCTCCCGGCCTGGACAGCACAGGCAGCCCAAAGCCTGCCCCATGGATGGGAAACCAGCCGAGCCAGGGTCTTGGTTTGCTGCTGCCCTGGTCCCTGTGGTTACAAAGGGGAGCTCTGCGCTCCCCAGCTATTTCCAGAGCTTGTGTTGAGGGCTGTGAACCCTCAGCACCAGGTGGTGGGATCTAATGTGAACATCTCTGGCTGTGGAGCTCTGCAAGCCTGGTATCACCATGTAATGGCTCCCTCCCCCTCATTCCCTTGTGGCACTCTCTGTACTTCCAAGCTTTGCCATGTCCTCAAAAGACCCTGACTTGGCTCAAGCAAGTCTCTGGTGAGAGCCAGTACTTGCCACCCTGTGGGTCTGTGCTGGGGCCTGGGCGAGTGATTGATGTTCCCAGGTCTCAGAAAACCCTTGGCACATGAAGCACCTGATGCCCAGGAGCTGCTTTCTTTCACTCACCATCTCCCCTCCTCCTCCCAGGACCCTGCTGCAGCCACAGAGAATTCCCAGGGGAGTGCGGGGCTTTGTGGGAACCGCACTCCCACGTAAGGCTCTGAAACTGAGCCGCAGCTGAAAAAGCATTCAGGGGCAGAAGCGAGTCCTGACACAGATCCCCGTTAGGAGGTATTTTCCTTCCGAAGCATGGGAGAAAAAACCCCCAAACCCAAGAGTAATGAAAAACACAATAATGAGAAGCTTTTCTATAGCTTTCCTTTTAATTCCGGCATGTAATGAATGATTTCCCATCAAGGCAGAGAGGAGGTGGAATGCTGCACACCCTCAGAGTGCAGTCAGAATAAATAAATCCCGTGTTTGCATATCTGTGGTATCTGTCCTCTGCAGAAGCCACAATGTCCTGCACACAGCTGGCTTGTGAGCTCATGGCTGACAGGACTTTGTGCCCATGCAGGGCAGGAAGAGGCAGACAGCAGTTGTCCTTCCCCTCTGGCAGCATCTAATGTCACCTCCAAGGTCCAACATGATGCATCCCTGGACCTGAGCACAGCTCCCTGGAGGAGGAGAGGAGCCCAGGGGAGCAGTGAGTGCAGAGCTGAGGCCATGTGCAAGGAGAGCATCCTGACATGGGATGGGGGACCAGCTACGTCGCGATGTCATGGTCACGTCTTGGCAGCCGCAGGAGGAAGGTCTGCAGGGAGCCACTGCGTGGGAAACCTGCCCGCTCCTTCTTCTGCTTCCAGGTCTCCTCTTCCACGGAGTAGAGGAGCGTCAGCATCTTGTTGACGGTGTAGATGGTGTCACCCCTGACGACAGCAGTGAAGAGAGCTCCCTTGCTGTTCATGAACTGCCCAGGCAGGGCACTCCACTGCCGGGACGTCAGGTTGAAGCAGTCGATGACACAACGCAGGAAATCGTCGTAGGGGCCGTTGCGCATGACGTAGAGGTTGTCACGATGGGCCACCATGCAGTGCCCATAGCTCTGGTGCCGCTTGAGCTCGGTGACAGGAAGCCACACGTCTTGCTGGGTTTCATACTCGTAGATGACAGTGGTGTCCAGTGGCTGCCACAAGCAAACAAAGATCTGCCCCAAGGCTTGGGCACAGGGCGCTGCCGTGCTCGGTTGCGGCAGGTCAGAGACGAACGTCCAGGTGCTGGAGGCCAGGTCGTACCTCTCCACGGACTTGAGAGAGATCTTCTCGTACTCGCCGCCGATGGCGTAGAGGTAGCCCTCGTGGCCCACCAGCCTGACATCGTAGCGCAGCTGGTGCGGGCTGGGGAACTCGCTCCAGGCGTTGGCATCAGCATCGTAGCAGAAGCTTCTCTCCACCACCTGCTTGTTGGCCCCGTACACACCACCTACGATGTAGATCTTATTATCCATAGTTGCCATTCCGGCTAGGAATGTGCTGGCACTCAGCGGAAGGCAGGAGAGGGTCCTCCAGGTGTTGGTCTCCTCGTCCAGGTAGCAGATGGTCCTAGAGAGGTCCTCCAAGAACTCGAAGGTGGGCGTGTGGGCTCCCACTGCCACAAAGGTGCTGGGTAGGAGGGCTTCCACATAGGCCAGCAGGTCGTCAGAGAGGCAGTCCAGGTACTCCTCCAGCTCAGCGTAGCTGTCCCTGATGTAGAGTGCGGCGCAGTGGAAGAGATCCAGGAGGCCGAATATGGCAGCGGCTTGGTACAGCAGGATGCAGTTGTCAGAGTTGATGGAGTGGATCAAGTACTTGGCCAAGAGCTTCACCTGCAGGAAGGCAGCACATTCCACTGCCTGGAAGGTCTCCTCGCTGCCAAGGATGGGCCTCTCTCCTGCCAGCACCCGCAGCATGGCAAGGAACCCAGCTGCGCTCAGCTCCCCCAGCCCGATCTCCTCCTGCGTGCTCTCCCTCATGCCCGAGCGGAAGAGGGCACGGAAGTACTCACTGCTCTCCACCAGCAAGGCCTTCTCCACCGAGAACGACTGCTCCTCCACCCGGATACGCACCCGCTCCGGGGGCCCTGCCTGGGAACCTTCCTCCTCTGGGGTCATCCTCACCCAGGATCTCAGCAGCCCTCAGGGGTGGGGGAGCCCCCGATGCCCCTCCGTGCCCCGGCACAGCGCCCTCCGGCCCTCTCCACCCTTTGATGCCGTTGCTGCACTGCCCGGCGGCCTTGTAATAAAAATACCTTGGGCTAAAGATAGCTGAGCTTGTGACCGGAGCCCTTCAAAGGCGTCTGCCAGGCTCAGCTGCCCCCCCAAACTCAGGCAGGGTTCCAGTGTCACCAGCCAGCGCTGGGCATGGCAGAGGTGCCTGGATCATCCCATGGAAAATGCCCAGCCACTCAGGAGAAACCGGGTTTTTGCTCGCTCCATTCTCAGGCATCCTCCTTGTGATGCCCTAAGGAACAGTCCCCAGCCTGGGGAGGGCAACACACTTGCATGGCTGGGAAGAGCATATGACCACACTAATTTTTTTCCTTTAAAACATGGAGTTTGCAGCCCAGGGAGGTAAACAACACCAGTAAATCTCACTGCCACCCAGCTCGGCCATGGGAAAGGGGCTTGACTGTTCCTCAAGTGTTGCCATGGGCAGAGAGAGACCTTCCTTTGTGACCCTCCCCATGGAGAGGCATCTACAACATCCATCCCAGCTGCAAGCAGCCATAAGCCAGCCTGTGCTCCACCTGGGGATTTCATAGTGAGAAAAAGGAAATGCAGCAACCTCTTCTCACCAAAAAACCTCCCCTCTGGCCTCAGGGCTTGCCCAGCTCCCCGTAATACCTGGCTGTGCAAAAAGATAAACCCCTGCTTACTGACAGAGGTTGACAGTGAGGAAAAGTGTTATTTGTGGCACATCACTTGCTTGTGTGCTAATCACAGCTTTTTCTGGCTAGAAATTGCTTTTCAGCTCCACCGTGGGGTGCCAAGGAAGGCTGACAACAGGGCTCACTTGGGGGCTCCTTCCTGGATCTCCCCCTCACTACCCGTGATTAGTTTGCAGCTGGTGTTTTGTTTTGATGAATAATTTAACCTGAGCAGCTTATCCTGTTGAAGGTCTATTTTTTGCTCCTTCCTTAACCCCCTCATCCTAGCAGCTGGGAACTTTCCAGGCAGTGCATGATGGCAAAGCTGTTGCCTCAGGGTCATGGCCACAAGCAGGTTTCCCAAAAAATATGAGTTTCAGGGAGAATGTGAGAGTTTTGCACTTGCACCACTGTCACTGATCCTCATAGATACCCAGTTTAAAATACCATGTTTAGTTCCAGTTGCTTTTAAGCACCCTAGACCTGTGACCAAAGGGGGTCTAGGGTAAAGGGTCCTCAGAGAGGCTCTGCTTCCCACAGAAGAACCCCATCTGTGAACCCCATCCTCCCCATCCTTGGGGCTTGCAGGGACTTCCACACTCCCAGGCTATTTCGGGAGGGTTTAAAAATATCCTGCGTGTATTAACGGGCAATATTCCCAAGGGCACAGCAGCCCCGCATGGCCACGGAGCAGCCTTCGCTCCCCAGCCTCGGCTTTGGCCCCCCCGTAGTCCCTCGGGGCCGGCCCAGGGGCCGTATCCTGTGGTCCCGGGCATTGAGCCCTATCCCAAATGGCTGTGATCACCATGACAACGCTGACTTCAGCCTCCGCCACCTACTCAGACTCAGAGCCACTTGGGTGCGGGCTGATGGATTGGTGCGGGCACTGGTGAGTACTCCCCGGGCTCCCTTTTCCTTTTGGGACCGAGTCTTTTGGGTGGGAAAAGGGTGGTTTTTCTCCCTCGAAAGCCTCTGCCGGCAGCAGAAGGTGCCTGTGCTGAATTGCACCCCAAGGGGCCGGGCAGGTGATGCGCAGGGTGGCCGGACAGGCAGCTCTGGGTGCTGCTCCTGCCTGCCGGAGGTGTGATGAGTGCGCCGGCCTCAGCCAGGACAGAGAGCCCAGGCTTGGGCTTGCTGGGGACACGGTGAGGAGCTGAGGGCTCAAGAAGGTGCCGGGACATGGCGAGGTGGCCAGCAAGCCGAGACACGGCAGGTCTCGGGCCCGGGGGTCCCTGCCCGAAGCCGGGGGAGCTCGGGGCGCCGGCGTGTGCTCTGCCGGGGGGACCGTCCTCGGGGTGGCCGGGGCAGCGTGTCCAGCCCCGCGGCGTGGCAGCTTTCCTTACAAGGAGTTTGGCTGGAGCCCGAGCAGCGGGAGCCGCATTCGCCTCCGCCTGCCTCATTCATCGCAGCCCCGGCCGTGCAGGGGCCGCTGCTGCCCCGGCCCCGCGCTCACGGAGAACCCCGCGTCCCCTCCGGCAGTGGGTTTTAAGGTGGGAGGCTGCGTTTCTCTTCTCTTTCTGGGGTGTGATGGGTGGGCGGAGGGCTGGGGGGTCCTTTTCTTTGGGTGGGTGCTGTCCGCCACTGTAGGATGAGGATGCCATCCAGTCTGGCTCCAGGATGCGGATGGAAGAGAGGGGATCTCCCACCCTGCTGCTGCTGAGCCCTTCTCTCCCTCATCCTGGGGCACCCACGAGCCAGGCAGTGAGAAGGTCCCCATCCGTAGCAGCGGCTGCCCCACGACCCCCCTCTCTCTCCCGCAGGACCGAGGATGTCCTCGATGTTCGGCAAACCCCGAACCAGCAGCGAGCGGCCGCCCCAGAATCCCCTCCCCGAGTGCAACGTGGCCATCCTGGGGTGCAGAGGGGCCGGCAAGTCAGGTGAGACGGGCACCCGCAGCCAGGGGCAGGGCAGGGCATCGGGGAGCTGCCGGGGTGTCCTGAGGGGACACCTGCCTCACCTGCCTCTCTCACCTCCTGCAGCTCTGACGGTGAAGTTCTTAACCAAGAGGTTCATCAGTGAATATGATCCCAACTTGGGTAAGGCGCCTTCTTATCCCGCGGAGCATCCTTCCCATCTCCCACGTTTCCCATGAATGTAGCATGTAAGGGGAAAGAAAAAACAACCCACCCAAAATTACATAAAAAACAAGAAGAAGGGCTGGATTTGACCCAAAACCATGGCAAAAGCAGGGGTGAAAACACCCTCTCCAGGGGCCCTTCCCCTGGAGAAAGTTGTCTCCTTGCACTGCCCCCAAAAAACGAAAAGCTGAATTCTTTGGGCTCTTTGAGGAGCATCTCATGTCTGTTGGGCAGGGTAAAGGCTGAGGGAATGAGGTCGGGTGCACAGCAGGCAACCCTGGGGCTGAGTTTTGCAGTGAGCAGTTCTGGACATTTTTTTTCCACTCATTTGAGTAATTAATAACTATTTTCCTAGGCCTGACTCCAGACCGTGGGGAAGAACCATAAATGATTTATCGGGGACATTAGGGAGATATGGACCTTGTCCAGGAACCAGCTCCAGCCCCTAATAATTCAGTGACTCTTAGAAAGAAGGATAAATCCTTTCTTCCTAAGATATTTTTGGGAATGTGGTTTAATCTTCCCATGTCAAAACCTTTCCGAAACACATCCGTTAAAAGCTGGCCCAAAGAAAGCATCTTTCTCCTGGGGGAATGGCTCAACGGCTCTCCCTGCCTGCCCTTCTTCCAAAAGAAAGGACTGCTCCTCTCGCTTGATTTATTGGGAAACAGTCCCATGTCAAGCCCCTAGCTTGCTTTATCTCATCAGGCCATGGCTTTCAGATAAGAGTCAAGCCCTGGGTGCAGTGATTGTTGTGCCAAGTCCTTCCCCTCCCTCCTTCTCCTGTGGGAGCCCACGCTTGCAGCACATGGGGAGAAATAAGCGCTCCTAGCCAGGCTTGCCCAGCAACATCACCACCAGTCAGCCCCCCAAAATAATGTTGTCTCAGGAAGGAGTAAGGTGGGAGGCATTGGTGGAGGATGCTCCTCATCAGGGCTGAAATTTTTCCACGGTGTCCCAAGCATCCTGGGCTTTGCTTGGCTTTGAGGAAGACAGGAGGTGCCAGCCCATCCTCACGACCATCCTTCTTCTTGCAGAGGACACCTACTCCTCAGAGGAGCTGGTGGACCAGCAGCCTGTACTCTTGAAGGTGATGGACACTGCTGACCAGGTAAGGCACTGGGGGGGGTGATGACCAGCTGGACCATGGCTGGACCATGACTGGACTGCAGCTCAGCCACTCCTCTCACCCCCAGGACGGCCCCGGGAACTGCGAGCGCTACCTGTGCTGGGCCAGCGCCTTCCTTGTTGTCTACAGCATCGACAGCAGGAGGAGCTTCGAGGGCTGCCAGCGCTACCTCGAGGTGCTCGCCCTGCACGCGCGGGGCTGCCAGCGCCGCTGCCCCGTGCTCCTGCTGGGAAACAAGCTGGACATGGAGCAGTACAGGTATCGGGCACGCGGTAAGGCTGCCTCTTCCCCGTGGGAGAGAGCTCACAGATCCCCTCCAACTGGGATGCAAAACCCAAATCTGGTTTTTTTTATGGGTATTTCCACCCCCATTAGTATTTGCAACATCCTCCCACATCTCCCAAGTTTCTGCTCTCCTGCCTGAGGGTTGATGTGTTTATTTTCAGCCCACTGGTATTTTCAGTAGGATGTTTTTTGGCTGAGTGGTGAGGCAGCGTCACCATCGCTGGCAGGACTTGAGCCAGAGGAGCCCCTCTGGACATGCCCTTCCTTTCCCTGGAGCCCTCTAGTTCCAGCCCCACTGCCAGGACTGGATGTGCCCAATATGTTTTTCTGGCCTTTTGTGCTGCTCTGCGGTCCCACGGGTCCCTGAGTCACGTGCATTGCTGGAACCCCTGCGCTCCCAGGATGGAGGTATCCCCCTCCCCACAGCAAGGACCTGCTTCATCTCCTCATCCCTGCTTTCCAGTGCATTGTCATCACACCCACTCCTGGGTTCCTGGAACGCATCCCTAACAGGGGAAGCTGCATGATTCCCCAGGGACACAAAGAGACCATTACTCTGGGATTTTGGGAAAAGCAAAACCCTTTTGGATTCATGTACCTGCTTGTCCCAGGGCAGGGACGGGCAGATGCTACTTTAGTGCTCTTTGGGAAGGAGGCGGGGGATGCAGGATCTGTTACCTGCACCCTTTTCGGGTGGCTGCCATGCCCCAAGGGATCTTGCACTCATCCTCCCCCCTCTTGCCAGGCAGGTGCCTTCAGCAGAAGGGATGTCCCTCGCCAGCAGGTTCGGGTGCCTCTTCCACGAGGTGTCAGCATGCCAGGACTTTGCTGGGGTGCAGCACGTCTTCCACGAGGCCGTGCGGGAGGTGCGGCGCCAGGCCGAGTGGAACCTGCCCGTGCGGCCGCTCTTCATCTCCGAGGAGCGGCCCTGCCCGCCCGTGGCCACGCCAGTGGTCCTGCCCACCCACCACAGCTTGGCCACCTGCACCTTCAACACCCTCTCCACCGTCAACTACAAGGAGATCCCCTCGGTGGCCCAGGCCAAGCTGGTCACCGTCAAGTCCTCGCGGGCACAGAGCAAAAGGAAGGCTCCCACGCTCACCTTGCTGAAAGGCTTCAAGATATTTTAGGACACATCCCTGTGGGCTGCAGAGAGGGAGGAGAGAGACTCTGATCCATCCCTCCAGTTCTACAGGGGCTGAGACCTTCCATGTCAGACTCACAGGCATTGCAGCAGCCAGTGGCAGATGGTGGCCTCAGTCTCCATGCCGGGGCAAAGCCAGCAGTGGCAACTTGGCGAGCAGGCAGAGTGCCAAGGGTCTGACATGGGCTGTGGCATCGCTCTGCCTGCCCCTGCCCAGTGCTGCTGCAGTGTTTGCACCTTGTCCTGTCACAGGCACTAGGGCCAGCTCAGTTTTCTGTGAGGATGCAGCAGCTCCCAGAGGAGATGGAGCTGTGGATACCATTGTGAGGGCAAGGGCCAGCCCCACAGCCACCAGCCAGCTTGGGCACCTGGCACACAGCTACAGGAGCCCAGGAAGGGGGAATTAATCATTAATCCAGCATGGAGACACCCATCTCGTTCATCCCACAGGACCCCAACCAAGCAATAAGTAGGAGGAATTTTTATTTTTTTTAAATCCAGATAAAAAAGGTGCAGATACTGTTTCAGCTGCTTAAAGGCCTCAGGTGGCCTGAAACTGATGCCCACACATCAAGCTAAGTCACACCAAAATTGCTGCTTTTAAAATCAACTTTTTACACTATAGCATCCCTTTCCAAAGGCTTTGTAAGGAGACACTTTGCTGATAAGGACATGGTCTGAAAAGCCTTTGTTTAAAAGATGTATTTCCAATAATGTATTTCCAATTATTTCATGGCTTCTATGCGTGCCCAGTGAAGGACACAAAGGAAATCCTGGAGCAGACCAGGCTCTACCTGTGCCCAAGCCAGGGTCAAGGGCTGGGTGTTTGGTTTCAGGTGCTCTATCAGGTTAAACGTTCTGCTGCTCCCTGGAGTTGCAGTAACTTTGCAGAGTAAAATATCCATGTCTATATTTGTACATATAGCCATATAAATATATATATATATATATATGACCTTTCTGACAGAGAGATTCAATATGGCATTTTGATCAACCACTTTGGAAAGTATTTTAATAAAGAGGATTCTGAAAAGAATAAAAATGCCTCGGCTTCAGTGTTGCTGTTTTCCTGATGGGAAGTGAGGGTGCTTTCTATGGCTGACTGCAGGCCAAGCTTCCCACTTCCTTCCCTGGCTCAGCTCCCACCTGTTTGCAGCACCTGAGGGAGGAGACGAAGCTGGCACTGGAGGGAAGGCTGGAAGCAACCAAGAGCACTGGGGGAGCACCAGCCAGGCAGGAGCCCAGGGCCCCTCCTGCAGGTGCAACTCTGCTGCTTTCTTGTTTCACCTTTTTCTTTCCCTAGGCTAAACTGCATTTTTAAAGTTGCACCCCCATGAACTGAGACATTCTGACACCTTCCTTAAGGCCTAAATGGGCTGCCTTCAGCTGCCACTATATGGCCTCCTCAGACATCTCTGTGTACAGGGACGTGACGGTCCCATCCTTCCACTGGACTGTCACATCCCCTGGTCTCTGCTCCTGGGGCTCTGGCTCCTGCTTTAGGGGCTCGGCTGGGCTGTATTCCTGCACGGGCATCAGGGCTTGCTTGGCATCCAGGTCAGCCTCCTGTGTGGTTTGTGCTGCTTCTCCATTCATGAGGGTTTTCCTTTTCCTGCAGGGAAGGCACAACAAGGACACGTAGAGTGAAGCAGCAAGCTCAGCTCACACCTGCCCTGGTGAGGGTCACAGCCATCAGTTTGCATCACAGCAGATGAGCTGTGCCAGGTAAGTGCTCTGAAGTGTTTGAGCACACACAGCTGTGGGGTTCACACTTGCAGAGCACCCAGCTCCTGACGCCAGGAGCAGCACACAGCCAGCCATCACTAGAGGGAGAGCGAGGCAGGCTCACAGCGTTTGTTTCGCTCTGGTCTGGAGACGGGCAGCTCTGACAGTGCTAAGTTTTCGCGCCGTAGCAAACAGCGAGCTGCTCCTCAGCAGCGGGGGTTGTGCAGCAACTGGGGAACTGTGTGGGGACGGGGATGGGGTAAGGCTGGGAGTCCTGCTGCAGAGCCGCAATACTTAGGGGAGAGCACCTCCCACCGGTTACCATCACCTCCCTCCCAGCAGCCCTGTTGGGCTGGGCAGAGCTCTGCAGACCTTTATTCGATCCAGGGCCCAGAAAAAGGGCTGGTTCCAAGTGACACAAAGCGAGCAGGCATCAGGCAAGGTTTAAAAAAAAAAAAAAAAGGTTCAAAGGGAGTTTGTCTTTGCTCTTCTCCCCATCACTCAGGGCTTGTCCTACCCTGCCAAACTCCAGTGTCTGTTTGCCTGGGAGAGTATCAGGGCATCACCACACAGCAAAAGATTCTCAGATTTTCCTGTCTCACCTGTTTCGCACAACGTTAATGGTCAGAAGAACAAGACCCAAAATCATGGTGGCGAGGGAAAGCGCAAGAACGGAGTAATTCCATGCTGAGGCTGAGGGGAAGCAGAGAGGCAGTGTTAGCAGGCACAGCACAGTGTGATCCACAGAGCCTGGCCAGGGGTTTTCTGAGGACACCCAGGATGCTCTGTCCTTGATTTTTGTGGCTTTGAAGTTGATCCTCATGACGCTGACCTGCTGCTATGTCAATCTGCTCCCTCCACCCTGCCAAAATCACAAGAGACCTTTGCTCTCTTGGCAGGCTCTGCCTGGAAAGAGGCTGAACCCCAGAGACACTATCTCAGCAAAGCCTCCTGCCTGTCTTCACCTATGGCCTGCTTATTCTAGAGGCAAGACTGAGGGTTTGTGTGTCTGGGGTAAATCACCTCCCCAGGTAGTGCCCTCAGGCATCTCTGTTAGGCAGGAAAGTTAACAGCCAAGGACGGTGTCTCAGCCCAGGAACACCAGTGGGACTCACGATCTTCTCTGCGGAAGAACCAGAGCAGCTCCTCCAGCTGTTCCAGATCCAAGCCCAGTGGAAGGGTAACGTTGCCTGCTGTGTGCTCATCCACGTGTGTGCTGGCCAGGGTGGTTGGGAGGTACTTGTGCTCTGCCTCAGCTGTGTGGAAAGAAAAAGATGCAGTAGTCACTCACTGCAGCCCTTCCTCTTCACTCCTAGGGTTGCCCAGCATGTCTCTCCAAGCAGGCAGAACATAGCCCTGTGTGCACAGCCTGATCTCATGCACTGAGACATGGAGAGTGTTTTTGGCTGCAGACCACATTATGGGGGGGCACCAGGGCTGCAAAGACTCCAGGATGCTGATAGAGCCTTTCCACATTCCCCATCTCCCACTATGGAGAGGCAACTCTGTGAGCCACAATTCACCAAAGAGTTGCCTTGCAAAGACCAGGTCTGGAAAACTGACTCTGGACTGCAGTCCTGCAGCAATAAATTCCTATTTATCAGGCTGGCTTGTATACACAGCTTTACTCTAGCATTTTTTACCAGGAAAGCTTCAATGTCTGCAAAGAAATCAACATATAAGTGTGGCTATACACAGAACATACACACAGAATGCAGATGGGAATGACACCCAGTTCTGGAACTGGGGTGCAACTTTTTCTTTGGCTCAGCCAGGCTGCTGGTGGTGTATACTGAGGAAAATAGCCCCATGGAAAGAAAGAAACTGTATTTACAGGAAATTAAGGTCTTTGCACATGTGACCTACTTCACCCACACCATTATCCTTTAAGCCGAGACTCTACCTTGCAGCAGTAAAAATGGGATTATCCAGAAAAGCTTCATATTTTATATGTAGGTGGGATGGATCACGCCTTCACAGTATTTCTTCAGTGTGGAGATGCCTGCAAAAGACAGAGAAACTAAGGAGTTGAGAGAGAACCTGATTCCCATCCCTACTCCAGCTCTGTTCAGAGAGGGGATCTCATGTACCTCAGCATCTGTTTCCTCCCCATGAACGTGAGTCTGAGCTGCCAGGACAGGATGCAGAAACCCCTGGACTACCAAGGTGACAGCTGAGGGTGTCTGGCACGATGTCTGCTGCCTGGGGTTGTGTCCCTTGCCGAGGTGAACCTGTACAGATGTGAGCTCAGCTGCTGTGAGCCAGCCCCTCCCCAATTAACAAAGCTTCCCTGCTTGCTCCCCTGCCATAATCCCTAGAGAATACATACTTTGCATATGACTACCTATTGCCTACCCATGGATGGCAGAATAAGGGTGTGGAGATGAGGAAACGGAAGGCTGAGCTCCAAGAGGAGGCAAGGCTGACTTGCCATTGAGGCTACAATGTCTCCCACCCTTCAGGGAAACAGTAAGTCCTCCTTGACCTTTAGTCCCTCATTTGTTAGTGGCATCGATCCAACTTTTATGGCTGCTTGTCCAAATCAGTTCTTCAGCCTCCTCCTGCCCTGAGCAGGGGTTCCTGGCTGTCCACTGTGAGTTGGTGAGACACTGAGGTGGCTCTCCCCAGCCCACTGCTCGCTGGCCATCACCCACTGGCAGGTCAATGACACCACAACACACACGCATCCCTCAGACATTCTGGCCCCACAGGCCATTAATTATTACATGAAAACTTTTACAACAGTCTGATACTCTCAACTTCTACTTGCCTTGGCTGTGTGGCCTGGTGCTGTCTGAAACTTGCTCTCAAGCATGTTCCACTGTGCCAGGCGTGTCAACAACACTGTTGCTGACTCCTCAGGGAAGCATTTGTCCCGTGGGTTATAGACCTAATGATTGCTACTATTTTCCCCCCCATTCTCAATGCCTTCACAATTCAAAGTTCACATTTTATAGCTAACCAGGCATGCAGGCTTACTCCTTGCTGCCAGAAAACCACCTGTTAGCAATTCTTTGAGGAGGGGACTCTCAAGTATTTGGTCCACTTTGCATTTCAGAAAATATGGGTAAAGCTGCTCCCTGCAGTTAGGTGTGCCAATTACCTTTCTGTCCAGGTAACCTTTAGCTTATTCAGATGGATCACCCCTCACAAAGGAGGAAATAAGACCTTGGTGCCAATGAAAATAAGTTACAAGTCAGCTACACCCTAATAAGAAGTGGCACTTGAATGTGCTAAATCTTGCTGTGCAAGGCTTCTGAGTAATCATTTGCTCGAAGAGGAATATTTGACAAGCATGTTGCTGATTTTCCCCTAAGGTGTTTCATAAGCTATGGGCTACCTCCTGGTGTCTATGCACAGCAGGGATGCTGGAAAGCTGCTGGAAGTACTTCACTACTTCATCAAGCAGTGACCAACTGCCAAATCTCCCCAGACATGGGAGGCCAGAACTCTGCAGGTAAAACACAGCAGCAGAATGGACACTTATTGTGCATTAACAGAACATTCAAGTAAAAGACTTTAGGGAAACTCCTGTCATTTTACAGATCTTTTACATCTAAATCAATTAACAAAATTAGTTTTATTCATCAAAGTTACAAAACAAAGTGTTCTCAAGTCAGTGTGTCTACTCCAGTGGAGTCTGAGCAGGATTCTGCCTAAACCACCAGTTTCCCCAGTAGGGAAACAGTGACTCCCACAGTTGGGCTAGACATGCTCTGAGGAGTTTGGATCTTCCAGCCTGGAAAAGATTGTTAAAAACCATCTCCTCCAGCCTCCCCCACACAGCTCTGCCCTGCTGCCCACATCCCAACGTGGATGAGCGCTGCTCCAAAGACCAGCTGGGAGAGCGTGAGGGATGTTCCTCCCCATGGCTCCCCTGCCTGCACATCTCAGCAGGGACTGGCAGCTGATGGACAGGGATGAGCCCCTAGATCCAGGCCTCTGCAACTCCAAGTGTCTCCTGAAGGCACCCAAGACCCTTCTGAGGTTGCTTCCCAGCTTGGGTACAACAGGGGAAGCTCAAATGAGAGAGAGCTCATGAATTTTATGCTCATATGGAAGGAGGCAGAAAGAACAAAGAGGCCAGTGCCTCTCAAAAAACATTTTACCTGTGTTATTTTGAGTTTATATTGACACCTGAACATCTTTGTAATTTCTTTCTTTTTTGCAAATAGGATTTTAACATCAAAGGTTAAAAAAAAAAATCTGTACAGTATTATGTATTTCAAGAACAAAGAGTCACACACCAATGCTATTTCAAATCCTCCTGTGGATCTATGGACTTTGCTAGCATTCAATGAAATCTCAAGATATTACAGGAAAATGGCAAGAGACTGCTTTTTGCTCTATGCATTAATCCCAGCACTTAAATAGTAAAAACCTTTCTCATAATAGAAGCCCTTGAAGATCTGAGACATATCACATGCAGAAGGCAGAGCTGAGGGACTGGTGCTCTAAAGGTTGGCATAATCCAGCAAGGGGGCTGTGCCACGTGGGAACATGGGAACACACACATCCACAGCTGCACGTGGACTCTTTCCAGCCAGGGCACAGCACATGGGGCTGTGAAACCACCCTGTGCTTTTGATGGTGGTTTTTGTCAGCTCTGATATTCATGGTTGCCCACCAAGACCCATTTTGCCCTCATTCTGCAAATGAGAAGTCTTTAGATACGTATTATACTGGTTTAAGTAAAGATGGGGGGAAATCTTTTGGAAAGACCATCAAGTACAGCTTCTGTTAAGATGATAATGTCCTTCTGGGCTCTGTATTCAATATGGGACAATGCATTTAGAACATCTCAGTGTTTTTAAATCATTCTCCTCTTGTCATCCAGACTCTTTTTCTGGCAGTTATCTTATCTTAGCTGATTGCATTAAAATGGGTCAGTTATTCCAAATACAGTATTAAAGTGGGATCTCCTGTCTTTGGGATTCATAGAGGATATATATACGTCACACCACAGACATGCAAATGGATGGTATGGTTTATAAAGATACATTAAGGTCTGAGCTCCGTTAAGGAACACAAGGAATTGTTTAATATTTAAAATATTAAGGCAAGAAGGCAGCCAGTGCTATTTTTTAACCTCTGTAAAGTAAAAAGCTAAAGAGCAAATCTAAATTATATTCCACATTTTCCTTTGACTGCTTTTATATGCAGGAGTTATCCCAGCCTGCTTCTTACTCCCCATTCAGACAGTCTCTCCTTAAAAAGTCTGCCTTCACTTAAAATCTACAAGGATTCAAGCTTTCTAACTGGAATAAATAAATAAGCCTTGCTTTACAGATAGCTGTAAATTAACCCAGCAGCCAGTGCAGCAGGAATGCCCGTTAATCTCTGCTAACTCACCAGAAACATGCAGTTCCCTGCAGGGAGGAAGCTACATTTCTTCTTTAAGCCCTGTCATCCGAAGACATCTCCTCCAAGCACCGTGGTAATATAAGGTTCCCTGTACTCCTGCTTGGGTATGCTACGAGCTGTGATTCATTCTGCTCCTGAGTCATGTGTGAAGGCCAGTTCAACAGGTGAGGTACACTCCAGCCCCTGAAAAAAACACACCTCTTTAGTGGGACCATTTACAGCACGAGGTGAATGACCTTTTGCCAAAGAATGAGCTGTAGCAACTTCCAGTTTATTTGCTCAAGCTATTGGCATAATCAGTATTAAAAGAGCACGCTGAGTAGAATGACACTCAGTAATAAGTTACCCTGCAGTTAAATAAATGATAATGTTCACTCTGCTTGGCTCAGTCCTCATTGCATACAGGAAGCGTGTCCTGATAAAGCAGATATTATCCTTTTTTTTTCTTTTTTTTTTTCTTTTTTTTTTTTTTCCCAATGAATGGCCATTCTAAGGCTGTCAGAGCATCTTACCACAGCAAACAACTTTGCATGCAAAGCTTGAAGCATTAGCCAGAAATTTTGCCATCTCAGCTTCACAGGTACTGGTAAGATGCCTGGCTATGTCAACAGTCTGCTAAGAGTCAATGTCTGTCAATAGTCTGCTCTGCAGACTCATGTGTTGCTTTTTGTGCCAGCCACGTTGGGAAAGGAGGATTCCTCCTCCCTGAACTATTGGATTCATGGACGGAGCTGCACACTGCAAAGCAAGAGAGAGGAGTCTCACCGATGGGCTTGGGACACACAGCTAGCTCCGGTTAGCTCCAGCTGAACTGCAGATGGTGGGTGTGTATCCTTATGTTTGTCCTGTTCTTGGTGTTTTTCAGCTTGAAATAAAGTGTTCAAGGCCATGTTTGACAGGGCTTGGGGCAATCTGGTCTAGTGGAAGGTGTCCCTGCCCATGGCAAGGGTGTTGGAACGAGAAGGTCTTTACGGTCTCTTCCAACCCGGGCCAGTCTATGATTCTCTGATCTTTGGCATTGAAGCTTTGTTCCACTGCAATTAATCCTTTGAATCCCATCTCACATCCAGAGTTTCCCTGGGCAGCCCCTGTGAAATATCACTCAACAGACATGTGCTCCCCAAACAGAGATGTTTGACTGCTCAGCCTCAGTCTGGCAGCGCTTGGATGGGAGCTCAGACACACATCCCCCAGGAAACAAGAGCTGCTCCCTGCTGCTGGAGGCATGTCCACCCAGAACACCTCACCACATGGTAAATCATGCTGTCTCTCCTTCTCAGTTCCAGTTGGATCTTTTTAGAAGTGCCATCACAGTGAGGAACACTTTTCTAGTATCTTTGTGAGCTTTTTGTTGCTAGGGAAAGGGTGCACGGGGACAGGACAGTAAGTGGTCTCACAATCAAGCCCTCTAGCCCTGGTAAAGTGCAAAGAAGACACTTGGCCCCTGCAAAATAATCTCTGAGTAGAGGGATGGAGACACTGGCCATGGTGAAGAGGTGACTGTAATATAAGGATGGTGACTGCAAAAGCCCAGAAAGTTCCTTTTCATCCCAAGTTTCTACATGGCTTGATGTATATATCTAGGGTCAGGATGCAAGTAGGTGGCTGAGATATGTTTAGGACTCAGCATGATGTACACGGAAATAAAAACATCCCCACTGGTCAGAGTTGGCTCTTGTGCCCAGTAATCCTCTCTTTTTCCAAAGAACCATAAATGTGCTCAGAAATGCTCCTCTCCAGTGAGGGTGTGAGTATTTGATTCTGTGTCTCCCCTGACAACACTGGCACTGGTTAATGGGAGATATCTTTTCACTTCTTGGAGACACTTTCAGCGTCTTTGGCCAGGAAGCAAAGTGGAGATAAGATCTGATTAGTGTTCTGTTTCCTCCTCAGATTTGTCTTCACTACTCTTGGGAAGAATTTGTCTGACCTTGGTGTTTTAATTTTGCTTATCTTTTTTGATCCCTTCAGTGTCTTTGACCTGAAATGCCTGGTTACAGAATAACTAAACATTCAGGGTTGGGTTTTTTTTTCTTTCCATGTACAAAAGCAGAGTTCAAATGCATCAGGAAAGCCAGATTTTTTTTTTACTTTTTTTTTTTTTTTTTTTTTTTTTTTTTTGTGAAACAATCAGATAGTTGCTTTCATTCTGAAAAAAATTATATCAAAATAAATCTTCAGTTAAAATTCACGAACACTGCATCGAAGGCATAATAATGAATAACAGCCATAATGTGTTTGAAATGTGCTGTCATAGCAGAGCCAAGGATGAATTACGTGGGAGCAAGTGTACTGGAGGGAATTTAAGTCCACTTCAAAAACTCACTGCAAATGAAACTTTAATTAGTTTGTGCATAAGTTTGGCAAAAGCTCAGCATGGAGTTACAGCATTTCCAGGAGCCCTAACTACAGCCAGAAATGAGAATCCATCTCAGGGCTTAAGTCCTGAAGGAACAGAGGTGAAACTCAACACACAGTGTCAATGACATGATACCTGGAAATTAACACCGAGCAGCAGCTGGATTCTGGGCTCAAACTCACAACTTTTGGGCAATCCAGACACACATGTACGTCCCTGGCCTTTCTGAAGTGTTGGTGATAAACCCAGGGCTTGACCCAAGACCTCAGAGAATTGGTATTTGCTGTCACCACAAAGGACATCTCCTTCCAGCCTTTCTTCCAGCAATTGCCCTCACTGCCTCTGGAAACCTTGAGTATTTTTCATCATCTGAGATAAGGCCTGAAATTACACTCTGTGCTGAACAGTGCTCCTCTCGTCTGGGGCCTGACAGCCATGAGTGCCTGTAATCACTTGGTTATTGTGCAATGACGAATTGTTCCCTGTTTATGATAAGTCAGACTGTTTGCTTTCCCTTCTTTCCAATCCACCTTCCAACATGAACCACGCTGGGAGCTTTAATCTCTTCTCAAACACAAGCCATTCCTTCATCCTTGCTAGCCTCTTGTTTATATTTTTATTTATTTTTACTACAACCTTTCACTTACGCACTGAGATGAGGTGCCCAGAGTTGAAGTGTTCTGCCTGTGACTAAACCAAGTATTTCCATGGGACTCCCCAGGTAATAGAGAATTGTAAGGTTTTTTTAGCATTTGATTTTTACATACTGATTAGGCAATTACCTCAGTATTTGGTAGCATATTCTCCTTTTCTCAGGGTGCAGGAATGTAAACACCCCAGTTAGGATCACCTGACTCTTTTTTTACCTGTAACAGCAATTTTTCATTCTTTTCTCCTTATTACCACTACAGGAGACAATGGCATCTTCAATGCCTGAGAGAAGAAAACCCTAATGATGGGCAAACAGACATGAAAAAGGGAAGGAATATACACAGCACTGCTTAGTATGGCACAAAATTTCACTTTTTCTATTGATCCTTCCTTCATGTATCTGACATAAAATTCTTCCATCCATTTTCCAAGTAATTTACATATTTTCACTGGCATAGCAGACATTTACAGATTCTCACACTCCACGCTGCAGAAATTCCTAGTGTCAAAAATTGTAGGATGGACAGTGATTTAGATGTGCAGGGAATTTTTGTATGTGATTTACATTAAAAGCTACACAAATAAACCATCTTCCCATGGGCGGAAAGAATGTACTTTGCAGAGTGATAAAATATTTTCATACTTATGTTATGGGAGGAGACAGTTCTTTAAGTGGTGATTCTGACCCCATAGTTTAGAAGAAAACATTCTTTGAGTTACTGTCACTGTTAAAATGAAGCTGTCCATGGAGGCAGAAACTGAAATCTGTTTTTCAAACGCTGTCAGAGCCAGATCAGTGGCTGTGGGGTCAACAGCCCTTTCAGTCCCTGACGTTTTTCTGCATTATCTTCGCACTGAGGCAGCGGGGACAATTCCTGGTCAGGGTTAAGGGGCCACGGGTGACACCACCCAGGAACATCGACACTGTGGGGCTGCAGCTGTCAGGGCAGCACAGACCCTGAGAGTCGCCCTGGTGGCTTCCACCAGCCAACACCAAGATTACAGAATTGTTCGGGTTGGAAGGGACCTCTGGAGATCACCCAGTCCAGCTCCCTACCAAAGCAGGGTCATGTGGAGCAAGTGACACAGGTGAACGTGTCCAGGTGGGTTTGGAATGTCTCCAGAGAGGGAGACTCCATGCCCTCTCTGGGCAGCTGTCCCAGTGCTCTGTCACCCTCCACATAAAGAAGTTCTTCCTCACGCTGAGATGGAACTTCTTGTCTTTCAATTTATGGCCACTGCTCCTCATCCTGTTGCCGAGCAACACCCAGAAGACCCTTGCACTGGCATCTTAGCACCCTAGGAGATAATTTTATGCATTAACGAGATCCCCTGTCAGTCTTCTCCAGGATCACCACAATATGAAGGCATTATGCTCTTTGAGAACATCCAAAGGGGGCCACGAGGATGGGGGCGGGTGTGGAAGGGAAGCTGTATCAGTAGCGGCTGAGGGCACTTGTTTTGTCCAGCCTGGAAGAGACTGAGGGACCTCATAGTGGTCTTCAACATCTTCCCGAGGAACAGCAGAGGGGCAGGAGGGCTACTGCTGTCCTCACTCTCGTGACCCGTGGCAGGACCCGAGGGAACGACATAAAGACAAGTCAGGGGAGATTCAGGCTGGATGTCAGGAAAAGGTTTTCAGAGCGTGGTCGGCCACCGGACGGGGCTCCGCAGGGAATGTCGCGACCCCAAGGCTTCCAGAGCTCAAGAAACGTTCGGACAACGCTCTCAGGTACAGGGTGAGATTATTGGGGTGTCCTGCGCAGGGCTATGGGTTAGACTCGATGATCCTTGTGGGACCCTTTCCCGCTCAGGCTCTCCTATAATTCTACGATTTTGTGGCTATGGCGGTGCCGCCTCAGCCCTGAGGGGCGGCCCTGCCGCGGGGCGGGTCCCGCGGCGTCATCGCCGCGCGCGGCGGGAGCCCCGCGATGCGGGCCCGGGTGCTGCGCGCCTGGCACCGGGGCGTGAGGGCGGCCGGGCCGCCATGGCGCGTCCTGTTCTTCGGCACCGACCGCTTCGCCGTGACCGCCTTGCGAGCCCTGCGGGCCGCCGGGTACCGCCCGGGCACGGGGGAGAGGGGTCTGAGGGGAGGCGGGGCCAGGAGAGAGGGGCAGAGGGGACACGGGAGACGGGGACGTGAGGGAGGAGCCTGAGGGGGGACGGGGACGTGAGGGGCGCGGAGCCTGAGGGGATACGGGATAGGCTGGGGAGGGTGGGAGAGGACTGGGCACCGAGGGATGGGAGATGAGGGCTCGGGATGAGGCTCAGAGTTTATTGAGGGATGAGGTGGAGTCGCCTGGGATGGACCGTGGGTTGGGGCAGGGAGGATGGCAGAGAAGGGAGGGGGAAGGAGTCTGAGCGTGGGACAGGGACCAGGGATCACAGAGACTGCGGGGATTGGCACAGGGGCACAGCAGGGGTGGAGGTGATGCAGCCCTCGCCTCAGTCGGCTTGCACGACGCCTTCAACACCACCTTGTCCACCCCAGGGAGCCCAGCGAGGACTCGCTCGTGTCCCGGCTGGAGGTGGTGACCCTGCCCTCCCGCCGGCCCGGGGACCTGCCCGTGAGGAGCTGTGCCAGGGAGCTCCAGCTGCCTGTGCACGAGTGGCCACACACGGGGCCCGTGGGGCAGTTTGATGTGGGTGTGGTGGCATCTTTCGGACGCCTTCTAAGCGAGGACCTCATTCTGCAGTTCCCATAGTAAGTGTGTGGACAAGACATCTGTCACTGCTTCATTAGCAAAGCTGCAGTCTCCTTTTGAGGCAGCATCCATGACTTGCAGTAGGCGAGGTCAGCTTCCCTGGGTTCACATGCTTAGCCTGAGCCCTGTTGCTGTCATTGTGAAATTCAGTGTTCTTTGACACATAAATTTATGCAAATATTCAGCAGAATATGTTTACCTTTATTCCTCACATCTCTCTTTCTGTGCTCACTGAGAAACTGACACTTATATAGTGTGAATTTTCCTTCAAGTGCATATTTGAGCCAGTAACACATGAGCAGGGATGAGCAGGTAGTAGTTTCACTGTAATATATGTTGCACTCCGTTTACATATGTTTCAGGTCCCATTCCTATTCTAACTTGTGAATATTTCACTCCAGTGGCGTGCTGAATGTCCATCCCAGCTGTCTCCCACGATGGCGTGGTCCTGCACCCATAGTCCACACAGTGCTTCACGGTGATAAGGTGACTGGGGTGACAATTATGGAAATAAGACCAAAAAGGTAGGTTTGGTGTGCTTTGCACATAACTCGCTGTTGGTGTTGCCTCTCAGAACTTGAAATAATCACTGCTGAAGTCATCATTTAAGTCATTCTACATAACCAGATTTTTTTTTAATGTGCGTGATTAATTTTAAGGTTTGAAACACTTAAAAATGTTCATCTAACTATATGAGATTTGCCACAATTACAGTATTTTAATAAGTGTGTAATTTGCACTCCAGGCCTGTTCTCTAATTCTTAACGTTACCACAGAGAACAGACAGAAAACAGTCACACAATTTGTGTCAATAGGCTTAGTATGACAGGACAGAAAAGATCTGATTTTCAGACTTCAGAGTTGCCTGTAATGTGTGTAAGGGGACAAAAGACAAGAAGTTGCCTGTCTAGGCGTGAGAGAGATTATATGTTGTAGTTTCAGCCCAAACTCTGCCTTAAAAGGCTTGTGAAAATACATTATTCTAGTTACCTTTTCTTTCTTGGATGCTTCTCTGATAATAGATCTCAGGAAAGTGTGAAGCAAATTTCCTCTGAGTATTTCAGGTTGTTTCTTCTGAGATCTCATGTTCTGATCTGTAAGTTGTGTGTTCACATCAGATGTTTGATAATGTGAAATGACATCTGAAAAATAGTTTTAGAGGGGATAAAAAAGGGTAATTAGGAGCTGAGCTAATGTATTGAATGCAGACTTTTGAACTGCTAATTAAGCTTCAGCTTCTCCAGTAAGATTGGAGAATAATAAGTATGTTTTCTGCCTTGCAGGTTTGATGTAGGTCCAATTATTAAGCAAGAGGAGGTTGCTGTTCCTCCCCGCTGTACGGCACAGGAGCTGGAAGGGATGTTGGCAAAGATGGGTGCAAACATGGTAAAGTCCTGCCAGCTGTGTCCCTTCTGACTGGTACTTTGCTTTTAGCATGTGCAAACAGATTTCTTAGTAATCTTGTTCTGAGCTGGCTTCGAGTTGAGGAGGAGGATGATGTGGAACTTGGTGTTTTGTGAGCGTTTTGCCTTGCTGAGAGGAGAGCTCAGGGGTCTGTGATCAGGCAGCAGTGTCAGTTCTGTGTGTTGCTGTTGTTGTTTCTATTCGGTGAAGAACCCAAATGCTGTCTGTGGAAAACAGTGCAGGTTCTTTAATTTAAATTAATATCTGTTTTTTTAGTTAAATAGACAGCTTTTGTCCTGTTCTGGGATCAATATCAGAGAAGAGATTATCCATTAAAAATACTTGAGGTTTTTAATTGTGATTCAGGCTTTATTTGATCCAGTCAGGGAAAGATGTCTTTACTGTGTGTAGGATACACACACAGGATCTTCTGAATATACTGGGGCAATTTTCTAAAAGCTCACAGGACAGTTTCGCTGTTGAAGAATTAAGTTTTACTTTGTTTATTATTGCTTAAACTTAGTTTGACTAATAGTCTGTACAAAATGTAATTTTGCAGCTGTTAGCAGTTTTGAAGACCTTGCCTGAAAGTTTAAGAAATAAAAAAGAGCAGCCAAAAGAAGGAGTAACATTTGGTAGGTATACATTGTTTTTAATGTGACTTGTTCATTTTTTCCTTTATCAGCTGGAAATCTAAAGTTTCCTGCCATCCTGGGTTGTATTTTTTTTTGTTTCATTTCTCAATATGCTCTTTTTACTGCCTTCTCTGCCTTAAAAAAGTCATACAGGAGAAAAAAGCCTCAGAATTCTTCAGACATAATACAAAATTTTTTTTCCAGTTACTTGTACAATACCAAAATCACAATTGATGTCACAGTATCTGAGTTTGTTATTCTTCATGGTTGTAATGCAGACAGAAGGGTTACAGCTGTGCTTGTAAGCATGATACAAGTTTGCAGTGCAATGAGTAAATAAAGAGAACAACTGAGAATAAAAAATAATCCAAATTGAGGTGTTTACAAAATCTTTTCTCCAGTTTTTGTCTGAGGTACCTTGGCTGGATGGTAGGCCCACTATTGGTCAGGAAAAATGGAGGTTTAAAATAGGATAAAGTAGTACAGCTGCTTCCTGAAAGATGCAAAGCAAAATGAGAAATCTTCTAATTTCTCTTTTCCCCCTAGCTCCTAAGATCTCTATAGTGAAGAGTTGTATAAAATGGGAAGAGCAAACAGCTGCACAAATAATTCAACTGCATCGTGCAATAGGAAGTATGGTGAGACTGGATTTTTTGGAACCCTTTTCTGTCCTATAGCGTGGCTGAGTTTGGTGCAGATATTTTAACTAATCACTAAACCTCAATTTTAGTTATTTTAGCCTCTGTAATCTTGCATGTCTTCTAAAATCCTGGTAGTTTATCATTAGAAGTGGAATTACTGTGCAGGAGAAATTTCATGGACTTGATCCCAATTGTGAAATCAGCTCAAAAATTTTATATTATTTCCTTAGCTCTGTGATTTTCTCTGATGTGTCTGAGAAGGTTTGGAATGCCACATCTCTGCAGGGCAGTAAGTAGTGCAAACAGCCACAGTGAAGAGCTGTTGTAGCTAATTGCTTAACTCATTTCTGCATAGGCTAATTGTTTCAGTTGAGGAAGGATAAGGAAAACTAAGTCTGATAAGGAAAATCTCCTAGCTAGACATACAGCTAAGTTTTCCCTTAATGTTATTATCACAGGTATTTTGCCTAAGGAAAAAAAAATTACTTGGAAGTGCGAAAATATTCTCAATGTGTCATCTGTTTCTGTTTCCAGTTCCCTTTGCAGACACTCTGGAAGGGTACTACCATTAAACTCCTGGATTTTGTGGAAGTGGATAATATCCCTGGGTTTTCTGGTATTTACTCTTAAATTATTAAAATTTTAAACCATTTTTCTTTAGGAATTTGAGTGCTGTGTGGGCCAAGGTGTGTGACTGATCAGGGCTTAGTGAGTGCTCATGGATCAGATATGGAGTAGTGCCAGAGAATGACTGTTCTGATTGTTTCTCTTCATTTGGTTATAATAAAACACAGAACACAATAAAATATTTTTCAGCAAAATAGTGACTCAAGATGGTTATCATGCTTCAAAGGAACAGAAGTGGTTCAAACCTTTTCTGTATTTGTTGGCATAAAAATGCAGATGATCTTTCTTTGCTTCTAGATCAAATACTAAATGACTGTGGAGTTGTTCCTGGTTCAGTCCTGTTCCATAAAATGTCCCAAACATTGGTAGCTCGCTGCAAGGTAAGCTTTTCCCATTTGTTTTATATTCACTGCCCTAAAGATGAGGTTTTTAGTATTTAGTGACCATTTTGTCTTAATTGATTGTTGTTAGTCTCTGTACTAGTTTAGATCTGCACCAGATACTTTATTTAATACCTTAAACTTTTAATTTCCATTAAGAGGCTTTGCAAGCAAAGAATTGTAACCACGACTTTGACTTGTAAGCCTGATGACTTTGAATAAAATGTATTCTGTAAGCCAGCCTATGGGAGCTATAGATAGCTTTAAACATGGAAGAAGCTTACTGCCTTTTTTGTTTGTTTTTATTTTTAGGAGGGCTGGGTTGGAATCAAAACAGTCATTTTAAAGAAGAAGCTTACAGCAGTTGACTTCTACAATGGATATATGCATTCTTGGTTCCAGCAGAATCCAAGAAGGGTTCATCAGGAGTGCAGATTTCAAACACTCAAACTTAGCACGGCAAAAAAGACTCTCAAAGAGAGGGGAGCATTGGCACAGGATATAAAGCAATAAACGAATTTTTTAATGTCTGTAAGTTAATAGTAATATAAAATATTTCAAAGCCCACCTATAACATTTTCACCTTAATTGAGGGATTTCTTCCCATAATGTTTGATCTTATTGTCATCCACATGTTTTCATGGTGGGTTCCTGAAGATACTCGTTCTCTTTCCATGTTAAGGAAGAGAATCTCCATGAGTGCTGTAGATATTGAGTAAATCCCTGTTTCCACTGTTGAGAAATAAATTTATTTTTATACAACATTTTTGGGGTTTTTTTTTTGAGGACTTTGGTATAATTTTCTTTACGCATAAGTTTTGGACAATTACTTTAATTTGAAAATACCAAAATCCAGTGAGCTTTTCTAATGCTCACCGAGACTTAGGCTGTCTAGTTTGATATTCTTGTGGATCCTAAAATTCTCTTTGTACCCCTGCATTAAGGTGAGTAACTTAGCTGGGAGCATAAGAGAATCTTTTCCTGTCCATTATGATTTTTTTCCTTCCCCTTTCTGTTTTCATATCTTGGGATACGTCCCATTTTAAATTTTTGTGCCCTCCATCCTGAAGATTTATGTTCTACTATTTCACTTTCTGATGGGAGAGGTTTTTAGTGATGAGGAGTTGTTAATCTAATCCAGGATTTTCCTCAATCTGTCTTTGCTTAATGGCATATACAAGGAGTATTTCATGTCAAGAACCCCAAAACTTGTGATTCTTGCACTTTCTTATCTTAAAAGAGGTAATGTAGCACTGAGCATAACAGCAAAGACTTCTATCTTAGAAGCTGTTCTAATATTTGCTAACTTTTTTCCTGCCTTTTCTGAGTTCTACTGAAGTAAAAGCAAAAAATCTAGAAAAATTTGTCATATCACGAGTATTAAAATGTTTCTGAAGAAGCATCTGTTAAAGCAGCTGCTGCAGTATTTTTCTTCTATTGCCATTAGTCCATCAATTAATTGCCTCTGACAGGTTTTCCAAAACACATGGTCCTCCAAGAAATCCAAGCCTATGAATCAGAGTCAAAAACTGGAAACAACAGCAAGGTGGAAGTCAGGCTCCTGCGGAGAATTCCTGTTGTTCCTGACCGCAGACTCAGTGCAGTTTGTGCTGCAGAAACTGTAAATCCGGCAAGTTTACTTCCAAGAAAATGATGTATTTTTGTGTTTTGCTCCCTGCTACTTTTTGCAAGTGCAAGTAGTGGAGTCACTTTGTTTTTAGTCTGTTCTGATCAGTCTGTAAGCGTTAGTAACTGCTTTATGCCAATAGAAGGGTGGGTCAGTGAGATTTTTGTGTGTTTGAGGGGATGGTGAGTGGTTTGGAGAGTTTTCGGGTTTGTTACCTCACTGTCAGGTCTGCCCCCACCCCCAATTTAGAGATAACTTTAAGCACTAATGATAAAGAGTTTGGACATAAGTGTTTTCATTAACTGGGACTCAACAGTATCAGTGTTCCAGGATCCAACTTTTCAGCTGATCCAGATCCCTAGACTCTGGAAAATTAGTTCTTGTTCATTACAACCTGAGCAAAATGAACAGTGAGGCATGACTCCCACAGAAAGAATAGAGTGTCAAAAGTTCAGGCTGAAGAGTCCAGGTTAAAAACTTTTAGATAACCAAACTGTTAAATCAACAGCTTCTTCCTAAGCAGTGGCTTGAGAAAAATTCTTTTAACTCCTTTGTGTATCTTTCATTCTCAGTTTTAGGTCATGCCTGGTGTGAGACCAATTGCTGGCAGACAATAATTATCTGATTCCCACTCAAGCATAAAGCAACAGGAAGAGTTTCCCTGTGTTTTTAGGAAGTTTGAGGTAGCATGTGCCCAGAATCCCTGTAGATGGAGCTCGCTGCATCCCTTTTGGGTGAAAACCAAGGACAGCTGGACAGAAGATGGTGAAAATCCGGTACAGAACGCCTTCAGTTAGTTGTTTAATAGTGAATAATGTCTAAACCATATTGCAGCCAGGACCCCATGTACTTGTAACTTAATCTTTTGATCTGTGCAGAGTTTGCTTTAAGGCTTCTTTTGCTTTCTGTGTGAAAGGTTATAAAAGATTAGACCATTCTGTGTTGTTTAACAGTTAATGTCCTAGCTCTGAATATGCACAACTTTACCCAAGTCATTTTATGGAGCAAAGGAAGGTAAGATGAATTTATTTTTTATGGAGAAAGTCTTTGGCATGCTATTTTTGGCATGGTAGAGAAGTTTTAAATGGAATTGGTGTTCCCCAGGCAGCTGTTAGCCAAAATGTCTCTTTGGAAACTTTGCTTTCACCTGGCTCTGCAGGGATTTAACTCAGTAACTAATGAAAATCTGATTATTTTTGCAGAACAGACAAAACAAAAATGGGGCATTCACTGATGAGGTGTGGAATAGCATGTCAGGGTTGACTCTGGAACACAGACACAGTGATTCGATCCCCGGTACTACTGATGAGGCTGGGTACAGCTACCCTGGCTATTGAAACAGGATCTTAGCAAAATAAAACAGCTGTTCTCTCAGAGGAGAGAGAGAGAAAGCAACAGAGGTATTCACAGACCCATCATCCACTATGGCTCAATTTAACATCACTGGGACCAAATTACAGACAGAACTGCAAAATATTTGGGCACCAGAAGGGCTCTGGTGTTGGATAGGGATGATTTCATCATGGATTTCAAACAAATGTTAATAGAGGGAGTGATATTTCCTAGGATGCTGGTGACTCACAATTAGATGCATCTGTTTCATGTTCTGCAACCTTACTACTCCCCCTGCTTCCTGGGAAACCTCTTTATTCCTATTTTCTGAATACATTACAAATAAAAAAAAAAAGTGTAAGTGACTAATCAAAGTACTTGAGCCTTTTTATAAAGTTATTTACAAAATCCCCCAATAATTTGCTGGTTGAGGCCAGGCAAGAATTCTCTCTCCTTTTGTTTATTCTATCTGCTAGCATCCTGATAGCTTCTGGAAAGCAGTAGTTTTCTTTAAAAACAGGAGGGGTAGGTCACTGGATTTATCTGTGGACTGGAAACTAAGTGACCTTAATGGGAGATGCTTTGCCATTAGCCACAAACCTGCCGATGTTTGGGAGCCAGGTCTCCTTCTTCAGCCTGTTCCTCAAGGTTGGTGGTCCAAAGGCTAAGGCCAAGGGAGGAGCTGAGTCCCAGCCTTCCTGCATTCCTCCAGCTGGTGCTCTCTGATATGAGGGAGTGTGGGTTAGGTTTCAAGCTGCAGAAAGGACGCTGCCATACACTGACCATAAACACAAGCTGGAGGAGTCAGAACTGACATTGAACTGTGTCATAAAATTTGTGTGAGTACCAGATGCCAGGACCCTGCTGTAGCTTTGCTCCTATGTAAACTTTTCTTAATATATTTGGGATGGTGGCTTGTCAGTAATGGTGAAGTGTTAGCACTGAGTGGTGGCTGTGTCAAGGTTGTTTTCTGTTGGTAGTGCTTAAACACCCGTGTTGGAAACCTCTGTCTTGCTCTGTGTCCAGCACAGTCTGCCAGCAGCCTCCTGGGAGAGCTCAGGGACTCAGTGAGTGCACAGATTAATTTGTTCCTCCAAGTCAGCGCTAAGCTGCAGAGGGGGACAGTTTGGGGAAACTTGGAGAGCTTCTGGCTGTTCCAGGCTGTAGGGCTGTGACCATTTCAGTGCTGTTAAACACACATTTCTCTTCAGAAGGAAGAGCCCTGTACTCCATTGTGTTTGACTGGTGAGCCCACATGCAGCACAGGGATCAGATCCTGAGTGTGCTTTCATCCATTTGTCTCTTGGGTTAGTCTGTAGAAGTCATTTGTGTTACTTCACTTTCAAAGTGATGAAACTAAGTTTGGGATTTGGCTGTCTGTCTGCAGAGGAGGAGGGGAGCAGAGGAAAGAGACATTTCTCTGTGCAAGCCAAGAGCTCTGTGGGAAGGTCCAAGCTAATGCTCCCCACTGGCCATCTTGGCTCTGGCTCCTGCCAAGCCCTTGCAGCAGACTAGACACAAAAGAAAACACACAGAGTCTAAATTCATTGGTATGAGGGGGATGTGCCAGAGTATTCCACAGCTCTTCCTTTTCTGCTTTTCTTTGATAACTGTCAATTTGCATTAAAAAGTGGATTATTAAGGAGTGTTTTTGCGTATTAAAGCATAATTCAGCCTGCCCCGTGTCAGAGAAACTGTTAAGCTTGCTAAACACTATTGAAGGATTTGCTATGCCCTTGATGGTCTGTAGGTATGGCAGCATAGGCCTAGAACTGGCTTCATATCAATAGGAGAGGATTGGGCAAGAGAGGGAAAATCATGCTGGAGCATGTGTTTGAATTCCAGTTTGCATCCAATAGCACTGTCCACCATCTTTCTTGGTGGGAATTTTGGTGTCAGAGACTTGCTGCCTTGTCTGCACCCCAAACGTTTATTGCCAGTGTTTGCCTGTAAACACGTCTCTGTCTGTGAGGTCCTTGATTTCACTCTAGAAAGGGTGGGGGATTGAAAGGACAATTTAATAAGTCACTTGCAGAGGAATCACTGACTCCTTCTGTGGGCAGCTGTACCTTCAGCTAAGAGCAGTTTCTTGCCAGCTCCTTATGCTCACTGCTGCTGAGTGTGAGTGAAGTGCTGAGTGAAGCCTGTCTTCTCCATATCTCCACCCAGCACTGCTCGACATTACCTGGTTTCCTATCATCCTTAAAACACGAATTCCCAGCCCTCTTTTCCCTCCATCTTGTGCCACTTCTTAATTCATCCCTGCCCAGACCTGCTGCTCTGATTCTCCCAGAACCATTGCTGACTCTCCACATGTCAAGCTGGGGAAGAATTCCCTGACTGCAGCGTGCCATGGCCAAACCCTGGAGCTGCAGGAGAACCAAGTACCCACAAAACCCCTCACCCATATCCAGGATCAGTCTCACACTGATAAAGTTGTGACCTGTTGGTGAACAGAAAGATGAAATCCTGCAGGTTATATTCTTTGCTCAGCTCTACATGTGGTTTATTTACTTGGGCATTTCAAACACACAAGTGACACAAGTTGTTGAAGTTAAAAAATTACTTTTTTTATTAACCTACCCTATCATAGAGCATGGATTTTCTTGTCAAATAATGCAGGAAGCAAGAGAAAACCCTAGCTGTATCTACGTGGAGCCTACAAATCCACATGGCTTCTCTGTGCTATTGAGCATGTGAGTTCTTAGCAATGCAGCTGCCAGTAGTTTAACTTGAATACAGTCATTCTAAAACAAGCTAGAAATAAATAAAATACTTACATTTCAAGTACGAAACCTTGCAGTTGAATTCAGTATGAGGAAATCAGTTTATTCCTTTTCATGTTACCAACTACTGTACAGGTACTTGGGCTGGCAAAGTCTGCAGATGCAGAACAGAAGAATGTTTTATGTACATGACTTAATTGAATCATGTGTTTAGTCTTCCCTTTAGGCTATCATGTGAAGCTGTTTAATGTCAGGCAGAAAGAAGATTTTTATGGATGCATTTAATAAGACACAAACTCACTACCTCTGCTGGCCCTCATTCTTGCTTTACATCTTTCCTTTCTGGTGGGGAAAAAAATGGCACCTTAATTATGTCTCATAAATAATGACACCTACCAGCTTTCAGTTACATTACTTAGCAGTTGATGTTACTTTCAAATTATATTTAATTGCGTGTGAACAACTTTACCAATGCTCCTATACAGCTCTAGTAGGTGGGATGTTGATCTGTCATTGGGATCCTGGCTTAGTTGTTTTGGTGGCTTGTGGGTGGCCTCCGGTATGCAGGGCTCTGCCCTGGCAGAACCAGGATGGACTGCTGGCCGAAGTCCCTCAGAGGCTGCTGGCCGAAGTCCTTCGGAGGCTGCCGGTCGAAGTCCCTGGGAGGCTGCCGATCCAAGTCGCTCGGAGGCTGCCGACCCAAGTCCCTTGGAGGCTGCCGACCCAAGTCACTCGGAGGCTGCCGACCCAAGTCGCTCGGAGGCTGCCGGTCGAAGTCCCTCAGAGGCTGCTGGCCCAAGTCCCTTGAAGGCTGCCGGTCAAAGTCCCTCAGAGGCTGCTGGTCGAAGTCCCTCAGAGGCTGCCGGCCCAAGTCCCTCGAAGGCTGCCGGCCCAAGTCACTCGGAGGCTGCCGGCCCAAGTCCCTTGGAGGCTGCCGGTCAAAGTCCCTCAGAGGCTGCTGGCCCAAGTCCTTCGGAGGCTGTCGGCCCAAGTCCCTTGGAGGCTGCCGACCCAAGTCCCTTGGAGGCTGCCGACCCAAGTCGCTCGGAGGCTGCCGGCCCAAGTCCCTTGGAGGCTGCCGACCCAAGTCACTCGGAGGCTGCCGACCCAAGTCCCTTGGAGGCTGCCGGTCAAAGTCCCTCAGAGGCTGCTGGCCCAAGTCCTTCGGAGGCTGTCGGCCCAGGTCGCTTGGAGGCTGCCGGCCCAAGGCGCTCGGAGGCTGCCGACCCAAGTCCCTCGGAGGCTGCCGGCCCAGGTCCCTCGGAGGCTGCCGGTCGAAGTCCCTCAGAGGCTGCTGGCCCAAGTCCCTTGAAGGCTGCTGGCCCAAGTCCCTCGGAGGCTGCCGGCCCAAGTCCCTCAGAGGCTGCCGGCCCAAGTCGCTCGGAGGCTGCCGGCCCGAGTCCCTTGGAGGCTGCCGGCCCAAGTCTCTTGAAGGCTGCCGGCCCGAGTCCCTTGGAGACTGCTGACCCAAGTTCCTCTGAGACTGGAACATGCTTTGCTCTGTCGTGCTCCTCTCCGAACAGGTGAAAGTCAACCCAACACCGACATCACTCTTCATGGTTCTGGACGTGCCATCAGATGTGCCGTCGAAACACCTACCCAGGGCGATTTCCTTGGCGATCCTCGGGTCTTGATCAGTGACTGTGTAGATGCCGTAGTTGTGTCCCAGCGGGTCAAGAGGTGCCAGCATTGTGTACTCACTGGTGTCGTTGTTGGTGGCCATGGGGAGGTGGTTCACCAGGTACTCGTGGAGCATGCTGTTGACACTCACTCGACGGCAGTTACCTTGTGGGACCACTTTGACGAGCGTGCGGTCCACGCGGTCCTGGTCGAAGAGCATTCCACTGCACTTGAACTCCAGGCAGGCTGTCGACACATCCCGCTGCCGGGGGTCGCGGATGCTGCGCACATCCCTGATGCCGTAGAGCTTGCCAATGGTGCGTGGGTGTGTCCCACCCATGTTGCGAGATCTTACATTCACTTCCTGGGGTCCATTTATTTTTACTTTAATGTAGCAGGCTCTAAATTCCATGGGCTTGGGCCACCATGCCAGGTAATCGTCAGTCCAGCTCATGAGGTCATCTTCACTGAAGGGAACAGTGTTGTAGTCGTACCGGTCTCCTTCTATCCTGTAAAATCTGAAGTGAGCAGCACTGTGTGGGGCTTCCTCACATTCACTGAGGTTTTCATAGGCATAAATAGGGCCATTGCTCTCTTCTGGCGAATTAGGACTTGGCTTGGCCATGTTAATGCTAAATGCTGTTTTCTTGATGTTGGAGTCCTCATGGTCTGTCCTCCTGTAGTTGAGCTTGTTGAGGTATGGCTGTGGGACCCCAATAGCAGCAGGGTTGAGTTTGGGAGCAGAGGGCACAGCTTCAAGCTCTTCACCCTCCATGCTTGCCAAGATATAAGCTCCATAGGCTTCAGGGTTTTGCTCATCGCAGAAGGCGGGCACACAGGCACCATTGGGACCAGTGACTACACTGTCAAAACGGCCCCATGCTCTGGGGTTGGAGGAGAACCCTGGTTCTGGCTCCATGTTTATAATAGAAATCACAACCCCTTGGATCTGCTCACTTTGCAGAAATCTTTCACTTCTGTAGGCTCGGACTTTGACATAGCACCGTCTGCTCTCGGGGACATCCAGGTTAAAAAGACGCCTCTCTTTGATTTCCATGTTCCCAACCAAAAAAGTTCTCTCCTCCCTTTTGCGACGGGTGCTTTTCTCAATGTTGAAGTCCCCTTCTTCCTCCCATAACCCTGTCTCTGGGTTCAGGGACCAAAGCTTCATCTCTTGCACATGCTCTGGCATCTTGACCTGAGCAGCATCCAAATGAACCTTCACATCTTCTGCATTGAGGGACTCGGTGCCCTGTTCATCTGTGAAGTCTACAGAAAACATGCCGTATGTGCGGAGTGGAAATACGTCTCCTTCCTCATCTACAAAGTTCAGGTCACTTTGTGTCACAGGGGCTATGGAGATGTTTCTTGGGTCCAGGAAAGTCACACTGGCTTTCACTTTGCCACTGTAGACCTCTCCATTTTTCCTATAAAATGCATTGGGAGGAATTTCTAATTCAGCAATTGGATCATCTTCTTGCATTTCCCCCAAAGAAATCACGTTGGTTTCGGTGGATTCCAGTGTAACAGGGGCTTTCTTTCTTAGTAGCTTGATCTCATGAAATACAGCACCTCCATTTTCCTTGAAGGGCAGAACTTTTGTTGTGTTCACAAACTTCTGCAGCCGGTCCACGAAAGTTAGAACCAGTCTCTCCATATCTGCTGGGACGTGGATGGAGAAGGTTCCCTTGTAGCCAGTCATACTCACTCTCTTGTTCCCCATGTAGATGTGGCCAAACCTCAGTGGCTCACCATTATCTGCTGCTGTGACTCTGCCTCGAACCATTATTTTGGTCTCGGTGCATATTTTGCAGCCACATTCGACGATGACTTTAGTGGGGAGTGTGTAGCCATCGCAGGAGATGTCCCTGGTTTCCATCTTGGATACCCCACAGCAGTAGGAGACATTGTCCTTACACCGAAGTCCCTTATCCAGCTTCCCCACACAGGTCTTTGCTGGGCACTTGCCCACGTCATAATAGAAGGAGTTTGTTGTTTTTTGGAAGCAATCGTGAGGAAGTCGGATGAGGTGGCTTTGGGGTTGGGAGTCACAGGCTGCCTCTTCTCTTCCTGTTGAATAGGATTTCTTAGTGAGCAGCATGAAATAATTGTACAGTCATCTCTATGTTGTCTGAAACCTCAGAGCTAAACATTTCTCCTAAAAGCAGTGAGGTTTTTGCAGGATTTTGGTGAGCTGGTTAACTCACTTCAGTGAAGCAAGGAGCTCAGCTTCAGCTTTAGGACCCTGATTAAGAGCTCCTTGCAGGATTTTCCCTGCTCCTGCTTATCCACTATGGTCATCCAGCCGACCCTCAGCTAGATGCTCTGTTGCTGCCTGGCTTTTTGACTATGGCAAGACTAGAATATATCCCAAGACTTTCAAAACAACCCTAAAAAAGCAGAAATATTCCCATGTCAGGCAGCAAGTACAGTGAGAAATCTGACAGCAGCAGGTTGAGGTTGAGAGGCACCTGCAATCCAGAGCTCTGGTTTGTAGGGAGCGTCTGGTTCATAACCAGCTCACTCAAGCTTATCTGCAAACAGATGAATGATATAAACCTCAAGTATTTTTCCTGTGACTTTTCTTTACCAGATGTACCACAGTCTCTGGTTCCTGCACACCAACACCTCCCCAGCTGCTTGGAGAACATCAGGTGCATTTTCTCTTACCTATGACAGCCAGCTTGGCAACTTGGGACTTTGCCGACCCCCCGGCACTGCTGGCCTTGCAGAAATACTCTCCTGACTGTTCTCTCTTCAGGTTCTTCAGAATCAGGTTGTTTTTATATTTGTACAAGGAGGGATCCAGCAGTGAGCCATTGTGGTACCTGCCAGGAACAGTTAAGGGGACAGAGACTGACCGTCTGGCTAGAGCACAGCGATGGCGTAATCCTGCATCCTACTACGTGGATTTTGCCAGATTTCCTGCCTCAATTTCCCTGAGGTTTCAGTTTGGCTAGGTGGCATCAACTAAAATTTTTTCCCCTACTCCTGGCAGTACTGCAGTGTGGCTGCTGGACAGCTGGCAGGCAGGCAGAGCTGCCAGTTGTGTCTGATGAGGTTTTTCAACTCTTTCTTTGTGTGTTTTTCCAGTGAATCCCTCAGCAGATGAAACTACTGTGCCATCTTAAGGAAGCCATCACTTGCAGCTATCAGTTCTCAGTGCATTTTACTGTTTTATAGCTAAGCCCCCCCATTTATGGAGGTGGTAAGGAGATAAAACTGGCACCCTTTGAACAGTTAAGACTTCTGGCAGATCAAATTCAAGCTCCTTACCAGAGGTAGCGGTCCGGAGCTGGGCTACCTCGGGCGTCGCAGCAGAATGACACACTCTGTCCCACTCTCCTGGCTTTGTCCTCAGGGCTCCTGTAAACATAGGGTTTGCCTGCAGGAGAAGGAAAAGGCCATCTCATTACTCTCCCTCTCATAAAACCACGGTTTATTTCTGATGCCTGCATAAAGCTTCCTGCATCTCCCCCTCTTTGGGGCTACCTGATCGGTGCAGCTGCACTTGGATTGCCAGGTTTCTCCGGTTGCTCTCAGGCACGGTGACAGTCGCTGTTGCATATTTGGCTTTCTTTATTTTAAGGGTGTTTTTCCCATCAGGACAAACCCCTGGGATCCTAAACATGCCTCTGTTATCAGCCATTGTCAACAGCTTGAGTTTCTTGGCTTGCAGGTAGACCCGGGCATCAGCAGCAGGTGACCCGTCCTCGAGAGACACCTTCCCGTGCAGGGTGGCATCCTCACACATGCAGGTGTCACAGTCGGCGTTGACATGGCCCATGGGGCAGGTGATATTGCAGGCTGGAGGAGAAGCAGACAGGTCAAAAAACAGCCCCAGTTCCCCACAACACTCACAGCACGTTCTCGCGTCTGCTTTTAATTTAGATGCAATAAGGCAAATACCGCATAAGGAGTAAATTGTATCCAAAACATATTTTTCCTGATTATCCACAGCTGTGCATTAGAAAGGCAGGGACTATGTCATTTTGAACCTGACAATTAGTAGAAATCAGCCACGTGGATATAATTACAGCTAGGAACAGTTATTTACCTTCCCCAAAGGGCTGAATTTCAGGGAAATTTGAATCCAGATCAGCATGTGAGCTCTTAGCTCAACCCTGGCAAAATTACAAATTCAATGTCATAAACTTTCTAGGTTTCTGTTACCAGTGCATGCTCAGAAGTTGTGATTTTGGTCTATCCCAAAAGCTGTCTCCCCTTAATCAGTGGTATCCTGGCTTGGGCAGGATGTGGGGTAATTGCCAAGTGAGCATTACCTGATAAGTTTAACATTTGGGCTCACAAATATTACTCTGTTCTCATTTAGCTATAGTGATTAATCCTAAATAATGATCTGTCTTTTCCCAAGGCTCAGGTCATTCCTTTTACAAACACAGAGCATCCCTGTGCAGGGGCTATCTAATACTTCAAAGATGGAAATAAATGTAAGAAATCAGGGAAAACTCAAAACAACTTTTCTCTACAAAACATGTTTTTGGAATTTTTTCAGAATTATTTGGTTAAAAGGGATTATAAGAATAATATAATTAACTACAAGCCCCTTCAGCAGGGACTATGTCAATTTGATATTCCCAAATCGTCTCTTTCCTGGAGGTTGCACAGAGGCAGCTGTCTGCAGTCACTGACTCCACCTTGAGAGCTGCTGTTGTAACAAGAATGAGATTTTTGTCTGTATCCCCAAAATGTTTTGAGTCCCTGTTATCTTTCTGTTTGGCTCTACACTCGCTCTGCTCTTCTTTTTGTACCCTCCAGCCCTGCTCAGGAATCACTAAATTCTGTCAAAGGAGAGAAAGATGACAAATGGTAAAATGACAGCAGAGGGAGTACAACACCTGAGCAGTGGTGAGACCATGACATCCTCCCCTGCCCGTAAGTGAGTTTAGAGGAGCACCTGAGCAAACATGTCCAATGCAGAGCCGCCCTTCCTCAGTTGCTTCATTACAGTGCACGCCCCAGAGGCGCTCAGCTAGGCAGGATCTGGTACGCTTCTGCACACCGGTTTGGCCACACTTTGCTGAGCACTCGCTCCATTTCGACCATGGAGACAAAAACCTTTTTGAATCTTGCACCAGTGGACCTTGAATAACATCAGTGGTGTGTTACTGAGATGCACATTTTACATACAGCTGCCCAAAACCAGGCAGTTGTGTTTTAGCAGTTTCTGTAGAGCTCAGACTATACATTTGGATATTACGCACCACATGGATTAAACAAACTCAAAGCATGTTCAGGGAGCTGGGAATTAAAGCATGAAAAGGCGTCTGAAGGCTTCTGACTTAATTCCCCACAGGCTACCAAATTCAGGATGATTAAGATAAACCCAAGGGGAGCAAAGTGCAGGCAGCTTATGCTTAGTGTTGAGTAACTTCAGCTTAAGTAAATCAAACACACGTTCTCATTTAAATGTTTGAGGGGCAACACTTGTCTGTTTCAAATGTGGTTAAATAGTTTATAAAAAAGGTAAAATGGTTGAATAGTTACAAAAAAAAAGGTAAAATTGTTGGTGTGATCTGTTGGATGTCTTTAACCAAATTTCAACATATGTTTTCTATAGGGGCAGCATGTGTCCTATTGTGAGCACCACTTTTACTGAGTGCAAACCAGAAGATTCAGATGCTACCAAGCAGGCTGAACATGTCAGGAGCCAGCTGATCGGTAAAACAGAGAAAATTTGCAAAACACATTGAGAATTTAATATGAGGTTAGATTTTAAAAGGAATTTCTTTAACCAGGCTACTACATCTTAATAATTTAAGGTACTTTGAATGGATGAGATCCACTCCAAGTCTGTGGTTTGGGCTTTTTTAAAAATGACAGTGTTCTAATAATGTTTATGAGGATGCGTTAGTGACTAAAGTTTCTAAAAATGAATTTTCTTGGAGACATGTGCTATGTCATCTCCCATACCTATTCTTCCACCCAATTTGTAATAGAGAAGTTTGATTTGTTTCCTAGAAAGGCAGACAGGCACAGAGCTGGACTGTTCAAATTGAGAATGGGTGGTTGAAAACAATTCTGGCTTTATAAAAGCAGGTGGGTGGAAAAGACCATTTAAGTGAGAGCAGATATGGGAGTGTCATGTCTGGCTTGGAGTGAGCGCTTGGCTTAGATGGGTTTTCATCTCTTGGCACATCGGCATCTCTAGTTCAGCATCCCAAGCAGTGGGATCCATGACTTATTTAGCAATTTGAGGCATGCAGGAGGAGGTGGGCTTGGGGATATGGTCACATCCTGTGGATAAATGCCTATTTGTGCTTGTCCCAAGCGAAAACTGAATGTGCAACAGATTAAAGTGAGATCTCAGCAAGATCCTAAGCTTGTTTGGGATCAGCTGCTTTAATCTGCAAGGCTGTTGATGATAGGAAATGAGCAGGGGAATCCTGTGGAGGAAAATGGCATTATATGGCTCTGGGTAGCATTTTGACAGCAGGAAAAGCAGAAAGTGGAGGATGAGGGAGAAGCTGAGGAGTGGTGGGGACATGGGCAGGGGCAGGGCTGCCCCTTGGCACTGGCCAGCAGGAACATACTGCGTCTGACGTAGGTGAAGGTTGGTTCTCCCCGGCGAGAGCTGCTCCTCGAACCTGTGGGTAGAGGGTGATTCAGGCAGGGTTTGCCAGCCAGGGAAGCAGCCCCAGCATCACTGCCTTGTGCCATCCACTATTTTACTGGTAGTTTGCCTAAAAATACCTATCAGCAAGTGGAGGGAGCCTCTCAGTGTCCGTGGTTTTGGTGCTTTGATTCTTCCCAGTGGCTAAGAAAGCTGCTGGGAGCTAGGCAAATCCCCAAATCCTTCAACATGGCCAGCCCTTTCAGTGCCTGCTGGAATTTAAATTCTGAGTCCTGGACAGTAAAGATGAGAGGTTGGGGCATCTCCTGGGGATTAATGAGCAGAGTGAGCTCTGCAGGTAATTAATCCCCCACAGGCTTTGATTCTAAATTCATGGTGTCACAAACCACCCAGGGTGTGGGGACAGGCTGGGCAGGGTAAAGGCAGGTCAGAGCATGTGCTGGCCCATCCCTGGGCTCTTCTCACCCTCCCAGCCTGCACATGCCTCCCGCAGGAGCTGGGGCTGTGGTCACACATTGACCTTCCCTTTTCCAGGAGAGGAGCCAACAGCGTGTGTCAGTGATAGCCAAAACCCTACAGGAGGTCATGGATGATTAACATTTATTCCATTGCCTAAATCATAGAGTCATAGAATGATTCTAACCCTAAATGTCTTCTTCTATTCAAATAATATTGGTTAGTTGTAAATTGTTGGGAAAACTGTCCAGCAAGGAAAATCCACCCAAGGTGGGAATTAACTTACTCTCCAAGCTGAGCATTACCAGCGGGCCGAAGGTTCTCTGTCCTATCTGGACCCTGCTGAGGGCTGGTTTCAGAATCCTTTGTCCTAAGGGTCAATAAATGAAAGAATAAATTGGATTCAAGGAATTAGGCATCGTTAAGCTCAATATTACAGCTTTCCCATCGGACTGTGGCTGCTTAGAGCTCCTGTAGGATGCAGTATGGGAGATGCCAAGAGAGGGACATAATGGAGATGTCCCACAGCATCACTGCAGCTCAGGTATGATACAAATTTTCTATTTCCCTTATTACCCAAGAAATACTTTTTTGTACTTCCTGTGTTGGAGCAGCTCAGTTCAATTAATCTTTTTATAGCTGGAGAGATAAAATATATCTTTCCTGTCCATGCTCAAGGAAAAATTAATCCAAGGTGGATAATGCTGGTTGTTTCTATGGGACAAGAACTGGTTTCTGAACTTGCTGGCCACCTGTGTGCCCAAGGGGAGCTAATGGCCATGGCTAGTTCCTGGTTTCTATGGGACAAGAACTGGTTTCTGAACTTGCTGGCCACCTGTGTGCCCAAGGGGAGCTAATGGCCATGGCTAGTTCCTGGGGTGCTTGCTGGGACCAGTCTCATATAAATTGGGGAGCTAAGCCCCAGCTCTGCCCTGTGCCCAGCTTCTCTGGGTGCAGACTGGACACTGTGGGATCTCAGAGACAGCAGCCAGGGATGGTCCCAGCATGGCCAGTGGGCCGGGGAGCTCGTCCCTGGCCAACCAGAGGCTCACTGCCTCGCAGACAGCTTTTGCTCGAGCTCTGGGGGCTGGATGGGAGCCAGCCCTTGTGTGGAAGTTGTCTGGCCGGGCAAACGCCGCAGTGACCCAGACCAGCACCCAGCATCGATGTCGGGCTGTGTCTGCTGGCTCAGCGGCTGCCGACAGACGTGCCTGCACTGGCGTGAGCAGGGGACAGCGCGGTGACCGAAATGGAAACATTTAACCTTCACCTAAAACAGATGTGGCTCCCAAGAGGAGGAGGAGAATCCAGCCTTTCATGGTGACCGTCGTTGTCTCCAGAGGTGACCAGGGGCTTCCTGGAGTTTCCGCAGCCGTCCCACGCCTTCCCCAGTCCTGCAGAGACAAGCCCGACCGTGTCAAAGCTCACCCAGGTCCTGCTGCTTTTGGGGAGCTTCTCCCAGGCTGAACCACTCCAAAACATGCCACAGGGCCACTTATACCCCCTGCTCACCCACTCCCAGCAGCTCTTCATTTACTCCCCCAGTGGGGAGCAGCAGGGGCTCCACATCTGTGCTCTCATCCCCCCTGCTTCTCACCATCACATCTGAGCCCAAATCTATTCTGCAGAGCACTGCTTTGTAACAACATCTCCTTAACATGCCTTGGAACAGCTTAAATACTTCTGCAGGGATCTCTCACAGCCCACGCAGCTCTGCAGGCCCCCTGGCACCCAGTTCCACTCCTCACAGGAGCGGGGACAGCCCCATGGCTCCATCCCTGTGCCTGCAAACTGGGCATAGTGTGAGGGTAGCATCTTATCCCAGTACATCCCAGAGCATGAGGAAAGGGAAGGCTCCTGAGCACTTCTGTAATCAGAAACTCACATGTACAAGCCAAGTTTTTCCTGCAAATGTAGCAAGAAGCTCAGTATTTTCCTTTACCCACAGGCACAGATATGGGACTGAGGCTTTGTGTCACTATTCATTTACCAGCTCAGTCACTTCAGATTTTGTTTTCAGTGAATCCCTTTGCCCTAGAGCATCAAGCATTTGGGTATTTAATTTCTGAATGTATCCATGGAGCTGGTGTGTCACCCTAGTGACACCAGCTGAAATTCCAGGTGCTTTATTTTATGGACCCAAAATTAATGGACTGGGAGGAGGGGAGAATATTGCCCCAGCCATTTGTTGCCTCAGTTTACCCATAAAATGGGGCTGACAAAAAGCAGCCAGTGGCAAGAACACTGTTATTTGTAAGTGGTACTAACCATCCCCTCTGAGACTGGGGAATGTGGGACTAGGAAATACTTTGATTATGGCTCAGCAAATCCCAATCAAGCAAAAACAACAAGCAACACATGAGTGGTGTTTTGTGGGCTTATGGTGGGGTCGTGAACTTGCAGCCAGACAATAACCAGGAAAAAATTAATCCCGTTTCCCACTTGGCGACTATTTTTGGAGCTGACTGCAACTTGTTCAGCAGTGGGTTTGGGATTGGGATACATCCCTCTGTACCCAGACACACGATGCTAGAAGAGGGGGGGTTCAAGCGGACAGATCTGGGCAGCAGGGAAGGTTTGGAACTGCCTGCGTCCCCTGTCTGGCAGGGGGCTGGGGAAGCCACGCGGGACAGAGCCGCGGGAGATGAAACAGCCCCAACGTGAGCGAAGCCCCCCTAACTCCCACTCCAGCTGTCCCAGTAACCCTTTCCCAAACCCATTAGCTGGGACGAGGAAGGGAGGAGCGGGACGCAGGGAACTGCATCGATGTTTTTCAGCCTCTGTGCAGTCATCTGCCCATTAATTAATTTCCACCTCACCTTCAATCACAGCCACTCTTAATTACACCGCCTTAACACAAGAGAATTCTATAACCATTATCTGCCACAGAAGGGAAAACAGCAGGATTGGGTTGGGGTTTTTTCTCTTACCTAAAAAGCCATAAAAACCCCACTTAAGGAGAGTCCCGTCTTCTAGCCACGGAGCCGCCAGCCGAGCTGAGATCCGCGGGCGAGACGAGAGCTTGTCAGCTGCGGGTTCAGGGATTTGCAGCCGGTTGGAAAGAAGAGAGAGAGCTGCAGCTTACCGAAACCTCCCCTGCGCCGAGCGGAGCCGGGCTCTGTGCGAACCTCCCGCCGCCGAGGCGGCGAGGTCGCTTATATAGCCCGGCGTGTAGCTTAGGGGATGGCAGCGAGCCACCGGCCGCGAGCACAAACAGATCGGACGCGCGAGGAAACCGCAGCCTGAATAATCCTTTAATAAGGTGATGGTAAACAGAAACCTGTGGCAATGCCACGGCGTGACGGCTGCAGCTGGTGGTGGGACAGGGCACAGTGCGGGTAGCCCGTCCTGGTGTGGGCACTGCATCCCAGCCCAGCACTGTCAGTGTTAGGGGTTCACCCGGGGTCTGGATCTGAAATAGATGCTGCTGAGTGTTGAAGGTGGAGATACAGCGAACAGGCAATGAGTTTTGGGGATGTTTTTTTTGCTTTACCCGGTCTGGGACAAACGTGATGCCCACCCAGCAGTGCACATGGATTTGCCCCGTTTTGCAGGTGTGGGGTATGGCTCAGCAGGGCGCCGTTCCCTGCACTGCCTGCCCACCTCTGCCCCTGTGCTGGCTCTGGCAAGGGTCAAATGAGGATGATGTGGGGATGTGAGGATGTGGGACAAAGCCAGTGGGATTGGTTCCAGCACCTGGTTTGAACACCTCTGCAGCACAGAGCTGCAGAAGCAGGACCATCCTTGTAAATAAATGTGACTGCATCTTGAGCCATGGGGAGATCTAGCAATGACCCCTAACCAGAGTTTCCTGCTTGCCCCAGTCCGGCTGGGCAAAAACCATATTTTTCTCACATAACTTGTGGCAACTGGTCCGTGGGCACAGGGCTCATAGGTGTTGACAAAGCATGTGGCCTTGTGCAAGTGACTGCCACCCATGCGTGTGGCCCTGGAGCCACTGGACTATGCAGATGGTTGCTGCAGGAATGTGGTGTGAAAGCATGTTCTTTATGCATCAGGAGCAACCCTCAAAAGAAGGGAATGGGTGTTGTGGCAGCCAGTGGGGGCCAGTGGTGGCCAGTGGTGTCCCAATCTGTCTCCTAGTAATCCTTGTCAGCCCTGCTGCCAGAGGGAGTGGTGCGAGAGGAACACAGATCAAGATGTCACATAAAAAATAATCAGCAATGACCTACACCAGCTCCTGTTTATGTTTACGAGGGAAAAGGAAAAAACACCTGAGATGTGCCAAAAAATGGCAGAATGTTTATCTGGTGGGCAAGGAGTGCCCAGTGAGCTGGAAGCTCCAGACTCTGACATAAGCATGGAGATCATCTCTGTTTGACCCTCCGTGATGAGGACGAGATGTGGAAAAGGGAAGGAGGCAGAGAGCAAGGAATTCCTCTTCCCCAGATGGAACCTACCTCCCACCACTGCTGACCCACACTAAGCACAGCACCAATGCCTTGGCAAGACACCTGCAGTCCCAGCGGCTGCTTTCCCACATCCTGGCATCAATTTCTATGGGTCACACTGCTGGGTAAGGAAACATGCTGTTCTGCAAAAGGAATAAAATGTTATTCCTTATGTTATGGAAATGGGATAATAGCTCTAACCCAATGTGGGTGCTGGCATTTCTGCAGGGGATTTTGCAGCCTCTTCAGCATGGCTGTTTTCTCTCTAGCATGTCTCCTTCAAGATAAGCTCTGAGACATGTGGCTTCAGGAGCAGGTTTGGGACCTGTGAGTTCATGCCAACCCCAAGTCTCTGGACAAGTTCGTTTGCACAGTCTCTTTTGGCTTGACCATTCCTTGCTGCAGCTCCGATATGTGGCTGACTTTGGAGGGAACAATATGAGAAGAGCCCCAGATGTTCCCAGTGCTGAGCACCACTGGCTCTGGGAGATGTTTTGCATCTGCCTGGAGTGAATGATGCCCCAACCCATGGCGGGAGAGGACAAGTCAGAGGCTGCCCCATGCCTGGGGCAGTCTGCAGGGCTGTAGTACCTGTGGCCAGTGACAAGGGTGCATCCCAAACCAAACTGCTCCTGCCTTTCTGCCCATCACTTGTGGCTTCAGCTGCCTAAGGCTGCTGCTTCCCATCAGAAAGCAGCAGATCCACAGCCTCTTGGACTGATTCCCCTCCTGGATTAATGCTGGGGAGCCTACCCAAATCTCATGGGTTTTTTCCATGGTTTCATCACGGATGTGCAATTACAAAGCTGTAAGATATTTATGTGAATGCTGCCATGCTTAATGCTCCCTCTGACCAATGCTGAGGCTGGGGCAGTGTCAGAGGAGTGTGACAGCAGGTGGTACCAGCAGCATCTCCCTCCCCACACTCCTTTGTGGTTGCATCCCTAACTTTTCTTGTGTTCATTTAATAAATCCAGGGGAAAACTGGCTAGTAATGCTCATCCTGGTTCTTCATGCCTCCCACCGTTTCTAGTACAGCATGGGCTGAGTGACCATCTCCAAAAAGCAGCTGCACCATGCCAGGAGGATAGCAGGGTTGGAGGGGCTGCTCTCAGGGCTGCATGTGGAATTCACAGGCTGTGGGGTCTGTGAAATTCTCTGTGGGGCCTGTAAATCCCCTTTTGGGCCAAGGCCGTGCCTAATTGCCTGCCGGCTGCCCTCATCCTCCCTCCCTGCGCCCTCTCCGCTCCGCCAAAGGGAGCTGACGGTTATTTTCCCCTGCTGCATGTTTCTGGGCTTGCTTCTGTTTACGGAGATGGGAGTTAAAATAACTGATTGATGACTTTGTTCCATCCCAAACACTTTGGGGAAGTTTGCGTGGTTTAGAAGGGAGAGCTGGGAGCTGGGATTTCATTAAGCACTTGGCTCCCGGCACTTCTCCAGCCATGCTCCAGGGGTGGCTAATGTTGTTTTTAAAATCCTGTTTTGCTATCCCAGGAGCTGGAGTGGCGATTTCCATGGTTTGTAGGAGAACTTGGAGATGTGGCAGGTCCCTGAGGTTCCTTCTGAGCTCTGAAACACCAGCAAACCTCGCAGCCACCACAATATTGTTTCACTTAAGCCCTCCTCCACCGCTTCATCAGCACAAAATCACAGTCCAGCTGCTTAAAATCTTTGGAAAAGAGCCAAAAAAATGAGTTACTGGAGTTTGTTTTCATTGTGCAGATGAGGATTTACAGGCTGTGACTGGGAGAAAAGGAGTGAGTGGACCTTTTTCCCCTCTGGAAGGATTTGCCTGGGAACTAAAGCTGCTACTGGGGCTCAGTAGTGCTCAGTTCCATAAACATCATTTATGGAACAGATACAAAAGGCAGTGCACAGTGGGGACACTAGGAGAGCCAGAATCCAGGGAAAGACTGATTTTAACTCTGGAGCTCAGGAAGGCTCTTTCTGCAGTGGTGTCAGAGCCAGGAATGAGGAGACAATAAGTGTCTGTGCTGGTTGTGAGGTCCATTCCACGGGGTAAGGCCCCAAATGTCTGCTGGCATCAACAAAGCACAGCTGACCCCTGACATGTAAAAGAGGGTGCCCTCTGTTCCATGATTCCATCTGTAAAGGAAAAGGACTTTTTTTAGTGCTTTTGCAGGGCATGTTTGCTGTTGGAGTGCCCAGGGACCGTCACCTTCCACACTGCTGCACACATATAGACCCACGTACCCTGGGGAGGGATTCACTGGTCACTCAGATGTCCTGGGCTGCAGAAGGGTCCCACTGGTATTTCTCTCCTAGATGCCATGGCCATATCTGCTGTCTCTCCTTCCCTGTCAGAGCTTGGAGGATCAGAAACCATGATTCTTGAAAGCACCAGAAGTGCCTCAATAGTGAATCCCTTTTTAATTGTATGTCTGAGCTAGGGAAATTAAGATAAGAATTCATTTAGAAACTCTCTTCAGGATGGAGAAAGCCATTATTTTCAAGTCCTCCATGAATAATGCATACCTCAGCCTCTCCCTGGAGCATTAACTGCTCAGGGACACTTGCAGGGCAGCATCATGGTGTGGCCTGGTGTGTCCTGCCCACAGTTGTGGTAGGGCCTGAGCTGTTGCACAACCTCTGATCAATGATGTAAAAGCGGTCACAGGATGGGAACAGGCGTGATGGGGATGTGGCCAGGTCCAAGCAAGGACAGCACCTCAATGGGGACATTTACACTGCAAAGGAAGGGCAGGAGCACAGCTCCAACCCACAGTCCACCAGCTGTTTGCTTTAGCTCTGGACAGGGTTGGATGGACAAAGACCATCCTGTGTCAAAGTCCATGTTGATTTGGGTAATTAATTTCTCCTGAAGAAATCCTTGATTTATTGCTCCTGTTTATGGGTATTGGCTTTGGGCTGGGATGCACTTCAGGCTGTGCACCCATTCTGGCATGGGGAGCAGCCTCCCACACATGGGATGGCAGTCCCTGGTCTCATTTTTGTCTTTTCTTCCATATTCCTGCTATAAACCAACTTGAAGTGGGCAGGTTTGCAGTGATTTACACCAGCAAAATGTCAGCCAGTTTTTCCTAAAAACCAGCAAAATCCTGCCTCATCTCTGAGTGTGCAAGGGAGGGCTTGGTTCTTCCACTTTGTCTTTCTTCTGTTTTGCAGGGATTGCACTGGCAGCACATTGGAGAGGTGTAGGCTGTGTAAGTCAGACCAGAGGTAATAGTGATGGCAGTGAAAGTGAAGCTTTGAGTTAAAAAGTGTTTTTTAGTGTTCAGACAAGCCTCTACATGGAACGGACAGAAAGGTGGGAAGAGATGGAGCCATGAGGGTGGTGGGCACTCCTCGTTGAACCGTGTGGGAATTTCTGTCAGGTTAATTATTGTGCTGAGCAATGTGGAGCCCTGTCTGGGCTGGGGTAATTGAGGTTGATCCACCCCCAGGTTTCAGCTCCGAAAGAGTTTGCCAGCATCCCCACTGGCAAAAGAGAGCATGGAAATACCTTCCCTTCCTGGAGTGCTTGTGGTCATGGGGGCGACCGGAGATGTAAAGTATCTCACGACCTCATGCACTATGCCAAGGACATGCTTGGAAAAGCCAGTCTCTGCTGAGCTAATTCCAGCACTGCTGGGATTCCCCCTGGAATATGTGGCCAGATCAGCTTTCATTGGAGGGTAAATGTGTGTCTGCTGGGAGCAGACCAGAGGGTTTTGTGGGGCCAAGAGCTGCTGAAGGAAGGCCTGGCAGCTCCTGGTAGTTGTGAGCACCTTGTCCCATCTGAGACAAAAACTGCTGGGAGCAGATTGTGAACGCAGCGTGGGAGATGAGCAGTTCTGCAGAGAAACAGCAGGAGCAAATTCAATCCTGGCTCCCAGAAACACTTCCCTGGGAGGCCAAATCTGGATGGGGGGAGATGTCAGCACTGATGCTCATCCTAAGGAATAGTCACTGGGTACCTGTAGTCCCATAGCTCGGCTCAGAACAGATTTTACCCTCAGACAGAGGGTAAAAGCAGGGGTGGAGAGCAGAAATTATATCCCTCTGGCTCATTAAATTCAGCATTGATGATATCTGTTCCCACCGAGACACTGAACCTTTCCTAAAAGCATAGAGAAGGAACATGTGCCTGCATAAAGTTCACCCAGGAGTATCTTTAAGCTTTGAAAACTGCTTGGAGATATGAAGTTCATGGGAAAGAGGTGTCAGGGGAGGTGTTCCCTGCTTTTTGCTCCTGCAAGTCCTGTGTAATAATGCCAAGGGTCCCAACAGGGATGTCAGCTTTCCCCACATCTCACCTCTCCCCCAGAGCAACAAAGGACAGCAACCCTTGAATCTGGCCAATGTTCGGGAAGGAGCATCCAAAGGGAGCACTGAAATATGGCCTTGGGACACACAATCCTATTTGAGAGTTTGGAGGGAGGAGGATATTTGGAGCAACATGATGGACAGGTCCCACAGGGAATAAAAAAAAAGCAGAGGATAAAAGAGGGCACAGAAGGCAAAGGCAAGAAGAGCAACTAAACCCTGGCCAAATACAAGGGCAAAATTGTTCACTTCGTGGTTAGTCACAACGAAAACATTGGCATTTCATAATTTCTTCCAGCTCAAGAAAAATACATCTCATTAGGGCAATGAGAGCCCTGACTGGGTCGGTGCCTGCTGAAGCTGAAGGGGACCCATGGCCCCTCCACTGATCCTGTGGGTGATTTTCTTGCCTTATTGGGGATGGGGGTGCCAGGTGAAATTCCCAAATAATTTTCCCCGCAAATAAATTCCAGCCTGGGCAGGAAAGCAAAGCTGCTGTGGGGAAGCTGAGCTGAGTGGAGCAGTGATAAACACAGAACACCAAGTTTTATCACTTGGTGATGAGCAGAGGGGGCTCAGCACCAGATCCCACCACGTTTCTTGGGGCTTGACCTCAGGATTTGGTCTGGTGTGATAAATTCCCTTCTATTTCTTTTCCAGTTTAGAGATGAGGAGGGGGATGTTTCTCTAGTAGACATGTCCTGGTGAAAGATGGAGGAAAGATCCTGAGAGCTGCTGCTCTGCATGGGAAGATGTAAATTTGAGGAACCCCTGGGAATGATGCTCTGGACATCTGAGCTCAGCAGCATCAGAAGCACCAGCCTGAGGTTTTAAAAGGTGAGACTTGCAGCAGGTTTGAGCATGTTTTCCCAGTACGCTGTCTGATGGTGTGATACCCTGCAGAGAAGGGATTTTATCAGTGAGGCTTTGATATACAAAGCTGAATCAGAAACAGAGCATTGTCTCACTAAAAAGTGGTCTAAAGGCACAGTTTACCAAGTAATTGAGCCCAGAAGGCAGGACAGAGCCCTCCCTCAGTTTTAGACGTGGGTTTTTAGGAGGGGGATGGGGTGACCCGGATTATCCCCAGGAGAGGCAGCAGTTACCATCCCTCCTTGGCAGGTACAGCAAGGCGGCCAGGGCTGGCTGAGCAGGCAGAATGAGGTGCTGGTTTATCCATGGTGATCACTGGGCTTTGTGTCTCTTTCTTTTGCTGTAGAGATTTTGGGGAATTTTGGGTGATGCCCTGTTTCAGACCTGTTTGTAACTTACAGCACAGTGGCAGTGTGCTAATTTTTTATGATGCTGTTATTTAATGAAAAGGCTGAAAACTGGGAGCTTCCCAATCGCTTGACTTGTGAACTTTGGGTAAGAAGAGAAGCTGTTCCAGAGGTGAGCTCATTTCTAACCCCGGGAAATGACTTCATGGACGCTGGTATTTACTCACAAAAACATTGCATGTCAGATGTCCCTGACTAGACTTTCTGTTTCGAGTCCAGTATGAGACAAAAATTTCCTTGGATGAGCTGCTCCTAAGACAATTCAAGGTTTGGAGAAGGAGGAGAAGAATTGCGGGGTGGGGGTGGTTGGGGGGAAAAGAATCAACATTAAAAACACTCTGGAATCATGAGGCTTTTCTCATTAAAGGGAAGTTTTTGGGCAGCCAGCCTGGCAGAAGCACCTGCCTGAGGGGAGGGTGCAGGTGATGAGTCCAGCAGAAGAATCACCCATCCTTACCCCCACAACAACCAGCAGCTGGAGTTTCTCTCAGAGGGGAAAATACAAGTTTTTCTCTTTGGAAGCCAAACCCCCGGCAGTGATTTATCAGGATAAACAGCAGCAGGTTCCCTGCCCCATGTTTGCAATAGGTTAATGAAAATTATATCCCATGCTGCTCTCCCTGGATGAGATCCCAGTATATACAGGGTGTCCGACGGAAAAACACAGCACTTGCATGTTTATTTGAGGTCTGCTCATGCAGAAATTGTCACTGGGACTGTATTACCCAGTGTGGTTCCTAATTTCTGTTTTCTCCACCATTCTGGGATGATCCATATGGATTTGGGAGATCAGTCCTATTTGGGGATGCTGGGGGATGCTCTGTCCCCTCCTGACCCAGTGTTGGACTGCAGCTCTGGGGACGCACTGGGGCAGCATCCCAAGAGGAGGAGATTTCGGGAAGAGCCAAGCTGGGATGTATGGAAACAAGCCCTGCCTGCCAGCACTGTTTCCTAATCCTGGACACCAAAACCCTCTGATCGTTAAACCAGTGTTCAGAGATTCGGCTGAAGGCTGCCATGCAGACAACATCCAAACTGACCTTTGAGGAGATGAGCAAAAAAAAAACCAAAAAAAAAAAAAGAGAGAAAACACAAGGGGGTTACTGTGCAAACGCCGGAGAAAATCAGTCATTTCAATAAGGGACCCCACCCTTAAAATAAGACTTATTGCTAATGCATGCCCAGGACATTTCTGTGTGATGGTATGCTAAAAAAATCCTCTCCGAACAGAGACTAAAGGCTTTGTTGTGGCATGAGCAAGGCTTACAGTTCCCAAGAAAAATCCTGTCCCTCTCTTGCATCATACAGCCGGGGACGCAGAGGACATTTCTAGACAAAAAGGCCATCAGCTAGGACAAAGAACAAACAGGGAACACATTCCTGACTTGCTATTTAATTGCTTTTGTGCAGGTGCAAAGGGCTAAATGAAAGGAAAAATAAGGATAAGTGTGTGGGGCTGAATTAATCTCAGCTTTAAGCAGGAACCTAATGTCAGGAGGAGGTGGCTGCCGGAACAAACAGGTTTCCACTTAATTTCTATGTGGTTTTTGTGCTATTCTTCCCCCAAGGGCCAGGCTCGTTCCCAAGGCACTGGTGGGTGATGCCCCTGTCAGGTAAGGAGGTGATGGGGACAGTCCCATCCCACGTGGCAGGGCTGGCTGAAGCAGGGTCTGTTTTCCTCTTTCCCCTTGTATGAAAAGCACTTTGGACGCAGGACTTGCCCTCTGTGGCTTTGAGCAGAGAGTTTCCATCCTGATCCGTTTTGGCAGCTCCATGCAGAAGTGATGGAGAGTTTAGGGGATTCCAGGGCAAACATGGTCCAGTGCCTGCAGCATCTCCTTGGTCTCAGGAGCTGGTCCCTCTGCCACACAACTTGACTCTTAAATCCGCAAAGATTTAAGAGTCAAATTGGAAAAAGGGAAAATATCTTTTCTGCTTGTGCCCAGGAGCACTCCTGCCAGCACAACAGCCTCAGAGATGGTGCAACCACCCTCAGAGCTCAGGCATTTCCTGCTGAAATAAGTGAGAGTAGTTTTAATGATGGAAAACCTATTCCAGAAAGGGAATCTCCTCCTCTTGGGGAACAATGCAGAGCCACCGCTGCCAGCCTGGGATCTGCAGGGACTTGTATACCACATACTCTTTAATTTAATAGTCTGGAAAATGTGATGGTCTATCTGCATGTCATTAAAGTCCCAGTGAAGCCCCTGGGAGGGTGTTTGCCAGTTCTGGCTCCAGCAGGGCTTGGGGCTGTCCCTCTTTCACCCCCACAGCTTTTTTGCTGGCCAGAAGAGCAGGGTGTCCTCAGTTTCCCTCCCTGTCCTCACATTGCACATCGTATTTTTTAAGCTCTTGTGAGCTCTTTGTCCCTCCCAAGGTCCTTCCCTCTCACTGTGTTATCTGCAAGAAATACAGAAAGAACAAGATGGGAACTGATAGACTGCAGGAAAAAAAACTGTAGCCATTAAAAAGGCAAAATGAACCATGTTTCCCCTTATTAATTCCCTCCTTACAGCATTTCCAGTCCAAGCATGTACCTGTGATGCTTCCACGGACCCGTGTGGTCCGGGAGCATCCCTGAGGTGCATGTGTGCGTGTGTCTGCGAGTCTCTTGGTTGTCTGAGCAACGGGACGTTCATCACTAACTCCCAGGATAATTAACTCATTTTCCTGTATTTATAGCAAACCAGTACGGGGAGTGTTGGCACTCATCCCTGATAGAGCCACATTTGGCCACAACGTTTTGAATTTTGGCCATTTCTTGCATTACGGCAGCTTTGTCATCATCTCTGCTGCCTGCTCATTAAGTGGGCAGCTCATTAAGCTAACAAGGGCAGAGGTGATGGTGGCTGCCTGAGCCAGGCTGCCCACGGGTGCCCACCTCGGTGTCCCCCACTCCTGGTTTGCCGGTGCAGGGGGTGTTTGCAGCAGCATTCCCATCTCCAGATGCCTGCGTATGCCTGTGCTAACAGCAGCGTCGCTCCCGGCTTGGCCGCTGGCAAGGGGAAATTTTACTGCTTCAAGGTTTGTTGCAGGGATCTGATGCAAGGAAACGTTGGATAATCCTGACTCAGCACCGCAGCGGTGTGGGACCCGTGGGAAAGGCACGGAGCATCTTCTCTCAGCATCAGGACATGTGTATGCCAGGTATGTTTCCATCAGCTGGGATAAATCCTGACCTGGATGTGGATTTCTCGTTCCTTCCAGACAAGCAACTCAGTGCTTTTTAGCTCTTCTTTTTGCTGCTTGTTTGTTGAGTTGATCTTTGGGGAGGGAGGGGCTGAAGGCAGCTAAGGGAAGGGGGCTTGGGGTGCAGGTGGTGGGGCTGGAGGAGGGCGCATTGCTGCAAGGTGTTGGCATCTCCATCCTGCAGAGCTGGGGAGACAGATTTGATCTCCGCTGTTCCTGTTGTTTGTACAAAGGTAAGGAATGCTTTATTTTGGAATCAGCAAACAGGAAGGTGCTTGAAACAGTAGAAGATGTGCTGTACCTGCAGCTGGGACTGTAAACAGCTTGTGGCCACAGGAGCTAGAAGTACTTGTCCTTAAAACATGAGTTCTGCTCAGGTAAAAAGGGCAATGAAATCAAGTATGGGGGACAACCACACTGCTCATCACTCCCCAGCTACCCCCAGTTCTACCCTCCCCTCTTCCTCCTGCTTTGCCTCCAGAATAGAAAGGGACAGAGATGTTGTGCTGGTCCTGCTTGGGTGCTGGGAAGGTCCAGGCTCCTAAATGCCACTGTGATCCTCTCCCAGGAGCCACTGTCAGACTCTGGACCCCTTCTCCCTGCCTGGTCACCCTCAGCTGCTCCTGCCCACAACCCCAGATCTGGCACTGGAGATGGAGGTGGACCATTAAAGTTTAATACACTAATGGGAAGGGCTGTGGGGTTTCTAAAAAGCTGATCCCTGCTTACAAACCCCCTTTGGAAGGACGAGTCCTTGACCAGAGTACAGCTGCCCCAGCACAGGCTCAGCCAGCTCTGATATGACCCATTCCCAGCAGGATGCTGGCAGACAGTGACTGGTTCCATGGTCCTGGCCACCCCTCCTGCTTTCCCAGCTGCTCAGCCACCTCGCAAAGAGCTAAAAATATATGTCTGTGTGAGCAGTTACTGCAGCTACAGCAGGGATGAGCCAGAGAGGGCAGCCAGGCTGGGTTACCATGGTGGGGGGGACACTTCACTAAATGGGCAACACAGGGAGGACAGGCAGGGACAGGATGGGACAAGGCAGGATAGGACAAATTGCTGCTGGCACCTCCACTGCAAATCCCACCGTCTCCCCACTTGTCCATATGTTGAAGCTGCAGCACTCTACACAGCCCCTAAGAAGGAGTTCACTTTGCTGCTTGCATTTCAGCAGGGCATGAGTGAGGAGCAGCTCCCTGCATCTCCCCACTGCCCCACCTCACTGGAGGACACCAATGTCTCAGCCTCTCCGTACCCCCAGTACTGGGTGGAGCCGCGGTTCACCCAAGCAGCAAAGGTCCGTGTGATCATCACAGCCATCTTCTTCCTGCTGGCAGCGGGCAGCAACATGGCAGTGCTGGGCAGCCTGCTGAGGAAGAGGAGGAAATCCCATGTGCAGCCGCTGATCCTCAGCCTGGCACTGGCTGACCTGCTGGTGACAGTGATGGTGATGCCCCTGGATGCGGCGTGGAACGTGACAGTGCAGTGGTATGGAGGGGACATCTCTTGCAAGATCCTCAACTTTCTCAAGCTCTTTGCTATGTATGCAGCTGCCCTGGTACTGGTGGTCATCAGCCTGGACCGGCACGCAGCCATCCTCCATCCTTTCTCCCGTGCTCACCGCCGCAATGGGATGCTGCTCCGTGCTGCCTGGGCTGGCAGCGTGCTCCTGGCTTTGCCCCAGGTAAAGTTCAGTGCCCTCCCCACCAAGTTTGCCTCGGCTAGGGTGGTTTTGGAGAAGGGCTTCTCCATCCCAACATCCCCAACCAGTCCACCCCAATCCATGGACTCCACCAGCACCAGAATAAGCCATGAGTTAAGTGACCAGAGCCCATTTGCCAGTCTAACAGCAGCAGGGAGGGGCTCTCCCTGCACGGCCAGCAGCATCTCCGGGATGTGGTGCTCTGTTCCAAATCCTCTCTGATTTATTCTTCGGTTCTCCATTTCAGCTTTTCCTCTTCCACCTGAACACAATCCCAGGAGGGAATTTCACCCAGTGTGTTACTCACGGAAGTTTCCGAGCACACTGGGAGGAAACTGTCTACAACATGTTCACCTTCACCACCCTCTACATCACCCCTCTGAGCGTCATGATCATTTGCTACGTCCGGATCCTTTGGGAGATCAGTAAGCAGCTAAAGGTCAATAAAGGTAAGTAGATCCCAGCCCTTTAATGTCCTCCATGACTGAACTTCTCCATCCTGGAATTGTTGTTGGGTCTGTCACAACATCCTTTGAAAGCTAAGAGGTTTTGCACAAACCAGCTAAGAGGTTTTTCACAAACTTCCTGACCCCAGTCCTTGCTGTCTTCTGCTTCCTGTGGGACATGGACGAGATTATGAGATGGTCTTCCCTCTCTGGCAGAAGCAGTCACAGATGATTAATTATATTGTCTTGTTTTCACCTATCTTCAACTATGCTTTTGATTCTCCTTGGCAGGTTTGACAAGAAGTCAAAACGACCACATTTCCAAGGCACGCATGAAGACTCTCAAGATGACCACAGTGATTGTTGCCACCTTCATCATCTGCTGGACCCCTTACTATCTCCTGGGCTTGTGGTACTGGTTCCAGCCAGCCATGATCCAGAAGATGCCAGAGTATGTCAACCACAGCTTCTTCCTCTTTGGTTTGCTGCACACCTGCACTGACCCTATCATTTATGGACTGTACACACCTTCCTTTCGGGAGGACGTGCAGTTGTGTCTCAGGGGCATTGAAACAGCCATCACCAGGCAAAAGAGACACAAACCCATCTCAGCCTCAGAGAAGAACATCAAGGATGGTGCTGCAAATGGTGGGGTGGCATCAGGGGGCTCCAACGGGACAACTGTCAGCACGGTCTGATGAAGAGATGTACCCACAAGGGGATAGCAGGCACAGCTTTAGGACTGTTTTGTCCTGTAGGATCATTATGGAGACTGTAATGATGAGGTTCCCTACTCAGCTTTGGTGAGTGAGGGTCTCTGGCCAGAAACTGAGAATGAATGTGTCTCCTGCCTGTGCTCAGGGTGAAAAATATTTGGGGGTATTTATGGTCATTCTGCTGTATTCTGGCTGCGCCATGACAACTAAAAAAGCATTCTTTTTGTATCTGACACATGCTCCAGCCCTGATTCTGGGATCAAGCTTCTCCACACTTCCAGCATCAACCCCTGGGAGGAAATTTACCATCTGAACTGTGGTCCAGGGTCATGTCTCTGGAGTGGCTGGTCTTCAAGTGACCTTTGCAGCTACACCCAGCTGTAGAGCTGCATGGATGGTGTCACCCTGAGCCTGCAAAGGTGTGATCACAGGCTTTTACTCCATTTTCTCCACCCATTGTAGGAAAAGTTCTCTGGTAATTTCAGATCTCCTGACTCAGAACCTGCCTGATTCTCTTATGGCTCTGTCACAAGCCCTGGGAAAGACCTTAATATCTGGAGGTTGACTAACGCTGGGGCATTTATGCCCTAGGCATGGTGGGAAGGGAGGGAGTGTTGTGGGGATGGAGGAACTCAGGCAAGAGTGGTACAAAGAACCACAGTGGGGTGGGGTGATGTTTCTTCTCTCTTTTGAAGAGAGCCAGAAGGAAAAACAGTCCCTGCTACCCTTTTCTGGTGTAAAGGGGATGGTACAGACAGACACATCATTACACAGCAGCTTTGTGGTACACAGAGCAAATCAGGAGGGAGGGTATTTGGGGTAATGAGAACTAGATCTGACACTGCCCAGCCCCCCTAGACCTTTCTGTCCCCTTGTCCCAGAGCACAAGCTGGCAGGGTGCAGGTCACATGCTGGACACGTTTGCTTTGCCCTAAGCAACACCAGCCCCTCAGCTCTGCCCCAACAGAGCAGCTGCAGCCACCCCACAGGTGTTGTTTGAGGTGTCCCAACGATGGAAGTGACGGGAAGCAGCTGGTAGGTGGAGGGGTCCATCAGCACCTTTAGTACCAGATGGAGGCAAATTAGGGCAAGGAGGGCTTCTGGAAGGATCAGCTGAGCTGTGGTGAGTAACATGGGTTGTTTGCTTTCTACCATTGTGCCAAAAGTTGCTTGTGAAGGCAGAGATCTCTTCTCTGGGTGTGGGTTGAAGAGATGATTTTATTCAACTGTGTTGTCCTTTCCAGGTAATTAGAAGTAGTGGATTTTTTTTTTTTCATTCTCTGATGATTGTTATTAAATGTGGGATTCGCTTTTGAAGAGAAATTTATTTTTAAGCCAGGTGGGTTGTTGTTTTCTTAGTTTAGTTAAACCTTTGGATAGCTCAGGAGCTCTGGACTTGGCAGGAGGCAGTTCCTTAGCTATTTTTGTGGCCACCTCAGCTTTCAGTGAGCATCTGGACTTTATCAGGATGAAAGGGCTTTGTTTAAAAACAACTCGTCTTGCTGTGGTTGCGTGTGTAGGGAGCTGGGAGATGTCTTCCCCTTAAGAAAACAAATCTCCTTTGGGCACTGAAGGGGCTTTTTCTCAACCCTGTTTCCAAGAGGTGTTGGCTCCCCATCAGCCAGACAGGATCTGCACTGGTCTCCCAGTGCCCAGCTAACAAATTATTAAAATTGGAGGGGTGGCAAGCAGTCCCTGCAGGCTGGCTGAGGCTGGGCAATGAGGACACAGGAAGCCACAGTGCTTAGGGTGATGCTGGCTTGCCTTTCTGGTACTAATTATTATTTATGCTAAACATGTAGCCCAAGGAGAAAAAAAAAAATCAATTAGAACTGCAGGAGCCCAGACCAACTGGTGGGGATTAGCGTGAGCCATTTAGGAAGCATCCCAACTCCAATGAGATGCATAATCGCAGTTTGGCTTTCCTGGGCTTGTTCTGCTTAATGCTAATTACCCAATGCTAACGGAGCCGGGGTTGGCTGATACCAGGCTGGCAAAAAAGGGCTTCTTGCAAGGTGATGGGAATGGCTGGCAGTAGGGGAAGCTAATCTATTCATCAGACACTCCTTTGGTCTTTTTGTTTATACTGCAAACCTTGAAGGTGTGTTGGTTTTCTGGCAAGCCTTGAATAAGCAGAAAAGTGTCTTTAATCTACTGAAAATTGTCTTCATCCACTTTTTGCTGAGTGGGAGAGAACAGATCCAACACAGCTCATACACATGTCTCCTCTTGCCCAGCAACAGGAGAGCTCAGAGGCCTTCTCTGAGGAGCAAGAAACACTTTTTTCCTTGTGGGAAGGATTCACTACCTTTACACCCCATGGGTACAGTGAAAAGGCAAAAGCGGGTTTGGCTTTAGGGGGACTTGGTGATCTTACATTAATTTTGGTAAGAAAAGATCTCTATGAAGAGTAGGAAAATGGGGATTCTGTAGCATATGTACCTTAGTCTTTAGGGGAAGCATGGCACATTCCTTGGGATTCTTGCAGGCATTGTGGTGCTGCTCCTTTTGCCCATCTCTTTCATACCTTCCTTCCTGTTGCTGATGTTTGAAGTGACATCTTGTGGAGCCTGGAGTGTGGGCAAGGTGCCCAAAGTGACAGCTTTCATGAGAGAAGGAAAATGTCACTGGAAGCATGTGCTGCCAAGCCATGTGCCCACTGCATGCAGGAAGGGGACCAAGTAGGTGGGCACCACTTCCTTGGGGAAGCTGGGATCAGTCTGGGTTCTGCCAGAGGTGGACCAAAGCCCAGGCCTGGTTTGAATATTCCTGCATTTCTGATTCTGCTTTTCTTACATTTGCTCCCACTTTAAAGAGCACAAGATTTTTGCATCACTTGTTGGGAGCATGAATCCCTGAGTGTTGCTTCCCCCCGCCCCATCCCCAGGGGTGGTCCTGTTTTCTTTGGTGCTTCCCTCTCTCTCCCCAAATTGCCCCAAACCCTTTGTCTCCAACAGCACCTGCCTGGCTCCTGAGATCTCTGTATATAAATATAGATAAAATAGAGAGAGAAAAAAAATACTTTTTATATATATATTATCTATTTCTGCTTGTTGGAGGAAAATTCTCCCACTTCCTCAAAACCTGCTCATTCCCACCAAGGAAACACCAGTTACCACACTTCTTGCAGTCCCAGCCAGGACCAGATTTGTCTGATTGAGTAACAATTCCTTAATATTCACCACAGTAACGTAATGGACATATTAATAAGAGCAGGTAGCTCTGTATTTTACAACTCCTCGACCTCACCCTGGGCTGCCTGCTTCAAACACAGCGGCCCTTTGTTCGGGAGGAAATTCTGATTCATTCCCTGTTAGTGTTTTTATAGCACTGTGCATGTTCAAAGAGCCACGCAAGTGGCTTAAGAGGCTAACACAAACCTTGGGTTAATTCATAATACTGTTAGTTACTCAGCACAATACCCGCATTAATCCAGCTGACTGAACCTCGCCACGTTGGGAAACACATGCTGAAATCAGCAGGGAGCTCAGAAAACAAGCGTGGGAGTAGGATATTAAGTATTTTGCCAGGCTGCTAGGTAGGATCTGAGCACCTTAAATGTATTTAAAATATTTTCCCACTGCTGTTGCCTCGCTCCGCAGCTGTGGAGCTGAAGCAATGATGAGGCTGTGCCCAGAATCCCTGCAGGCCTGAGCATGAGGGGCTACAAGCTCTCCAAGGGATACTCCAGACACATCCATCAGGACTCAGCCCCCACCTGCAACCACCTCCTTTTTTTTTGGGTCTATTCAAACCGATCAAAGTGGAAAAAGCTGGTTTTTTTCCTTTGATACCTGCTGATTTCATTGTAGATCTGGACTGTGCGTGTCTGCCATGAGCCCCCACAATGCTTTCTCTCTGGGGACATAGCCTGGAACTATTATTACTTCTTCTGCTTACTCTCAGAAACTTTCCTATGCAAAGAAACCCTAAGAAAAGAGATTTAAATCCCTGCTGTGTTCTTTTCATCTGGCTCAGGAGCTCCCAGGTTTGTGCCTTTCCCTGCAGTGCCAGCAGCCAGCCATCCCACAACTGCTGCTCAACCTCCTCCTTTTCCAAAGGGCCCCAAATAGCCCATCTGTTCTAAAAGATGGGGTTTTTTTTTTTGGACAAATCAGGCTTTTAGCAAAGCAGTACCATTTAGACAGCATCAAATACCTCCAGGTTTTCTGGCTGGCACATTACCTCCCCTAAACTTGTATATTTACATGGCACAACATTTACTATAACATGCTGAGGATGACCAAAAATGGGCAAATATTCCAAGGACCCCTCTGCACATCCCAAACCCCAAGTTTCTGCATTGAAATATCAAGGAGTAAACTATAAAGCAGTTGAACCTGTTGCACAATAAATTATTTGTTTATGTATATTTTAATTGCAAATCTCTGCTATAATTAGCACAGACACTTCTTGGGCTGAGGTGCTACAGTGTGCTTTGACAGTGAGCATTATTAACGGGCTGTAAAAGGCAATAGGGAATTGGATTATAATGTTCTTGTTTTGCAAGCTGTATAGTGAATAAATAAATTTGTTCTGGCAGCAAAATTAACTGGGATAAATGTGTCTAGCTCCAGTCACCAAGAAGAGGGGTTGCTGTAAATGAACTTGTTCTCAGCCTTGAATTAAATAAAAAAAGCCTGATTACCAGGACATTATTTCTGGCAATTAGGTACCAGAACAACATAAGAAACAGAAGAGATTTTCTTTGAAATATTTAATGAGTAGGGTAGTAATCACAGACTCATTTGCTGGAAATATGTGATGAGTTGGGGCTTTTTTGTGGTTAGGGCTCGCTGTGCGATGAAAACCTGCATTTATCAAATCTACTCAAGGCTGGACTGAGAGACTGAACTGTGGCACATATCTGACTTTTCTTTGCCTAGAACCCCTGGGTCTTTGTGGGGCTACTCCATGCCCAGTCACTAATCAGAGGGCAGTGCTTTGCTCCTTTTTCTGTTTCAGGCAGTTGTAGGTTGCTTTGTGACAACCACAAACAAACTACTTGATAGGAGGGAGAGAGGAGAGAGCATTGGCCTGTGTATGTTGCATTACTAACTTGCACATGGTGTATTCTCTAACAAATCCCCAGTTTGCTAAGAACAATCCTTGTTCAGTATTGATGCTGAAAACCCAGAGTTTGTCTAATCTTCACAGTAAGCTAGGATAAGATAGATCATGGCTGAGACCACAAGCCTTGTAGATGTTTGTGCTGTTTTTTTCCAGGATAGAATGAATTTTCCTCATAGCAGTGTAGTAAGTATGTTGTGGATTTGTGCTTAGCTGCCAGCTGAGATTAAAACACAAAAATGTTCTACAGAGGGGAAAAAATACCAGAAACCGTTTAAATTCTTCCATTTGGCAGTTGTTTTATTTCTTGTTGGTTTTTTTTTTTGTTTTTTTTTGTTTTTTTTTTTTTTTTTTGTTCTCCTTACAATCATTATGCTCAAATATAAAAATTCCTGGCCAAAGTTAGTTTTAAAAATTTAAAAGTAATTCCATCTGCATTGATATATGCCAAACATCACTAGATTCAGTTTCTGAAAACATACTGATAAGACTCCCAACAGGCTGCTTTGCCTGACATCCAGAAAAATTCTCCTTTACAACTTGTGCAAACATACTTCAGCTTGACAGAAAATAAGTTACACCTGAGTGTTTCCATGCTTAGTTTTCCTTAATCTTAAATAACCTTTTTTTCCATGGCCCCTTAATGATTGGCTCATGCTAAGCTGCACCACTGTGATCCTTTTCAGCTGTACTAGGCATCCTCATGAATCCCAGGAACACAGAAATAAGAATAAATGCAGAGATACCATGAGGATTAATACATTGGTGACAGAACTGGAAAGCTCCAGGCATCCTTATTTCCAGAGCTCTGGAATGGATGCAGTGCACTGCAGATCAGCTACTCTTAAGGCACGTGGTGAAATGAACAGTTTATCATCTCGGGTGGTTCATATCTCAGAGTCAAACATTCTGTGCCAGTAGTAGATGAAGGTTGGTGAGTTGCTGGCCCCTATCACCATCAGCAACAGCAGGTAGAGCATCATCATTACAGCAAAACGGTGGGTGTAGAACCAGGAAGATTCATTAGAAGGCCTGAAAAAGGGAAAAGGGTGTGAATTCTGTCAGAGATGCACAAATACCTTGGCAGAAAGTATCCCAGGTTTCATTATTTTAAGCAAATCCAGTAAGAACAGCAAGTTCCACAATCTCTGTAACTAACAAAGCCTGATTTTCAATCACATCCCTTTTCCTTAAGTCTCCATGCACAATCCTGTCTTTTCTCTCCATGTTCACACCTTTCCCTGTGGTCTGGAGCTGCAGCTGCCTGGCCTGTAGATGTGTTGAGTAGCTGAGTGAACACTGCCACTTAGGATAGATAAGGGCAGAGTTAAAACTGAGGCAGTTTTAAGAGATGCACTTACCAGACGTCCACTCTTGGTTTCCTGCCACAAACAGATAATTAGACCTCTCAAAGACTCTAAGTGCTTACAGGGCTGGTAAAAAAGGAAATTTAGTTGAGCCTGGGAATGTCAAAGAGTAAGACAAAGGCAACAGGATGGTTTAAGACCTATTTCCATAGGAAACAGGCTACAAAGAAATTCTGGCAGTGCAGTATATCTTTCTTAGTTGTTTTCTATTTTTCAACAATGAGATGTGTTTATCTGGCTGTTGTAGCAGCTCATGCCTCTAGACAGCTGAACTCTTACCTCCTATGCTGCTTCTGTGAATACACTAGCAAGTATTTAACTCGTAAAAGCTGATTGTTTGTGACAACAAAGTATTTCTGTGGTACATCTCCCCCTTCACTGTTTTTCACTCTTGCTCTTTTTCTGTCTATTTCTTCTGAATCTGAATTGGAAAGAGAAAAGCACAAAAAAAAAAAAAAGGCAGAACTTCAAGTAACTGTAAAAAAAGTAAACAACCAACACCCCCATACACACCCCCTAGAAGAATGGGAATGAGATAACCAAAGATCTAGTCTTGGTATTCCCCTGAATCCCTCAGCATCCAAGAATAGAGTGAGAAGTTTGCTTGAGGCTATACCACTCCTAGTCATCCTTGGTATGGATGACATTATGGCCCAGGCTGACAAGGAGGTAAGTCTCCCATCCAGTGCTCAAAGAGCCACTGATATTAACAGGGAAAGAAAAACAACATGAAGGACAGATGTAACCACTCACTACACAGTTATTACTGTAAGAGACTCACCTTTCTTTTTCACCTGACACTTTACATCTGGGTGGTCAATGATCTCACAAACAGCCACACAGCTGAGGATAGAGCCCAATGCACTTCGCTGCCAGCCGAAACCGTGAGGGCTGTACAGCAGAGCCAGGCTCAGGTCACTGGTCAGATAGGTGCCTTCACCAAACAGGGATGTCTGAAACAGAGAAGAAATCTAGCCTAAAATAATGTACTGCAAACCTCAAACAACATACAAGTGTTCTTTCCTTCAGACTGGCAGTTCTGCTCCTGAAGGTAAATTACGAAAGGCCTTTCTGACCCTTGTTGGGCCTGGTCCATGCACTGTTTTTGTCCTGGCACAATTTCCTTGGGGTGGGGCTGCTACCCTCTCACATCCCTCAAATTAGCTGCTTGGCAGAGCACTTAGTGTGGACAGATTCATGCTTTCCCGGATCTGGAGTTAGTTTGCCAGCATAAGTATTTTACATCAACATGACTGCACCGCTCTTAAAAAGGCATTTCATCGATTTATTGAGACTGTCATCATTCAAGTAATCCAAACTCCCCAAACAAGGCAAGGCTTTACTTCATTTGAATCCATGCTTTACTAGAAAAGAGGAAAGTACTTTTCAATTTGCAACACTGGCTAAAATTATTACTCCAGTAAGTCCATTGTACCCGATAAACCATTACTCATCGAGAATGTGGGGGAAAAACATAGTCCAGGTTGACTGGAATGTCAAGCAGGTGCTGTGTCAAAGCTGCCTCACAGCTGACACAAAAAGCCAGGAGTCTCAACGCTCTTCCACTGAAATCAGAAGAGGTGCAAATCCTATGGGATGTCTCCCTAAACCAGACGGTTTTAAAAAGGTTCCACTGGCAAGCAGCACCTGAAACTTCTCTGATCTAAACACAAAGCCAGGCAGAAAATCTCCACTATGCTCCTCCTCTGTAGACAGGCACTTCCCAGCTGCAGGCTGTCAGACAGACCAGGATTTTCAGAGGAATTACACTTCCTTGTAAAGAAGCAAAGGACAGTCACAATTTGTCACGCTGGTAAAAAAGGTTTCATGCCACTTCCAGTTTTTACCCTCAAGCTGCACTAGAAAATCCAACACAGCCATCCACAAAGGCCTACACTGAAATGAGAACAGCAGTACAAGATCATCAGCACGTTTCATACCCCAAAAGGAATCTGGTCCTATTTTTAAGAAGTGTCCCCAGCTGCAAGTGAGCAAGGGAAGATGGTGTCTGTGGCAGGAGGCTCACCCTGTTCAAGTGGCAGTGCAGGCCGTGGTGCAGGATGGAATGGAAGTTCTCCAGGCGGCTCCCATGGAAGGCGTAGATAAGGTCCCGCTCTCCCTTGGTCTCAGCAAACTTGGTGTTCATTTGATCACAGTACACGATCTCAAAGAGGTAGTCTGGAGCAGGAACCGCAGCCCCAGACATCCCTGTGAGATCCTGGATCTTCTCGTACTTAAAAACAGGAAGAAATATCAATGTTGGTTTATGTGGTTAGATTACTCACTGGAAATTTTGCTTCCCGTCCCTTCACACTGTTTAATGTATTCTGATTATGCTTTTCTGAGTTAGAATTCAACACTGTCACAATTCAGAAGGAGTAAGTGCACAGTAAAAATCCTGCCAGTTTCTTGCTATTGAAGTTAAATCCTAAATCTTCTCTCCAGAAAAAAAACCAAACCAAACTTGAATTCTAATTACGAATTAATTTATGATGCAAGGACAATATCACAATTCTACTTTGGCTACCCAGAGAATATATTCATCAGCTGATCTTGCAAGAGAAAAAAACATGAAAACAGAAGTTGTTTTCATCTTGCTGCTAATCTCTACAACTATTTTGATCCCTGTTACAGAAGTGCCTCAGTGGCTCTGAGCCTTTCCCTTTTTGGGGCAGAAGAATTGTGTTTCTCAGTGACAAGCAGGACTCAGCTCCAAGACACCTGAATTGGACTCTCTCAGGCTAAACCATGTTATGTTAACTGCAGTAACCAGCTATAATCACTGCCCATCATCAACTATTGACAGTGGTAACTATTTCTTCCAATGCGTGTTCCTGAAAATTTTGCTTAAAAACATGCCTCTCTATATACAGAGAAGAATGGATTTATATTCAACTGTCAAGCTCTTAAAACGACCAACTTAATTCTGGCAGGAGGAAATATTCTCTGAAGTCCGAGTTTGCCTTAAAAAACAAATTCTCATTAAGATTTTCAGAATTCATAAATTACCTCCTGTTTCTTAGTACTTTGTATCATGAAGACTTTAGACGATAGAATCCAATTAAACAGGTCCCAGGTCCTTTTATCTGTATTTGGAACAGACTCCAGAAGCTCTTTCAGGCTTGGTAGAGCCTTGGTATCTGCAAGCTAACAACAGAGGCATTTAGCACAAGCTGCTTAGTACCACTGCGATTAAACAGGGACCTCTAGTGAAAACAAAACAATATTTCACCCCAACAAACTGAAAAACAGGTTCTGTTCTGAGACATAAACACTTGTACTCAGTTTGTGGGGAAGTTTGTCAATTGCTCTGAATGCAAATAGCAGACAAGTTATAAACAGTGATATTTACCAACAGTATCTGTAGGGTTTATACAAGAACAGACACACTACTAGGAAAAAACAATCTGTCACAGGGCAGTATGTGCAATGGACCTGACATGAGGGTGGTGTTCAGGCCACGTAAATGCAAATCCTTCAATATGAATTTGAATTTAACGTTGGCAAACTCTCACAACACTTCACAGAATATTAGGAACATAACGGCTGGAAAACACGTCTGAGATTATTGAGTCCAACCATTAACCTAACTTTGCCAAGCCCACCACTAAACCATGACCCCAGGTGCTATATTTACATGTTTTCTGAACACCTCCAGGGATGGCGATTCCACCAGCAGCCTGTGCTAATGCCTAACCATCCTTTCAGGGTAGAAATGTTCCACAATACTCAATCTTCAGCAGCTTGAGGCCGCTTCCTCTTGTCCGGTCGGCTCACTACCTGTTACCACCTATCGCTTGCTACTTGACGCGCCCACACCGGATCTGGGTGTTTCCCAGCGTGGGTTTATCGGTCAGAATCCCAAATACTCTTTTCAACCCGGATTTCTTGACCGGATAAACCCTTCATCCTGCTTTATCCCTGACCCTGCGGCGCCGCTGCCCTCACCTGTGCGGGGAGCCCGCGCTCCCCCATCGGGGCAGGTGCCCTGGCGCCGCGGGCAGCTCCCCCGGGCCGGCCCCCGGCACTCACCAACCCCTCGAAGTCCTTGGTGTCGCCGATGGCGTAGCGGCCCGGGAAGGGCCTCAGCGCCGAGTCGCGCTTGTAGCTCTGCAGCGCGGCGGCGAACAGGCTGCACCGCAGGTCGGCGGCCAACGGGTCCCGCCGCGCCGCCTCCCAGGCGCCCGGGGCTGCCTCGCCGGGGCCGAGGCCCGGCGCTGACATGCCCGGAGGGGGCTGCTGAGCGCCGGCCGCTCCGACAAGGCGGTAGCGACCGCCCCGCCGGCGTCGCCCCTTCCGCCGCCGGGGCCGTGGCGTGGCCCCGCCGCCCCGCCCCGCAGCCACCTCCGCCCGCCCCGCGCCGCTCCGGAGCTGTCGGTCCCTGCGCTGCCGGCAGCGGGGGCGGTTCGCGGTTATGCCGGTTACGTGGGCACGGGGAGCAGGAACGGAGGTCTGGGGGAATGGCGCCTTCGCCTCGGGTAGAGACCGGAGACGGTTACAAAGGACAGTGCCATCTTCCCCTCAGGCAGAGACCAGGAGAGGGATTCAGGAGTCAGTGGCATCTTCCCCTCAGGCAGAGCCCGGGAGAAGGTTCGTGAGGAACAGCGCCCTCCCCTCAGGCAGAGATCGGAAGAGGGGTACGAAAGGGAATGGCATCTTTGCCTCAGGGGATGACCCGAAGAAGTGTATGAGGAGGGAATGGTGCTTTCTGCTCAGGATGAGCCTGAGAGAGGTGAGAGTGGGAAAATGGCGCCATCCCCTCAGGTGTTGATCAAGAGAGGGGTAGAGTGGGCCATGGCATCTTCCCCTCAGGAGGAGACCAGGAGAGGCGTATAGACGGCAGTGGTACCTTGCCCTCAGGTGGAGATTAGGAAGAGGAATACAGGGGGAAATGGCATTGCCCTCACAGGTGGAGACTGGGAGAGGGGAATGGGGAAATGATGCTTTGTCTTCAGTTGGAAACTGGGAGATGCCTACAGGCTACAACAGCATCTTCTCAGGCAGTGACTTGGAGGGGGTAAAGAGACCAATTGCATCTTCCTCTCAGAGACTGGAAGGGGTTATGGGTCGGGGGTCAAAATGTCACCTTCACCTGAGGCATAGACCAAGTCAAGTCCATGAGACAGGGAGGACATGGAAGAGGACCATGTCTTTGTACACACAGTGCAGGCACATCAGGACCCCAAGGCAGGGGACAGTGTGGGGACAGTGCCAGTGTGCTGGGGTGTTAATTGCACTGTGGCCATGTCAGGTGGTTTCTGCCCCATCCTCTGCACAACATCAGGAGGGTCCTAGGCCCCTGCCCTCAACTGCTTGGACATGGCAGATGCAAACTCCCATCTTGGGCATTGCATTGCATTAATCTGCTGTGAAACAGCAGATTAACCAGAAGGGTCATCCAAGGAGACTGCTTTTTGTGTCAAGTTTGGTTTTATGTAGCTCTAATTTTGACTTACTTAAGTCAAAAACATGTAGATGTCATTACTCCTCGACAGTTCTCTTTATCATCCAATTTTGTAGTCTCAGGGAAGAGTCCAGGTTTGTTTGAGTCATCTCTGCAGGCTGGCATTGCAGGATTAAGGGAGAGGAATTCACTTTTTAGTTGAACCTCTTCATCAGGATGCATTCCCTATGTTGCTTGAGATTGAGGCTCAGTGTTCCTCCCTGGATTACTGATATGATGTTAGTGCTGTGAAGCATCTTTCCAGTCCCAAAGTGTCTTAGAAATCCCCATCATCAATGTGGAAGTCTCCTCAACCCAAATGCTCTTGGTCTCCTGAGTAAAATTCTGGAAGTGTATAACAATATTGGATGTCTTCTAATATCTTTCTTGGTTTCTTCATTCAGGAGGGATATTGTGCATATCCATGAAGTAACTGATACAGGCATACACAGATGCTCAGAAAAATGCTAAGGTCAGTTGTGAATACCTGTTACTGGGCTCTCATCTTATACCTGGATCTCCAGAGATAGCTGGAGCTGCAATTTGCAGCCTTCCTGAACAGGAACACCAGCTGTGGTACAACCTCTCTAAGGGCAAACTGGTATCAAAGCAAAAAAAAAAGTGGGAACTTAACTCCCAAGTGCAGGATTCCTGTTCTTAATCATCCACTTGAATGGCTTGAATTTTTTTAATTATTCTGACTACGTTTATAATGATGAGATTTCAAAATTTTGGGTAGAACCAGATAGATCATAACCTGTGCACAGTTGCATTAAATTGTAAGATATTTCCTGGTGATATATATAATTGAATTGAGTTGTAGATTAGTTCACTTGCTTTTTACTAATTTATCCAAGAAAGTGTCTTTCCATAGGAGCTGCATCAAAAAGGCTGTAATAGGAAGCCTCTAGGACAGCACAAATTCTTTTTTCGGTCTGACATACTTAATGGCAACATGCAGGCAAAATTATTTTAAAGGTGCCTTTCGTTTATGTTACCCAAGTTAGTAGGTACCTGTACATGTTTTGTCTTTAAAACATTGTCCAGTCTGTGAGGTCTGTGCTATTTTTCAGCTTGCTTGCTCCCTATGGTGTCCCACATGCCAGCAGCATGGATGGGTGCCTTAAGAACAGAACTAGCACCACACAAAGCCTTTTCTTAGGAGTTATGGAAATTACCCAGATTTGAAATGCAGCTGGAGTGATTCCTTTCCCTATTTCTATATCCTTGAGAGGATGTATTTTACTTTATCTGATGTGGTGCCTTATTCTGCTGTAAATATCTGATATCTCTGACAGGCTGTTAGCGTCATCATTCAGTGATCCAGCTTAGGACATGTTTATTATCTTCCATGATATTAAATTGTTCTGTGTGATCCTTTTGAAAAATCAGTCCTTGGCTGTCTAATTGGCTGACTTCATTCACTAATAAATCATTAGATGTAATATTTTTTGGTGCCTGTTAAAGAAGATTAGAGAAGAGAGATGTCTCTTTCAATGCGTTTGGGTGGAATTTTACATTGCTGTTTTGAGCTTTTGAACTGATATAATTCCAGTGCCCTCATTTAAGATACAGATTACTGTGTTAGAGGAAAGAGGGGGGGAATGTTACTCTTGGTAACTGTGGGACAGGTAAAGACACTGCACATAGCAAAAGGTGTGTCTCTTGTTTGTGAATTACTGCATGCTGTATCTTTTATGTCACAGCATCCCTGGGGTTGTGGTTTTAGGATAGAGCATGGAGTCAGAGCAGGACGTGCAGGGCACTGCCAGCTGGGGCCCTGCTGTCGGAAGTGGGGTGTCCTGACATCTGATTAAGGAGTGGGAATAGGCAGTAGTCCCTGAGGAGAAGCTGAAAGAGAAAGACAGTGTGGTGAAATGGGAATGGAGAGCTGGAGGGAAAAAGTTTTCCTTTCTTTTCACGTCAGTTTTGGGGATGCTGGGCTTCTCATGCCACCACGTTTTATATTGCCCTAAGAGAGTCAAAATGCGGTGAAAGACCTTCTGTGGCCTTGTTATGGTTTAAAGAAATTAACCCAAAATAGATCTAAAACATCACTGGCACTGTAATAGTTAACAGAGATTGTGAGAGCATTGATCCAAAACTGATGCCTGCCTTTGGGATTCCAAATGGATGGTGCTTCCATTACGGCAAGCTCAGCTGCGTTCGGCAATGACAGATACTGATGAGATAACAAGTTTGCTGTATCGATGCTGCCTGAGAGTGCTGCCTGCTCAAACTCCTTTAACATTGGGCCAAACCCAGTTTCACAAAGCTGCCCCTAAGCCAGAGATGAAAGTTTTTGGGGCTGTTTTAGGGGAGGTGCTCCTTGGTGTGCTGGTGATCCTGAACATCAACCACTGTACACTCAGGCCTGCAAAATGTGGGAGGATGAGCTTGGATAACATTGTCGTCATTCCTTTGGAGGGGAAGCACAATTCCCCTCAGGGTTAGCTACAGCAGATAAGGTTTTCCAGCCTGTGCCTTGCAGAAATCCCAAACCCAAATAAAGGTTTCTACTCATCCCTCTCCCGACAGCTCTAAGAGGCGCAGTGTTGGCAAGGCTCTAGAGTCAGGAGAAATGCGGAACAGCTGCTGGTTTAACTTTGGTTTTTTAATTAAGTGCTGTGAGTGTGTGCTGTGGGCTGGAGGCTGAAATTCAAAAGCATCTTTCCAGTCCTCTGGAAAACAACCTGATGAGCAATGCTTGAGCAATGTGTTGTGCACCTCAGCATTTCTTAGTGACTGCATCCCACATTCCAAGCTTTCTCCCACACCTTGGCACCTCTGCTTGGCGTGCTTCAATACCTACAGGCAGGCAAGACTGGCTGGGGCACTGGCAAAGAGATCTCCTCCAGTTTTTTGAGAAGGGCTCTTCAAATGTGTTTCTCTTTTCCCACTTTATTTTCCTAGGTAGAAAAGCTATCCTTGGTGATTTGCTGTGATTCAGTGCGGGGATGGTTTTGTAAAAGATACTGAAAGGGTCGTTGCCAGTGCAGGAGTTTGAATAACGTAGCTGTGTGGCTTCTTATGAAATTGAAGATCTGATTATTAAACATAGACTGTAATAAAAATAGTTTCTGGTGTTGGCGGATGCATTTCAACAAAGAAATGTGGCTTAAATGTCTTCATTTAATTCCAGTGTGTTTAAAATTGATCTCATGGACCGGAAAAGAGGGGTTTTTTTCTCTTAACTAGGGTCTGTGAAGGAAATTAATACAGGGAAGGGAAAATAGAAATACAATACCACACTCAGTGAAACAAATGCTTATGACTGAGGGCTTCGTTCCTTGCTAGCACCATTGGAACAGCCAGCTGTATAAGGTATGTTTTATTATGGAATTAACCTTGACCTAAGGTTCAAAGAGAAAGGTTAGTTTGAAATAAATCAGTAGTATGGTCAGGTCACTTCAAAGAGTCTAAAGCTGAGCTTGAAGATTGCATGCTGTTTATGTGTATCCAGTTGGAATAGAACATATGGTAAAGATAATAGGAGTAAACTATTTATCTCTTCCACCCGCCCCCACTTTGGATTTAACGCCTTTTTGTCCTTTGCATAGATCTGCTGCAGGGGATGTTTTTATCCTGGGATGTTTATTGAAAACAGAAATGTGGAATGAAACAACCTTTTTAAGTCAGCGGGGTAAAGCAGTTTTGCCTTTAACATTTTTCCAATTGCTCAGATTAAAGTAAACCATTTTGGAAGTAGTCATGAATATGGTGAATCATATTTCTTTGTCACTTGTCTCAGTGAATTCAGACAGTCCTAGGAAAATCAAAACAAAATGTGCTCAGTTCTGAATTATTGTTGCTCTGATCTAAAAGCAGGATCACATTTAATTGTTACATGTGAGTTACATGGCTTTAAGAGCTTCCCAAATATCAGATAATTCATGAGACATCTTAGTAAGCTGAGCATGAATATCCCAGCTAGCACAGGGAATGGGAACTGAGGTTGGTTAAGCAATTTATCCAAAGCCTCTTGTAAACTGTAGCAAAATTCAGATTTGTCTTCATAGCTGCTTTAGATTCCAGTCCTTTTTGATGGAAAATCCCACCTGGGAATTCCTGAATGACAGTCTGCTGCTTTATCCGGAAGACCAGTCTGTATCTTTTGGTCCATATGCCCTTATTCTTTTGCTCTCTGTGCCATAAGGGAGGTACCAGGACTTGAAAGGCAGTGTGTCCACCAGTCATTTGAGTCCAGGTTCAGCTCTCTGTAGGTCACTGCATAGGGGAAGTAAAAGAACTCTTCACTTCTTCCAAACACACTGGATGCAACCTGGTCTATTGAAAGATGTTCCTGTCCATGGCAGTGGGGTGGAAAAGAATATTTAAGGTCCCTTCCAACCCAAACCATTTTTGGATGGAATGAAAGACAAGGCAGATGCAGTGAGGGGCTGGCAGTTGTCTTAGAGGCAGAAGTTCTCCCTGTTGATTGCAGCACTGAATTGCCATAGTGCAAGGCCAGCTCTGTAGTTTTGCAGTGCTTACAGGGAAGTGCAGTGCTGCTGGATGCTGGGAAGCGAGAGGGGATCCTCTGCTGAAATGCAAACCAGCTGCTGAGCCAAGACATGGTCACTTGGTAATAGCTTTGCTCCACAGATTGGTTTTTCCATAATGTGATACATGCAGTTTGCAGATAGTAGCATGTTTTAAGATTTGTGATTGCCTGACTTTTCCCATTAATAGGGAGACCTGATAATTGTCCATTTTAAAATGATTGCTGAACAATAAGAAGGAGTATGCTTGTTGAAAGTAAACATAAAAGCGAGCTGGATCTTTGTTAGGGTGCTGAGCCTTTGATAGATTTTCTCCTTACAGCAGTCTTTGATCTGCCACACCAGAAAATAAACTCAGTGGGAGACTGGATATGGGATATAGAGCAGTTCACCTCTAGGTCATGGACTCTAATCCAAGCCAGGTCAGGAGTGAAGCTCTGGGTCAGTTCTGGAGGGAGCTGGGGATGGCAGTATCCCCAGTGTCTGTGCTGCACCTGTGTCATGGCAAAGGGGGTGTGTGGGTCTGCAGGGACATCCCTGCAGCCAAGGGGGGACCTATTTCTTCTTCCCCACTTCCCAAATGAGAGCTTTGCAGCTTTGCCAAGGAGATAAATTATATGGGAATACCCAGCACAGTGCAGGGGCTGCATCAGGATTTGGCTCTCAGGAATGTTCTTGCTGGAGAAAGCTGAGTGCTCTGGCATGGAGGGTGCGCAGGTTGTGCCCAGTCCTTCACAGCATTCTCTGTGTTCTCCATCTTCTAAAAAGAAGAAAAAAAAATGAAACAGCTGTGCCTGTTAATTATCAGTTAATCTAAACAAAAGGGAGTCTGTAAAGTGGTCATATCAGCCTTGTAGTAAGAGACCTGTCGATGTGCAGCAGCTGTCCTGGAGGCAGCAACATCTCTTTGCAAATAAAGGGCTGTTACCTGAGAAATATTTGAGCCCTATGTCTCCCCACCTTTGGAGGACTGATTTCAAAGGGAAAGTTGTGCAGCTTTGTTTTGGAAGGAACTGGATGCAAATGACTGTATGACATGTAGGAAGCACAGCACAAGTAACAGGTCTCAAATAAACTGATACAGTGGACTAGCATAAGGTTTTTGGCTATGGAATGTGAATTTCTGGCTAGGAATCTTGATCTAAGCTGAGAAGGAATGTGGGTGAGTTTAAACATTGGAACTGAAATACCAGGATTTCTCACTGTCAGGGAAGTCACTTGAGTTTCTTTCTGATGCTTCCAAAAAGAGCAGAAACAGGGATTTTATTGTGCTTCAGCTGTGTCAGATGTGGGGAGCTGGTTCTGTTTTATCTCATGCGAGAGACAGCTGCCAAGATTTATCTTTGCAGGAAGGGAAACAGAAGTGAGAAAGGTCTGGAATCTCATGTAGCTCTGGCCAGAATCATGTTATCTGAAATAACTGGTTATCTGAAGTTTGGCCAAACCTTACTCTGCTCAAGAGTCTTAACATGAGACTAGAGCTGTAGGGATAAATAGTAAGACCTAGGCTGTCTGCAAGGGAACTGGACCCTGAAGCTCTGGTCCAAATTCAGCACTGTGTGAACAGTACCTAAGGAGCTGCCTGAGTGATCCATCTTCTGCTGAGCTCCAAAATACCCAGCCTGGGACACAGTGAGGCTTGTCCTTCAGCTTCTGTGACTCTCACCTCTGTGATGCTGGAAAGGATAAAACAGCATTTAAAGGCAAATTTTGCCTGGAGAGGTCCAGCTTTCCCCAGTGTCTGAGCACCCATCTGCTGTGTTGCTCTTTTTTGGGCCCGAGGATGCCCCTTCTCAGTGAGAACAGGCAAGGAGGGGCTTGGTATAAGTGGTGTGTGTTGTGTCTGCTTTAGCTCTGTGCTGGATTCCAGCTGCCGGCTGGTGGCAGCAGCGGATCTGCACAGAGGCAGCTCTGCCTCCTCACCTGCCTCTGCCCTCCACTGCTCTGACCACATTACCCCAAACATTGCAATTTCGGGTTATTCCCACTGCCCTGCTGCAAAGCAGCTATTGCTTCTAATCATGCAAGTCATACACAGGAGAATGGCGTGGAAATAATTCTGCTGCTTCGAAGGGGAAAATCTGCCAGCAACTGTCTGCACACCCACCTGCTGATGTGTCCCTTCACACACAGAACTGGTGAATCGTCTCCAAAAATATTTCAGGCGCTGAGTTGTTCCTTTTCTAAAGAGAGGGCTGATATTTCCTTGGGAGCTAGGAGATGATAGGACAATTCCCCCTCCCTTGGAGGGACTGTGGGGTTTGCCTCACTGCTATCCTGCTTTTCCCTGGGATGTGTCAGTGCATGGCATTACACTGAAAGGGAAAGATTCCTCGCTTGCCTTCTTAAACACAAACAATGATTTTAGAGGAAGAAAGGGGACAATATGCTATTGTTACATTATTCCCTACCTCAGCCTCACACTGAAATATTTAAGGTCCCCCATGAATAATGCAGCCTCAGCCCCAAGCCTGTTTTGCACTTCACACTAAGCGGGCCCATAAAACACCGGGATTGCTCCCGGCATACATTACACTGTATAGAACATCTCCTACCGAGCAAAGCTTTGTCTTCACTGCCACAAAGGCTGTTGGGATTTTTCCCCCTGTCTCCAAGAGAGATAACGAGCACAAGAGCTCTTGTTTTAAAATGTTAGTGGGAACAAGTCACCTGTGGTGTTTTTACCTGCTGCTAACTAACTAGCTGTGGTCCACACTGCATCTCCTGCTTATGCTGATCCCATGTCATTCCCTTTTAATCCAGTGGCTTATAGGACAGCTATACAACACTTAATCTGTGGGAAAATGCATCATATTTAGCTGTCAGGCAGGAGACAAACTGATACATTAGGCGTCAGGATTGCTCCATAACCCAAACCAGGAATTCTTTCTTTCTTGGCCAGAAATTACGTACCTAAAATGCAACAAGAAGCAGGGGCAGCTTGTTGTAATGGCTTGAGGTTCTTAACACACTTTTTCACATACAGCATGTCCCTTCCCAGGCCCTTAAAAAGTTCAAGAGAGTTTTTTGTAGCATTTTAATGATGCTGTTACTGAGAACAGGACCCCTTTAGTGTCTGGTTTAGTCACTTCCAGTCACACTGTGCAAAGGAAAACTAAGGCAATAGGGAAAAAAAAAAAAATGTGTGGCCCCAGCCCCTTCCAGTGAAGATACCTTTGCACTCACCCTAAACTACAAAGGTGAGGCTCTTGATGAATTTTGGATTAAAAAGAGCATTATGTCTCCCTGGACATCTGGTTTGTCATCAATAATGACATTAGTATCTGTCACATAGGAATTGCCATCTGTGATCCGGTCAGAGGCTTTTCAAAGGGAAGGAAATGAGAGGATGGAAATCAAGGAATGCTTTGCTGCAGGGAAGAGTGACTTAGAAGCCCCAGAGGCGACCATGCCCTTCCCTCAGCTCAGCAAATCACACCATTCCTCTATCAGCTCTTGGACAAAAATATAAAAATCGTGGGTTTTAGAAAAATCTTGGGAAGCATTTGCTGAAGGGAGGAGGTGAAGCAGGAAAAGGTAGGATTGTATGCAAGGCAGTTTAAAAAAAAGGAGGACCATAGAATGGTTTGGGCTGGAAGGGGCCTTAATGATCACCTAGCTCCAACTCCCTTGCCATGGGCAGGGAAACTTTCCTCTAGACCATGTTGCTCAGATCTCCCTCCAGCTTGGCCTTAAACACTTCCAGGGATGGGGCATCCACAACTTCCCCGGGCAGTCTGTGCCAGTGCCTTCCCATCCTCACAGGGTAAAATTTCTTTCCAATATCTAATCTAAGCCTACTCTTACTGAGTGCAAAGGTTCATCCAGAGGTTTTCCAGCTTCTTTCTTGCATCATCTGGGTTACACCATCTTCTAACTTGCTCCCAAACCAGTGCTGTTTGGAAAGATTAACATCTCTGGAAACCTACCTGCTGGCATAGCAATGACATTAAACCCCCCAGGGACCCAGTGATGCTATTTTCCACATATTTTGTTTATCTCTGTATTAGCCAGGTATGAACTTTCCCCATTGATACCTAAGATTAATCTGATCCTATCAGCTGTTTATTTAGAGGCAAATCCTCATCCTGTATTTTGGCCATCAATCCCCATTAGTTTCTCTATATGGGTGATTGAATAGTCCATTGCCTGTACTAATAAGCACCCATTAGTTGTCCTATAGAGCTTTAGCTTTATTAGAAACAATTCATGTCAGCCTAGGCCAGAGGAAAGGCTTTTAGCAGGATTGTTTTGATTGCATTACTTGGAAGGTGGCTTTTGAGCACCTGGAAGGTTAGAGGGGTACTGCATCCAACAGGGCTGCTTTTGTTGGAGGAATGCAGATGATACAGCTGTGAGCAAGATGAGGATTTGCTGCAGGGGCATACAAAATGCATTTAAATCTGCAGAAATGGCTCTTTGGTTTGCTCTCTTTGGGTCAGTCTAAAAAGAATCTCCAGGAATTTAAAGTAAATGTTTCTGACACCTGTCTGGCTTTGGGCTTTGGAATGCCAGTGGATCTCAGGACCTGCCATTGGTATTTCTCTTCCTTTTTATTCTCCCTCTTCATTCCTCATACCACCAGTCCAGAATTTTCCCTTTTTGTAGCATTTCAGGCTGCAGTAAGCTGGTTACAAGCAATTTGGCTTGCTGCTCTGCAGAAAAAAAGTGTGGAAGGCAGGAGGAATTGCTGCAAATCGCTGTTCAGCTGCTCTTCATCACACTGGCTCTGGCTTCCATCTACCCGACAGCCCCGCTAAAAGGATAATAATGCTTTAAAAATTAGAGTCAGCCGAACAACTACTTCATAAATTCATGGCCTTGCCCTGATCCTTTCCAGAAGTTTTTCTTTCTGATTGAGTCAATATCAGACCTTGGATTCCTTCCCTTTGGAAATGCTGCTGCTTTTCTACTTTGGGAGCGCTCTCTGGGTCACCCAGCTATGCAAAGGGGGTTACTAATTATCTCTCATTACCTCAACAGAAACAAGCCTCATTTCAGGATAATCTTGTGCTCTCTCCTTCAGAGAACACAGGATAATCTCTCAGTGATGTTGCCTCATTGTGGGATTTTGTCCTTGATAGATAAACCAGTCCTGAAATCCTATTAAGAGATATTCTGCCTCCCCTTAAAACAGATAAATTCACAGATGAGACAAACTTCTGTGGAACTGGAAGAGACCCTTGGCTTTGCCTACCTGATGGGAAACAGCTCTGGTTTGCAGCCTCTGTTCCCATCTGTACCACTTCTGAAAGCAGTTGAAGATCTAAAACAGCCCTGGCTTTTATATGGGGCTGATGGTCCTTCTCAGCTGCTCAAATCCACCTTCAATTACCAGCAGAAAACCACAGCAAATGGACTGGGGGCTTGCTCCAGATGTGGTGGGGAGGGAGCACTGGTTGAATGGGTGGTACAGCATCTTTTCAATCCATGTCATGTCCTAGCAGTGGCAAGGGATGAACTGTACCATTGGCTTTTCCACCTTCTCCAAAGCTGTGGGGTGCTAGAGAATCTGGACAGGAGAGGTCCCACCATTGCCAGATGGAGGCGAGACTCAGTGTTATTGTTCTGCTCGTAATTTGAAACTCAGATGGAAGAGAACCTGACTGGCAGCTTCCAGGATTTTCAGCCTGGTCCCCTAAGGAAAGCAACCTATTTGTGTATGCTCCCAAAATAACTCTGATCTCAGTGTCTCACTTTATCTGCGTGAAGACAAGGACAAGATTGCCACCCATGAAGATATTAAAAGGCCCTGCAAGCATTAAATCCCTTCAAATTTAGGGTCTTCGTGTCATTAAGGAAGTTTGGACAATAAAAGAAAACCATATCCATCAGTTATGAGGGAAGTTTGATAATGTCGTTTAAAAGGAAATTAGATTTCATTAAAAAATTGAGTGAGGTGTAAAAATGAAATATCTTATTTTACAAATTTGACAACTCCAGCAAAGTCAAGTTGCTTCTCAGGTGATGCTGATGGGAAGAGAGAACCTACCCAAGTTTGAGCTTCTTAAAAATGGAAAGAAAGTAGTTGATGTTGTGTTAGATTTTTTTTATTATTATTATTTTTTTCATTTACTCAGAACTGTTCACCTGCTCTTTATCTATAGGTTTTGTTGTGCATGGGATCAGTGTCCCTGTAGCTGTTTTTGTGACTGAAAATAGTGATAGGGATCTATTCTCTTGGGTTCTTTTCTTCTTAGCATTTTGCTTTTGGCCCTCTCTGAGCTTTGAGAGTCAGGGAGCTGCTTCACCCATGTCTCAGGAAGCACATCTCCTACTTTTGAGATGTACAAGATGGGATCACCACACTTCTCCATTTTTGGGGGTAAAATGTACAAATGTGGGGTTTTTTTGAAAGTATGAATATATGAGATATATGAATATATCTCATATGATAAGGACCATTCCCTTTCAGTGGTGTGTTTCCATGTTCTACACTGCCTGGCCCTTTCTAGTGCCCATCAATAATTTCTCTTGGTGCAAACAATAAATTTAACCGTGGAGATTAATTTTGGTGGAGCTGCAGCAGGGCCCGTGTCTGGCACATCTCCTCATAAAGAGAGGCTCTCTCCTCCTCGCTGCAGAAGCTGCTAGGGCTGTAATCTGTCTCCTGTGCTGCATCCTCGCCCGAGGACTGGCAAGCCTGAGCCCAATCTTCAAAAATAAATCCATCACAGCAGCAGGGAGCGGATGAAGCCTCTGCAGATATAAAGGTCAAACGATAAAGGCCATGTTAAAATATGCTCATAGGAAATGGCAGCTTATAAGTACTTTGTGATCTAATTACTTATGTCAGGCAGATAAGCCTGGACAGCAATTATTTTTAACCTAAATCACGCAAGCAACTACTGTAGGAGCTTTGCCGGTTCTCAGCATTTCTTTCAGTTATTTTTGGGGCAAAATGTGGAGCTCTGCAGGACAAACAGCTGTCTTAAATGGTTGGTTTTCAGTTTCATGAAGGTGGAAAACTGCTTTAGTTATCTATGGTTATCTCTTTTTTCTTCTTCTGAGAGAAAGAAACCTTACATATTGTATGTTGTCCATGGGCAGCCCTGGTTTGCAGTGCACATGGAGCAGGACTGGTGTTTATTTTCCTCCTTTCATGGCTGGATATGGGCAGAGAGGAAAGCTGTAGCTGAAGACAGCAGTTCCACACACAGGAGGATGTCAGCTCCTGGGATCTGCTGGGCTGGTGAGATGAACAGTGATTTGGAGAGGGAGAGAGTTGGTCCTTACCCTGCCACAGGTAATGGCCTTAGGGATTGAGCAAAGGACCACCTGACAGAGGAGCCACAGAGGAGTACATCAGCTCTTGGTCTCTGTGAAGAATGAAGGTCCCAGCTTGTGACTCTATCTTAACTCTACACAGAGATGCTGTGAATTGACCCTAAGTTGGGAGCAAGAGCACAGGATAGGAACCATATTGCCCTTTTGCAGGCAGCTGTCACAGACTTCTGCTCCAGCCTGGCACACAAAATCCAGGTCTGCTTGGTCCAGCACCATCTTCCAGTCTCTGCATGACTTAAAATTTTCCTTCATGGTTCTGGAGAAGCTTTTTAGCCAAAAACATTTCTCTGTGCCTTACAGAGAGATTTTGGGAACATGTATCATCTTACATGATGCTTCAGTCTTGGCTCTTTGACCTGTGCCTGAGGGAGCTGTCCCTGTTCTCTCAAGGTCATTTGAATATCAGCAGAGACGTTCATCATCCTGGAGCCTCAAGGAAGGTATTGATCACCTATGATGAATTGGCACATGTGTTGTGCAGGAAGAATGATCAGTTAATGGATAAAAGATGTGAGAGCTCATGCTTTCATCCGAGTCACTGCTTCTTTCTCCTCCTTGACAAGAGGGTCCTCCTGCCCTGGTGGTGTGGGAGATGCAGAGGAAAGAGAGAGAGAAAGAATGACTATGGGAGCCAGTGGATGTTGGTGGCACCTTCTCCTGGGACACAGTCTGGGTGTTCCTACCTTCTTTTACTTTCCGACTTGGCCTGGTGACCATCCCTAAGCAGTGGGTTGCCAGCAATGCTCCAGCCATAAATGGCCCATAGGGAGCACAAGAAACATGGGTGAGTGCCTGAGGCACCAGTGCATAGTGGGATCATTTTGGTGTTCCATAGCTTGGAGTGAGGAAGAGAAGCTACTGTGTGCCTCTCAGTCATGCTGCTCTCCCAGCCTGCAGGAATTACTGCAAATGGTGATTTATTAAATCTTTGTAAACCAGCGCAGTATCGCATGTCCCCACTGAGAACTCCTCTGCACGAGGTGTTATTCCAAAGGGCTGTTTCTGATTGATTTTTTTCACCCCTAATTTTTTTTCCTATATGAATGTTTTGGAAGAAAAGCACATTATTCCAAATGTGATTAAGTCATTTGGAGGAGGATTATGGTGTTTTGGAATAACACCCTCTTATTCCAGAATGAGATCAGTCACACGGGGAGTTAATCGGAAACAGCTATTTTGCTCCTCTGGGAAGCCTCCACCAGCATGACAAATGGTCAGAGCTGCTCCTACCCCTGTTGCCCACTAGTGCCTTTGTCCAGGTGGGATCTAAGGGCATTATGGCTCAATAATTTAGAGATATAATTTAATTGCTTCTGTCCTTGACCCTGGGGTTTCTGTAGTAGTGAAACCTCAGAGTTCTCCATAGAAGTCACAACAAATATATATTGTGGCATTTTGTGGCTGAAAATCAAGATGGTGCATAAAGGAGGTGTCGTCTTCAAGAGATGTTTGCTTCCCCAAGAGCCTCAGAATTTATTTCAGTAAGTGCTTGACTGAGCTGCACCAGAGGCAGCTGCCTTCACCCCTCTGTATCACTCTTCTGGTCAGCTGTGATGAGCTGCATCCCTTGGCCATTGTCATGAAGACATTGGTGTGACCCGTGGTCTAGAGCAGCCTGGTCTAGTGGAAGATCTCCCTGCCCATGGCAGGTGGTTGGAACCAGTTGATCTTTAGGTGCCTCCCAACCCAAACTATTCCAGGATTCTACGATGCTGTGATCACGCTGCATCCTCTGCATGCACACACGGCTCTGCTGTTGCACTTCGTAATGCAACAACCCAGAAACTTGTGGCTTCCATATGCCACAAATTATATTTTTTTCATCCTCTGATATGTATTTATTATTGAAAATTAAAGGGTTTCCTAAATTTTTATTTCTGAGCTGGGCCAAACACAGCTTAGGCAGTAAGCAATGCATATTTATTTCCAGCTCATGAAGGAAAATATAACATCTTCCCTTGTGTTTCTATAATTTCTTTTCTGTGCATATGCAAATTGCCGGTTTATTTGTGCAAGATTTATGCAACTAAATGATGGGGAATTATAGAGGCAATTCAGTGCTTAGAAAGAAGAGACACAATTGCTGCAATTTGCTCGTGCCATGCGCTAATTCCTTCGGAAAATGCTTTTGCTCATTTATTTGCACCGAGCACTGATTTCTGCACCCCTAAGCAAGCTTGGGAAATGTTCTCTGGGCTCAATAGACTGCAAATGGTTCACATTTCTTTCTGCCTGTGCCATCGCTTCCCCATAATACTTTATAGCAATTAGTAACAATAATGAAATATAGCTGTGATTTCTCAGCACTGGAGAAACGCAGCCAGCGCTTGTGAATCAAGCACATTTTCTGGCCAAATTGGCCATTTAAACATGCTGCTCAGGAAGCTTTAAATCCACCTCGATGGATCACTCCGAGCTAAGCTCCATGGGGGGCAAAAACGCTGGTGGAAGCAGATTTTTTTCCTTTCCAAAGCTGAACCTGGTCTGTGAGGTGATGCTCACAGGTTTGGGAGAACCTCTCACCCAGGCACAAACCAATGCATTGTGCTTGCTGACAAGCAGCATCCTCACTGCTGCAGGGAGACTTTGGCTCACAGAGAGTGGTAGCAGGAGCTGAGGCAGCTCCCAGGTTTTTCTCCACATATTTCCTTGATGAGGCCAAATAGGGAAATTCTACGGATCTGGGATCATAATATGATGGAATCACTTAGGTTGGAAAAGATCATTAAGATCACTGAGGCCAATTGAGCCTCCTTTTCTCCAGACTGAGCTCCCCCAGCTCCCTCAGACACTCCCAGCGCTCCTGGCCCTTCCCCGGCTCCGTTCCCTTCTCTGGACACGCTCCAGGCTCTCACTGTCAGTCTTGGAGTGAGGGGCCCAAAACTGATCCCAGGATTGGAGGTGCCTCAGCAGTTCCCAGTAAAGGGAGACAGTCACTGCCCTGGTCCTGCTGGCCACATTATTGCTGATATGGGCCAGGTGCCATTGGCTTTCTTGCCCACTGGGCACACTCTTGCTCATGTTCGTTGTCAACCAGCACCCCCAGGTTCCTTTCCTACCAGGCAGCATTCCAGCCACTCTTCCCAAGCCTGTCATGACTCATGGGGTTGCTGTGACCTAAGTGCAGGACCTGGCACTTCACCTAATGCCTTATTTCCGATGTCCGGATGCAGGATGGAGACAGGACACAGGGACAGAGGTCCAGAGCCCCAGGAACTAACCTGGAGGTCCTGCAAAAGGACTTGTTGTAGTTAAATGTCACAAGACAGCTGGTGCCCAGCACTTAGGAGAAAGGGAAGTGATTTAGTTTTGGTCATTATCAGAAAAACATGTGTGGAGGACGGGCAATGAGAAGAGCAGCCGTTTTCTATTAGGATAAGAGTAGGTCAGGTGTAGTTAAAACTGGGTAAATGGAGCAGGAAATGTGGCTGTATATTACTCACCCAAGATATATTGCACACATTAGCCTTGTTTGATCGGGTTATTTGGAGATTCGGTGCTCTGAGTGGTGTTTTAGGGTGGCCAAATCCAGGCTTTGTACTCTATTAAAATAAATATATTGCTCGTGTTTAATAAAGTCTCTGAATTTCCATGTAACTGAAAGTCTGCAAGTGGTCTTTGCTGGGGTCTTAATGAGTCCCTGACTGCAATGGGCTTTTGAAGGTGGAAGGTGTGATATTAATATTGTTTATGTAGCAAAATAATTTATGAATATTCATTTAATGATGTTGCCGGCTTCCAATGTGTTTCTGCTCTTGGGAGCTCTAATGGGTTTTCTCTCCTGGCAGAGGGCTGCCTCTTAGAAGTGCCAGAGGCTTTGCTGCAAGGGCTCGTGGGCTGCCTTGTGCTGTGGAAATGCATCAGGCTGGTGGAGCAAGGATAGTCAGAGAACTGCAAGGCTGTAAGAAATTTGGCTGTGAAAACTACCCTAGTTTTGCAGAAGGATTATTAGGAAAAGTTGCTTTTCTCTGTTAAAAAGCCCCATGCAATGCAGAAGGCTTTATTTTTTTTTTTTTGGTGCGTCTGAAGCTTTTGAGTCTTAATGAAGTGTGTCCTCTCAAAAGAAATTGAGAGGGAGGTGCTAAGGTGGACAGTTGTTACATGCTTTATTTAACTTCATTAAATGATATTCTAAGAAATAATACCTTTTATCCCAACTGTATCCTTTGCAGTATCTTTGTCTGCATTTACCTTCGGTGCTCTTTGACCACCCCTTGGTGCATGGACAGGCTTTATCTTTCTCTATAGGTCCTTCCTAACCTCTTGGATAAATATGATTGATAAATACATGCTTCTGGCATGGCAGCATCCTCCTTTCCTTTCAGGGATGGAGGGCTGAGGTCCAGGTCCATACAAGGTGCCTGAGTCCACATGGGCAGGCTCCTCCCGTGGTAGGGTGATGTAAAAGGCAGAGCAAACCTCCCTGGGGGCAAACCTTGCTCTGCGGCTCAGCTCAGCTCTGCGAGCTCTGGAATTAGATATGCCAGCAGGAGGGGAATGAGTCCAAGCAGGGAACCTCAGCCAAGCACTGGATCCACCTGAGACTTTCCAAATCCTGGTCTCTGGAGAGCAGCCTTTGCTCTGGCTAAAGATGATGCTGCACATACAAACCAAGAACCAAACCAAGTGTGGGGGCACTTCCCCAGCTCTCTTTTCATGGCTGCCCCAGGGCGATGCTCGGTGCATCATCCACAGCCACCATCCCATCTGGAGGCAGTAAATCCTGCCGCAGCAGTCGGGGCTGACCGTGGCTTCGTTCCCCCTTTGCTTTACAAAGCTGTATTGTTTTGGCGTGACCTGCTTTTAGGAGCCCCCTGAGGTCCAGCCGTATATCTGTCCTTGCCAGATCCTGGAGGGTGGCTGGGACCCCGGCGGGGTCAGCGAAAGGGTAAGTCACGGCTGGACGGCAATTATCCTCTGGGCTGGGAAAAGCCAGGGCTGAGGCTCTGCTGTGACCTGGGGTCTCAAAAAACCTTTGAAAGGTTCCAGGCTAGTGAAGGTTGGGTTGCTTTGCCTCAGTGCATCCTTTGCATCCTCCCCCAGGCATCCTCTGCTAAAAAATTTCACTTGTTCTGCGTAACGTTACTTTATTTGGACATCACGTAGCAAACACATTTGACTTTACCCTGCCCTGGCACCCCTGGGCTGGAGGGAATGTCCTTTGACCCTGTCTTATGAACTCCTGTAGGGCTGAAGTGTTGTGCTTCAAATCATTAGTTCCTCAGTTTCCCATTCTCCAGCTCTGGGCACCATCTGCCTAGCAGAGCCACTAAATGGGATTAAACCCAAAAGAAATGGCAAATTGTGAGTGTGCAAACTGCTCAGCTTGTGTTAAACAGGAGACATAAGGAGAGTCTGGATGGAAATAGGCAAGCTAAAACCAGAAGATTGGTATCCAGAACAGCTTAGAAGAGGGCAGCTGGGGAGGTGTCAATGTCCCCCTGCAATGGGCTGGAGAGGAGGCAGCCACCTCCCGATGTTCGGCATCGCTTTATTTATTTCATTTCCCCCAGGCAAAATCAGCCCAATTCCCTCTCTAAGCGAGCTCCATGAGTCAGTGGCAGAGCTGGCCAGCCCCTTCCCATGGCTCCATCAGTCCATCAATCCACTAAAATAAAAAAAGCTATGGGCAGAAGGTGTTAGTTTTGGGGGAAGGATACTGTCACCCCGGGGAGATGCCAGTGTGTCCTGTATGCATTAATGAAACACTTTCTTTCCGGTTAGGACTTGAAGGATGCTCATTGAAAATCAGGCTGCCATGGAAACCAAAGGTGTTTAGTCTTTTGGGAATGCTGTTGGACAGAGGCAGGGAGAGGTGTGGGAGGGGGGAGAACAGTGTCTGAAGAAGAGGCATTTTAGCAAAACCCTTGATTCACTGTCACTCCGTGCCTCTCTGTTGCTGCGGCTGCTAATTGAGGGAGGGAAGAGTTTGTCCATGTACTGGATGCTCTTCATGGCTCCAGGGTCTTCCTTGCCCTCGGTGTGTCCGTGGATGGACGGGGCATGTGGACCCTCCCGGCTGCAGGGACAGGGATTTGCGGTGGCAGCGGTGCAGGGTGCGGGTGGGATCGGCAGCCGTGGAGCCCCGAGTGTCCTGGCTGCTGTCGGCACCCGGTCCCTGACAGGAGGCAGCAGGTCAGGGACCTTCGGCTGCTCAGGGACCCCGGTCCCCTTCCCCCTGCTCCCCCTCCCCTGCTCCTCGAGGATGAAACACAGGAAGGTGCAAGCATGGAGAAATAATGGAATTATTGTTCTGTCATGTACCATTCATTTTAATTAACGCAGCACGTCGGCGCTGTGACAGCAGTATTAACGAAGGTTGCGAGATTACTGCAAAACAATGTCGTCTTCCTGCACCTTGTCACTTCCCAGCGCTGTCCCCGGACCAAACCCTCTCTCCTGTTCATTCCACTTGCCATCCTCAGGCGCTTGCTGGGAGCCCGTGTCCGCAGGCAGTAGCTGAGGGCTGCTCCCACACCCCCTCGGCTCCACACAACCCTTAACTATCAGAAATACCTACTAACGCAGGTTTTAATTAGACTAATCAATGAGTTGCATTAGGAAAAAGACGGGAGTGAGTCCGGGTTGCACGCACAGAGCAGCTCTTCGTTGTGGCTCCTACAACACCCTGCACTAATGCTGCTGGAGGTTGTCATTAAGGCCAATTAATTGCAAAGATACCCAGTGTTTTCTGTTGGGCTTCTTTGGATTAGGGGCTGCTCAGTACAGCGGGGGCAAACCCGCAGTGGCTCAGCCTGGGCTTGAAGGCAAAATGCAAAGAAATAGATGAAAAGAGCTAACAGCCACCCTTCTTCCCATCAAATATTCCTGAAATCAGCACGTTCCAGCAGAAAACCTCAGCGCATTGGAAAATCCTCAGCGCTGAGGGCCGGGGCTGTCAGTGCCGGCTGCCTGAGGATCGATTCACCCGTGATTTGGATTTCTCCTTTCGCAGCAGTTAATGCTCTGCCAGTGTTTTGCCACCATATCCCGCTCCGTAATTACAGTGACTGCACGGATCAATTAGCGCCGCTTAAAGCCATTAGCAGCCCGGCCCCTTAGCCCGGAGCTCATGACCAGCAGCCCCGTGCATGGGGAAGCTCTGGAGGGACCCATTCGCGCAGTACCTGCAGTGGGCAAGCCCTTACTTCTTTTAAATTCAGTTTTATTCTGGTTTTCCGTGTTGTAACAATCTAGCGATGGCTTCAGCAAGGACACTGGGACACACTCTGTCTGGCTGAGAATGTTTCATTTCGCTGGGATTTCCATGTTGCCTCTTGGGATTGCCCAAAAGGTGACAATTCTGTTTTGTGATATCGTTTGTTACCAGAAATTTATCTTTGTTTAGTGCCAAATCCAAAGCCTCTGAAGGTCTGGGACTGTCTTGAAGCATCTATTTGCAAGGGAATAGCAAAAACCTTTCCCAGTGTCTCATCCAGGGGGATGAGGGAAGTGGGATGAAAAGCAGAGGAGGGATGGGAGCAAGCACATTTTTGTATCTGAAGGGGAAAACAAATATTCTCTCAAATATTCTCTCTGCACCTCAGTTTCTCTGTTAGAACTGCAAAGTCTGCTTCTGCTGCCCACATCACCTGCAGACTCAGAGCTCTGTGTTCTTGGTTAAATGATTTATCAACTGCTGGACAGCCAGGAGCCAGCCAGCTCGAGTGGGGTGGCTCAGTTAAAGGATGGAGATGAAGCTCCAGGCTCTTCACAAACTCATCCCAGTGTATTAATGAGCACACCTCAAACACGAAGTTTTCATTCCTAATTCAGTCATTTCCATTCATTTTTTTTCTTATACTAGAAGTGAAAAACATCCAAAATTTTCCCAAAAGAGGACTTTTCTACCAAGCTCTCCCCTAAATGCACAGGTTTAAAAAATCCTATCTGAAGCCATGGCTGTTAACCAAATCTTGTAATGCTAACATTTCCCATGCAGGGACTTTTACTCTTTTCCTTCCTTTGATGAAAGGTTTTACTGGCTTTAATGCTGACATGTCCCAGCCTGTGTGGCCTGACTGTCCCTGGGCCAAGCTGGTATCCCCACCAAGGAGGATTCCTCTGCATTTAAAAAACATAAATAGCTCCAAGATGCTTCCAATTTTTTTTCGTATTCCTCATAATTTTATCATATAAGAAAAACAAAAATAAGCTGGCATAAGTCCCCTATTTTTAACAGGACTTAGGGACCCCATTTTCTGGAGACTCCATTGTAGACATGTTATATGTTGGTCCATGAGGCAATTTGGTGGTCCCTGGGAGAAGCTGATTTCCCAGCCCCAAATCATAAATCATGCATATAAAAAGTCACTCAGGGCACTCTAGCCCAGCATGGGGCAACTGTAAATATTTTTGATCTAAGGGATTATTTTCTCTTTGGGCAGTGTCTCACCCTGTGTGTGACATCTCATTCCTAGATCGATGTTTTATAGGCACGTGGGCCCTTGTATCTGCTCATGGTTAGTCAATAATGCCAAAACATATGGGCTGTCGTGTACTTTTCCATGTACTCCACTCCTGTTCTATAGGCTCCAAAAATAACTTGAGGGTTAAAAAATAAATAAATCTCAAGGATGGTATTGTTCGTGCTAGATAAAATCCTGTGAACAAAGCAATTGGCATCATTTCACTTGCAAATTGAGCAGCGAAGCAAAATACCATTTATGAAACTGTAATTTATTCTTGGAAAATCAAGCACTTACAATGTCGGCTTGTCGCAGGTTAAGTTACAGAAAAGGGAAAAAATAGATTAATGATGAACATGACAACATTTCAGGGGAAATCATCACAGTGAAAGCCTTTGAAAAGCCTGTTTGCTCCCTGCACAAACGGGATTTTTATTTTTTTTCCCCAAGAATATTAAACCAGGGATTGCTTTGCGTCGTGGTGGTGCTGGGTGCAGCTGAGCAGGCAGTGGCATCCTGTGCTGGGGGAGCCCTCACTGCTTTTAGAAGCCAAAAAGCAAAGTCTGGCTCATTGTTTTTTTCCTGCCTGCAATTAGTCCATCCCGTAAAGATCCTTTTTCTTGCAGATGTTCTTATTATATTCACAGAATCACAGACTAGTTTGGGTTGGAAAGGACCTTAAAGACGATCCAGTTCCAACCCCCTGCCGTGGGCAGAGACACCTTCCTCTAGACCAGGCTGCTCCAACCTGGCCTTGAACACTTCCAGGGTTGGAATATTCTTATGTTTTGGTTCTGTACAACTAACACCAGGCAACGTGAACAAGCAGCTTTCCAGTGGGGACATCACCAGTGCCTCCAGTGGGGCATCAAACCCCATTATCTGTTCCTCCCTATGATCCATGGATGTTCCTTGACAAAGGTCTCCCAAGGTCTCTCCTTTGCCCTGGCTTTTATTCCTTATCCCTCTTAGCTCTTTTTCTTCTGGCCAGGACACCACTCTTCACTGACAAGACACCCCTTGAGAGCTGGCAGACACCATGGGCTTATTGCAATGGGGATGGGAAGAAAATTAATATAATTTGCACAAGAAGAGGACAGAGCTCATCAGAGTAAGTCCATCGGTGATGAGGAGGCACAGCCTTATCTCCTGGCATGTGGGAGCCAGTTGGAGCCATGAATCCCAGCCTGGAGCTGCACTCTGGATGTGCATCTTATACCTTTATTTAGGGAAATATCAACCAATAGTCCTAATCCCCACCATTTCTGCACCAGCATCTCTGAGGCCTCACTGTTAAGTCGCAATCACTGCAATGACAAGGCATTTGGGGCAGGAATGGGTATTTCCATGATTCTGGCCGAGGCATCGCTCGTCCCCCACGGCGCTCGCTGAAGGTGACGGTAAAACGGAGTTCACACCCCGAGGGGCGATTGCCGGCTGTAATAGTGTGTCACGTATTAAGGGAGCATGTTTGAAACCACGTTATATTATTAAAATTCATGGGAGTGATTTATAGGGGTTTTTAAAAACAGCAGCTTGCCAATATAAATTGGCTTAGGAAAGTCAACTGTAATCCACCCAGGTCCAAATAATGACATTTCCTCCAATACATCCAAAAAGCTGAAAAGCAGAAAATAATATCCAGGCTCCAGAGATAAGGCGAGCACCCAAGGGAAAAGGGACTCTGAAATATTCATGCAGCCATAGATTGGATGGTGGAAATGGCCATTCCCAACGGCTGCGTTTAGGGACTGATGAATTTAGTTACTGTACCTTTATATTTATCGCTCAATAAACAAGACAAGCTCCTTTACGAGGCCGAGCAAGACTAATTTAGCTATTTTAGCGCTAAGGAAATGGCTTTCTCGGCAAGGCGAGGGGTTGGTAATTTTGTATGAAATTAGGAGACTTTTAATTTAGCCAAGGCAGTGAGCACTGGTGGGGTCTGAAGGTGCTGAGAATAAAGGTATGGAGATGAGATCTGAGGCTTAAATCCCCCCTGGAGCGGTGTGGTTGGGGTGCTCACCCTGGGTTTTGGGGGACCTCACACTGAGGGACAGCAGAGCCTTTCCAAGCCGCTTGCACCTGCTGATGAAGACGTTCCAGCTCTTGATTTTTAAGATGATTTTTGGAAGCTTAGGCCGTTGCTATAAAGGTTTTACAGCAGCCATGCTAGAATCAAGCGTGGCTCTGTAAAAGTGTCAGCAAATGAAGCGGTGATGCCCAAGTGGTATTAACGCCAAAATGACCTTTCCGATAGTTAGGGCTTTATGGGATATTATAAATTCTCCCTGTGTTGGCAGGGTTATAACTAGGACATTAGCAGTAACATCTTCTCCAGTGAAATCTGAGGCAGGAACGTGCTGTTTGGAGCTGAAAACACCCAACTTAATTTTTTTTTTAGTGTTTCTATAGCTGAAAAGTTGATTTGAGATGTTTCCAGCAGAAATTTGAATGCACGTGGTCAAGAGGAGATTGCTTCTGTTAAAGATGAGTTTTGAGCACTCAAGTAGGGGTTTTTTAAGGGCTCTTAATATTTCCAACAGCCCGAAATCAAAGTGATTTAAACGTATTGCTTGGGGTTTTTTATTTCCTTAGTTTCTAAGACTTCAGATTAATATTGTCAAACCTTTTTTTTATTGCCATGAAGGCAGGGAAAGTCCTTTTTAATGAAAGCCACAAGCTCTATACAATACGTTGACTCTGCAGCTGCTATCTGCAGTACCAGATTTCACTGAACTTACATGAAAATCCCCCGAGTGAGCCCACTCTGATCTTTTTTTCACCTCTTGCGTTACCACTGGGAAATAAAATCAGTTTTTATGCTGGTATTTATTATGAAGTATATATTTAGACAATCCATGCTGCAATTTAGCAGTTCTGAGAGCTTTGGGGAGTTGTTTGAAGCGACTTTTCACTCACCTGCTTATTGAAACCCCTTTAGAAAGTGCTGCTGGGCTCAATCTCGCTCATTTATTCCCTGCAGTCTCTACTTTGCCTGTCCTTTGGCATCGAGGGCAGCAGCTGCACACGGGACAGTGGCAGGAGGATGGCTCATGGTTCACAGCCCGTTTTGGGGCGAGGATACACCTTAGAATCCCAGAATGGTTTGGATTGGAAGAGACCTTCACAATCATTCTGTTCCCATCCCCTGCCATGGGCAAGGTCACCTTCCACTATTCCAGAGTGCTCCAAGCCCTGTCCAACCTGGCCTTGGACACTTCAGGGATGGGGCAGCCACAGCTTCTCAGGGCAACTCTGCCAGAGCCTCCCCACCCTCACAGGTGCTGCCCGGTTTAGTGCTGCAGGCAGTGGCAAAAGCAGCTGCAGCAATAGCTGAGCAAGAGCCAAGATTAATTGGAAATTGATTTGCACTTCTAAGCACAGGTGTCACACTGTGACCCTGGAGGTCTCATCTCACCCAGCCCTCAAAGAGCCCCCACACTCCAGGAGGACTCTGCTAATGGCTTGGCTGGGGTTTTATGAGCAAAGCATCAAAATAAAAACCCCTCAGCCCTTAAATGCTGAATTTTGGAAACTGCTCTTTGAGAGGAGCCAGATTCATCGCCATCCACTTGAAGTGGTGATACCCCAAGTTGCCCTGAACAATCCCCACACCACAACCCTGCATGTGAAAAGAAAAGCCCCACAAAGGCTCATTTATTCTAGTTTTATTTTTCTTGTACAAGTAGCCACAGGCTAAAATCTAAACAGAGCAAACTACAAAAAAACCTGGGTTTTATTTTATTATTATTTTTTTAATACAGAGCTAACAATCGTGGGATCAGTGGGATTTCAATATCAAGACAGTTCAAAGTAAGAAAGGTAGAAAATAAACAGTAGAAAAGTGCTTTGCAATTTGGGTTTTTAGTATTACTCCTAACAGTTGATTCCCAAAAAGGACTGGGACAAAGGTTTAGCATTGGTTTTGTTATGACTTTCTTACAAACATAAAGATATTGCAAGTTTAAATGATGGAAATAGGATCAAAGTACAAATCCCTCTTTGCTTTTTAAGTCAGACCCTGATCCAAAGCCCCGTGAAATCAGGCTTGTCCCCGACTCGCTGGGCTTCACACCGGCCCCGTCCCTTCTTCCCACACGATGTCGTAGCCCAGGCTCTGCTCTTGGAGTAAACCTGGAGCCATTTCCCTGATCCCAGTGTTCCAGGGGGTTTCAGTGCCATGGCCCTGTGCCAGCAGTGCTTTTGGCTGGGGGTGCTGCTGCTTCACTCGTCCCCATCTCCCCGCCTGCAGCTCCAGCCCAGGCACCTTCCTTTCCCTTTCCCTTTCCCTTTTTTAATCTGGGGGGTGAGGGAAATAAATGAACCAGCATCAAGTTGCTGGATGGGATCTGTAACCTGCCTGCTCCGGCACGCACGGGGAGGGATAGATTTCCACACACTGTTTGCACAGATGAAGTGAGGAGCTCCCCCCATTTGTTTTCATAAGCTTTTAATTTCCTTTTTTTTACCCAATTTTCCCAGACTTAAGTGCTGTCAGAGAGGGCTCAGACACTGCACTGATCCCCCCTGAAATGCCATGGGATGGTTATCCCAGAGGAACACCCCCACAGGCAGGAAAACTCTTCCCTTCACTATCCAGAGGCAACAACACTTCGTAGCTTCTCTCCTTTTTTATTGCCAACTTAAAACCTACAGTCCCTTGGTATAATTTTGGGTGGAAGCTTTAAAATTCCCAAACTGGTCCAGCACTTAAATATATCAGCACCTTTACAAAGCAAGGAAGAAGAAAGATAATGGTAGACAAATAAATACCTGAATCCAACAGTGTGAAAATACCCTGTCACAGCATAAAACTATTCCCTGTTCAACTAAAGACAATGTGGATACTATCCCTGAGGAAGCAGCCATCTCTGGTTAACTTGAGATCTCCAAGAATAGGTTGTGGCCATTATGGGTTACTAAAAAAACCAAAAAAAGCTTTTGGATATTTATTCCTTTGTATAATTTCATCTCACCACAGCCAGAAAATAAGAGGGTTTTTGGGATCAGCTGAGAAAAGGCAGTGGGTTGAATTAGTGTAATTATCTGAAAAATACTTTAGGATGAGATTCCCTCTCCAAACAAGGGCAGTTTCCAGCAGTTTGCACTGGATCCAACACCTGCCTGTCATCCAGTGGTTTTATTTCTGGGTAGAACTGATTCTTCCCATCAGGAAAAAGTGGAGGGGAAAAAAAGGAATAAGAAACCTGGCAAACTGTTCCTTAAATATTTTGATGTGTAAAGGAGTGTGAAGGGAATGTTGCCCTTGGCTGGCAGGTGGGCACTGACAGTGAAAGGTGCTGGGAACCACCCTGGGACTGTCTGGCTGCCTCAGCCTCTGGTCTGGGGACATCAAATGATGCCTCGACCCCTTTCTTGTGGCAAAGCCCCACATCTGCAACACATGGGGACCTGCTGTCCCATATCCACCCAAATACAACGTGTCTACCCGAGTACAACTTGTCTGCTTGAGTACAATTGTGCCCCAAACAGAATAAAATTCCATTAGTTTCCTTCAAAACCAGGGCAGCAGTTTGGATGAATGAAGGACAGACTGTCCCCCATGCTGAAACCAAACAGAAGCTCTTTTAAAATTGTTTTTTCTTTCTCATTTCACAGGTTAAGGGCCAGAGATATGCTAGGTGATGTTTTCCCAAGTTTTGGGTTGGGACAGCTTTGCCTCCAGCCCCGTTCAAGCTGCAGTACAGCAAGTGGGGCTGTTACGTGTCGCTTTTCTGGCTTAGTGGCAGCTAGAGGCACAAAGCCAATATGTAATTTTGAGTGGGGTTTTTTTGCCCAGTTTGGTGGACTCAGATAATTTAGGGAAGACCATGGATCCTCGTGGATCACCAGACTTCAGCCTCATCCCTTCAGGGACTGAACTGCCACAACTCTCTGTGTTAGGTCCCAATGGTACGAATTGACAACAGTGGAAAAGAAACCCCAAAAAAGAGGAAAAGCTAAACATCTAAAAAATAGTCTTTAAAGATTTACATCCATCTTCCACTATCTCAAACCAACACAGAATCTGCATTGGTTTAAGCCACCATGTTTCTGCATAATTAAAAAACAACAAAAGAAAAAACTCTACTTTTGACATACTATTGTATTCCAACTAGTCAAATGGCACAGCATTTCCCTTTAATAAAAGGAAGTAGTGACAAATACTTGTTACTATTACAATATCACAATAATATGATATTAAATTAATAGCATGTTCACAGCTCCAGGAAGTCTGAGCTGAACACTACTCTAGGTTCTGTGTTCACTTTGGCAACGGTATTTATTCAATGTGAACGGCGGCGTTACACACACACAAAAAAAAACAATAAAAAGAAAAACTGGGCTGGAGTGGGAGTGGGATGGCAGGAGAGGGTTGTCTTTGATATGAGGTTATAACTTGAGCTGTTTGGTCTCTTCTCCCTCCTGCCTTCCCCTAAACCCTGGCGTCCTCTGGCTCCTGCGATGGGATTGGCTGTGCTATTGGTCTCACACAGTGCTGTCCCCAGGTCCAGCATCACAGGTGTAAGCAGGGATCATCTGACAGGCCATTTAGCCTCTTTGGTGGGGTGGGGAGAGGCTGTTTGAGGGTGTTAATGCCAAAATTTAACCCTTTGCATCTTTTCTGTTCTGCATGATGTCTACAGGATGAGGAATTTTAATGGAAGAGAGCTAGGAACACCGAGCCTGAACAGCTCCTTGCTCTTGAGGTTGGTGCCATTACATCTGCTTGGGCCAAGCTGGATGAGGTGATGTGGAAGGATGGAGTCCTGCTCCCAGGTAACTCTGCCCAGCACCAGGACTCAGCTCAGGGAAGAGGCATTTGCTCAGCCTCCTGTATATTGTACTATTTACACAGCCATTGGTTGCATCCCATTGCCAGCTGGGCAGGTAATGGGGGTGCTTTTGACACAAGGGACTCTCCCACTAGTACCATTTAAAAAAATACAATTAATACTTTTTTTAAACTCATTTTCTTTCCTGATTCCTTTCACTGTCCTTGCAAATACAGCAACGTTTGATTTACCACCACCTACACGAAGAGATCAAACCTTCACATTTGCCTGGATTTAACCACCTCACACAGCAGGGAAGGGGCTGCCCTCAGGCACCAGCTGGCACCTGGTGTCCCTGTCCTCCGTGTGTGCCCCCATCTCACCCATGGAGGATGCTGGACACACACTGACTCACAAGGCTGCACCACACCAGGACAACCCAACCTCCACAGTGTCAGGTTGGTGGTCAATCTCTGGAGGGGACAAACCCTCTCTTTGGTGTCAGGAGCTCCTCTGCCCACCCTGGGCATGGGGAAGGGGCAGCTCTGGCAGCCCCCAGCATCCTCCATGCTTTGTCCCTCCCAGAGAACTGAGCCCTTTTTGGCTCCACGCATCCTTTGGACGTTCTCCTGTGGCTGGAAAGGCGCTGGAGGAGCTGGGGGCAGCTCAGTAGCATCTCAAGAGGTTCTGGAAGTGCTCTATTGGGGTTTCCCCATGGGTGCTGCTGATAGCAGGGTGGGCTTTGGGACAAGACAGTCCCAAAGATGTCCAGGTTCCCATCTCCCAGGAGTGTGTAGTGCTGCTTGTGGTGGCACACACCATAGATCATGCTGTTGGGAATCAGCCTTGGGGAGCAGCACACTGATGGGGCAGAAGGGTGCCTGGCCCCAGCACTGGCATCTGAGCACCCCATCCCTTCAAATCCAGGATGGTCCAGTACCCAAACCAGCCCTGGAAAGGCAGTGGTGCTGGGGAGCCACAGGGCATCGTGCTGCTTGTCTGTGACAGCCCCAACAATCTTTAAAGTAAAAAACCACAACACGAATCTCCGCCACACAAAACCACACTGGAGCCCCCAAAAGTAAAGCTCATAACACCAGTGAAGCATCGTGCTTCATGTGGGGCTGGGTGGGAGAGGCAGGAACTGGGGGAGAGGGGAGAACACACACACACACACACACACACACATGCACACACACACTGACATGAGTTTCTCTCACACTTGAGGTAGAACATTGCTTTCAAAGGTTTGGAAGTGCTTTACATGGGAACGACGACAAGGAAGCCACCGAGGTGGCAGGTACAGAGCGTGACTGCTGAGGTAGGACCATGCTTGTACTGACCAAGTGCTACACTACTTGTTTGTTTGAACACGAAGGAAGACGCAGGTATTTCTGCTTCCCAGAAGACATTCATTCCGGTTGAGGTAGGTTCTGAGTTCACTCGGGTTGTCTGTCCAAGTCTTTCAGTAGCCCTCAGGCATCCTTTGACACATACACACTCTTTTTTTTTTTTTTTTTCTTTCTTTTTTTTTTTTCATATTATTTATAGTCAATCAGCAAAAAAAGTATCCTGAGAAATAGCGAAGGTGTACGAAATCATCAAATCCACGGAGAGACAGCCTTCCTGGGCTTCAATTTTTGGAGTCAAGTTAGAAGGATTTTTCCAAATCCAGTCTTCTGGAAATAAAAAATAGATCCAAAAAGTAGTCCTAAAGCTGCTGATCAGGAAAAAGTCTGGGATGCCAAGAGATGGGGGCTCCACTGTTTTCCCAGTCTGTCAGAGACTGGAGAGCTTGCCAAACTCTGCCAAGGAGTCTGTTACATAGCAGCTGTGGGGAAAATCCATCGTGACCAGTCTCCAGAGAGCCGTCATCGGAAGAAACACATTGAGAGGCTCGAGAGAGGTCAGAAAGATAAACTTCACAGAGTTTCCAAAAGGCTGTATACATATATATATATATTTATATATATATATAAAAATAAAGCAAAACAAAAAAATAACAATCAGACCGTAGAAATCTTCAATTGACCTGAGATTGACAACTCGTAAAGACATCACCAGCCATAGGTTTGGTTTCTGGTAACTTCTACAAGAGGCTTTGAGTCTTGGCAGTTTTATCCTTCATTGGCAGGACCGTGGTCGGGAGCCGGAGCAGCAGCACTGCTGCCATGGGGGGGTTTTGGGAGGGGGTCTGGCTGCTCCTCAATGATGCTGAACTCATCCAGAGGGAGTGTGGAGATCTGGGTTTCGTCTTGGGAGGCTGACAGGCTGTGAGCCGACTGGAGAGAGAGAGAAGGGGACAATGCAGTGACAGTGACAGCTCCCTGATGCACAGCCAGGTGTGCTCCCATCCTGCTGGACTTACCGTTAGTCCCTTCTCCTGCTGCTCCTGGGACGGGGATGCTGGGAATAACCTCTCCAGCTCGTTCATATCCAGCTGCTTTCCGTTCAAGTCCCGGTCATCCCTCTCCCTACGAGTGGCCCCGTTCAGGACAAGGCCCGTGGCACTCCGCTGGCTCCGGGGGATCTGAGGGGTTGACAGCTGCTCCTGCACGTTTTTGCACATCAGCAGCCTGAAAAATAAAGAGATGGAACGTGAGAGTGAGAGGTGGTTCATCCTCTGTTCCTTCCCTCAGGCTGGCATCTGCCTTATCCCAGTGCTACATTCCTTCATCCTTCAATCCATCCTATAAAGTCCAACATTGCACTGGGGATGTGAGACTCAGGTGAGCACACCCACAATAGCAGGGACCATCACCTCTTGTGAGCAGTGGCAGGAGCATCCCTACCTTCCTCGGTACCCAAACATAAGGAAGAGGATGCAGAATATGATGCACGTGACGCCAATGTGGATCCCGATGATGATGCCGGTTGTGGAGGTTTTATTGTTTTGCTCATCCTTCATGCAGTCACAGGGAGGATTCAGCACTGCTGGGAAAAGGAGGAGAGGTCAGTGGTGCTACTCTTCTATTGCTCTCTTGCTTTTGGGGAGCCCAGAGCCAAAATCAGAGCCTTGGGGAGTGCTGGGAGCTATGTACAGGAAGAAGAGAACTACATGGGAAGCAGGGGTTCACTGCCTGCCTATGCACCTCCCTTGCTCCCACCATGGGAGACACAGCAAGCACAGGACTGGAATATCTTTAGTGAGCCACCCCCATTACCTGGCTACTGTCATGAGACACAATTAATGAAAGAAACCCCACTCTAATGTTAATTTTTGCAATAGCACAAGCTCAGGTGGGAGGTAAGAGGCAGCCACCACATCAGAGCAGGCTGAAACCTGATGGAGTAGACAGATGCCAATGAGATTAGTATTTACTCCAGCACAGACAGAAGAGTAATAACTATCTCTTGAAGATATTCCCACTGGAGGCTTAAAAGGCTTCCAAGAGCAGCAGGATATTTTTTACACATAGATGAATATGAAAGGTGTGATCAGTTTAAGAGATTCCCTCTAGAGGTTTCTCCTTTGCTGCCATGTAATACAGGGCTCACACTCTGCAGCCATTCCCCTTTCCAAAGCCATGTGTCCTCCCTTTTAACCAGTGAAGGTCAAAATATCCAGGAGAGCTCCAGGAGAGCAGAGATGCTCAGTGCACCACATCTCACCCGAGGATGGCAGCTGGTACCTTGTGCATGGGGGGTTGTTCATGTTCGTGGCCTCACTTCTGTCTGAAGCTTAGGGAACAAACCTGGCATGTGCAAAACATTTGGTTTGTCTTCTCCCTATTGGTAAAAAAGCCATCCAGGTGCTCCCAGCCCTACAGAGTTTTGCCTCAGCATTATTTGTGCTGCTGAAAATAAATGAGTGGCTGAAGGTGAGATGAGGGTAATATGCCACAGGATGTGTTTGGCCTCACCACCTTCCTGCAGAGCTGCTTCTCAAACCAGCACTGAGAGCCAGGTCCCATCTCACCTGTCCTCTCCACAGTTTCCCTCAGGGACACGAAGCGGACAGTGGAGTTTCCGTCCCCGTGCTGGTTGTAGGCGAGGAGCTTGACTTCGTACACCACCGACGCATCTGCCCGGGGGGACACAAGAGGGACGGGTCAGGTGTAACCATGAGCCTTGTCTCCCTCACTGATGCTTATTTAGGAAAAGGACATCTTACCAAATACACACAAGATGCTGCAAACAAGTACCTGTTGCTGGGAATGCGCCCACAAAACCTGGGGGAGAGCTGCAGCACTTAGCGGTTGGGCTACACATTAGAGTTCTCTCCTGCTAATCACGACAGGGTGGGGAGGGGACATGGATGAAGGTGTCACCATACTCACCCAGGTGGGTAATGTTGTAGGCTGTGACGTTGCTGGCCAGGAGCACTGGACCTGTGTACTGGGAGAGGTGGACCTTGCGGTAATACAGCTTGAAGCCTTCGTGCTGGCCCAGTTTGATGGAGGGCTCCCACGTCGCCTGCACGGTGGTGCTGTTAATGACTTTAATAAAGAGGGATGGCATGGCTGGGACTGAAACAGAGAGAGAAAGACAGTGGGTTGCATGTGCTTTGTCAGTCTGTGTGATGAGAAATTCCCCAGCAGCCTTTCCCTGCAGCCACTGCACCAAAGAATGTGCCAGCTGAAACTGAGAAAAGTCTGAGCAGACCAGAATCCGGTTTAACAGCTTTGAACTTCTTCAGGGAGCTGCAGGAGTTTGCAAGAGTTCCCTCTGCTCAGATCAGCAAGCAGAAGCTACTTTTACACTTTGGCTGCAATATGATGCTCAGTCTGGCCGGGTCAGGGCAGGAATGCAGCGACTTTGGCAATGCGTTCTCAAATTCCAATTTTTTGCCCTCACCCTGAGGCACAGACCTTTCAGAGTGATTAATCCCCCTGGGAGGAAGGAACCAGAAGGGATTGAGCTGGAGACATCCATCTTAAAAGTGTGCTAGGTACCTGCACTGGCTTGCAGGGGGCTTGCTCTCCCCATCAGTTTTAGGAAGGAGATTTGTGACTGTGCTGGGGACTCAGGACAGAACTGGGGCATCTTCATCAACAGCCCTAAAGAGCTGAGCAGCCTGAGATCCCTGCACAGCTCTGGCTGGCATGTTTTGGGAGGCAGGCACTTACCTGGCCTGAGGGGCACACAGGGAGTTAGCTGGGAAGATCTCCCTGCTGCTGATTCAAAATCCACCAGGAAACATGCTCCAGTCAATGTCCCAAAACCCTGCCCTTATTTCTCAGGGTGTGCTGCAGAGGAGGTCAGACCATTCCCTCTCCAGGTTCCCAAAAAGCTGCCTGGCCCCATCCTGCCCCATTGGTTTGGCTTGAGAGGCAAAGATCTGCAAATCGAAGCCAATTTCCTTGTGATACCTGTGTTTTCCAAAGCTGGCTCTGCCATAAGCCCAGCCTTGTGCCCTGGGCAGCACTGGGGCATACAGCCCATGTTTCCCCTTCCCTCCCTTTCTCCTACACTGATGACACCATTACCAGATGTGTCTCAGCAAGACATTTTACTGATGATTTTTTTCTCATTTTCAAAAATACCCCCAGGCTAAACTCTCCCATCAGTTCCCCAACCTTTGGCAGCATCTAGAAGGTGCAAAGCATGAGGTGCTGCAGGCTCTGCTCCAGCACCGGCATCTGGAGGGAGAAGAGTTTTTGGGCACCAGGCACCAAGCTCAGCTCACCCCACAGCAAAGTCATCCAGCAGAACAGCTCTACTTCTCCAGGCTTTGAGGTAGAGTTATTTTTCCAATCCCACATGATTACAAACTCAGCAGATCCCACAAATAAGGCTTGCTGGGCTTGCACTGGACCAAAGCTGCTTTCTGGCTTGTTTCTCCCCAAAGGGTCTCTAAGGATGAGCAGTGCAAACCTGGCCTTTGGCAGAGAGTTCAGCACAACCATTAGTGAGCAATGGGGAAAAGCAGATGAAACGTGGCCATGTCAGTCTAAGACTGATGAGAGCTAAAAAGGGCATTTCCTCAATTTAACAGTAAAACTGCACAGCACAACTGTCTGCCTTTTCCCAGGTACTGAGAGCTCAAGCTTTCCCATGAGGGGATTTAGAGGAAGGATGGATGCCTCTCCAGCTGAGCAGGAGGGTCTGGGCAATCCTGTCTCTTCCCAAAGTGACGCCCTTCTTCTGGCTGCAGGGGCTTTGCTTGATGTCCTCTGAATATGAACAAGTCCCTGCTGACTGCCACGTATCTCCACGTGGATTCAGGAGGAAAGACCCAGAGATCTCATCCTGCCTAAGTGCTGCCCATGGGAAAAAAAAAATGGGCTGAAGCATTCCTTCTTGATAGGATTTATTCTGATGTGCATTTCATTGCTGGGAAGGCTGAACTTAACAATTCCTGGGTGCAAAACACAGAGTAAATTCTATTTATATCAGAATGTGCCATTCCTCCCAAGGCTGTGTATTTTTGCAATCCAATTAAATACTCCTCTTTTCCTATTCTCCCAATTCCCTCCAGGGCAAAATCCCCGCTCTGAGAAGTTGGACCCTTGCTTAAAGCATTATTTTTCCAGCCACGGGTGAAAACACCATAGAAAAGGAAATTATCACATTATCCCATGGACAAAGAAACACTGATGTGGGCCATCCTGATTTGTGAAGAGTTGGCTTTATTTTATGGTTGCAGAGCCTTACATTTAATAAAAACCACAAGAATCTCTCTCCTTCAAAATATGGAATATACTGTATTTATTCAAACTTTGAGTATATGTATATATATATATGTATAATACTGATTATAGGTATATGCACTCTCAGAATGCACGTGCTGTTTATAAAGTGATTACACAAATAAGTGTATACAATGGAATATATCTGTCTGTGTGCAAATATATGTACACACACCAGCAGATAGGTGCTTCACAGAAGTATATATTAGACATAATATATGGAGCTAATATAAGTGAGGCATCTCCCTCATGCTAAGGGCTGGGATACTTGTTTTCCTCTTCTGTGCTGTTTGGAATTTTCCCCAGGTCATTTCAACTTTCTTCTTGAAGGCGTCTTTAGCCGAAGATGACTAAAGGAACCATCTTCATCCTAGAGAAATGTCAAAAAGTCCTGGAGAAAACCCTAAAAAGCATTAAAAGACAAGAACAAGGAGTGTGTGCTGCTTAATGAAGCAGAGAGCGTTTGAGATTTAAAATACCACGGCATTTGTGAAATGGCGTAAAGGAGAATGGCAGAGAGGAGGCAGGAGAGCCTTCCCAGAGAGTGAGGTTTATGGAGGAGGACAAGGTTCACTCAGGTTCCTTCTCTGCAGTGTCCTCCCTTCTACTTTCCATCCAGAATCAGCACTGGCACAAAGGAAGGAGCACCGTGTCGCTAGAAAGCATCAGAGGCTTCAGCCAAGCGCGCTCTCAGCGTATTGCCAGCCCTGAGAAGCTGATGGCCCCGAGCCAAAAGTAACCCTGCTCCTCTGTTTTCTGAGGAGTATTTCATATTTCTGCTCCAAACAATACCAGCATAACGTGGTCACTCAGACCAGTCTCCAGCTGGCAGCATCTCTGCTGCCCTGGTTCCACTTGAGCTGTCCCTGGCTGCTGGATATGGCATCTTGGAAAATCCATCCTTTTCTGAGGCTGTTAGCACAGATCCAAGGGCTCCCTGAGCTCAGAGGGGATGCAGCTCTCCTGTGCATGTTGGGAGGGCACAGGGTGAAACAGCTTGGCCATGAGAAGAGACAAATCTGCAGTGAAACCTGAATTTGGGGACAAAAGCCACCGGGCCCTGGCTCTCTGAGTTGCTCTCTCCTCTGTGTGCAGAAGGCAACAGGCACCCAAGTGAAGCAAAGCGAACAAATGAAGCGAGAACTGGGCTTTTAAATATCTTTTTACCTTCCTAAAAGGCAAGCACAGGCTGGGGTTGAGTGATCTGAACCAAGCTAGCTTGTCCATCCGGGACAGGGAGCTAATTCCTGAAGCTTTGTTATACAGGACAAGCCTTTTTTAAAGGATAGCAGGACAGAGATACCTTAAAACTTCAGAGAGCCAGGAAATTTATGATCCCATTATCAGATACCTAACTATTCCTGTCATGATTGAAGGTAATAATGACAAAAAGTCCTCTCTCACTTGACCTGGACTTCTGCAGAGTCACCAAGCTCTATAGAGCATGGCTGGCTTGTAGCTCCCGGGGCTGAACTCAGAGCATCGGGTCAAGGAGTTTCAAGTTTTGCCTTAGCCCATCCTTCTGCCTCTAAATTGGAAGGAAAAACAAACTCCAAGGGTGACTGATTCCCTGCAGAGTACCAAGGAAAATAAACTTGCAGAGCAACAACGCAGCGAGTGAGGATTTACTGGTGTTTCTGCTTAAATTCTGTAATAAATATCTGCAAGGGCTGAGAACAGAATGAGAACTGGATCCTCCACCTGGAAGTCTTCTGTTTGATCTTAAATAAGATCCTCACACCCAAGGCCCTCTCTGTTGGAAATTCATAATTATTGAACGTTCATGAGAATGATTCCTAAGAAATTAGTCTCTGTATCTGAGACAGCCAAGGTTTTAGAAATAGATGAGTCTCTAGGAAAACATTCTTCCAGTTCTGACTGACATATCACACTGGGACTGTGGTTTCTACCTGGTACCTGTGTGCAAGGGTCCTATATTACAACACCGACTGTCTTACTGGGGAAGCTAACTGGTGGCCAAAAAAACCAAGAAAAAAAGCCTCAGAGATCACCCTAACTTCCCACTGAAACAGAAAGCTGCTCCAGGGCAGAGATTTGTAGGTCAGGACAGCTCAGCTTTGGTGTGATTTGCCCTGGATAGAGCGGAAAATAATAAAATCTTTAAAAGTATGGCACTTATCAAGTAAGAGCTGTGAGTACCAGAGCTGCTGGAAGATGATGAGATGCTGCTTGAGCAGGAAGTCTGCATTTAGCAAGGCATTTAGGAACAGCCCAGAGCAGCTGCAATGCACGAGGCCAGGCAGGTTTGCACTCACCCCCTGCTACAACATCAGCTGGGAGAGGCGATGCTGTGTTTAATCAGTCAACCCCCCTGCAACGATACAAGTGAGTTTTACACAATATCCCAGAGTACGAGGAGCAGCAGGAACAAGGAGCAGCAACACCACAGGCTACAGTGCCACAGCGCTGCGGGGCGGTGTCGGGGTGAGCGGCGCTGCTGCTACGCACAGCGGGCGTCAGCCTCTGAGGGACCCTGTGCAAAGCGTTCCTTACCTTCCCCCAGCGTGCTCACCACCGTGACTTCTGAGGCTTTGCTGGCACCCCGGGAGGTGTAAGCCTTTATATAAAAGCTGTAGCTGGTCGAGGGCTCCAGATCAGTCACGAGCTGCTGGAAGGTGCTCTTGCTAACAGCCTCCTGGTACTCCATCTCTACGGGATCTGAAATGCAAAGGGAGAAAGAACTGAGCGGTGTTAGGCTTTGCAAGAGGTGAAGAGAATAAATAGAAGTTGCAAGCAGTAATTTGGTCCCTGGGGTGGATATGTGCCTGCTCACACACATTTCTGCTTACATTTCAAGGCCTTTGAAATTGATAAGTTGGGACGGGGCTTTGAGCAACTTGGTCTAGTGGAAGATGTTCCTGCTTGTGGCAGGGGTTGGAACTGGATGATTCTTAAGGCCCCTTCCAACCCAAACCATTTTATGATTTTCTGATTTTGTGATTTTTCATGTTTTGCCAGAGAGCTACGTGGGCAGCAAGATTTGATTATGTGGCTTCATCCTCCCCACTTTTTGATATTTACAATGGTATATTTAGTATTTGCAGGTATTTATAGTGTATTTACAGCCTCATCTCTGCCCTTCAGAAACTGGGAGGTGATGGAAAACACTGAGGGCAGCATGGACCCCTACAGTGCAGAGCTGGTTTTACCTAGTGAGCCGTGTTGCTAAATCAGGGGAAGGCTGAGGGTGCTCTGGGCAGTGGGTGTAGCACCATACCTGCAGCTTTCCGGATGTGCAGCACATAGCCGATGATCTCCTTGGTGTTCTGCAGAGGCTTTTCCCAGGACACCTGGATGGTGGTTGCAGAGACAGTCTCTGCCCTCACGCCCTGAGGAGGGCTGGGCAGCCCATCAGCCCACAGCACGGTGAGGCGGGCGCTGGCCTGGGTGGAGCCTGCGCTGTTCTCGGCCAGGCACTGGTAGATGGCTTCATCAGCCTGGTTGATCCCATAGATGGAGAGAGTGCTGTGTGGGGACATGAGAGGGACAAGCATCACACTGACTGCTGTGGTCCCTGTGCTGGCTCCCATGACAGGACATCCCATGGACTCTGTTTCCACAGAAAGCTTTTAGGAAGCTGTGGGCTGGTGCTTTTGGGGAAGGAAGAGTCCAGGAGGTGGATGTGTTGTTCCCTGGGACCTGTGACTGGGCAGATTATCTGTCTCAACCTGTAGATACTGTGGTTCAAGTATAGCCAGAATGGACACAGGGTGGGACAAGGACCAGCAGGATCTAAAGGTGTGGATTCAGGAAGATGCAAGCCACACCACAGAGCCATGTCTGTGGCAAGTGCATCCACACACCCAAAACAGCTATAACTGGCTTAGCTCCAGTACACACCAGTGAGACCCATCCAGGCACTGCACATGGCTGCTAAGCCAAGTCTAATCAAACACAGCCAGAAAGCCCTCTGGTGATACTCTAATTGCATTATAGCACATTAGAGCTGTCTTAGGGTAACACTGGGATTAGCTGATTTATCCACCAGGGTTATAGCCTCAGCTTCCGCTTCTGCACTTCCAGAAACACCATCACCATGAGGCAAAAGCAAAAGCTTATGAACAAGTCACAGGTTTTGTCTGCAGAACCTCTGAGTGTATTTTTGATGCTGGTGCATCAAAGCTTGCTGCCTTCCAGAGAAACAACCAGAGCAGTTCTTCCAGCCTGCTCTTGGGGGCTTCCATATCAGGTTTAGATGCTGTTTTCACCATCTAGGAAAGGACAGGTCCTGGCTATCCTGGAAAACATCCCTAAAGCAGGGGAAAAAGCCACCCATGTACCAGCCTCCCAAATGAGCACATTCTTGAGCATGGTGCCCATCTCTGCACATGGACAACCAGAGTCCTTGTACATGTGGCCACATGAACTGGAGATCCTTTCTGCAGCCATGGGTGTGGACAGCTGGAGCAAGTTCAGGACCAGCTGGAGCAAGTTCAGGACCAGCTCAAAGGTTGTACCACCCAGTATCTTCAAAACAACACCAGTGAATACTGACTCTGAAATAATTGTGTGCCACAGCTCTGTCTTGCCATTTGAACGTGCAAAGCAGCTTTTCTTAATAACATCTGCTCACAAACAGGGACCTGTCAATGACAGTTCCACTCAAAGCCAAGCCAGGAACAACACGATTCAATGTGAATCCATCAGACACAAGGCCTTCCAAATAAATAAATAAATACCAAGCATATCTCCCTTCTAAGGCATGGGATGGTCACTGTCACCACTGGGTACAGCTCTGAGCTGGAGCTGGAAAGGCAGATTTGACACTGCAGATGTGAGGCAGCAGCTCAGGTTATGGTAAAATCTGCCTACAGTGCCTTTGGTCCTGGGAGGGTGTTCTCACACACAGGACATGCTCAGAAAAACCTCAGGAGCTCACATGAGCTTTTTTCTTACTTTTCTGTAGAAGGTGACCAAACCTAATGAAATCCACATCCACTACTTGCTTCTAAGGAGAAACAAATTACTTTCTTCTCCTGCAGTGAATTATAGGTGGACCTGGAACTTGACTGTACATGAGTAAATCCCAAGCATCCCTGCTGATGCAGGGGGCACTTCACGGCTTTTTGGGAATCACAATCAAAGCTGCCTTTTATGTAAATGAAAAATTAAACATTGGAGGTGGGAATGATAAATAACCTGCCACTGCCTGTATGTCAGAAGAAATGCTTCTTCTAATTGCAGCAAAATATTGGTCTCCCTATATTAAAATTTATTATTGCTGTTGATTTAACATTCCTATTTCTGCCTTGCAAATTATCAGGGGCCATGGTGAGTGAGCAAATGTTTAACAGTCATCTATTTATGTCCTGTGCCTTTGTTTCCTTGGAAACATTGTAAATGGAATATCAAATGCGATGGTTTCAGCTGATATGGTGATTTTCAAGAATCAGCCCTAAGCTCCTCTCATAGCCACGGGCTCAACGTATCTGATTAAATGGAAGGAGAAAGGCAGAGCTGGGAGAGGGCGCAGGGAGGAAGGAGCCAATGTGTGGCTCAGCTGTGTCAACAAGGGCTGACTCCTGTGAGGACAGATGGCAGAAGGCAGGATTACGCCACCCGAGAGCTGCACTCCCAGCCCGTGCACAAAGCAGATGTGTGGAAGGAGCAGCAGCAGCACTTCCTTCTGCCCCGTCAATGAAGGGATTATTTCCATGTGGCTGCTGTGCATCTGGGCACCCAGAGCAGCCAGGCAGGCCTGGCACATGGGTCAAGAGCAGCTTTAAGCTTCCCAAGCACAAAGCAGATCTGGACCAAAGAGTATTTAGGCTCCGCTGCCTCCAGGTGCATTTACTTGCTTTGCTTAGAGAGAGGAAAAGATGTGGAGGAAGGAAGAGGGGAGCTAGGCTGAAAAGCAGTGCAAGGAGCCCAATGGCAGCCCTGTGATTCTGGAGCCAGACTTCTCTCTCCTGGGAGGATTTGGGGGTGAGCAAAGCTCCTCATGTGGGACACAGATGATGTGCAGGATGCCAGTGGTCCTGGAAGGATGGCACTTGGCCACTGGGACCTGGAGCTGAGCAGAGTCTCTGTCATGCACAGTCAAGTCAAAAGAAATAACTAACAGTATTTTCTGCAAAGTCAATGTTTCCAGCACATAGCTGGAAACTTGCTTCAGGCTTCAGAAAGTTCTTTTTCATTGAGATGTACTTGGCTGTGTTTGGACGTGCTGTGCTGTGCAATGAGAGTCTTGGCTTACCTGGAGCCCACATTATCTAGAATGATAAGCAGGCAATGGGACACTAAATCAGCTGGATTTTTGGCTGTGAGAGCATGGAGAAGCTGGTGAACAGAATGCCCAGCATCTAAACTCCAGCTCCATGAGAATCAACTCCCAGCACATCAAGGATGTGGTGGAGCAGGGGCCAGTGTTCAGCCCCAGGTTTTGCTGCTTTTTGTCTTTTTTTTTAAGAAAGCTCAAACAAAAGGAAAATCTGTAGTTGCCTTGTGAGAAGGCGCAGAGCGTCCCTGTGCGTCAACCATCTGAAATATGCAGTGTCCTTTTATTTCCTCCCGTCAACACGAAAAAAATCTGTCACTTTGGGACATCTGCTGCTGGAAAACTTTCCCGTGAGTGCCAGACTGGCAGCGCCGCAAGCACGTCAGACGAGGCGAGATGCCAGAAGGCTTTCTGCTGGTCACCAGAGCCGCTCGGCGAGCCGAGGGCTCCATCACATCTCCACACAATGCCCTGACAGGCATTGATGGAAGTGGGGAGAGGAGCCGCTGCAGATTCACACCCGGCTGAGCTGAAACGAGAGGCCTCTGTTCGAAAGTCGCAGTATTCCCAAGCTGTCTTCCCAGCTCACAGGCAATCAGGATGACTGATCTGGCTTGGGTCAGGGGTCCAGGCCGGTGACCGGAGATCGGCTTTCCAAAGGCTCCTCTGAAAAAGTCTGCGAACTGAAGGAAGCCTCTTCATCGATTCAGCAGCACAAAGAAGAGGGGCCCATCTGGGAGGGCTTCAGCCTGCGCGCGCACAGGCGCACAAAGGAGGGAGTGTGATGAAATTAATGCAGAGAGCAGGCTGTGGCTAGCAGGGACAGCATTCCGAGTGCCAGCAGACACAGAAAGCCACCAGTGCCACATTCAGATGCCCAATCCCTACTCTGTGCTGCACTGAATGATCTGTTCCTGGCCTACTGGCCAGTGCTGCGCTGGGAAGGAGCCTTTGCCCCCAGCTGTGCAGAAATGCCCTTTATTCTGAAGGTTGCCTCATACAGGCTGAAAATAAAGTGCAACGCTTGAAAAGTGACACTCAGCAAAACATCTCTGCACGAAACATCTCAGGAAAAGCTACTGGAAGGGAGGGCAGAGCCTGTATTGGTAGGACTGCAAATGCAGACACCTGGGAGAGCTCTCTGCTGCTAAATGGAACATTCCCCAGACTTTTTTCCCAAGCAAGCAGCACAGATACTGGTGAAGAAAAAGACCCAGCCTAATACAGGGGAGACTAATTTTAGGCTGCACCACTATGGGCTCAGTCCTGCCTCAAAGCCTCCTGTGTAAGGACCATTCTCTGCTGATGGATTTTGCTGTGTGCAACAGTTGGAACAAACACTTAAACTCCAGACTCGATGCACTTCAAGAGCAGCTCAGTGAAGCAGCACACAGAGGAATTACACAGGCAACTTGGTAGCAAAATAATCGCAGCCACATGAGAAGGAGAGACTGATGCCTGTTGCCATTGGCTGATCCAGGGCTGCTGCAGGTCCTTTTTGTGGGATATGGCTATGTGAGCCCAGCACAGGATCCCTGCTTGGTGCAGGGATCACGCTGATTCCCCAGTGTTTAGAGGGCTTTGTGCACGTGTGCAGAAATCCTCCTTGCAAAGGCCATTTCCATGTGTCTTCCAAAGTCAAACCCATAAATTATGCTTAAATCAGGAGCAGCAGGTTCACATCCCCATCCTCCATGTACTTATTTGTCATGCTTCTGGGAACTGAAATATGATTTGCTAGAGAACACCCTTCCCTCAGTCACAACCGTCTTTAAACTCACGGCATAAGGAACTGCAGGCTTCCCTGTCCTCCCTTATGTGGTCCAAACCCATACAGATTGAAGTGTTTGTGGGGAGTGTGCACCATGAAGGGATGTACAAACCCATCTGCACCTTTCCACATCCAGCTAATGTAGAGTTTACAGAAAAAAGCCACCTTGTGAATAACAGGCTCTGGTTTCCCTGGGTTTGGTACCAGAAGGGCTGTCTGGTCCCAAGTGCTGGGATGTTTGTGCTTGAAGGCCCCCTCTCTGTTTCTGCACTGGGATTTAACAGCATGAGAAGTGCAAGAGAGTGAAGTTGTCCTGATGTTTATTTATGAAGGAATATTTCCCCTGATGAACCTTGAACATTCATGGCCCTGGAAGTGAGACATTTCCAGAGCACTAAACCAAGTGCAAACCAGCGAGGAAGAATTTACAAAGGTCACCAAGCAGAGTGAATGCCACCTGAGCCCAAATTCTAACAAAGCCTTTTTCCGGTGGAACAAATGAAGTCCCTTAATTACAATTTGTAAATATAATCTTCTTGGAAAATCAATATTTAGAGAGCCTGCCTTCTCTGAAGAAGTTGGCCTTTGTTCCTTGCTATTATGGCAATATAAACCCCACAGTATGATACACTTCCAGGCTGAAAATAACACCCCTGAACCTGATTGGGTCAAAGGAAGAAAAGCAATAAACCTTTCACAGTGGTAATTTGGGGACTATTTGATGCTTCCTTGTAAGTTTTGAAGTAATAACCTAGAAACATAATTTTACACAAGCCCATGTGTAAAATAATTTTACACAAGCCCAACTTGGCCAGTAAACACACCTTCCTCCTGCAGCAGTACTCCACTTCTGGGATGGGCTGGTGATGCCAGATGGGAATTTTGCTAGAAATTCCCCTTATACCTCTCAGGCACTTGGATCATGATCGATCAGAATCACTCCAGGGGCAACATGGGCATCTCTGAACAGCACAGAGGGACAGACTCTGCCACTGCTGGACACAGGGATGGCTCCACCAAAGGCCAAAAGGCCAAAAGGCTCCATCAGCTTCTCCCTCAGAGAGCTTGGCTCAGCACAGCATCACCCTGACAGCAATCGGCTGCATCCCCAGCCCAGGGACTGCATGGCAAGGCAGCCCCATCATCAGCTCCTTCAGTCATTTTTATTCACAGCTTTTAATGGAAAAGCCCACAATTCCCTATGCCTGAGCCTTCATGCATTTTTCATTAACAATTATCCGCTATCCCAGAACTGCTTTTGATTTTTTGCTAATCATCGATTGGCTATTTTGTTCCCACACAGCTGGCATTTTCAAAACATAACAACCACCTCTGGAGAGGGCACAGCAGAAGGCTGATCTTTAATGCTAATGTGCCCAGAAACCGTCAACACATCAGGTGATGGGAATTCACATCTGAGGGACCACGAGGGATGAGATATTTATTGGATGCAGCCTGTGAAGCTGATTTTACTGTGCTGAAAGCCTGGAAGTTGCTTAGCAAGTGAATGTCTGATATTGTACCAGCAGTCACATCCAATCTCTAGTGAATCCAGTCCTGAAGCTGCATCCCAGCAATGAAGGGTTTCTGGAGTCCCCTCACCTTATGAGGTTTGCTCTCCTTGGATTTGCAGTTACTGCATATGAGAGACAGTGTGGGGTGAGGCAGATGCACAAGGGCCCTTCACAACTTTGGGAAGCATCAGATCCATTGGCTGGGGGTTTGTGCTGATGCCCACAGCACCTCAAGCATCTTGAACACACAATCTTCTGCAGGTCTGAACCTTGCTTTTGGCTGTGTTAATTTACAAAAATGAAGTTGCTCCCAATGACACATTTTGCAATCAATTAGCACATGATATGTTTTGGGATGATTTACTCCTTTTTTTTTTCCTAAAAATCCCTTAGGGGGCATTCAGACCTCTATGACAATATTAAGCAGAGTTTTAATCCAAATGAATTTTCTAGGAAGCCATGTAATCTAATTAAAAAGCTCATAGTGTAGTTTAGTAGCTTCATTACTAGTAGATTCTAGATCCCTCTTTACAGAGACAAATATTTTCCAAGTGCAACAGACTGATAAATCCAAGACATAACCACAAACTGATTCTGCCTGGAACTAAGTGGGTTACAGCACTTAGTCATGCCCATGAGAGTAAAGCAAAGGGCAAACTTGAAAAAGCTCAGGAAAAAAATGATGAGTTGATGTGTCTCCTCCACGCCATGGAGCTCCCAGCCCTGCTGCACCAGTGAGGGCATTTTCCAGACTGACAGCTTTGGAAACCACCAGGCATGGCCACTTGCCTGGAGCTGGAGGTTGGAGTCGACCAAGACTAGTGTGAAAGAAGACAAAAGTTCAACACTGTCGAGTACGACGGCCTGAGGGCTCAGCTTTACAATCGCGTTACTATAGCTTGAGAAGATGCCACGTGTCAGCTGAGCCCCAGGAACGGGCTCAGCTCCCTCAGCCTGTGCCAGATGCTGTAATCTGATCATTCAGCTCGCTGTGGAAAAGACTGATGCTAAATTGCATTAAATGATTCCCATAAGAAAACGATTACAGAGATGTTCACCAAGTTGCAGTTGATGCGCATGGGTAGCACAGCTCCAGGCACAGGGACCTGGCCAGGAGATGTGACCGTGGCCAAAGACCCAACTCCTGCTCTCCTCAAGTGAAGAGGAACGATTCCATAGGGAAGACATCTGGGTGAGACACAGAGCTGGATTCAGTGTCAGTTTTGCCATAGATTTAATGACCATTAGGACTTCTTCACTTTCGACGTCACCTCCTCATCAGTAAAAAGGGATGCACTAATTTCTCTCCTACCTCTTCTGCTCTGTTCATACCATAAAGGGCAGACATGCTTCAGAAAGCCATGCCATGAACTAGAAGACCACAGGCCTGAACTGAGTGTCATCTGTATGTGTATACAAAGTTTTCTGAAGCTCTAAAAACTTCCAGTTTGGAGAAAACCTCCACTGATTGAGATGATTTTATTACCACTCACACCTTATCCTTCTTGCATCACACATCCTTCCATCACTCACATAACAAAGCTTTTAAACCCCTCAAACGAGAAAACAAAAAGCCACATTATATAGACACTCAGAAGAATATACTCACTCTTGTCCCCTGAGGAACAAGCCGTGGTGCCTGCACAGCACTTCCCAACTGTCTAAACTGAAGGTCCAGACCCTCCAGTGAGGCTGGGTAGTTGCTTTCCTGAGACACATTTGTTAATATGGAGAGCAGCTCTATGACACCACAGAGTACAAACCTCTACCAATACATCAGGTTTACAACACAGGTGCTATTATTTTGCAGTGTGTTTTTTCATTCTATTTCCATAGAAACTACATTGTCGACTGGTAATTTTCACACTAAGTGCATCATTTCCTCCGTACAAACATCCCCATCCCCTCACAGGAAAATGCAGTTATTTAGTACTCAGAGAACACACTCTTCCCTGGTGAGATAAAAGGCTAAAGTTTAGTGAAAGTCAGGCTCCACACAAATATTATTTCTAATGTATTTGCATACCCAGGCAGGTCAATGTCTGGGCATTAAAGCACAGTTCCTCCACTGAGGAGTCAATGTGGTCCCTGTCAGCTCCAGGAACAACATTTAGCCCTTCCAGAAATACCCAAATGATGATCAGGGCAAAAGAGACACTTTTCCTGCATTCCTGCATCAACAGTCAAAATCAAATGCTGATGTCCTGGCACAAAAACTCATGCAGCACCAAACTGTAAGACTATAAGGCATAGCCAGCAGGACTGGAGCAGTGTTTTAGTTTATCAAAGCCCAAACTGAATCCACAGATCTGCTTCAGAACACTGCCACCTTCCCATCAGCTCTTAGCTATGCAGAAAGCAATTTAACATCTCTCCCACTCCCATTTCCACAGCAGTGCTGGAGCCCAGTGCACCAGGACCTACCTATTGTTATTCTTCAGCTTGATGTGGTCGCTGGTCTCCAGGATCTGCCCGTTCCTCAGCCACGTGATCTGGGGAGGGGGTTCCCCTTGGGCCACGCACGTGAAGATGGCAGTAGTCCCCACAGGTCTGGAAATGGACTGGGGATGCTGCACAAACTCTGCTGGGGCTGAGAGGAGGAAGGAGAAAGAGGGTGAGAAAAGTCATGATGATCCCACTTTATCCTGGTACAAAAAACCACCTCATCAGTAGCCTTGTCTGCCTGGGAATGTGGGATACTTGGCCAACCACAGGCAGCAGATAACTCTGGTTTGGCTGGTGTGCCTGTAAACAATGCAAAGCTGCCTTTTGGTTGCCCACCCTGGCTTCACAGGAGGTGCCTGAAGGCCAGATCAGAAGTAATGGAAAACCAAGACGAGTCCTGCAGGGTTCAGGGAAACAGGACCAAAGTTTAGGCCCTTTCACCTCTCCCTGGTCTCCCATGGAAAGCAACCCCAGTGCTGCAGCTGGGGAGATGTGCTGTTTTCTCAACGGCAGAGCTTGAGCAACATCCTGGCTGTGTCCAAAGGACTGAACAGCATCAGTAAACTGCTTGAAATTGAAATGGTTATCATACAGCAAATCTGGCAGGGTGTTCACTCCCCAGTAAATATCAGATTTGCTGCCAATTTTTCCTGTCAGCAAATGATTCAGGAGCCTTTTTTACCCCAGATCTTCAGCCTGGGACTTCTAGGTTCCTGCCATGCCTTGCAGAAGACTACACCATGCCTGTAACTGCTGCTCACCTTGTCACCAAACGTTTTCACCTTTGGCAATAACATTTTTAAACAGTAAGCGATCTCTTCCTTCCAGCATCTCAAATTGGATTTTAAATCATTTATCAGAATAAACCAGCGTATCAGCCTACAGAAAGCAGGGCCTGACAGACACTGCCAAATAGGTGAGATTATTCAAGCAGTTCTGCTTCAAAGGGCAAAGTGATAAATATACTGCATGTTGCTACTGAAACCTAAAATCAGGTGGAACCGGCAGCAGACACAATGAAGACAAACAGATAAGAGGCACAGGCCCATAATAAATTTACTGACTAACATCACGTAACGGATGGCTGACATTAAATTTTTTTGACAAAAGAAAGATTATCGAGGGAGACATGTTCAGAGCCACTCACTGGCATTTTCCAAGCATGGGGTTGGTGGTTGTGCCACCAGCAGAGATGTAGGGACTGGAGAAGGGAGCAAACTGGTCCAGAGAAATATACTGAGGAGTGACCATGCTGCAGGGGGGATGCAAGAATTGAGTCTTATGGTTCATGGCCAAAACACTCCTTGGGGTTTCCTGCAGCATTTTGTGAGGATAAAGGTGTTTCCCAGCTGTGTGCTGGTAAGGGAAGAGCACGGCTCCTGCTGTAACGCAGCCAAACTGCAGGGACAGGTGCTTGTGTGAGAGTAAAAGTCCAGTTGTGCAGATTCTAAGTCCTCCAAGCAGGAAGACAGAAGAATTCATCATAGAGCCCATCCCCCTCAAAGGAGCCCCCTCCTTCATTTTTAATAATCAGAGGGAAATGGAGCATGGCAGGTCTGACTTACGTTACTGGTACAGGGTATCCACCAGCAGAGTTTATTGTCAGGCCACCGCTGTCAGCGCTCGGCTCCACTAAAGAACCCGATCCCAGCAACCCAATGGACACATACTTCAGAACCTCCTGCTAAACTTCTCCATGTGCCAATCAATCTCGTGCCCTTTTACTTCCCTTCTGTGTTTTTGCTCTAGACTCCCAGATTAAAACAAAATTCAGGATGGGTTCAATAAAAGTTGGAAGCAAGGACAAACAGGGGGAAAACCCCTCATCCCGGCCATGAATGGCCCCTTTGTGGTGTACAGTGAGAGCATTAGAAACTTGATTTTCCTCAGGCTCCCGCCCCCCGCTTTGTGCTGGCGCAGTTTTGCAGGAGCAATTATTTTGCAAGTGGCTGTGCACCTCCCTGCTTTCATCTGGGCTCCCGAGCTGCGCCCGCAGCACTCACAGGTGCAAACCCACGATGCCAAGGAAGGGCACAGCCACCTTCCAGCTCCTCGCTGCGGCTTCATTAAAGATCCTCTTGGCTCTTTGCCTCTGCCTCCCCCTCGCTTCATCGAATCTCAAACCCACCGTTTGTTCCAGCAGAAACAAAGTTGAAATATGGAAAGAAGCATCCGGCATAACCCTTCTGGACCCGCCGGCTCTCCTTATCCTCCCTTATTAGCCCGTGTCAAGAGGGAGTAATTGGAGCGGTGTCGCGTGTGACTCGGGGTAACGAATGTGCAGCTGCGGCCGCTGGCTCGGCGCCAGTGACGCTGCTTGGTGCCATGGCTGCGCGGGTTCCTCGCTCCCTCTGCCATCCCTCCTCTTTCCTGCCTTGCTAAACACAACCCCAACCCATGTTTAACTTGCTTAAACTCTCTGGGGAGCAGGTTTCCACCTCCACTGTGCCGAGCTGTCCCCTGTTCCATGGCATCCCTCGCTGCAAGACATAGACTGCCCTTCCACTGTTCCTGCTCTTCCTGGCTTTCCTCAGACATTGCTCTGCCCTGTTGAGGTCTCAACAGTGTGAAGTTGTAGTGCCAAAATGGCCCAGGTCAAACCAGAAATCCATGGAGCCAGAGGACATGGTCTGGGAACAGATGGAGTTTAAAGGGCATGGACTGAATGGGTGTTCCTCTGCTACTGGACCAGGATGCACCCAACCTGTGTTCATAACTAGTGCCCTGAGGAAGGTGCCCTCAGGAAACTGCTGGTGTGTGGTCCCAGTGCAAATGGCTCCTTTGCTGGGAAGAAAAACCTCTCCTCTCTCAGGTCTTCTCCCCTGCCCTTCCAAACATTTTTGACAGGATCCAAGAGTTTGCCTGGGTTAGTGGGGAAGGAGCAGAAGCCAACCCTGCCTGCTGGCAGCCTTGCCTTCAGCCAAGCCCTGCTCACTGCCAGCACTTCACCCTCCTCATCACTCATAATTAACAAAGCATCTTGTCAGGGCTCATCCCACCCTGCATCGAGGCGCAGTGGCCTGAACACCTCTGCCCCTTCCACACTACATGCCAAAAGGCCATCACAGGCAGCCAGAGAAAGTGTTTCTCAGCCCTCCATTATGACTTAATAAAGATATTAATGGAGATCACTGTTAAGAGCAGAGGATTCAAACATGGCAAAGAGAAGTGGGCAGGATCCAGCCCTGGCTTGTGAAGTCTGAAGAAACCAGAGTGTTGATTATTCAGGACTTAATGGGAGGGAGGGGATCATGCAATTTTAATGAATATTTAAAGGCATGACATTGGTATCAAAAAGCAATAACACTTAATACCACCCCCAGAATGGTTAACAAAGTGATTCAATAGCTTTTACTGTGCTCAGCAAACTGTGATAGCATGGAGATGCACTGCAACAGCAGCTTCTAACAGGAGACTCTGATGGGCTCCATCTCTTTCAGGACAAGTCAGCAGGGACCAGGAACCCCCAAGATATCAGGGGGCTTTGCTGTCCTTGCCACGAGGTTGTGATGTGGTGCTTATGGCAGCACCTGATGGCCCACAGAAGGTCCCAAGGATCACTGAGAAGATTCTAGCGTTAAGGGAGCTGAGAGCCAATGCTCTGGTGCCAGCCCAATCCGTGCCTCTTGCATTTCAGTATGAAGTGTCATTAATTCTCAAGTGCACAGAGTGGCAGGGTTGGGGAGGGAGTCTGGGGTGAAGAGAAGGAAGAATAACATAGAAACAACAAAACCTCATAAATTAGGCTACTGGCACCCACAATAAGGGTATAAAAGAGAAGTCAGGTCAGTGGGGAAGTCACACAATCACAGCAAATGGTGACAGGAGATTTAAGACAACTGCTGCACACAGCTTCTCTCTATTTACTATAGAGGATACTCAGATGTTTGCTTGAGTAACTTACAGTGGCAGTGATGGGGCTGCAAGGGCCAAAGATGGAAACTGTGCCCATGTCCCCTGGAAAATAGGCAGAGAACACTCAAGGGGGCTGTCATGGAGCCTGTCTTGCAGCCCTCATGAAATTCTTGTCCCATCAAGGTGCAGGGTGGAACTCCACAGCAGCAGGGTATGTTCCCATGTCACCTACAAGTATGGTCCTGGAGGAATGCTCCACAGGAATCATTCACCCCAGCTCACTCGAGCATCCTGACAGACAAGATCTGAGTGCCTACCTGTCCCTGTGTGGTGGCTTTTCTTGAGAAGGAAAATGGGGACAGGAAGAGAACAGCTCCAGGACACTGACTCACACAGCACATATTGAAGCTGGTCTGCAGAATGAATCCAGGGCTAAACTCAAGGATAAACCAAGTGCCACAGAGCCAAGCCTAAACCACAGCAACTGCAATACATCTGCTGCTGAATTCCAGCTGGCAGCCAAGGCTTGTGATGCCAGCAAGCAAGAACCATGGAAGAAACATCAGGAAGCGCAGCGGTGGCCGGATCTGCTGGACCAAGGAGGGCTGCCCAGTCCTGCCAACAGAAAGCAAGGCAAACAAGGCAGGCATTGTCAGCAGAGCCTTCAAACCCATGTCCTTAAGATGGGCCCTCATTTATGAGATGGGATCTCATTTTTCTGCATAGCTTTCAGGAGGAAATGAAGCGTGGAGTGGAGAACACTGGTGACCATCTGGCCATTCACAGCCCATCAGTTTGTTATGACACCAAACACATAATAAAGCACAAAAGATTGCACAGGAGGTAGAGGAAAAGTGCTTTGATATATTTTTTCCCTTGCCACCGAAGCCTACTCTTCCCTCGCCTCACACACACGCACACCCTCGGTTTCAGTCGGCGCCGCATTCGGCCCTTCGACAACTCCCCCCGTGAGACTTTCATTCGAAGCCCAGCACAAAGCAATATTCAAATGGCTGCGCCGGGATCTGAAGGGAAAATGGAAACTTTCTTGTGTGAGAACCTTACAAAAGAGATCAAAGGAGCCTAAACGGCCGAGGGAGGGCAGGGAGGGAAGGAGTGGGGGATTGACGCCTTCTCCTCTGGAGGGAGGAAGAATTCCCAGGAAGATAATAAGATGCTGTTAGATTATCTAAAGGAAAACGTGCAATGGAAAGGACATTACTGCTGGAGGAAGAGCAGAGCCCTGTGTTGGGACACCTCTGCCCACGCAGCTGCTGGATGGGACAAGGACCACCGCTGGCAGCAGGAGGGAGGATGTGGTCTCAGTTCCAGCCTCCCGCTAACTCCTCATCTTACAACAGGAAACATCGCCCTTTCTCCTCCAGTTTCCCACCTATAAAACGTCCCTCCTTCAAAAGACTGGGGCAAGTTAATTTGTGCCTCCAGGCACTTCAAGGGCCCCTGCATAAAGGCAGAAAGTACCTGGCCTGGTGTGCTTTGAGGATGCCGTATTGTCCTGGCCCTGTGCTAACTTCCTCTCCAACCAGGCTTTTGATAGCCCGCTCTTTGCTTTTCTTCTCTTTACGGATGTAATTTGCATCGCTGACATCTTGACAAAGATAAAACCCACAGTCTCCCATGTCAGTCATTATCGCTGTTTTCTTCCCAGACGAACCTGAACAGCAATCATTTGTACCTCTCAGCTGGAAAATTCAGGCAAAATGAGATGCAGAGGCAGGAAAAACTGCTTCCAGAGGGAGGGTGAGCAAACCTGGGATGAGCTCAGCTGCCTGGCCAGGGTCTGCCATTACCCTGCCTGGGGAACATTTCCCTAAAACACATGCAGGAGGCATTTTAAGGATGGGCAGTACAGGCTGGGGTCCTGGACACTGCAGGACACTGCAGGTGTCTAAGGGCTATGCCAAGGACACACTGGCCACACTTCTCCACACCACTGCCAGCTTCTCTGCTGATGCTGAATGCAGGAGCATCCTCCTTCCACAGAAAGACTGGGCTTCCACGGCCTTGTGAGTAACATTTTAGGGACATTTTAGACACATTTTCTTGGCTTGCCAGGAGAAAATGCTCAATTCTATGGCAGCTGAACTTCAGCACTAGACCAGTTGCTCGAGATCTGATGTTCAAATCTCCAAAAAGACTAAAAACTTCTATCTGTAGCAATGAGAAGTCGTGCTACCTTTCACCCTCTCATTCAGTTGCTAACTGGAGCAGTCAACCATATTCAATAGCTGTATTTTTAAAACTCCATGGATTTTCCAAGTAATTTGTTTTCAGTCTGCCTCCCTGCATTCCTGGAGATCAGCTTGGCATTTGGGCTTAGGAGACCTCTCCTACATGCACCGTTGTGCAGAGCTGTCCTGCAGCAGCCCTGAAGGGTTTACATCAGTACAGAGAGGTTGCTCTTAATGCTGGGGTTGATGTTTCTTAATAAGGGGATTCATAGCTGTGCCAGCTGGGAGGTCCCCTCATTGCACTGCTCACCCAGAAATCCAAGAGCAAAAGAAACAGTGAGTTTTCACCTTGTCTCATGTCTGATCAGCACCTGGGGCTCAGGAGGCACCGGCAGCCCTTTCTACACCCTTTCCTCATTGCTCCTCCACGGCTGACGGGATCGCGACTCCCGCGATCTGTCGGTGACATCAGGGCTGGAGCAGGGTGAGCATCAGGGCTGGAGCAGGGCACTTTCCCCATCAGCAGCACGAAAGGTTCAATTAGCAGCTCCAGCAGGAGGTGTGTAATTTTAGATTCAGGATATCATCAGTCAATAGTTAATGAGTGAATTGATGAGAGCACAAGATGCTTTAAGTGGACTAGCTTGAAGAGGAGGTGAGTGCCTGTAATCAGGGGTGGATTGCTGCCATTCAGAGCGTGCTGCCAGCTGGGTTTGCCATCTCAAATGCTTGCCTGGCTCCTCTCACCATGGAGACTGGTCGCATGGAGCATGTGGAAGGGATTCATGTGCTTTCCCTAGTGCTGATCTCTACTTTGGGCTGAACTGCCCTTTACAGGTAGCATTTCAGGACAGTTGCTGCAGGAAGAGGAGCAACCTGTATCCCATAGGCACAGCCCCCAAAGGGTGCTTCACTAGGTCTTGGCAACTGGCTCAGACATAGTGTCAACTGCTACATGGAACAGTCTCAGAGACTTTTTGGAAATGGTTTTAGACTTAGACTGGTGCCACTTCAGTTGGAAAGCAATACTCTGTGAGTGGTATCCACTGTTGCATATAACTGCAGGTGTCATATCTATCATTCAGAGGTGTCCAGTATGAGAACAGTGACCATGTTCTTGTATCACTAAGGACCATGAGACAAATTTGGCTGATTAATTCAGCTTCTGCTGAGAAGCACAGTATAAAAACAAGTAACAACAAGTGTCTGCTAAGACAAAGAAATGCTTGTGATGGGGTGAGAAATCACTGTAGCCCATGCAGCTGGTGCCTCAGTTGAACCATACCTGGTTGTGACTCACCTGCGTGGGACACAGACACACACCCACTTGGGAAACCACGTGTCTAGAAAAGAAGTGCTTTGTCTGGTACCACCAGAGAAGTGAAGTCAGCACCCATCCAACCCAAGCCCTGAGGGTCCCAGGGGCTCACCTTGCACCACGAGGCTGCCCTGCGCGGTGCGGCGCACCCGCGTTCCGGGTTTGTTGGCGGCGCACACGTAGATGCCAGAATGCTGCACTGTGAGGTCTGAGATCATGAGGTTTCCTGTGCCCAGCACCTGGATCCCCTCCACGCCAATGGGGCGGCCATCTGAAAGAAGGGGAGAAGGACAAGAGTCACATTCTGGACCTTTGGGTGAGGTTGTCCAGGGCACAGCCCTCAGTGAGGTCCAATCTAAGTACTTACAGAGTGGTGCCATGTTCTGCTACTGCCATTTGCCAAGTAAATGGGATTTAGCTGATGCTCTTATCAGAACTGCCTTCTGCAGAGATCAGATCCATATTTACATGTCTGCCCAAAACCATTCTTTGTTGCTGCTTAAAAACCCAAAATACCACCACAGGAAAAGTGAAAGCTTCAACCATTTGTTCAGATTAAGACGAAGCACCCAGAACACAGTTCAACAGAGTGGTTAAACCAAGCTAAATCATCTCAGTTTCTCTGAGCCATTGCCTGGGTTCTTGCAGCTCAATAGCCTATTTCCAACGGAGAGGCTTCAGGAAGAAGTCCAGCCTACTGCAGTGCTTCCCTGATGCACTTTCCCAGCCACCAGCAATTTATGAGTGGCAGATTACCTGACCTAGAAGTTACACCGCTTTAGCTGATAACCCTTGATGGATTTTTGTAGCTTCTGAAAATAGGAGAACCCTGGATTTTTGATTCCTTAGCCCTTGAACACACACTAGTTTAGTGCTGAGGAGCCCTAAACTTTGAGCTGGTGGTTAGATCTCATTTACTTTGGCTTGAAAGGGCAACTGAAAAGGGCTGCCCCCACCCCAAGTGCTGAATATGAGGCATGTGAAATAGTTCAGTATCAGGGAATTCACTTTTTTCCTGTTTTCTCTGGAAAATTCCCAGCCAGCTCTAATTACAATGTGTTTCATTAGTATCAGGCTATTGCTTTCTATTGTTTCATTGATTTGTGTTTTAAGACACTGTCTGACAAAGGCAGCTCTAAATCAGGCCTAGCACCTGTCAGGGTATCTGAGCAGAGGGGCAAAGCAGGGGAGGATTTTTACTGGAGGAGCAATTAAAGGAACACACTTTCATCAGACAGGAATCAGGAATTCAGTTCTCTCAAGTTTGCTCATGAAGGAGTTTAAAGAACCTACAGAAACCAGAGAAACAAGAACCAGCCCTGGTGATGTCCCCACCTGTCCTCCTCATGATACTTCTATACTCATGTGCTCCACTACAGTAGAAGAGCCTGGTCTTGTGCTCCAAAGTCTGTGCCACAATCTTGCCATAAGCTTCACACTCCAACACAGATAACATGCAGGGCTAGCTAAAAGTTACCCTGCAATCACATGCTTTAGATTTAATATCATGCTTTGCATAATTAAAAATTTTAGAGCATTTGGGTAATTCATAACCAACAGGTTCTGGAACAGATTGGGAAAATTCCTGCTCTTTCATGGACTGCAGATGGATCTCTGCTTACCTGTGGAACTCCATGGGCTGCAGAGGCACAGCTGGATGGACTGAGAGCTACAAAAGCACTTCCCAAACCTATCTCCTGCCATGCTCTGCATATATTTTGTTTTTCAGGAAATTTTGAAGCTTAAAGGTTTCATTGCTTCATTAGACAGGAAATGCCAGAGCTCTTTGTTATTTGCATTGCAAAGAAAAATGCTCAGGTCTTTTAGAGAGAGAAAAACAATGTCATTAAAGGATCACACTGCTGGCCAAGCCACCGCCGCAGTAAATGGCTCATAAAAAGGACAGTAAAACATGACCTGTCCCACATTTAATGAGCAATAACAAGGAACCATTCCTTCCAAACAGCAGTTGAACTGAAGTGTAAAGAGGTCTAAATTAAATCCAAATTGAACCTGATTTCATCTTTTAAATTAGACCTTTTGGAAGTCCATATTTACAACAGGCGTAAAAATCAAATCTCTCTCTTGAGGGAGGGATGGGAACAATGAAAGATGCAAAGTGGTCATACCTGGATCCTTCATCATATCACTGCCTTGAGAAATATGTGACTTGAATGTCAGCAGTTTTGCTCTATTATTTATAACGTGCTCCATCATTTAAGCATGCAAAGACTCAGCCTGCAGCAGGTGCTGCCCTCCAGTCCAAATACAGGCATCAATATGCCCTCAGTTATCTCTCCAACTCCAGCTATTAGAAGCCTGGTGGTCTGAGGAAGCATCTCCTGTCCATACATCTTTCTTTTCCCTGAAGAACAAAGCCCTCCAAGCTCAGAAGCCTTGGTGGAGTTGCCATTGTGGCCACCTCTAACAGCTAGCAAAGATCACTGTGCCTGACCATCTCAGACACCTCTCACTCTACTCCTCCCTTTCCAAAAGCACTGAAAAGGGCTTCTACAGAAACATCTCTACTTTCCCAGTCTGTTCCATCCTTCTCACTCAGCCTGAGCTGTCCTGCAGTCAGACAGAAGGTCTTCAGCTAATATCTAGTCCAACTTAGTAAAACTGACAACACATATAAATAATACAGAGTGTTTACACAAGAAATTCCTTGCATCCTGAAAGCTCAGCACTTTGCAGAACTGCTGTGCTGAGGGACTGATGTCTCGCACCTGCTTTGCAAAGGTTGCAATTTATTTTAACCCTGTTTTCTTTACACAGAGACCTGAAGAATGGTTTGAATCAGGCAATCCAAACCCTGTGAATCCACCTTTCTGGCATCACCTGCCATCACAAAGTCATCTCTTCATGGAGGAGATCTGCAAAAACCAACACTTGCTCAATTCCCAAAGCTGTCAGGACCCAGGCAGGCTTAAAACCACTGCTCATTTAACATGACCTTCTACTTCTTTTAAAGAAGTCAAAAGCAGAAAATTTGAGGGCTGAAAAAAGCCAGTCTGGAGGGAAATGCCTGACAGATTCTCTCTTTCGATCCCTCAGCTGATGAGGACAAAAGGGGGAGGTTCAGCTCTTGTGAAGAGCAGACAGATCTCTAATTAATAAAGGAGACTATTCCCCAAATGGGAGATGCTCCCAAAAGATGCTCTGGCTATAGACAAATAGAGACTTCACTGAATCCTAGGATGGTTTGATTGGAAGGCACTATAAAGATCATCTCATTCCAATCCCCCTTCCTTGGCAGAGACACCTTCCACTATCCCAGGGTGCTCCAAGCCTGTCCAGCCTGGCCTTGGACACTTCCTCCCCACTTCCTTGGGGCAGCTACAGCTTCTCTGGGGAACGTGTGCCAGGGCTTCCCCACCTTCACAGGGAACAACTTCTTCCTAATATTCAATCTAAATCTACTTTCTTTCAGCTTAAAGCCATTCCCACCTTCTCCTATCACTGCACACCCTTGCAAAAAGTCCTCCTCCATCCTTCCTTTAGGCCCCTTTAGGTACTTCCATGCTCCCCATGGGGGAGAAGTCTGGATGAAAGAGGCCTGTGGTTTGGGAGCCGCATTATTTATTTTTCCAAGGTGTATGTGATGCTTTCTGGAGCCCATTCTCCGCCTGCTAACCGAGTGATTGGCACACCAGCACCAATTACAGAGCCCCCTTAAAACGTGCCAGGCGATATGAATATGCAACAACACCAACGCCTTTCTTTCATAAGTAGCAAGTAGAAAGAAAGTAACAACTTTCTAATGTTGATCATTTAGGTCTTTTGTGAATTCTTTGTATTGTGTCATAGTAGCCTTCCACTTTTTAGACACATGGGTCTCCTGCTCCTGCGGACACTGGGCACTGTGGATTAGCATATTTAGAGTACATTGCAACAGTTGACTATTCAGTATGTGAAGTGGTGAAATTTACTCTATTATTTCTAAACACTTACAGGAACGGTGCTCCTGTCAACCAGTCAGCCATCTATTGCAAGCTTCTGTGTCCAATAAGTTACCAATTAATTGGCTCCTACAATTGTTGTATAGTTTACTTCTTGAATGGCTCCCTCTTTAGTAATTTCCTTCCCATTGTGCGGCCCTTTCTGACAACTTCTGTATAACGCTATCAGATAATCACTGTCCTTTCTTTTTCGCCTCACTTTTCTGTATCTCTCTAAATAGTTTATTATTCTGCTTTGGTACCTTTTATGGAGGCCAGCTCAGTGGCCTGTCAGTTAAAGGGTAAGGATACATTAAAATCGTCGTTCATTCAAAAGGCTTTGCAGTAAGTGCCCAGGATATTCATTTGTGCACACATATAGGTCCAAGCCTGAAGTGTGTAGCTCTGAAAGGAAAAGCCCTATCTTCCCTGAACAAACCCTTAATGATTTTACATCTCTCTCAGAGCCTGCTCTCTAATGAATGTTGACGTTTCATGCACAGCGAGACATAGGAATTCTGTTTGTGGTCAGGGGCTACAACATATTCCCAAAGAAATTAAATTCAAAATTGATTGTGTGACACTCAAAAACTGGCCCAGAATTTGAATTATTTCCTTCAAGCGAAATATAGCTGCCTTTCCTACTGAAAACTGGCCAGGTTTTAGCAAAGCCAAAGCAAGAAGTGCAAATGGTGTTTATGGCTTGCTTTCCCCTGTACCAGAAAGCTGTGAAATCAAAATTGTTCTTTTGCTCCTTTTTGACAGAAGAAATGCCACAATGTCAAAACTGTGAGCAAAGGGGCTCAGAGAGAGTTTCCAAAAAGGCAACGTGCCCTGTGCAAAGCCCCAACACAACAGCAATGCCATAGCTCTTCCTTACTTCTACATGGCAATAAAGATGCTCACACAGAATTGATTTTTTTTTGCTGAAATTAAGCCATTCCTATTGCTAAATCAGCTGTATCTCTCTAAGACTTCTTGTCTGTGGATTTGTTATTTCTACAAATGGACTAGAAGCAATTTTTTCCTAAGTTGAGTTAGTTATATGTAGGAGGAACTTCAGGAAGAAGACCTTCACATGCAGGAAGCCAGAGATGACAGATACTCTGAGGACCTCCCTGTCCAGCACAAACCCCTCTCCTTTCTCATGATCACACAGACAAGGAGAGATGAAAGTGCTTCCGAAATGGCTGCAAAGAGATGACAAACCCTCCAAGTCATCAGAGAGCCCGTGCACCGCATCGCTGTCAGGATCACTGTCATCTTAAATGAGACCTTGTGATGCTTTGGACAGGAAACATCTCTGCTGAAGGGGAGGGCAAATAACAGGATCTGTTTCCCATTCAGTAGCTCTGATTCTGCTGCTGTGCTGCAAAGCAGCATGGAGAGGGGATTTATTTTTGGTGGAAGGCAATGCTGAGCTCAGACCATCCAGACAAACATCACCTGGTACTATTACATCTTCATTATTGCACTGCTCTATAGAGACAAGTGTTTTGAAGAAGGTAATAAGCACTTATAATTAAGGCAATTATAAAGTAGTTTATTATAGTTGAGCACTAACACAGAGCTGCCTTGTGTCCAAGAGAAGCAAACCAGTGATACAGAGTATCTGGGGAATTTTTAAAACAGCATCAATCTGATGGTTATGGCTCTGGAGGCAAAAATACCAGTTAGTGGCATACAAAGGCTGATTTTACAAGCCACTAGAGGATGCAAGGAGAGAAAACACGGAAAAAATGTGCAATGCAAGTCCTCATTCCCTGGCAAGCAGCTCTGGAGCTGGAAGCCACCCTGCCCATGAGCTGACCCTGAGCCTTGAAGAGCCATGGGAGTAAAGCCCCACATCCAGCATAGCAGTATGGGACTGAATTATCCCTGTTTGTGCTTCACAGCCACCTTAGGAGACACTGGGAGATGAGCATCCCAAAATTATGTGATCTCAAGGACCACAAGATCTCGGGAAATCCTAAATGAACCCAACCCCGCTGTGCACACAGGCAGAGTTACAAGCTCTGGGAGATAAAACAAAATCCATCAGATCTTCACTCAGCACAGGTTTCTGTAGGGCAATGGAAGTCTTGCTCTGACCAAAACAGTTTATAAGCTATCATCACAAAGTTAGAACCTAAAATAAACCTTAGAGAAACACAGCCCTTTGCCCTTCCTTGCTAGCATGATGCCATCAGACAGAGTCTCTGGTTTCCATGCTGATTTAAAAACATATCACGGACCCCAGCAGCAAGCATTTGTTTTTTCAGGGCTTCAGACACACTACTTTAAACACTCTCTCCCCCTTAAAATTGTTTTAAAACTCCCTGAACAGGCAGCAAATTTCTTTCAAGTCTGTTTTTATGTGAAAGATGTGTTTGTGTATGATTTTGCTTCTCTGGGCCAACAGTGGTTATGTTTTTGATGCAGCAGAAGAAGATGCTGTCACTTGAGAAAAGATAAAATTATCACCTTTCATGAAACATCTACAGGTTTAACCAACCCACTTCTCTAACAGCTGAAAACAGAATCTTGGCAGAGAGAAAAAACGACGTATAGACATGAGGATAAAAAGCACTTCAAGCCTACAATTACCTTCTGTGGGAAGGGAATGGATGAATCAGTTGTTGTATAAAACAGTCAGTGGCACCTACCTATTTCCTACATGATGGCTATGGAGAGGAGGAGGAGGAGGAGGAGGAGGAAATCCCAGTGACCCCTAGGGCTTACCGAGGCGGCTCCAGGAGACGATGGGCCGGGGGTTGCCGGTGGCGATGCACTCCAGCACCGCTGTCTGGTGCACGGTCAGCGTCAGGTTCTCCGGGCCCACCAGGATCATGGGGTCCTTGTACACGGTGGAGTGAGAGCCTGCAACGACAGCACCATTGTCAGAAGGCTTCTGCTTCCCTCTTGTTTAAAGGGAGCATCGAGGACTTCAGGCACCCTCTAAGTACATCTCTTCTAAGTGCACATCCTCCTTCATTGGGAACTGTAGTGACAGGAGAAGGAGTAATGAATTCCAACTGGAATTTGGGTTAGGTACTTGGAGGAGATTCTTCCCTGGTAAGGTGGTGAGGCCCTGGCACAGGCCGCCCAGAGAAGTTGTGGGTTCCATCCCTGGAAGTGTTCAAGGCCAGGGTGGACAGGACTCAGAGCAACCTGGGATAGTGGAAGGTGTCTCTGTCCATGGCAGAGGGTGGAAGGAGATGATCTTTAAGGGTCCTTCCAACCCAAACCATTCTAAATCATAATCTGGCTGGTGTAACTCTCAATAAATCTGAGATGTACATGAAACAAAAGGAGTGCAGGTGTTTGTGTGATAGTCACACTGAACATGTTTAAAGTGTGCCTTGATTATTCCCAGGGAAAACCCCTGAACCAATGATCCAGCCCCAAACTGCTCTGTTAACATTTGGATATCAGCAGCATAACGAAGGAACTGCACTGTGAACTGCAAAGAAAAGATATGCATATAAGGAAATAAATGGTATAAGGTATATATAGATAAGGTATATAAGGAAAACACAACATGCAAGACAGCAGGAATGCAAATAAATGAAGGAGTTGCTTTATCTTTCTGCATTTCAAGCCATAAAGTAATCCATACAGACCATAATGCCTAACTCTATCTCTGTGAGCATCCTCTCTTGCTGCTGGTGTCAGTTGCTCCAAAAGACCTGTCCTGGGACAAGGAGTGATGGAGGTAACAGTCCCTGACTCCTGCTGAGGAGCTTTCTGAAAGGAAACTCCTCTGACTCCTGCACCCCACATTTTCCTACCATTTTCCTGCAGGGAGAGGATGCATCCCATTGCACTGATATAACTGTGACATTTGCTGCTCATGATACAATCACTAATCCTTTATTTGCACTATAGTAGCACCAAGTGGCAGCAACCAAGAATAAAACCTATTGTGCAAGATGAATGTACAGACCCATAACAGAAGAAAATCCTGGCACAAGGACCCTGAACACCAGACAGGCACAAGAAAGGCAAAAGAAAACACATTTCACTAGACAGAATGATAGCATGGGACAAAAACATCATCCTATGTTATATATACCACAGCTGAACCCACATCTCCTGAGTCCCTAAAAAGTGCCTTATCCCTGGGCCAAATGTCCCTGCAGCCTTTAGTCTCATTTGTTGGAAGCAGGAGAGGAGGAAACCCAGGAGATATTCTCAATTCTCCGTCAGTAAACAGGAACACTGAAAATCTCTGCATTTGTCTTTCTCCCCAACTCTGATGAGAGCTGAGTTATACTCCAGAAATGCTGAGGTCAAAGCAGTGTTTAAGGGATTCCATCAATCTTACAGCTGCTGGAATAAGCTCTGTACACCTGCAAAGAGAAACACTTGGGCTGGTCATCTGTCCCCAGGCAGGAGTGGGGCACAGGGAGGGCTGGGGAGCACACAGCCCTGGCTGGGCTTTCCCATAGGGACCAACCCACACTGACTCCTGTACATGGACTTTCCAGTGCTCAAAAGGCTTGTTACAGAGAAGTGATCCACCAGAATCCATCTACAGGGTCTTTTCTCCAAGAAAAACAATTTCTTCCTGCATTTTTGAGTGTTACCCTTTCACAGCAGCCCAGGGGCTGGAATCAGGGCATAGCAGGGGGATTCCACAGTGGTCCAAGGGCAAGCACATATCAGAACAGCTCGTTTGTTAATGGTTCCTACGGGGGCTAAGCAGGGAGCGATAAAGCGACTCCAAGCTTGTGTGTAAATGGGCAAAATCCAAGAAAAATCACCGTGTCAGTGTGACTTAAGAGCTGACTTTCTCACTAAATGCATTTCACTGCAAGCCATAAAATGCAGATTTTTTGATGAGAACCAGAATGCACAATAAATTCATATGACCGGCTGGTTAACCCCAAGAGATCTGAAAAACAATACCTTCCCCTCAGTACCTCGGAGTGCCTTTAAAACCCATGTAGATTTATTGTTCTGAATCACAATACTAAATGTTCACGCTTAGAATAATACGGTATTATCAGCGTATTATATAGCGATTTCAATATTTCAAAACACTGAGAAATGAAATGAATTGTCCAAGGTCACCCAAGAATATCAGCAAACGGGAGCCAAGCTCAAAGCAGAATTTATGAAACACACTACTTTGACAATAAAATATTTAAGAATCACATTCTTTGATTTCTCCTCTGAGTCTTAAATAGACATTCAGGTTTTTGAGCGTGGATTCAGCTCCCTGAGTTTAAGCAAATGCTGCCCAACTCTGAAGTGGCATTTCCACCACTGCTCACTTTCTCCTGTGACAATGGAATGGCCCCGTGGCTTTGCTGCTGAGCCCACCACCCACAGCAGTGACAGCTCCAGGGCCAGCAGGGAATGGGACACAGCAGTCAGATGCCAGCACCACACAAAGGTACCAACCATGTCCCAACATCAAGGAGAAGGTTTCCTTCTTCAACCAGACCAGCCCTTTGATGCAGGGTCAGGAAGAAAGGAGTGACAAAATGAGGGACTCGTGGCAGGCGAGTGCTGCTGGAGCTCAACAGGGTTCAGGGCAGTGCAGGGATTTATTCTGAAAGGGGAAAAGGCTCTAATGATGGCTGTGATCCCCAGGGACTCCGCCAGCAGCAGTCACAGTGAGGATGGGGAGGTCCCCAGCACTCCCAGCAGTGACAGGCACTCCAGCAGGGACAGGAGCGTCGCCTGCCAGATCTTGATCAAAAGGAGAGCAGCAGAGAGAGCCGCAGCTCGCACTGGGAAGGTGTCAGTGCAGAGAGGCAGGCAGCCCCCTCGGGAGCAGCTCTGCTGAGCAGGCACTTGAAAATAATCAATCAGCAGGGCTGGAAGAAATCTCTGTGCTGTTCACTGCCAGCAGCCCCACCACCACTGCCAGGGAGAGGAGGGAGAGCGCTGCAAGCAGGCTCCTTCACCTCCCATGGACAGCCACCCTCCTCCTCCTCTCCTGCCAGGCTGTGGCAGTGCTCTGCAGGGCACAGGCTCCAGAGACCATTCTCACCCTCTCCCTCCTCCCTCCCCAGCCAGGGCTTGGATTGGAAACCCCAGGGAGGCAGACCCAGTGCATCTCTGCTGGTGAAGCAATGGCTAAAGCTGCTGCCCTGCAGGGAAAAGTGGGAGCCCTTCTGCCATCCTCTTCAGAGAGACCATTCCCTTCACCATGACACAAGAGGGAGGTGATACAAAAGATTTGCAAGAATTCTGCTTACCCCATCATGCCTAATGCCATGTGAACAGCAGCACTCACAGTAACTCAGTATTTACTGACACAACACCCACAGCAGCAAAGCAATGCCCCGTGCAGCCCTGTGGCTCACCACAGCCTCTGCTGCCGTGCCAAAGCCCAGGGTTCACATGCTAACACATACCTGCAGCCCTGATCTAACAGATATTTGTGTGTTCTTAGCAGACACCCCAGAGCATAAAACTTTTCCATGGAGGTTTAACCCAGTGCAATGAGTTTTCCATGCAAATGTCCAGTTACAGCAGTGCAGGCACTGAAGCGTGGTCCAAACCCCGCAACAAACACTTACACACGGTGCCCGTATTCATTCATCATCCGACTGCTTTAAGGAGGAGAAAAAACCACAAATGTTTCACAGACAGGAAACCTGGAAAATATCCATCTGCAATGAGGGATGGTCAGATGAGAACAACTAGAGCTTTCTGCCCTGCAAGAAATAATAACTCAGGCCAGTAAACTGACACAAAGGACTTCACCACATCGATAATTTACTGTCCTTTTTTCTCTCCATGTGGCTACTGTTCGCATAGATCAAGCAAACAGATAAGTAACCCAAAGCTCCCAGGTCTTTCAGAACCTTAGCCTGCTTTTTTTCCCCGTCAGAGTTGATATACACAACATCACTCTTCCCTTGGCTGCACCCCATTTCACATGTGCTGCTTTTTTACAGTCAGCAGAGGCTCATCTGACACTTGGTACAGATGTTAAGTCTCTGCTCCAGAACCACTGGCCAGGCAGTGCTTTGGAGGGTGAAGGGAAGCTGTGAGATGTGACTGTATGCTGGAAACACTCCAGCTCCTGAGTACCAGCAATTATGTGTATGTGATGGACAGGAGGATCGCAGGTCAGGGGAAAGACTTTTGGCTGCATGTAAGAAAGAACTCAGAAACATCCACTCAACCATCCCTGGGCAGACTTCCCTTGCCCGTTATCTCCAAAAATGCAATCTCCATTTCCACAGGGAATCTGGGATGCCCCGCACCAGAGGGGATCTTTAAAAATAACAATCCAGAACAAAGAAGGTGTTATGGCTGGACAGAGGAATGCCTCTCAGCGTGTTAGCCTGAAGCTCTCTTAAACTGTCCTGGTCCAGAACAGCAGTGAGAAGAAGACAGGGAGCAGCCAGGACAGCGTAGCTGGCACTAACCTGACACGGTGAGTCGAGCCTCCCGGCTGAACTTCACGTTAGCAATATTGGTGGCAACACAGTGAAATATCCCACTGTCTTCTGCCCTCAGTCCTGTTATCTGGAGAACCCCCTTGGGAAGCAGCGTGTACCTGTGGGAAGAGAAAACAGAATCAAAAGCTTGCAAAGCAGGACACGATGTGACAGCAGGCTGCACACCCATCCAGGCAAGGCAGGCTGACTCCCTGCATCCCAGTGCAGAGGTGTCAATACCACCAACATGTCAACACCCCTTTAGCCTGAGCCCACACCTGCTTCTGCATCAGTTCTTACTTTTTTTTTGGATACTTGAGCCTCTGGTCTTCTTTTACAGGGGAATAAAAGAAAATAATTTATCTCTTGAGGCGTCCGTGAGAAATAGTGATTTTTGTTAGAAGACCACAAAATAAATGCTTCCTTTCTAACCTGTGAAAAACCTCTGGCAGTGCACTTGCATGTGAAGACAGCTGACACTGGGGTTATCCCACATGAATGGGAATTATCACTTATCAGATGAAGCACAGTGACCACGGACTGTGCTTCCACGCTCCCCACTCCAGACCTAGGACTCAAATCCATATAACCTTAAAACCTCAGATGCTTGAAAAGGTATGTTTAAAATAAACATTGAGCAGGAAAATCAAATAAACAATCAATAAATAATTTATGTCTTTAAAACATAGGCATATTTAAATCACGCGTGCATACACACACGTATGTACACATACATTACAGGTTGCTTGGCAACCACTTGTTTAAATTGGCTGGTAGTAAGTCATTACACTGTGATGAGTTAATAATCCATTTCCGTCCGGAAGATGAAGAATATCTTTCTCCATATCAGCATATGGTTAAGTGCCTATAAGCTGCTCCCTGCGCTGGGTTCCAAACGTGCGGCTCCGTGTCGGTGGCAGCATGACAGCAATCAGTTTTACACGGCCCGAAGTTGATTGCAATCTCTCTGGGACTTTAAAATGCCCATTGTTTTGGATGAATTATACTACAAGAAGCCTTCATTTTTGTTAACAATCTGCCCACAGCATTAGAAGATTCAATTCCAAAGCTATTATTCTGCCTTCAAAGCCTCCAAGTGCAAGACTCGGCATACAAATTTATATACACTTTATACGCGGAAATGCACCAAGCGTGATTAATGCAGAAATCCAATTCAGTTAGAGAAGCAACTCTCATCACCCAGGCTCTGATGTCAGAGATTAATCTACTGAGCTGACAATAAAAAAACTTCCCCAGTAACTTTACTCCTACAAAAAGTCGAATCTCTTCAAAATCAGGACACAAACGTAGGGAAACTGTTCCTAGGCGATATCCTCCAGGGCTTAGGCAAACTCCCTTCCCCAGAGGAGAATCAGCAGGAACAAGCACAGCTTGGACATTTCTGGGTTGGAGAAAAGTCTTGGCTTCTCTGTCTTGGAGCTCCTCAATCTTGGGGTTCCTCAGCCCTCGGGTTCCCCAGCCTTGGAGAAAAGAAGTCCTGGTCACATTTAAATCCCTGCAACATTTCTGACCATCTCCACAACTGTATTCCTGGGCTCAAGTGGAAAGGATCAATGATGCATGAAGGACTTCAGGGGAACATCACCTGTCCTGCAACATCTCACTGGGACGCCACAAGGCATCCGGCACAGTTCTCCACCCCTCACTTCTGCTTATGCCACCTCGGATCAGTGGCTCTGCTCTACCACATCCCCAGTTCAGCACCTGTATGAGTAAGAAGCCTTCAGAGATCAAGTTTAACAAATCAACCCTGAGCTGGGCTAAAAAAAGCTCAGCTGAAAAATGCAAGGAAAAACAAAACCTGACAGTTGCAGTTTTCCACAGCAGATTTGGGCCTCTTGGGTCCTTCTACTGTAAGTTCACTGCCACTCTGAGAAGGTCAGGCATTGTTCCAGCCCTCATGTTTTCTCCTGCCTCCAAAGAACCCAACCACATTCTGCTGCAGAATTGACATTTTTAAGAATAGGAGCTTTCAGGAAAGTATTTACAGCTTCCTGGTTTCGCCTATTCCCAAGGCAGGGACGTCAATCCGTGCTCGAGGTGTGCTGTGAGCGATTGTCTCCCACCGCTGGTTGTGCGGCTCCCGAGCTACAGCAGCCGGGGCTGCCGGCACCGGGCAGGCGTTTCCTGCCACCTGTCCCGCGCCGCCGAGCACCAAACCGTGATGAGGGACGTTTCCGACGCGCAGGGAGCAGCCTGTCAAACACAGGAAGCGGCGACGTGCCGCTCCAGGTCTAGGCTGGGAAGGGAGGCAGCTGGAGTTTCTCTTTAGGAGATTGTTTGGGAAATGGCAGCTGAGGGTGCTGTGGGAAGGTCTCTGCAGAGCTCCCCAGTTGCCACACATGAGGGAGTCCACCTGGGGACGGCGGCCACAGTGTAATTCAGCACTTGCAAGAGTCCAGGACCCGGATGGAAGATCCTAAGTCAGGGATTTGTCTCAGAAGGAGTTACACAAAATGGAGCCATGGAAGGATGAAGGATGCCAAAGCTACCCAGCTCTTTGAGGCTTGCTGGGAGAGTCTCCGTGCTGGAAATTAAACCTGGAGCACGGTTGATCAGAGATGGTCAGTGCAAACCCTTCAAAATCAGCTAATAGCTTTATCTACCTCTCCTGGGAAATGCCAGTACCCCTACAAGGTGCTTGGCCAAAAGGAGAACCAAACCAGAAAAGTGACAACACACTAAACAAAAGAGTCTTCCACTCTTTTGTTGGAAGAGTGGCCAGTGGAAACACTGGCCAAGACCCTTAGCCCAGGTTAGTTGTGTCTGAGCACAACTGTGAAAGGAACAGGAAGTCTGGCCATCTTTTCCCACCTGGAGAAAAGCCAGCAGTGCATGCCTGGGACATGTCCTACCTTTCATTGTCTGTGTTGACTGGCATGCTGTTCTTATGCCATAGGATGACTGGCTCAGGCAAGCCGTGGATCTGGCACTGGAATCTCGCTACACCGCCTTCCTCCACCACTGCATTCTGAGGGTGGATGTGGAAGTCAGACATTGCTGGAAGACAAAAAGAGAGACAAAATTATTCACGTGTGAACAAAGGTCCAACAACTGATGTCAGCAACTTCACATGACCTAGAAGCACACCCTCATTTCCCACAGAATGCAAATGGGACTGTAATGTAATGTAAGAGCAGAAGGCCAGCTTGCAGCCTAACCTTCCGCATGGAAAATCAAGACTAGTGGGAAGTTCTTAATATCCCACCTGCCTCTGGACATTGAACTGATTGGCTCAAACAGAACAGGAGACTTTGCTCCAAGACCCTCATGGTCCTCAGCAAGGTCCGTTGGGGCAGCAAGAAATACAGACTGCACTGGCACTTATCAGAGGTCCCAATAGCTATTCCCAATAGCTTGAGCACTGTTTGGATCCTAGTCCACATCAAAAGAGAGATGGATTCTTTCTGTTGCCATCAATGTCAACATTTGGGGAGCAAAAGGATTCAGCCAAAAGAAAGAGCAGCTGCCAAGAGCTCAGCAAAGCGAGGCTTTTGGGGCTGGGACCACCTGACAGCAAATGATGAACCCCAGCATGCCCACACAGGGTGAATACAGACCAGCCTGTTCCAGCAAGCCACAGCTGTAACCACCGTACGGAAACACTCTGGCACGCTGTTAGAGCTACATAAATAATACCGTAATTATTACTATTAATTAATTGGAAGGTGCTGCCTGTTGACTCCGCAATAAACATATTCAAAGCTAATAAACATCCCAGTGGTTATTGAGCTCATGATTCATTTAAAGTGCTGCATCCACAGGAAGGTCTCTCGCATTACCATACAAAACAAACTCCAAGAGAACCCCCTGCTCTGCTGCCCCAGCCTGATGACACCACTCTCCAGCAAGACAGCCTCGTCCCCTTTTACATGCATCAAGTGCAATGACTGTGGGTCTGCTAAGGAACAAGCTGCCTATGTGTCAGGGCAGCTTAATCATTCATCTGCAAATTGCAGTTGGGCTCAGGCAGATGGGAGATGGCCATTAGCAATCATACATTAAATATGTGTTGCATTAACCTGCGCTGCTCCCGCAACCACCGCTCGCAACCCGCTGATGGCAGATTTGTTAAGCTGATGGAGTAACATGGAGCAAAGCCCCAGCCCTGCACAGCTGTAGGGTTAGGAAGGTTTTGTAGGTATGAGGGTGGATGGGCAGCCAGCCCCACATCGGGAGCCAGACCAGGGAGTGGCTACGCAATGTTCCAGCCAGACAGGGACACACCAGCACAAGGTGGTGTGGGGCTGTACTTCTGTTTTCCAAGATAAAAGCCAATGCAATTATCCTCTCTGGTACATGATGGAGCCCAATAGTGCAATGGCAATTTACCCAATTCATATAGATTTAGCCTTGAGATGAGACAGATCATGGCCCAGAGGTTCAGACATGGAAAGGAGCCCAAAGGCTGCTAGGAAGTCTCCCACACCAGGTGATGCCCCTTCCAAGGTGACAAGGGATGCTTCAAAAGATGGAGGATCCATGGGTGCCTGCAGCAGGAGAGCTCAAGGGAGCCTGCAGAATAATTCAAGGCTGCAGACCCAGACCAGAGTAAGCATTTTTGCAAAGCCAAAGTTTATGGACCCTCATCAAGAAACAAATCCAAGATTTACTGAGAATGATACAAAACTCTCTAAGAAAGTTTTTTAAAAAGCAGGGATTCAGATGCCTGCAGGAAAATTCCTTTCAAATGTACAGATGCTCAGCACTGAGGTTTTTTGGTGGCTGACAGGGTTGATAAAAAAGGGAGGTGTGATTGAGAACAGCCCCGGCACAGACTTCGCTCTGCTGGCTGCAGAATTCATCGCCATTCCTTTATTTCAATAATATCACCTCTTATAGGTAAAACTGCAGCAATAACCTCTACTCTTAAAGACACCAGTATTAATATTTATCATGAATAAAACATAGCAAGTTATAAATAATTCAGTTATGAGGATGTTAAGTAAAATATTACTCTTCAACGACACTATAATGTGGCTTTGAAGCACAGTTTTATGTTAAATGCCTAGGAAACACTGTGACCCTTGCCAAGACCAGCTGGTTTGCAGAAGATGCATTAAAAATTCATGCACTGAGCTACAAAATGCTATTTTTAAAACAGGTTTACGAGTTTATTTACAGTTGCAGAGACAAAAGACTTTTGGAGCATCTCCTGTAAAACAGCAACAAAACTTCAATGTGAGTGATTACTGGGTTTTCAGCCCGGGAATAAATCACTGGGGAGAAGGAGAGGAGAGGGATAGGAGCTCAACTGCTTCACAGGGCATTGCCTGGAGGGGCTAAATCTCTGCTGACCCATGTGAGGTTTTTATATAGGTCCCAACTGACTGTAACAAACTCATGCAGCACAGTGCTTGCTCCTGTTTGTCACTTGTCTTCCCGTGGCAAGCAGCAGGACCCCGTTACCAGCCGGGCGCTTTTGTTCCAGCCGCCAAGGAGAAGAGCTACACGTCAGCCCGGGTGGGGTTGGCCAGCAGCCAGGGAGCTGCAGCTCATTTCTATGCTAATGGCCATAATAATTTTAAAAATAAATACATGCAATCACAATATTCACCCGCGAGCTCCTAAGAGGGGAGGCACTCACTAATCCATCTGCCAGCGGTCTCTGCCATCCAGCAATGCAGCATCCAAGTGCCAGTGGAAGGACTGGTGCTGCCCCATGCCTTTTTTACCATCAGCAGAGGACTGAGTGCCACCCTGTTCCCATTAAACTTCCCTCTGCCATCTCACTGTGTCATCAAGCCATAAAAATAACATAAATCACATGCACACTCAGTGTTCCACATTAATGCTCCAAGCTGTGATGTCTCAGTGCTTCTGCTATCATCCCACCTGGATTTTGGCTTGTGGTAAGCAGCAACTGTCACAGGGCAGGGAAAGACAAAATTGCACACAGCAGACAGGGAATGGTCCTGGCAGCCCTTCGATGCTGCAGGCATGGAGAAACCTCTTCCAAAACACGTTGGCCAAGGCTAGATTCAGATTGAATGTTGACTGTCTACAGGCACACGGACACATGAAGCAGAGGAGTTGCTCTTCTTCTCTCCTTACCTTGTGTTATTTAACTAAGGACCTCAACTATGATGATGCTGAATCACAGGTAAGGCTCTTCCATAAAGAAACTCCCATGCTTGGGACTGCTTACCACTTAACCCCTACTGGGATGCAGTCCTTGAAGACATGTCCCATGGACACAGGTGAGCAGCAACTCCTATCCTCATCCATATTTATAGAGGATTCATCCCAGGGTCTCCTCTAATCAAATCACAAGCACTTTCTCCATCCCAACAGGCCCGGTTGAAAGGCCAATGGAATAAAAATGAAAATAGCTATCGAGTGAAATTTTCACTACTCCATAAAAAACTAAATTGAAACCATTAGTGGCCAATCCTTTTTTCGCTCAGTGCAGCATTAGTGCTAAGCCAGAGATTGACCTAGATTTGATATAGAAAAAGAAAACATTAACTTGGTATGTCAAAGCAAATCCCAGGCCTTTAGAGTCATTAAAACACAAACACTGTGCAGGCACAAGGAGAAGAGGAAGACTTGAAAGGTTCAATGCCAAACATGGTGTTAGGAGAGCATTCGGGAAGGCCAGCTAGTTCTGCAATCAAATTGCCTCTTGATTTTAAATTACTTAGAGGGAAACAGAGACTCAGGCTGGCTCTGACACAAGAGGATGCTGGGGAGGAGCGAGCATCCCCACCACCACAGATGCCACGCAGTCCACAAACAGCAGCCCGCAAGTGAAGATCCTTTCTCCACATTTCTGCCACCAACCTGTTAAATTCAGACCTTTTCCAGTGGAGGCATGTGGTTAAAATGCCTCACAATTAACACAGTATAAGGAACAAGAGTTTTATGGGGATGTGCCTACAGTACCTGGGCTTCCAGATGCTCCTACAAGGAGGGTGAGCTTCGTTACATCCGTTACAACTGAGGAGGGTGAAATCTGGGAGGCAAACTATTTGCCCAGTGCAGAGAACAAGCCATGGGCAAGCTGACCCCTTCCAAGATTGCCTCCATTCTGATAACAGTGAGCTGCTGATTTTTATACTGGATTTCTCTACTTACTAATAAAATTTAATTCCTCCTCAGATCAGCAGAAGCCAGGGTTGTTTTTAAAATACAATTAATACCATGCCAATTAATGCCAAACTTGAACCACTCTCAAATCAGGCTGAGAGCTCCAGCAGAATCAACCTCCAATATCTGTGAGATGCACAGAGCACCCAACTCCTTTTCCTGAAAGTCACCAGTGCCAAGGCAAACAGAGGGATTAAATTTTCAGTTCCCTCTTGGCTTAGGAGACCTTCACCACTAAGTCAGCAACCTGCCAGGGAACATTCTCAAAGAAGGCAGCAGGTGGAAGGCTCTGCAGACTCAGGTCCCTTATTTGTCCCACTCTGGAAATGGAAGATTTGCCAGTGAGAAGGAGCCAGCACAGAAGACGAGGGGGCGTGTGGACACCACAAATCCCATCCTCTCCTCTCTTCCCCCCGCCTTCAAACAGCAACGCCTGCCCAAGCCTTTAAGAAAAAGACACTGACTCTTCTTTCCAGACATTTTTTTCTTTTAAGATGCGTTTTTATAAAGCTAAAAAACAAGCCCACGGCAGGCCAGCCCGGTGGCTACTCCAGCTGCAGAGCAGCCTCTGCGCCTGCGAGCCGGCCCTGCGTGTCTAATGACGCTATTGTGCGAGGTTGTTGCTGAACTGCCATGAGCCCAATTTTGAATGCAAGTTGCTTTGTGCATAGTGAAGCGTGAACAACAGCGCCGCCCATTTATCTATTTAATTCTCCAGGAGTAGCAGGAGCGGGGCCCTTCGCTCACATCCAAAGGGAAGAAAAATCGCCTTTCTCTCAGCTTCGGAAAGGGAGGGAAATATTAAAGAGCAGCCGTGCCTCTCCCAGCACAGAGGAAAATCCTCTCTAGCCCTGTCCACTAATCATAGCAGGGAAAATCCCGAATCTCTATTGTCCAAGCTGAGCCTCAGATCTCAAAAGAATATGGGCTGCAAGACTCAGGAGAGTTTGAAGCAAAGAAGACATTTTGGAGGAATGTAGTTCATTTAAGAGGAACCAAAATACCTGGTGAGATAGAAGAGGGAGGATGACCCACCTCGGTCTGTGTAGAGGTACAGGGAAATGGACACTCCTGAACACATTTTATTTGGAATATTTGCAAACAAGTGCTTACTCCTCTTTTGCTTTGGCTGTTGTTTTCTTCCCCTGGAGCTAACAGGATGGCTCAGAGCATGAATGGAGGATGGTCCAGGCTCTGTTCTCTCTGCATTTTGCATCCTCATGTCTCTTGTTTTCAGCCACAATCAAAGCTGACTGGAAGAATTTAAAATAGGCTGAGAAGACAGCACATCATACAGACTTCTCTGGTTGAGGAACAAAGTCTCCACCTGGCCTGTTTTTTTCTCCTGTCCCAAGCTCCTGGGACAGGGATGAAAGAGAGACAACAGAGATAATGCCTCACAGTGGGACACAGCAGCTGCCACAGGAGGGTGCATGCAACAGATATTTTACAAGAGGAGTAGGGGGAAAAACCTACTACCTCATGACTCAAGTCAACCAAGAGGCAAATTTTTGTCTGGTCTGGGACTGTGGCTTCTCAACTCTTTGCATAACACATGAAATGATTGTGAGCCAAATCCAGGTCGCCTCCCCACTGCATCGCAATGAACAGCCCTGATGGACACTACTGACCCATGATTTATTCTTGGGTTTGCTGCTTTCAGAAGCAGAAAAAAGCATACAGCCCTGTAGGGGCTGCTTCCACGTAGGGATGATAAACATCCTAGGAAAGTAATGAACACATGTCCACTGCAGGCAGAGCAGGGGTCAGAGGGAACATCCTCAGGAGCCCCTGGTTGCTCTACCTGCCCTGCACAAGCAAAGGAACCAGGCTGTGAGGAGAATGATGAGTTCTTACTGAAAAGGTCCCTGTAGGGTGGCACCTGGAAACCCTTTGAATGCCTGCACTGCAGCTCCACTCCTCATCCTGAGGCTTTACTGGTGGTGTTCATCACCAGCACACCCAGCCTCTTCTGCACAATCACAGGCATCTCCATACCCATATTCCATTCCTACAGAACATTTCGTTTATTCACAATATCTATTATAGCTCATTTATTGGAAAATTAACTATACCACCATCAGTTGTTGATGTAGGGGTACTCTCCTGTAAGCAGGAAAGATTTTTGACTGGATAAATGCAGCCTCTGCACTACACATGGAAATGAACAGGGGCCCTATGGCCCAAGGACTGTTTTATACTGCAGTATCTCACAATTTCTATAAAACTCACAAAATGCTGCACCTCTGGAGAGAGATTATCCCCACACTGTCCCAGTACAGCACACAAGGGAGCCCCCTCAACATTCAACAGCCCCCCCCCCCCCCCCATTTGTCTTAACTTAGGGGAGCAGAGAGCACCAGGGGAGCTGCCAATGCCAGAGGAAACCCTTGAAGGCTCCTGGCCTTTGCCACGCTCTCCCTCGTACAGCAGCACTACCCAAATGCTGCCTGCTGAGACCAAAGACATAACAGAATGTGGTTGCAGCCAGAAATCATCTCAGCCTGGAAGCAAGAGCAGGGAGTCCCTGTGCATTGGAGCAAACACCCTCTCTGAAGTGCAGTGAGCAACCAGGGCTGTCTGAGCACCCTCACACCTTTCCTTATAGAGTTACTGGTTATTTTAGGGACAGGCACAAAGTGCCACCCACGGTCACAAGCAAAATCCAACATCATCCCTCGAGTACCAATAGCACACTCTACCCATGAGGCAGTGCTGCTCTTTATAAACCACTTTGAAAGATGCATCTTGGCAATCCCATGGATCAAATTTCTCACTTTCCTCCATGCTCAGAGCACATGGCAGCATCCCATCATGTTACCTGCTACGCTGAGCAGCACAGCAGACAGCCCAGGGTGATTACTCATCTTCCAGCACCCTCTTGTTTTGCAGGGGGATCAACTAATAAACAGCCCCTTTAGCACTCTCAAATTGGTTTCAGGGAGAGAAGAAGTTTCTGGCGAAGAGGGAGGCATTGCTGGGAGAGACCTTTATCAGGGAGCTCTATTGCAGTAATTTTTCAAGATGAAATTGCTCTCCGGCTCATGACAGCATTTAGTGTATCCTGAGGCGACCATTTGTGAAGCCAAACCTGTGGTCCTGCTGCCCTGCTGCTGGAGGGAAAGGGGAGTATTAAATGTCATAAACAACTCTTAATTTGCCTGGGCAGACTGCACATGGGGCTGGTGACTCTGCAGTGCAGGAAGGGGTTATCTGTCAACCGCACAGGGCTCCAGCACCAAGGGTGGTGTTGGCCAGGCAACACTGGCTGCTGTGACATCTGCCCAGAGGTACAACTCACCACGAAGGGCTCCTGCATTTTTGTAGGGTGACTTCTTAAGAAACCCTAGCATCACATGAGGCTCCCTCACCCCAAAGCAGGGCTCCCCTCCAGCATCACAAGAAGATGTCCTCTCCTGTTGCATTCACAGCAAAGGCTTCTTCAGGACTTCCCTCTGAAGCATGCACTCACTCTTTGCAAAACAGCGATGATTTATCCCACTCAAGTGCCCTGGCAGACCCCTGAAGTAATGTGAAAATGAAGGGCAAGCTGTCCACAAGCCTCTGGGAAAGGTTGGCTCAGCAAGGGCAGAGCAAAGCATGCAGTAAGCTGCCAGCAGGCAGGTCTCTCCTGCCAGATTCCCATCCAGAGCTCCTCGTGTTTTTCCTACTCTGACACACACAATTAAGACAAATTACATAGTTACCATTTTGATTTGTTGCACAATACTGATGTTTTCCATCCCTCTCCCAAATATTGATGGAGACAGTAAAAGAGGAAGCTCCCACACAGCTGGTTTTGGCCCTGGACCACTTTGTTTGCAGCCAACTCCTTCCAACACTGAGCGCGGATGGACGAGCAATCCTGCTTTTCATCAGCTCGGAGAGGCAGCGAGCCAAGCAAGCACGAGGTGTTATCCTCAGCAGCCCTCACAACACCTCTGGGTAGAAACATCCCTGCTCAAACCTCCCTGAGAAAAGTCAGCAGCTTCCCTGCCTTTTTGTACTCGCCAACGAGCGCGCACTTTGTTTCGGCGTCTCCGGAGGCACTGATGGAATCCGTAAAGGTGAAGGCAAGGAAGCTTTTCATCACGACTGCCCACGGAAATGCCATCAGCCTCGCTCTCAGACAGGGAGCTGTCCTGATTTACAGGCTAATGAATTTTAAATCAGATGCATTTTTTAATTTTTTGTTGTCAGCCCCCATTTTTCTGCCAGCAATCATTCCAGTAATAGCTTTAAATTTTCAGCATCTGTTTTTACCAGCTCTCTTGTAATTAGTTTACTAATGTATTTCACTGCGCCTTTGTTATTTTCAGAGAATTACTTCATTCCCAGCTATCAGAGATAGTGCACTTCAGTCTATAAGGAGTTTGGCCTTTGTTCCCCCATGGTTATTCACATGGGGGAAGATGACTCAGTGAATGACAAGCCTTTCTATCACTACACATTCTCCATTTAATGTCTTTATACTGGCTCATTAATTACCACAGAAAACTCCTTTCCAAATGGAACCTGTGATTTATAGAAGACTTGGGCAAGGTGCCATTTTTATCGGGCTGACAGCAAACAGCACCAGTGCTGGCAATTTGCTCTTCATTTTCCCTCCTGCTGCAGCAGGGTCAGCCCTGCTGAGGTGGGAGCTTTGCCTGGGCAAGGGAGCTCAGTGAGTGCCCAGTGCTGCTGAGCCATGGGCATCATGTTGCTCCTCTGGGCTGGGATGGCCAAGCCCATTGAAAATTGAGCTACAGCCCGTTCTGCCTGCTGCACAGATTGAGATATTCCCTTGGGCAGCAGCTGGGAAGTGCCTGGAAGAGGTGAAGCTGCCTCTAAGGTGATCTCTTTCCTGAATCTTGTGGTCCAAGGGGTGGCAGTGCATACAACAGACTATCTCATAGGTCTTGGCAAAAACCCAAGCACAGCGTGGAGACTCTGGCTTTCATGATGGAGTGGGCAGTCAGAGAGGATGGACTCTGTGACACCCAGAGGCACCTCTCTGCCATGTCCCATCACGCAGCAGGTCTCAATCCCAGCTGTATCCCTCAGACTCTACAGCATTACAGACTTGCAAACCTCCCAGCACATGGGGTCCAGGCAGGGGGAAGAGCTGCCCAAAGACACAAGGCAAAGGCTCCCTGTGGACCCAAGGCAGCCGGAGCAGGGGGAAAAGGAGGCTGTGGAAGTACCCCAAACAACAGTCTCTCTGTCTGATGGAAATTAACTTTAAATCCTTCAGAACAGTACGTCTTTCACCACGTCCATACTCTGCTGAGCATGATAAACTACTCCCCTTCTTTATTAAGGAATGAAACAGAAGTGGAAATGGTGCACACAATAACTAAAGAAGTTATTTAAATAGAAAAATAATCACAAAAGGCTGGATTCCCACAGAGGAGCTGCCTCATACCACAGCAAGGGAAATACTCAGTATCCCCTGTGCACAGGGAGAGGAGAGACCACAGGACCACAGCACTGAGCCAGAGCAAGCGGGGCACAGAGTTAGCATTGCAAAAAACTGCTCTAAATCTTCTTTCTGTTCATTTTAACTCTGAATTTCACTCAAACACAGGTGATTTTTCTAAATGCTGAAAGCTGCTCTGCTCCCATCCCTTGGCGTTGAGCACAGATATTGTGCTTCAATGTTGCCCAGTCCAGATTGAAGGGGATAATGTCAAGGATGTAAAAAGGACTGAACTGTTGTGATCCTGAGAAAATCCAGGTTCCTCCCAGGTCTGCTTTTCCTCCTAGCAGCAGCTAAGCCGTTAGCTGTCATCTCATCCCTGTGGCTGAGTTACTATATAAATTCCTGTTCGCTCCTTGGCAATAGCAACAGCTTCCTATTTTGCTGGCAGCAATCCAGGGGAAATTCAAGCTGAATTACAGCCATTCTTCAGAAAATAGGCCAAATCCACGAAAGCAGGACACATGACCGCAGACGTAGAGCTCGTCCTTTTTTTTTTTTTTCTATTTATTTCACGGCGAGAAGCCCCGTTGGCTGAAAATAGCTTATCTCTGGAAGTCCCCCTTTCCGTCCACGGCTGCTGCTCCTGGCTGCCAGCCAAACCATTAGCACCTCAAAGAGAAAGTTCCTGGCTCCGGGGATCGGCCCCACGGTACAGGACGAGCGGTTTGATGTTTTCACCGATTTCTCTCTGGGAGCTTGGAGGAGGTGGGGATTGTGTTTCTGTGCACGAGCCAGCGAGTGTGAACTCCTCTGCTGTGCCTCCGCTGGGATGGGTGCGCTTGGAGCTGTACCCATCGCTTGTCAGAGTAGACACAGTAGTGTGTACGTATGATAGGAATAAATTGTTCCCTGTGAGGGTGGTGAGGCCCTGGCACAGGCTGCCCAGAGAAGCTGTGGATGCCCCATCCCTAGAAGTATTCAAGGCCAGGTTGGACAGGGCTTGAAGCAATCTGCTCTGGTGCAAGTTGTTCCTGATCATGGCAGGGAGTTGGAAGTAGATGATCTTTAAGGTCCCTTGCAACCCAACCCAGTCTAGGGTTCAATGATTTTATGATACAATATGGGGGTGGTAACACAGGTTGGACTCTGTGAGCCAGGGTCCCCACAGACACCCACTCCCATGGCAAGGTGATAGCTTCCATTTCATGCCAGGTCCATGTGAAGAAGCCACTATATCCCAAAGCACCTCTGTCCCCACAGTGAATCCTTTCTCTTCCCTGTGTACCCCACAGCATCCTAAATACATCACAATCCTGCCAGACAAACACAAGTAAGGATCCAAGAGAACGGTTTAAGATAAGAAGCATGTGGAAGATGGTGACACAGAAGGAGGAAGTGATAGCAAAGTTACAAACCACCACTCTCACCATCTTTATTTTCCTCGCTATCATCAGACCATCACTGAACCCAAGGAGCAGTGATGCATTCCAGAAAACAGAGTTCTCAAGGGAGGACTGGCTTCTTGTTGATAAGAAGCAGGGAGGCTTATCTCCCAAACCCACTGTGACACCTCACCCTGGGCCCAGTTTATCAAATTGAACTCATTACCTTTGAGGACTCATTGAAAAGAGGTGGCAGGAGAGAAGTCGTGGGTCAAGGAGGCAACGCTGCCATCACCCTGCGGTGCCGCCCCTGGATCAGCGCGTCCTTTCTGCCACGTGCCGAGCAGCAGTGCCTGGTGGGACAACACTGCCTGGGAAATCACCACCAGCACTAAACCATCCCAGAGCATCATGTCAAGGAAGCAAAGTGACAGAAAGAGGGGATGCACTGATTTCCTGCGAGGCCATCACAGGGCTCTCTGCTTTATTTACATGCAGCCACGGCAGGCAGGGCTGTGCTCGCTGAGCGAGCTCCCCGATAGAAGATGGCTTACAGGAGCAGGTTTCCATATGGTAAAATCCAATCTGACCGTGCCCATGGGAGAGCCACCATTGTGATCTGCCATCACCCAACCTCTGTACTGTGTCACAGCCACATACAGAACTTTGCATATGCATCTCTTATTGCCACAGAGAAATAACCAAGTCCTTTCTGAGAGGAATTTTTAAAATGAGCAGTCAAGCAAAACTAAATTTCAGCTTTGAGCACTTTGCTAAGGCATTCAGATATAGACTTCAGATGCTTCTAATTTTTTTTTTTGCTTTTTTATCCTTGATTAAACAAACACAGGTCACCTCAGGTGGTGCCTCTCCTCCTTTTCAAGGACCTTTGGTATTGTTTATGAGCACAGGATACGACAAGAAGCCCTGGGTAACAGGAGGAGAGGGCAGTGAGGCTCAGGAAGCCTTTGAAGAGCATTCCCACGGGATGCTCCTGAGTGGGATAACTATCAGCTTGAAGGGCCACAAGGAGAGGCTTTATTGATTTGTTGGGAGGACAAGAGGTTGTAAGAGTCTGTGTTATTTCCTACTGTAAAATTTGCAAATATTTTACCCAAATTTTCCTGCTTCTTCCTGTGTTTGTGCACCCTGAAACTCACTTGGGCAGGCTGGGGTGGAGAGAAGGCTGCCAGACTCCCTGAGCAGTGGTTCCCCATCACAGATTCTCCCTAGGAGTCACAGATTCTCCTGTGACCACCAGCACCTAAAGCCCTCTGCAAATGCACATGCCCTGCACCCTCCATCAATCTCCACACATCCTACCAAACAACCCCTGGCAACAAAATTCAGTGCCATGGACAAAAGACAAGGGGAGGTGCTAAAAAAGAAACCCAGCACGCAGGGCCAAGCCTGGAGAAGAGGTCAACATTGACATTGCAGCTCCTGCCAAAGGAGGAAAAATTAGAAGACATGCTGGATACTCAGGCAGCCACCCAATTCAAATTAAATACCAGCATTTGCCTTCAAAGACTGTCAGTGATGGGACAATCAGATAGACCTGCAACTGCCTGGGACTCCTCTGTCCCTGTCCCTGTTCATGCACTTGCTGTTCTCATTTGCTTCCCCCACTCATTCCCCATCCAGGTGCCAAGGTTAACATCATTTAGCCACCTAAGCTCTCTGTCAGCACGAAATTTCATTTTAATTAAAGCTTAAGTTTGGGATGCACCCATGAATGTGGAAAGCTGCGTGGGCTGGAGTGATGATAAATGCCAAGCAGCACTGCTGAAGTGATGTGGGTTTTAGGGAGCAGGCAGAGGTCAAACACTGCACCTGAAAGGAGGGATTGCAGAGGGGCATTTTTAATGACTTTGAGCTCTGAACTTGAGCTTTGCCCCTGTTTTTGCATCATACTGGGGAAATCAGACCCAAAGCCCTGTAAGCCTGATCTTCAGGGGGCCTTTGCAGGGATGCTCCATGTGTCCTGTACCACAACTGAGGAATCAGTCCTCTCCCTCCTGAAATGTGCATCTTTGTCAGAAAAAACACTTGCAGGCCAAAACAGCCACCTCTCCTGTATTAACAAAAGACACGAAAACTCTGTAACAAACAGGTGATTGTAGCACAGACTGTTAAGAGATCTGAAAAACTTCTGGGACACCTGAAATATTCAGGAAGGCAATTAAATCTATCTTAACAAAACCTCATGGCATATAATGGCCCCCCAGGAGACCCACTGTAATACCCTAATAACTTGTTTATGTGACCCAAATGTCCAAGAGGATATTCCATGAGGGTGTGCATGCACATGGGACTGTGCACCCCATATGCATATTCAGGCAGAGAATAAAAGACAGAAGCAAAGTCCCTACGATACTTGCGTGGCACAAGGCAGGAGCATCCGCATGGAAAACACTGTCAGCAACTTCACAGCCCTCCCCACCACGAAGCAAAATAAATAAATAAAGAGAGCTGCAGGAATTAGCTGTGATGGTGACAGCACTGAAGGAAAATGAAAGCAGAAAGGGGGGTAAGAAAAAAAACATCCAGCCCCGGCTCGCTTTTGTGTTCTCGCACAATGGGGCACGTCAGCTCCGGAGCCTCCGCAAGCCATCACCCGCCATCTGGCACCGGGCTGGGCCGCTAATGGGAGGCCCCGGAGCCCCAGCTGACTCCCAGAGCCACAGGGGAAATCAAGCTGATGATCTCCCCACATTAAGCCATCTAAATTAATGCAGATGCGTGGCCCGCTCGCGAGAAATTCGGCTGGTGAGCGGCGGCGCGGGGAGCGGTGCGAGGCAGCTGCAGCGCGCCGTGAGCCCCCGAGCCGCAGCCCAGCGCTGGCTGCAGCAGGGCCGGGGCGGTGCCAGCCACCCGGGCTCATTTGCAAGACAAATCGCTGGCGAGTGTTTCTGGAAGCGCTGCCCTTTTCATCCAGTGCTGGCAGCTCGGCTGCGAGATGCACAACCCCGGCCAGATGCAAATTCTGCAGCAGCGGGGACAGCCCAGATTAACTCAGACCATGCTCTCAGAACCAGTCTCATTAACTAATGTCCCTGGAATGTCCTCATGGAGCAGCCCGGCTGGGAAATTACTGTGCATGGGGTCCAGGCAAAGCAGGGGATGGAGGTATCGATGTGAGCGCTCCGGGCCAGGTTCGGCAGCAGTGCCTCTGCCTAGGAGCAACCCCGATGGTTTTGGCAGGGCGGATCCTTGGGTCCCAAAGGAGCATTTTTAGCCATGAATGTCTGAATTCCCTAAGCACTGTGGTACTGGACAAGGATGTAGAGCCTGGCACTGAATCACAAGGGAAAAGTCAGTGCTGGTGCAGCAGGGGGCTGGCTGAGCACCCTGTCAAGGATGTGAGTTCAGCTCCAGCCTCTTCCCTTGCCAGCTGTTGCATGAGGATCAAGAGAACAAACCACTGGGGTTAAAGACGCACAGTGCTCTCAAGGCATGGAAATGTGTGCTGGAGAGGGCATCTTCAGCCCAAGGGGACACACAATTCCTCCTTTTCCCTTGCACCTAACACGACTGTGCCTCCAAAAGCTCCCAGGTGATACCCTGGGGATGTCTGCATCCTAATCCTTATCTAATGCAGGTCAGAGCTCTCTGAAGGGACTCGCTCTGGCTGCAGCAATGCACAAAGATCTGCCCCCTCCACCTTGGTGCAAACAGAAAAGTCCAACTTCAAGAAGAAATTTTGTTTCTGCCCTCCATCACTGGCTTAATGGAACTAACTGATGGGAACCCAGTTCCTGTAAGCAGCAGTGGCACTTATCCTCAGTGCCAAAAAACCACCACATACCTCCCCAGACTGAGCTCAACCAACAGAGACCTCCTGGGAATTGCTTTGACAAACCTCAGACCAAGCAAAACCCAAACCTTTTAACAACTGAGGCACATTACAGCCTCCTCAGGTCCAGCTGCTGTTGCACAGCCCAGGGAACCTCTGGGGGTGGCAATGATGCCTCGCAACAAACAGGTATTTGGGGATCCATCACTGTCACTGACAGCTGAGATCCTGCTTACAGCACCAAGGGTGAACCCAGACCCTTTCTAATGACTTTAGATTCATAACCTATTCCCACAGATGGAAAATTTTATTCCCAAATGCAATGAGACCCACATGGCAGCAGCTTGAGTGATTACAGTCTCTGCTATCATTTGCAGGGAGGCAGAAAAACCCCCATTTTACCTAAAGGGGAGGGTGGTAGCATATGGTAAGCGTAGGTTACACTCAGCCCCAGGAGCAAAGCTGCAGCCCTTACACAGCTCACGCTGCCTCTGAAGCACGCTCCAGGTCTGTAATATGCCACCAGAAAGGGAGCAGAATTTTTGCTGGGGTAGGAGAAGGGGAGAAAACCTCTCCATGCAAAATTTGCTTCCAAATTCAAGCTAGTTGAAATAATCTGTTGGTAAACACAAAGCACCGTTGGGGTAACAGCTGAGTGGAGGTTTATATTAAACAAGCGTCTTCAGATGAAAATATCACTCATCTAAAAGGCATCACTATTCATTCATGCTCAATAAAACACAAAATGGTTACAGATAGAGCTGATGGAAAATGAGAGAGAGAAATGGAAGTAAAGGTAAAACTGCCAGGCAGGAAACAACACAAGAAGAAGGAGAAAAAAAAAAAAAAAAAGGAAATATCACTCTGAAGAGGCTGATTTAGCATTCTGCTCTAGGAGAAATTTCAAAGGCAGGTTTTAATATCTGATAAAACTTCACTGCTGGTTGCCACACTGCCTGACAGAAGCACAGAAGGGGACTAATAGCCCTGGCATGCGACATGATAAAACATTTTAAGCCGCATAGCTTCACTTGGACTTGCCACTTTTAAGGCCATTTTACGGTTCACTGCTATCCCTCAGTGTCCTACCAACAACCCCTGAGCATGCACGAGCTCTACTCTACCCACCAGGCAGGTAGCTGCCCCCAAGGATGAGTTTTTCCAGCCTGCAGATTATCACAGGTGAATATTACCATTCGGTGGTATTGCTGCAAGGAACTGCAAGGGCTGAGGGCAGGGTTCCCAGGCTGGTGCCTCTGGTCTTCTCACCAGACATCTGGCTGCTCTGGGACTCTCATCCCACTAAAACAGGATCCCTTCAAAGTCCTACATCATCCAAAGCCTTCATCTGCTCAGCTGGATGCTGCTGAGTTGGCATTAACAAGAGACGTGGGGGGCTTGGTTTGAAATACACCTCTGCTTTATAGATGATTTCCCAATCTAATAAAGAGACAAAACATTATATGTCTTTCCTTCTCTTATTTCCCAAGGAACAGCAAGAGTGGAAACATCTTTCTGCCTCACCAATAAAACTTTTATAACCCACTTCCCTGGTGGCTTCTGAGCAAAGGCCCTTTTCCCAATGAGAAGCCTGGGAAAAATAGGGAAAGGGGAGGCGTGATCTGTATTCACAGCCCATCCGAGCTCAGGTGGTGGCATGAAACACTGGAGTCACGCCTGGATGCAGGCAGTAAAAGCACTCCTTTTCCCTGGCTGCCCAAGGATTGTTCTTGCCAGGTAATCCATGCAAAGGGCTATTAGATACAGCACGGGAAAAGTACCACTACCAAAACTTAAAAGCTACCTGGCCATTTGAGAAAAAAAAAAAAAAAATATATATATATATACAGGCAACTGAAAAATAAGGCAACTAAAAAAACAAAGGCAACCAAGATGCGGTGTGTTGTTGGGTCTGAGTCCTATTTTGTTCAGTTTTGGGGTTTTTTTGCAGTGAGCTAGTACCAGCTTTATTTACTGGCAGCCATCCTGCCTTTTTCAGTTTGATTTTACAGTAGGAGAGGAGAGGAAAACTGGTGGGATTTAGGCACAGATTGGGCAGGTTTATCTGCACATCTCTCTGGACATAGACCTCTCACTTGTAACTCTGCATTTCCAGGACTGCCAAACTCCTACAGGTGTATGGCCAAAACAGATGAAATTACAGAGCAGGCTGGAGATACTCTGAGGCAATTTTTAAAAAAAACACAGGATTATCAGCACGCAAATACATCAACACACTATATTTCCAGCTGGAAGGAGGAAGAACCAGCAGAAAACAGGCTGTCTGCAAGCAATAGTATTCCATGTGGTCTTCCCTGTGATGCTGCCCAATACAGAATAATACTTTATAAACAAATGGTTTGGGCCCAACTCATTCCACCCCCTGCTATGGGCAGGGACACCTTCCACTATCTCAGGCTCCAAGCCCTGTCCAAGTCAGTCCTGAGCACTTGCAGGGATGGGGCAGCCACAGCTTCTCTGAGCAGCCTCTATCAGGGCCTCACAGGGAAGAATTTTATCTCAAAATGTAATCTAACTCTGAGCTCCTTCATTTTAAAATCCCTCCCTACATAGGAGACAAGCTCACCAGAACGTGTGAGAAGGGGCACAAATCCACTGACTCTCATCACAGCTTCAGGACTGCTCCAGCTGAGAAAGAACAGGATTGGCCAAGGCAGGCAATTACAACAAAGCCCTAATTAGAAGGAGGGGCAGGAAGGACATGGAAGGGGAAAAAATATCCAAAGAAATATGCTTAACTATCCTGGAGGAGCCGTCCCCAATGATCTGCTACTGCCTCCATCCACACATAGGTTATCTTTTGAGATTGTTTCTAAATCCAGGAAACTTTTGCTGGCCACAACCACAGGGTTAGGAGGGGGAAGAAAGGAGAAAGCAAACTACTAAGGAGTAGAACAGGAAACTTTTTTTTTTTTTTTAATCAAATAAACCAAGCCAGGGAAAATACTTCATGCCCCAGAAACCCAAGGCCAGGTTACTCATACATTCAATCATAAACTCCAGGAAGGAGAGGTCTTTCCTTTCTTTCTGCAAAATGCTTTTTTTTCCTTTTTTTTCTTTTCTTTTCTTTTTTTTTTTTTTTTTTTTTTTTTTTTTTTTTTTTTTTTTGTCAGGAATGGTTTTAATTAGCATGCTCAAAGCTTGTGAGCAACCCTGGGAGCTGAGAAGCCTGCTCTGATAATGGTCTCAGAGAAAACCAAGCACCCCAGCAGGATTTGTCCCAGCTCCCAAAGCTCATCCCTTTGGCTCCACATATCTCCTTTGGAAACACCATTTCCCTACACCTCTTTAGCCCAACCGATGATAGTAACTCATTAAAGCAGCATCTTGTTTAGAAGAGCCCACACCTCCTCCCTCTACATTAAAACAGCAACCTGACCTCAATAAAGTATAAAACAATTAACTTACTAATTAGTCAACAAATAACTGTTTCACCCAAGTAGATACTAAGTTGTTAGAAAATCTATTAGCATTTCCACTGTAATTTCATGCTTTGCTGATGATGAATAAAACAAGGTTGAAAGGGACCTATTCATGTCCAGAGCACAATGCCCAGTGGCTGTAAGACAGTGGAAGACTTCCTCAGAGGAGCCGAATACCAGGACCAGAACCACTATCTGGACAATGCCACCAACACCACAGCAGCACCAAAACCTGGCAGGGACAGTGTGAGAGGCCAAAAGGAAGAGCAGAGGCTGAGCAGCTCTGCCTGCCCTTCCCAATCAATGTGTAGGATAAGTTCATGCATTCAAGTGCATTGGGCCAAAAAAACCCAACATTTTGCTTAAAATTATTCCTTTAAATTCCCTCAGCCAGCTGCACCATGGGCAACACAAATCCTACTAAAAACCCCTAGTTTTTAGACACATGTCCAGGTTTATCTGCGCTGTGGTCAACAACAAGTAAGGCCATTAAAGCCTGCCCTCCTGCAAATGTGGGAAAACATTAATATAAGTGTCTATTCTGGTCCCAAGGATAAAAATTTGGGTCTCCCAGACGACATCCATTTCCCTGTTTCCATGCCATCCTCTTTCCGTATCAGGACATGCTCCTTGGTTGCATTCTGAGAAAGTAACAGGGGAGGTCTGAGTGTTGTCTAGTCCTGACTGGCTTTATGCCTGCCCTGGGTGTGCAACCTGGGTGTGCAGGCTGGATGGGACCCCTTTATGGGAAGGAACAAGGACACAGCCAGCTCTGAAGTTAAAACTACACAGTCTTGGATGAGCACACACGTGTCCAAGGATGTTCAAACAGTGGTGATAGTACCTAAGGGGCAAAGCACACAAGCTGCTGTTTAACAAGATGTACCAGAACTTAGGTCTGTGGTCTCTTTCGTAACTATGGATAAAAACCACCTAGAAAATGGGTGTGAAATTTGGATCTTGTACAACGAATCACCACATACTCTGGACTGTCAGCAGGCACAGTCTGTCTGCCAGGGATGCATCCAGCCCACATCCTGTTCACAGCTGCTCCCTGGGGAGGGCAAGGAGGCTGTAGACAAGCTTTAGCTCATGCTGAAACACACAGATAATCAAACCCCATGGCATGGGCCTTATGTAGGGAAAAAAAATGAGTCACAATGCTTGGATCAGTGAAATTCTGCAGCCATACACAGTTCTCCCCATTCAGGCAAGCAGGTGCTGTTTGGTTGCATTTAACCAACACTTTATTCACCCAAAAGACAACATCACCTTGTGGTTCCCAGAGAGCTTCTCAGAGACCTTGCATACAACACATCCAGCTCAAAACATCCAACTGCCTGCAGAGAGCCCCTTCCACCCACACAACCCATGAAACACAGCCCTTGTCTTCCTCTTAATCCAACATACACCAGCGTTGGAAAAAATTTGCATGTTAGAACAATTAGATGTGAAACATTACACGCCTTATCTCAGTGATATTACATAATTGGATTTGTGGCGTACACAGATAATGAAAGCCAGAGCTTCCAGCAGCCAGAAATATAAATCATACACTGGATTTTCTGCAGTTAAAGTTAGGAATATTTTAAGAGGCCACAGCAAATACATTGTTTATATTAAGAAATTGAATCATGTTATTAGGCCCTCTGTTCATCTAGTAAAATCTTTAAAAAGCTCATAAACTCGTTTCTTTATTAGTTCAGACTTATTATATGTATTTGAAGCAATACTCAGAGGTATTGTTAAGCTACTGAAGGCAAGGGTTACAGGTCTTATGTATTTTCCTTTTGGTAGTACCAGATGTGTTGGAGGCAGCGGCTGTGCTGAGGGTTTGTTGGGAATCTCAAAGCTCAGAGCAAGCCCAAGGAAACTTTCCTCTGTGTGTTACTGTTCACTGGAGACCACCAGCACACTTAGTGCACAGGCAGCTTTGCTTTTTCCATGGATAAATTTTCACCTGCCTGCCCACCCCTCCAACCCATCCTCGCTCTGGAGGAGAGGCCATCTGAGGGCTACCAGTGTAAATGCAGCTGTAATTCTGCTCCAGAGCAAAGGATACCTGGACTTCTTGCACTAATTAACCCAAACAAGTTCCTGCTCTGCATCAGCCATGGAGAGTGTGCAGGACCCTGCTCTGCAGCACCAAAGCACCCACAGAGGGTGTGCAGAACTCCAGCGTGACACATTTATCAGGGAATCATTTACAGAGCTGTTCTCACAGCAATTCATCTCCACCATCCTGTTGGATCCAGATTTATGCAAATAGCTTAATGTGTTAATTTACATATTTGATGAATATGCATTGTCGCACCCATAGAAATGACAGCAAACATCCTAATTACCAGCACACAAGGCTGATCAGGCTGCAGGATGGAAGGAGCTTGAGAGCTGTGCCATGTTTCTGCTGGCTCTGGCTGCTCCATGTACTGCCCAGCTGCTCCTGAAGCTGCTGCTCATCCCATCGGCTCCCAGTGAGCTCTGTGCATCAGATTTTGCAGGGGCAGGTCAAAGATCATCTGATTCCAGTATTGCCAACACTTTGATCTCCAGCCTTGCAGTGGTTGGAGTTCCTCCCCAGCCCCACTTGTGGGGACCAGCAGGAGGACCTTGGCTTATTGGAATAAAACAAACCCATCCCTGGTGGCTGCAGAGGAAAGCCTTGAGAGGGGACCCCAAAGTATTCTCAAAACATCCATAGCACAAATTCACAGAACACCAAAATGAGGGTAATTTTCTTATCCTTTGGCAATCCTGTAATTTTTAACCCACTCCGCTGATTTTTTGGGATTGGATCTGACTCAGGAAAGCTGAAGGCTATCCATAGCAGGATGTATGAACACAAGAACATGGAGCATTCCAACATGAGCACCCCTAGCAAGCCAAAATCACATTCCAGAGTCTCCAAGAGACGTTCAGGACCCCTTTAAATCATTCTAGGCAGCAGTGCTCGAAGGGGGCTATGCTTTGAACAGCCGCTCTAACACCGGCAAGGCTTCACACCATCATCCCAGCACAATGGAAGATCTGCCCAGCCTGAAACCTGCACACCAAATTTGGCAGGCTATGGGGTAAAAGTCTCTCCCCACACTGCCTCCTCCATCCCTCTGCTTTCCCTGGGCCCTCTTCTCCTGGAGCAGCTGTGCACCAGGTGAGCTGGCCAGCAGGAAGGCTGGGCAAGGGGCCGGCAGCCCCTTTGACCCCGCAGCTCCTCTCCCCCCTCCCCGGTGCCTGCCTGCCTTTGAAGCCTGGCTAATGACAAAATGACATCCTGCTCCCTCCACCTCCCCCTACCCACTAACGGGGCCCCCTCGCCTGACCTTAAGGTGTGACGGCTCCTCAGGTTCAAAGCAGGGAGAGGATGTTCAGAGCTGAGCCCCAGGGGAGGTTGAGGGGGGATGAAGGAGTTGTGGTGAGGAGCCCCACATCACCCCACACTTTGGCTCTCCCCTCCGACCTCTCCTCGCTGCTGGCTGAGAGGAACACGGCCATTTTGCAGCCCCAGGGGCGACAGATCTAATGGATATGTCAAACCACCACAGTTTCTCCTTCCACTGCAGCTCTGAAAGGCTCCAGAGATGGTTGATTTTCTCTGGCTGCTTTTGGCCAGCTGAAACCTCAGCAGATCCGGTCACTGCACTGAGAGATTTTACCTGGAAATGAAGCCCTTTCCAGGTGATCAGCCACCGTAGCTCCCTGTGCCGCCAGAGCCTAAATTCTTTATAAGGTCTAATTATTGATGCAGACAGGCACTGATCACTCCTCAGCAGCATTTCAAAGACGGATCAGATGAGAAGCAGCTCTCTATTTGATATGTCATTAAATCAGGTTTCCCTTACCTGCTGCTCAGCTCAAACACTGGAAGAGAGACAAGACTATTACAGTGTTTCCTACCTCCACTTAAAAAAAAAAACAAACCAGAACACGCCACTATACTTGAACAAAGCCCTCCACAGCTTTCCAAGCAGACAGGGAAAATATTTTTAATCTCTCCCTCTGCAGTTTAATATCAGCAATCAGTTACCACTGGCTCAGATTTATTTAACAGGATGTACAGCATGAACAAGCAACCCTCTACTATTAGAAGCTGGGGATGCAAAAACTCCATCACTGACGGCTGCAGCCATCGTAAAGGCCATTAAGGGAGCTACTCTGCCTAAATGCACATAATCAGCAAATTTATGGCCTGTTTCTTCTGCTTAGAGAGAAATTGGTAGAGGCTACAAAGATGTGTGATGCTGACAGCTTACAGGCAGGGCTGGTGTGCAAGCTCAGAAACACTCTCTGCCCCAAAAGTGCAACAGTTTGGTGCACAAATGTGCCCCATGCATCTCATGGCAGCTCCATCACACATGTGCACAAAGCTGCCCCCTCCACTTTAATTGATTCCCCCAAGGGCTTTGGGATGGGTTTTATAGTGCATAACTAATACTGATAAGCAGGCGTGATAAGGTAGTGTTATTACCCAACTAATGGGTCACTTCATCCACAAATACTTTCTAATTTAATTGAAAACAGGAACACGAGCTGCAAGCAGTCAAACCTTGGGTATCATCCGCATCAGCATTCCTGGAAAATTCTTTGCTCTACCCTTCCCACCTTCAGTAGCTGATGAACCACAGCAGATGTCACAAAACCGTGTTTTGTGGCTACAGATTCACAGTTGAAGATCTCTGGATTCAATTCAGCCACGCAGCCAGGAAGTGCAGCTCCCAGGAACTTCAAAGAGAATTGCATCCATCACTTTCAGCAGGGCTGAACTGGCCTTTGCTTATACCTACCTCCCTAGGTCTGCCCTGGAAAGGAAATTCCTGGAATAACTTTCATGTGCTTAACCCTTAGGAAATGGTAGGCATTAATAAAGCCCCTCCTCAGCATCCGCTTGCCTGGCAGAGGTTGGAGGCCATCCACGCCTGAACAGCAGCAATGTTTGCAGGTCATTAGCAGAAAAACATAATTCTGGATTTCCATTATGCTGGAAAAGAGTGCATTTTCAGTCTCTCTGAGGACATTCCCAAAGAGCACAGCTACCATTATGCAAACTGCTTTAACGAGAGCCTGGCCATCTCTAATAACCACCTACTGGACCAGAGAGAAATATCAGATGAACTTCTCAGTTACTGGGTTACTCGGGAAAAACAGAGTGATTTCAAATCCAGAGAATAAAGTCTTTTCTCTATTTTCAGTTGGTCCAGTACAACCACTCCTCCTTGGGGTATTTTTCCCTATTTTCACCAATCCTGTGCTCAGTACCATGGGATGTTACCACACGGCAATACTCTGGCTTGGCTCACACTTGGAGTCAGACCAGTGTAGGGCTGGAACTGAGAATTATTAAGGATTAGTGATTACATCTCCCCCTTGTGCCTGGAAACGCTGCGAGAGGCTACGAACCCACGTTCTGCCACTGTTTATCATCAGAAGTTTTCTTTAACTGGGAGAGACAGACCTTAGAGCAAAACTGAACCCAGTCCAGCAGCAGAGGGCAAGGGTATGACATGGTCAGAGTACCAGAGCATTGCTTGTGCTGTGGGTGGGCACACAGCTGAGCTCACACCATGAGTGCACACCTCATTTGTCAGAAAACACTGGGTTTTGCTAAACTTTGCAAATCAAATGCTTCCCAGACTGTCTGTAAGTGCATTTCCCTTCATTAGCACTAAGATCAACAATTTAGTAGGAGGCAGCTAGGGGATAGCAAGACCAATCCAAACAGTTTTACTTAAATTCCATCTAAATGAACCCAGTTTTCTGGGCTTTTAGCAATGGAGGGATAATGTATGCCTATTAAAGAGCATGTCAAAGCTCCAGTCACACAGTCTGGGCATTCAGTTAAAGTGAAGGTCACAGATCTGTGCCCTGGGGCCAGGGGAGAAAGGCTCAGAGGAAGAGGAGTGGCCATCTGGTCCCTCGCTTATGCAGAGGTCACTGCTTTCTGTCACCCCCCCTGTGGCCTCTGACTTCTAGGACTCAAAGAGAAGGAAAAAAAAAAAAAGCCAGGCATGATGAAAGTGGGGCCCTGATGTGCTGAGACAACTCGCTAAAAGAGCTCTAACTAAAAACAGCCACATGCTCTACGTGGTTAAAGGGACAGCTCTCCCCTCGCACGCTGCAATGCCGAGACCTGCACGGGTGCATTTTTCCACACGTGGAAAATAGCTGGGATAAAGTACTGAGCATGGTGAAAGCCTACCAAGCCTCCAGCAGCCCTACCGGGGAAGCCATGAGCCTTTTGTAATACACAAATACAGCAGCAGCATGATTGGGAGGGAAAGAGAGGGAAAAACCAGAAGTACAGCCTGTTTGCAAAGCTCTCTGAAGTGCCAGATACTTGCACATGCCTGAAAATCAGATTGATGCTATTCATGCCCGGCGTGCTCGTTTCCTGCTTGGCAATGGCATGTGCACTGAATCGAATCCACTAATTGTTCCGTCTGCACCACGATTTGCAAACGAGATCGCTTAGGAGCCAAAAGAAAATAAATGAGGTGTTTATTAGAAGGAAGGCTGATTTCATATTCTTCATAAAAGCAAAACAGCTCAGATGCTCAGTGCCATCTCCAACCCGCCTTTCTGGTTGAGATGTGACTTTGAGCTGCTAAAGCTTTTATGCCTCTGGAGATACTTGTTCAGCATTCAAAGCAGAAAGGCATTATAGCAACTCTGCCATCTATTTTCAGAGTAAACAGGTTTCTTATTCATTAATTACATGGGTCTTCAGATAACACACCAAATTTCCCATTACCTGGACTCTGTGCAGTTTGTTCCCTGCATGCCAGCACACTGCAGACTTTTTATCAGGCAATTCTGCTTCGTTTTAATCTGTGATTTATCTGAGGGCCCAGCATTGTTGCCTGAAGGGTATTGTTTAAGTAACAATACTGATGTACACATTCCCACATCAAATGTCAAGGGAGAAGAGGGCTGCTCCAGAGGATGCATGGGCTCAAAGGAAATCATTAAAAGCCACTGGCCTGCAGAAACTAAATTGTATTTGAAAAGAAAAACTAACAACAGACAGGAAGCTACTGGCAACCAGGCACGGCTTAGGAAAGTGGCTCTGGGGGGGAATAGCTCAGTTTCCCCTTACAAACTCTCATCGTGGCCCAGATTTCTTTCTTAGGCAGTGACAGACACAAATTTAAATTCCAGCTCATATACACAGCCGCGGCGCACGGATCGGTGTCGTTTGGATTTAATTCTTGTTTTTCCCCAAAGTGCAGCGGCGTCACACCACGTCCCTTTGAGGCAACCGCAAACCTGCCACCGCCCATGGACAGAGCTGGGATTTCACCAGCCTTGCTCGCTCCCTGCCAGCTTTGAAGCCACTGGAAATTAGTGCAGCCCCATCAAAAGCAACAACTCCAATTAAAAGCTGTTGAGAGCCTTCCCCACTTTATATCCCAAATGTGCTCCTGTTAAAGCACACCCTCGAGCAAGCACAGATCAGTCTCGGGAACACCACAGTTTTGTGACAACGGGAAAAAGAGATGCTTCATATTTGCTGACTCTGTCTATATTTGTTCAGGAAAGAAGAAATATTTATTTCTAGGATGTGATCTGCACTGCGATGCACTTAGAAGCTACTTTTAAATTAAGGGAAGGGCTCAGTGCTATTTAAAAGTGAATCAGTGCAATGCAGGGAGAAAGTAAACCATTACTTTGGTCAGAATAATTTTAAAAAGAGCTAATAAGGCAAGACTTCATTATCTCATTCCAGCTGCTCAAAAAACATCAACAGATGCTACTAACATGCCAAGGATGGAGGCAGCTTCCAAAGCTGTTGAGCAAAAAGCCCTCAATCCAGCGGAGCAGCATAGCACCTAAGCACTTTACAGCTGAGAGTAATGCCACCAAGTGTTGACTTTGTGGCTCTGATCCCAGAAAAGTTAGCACTTCTGGAGACTCCAAGGAGATGGGTACTACAGCCCCTGAAAAGCCCCAGGGTGCTGGCAGGAGCCCACACAGATGCCACTCTCCACGGACACATCATCTCAAAAAGTTTCTGGCTCTGTGCGTACCTGTTCTTTGAGGGAACGGCGCATTTTAGCAAAGAATTTGGGGCAGGACTTTGAGCCCCACAACATCTCTTTTCCTCCAAGAAGCCCCAAATTTTAGCAGATCTTCAGGAGCACATGGGACAAAGCTGTTAGCACCAAGCTCTGCAAGCACTTCCCAAGATAAAGGAGCTACATAGGTGCAATTTCCTTAGGAAACCAATACAGAGCAGAGGGAAAAAGGGAGGATACCCTCCTTGTTTGGCACCACCAGACTTCACCAGCAGGCAAAACCACAGCTACTTTAAATGCATTGTTTTGTTCAAAAATCAGACTGTTTTACTTTGCAGCTCCAGAAGACCACATTCCTGGCTCAACAATATGATGGCACCTCCAGCAATTAGGAGTTCATTCACAACTGACACACATCAGCACAGCTGACATTGCCTGGTCCGGGCCCAATTCAGGAAACATCCCTCCTAAGAACAGCCAACTAACAGGCTCAGCCTGGGTTTATAGGTTCTCCAGCCCACAATGCCATATTAATGTCCAAGATAAGCTGCAAGTCCAGCAGGTCTCACAGATCATCTCTCAGAACAATACAAAATACTCTCATCTTCAGGGAAAAAACTATTTCCAGTGTACTTCCCACTAAGGAAGGGACAGAGGAATAAGATGCTAATTCATCTGCAAATATAATTAAACTCTGCAACACTAAGACTTCACTGTTAATTTAGTTGCAGGTTCATGTCATATGTGCAACAAATCATAAACAGGCCTATTAATTTGCAACTTTACATATAATATATTCAGAACATAGCATAAAATGGCAGGAATATAGGCAGTTCCATCTAAAACTCTGCAGTTGGTAAATTAAATCTATTTGCAGCAAAGTAAATTGAAAAACATACTGAACTTATTACTGTGTCTAGTTTAATATCTACAAATGGGTTGGATTTCTCCAGGTGAATATTAGCCATATGTACTGAAAGAAATTTGGCTGTTTCCATCTCTCTGCTTACAATATTGCTCTCATCCTGGAGGGGCTAATCAACCCTGACTGGCACTGGGGCTTGGGGTGAATGATGGGGCACATAAAAGTTTCAAAATTTGACTGTCCTCCAAACATTCAAAGGAATAAATACTGTATTTTCAAAACACATCAATGCTTTTTAATGACCCTGCAAGATGTCAGAGGCACAACTGGAAAAACCAAGGTGTTTTGGTCCTTCACAGAAGCATTTAGATGTTTTCATACCCTGGGGACCCATCAAACATGCACTCAGGAAGGTCAGGGATGTCCCACAGGCTATTACAGCTGAGGCCTTAGGACACAAAGCAGGGTTGAGCAAAAATTTGAGTAGGAAAAAAATACTCATGTAAAATCTTTTTTTCACCCAAGAGAGTCTCTAGTGGTAGGATCCCTTCACTCCCGAGCCAGCAAACCCAAAGACAGTTGGACTAAATGTCTAACCAAGACACCCAGCCTGAGCTGTGCAAGGATTTTTTAAACTTTGGAAAGAAAATCCAGACCAGTACGTGAGACTGTGCATGAATTTCATTTTCAGAAGAAAAACATCCCCTTTCTTCAACCCCACCACACTGCCCCTGCCTAATGGGCTTTATTTAAACTGGACTCGCCAACAGCTCCCCCCCCATCCCCCCTAATACTTTCAATCCATAATGCCTGAAAGGCTCTTTCCCTGGACCTTGCACGGTTTATAGGGTTAATTGAATGCACACTGATCTACTAAGTGTCCATAAGAAGAAGCACCATTCTTTAAGATGTCATTTCTCCCCCCGGCCCCCTCCCCGGCCCCCCGGACAATGCTGCGGGGCTGTGCCCGGCCAGGCTTGGCCCCAGTGAGGTATTGTTCCCCTGCCGGGGGGGCCTTTGGAAAACAAAGCAAAACAAAAGAATCCCTCACATGCCTAAAAAAGGAGACTTCATGCCAGAGCTAACCTTTGAAGATTTATTCCTCACTGCCCTTGTGACCCAATTCAACCTCCATTACTCAGGAATTCCCCAGACGAGCTCTGAAAGGCAAGGATGGAATTTCGGACTTTCTAACTCATTTGTTTGTGCAGGACAGGGTGGTCTGGCAACCCTGGCCAGACAGGGAACTCGTGTGCTGGGAGAGGCTTTATATAAATATACGTCTGTATTTATAGGTACTTTAGGTATTAAATGTAATTGTCATGACGATTCACTCTCCCTCTGCTTAAAATTGCAAATCCTCACCTTGCACAATGTGACTGGATTGTAATAGGCTTTTGTGTGGTTGCTTCCCTCAAGCTTTAGAATTCACCGCCTACTTTTGGGGCTGGAAACTGGAGGGGAAAAAAATAAAGAAAAAAGAGAGGCTCATCTACATCATAAAACTGAAGCATGTTTCTCTTGAGAATATCTCTAGTGGGGTGAGAACTTGGGAAATGCTCTTTTGGGACATCTGCTCCAAAACACCTCTTGCAACAAAGCCTTGGGAGGGCTGTGGGGTGAGTGTGATCCACGATGTGCTGGGCTAGGCAGATCTTAATGCAGGGCCAGGGGAAATGCCCGGAGAGATGAGTCTGTGCCTGGCAAAAAGTCAGGGAAACCCTAAAGGAAAGATATAAGAGCTATAAAGTCAAGACAGACCCACCCCAGGAGCATTATCTCTGCATCACTCTTCTGTCTGCAGATGGCTTTCTCAACAGCACTGGGGGGGCTGGGGGAAGCAATCCAATTTAACACTAAAAACTTGGAGGAAATAGCTTAGGAAGGAGTCATAAAAATGTCACATGTGCCTAGTCTCATTAGTCTAGCAAGGGATGTGTCCCCCCTGCAGCGTGCCAAACGCAAACCCAGGCCGAGAGTGTGATTATCCCGGGTCCAATCTGAGCCTCCCAGTTCGAGCCCTGATCTGCTGGGTGGCCACAGTCCATGGAAGCAAGGCTGTCATAGCCACTGATGTCTGGGGCTGGAGCTGCACCCTCTTTTCAGGGTCCACTTTCTCTCCCTGCACAGTAACACAGTGTGTGAGCTTTTTGGCCCAGTATTTTGCTCAGGGCTCACTAATCAGCCATTGTTATACCCTTGGACCCTTCCTCCACCATGGCAAGGGGGATTTTGCATGCCTCAGGTGCTGGGAACAATGAGGTCTCGAACTCGGGAGGAGGGGGGAAGTTCTCTCCTCATGGGTAGTGGTAGGTGACAAAACCTGGCTGGATGGAAAATAACTGCCTGGTTCTCCTGCTGCCCACCAGCCACGTTCTGCAAAAACAGCTACAAGCTGCCTGCAGAATTCCTCAGCTTCAAAAGAGCTCAAGCCAAGGCACCTCTGCCTCAAGCCAACACCTCCCAAGGTGGAGGGGGACCTCTCCTGGGAATGCTCCCTGCTCCAGTCCCACTGCATTGTGCTTGGTAGAGGAAAACAAACACTGTTAAAGCTGCTGAACACCTCATAAACTGAGAATCCAACAGAGGTTAATCTACAGGAGACCTTAGAGACATTTGTCTTGATAAGACAAGGTGTTCCACACTCCCACAGCACAAAATAAGGCTCCAAAAGACATGATCCTGCCTACTTACCTACCTGGGCAGCAAGGCAGGAGCAGAGCTCTCACAGGCCATCAAGTTCATGACATGAAAATATTCTGGGGCAAATGGAGTTTATACCTCAGCACAGATGTAGCTCTTTGGAGAGCAGGGAGTTGTTGTCTGCTCGCAGCACCATCCAACCTCAACAGCTGGCAACACCCTGCTCTTCACTTACAGCACCAGAAAGATTTCAGCAGCTCTTGACACTCACAAACACAAAGTGTTAAATCACTGAAGCTGCTTAAGTGCAATAATTAATGATCTTACAGCCATTTGTGTGTTAAAAAGCATCGAATTAGAATGGGACCTTTTGATGTTGGCTTTGAATGAGCACGAATGACTCCAGCAGAGCAGGTCTGAATTCCTCCCCAGGCAGGTCACAGAGCCCCATCAAGAGTCTGCAGGCTTTCACGCTCTACATCAGCTCTGCAGCACAGCTCTGGACTGTCTCAGCAGCATCCCACCCCTCCTATTCCTTCCTGTCCCCTCTGAAAAATGACAGTGATACCATTCACCTGCTCTGCTGGCCGTGCATGAATTCCCTCGCTAATCTTGGCGTAGTCCTTTGTAGATGGAGGGCTGCTCTCGGCTGGAGCTGTGCTGATACAGGCCAGCTGGAGCTCTGTTCCATTAAGGGGTAGGTGTTGCTGGGGTCTATGCTCAATACCTAGGAAACAGGCTTGAGAAATGAGGTTATGCACACAGCGTGGTGCTGCACGTGAACTAGTAAAAAGAGCTTTACTTCTGCCTAGTTGCTGCAGCCCTGAGTGACTGCCTGATTACTCCATCTATATACAGTAAGGCTACACTGTAAATATGTCAGCGTGGTGTCAAACAAACCTCAGAAGTGGTAAGTACAAGGTGAGACTCTGGAATGTAAAAACAATCCCCCTTTTTTGCTGGTATCTGCTAAGTACATTGGCTAAATGTCTAAACTGTTCTAGGCAAGAGCTTCAAAGTGACTGTCGCTCAGCACAGCACATCTCAGGTGGATGCAACACAACCCCACACTGGCCGGGGAAAAGTCATCTGCAAAATTCACTATACTATTATCCAAACCATTTACAAAATCACAGCAGACACACCAGAAAGCCTTCTGGATTTATTCTAAAACCTCTCTCCCCAGGAAAGACTGCAGAGGCCCTTGAATCCCATGCAGCCAAACCACCCAAGCTAAAAAGCCCTGTAGACCTAAAACGTAGGGACATCTCCCAAACAAACACAAAGTAGACTGAAACACCCACACTAAGCAAAACTCCATTAAACTCCTGACCCTCCTCATTAAGATAAATGAGGTCTGACTGTCACTTTAACTTGCCACCCTTTCACTTAAAGCTGAGAAGGAAGCAGATGCTTAATTAGCATCCCTCATGGGTGTTCACAGGTCTTAGTGTAAGGAGGAAGCAATCTGCTACTTCTTCGAAATCCTGGGTGACATTCTCTGTGCACCAACAGCATCGCATGTTGCTCAAGTCCCTGGAGGAACAGAACTCCAGGTATGAAACTCAGGCTCTGCCAGGAGCCCAACTCTCACCTCCCTGTCCCAAGGCAGCCCAAGTCAAATACCTACAGCTACAAGGTCCGTGTGGTCTCTGTAGCTGTGGGTAAAATTAAATATTTGCTGGTTCTTAGCCAAGATACCTCATCCACTCCAGTTACAGACCCAGGAATGGAGTACTGTACAGACAAAACCCTCATACACTAATAGATGTGCAGTAAAAATAACCCAAACAAATAAATAAACAAAAAACCCCACCAAACCTCCCAAAATCTGTTTTCAAAACTTTTTAAATTCCAAGGATTTAAACCATTCATTTGAGGACCAGCAGCTACAAGGTGACTCTGACACAAACCACAGAACCCTAACAACAAATGATGTGTATACGAGTGGAAGGCTTCAGTCTCTTTTCAATCCTACAAAGACAACTTGGATTTAACACACTCATGAGTTTCCCTGGGATCTTGCATCTTCCAGTACTACTCACCCAAATCTCAGGAAGGAATTACTACAAGGAGCACTAAGAAGGAATAGGAAATTCCCAAGGTGCCAAGACTGTCTAAATAAATCACCCTTTGAAGAGCAGTTCAGCCATTCTTGTTCCCACCTGACAAGACACTCAGTGACTTCTTCAGTGAAAACACAGCAAGTCTCCAAGTCAGAAAGAGCAACAGATTAGACCCCTTAGGAAAAAGATAGAATGGACTATTGGCTGTTAAAGAGTCCTTGATTTCAGGAGGATGGGATTGCAGTTCAATTTTATCAGCTGCTCAATAGGTACATTTAGTGAACCGCATTTCTCAGCTCAAGACAGGAATTAGCATTAAACTGTGAGAAAACAAAGTAATTTGATATAAAAACACATGACTGGAGGAGAGTAGGATGGAGACTGCTTTGACATCCACAACACCATGGAAATTTGCAGCTGAACCCATTAAGAAGTCCACAAATACCCTGGATTAAAATCCCAAAAAGTCACCTTTAAGCACCAACCACCCCCCCCCATTTATTTTCCATTAAAGACTCCTGGTTGTGTAAATTGGATTCAAATGAACGTATTTACATTTGCAGTAGGAACCTGAAGTCAGGCTGTCAAAATGTCACTCTGTCACTCATGTTTTCATCGCACCCCATCACAACACCGAGATGTTTCGCTCACCGCCTCGACAGCCGCCTTGGACACAAGGGAATGAGTGGCAGGAAGGAAGGACGGCTGCTGGGAGGGTGTCTTGTAAGGATGCTCTAGTGGAAAAGTGTTATTTGCCTGTGAATTCTGGCACGCCGGGCTCTTATTGTCGTTGGCTTTCAGCCAAGCACTGCCAGGACACAAAAACTCAATTTATGTCGGGATTTTCATTGACTCGCTACCGCTCGTTCCTCGTGGTTTTGGGGCAACTTATTATGGAAGGTGGCACTGGGTAAAATAATACTTACTTTTCACCTAACTATTCATCCTAATTAACAGCATGCCAGGATGGAGAGTAAATTACAGCAGGACAGGATCATCTTCACTGAGAAAAATAGTGTGTTATTAATCTGGGACAATCTATTGTATGTCAAGGATTACATGATTCCTCTCATCTTCATTAAAAAAAAAAAAAAAGCCCCTGGGCAAAAACCAATTCTCTAAAATCAAACAGTTTAGAGCTATAAAATCCCACTCTTCTACATGAAATTTCTGAAGGCAGTAGAAATCTCCAGAATTAAAAAAAAAATCCCAAGTAGGACCAAGATTTACTACTTGAGGCTCAGCATTTAAGGGAAAGCATCACTAAATTATTACTTTCTGTTCTGTAACAGGATGCTCATGGTACACTGGACATGAGGATACTTGCATCAGTCCTTACACAAGGCAGGGCAATGATGAAGAACCTAACGCCATTTCTTCTGGTCTGTGTTCCCAGATGAGTTCTTTCCAGGCTCTCTCTCCAGATCTTTTGGGTAGCAGCTCCCAAACATTTTAGAACCAACTTCAGAAAGCAAGTCAGAGATGCACATGGGATGGTGTGAGACCAGCATTGTAGAGAAGACACATAACCCAAGGGCAGAAATCCACTCTTTTTCAGCTACTACCTGATAGGTATTCCTGCAGGAGAAAACATCCAACTGCTGCCTCTCAGGACCCCGGTTTCACTTGTCTTCAGGAAAAACACCACCAATGCCAGAGTTGCTGTGATAGGGTAAGGTTTTTCAGCTCCTGCCTAGCTGCTTACCATGGCAGAGCAGTCTGCTATGTCTGCTTGTCTTCCTGGGCCCTATGCTGGAAAGAAAAGCTGGAAAACAGGATGCTTGCAGTCTCCAAAACCAGGACACAACCCAAATTATCTCTTAGGAATCACCTCTTAAGCCCAGGTTCTGATTTTTTAAACATAGCTGCTCCCAGTCCACAGATGGAAGCACAATCCATGTATATCCCATGTTCAATTAATAATTTTTTAAAAAAGAAAAAAATACTTATTCTCAATACCCCTATGTTGCTCTTTTCTCTGAACCAGCTGTTTTGGACCCTGTCAGAATCAGGAGCTTGCATTAACCAGAGCTGATGTACTAACCCATCAATTCTGCACTCCTCTGAGATGGTGCTTTCATGCTCATTATCCAAAGCCTAAATTGCCAGGAATTATATACCTTCACTCTGCATATCAGCAGGAAAAGGGGGAAGGAAAAAAAAAAAAATCAAATACAATTTACAAGCCCACAATGTAATTAGGAGAAAAACTTCCAGTCCTGAAGCGTTTGTCAGTTTTTCATCCTGCAAAATGCATACTAATCCCCTCTCCCTGCCCGCTGCCTGGGATTGCCATTACTCCGCTTCCACAACATGCCAGGAATGATCAGCATTAGGCCTTCCTAATGTGTCTCCGAAACAATAGCAATTACAGAGTCGTCCATTCATATCTAAAGGCTTACAGACTACAACTTCCCTCAGGAGGCTAAAGACATTTCATCGAAGCAATTATATTTATGTAGCATTAAAGTACTTTCTTTAAAGCCACAGCAGTCACCCTTTTGCATTTGAAGCAGAGCGGTAACGAGGAGCTCTCTCACCCCATCCAAACTCCTCCAAGCATATTTTTTGCCTGTTTAAAGATTGCTAACACACACACACACACACACACCTTGGGGGTTTTGCTGCCTTATTTTTAATGTTATTACACTCCTTTCCCCAAGGGATCTGACATGCAGATTGGAGTCTATTTACATGACAAGGGACCAGAATGGAAGAAGCTCATCAGTTTTTTCAGCTTTCCCAGCTCTCATCATGTCATCAAGGACCTTCTGATGTCTGGCAATGCCATGAAGCCCCAACTTCCAGGATTTCACAGTTCTGTCAACCTTAGCTCTCGTTATGCTAAAAGCGAGATGTTTTCAAGCTTCTTTTTTTCTCACGAATCACAAATGCTGGGAACATTTTTTAAGGGTATCAGCTAAAAGTGAATAGGCGACCTAAAGCAAATAATAATTTCTTATTTTTTAATATCAAGAACCCAGAGGACGTGTTACGATTTTGGGAGCAAAGAGACAGCTCAGACCAGGTTTTTAATGCTGGAAGCTGTCAATACAGAACATCATTAATTTTCCACTCTTCTACCTCACTTCTCCTACTGGAAGCAAAGCAGCTCCCTAGAAATATTCCACCTATGAATTTCACAGCATGCCTCACAAAATCAAAACGCGAAGCCTTGGCGTGACGTCTCAAATCTCTGCCATTCAACAGCTGATCATATTTTCCCTTTGAGCCGCACCAGCTGCACTCCACCGGCACGCCTGGCTCGCGCGGGGCTGCCCGCGGCAACTTTGGCATCCCGGCTTGAAAAGACATTTCCTTCCAGGCAAAGGCTGTGCCTAAGCTCTGGTACGCAGGGGGGGATTTTTTTAGTGCTTGAAACACTAATAAGAGGAAGGGATTCCTCGCATTTGGCCAACATTTCCTTGGATCTGGGCTCTCCGTCTTCCTTCCTGAGCTCTTTGTGTTGGAGGGCAAGAGCCATCACGACTCCACACACAGGTGCTGCCCAGCTCATGACCTCAGAAGGATCTCCCTGCAGCTCTCCTGTGCTTTTGGGGTAGGGAAACCACCAGCCTGAATTTTGAAGCCGGCAGAGCACCTTGCAGGCATGAAACCTCACCCCATCCCTCCTGTCTCCCTGGGTCATGCTGCAGATGCCGCAGGCTGGACCAGCCCCTGGCCGCTTTGCCACGCCGCAGCCAAGCGTTGTCCTGGCCTAAGGATGAACTTGTTGCCATGGCAGGAGTCGAGGCATGCACTGCGCTGCCGGCATGGCAGCGAGCGGCGCTCGGAGCGCCGGCTGCTCCGCCACAACGGCTTTTTGTTGTTCCTTTCTCACAGCGCACCCGTCCTCTCTCCGTGCTGGAGCAGCCTGGCAAAACCCAGCTGACCGTAAAGCACAGCAGCACCGTGGCTGAGGGCCCAACACCGCTTTTCTCTGCTGCAAACTCTGCCTCTTCCCTGCCTGCTGCAGGGCACAGCATGGGAAAGCCGATGCCATGGCACAGGCGAGCGTCCCACTGCAAAGACAGGACATAAAGGGATGATGAAGTTTTGAGGCAGGAGCTCTGTCAGACAGGGAAGATCTTAAGAGAGGGGAAACAGCATCACTCCAAAAGGAGGTTGTCCCCAGCTAATGCATTTCCTCACTGCTGCTGGAATGTTTGCACAGGACAGGCTTAGCTTGGCTGCCTTTTAAAACTCTCTTACAGCTTTGATTAGCCTTGCTAAAACTAAGGGCATCTCTCTTTCACACACTAATTAAGGACAGGCTCAGAAGAGGCTGGTATCCCTCATTGCTGCAGATTTTAACAAGAAGAAATACAAAGGTAGACTTAAAATTAAAAGCAATGCTCCTTCCTGAGCAGTGGTTTCAGTGCCTCGGAGATTACAAGCCAGCCCCGCTCTGCGTGTCAGCAAGCCTTTCCAAAATAATGAGCTTGCTTCCGTCCCAAGCAGCTCCTGTTGCACTGGAGAAATGAGCAGAAAGGTATTATGGGCTCACACTCACCAGATGGATGTCCTGCTTTGTTCTCCGCTTACTGAAAACCCTACACATACAGTTTGGATTATCTTCATTGTAATTCTAATCACCACCTCTCTGTTAGGGAAGGAGGGAGAAAGGGAGGGATCCTTGCCTCTGTCAGGAGAGCTAATTAAAAGTTGTGAGTCATCCAGACTTCTCGAACATAGGAAATGCTTTTGGAAGATCAGGTAATCTCTCATTCTTGGGAGAACCTAGTTAGTAAAAGCAAAATTAAGCAGGCTCCCCTTGGGCAGGGAGCTGTAGGAGAACAAATCCGTTTTCCCCACGGGATGCAGCAGTGTGAATCATCGAGGTGCTTCAAACACATGCAAACCACTGTCTAAAGCAGAAAGGCTCGTACACGTTCCCCAGCACAACAACACAAATACCTCCTGTGCACCTACACCATGCCGACTTTTAAAACTCCTTCTCTAAGAGGCTTTTACATATGAATATATATGGTGCAGGGACTTCTGTTTTCCCATGAAAGAACTTCTGACCCCTCTGGCTGGTTCCCGGATGGTTGGGCACAAGCTCAAAGGTCTCAGAAAAGTCAGAGCCAGGAGGCTCATGAAAATCGACAGCTGGCAGTGGCGTGAGGTCCACGCAGTGCCCCAACTCCTCAGCCCTGATTAGGCAGAGAGCAATCAGCACCGAGCAGCCGCCCGGAGGCACCCGGCCTCCCCGGCCCCACTGCGGTGGGAAGGAGCTGCCGGTGCTGGTAACGAGCTCTGACAGCTTCAAGTGGGGTGAGGGCCCCCCGCACCAGCTTGGCAAGGACAGTGTGCAGGCAATGGGCCCCCAAACCCGATGGGGATGGGAAGATCTGGGGAGGGCCAATGCACCATCCCCCTAATTCCTAGAGATACACAGTTGCCTGAGATTAGTAGCGAGAGCCAGGCTTCCCAAGGCGTCAACCAGCACACTGCTTTGGCCAAACAGTCAAATCTGGATCCTTTAAGTGTTGCACCCAGAGTCTGTATTTAGGATTTTGACCAGTCCTTGTCATTTAGAGATGGTGGGTGTCTTCAGAGCTTGAGCCCTTGTGAAGGTCTACAGCGCCCAGGATGTCCCAAGGGACAAGAAAGCTGTTTTCTCTTTGGTCATGAAAAAAAGCTTTACAAAAAGGATTATTTCTGCTGTCATCTTTCCAATGGCCAGTCCAGCATGTGAAGACTTTTTCTTCTCGTTCCCCTCCCTTTTTTTTTGACAGACAATTCAAGCTGACCCCCTTGGGGCCCTGTCTCTTCTCCTGAGCATTAAGATCACTAATGAAAGATGCAGTCAGGACTTTCCTTCCCGCCCCTTTACACGTTGCCGTGGGAAACTGTGGTGAGCTGGACACGGCTGCTGCTCTAAGGAAATAAAAGTGCCTTGGCAAGCACCCTCACCCCAGACAGAGCTGCCATGCTGGGGCCCAAAGGGATGTGACTGCACTGCTTGGCCATTCATGGCAATGTCACCACAAGAGCCCAGGACAAGAACAAACCTTTGGACTGAGGCTGAATGTCCCACTGCCCTCTGGGGAAGATGCTGGGCTGCAGGGAAAAATATGTTTGTGGGCAGACACCACCAAATAACAAAGGAAAATGAGACGGACTGCTGTGTCCGCCTGATCTTTTTGGAGATTTGCTCAGTACCATAAATCTGTTTGGATTCAAATTAATTTTGAGGCTTTGCTTCATGTGAACCCCAAAGGCCCTGAAGAACCTCTGGGCAAAAGAATGCTCCAGCTGATGTTCCTACCTTTCTACCCAAGGCACATCCAATCAAAAATAGACACAATTTTACCAAAGCCATCTGCAAACTAATTTTAACTGGCACAGCCTGGGAACCTGGACATTTGCAACCAGCCCATCCCAAATACACATTAGCCCTGACTTTTTTTTGTACATGAAGGCTTAGGAAAACTTGAATCACACTTTTGCAATGCTTAGTGAAGCCATGAATCCAGCTTGTGCAGTCTTGGTTTTCCTGGTCCTCCTTTCTGAATCCATGACATCCTCCTTGATGAAATTTCACTGTGTCCCTTCCCTTTCTGACACCGCCAAATCAGCATTCCTCTGAGTCTCAGCAAACAGTGCTATCCTTGGTAGGGCAAGCTACGGCTTGGGATGAAAATGGGCATCATCCTGCCCACTGAGCTGGGCAGGGAATGCCATGCACTGCACTCAAAAGCCACCAGGCAACCTGCAGTGCCATGCTCCAAGATGAGAAAAAACACAAGCTCCTGCTCCTGGCCAAAAGCATCTCACAGGGATCAGCCATGACTTGATCTGGCAGGTTTGCTGTCCCTGCCCTTCCCGGGCACAGCAGGCAGGAAAACGCTGGGTTTTTCCTTGATGAATAAGCACAGAAGAATCGATCAAATGCAGCAGAGTACAATGCTACAGCTGAAGTATGCACACACTGAACTTTTCTGCTACTGCAACACCGCCACTCATTTACACACCAGCAGCCTAAAACTATCTCTTTTGTACACCCAAATTGATCCTCACTCTTAATTAGTGCTCTCAGTTGCAGCAAAATTTCATTTGTTTCTTCCAAATGTGGCCTGATCCATTGTCCCTCTCCCTTGACCTGTGAAAATTAGTCATTGAGCTCAGTGACAGTGGTAAGTGCAAAATGCAGCATCAAAGGGACATAATGGGGCCTCTTAGGACTGACAAAAAAACACCATTAATCAAGGCATGCTCAAGAGGCATGTGAGTGGTGCAGGAGTGTGGGTCCTCCCTCGGAAGGCGGGATGCAGAGGGATGTGTGGGTGTAGGAGAACTCCCCCTGCCCCAAGAACTGCAGACTGCCCCAGACACCCAAGCATTGCTGCTTCATGGGCAGATGGTCTTTGTTCTGTATGTCCCAGTCCCAAGCATTTGTACACCTGCTTTCCAATAGAGGTTACAGAGATGCACTTTTCCAGGCTACTCCTTAGCTTGGAGAGCAGGAATGGAGCTCATCTTTAAAATGCTCTTTAAAACCCTGCTTTTAGCTCGTCTGTGGCCCCTATTCTGTCAGGAGTGACATACAGGATGCACACCAGATCAGGAGAGAGATGTCAGCATCTGTTTTACCAGAGCAAACACGAGAGTCTGCAGATTCACAGAGGTAAACACATGACACTGTCCATTCAGCAGCACCTTGCACTGACTCCCTTCTGTGATCCCAGAACCAAGCTAAGGGAGAAGACATAAACTGCACAAACAGACCAGAGAGGTGTGCTGCTGGGGAATTATCCCAGAGATCAAGACCCAAGAGACCTATGGACAAACATGCACTTGTACAAAGATAGGGCAGCCCTGCTGTCAGTGAACCAGCAGCAGGGCAGCTGAAAGAGTAAGGGACCAATTTTAGCTGGTCTGGCAGAGAGAGTTTTAACATCGGAAAACTAAAGCAAAGAGGTAAATCTCTTCAAAATCCCAACCTCAGTAGCAAACAGTGTGTTTAAACCCTCTCCTGCAAATCCATGTCATTAAACAGAATAACTTGGACTCAGCAAATCCAAATGACTCTCACTTTCAAGGTCCTGCATTCAGAAGCCCACAATGGAGAACAATGAGGTGGGGAAAAAGCCGAGGATCTTGACGCCGCATTCAGGAGGCCATCTGGTCCGGCCAGCACAGCCAGCGCTGGGAACGGGCAGCGTCGTGGGTTGAGATTTAATCTGAGCCACTTATTGGGTGACCTCAGGCGAATCGTTTGACCTCCTTTTGCCTCAGTCAACCCAACTGTAAAATTGGGTTTAAAGCAAGAACCTCTCTGAAAACCATATGCTGTGCCTAGGAGGAGTGGGAGCAGAGTCCCTTCCCAGCAACAGGGCTGCCATGATGGGTAGAGCCAAAACCAGAGCGGAAGAGGAGGTGCATAGAGCTCAGATCCAGCATCCCTTGATCCCTTGAGACATCAGCTCTGACCTGATGTCTCTCCTGGGTCCCATCCTACCAGCTCTGGGAAAACAGCTTTGGCACCTGTGCAGGGCTCACCCATAAGAAGGGATTTGTGAGGTCTGACCTCGCTTATATCACTACTGCACCCAAAGGCCCCAAACATTCAAAGCAAGGTCCTCAAATCCCAGTCTCAATAGTTATTCACTAGATCAAGAGCATTGATTGCGCTGGTCAAATGCCCCACAAAATTGATTCCTACTTACAGTCTTGCCAATAAACAGTGGCAGAAAAGCAGCTCCTCTCTCACCTGGGGCCCAGCCTGGCCCCAGCACTGTGCACCCCTCAGAGAAAAGCAACAGCGCAGATGAAACAGCATGGCCAGCTAACCTGGGTCCCTGAAAAACACAAAACTGCAGCTTGCCCCCCCAGGTGTTCACAAGAGTGTGCAAATCATGGCACTGACCGTAAACACATCCTGGGTTCAGAGAAGGAAAACTGAAGCACAGCAGGTGCATGGATGTCACTGGCCACACCATAGCCAGCTGGGAACCTTGTAGGGCAAAATGAGAGGGAAAGCCATGTAAGCAGAGACCTGCCCTCCTGACTGAAATAATACAGGAGAGTGGCCCAATACTTTGAGGGGAGGCTGGAGCAGAGCAGCAGGCAGAGGGATGAGCAGGGTACAAGCACACAGGGCAGGGGACTGTGCTGTCCCCACAGGACTGCCCATGCAGGTATCACAGAGCTTCACCCTGTGTTAAAAAAGAAGCAGAGAACTGCCTCATACTGCAGGTGCAGGCTGCAGAGATGTCAGAACTTCCTCAGCTGTGCTCCAAGAGTTAATTGAGACAAATAACTCAACAGTGCTGCCATTAATGAAATTCTTCTGATATATTTCCCCTGAGCTTTCTATAAATGACTAAGTGACATTACTGCCTGCAGTGCAAACCCCCTATATGAGAGATAACGCTGCCGGAGCTAAGGTTGGCGCATCCACGTTAGAAGCCTTGGAAAGAAGTGCAAGATGATATTTAAATAACTATCACACTGCTAAGAAATGAGCAGCCAAAAGAAATATGGTCTTATAATATGCTCAAGTCTCAGGATGAATCCTGGCTGTTACATGCAGACGCTGAAATGCAGTGGGTGGTAAGTGACAAACTCTTTTAATCCAGCAAATCTACTAAAATTCCCAGTCAAATCTCCCCAATTTTCCCCTGGTGACTCCTATATTTGTACATTTGTTTTGCAGCACACACAGGGCCAACTACTGCAACAGTACAGATGTGAGAGGAAGCATCACGTGAACCAGCATGTCCTAGGGGCAGCCAAAAGAGCTGATGGAGGGAAATAACCCACTCACCCATCATATCCATCTCCTGGAAACCTCTCACCATGTTTCTGCTTTACTTAATTTCTTTTCCTTTCCTTTTTTCCTTTAGTAATTCCTCATGGGTATTTTCCCCTCTGAGACGAACTGCTGCAAGCCCAGAATTTGCTCTGGGCTTGCCATAAGCACTCAAATCACAGACAATATAGAAACATCACTGGCATCAGGGCTGAGCCCTTCTGCTAAGCTCTGGAGAAGAAAGGGCAAAAAATATGAGCAGAGCCACAACAGGGGCAAAAAAGTTCTCGTTTATGGATGGAGGAAACTTGGCACATAACACCAAGAGTTAAACTGCAATAAAATTCAAATTACCATTAGCAAAAAAATTCCTGGGAGTGAAAGTAAGATGTCTCCAGAGCTGTAACTGACACCAGGGCAGACCTTTACCTGCAGCACATTTTGCACCAGTAAAACAAGGAGTTACAAAAGTATCCCACCTTCAACTGCAAAAACAGGTTACCTTGTCCTAAGCGTAAGCCATAGGTAGGGCTGTGCTGACAACACAGATACTATACAGGCACAAGAAAAACCAACAGCAAACCCATGTGTTTAAGGTCTGCCTTCACATTTTGAGCTGAGACTTGCAATCTGCATCCCAACAGTGGCATTGCCCAGGAAATACCTTGGTGACAACTTTGGTGCCACCTTATTTAAACCTTAATTTAAAATGCTAACTTCATAATGAGTGGAACAAAACTGTGTAAAAACATTTCCCACTCTAATCCTGGTTTGATCCCCCCCAGTATGGCCTTCTTTTGTAATTACATCCCTTTGTGATCTCACTCTAATGCCTTGTATTGTGACCCATAAAATAATCAGCCCCCTTTGTCTCTCCCTAATCCTTTTAGACTTCCTTCTTGTCTCTACACTCTTATAAATGCTGCCATTATTTGGGCTCAGCAGCTCTTCCCACCACCCCAGAGCCTGGAAAGGGGGCTGCAGGTTAAACCCTGAATATATTCTGTGCAGAGGAGCTGAAACGATGGGAAGATCTTTGCTGCTTTAAAATTCCTGTGATTCCCAACCTCCTCCCCTAGCCACACAGCTTGGCAGGGAAATCAACATGCACGTTTGCATATGCACCAGCCCTCCCCACTTCCATATCTTACTGATGACCTGAAGACCTTTGGCCTCCAGGTCACAGTGGCCAGTGTGTTTGTGGGGACAGCGTGCTTGTCCCCAGGCTGGGCGAGGGAAGCTGCTGCTGCTGTCTGCAGGGATCAATGCAGAGAGGAGTCACAACATCTGCCTTGCCCAAGCCATCAATCCTGCCCTCCTGCTGGCAGGGTAAGTGCCATGGACAGCCACACACGGTGGGATGGAGAAGCAGAACTTGGGACAGGATGCAGAAGGAAAGGGGGTCAGGGAGAAGAGAAGGGCACAGGGATGTGTGCTGCTTAACTACAAACCAGTCACCCTGCAGCAAGACAGAGTGAAGAAAATGTCTTTACAAGCTCAGATCTGTCCAGAATTATTATCAGGTCCTGCAGTACTTCAAATACTGGGCAGGTCCAATTCACCAAACTTCAAGAAATCTTTGGCTCTAAATTGCACCATTTTAATTCCTCTCTTTCATTTTTTTTTTTTTTTTTTAGATTCAGATCAAACAGGCAAAATTGCTACTCTCAGGCTGGTTACGTGCAGAGCCTGATCTGATACCCAGTTTGACGGTGATTTCCAATTAGTGGTAACTGCTTGTTATTGAGTGATATAATCAATGGGTCTTACTCCACTGGCTGGGCTGTGATTTATGATGATGTGGAGCTAGGTCCATCAAATTACAGCACTGGCAAAAAGGGCTGGAAATGCCACGGGACAACACAATCAGAGCAAGTGAGGCCAAGCTAAGTAGTGATGAGAAGAAAGGTGGCAGCATTCTGGGGAGCCCACCTTCCTAAGGAGTGGACTCTGGATGTTACAATTGCTCAGAGGGTATCTTCATCCACAGAGAGCCAAAGCATGTTCAGCTTCTGGCACGCACAGGGGAAACCCAGCTCTTCAGAGACCTGTGAAAACACAGCCAAGCAGTGCCTCCAGAGAACACTCTGACTATGAAACTGATTTTAATTAAGACAGCTTGGAGTCATGCGAAACTACGAAACTGTCATTGAGAGACAGAAAAGATCTGTATTCAATAACCTGATCAGATTATAAAAACATGTTGCATTCCACAACCTTTTAAACTAACACACCAGGGTTTGAACAGACACAGAAACAGCAACTGAAAGAATTCCAACCGGGGTGTTAGGCAGAGGGTAAAAATGCTGAGGGCCTCCTCACTCAGCTCAGTCACACGTAGGCTTCTTGCACACGCTTGTGCTTGTTCAAAAGAAAGTTACACTATGAAAATATTATCAGTGTTTTCAGCACCTGACCGCCCAGTCCACAAACCAGCCAAAGTCTGCTTCCTTCCACTGAGTATCTTGGATTAATAATGGTGACATAAACAAATACTCCAGAATTTAATGAAATAAATTTGATGAGTTAATTTTTAGGAGGAAAGGTTTAAGATGCACCCCCTTGGTGAGGAAACTGCCAGCACCTTGAGCCCATCAGGGCCGCACGCGCGGCGGCTGAGAGCAGCATATTCTTCCAGTTAAATTCTACTCAATGCCAAGTGTTGAAGTAAATTTGAAACATAAAAATATGATATCCAGCCCACATTTCCTGAATGCAAATATGTACATTCCTCCGAGCCAAGAAGATTATATTCCAAGCAATAATACAAAGCCAGGGTCTGTAACAGTGATATGAGACTAACAGCCTGCCTTTGAAGACAGCGAAAAGTGCAACAGAGCTCTCGAGGGGCTCCGCTCTGTCAGATCTCTTTTATTCCTCAGTAGCACGGCCTTGATCAACTTTCAAGATTTTTGTTTGTGAAAGGTTTTTATTTCTCCTTTGCTTTTGTGTTCAGATGTCAGGCTCAGAGGGAAGAAGAGATCAGCACTGGGATGAGGTTTTACCCACCGGCAGTATTTACTCTGCTCCGCAAAGGTCTGCTTAGCGCTTGGGTTTTTTTCCCTTCCAGCCAGCCAGCACCCATTCCTTCGATGCAAGGGTCCTTAAAATGGGGATAATTACCCTTCTCTTTTCACTTGCTGATTGGGACTTGGAGCAAGGAAAGACACTATCTCTTGTGTGTAACCACCCTGAGACTTGGGGGCTCAGGGTACAACTGTGATTCATTCTCAGGAGATTTCATCTACGATTAAGCAGAGTCCTAAGTGCAAGTGTGTGTTCCTGCGGTTCAGGCACAGCAGGGGAACTTGCCCTAAGCAGCAGGTTACATTTGCCCACAACATCCTGTTTTATTCCCATTATCTACAGGCACCTGTGGCATCAAGGCTGGGGGCCCCCTGTTTGTGCTGGCTTCACCCAGACCTTTTCTCAGGGCTGGCAACAAACCAAGCCTGGTGTCAGAATAGAGTCCAGAGCATTTTCAACATGATCTCTTTTTCATTTTGATTCATGTGAAACTACAGCTACAAAAGGAAATGCTATTCAGGGACACACAGCACATCACATACATATTGATGCAGGAGCCAAGATAACAGTGTTTATTGACAATCCACAATCTCAAAGGTAATTCCTCTGGCTCTCATGTCTCCAGTTTACAGGTCCAAGAAGTTTGGCATTGTGCTTGTGCATGAGTTGGCTTCCAGCTCATAAATGCCAGACCCATTCACCAAAAGTGCTCCAAGGTTTAGCACCACAAGACTGACAAGTTTGAGATCCAGCTGCTAATCTGGCACAGCCCCAAAGCCCTTGGCTCCTGGACAATGTCACTTCTTACACTCCTGAAAAGCTAGGTTTGCAGATGGCCACTTCATGCACTTGGGGATTGTTATACATGAGGGCTGGAGTGTTCCCTTGGTGGGCTGCCAGCCGGCCCTGGCGCTGCAGGGAGCAGGCAGAGACACTTCAAAAGACCCCCCCAGTTTGGGAAATGCAGACAAGAACTCAGCCCTCAGACTTTGCCTTAGACTTTTCCTGCTTTGCACCAAAAAATCATGGTGATATTTGCAATTGCAACAGAAGCATTAGTAAGTGGCTTGCACAGAAAGAAGAGCAGTAGCCATCTCGCAGACAAGCTGGAGAACCCATCAGCAAAACTTAACAAACCAGTGTTCTGCCAGGTCTCACAGCTGTACCACATACCCATCCTCACACTCACACAGAAATTACATCCAGCAGCAGCTTCTGGTTGAATGCAAAAAGGATCAGTGGCTGCACTCCCAGAGCCCCCAGACAGTCTGTGGGCAAAGAGGGCCACCAACACAACAGGGACAGAAACCACCATGGACCCCCCCAGCTCTGCCATCAGTCCTGGAACAAACACCAACCAGCAACCAGAGCTGACAAGGGAGAACCAGGAGATCCAACAGGACCAACTGCTCTGGCCAGGGCAATGCAACAGGCTAACGTCAGGTAACATGCAGAGCTGGAGTCATGGCCTGCCCTGGAATTCTTCTTCCCCCACCTTTAAATTTCATTCCCTCACTGGCATTTTCATCTCTCTTCTCCTCCAGACTCCCCCATCAGACAATCTGTCTGGTGTCATTAGCCTTGCCCCCAAAGGCACTGCCACGTTGGGTAGTAAATAAGACCTTGCTGCCTCTACACTGCCAGCATTAAATAACAAAATGAAAGATACCATGACCTTCAGGAGGCCTTTGCCTATGGTTAGGGAAGCACTGCCTGCCAAGCAGAGCCCAGCTGTGCTGCACAGCAAAGGGGCTTCCAAACTCACCACAGCAGATACAAACCACAGACTTCTTCACCACATGATTTTAATGTAACTTACACTCCAACACAGAGAATTTGCTGTTAGAAGGTGGTTTTTAGTTTTCTACTCAAGAAAGCTGATGAGCTATTCTTTCACACATGGACAGCTACACAGATTAGATGCCAGCCAGATTTCGACACCCGCTCCAGGGTTTTGCTCTCTTCCCTCTCTTTAATCCCACCCATCCACGAAAACCCAGCACCCACCATGCTGCCCAACAAAGCCAGTGCCCCTTGTGGGATTGCCCTGTGAGGTGGGGGTGGGACAGTGCCCGTACTTACTCGCTGCCTGAATCTTCGCCTTCCGGCTCACCACCAGCCCGTAGTGGTTCTGTGCCATGCAGTCGTACTCTCCTTCATCCGAGGAGCCATCTCCCCGGACCCTCTGGAAGCGGGAGACGTAGAGAGACCCGTTGGCCAACATAAAGGCATTCTCACTGTCCACGATCATCACGCCGTTCTTCCGCCACGTGATGGTGATGGGCTGGATGCCCTCCACCTGGCAGTAGAGGATCAAGGGTTGTTCCTGCACAGCTATGTCATCACTAGGCTCCACAACGAACGCCAGCTCGGAGGAACGGCCAAAATCTAAAATGAAGAGAGTAGGGCAGAGTCAGCAGCATGTCCAGGACTGGCAGCAAGAGTCAACTGCCATGGCAGGAAACAGGGGATGATGGAAACATTTTGGACGTGCTACACAGTGCAACTGTTTCTGAGAACCCAAAACCCAGGGGCACCCTTTGCCTCCCAACACTTTACTCTCTTAACCTCGAGGTGCAATTTCTTAAAGCACAACCACAGGCAAAGTCTTTCAAGGCTACCTTTGGAGGCTCCAGTGAAGGGGACAGGCAGGCACACCCCTCCAGCAGCTTGCCAAACCCTGGATCCACTCCATACTCCCCTGAAGATTGCCTCTTCACCTCCCATTGCAGGCGTGCAGCGTTAGACAATTAAAACTTGCACAAGCGTGGGGCATCAGCCATTCCCAGCCCAGGAGCAGAAGTGCACACCAGTGCTGGAAAGCCATTCCTCTCCCCACATAACCAGGCAGAGGGGCTGTGCCGTGCCCCAGGCCCGTTTGCAGCACAGCCGGCGGGGGTGAAGGGGGGACCAGCAGCTCCCGATTCAGACCATATTGCCACCGGCATCTTCCCGACACTTCTCCCGCTTGGCAGAGCAGGAGGCTGTTTGCCTCTCGCACGCAACACCGTGCCCTTCTGTCGCTTTGGTCTCTCTCACGCTGTAACAGGCAAAGCATGGTGCTATTCAGCCCTTAATGAAGAGCAAGTTAAGCACCAAAATACAAATGCACAGTGTTCAGGCTCAGCCACACAAAAGGTTTCTTGCAAAGCAATTACGCTAAACGATGTCCGAGAGAGATAAGTTATTGCGGAATTCGAACCAACAATAGGCAAACCCTGACTTCCCATCACACAGATACATCCCAATTTACTTCTTTTGCCAACAGAACGTTTAAACGCTTCCTCTTTGGCATGTTATGCTTCACTTGGTCACAGCACACCTTTTGAGGGTATAATTTGCCCTACAGTCATGATCAGACACTACAGAAGATGACAGAAATAGAACTATTGCTTAAAGATTGGCCAAAATATACGCAGACATGAAAGAGAAAAAGAGACCAAGAAACAGGAATTATATAGATATTTGAAGGCTGTAAATGCAGGGATGGAGGTGAAGTGGGTTTTTTTAAAGAAGAGCAATGGTGAAGAAATTCCAGCAGAGTAAGAAAACTGTAGTTTCATCCAAATATGGAGAAAGCCTTTCTAGCAGTTCACTTGTGCACTGGCCCTTCAAGGGGTGGTTTCCCAACCTGTGGTACAGTTTCTTTCCTCTTTCGCAGGCTCAGTGGAACCAACTCCACAGATGCTCACAGAGTTTGGATGCACACAAGCAATATCTCTTGGCAAACACCAGCCACAGCACAGGCTTTGTAATGCCTCCCTCATACAGACCCCACCAAGGACAGGATCCCCCCACATCAGCTCAAAAGCAGGGTGGAGGGCAGACTGTTAATGCATGGTAAGAATAACAGAAATGAGAAGAGGCAGTTACACTAGAGAAAGAGAAGAAAAAAAAAGTCTGTCTTTTCTGCTCTGCAAACCCAGGGAGATTTTTTTCTTTCTTTCTGTAAATCCCCACTGCTTTCTACGGCAACTTAAATTGGATTACGGGGGATAAACATTGAGTGCAACCTGAGCCGAGGCAGATGGACGTAGCAGACAAAGCAGTAGTACTGCAGGGCCAGGCCAAAGGTACTGCCAACAAGGTATGAGTGTGTGCAAGGAATGGACAAACCCCACTTAGTGACAGGCACCTAAAACACACACTTTATTAACCCATTAAGTCTTAAAATGTCAGGCTAGCTCCAGCCATCTCCGTGATCTATTGCTCACTGTGACTCCTTTTTTATGAGATAGCCCTGGGGTCCTCTCAGCAAGTCAGACTGCAGCCAGCACAAACCCATCAATTACTTTTTTTTTGGTGAAAATTAAGGAATTAGATGAATGCTCTGCATTTTTCTGCAAAGTGGCCTGAGTCCCAACACCATGCTGGGGCCCCATTCCCTGTGTGGGTGCTCTGGTGAGCTAGGTAGAATAAGGACCCTTGCATCCTGATACTGAGCCAAGAGGGACTTCTGATTCCAGAAAGATTGAAGATTTCAGGATTTAGCCTAATGTGCAATCAGAAAAAAATCCGTAATTAAATAAATGCCCCATCTTCCCCCAGCACCCCAGTACTCTTAGATAAAACAGCTTATTATTATATGTACAATAAAAGGAAGAATCAACATAATTACATGCCCTTCCCACAATTGCTGTCATTACAACAACCATCATTAAGGCCTGTGATTGGAGATAATCATGTTTGCCTCCATAAACATTCGGTCTGCATCCTCACTCCAGGCTGCTCAAACCGCAGGAGTGATGATGTTTGTAATTAGGGCTGGGGTCCTCAGACACTTGCTGGAGTGGGGATGGACACTGATCCTGGGAGTCTCCCAGGGCTGTGCTCAAGAGCAGGATTGTGCCTTGAGGCGTGACACTGTGCAACTGGTTTGTAACCTGTAGACACCTTGCAGTGTCCAGCAGCACCCAAATTGCAACTCAGCTCAGGTTTTTCTCATGGGAAGCTTATCAGACCTTGAAGAAATCCTGCTGCCTCCTTCCTGGAGTTTCAGGGCCAGGTGACCAACTAACCAAATGTATGGGGAGAAGCTAGTTCACCCCATCTGGGGATCTGGGAGAAGCCAAGCTCTGTCCTTCACCTGTCTCAAAGGCAAACTCTGAACACAGAGCCCTCTTTTCCCGGGATGCTCAGGATGAAAAACAAAGGGACAGACGCTCCCAGAGGAATCTCCATGGTGGGACAAACCTCCTGTTTGCTCTAGAGGTCAGCTCAGAGGAGCCAGAGGGAGAGCACAGACAGAATAAGGCGACAACAGTCAGAGAGACCCAATTCCATCAGCAGGAAGAACTGATTGCAGTTAGCAGTGAGGCACAGAAATGATGCTGCAAAGTTGAAAGTAAACAACACTCCAAAGGCACATGGAAATAGTAAAAGTGCAATTAATTGAGAGATAGCAAGGAAATTGCTGAGGCTTTGCACATTCACTCAGGGAGTCTGAAAGCCCCATCCCTCTCCAACAGCTGGCTGTGTATCCAAACCCCGTTAATCCCACACAACACCCCAGGTACCTCCCAAAAGGGACTGCGAGGCAGCATGGCTCACAGCCACTCCCTGCTTGAGGCAGGAACTGTACAGCTCTGCTCGTGGCAGCTCGAGCTTGCAGTTGGAGCTGGGTGTCAGGCAGGCAGCTGAACAGCCCGCTTGTCTCGACACCGGCAGCGCGCGAGGGAAAACTGCTTTGCCTTCTGCAAAGGGATGGAGGGAGGAAGCGTGATTAGCTCTGACATAAGGGCCACAAGAAAATTACTGGAATCCTCATTCTACAAGTCTCCTTTTGAGAAACATTTACCATCTCCCTGAGCAATATAATATGTGACTATATGTGCAAATATTTAACAAAAACTACTTCCCCTATTGATCAAGCAGACAGGCATACTCAGAGAAACCAATTAGCACTTGTGCTTTTGAACCAAGAGATTTATATAGTGCTGAGAGAAAGAACTTCGAATTAATGGGAAGCTTAAAAGACACTTTGAAGTACATTTAAAAAAAAAATAAGTTTAATTATTTTTTACTTGACACTGTGATTCACATTCAGGGCTTCAAAAGAACTCACTTATAGCCCTGTATTGTCCTCTTCCATTTGGGAAACACGATTTTGGCTTTCCCTCCTGTGCTTCGGTGACTCATCTCACCACTCTAATTAGCGGTGACATCCATCGCCAAGGACCTCAGTCACATCCTGGCTCATCCTCCTGGACCCCATCCAGACCCACAGCCAGCAGGGCCATCCCTGCCCTGGGAGCATGCGGTCCCGACAGATGAAGCCTGTATTATTACTCCTGTTCTAGACAGGGAACATTAATCACAGAGGGATGAAATAAGCTGCCAACGGCCCGCTCTGAGCTTGTGGCAAGGCAAGATATTGGGGGAGCAGTTGGGTCCACCCCACTTTTCCTGGTGCAGCAACATCAGAAGCACTGCTGGGGAGACTGAGGTAGCACCAGCTCCTTCCTCATCACACCAACAGCACGGTATCCACCTGCAAATTGCCTCACATCAGCACAAATTTGCCCCCTTCTGATTTACTGTGTTTATTCCCAGCATAACACAGCCTAAATCAGCAGCATAACCACCACCGAGAATAACCACTCCCGTTCCTCTCCAATAAAGCCAAAAGAAGATGCACAGGACCAGAGGATTTGATAGTGGGATTTTATAAGTGACTATCAGGACCAAAAATCTGGATGCAGGTTGGGCTATGCACATGAAAAATAGCTCCTGTTTTTCCAATGGTGGGTTGTTTTTCATTCAAATCCTGCAAATGGGAGGATATGGAAAGAAGAGATATATGGATCTGAAAGATGTTCTCCAACAGATTATAACAAGCTTCAGGCTGATGAAATTGGCAGCCTAAAAATCCAGCTGGTGCCCTCTTAAATCTCCTTGAGCCTGACCCAGACCCTAAGCAGAAAAGCACTGCACTGCAGTAAAGTGCAAATTGGCTCTTTAGGGCATCCAGAAAATTTACATTTAAAGAAGAGGAGAATAGGGTGTAACAGACCCCACATCTTGCTGGCAGTAAAGTTTACTAGCTCAGATTTTTTTTATTCCCTTTCCTTTTGGATGGGAGGTTAAATAAAGCGATTTTTCCATCAGGGAGTATAAACCACATCCACTCGTTAAACAATTGCAGGAGGTCTCTAACAGGGATAACACAAACTCTAAGCCACCTGATGGAGACCCCAAAAACACCCAGCATCACTGGGGACACGGATTTAAGCTGAGGAAGGCAAAGAGCCTGAAAAGCCAAAGAAGTTGCCCCAAATAATTTTCAGATGTTTGAGATCAGACTGAGCAAATCCCAGGGGGTCGCTTGTTGAACACTGTGGAAGCTGGAAGCATTCACAGCACAAAGAGCCATTCTAGGACAAGCTCCAAGTCCTTGTGGGCTCCCCCATCTCTAAAGAAGGCAGGATAAAACCTGTTGGTATAGCTGGAAAGGGCAAAGACCTTTCCTGAGCTAATTACCCACAGTAGCTCCATCCACAGCAAGGCATCCTGAGAGCGTGGCAGCAAGCTGAGCGTAGGATGCACTGTTATTTGCATTCCCCATGTATTTCACAGCCCTGACCAGATCACAGCCTCACTGCAGAGGGCATCAGCGACACAAACACAGAGCAGGAAACAACCGTGCACAAGCAGAGAGCAAAGACACGGCCAAGATGGGAAATGCTGTGCCAGAGCTGGAGTTCCCCACCTTCAGCTCCCAAGGCTACTCTAACATAGAACAGGAACAGCTGGTTCATTCCCTGACCCTGCAGGAAAGCATCAGGGAGGTGGCTGTCCCCACAGCCAGGCCCTTGCACAGACCCAGAAGGAAATGGATTGGCCACTCAGCGAGTGACAGTGCCCGTGGATCAGACATGGTGGCTGGGGTGATGGCACAAGGCTGCCAAAAGAGCCACAGGTGCCCTGGCATCACAGTGCCAAACCCCACCAGCCAGCACAGCCCTGCCACCAAGCCCTTGAATTTCTGCTTGAGTTCTGGCAGACAGGGATGGCATGCAGGGCAAGGGAAGGAAGGGTCTTTCTGCAGAAGGTAGCGTGCACATGACAAACTTTGAAACTCTTAATTGTATCCAGGGGATTCAAAGCAAACTCAGCACTTTCTCCTCCCTGCCATCCCCTCTGCATTATCACCTCCCACCCTGAAATTCAGGGTGGAGGAAAGCATCTCCTTGTTCTTCTCAAGGAGCCGAGCACTGCATGGATCCCTGCTCGCTCCAAAACCAGCGCTTGAAACATGAGCTCTTCTCTCTCTTTTCACATACTCTCAGGTTTCAGCAACAACGACCCTTTTGCAAAAGCATCTTCACAGCTCAGCAGAACCATTCACCACTACCGCATCCCCTGACTTGCCATCAGCTTCATCAACACAATCTCATGTGCAAGAACAACAAAAAAACCAGGCAGCAAATCCTTGACTCTGCTCTGAAACTCTGGTTTTAAATTACCAACACGGAGCAGGTCTGGGTTGTTAAGTGACTGGGCTGCTCTCGAGTGGAGGGTGCGATACAACGGTGACATCTGATATAACAGCAAGGCCAGATCAGCGTGCTCTGTGCTTTCCTCATGCATTCGCCTATTTCCCTCTCTCGTCTCTTAAAGTGCAATTATTGACATGTTCGCTTCCTTAACCATCAGTTTTATATGCTTGCCAATGACTCCTGAACATGTGTAAACAATTATTTTTATTTTCTTGCAAAACCAAAATGTTGGATATTCTTTTTGGATAAGCAGACTCGGGTAGATTTTCATGAGCTCTGTTACATAATTTATTAGTTTCTAAACTCTGTAAAACTAAAAGCTCCACTAAAGTTCAAATAAGTTTGTGATTTCAAAGTAATCTTGAACGCACTATTCCTGTTTCTGACTAATGTTACTTGATTGATTTAAATGGGAATTCTTAATCTGCAGAGGGAGATTCTTTCATTGTTTTGTTAGTTAAATAAAAGGACAATATCTATCATGGGCCAGAAGCCCAGGGCTGCAAAGCGTGAAATATTGTGGGGGGAAAAGGACAGAGGAAAAAAGCATCTTCTGTCCCAGATCTGCTGCGGGCTGCAAAATGAAGTACATGGCCTGTTCATCCCATGGCTTTGGAGCACAATCTAAGGGTCTGTGAAGCAAGGGACTGGCATTGCATGGGGTTACTGCTTGGCATTTCACATGCTGTGACACAAGACACTTGAGAAACAAGGAAATCAGAAATAAAAAAGTTTAGGCAGACAGAAAGAGGGAGAGAGATATTCTTGTTTGCACAAATAAAATAAGAGTAGTTCTGCAGCTCTTTGCCAGGCAGTGCTGCTGCTGAGCTGCTCCATGCTGGCCCATGCCGGGCTGACAGCACATGGGCCAAAACAGATTGAACAGGATGGAGAGGAGTGGGGAGCCAGGCTGTAATCCTGGATCTGGGACTCTCTGCCCAGATTGTCTCCCCTGGAACCCTCTGCCAGCTCCTAAGTGAGCATGACAACTTGGTCTGTGCCAGATCCGGAGCCTGACAGGTAACAAGAAGAGGCACAATTACACCAGCTTAGGATTTCTAACTCCCTTTGCAGGGGGTGGTGGGGCAGATGAGAAGGACAGGTTGCTCCCCTCTCACCTTGCTTTATGCACTTCCAAAGTTTACTTTTGGCACCGTGATGGCCCCAGCAGGCACCTGAGTGCCGTGGGCACGGGTGGCCACACTCACACCCCGCTGCCAGCTTCGCCCTGAGCACAGGTCCCAAAGGTGGTGCACACTGATACAACTGAGATGCCTGCCCCATTTCATGGGCTGCCTGCTGCCTCCACGCGGGAAAACCACGTCCTGAGAGTCTCCTGTTGAACCCCCGAGAGAGGCGAAGCCCAAACGTGGGCTTGAATTTCATACGGAGTCTCTGAGCGTTACTGGGGAAATGATACCTGATACTCTCTATGTATATTAAGAAAAAAGACAGGGTATTACACCAATTTAGTAGAAAGCAACCTTTTTTTTTTTTATCTGAAAAAAGACAACAAAGCCATACAGAGTAGAAATTAGTGAAAGCTTATAGCTTCAATAATTTAAAAGTTAAGCCTACTTAAACATAAATGACGATGTTTAATTCCAAGGCTGTTGTTACTGAGCAGAGCTGGGGAGCCTCTCGTATCCTATGCCTGCCTTTGAATGCCGGGCTCAGCAATAACAGACAAAAGCTGTCCACCACCCAGAACAAAGAGCTCCAGGAAATTAAAAAAAAAAAAAAAAAAAAAAAGAAAATACTGTCTCGCTGCTGAGCCCACTCCCGCACGCAGACCAGCAGCTCCCAGTGCCTGGTTCACAGTTGCCAGACCAGCATTTCGGGGAGTTTGTAAACCACAGGGCTGGGAGTGGAGCATCGTGTCCCGCACAGCGCGGCACTGCTCCGACACAGCATCCGTCCCCGCGGAGAGGCTGCTCCGGTGCTGATTGACACCGACGCGGGAGGGTTTATTGAACTCAGCAGAGCGCACAAACACGCTACCTCGCTGTTAACCACGGCGAGAGCACAGAAATCCACCGAAGGAGGGGAAAAACCGTCAGAACCAAAAAACTTTGAAAGTGTAGCCAAACACTCATCAGCGGGGCCAGCAAAACAAACCCCAAAGTCAGGAGCCACTGACCCACCAAGGCGCAGCATAAACAAACACACGGGGCAATTTGGACAGCAGCAGGCGATAACCTAGACACAAATTCAAGCTGCTAAAGTTCTGCTTTCAAGTATTCACTTCTTTTGCTTTCCTCCGTCCAGAAATATATATATATGTATATATATATACACTTTTTAAACCATCCTCATTGCACTACTCAGGAATCTTAACATAATAACAAGACCTGCTTCATTACATCCACTTCACAGATTAAGTCTATTTTCTGCAAGTTTCACTGGCTCCTTCTCCTCGCACGGTTGTTATGGACCACGTGGCGAGATTTATGATACAACTAACCCACAGCCTGGCTTCCTAAACACCCCAGCAGCTAATCTTTGATAAATCTAACACACGCTTTTCTCCCTCTGACCATGCCGGGCTGCTTACAGGGCTTTTTAAAAATAATTCATAGAATAAGCACAGAATGGTTTGGGTTGCAAGAAACTTCAAAGACCATCTCGTTCCAACCCCCCCCCCCCCTACATGGGCAGGGACACCTTCCACTAGCCCAGGTTGCTCAGTTCTTACTTTTCCTTATCTTAGAAGGCTGTTAAGAGAGACTAGAACAGGATGCACACGGGTATTTTGCTGCAGAAAAGCATCTTTCTCAGATTAGACCCATGTTTAAGTAGCATCACCAGCAGAAGAAAAACACTGCCATTTATCCGCAGGACGTGCACAGTAGGTCCAGGGAAAGCTCTCCTTGATGTTTTGTAGTTCTGCCCTAGTCCGGTGGACTGCGTTACCAATGTGGACAGAGCTGGTGTTACAGGAGAGCACAGTATACTTGTAGGTCTGAAGTTGCTCGCCCTCATCCCCGCAACTTGCCTCCCAACATATCTTCTCTGTCGCTATCGCCTTTGCTGACGAACGCGACGCGTCCGTCGGGCGCTGCCTCCCGCTCCCACCGCGGGGACGATTCCGGCGGCTCTTACGATCCGGGCACGGGTGGATGGCCAGCCACGCCACTGCCCCGGCAGCCACCACACCCCTCCCCAGCGCCACCGGTGCGGGCTCGGGCTTCACAAACACCACCGTCCCTCCCTAGAGCCCCCCCGCACAAGGGGTTTCCAACTGGAAGCACGGCTCCTGGGGAGCACTTCGGGATCTCTGCGGATGAAGAAAGGCGCTGGTTTGGGGCGGTGCGGGACTCCCCAGCCCCAAGCCACGACCCCTGCTCGCCCTCCCGGAGGAACACGGCCCGTTCCCGCGGAGGGATGCTGCCCCGCGGGGAACCCCACGCCGCACCGGCGGACACACGCGGAGCTGCTGGGCTCCGTTCAGCCCCGGCGGCGGCCCGGAGCCACGGGGAAGGGCTGAGCGCGGGGCTGCGAGTGACGGCGGACGAGCGAGGGGAGCGCGGGACCGGCGGCAGGGATGGCGAGGGACAAGGGGACGAGCAATGCCCTGGCCACCTCGGGGGTGATGATGAGAGGACGCGAAGTGCTGGAAGGACGGACGGACGGAGCGGCCGCGGGGAGCGGCGCCGGTGCCGGGCACGGCGGCAGCAGGTCCGTGTCCGCGCCCCCGCCCGCTCCCCCGGCCCAGCGCGGCTCTTACCTCCGCGGCAGACAAGCAGCAGTAGCCCCAGCAGGCAGGCGGGCAACGCGGAGCCCGGCGGAGCCATGGCATCCCGGGCGGGCGGGCTCGCCTCCCTGCGCCCCACGGGGAGGGAGCAGCCCGCCGGCAGAGAGGGAGGGAGGGGAGAAGGGAGGGCGGCCAGGCGAGAACCACCCCCAGCTGCGGGGCGGGAGGGAAAGGGGGGAAAAAAAGAGGAAAGGGAAAAAAAGGGGGAAAGCGGCTCTCAGCGGTGCTGCCCTCGGCGCGAACACGCCGCCGCGCCGGGCGGGCGGGGGGCGGCGCTGAGGGAGCGGGGCCGCCGGCGGGCGGGGGGCGGGCGGGCAGCGCCTTGCGCCATCTTGCGCATTCGCCAGGGCGCCGGCAGCGCCGGCCGGGCTGAGGGTCGGCGGGCGGCTCTGTGAGGGGCCACTCCGCGCCCGGGACCCGCGGGGACTGTGCAGGGACCCTCAGGGGTCTGCCTTCACCGGAGCCCCCTCACGGCGCTCCCGTAACAGAGCACGTCTCAAAACCCGCTCACGGGTCGAGCCTCACAGATTTCCCCTCCTGTGTTTGGCTCCCCAGAGCCCCTTCGCGTTTCTCCCCTCACAGGAGCCCTCTCTTCAGAACCCCCTCACGGGTCTCCCCTCACTGGTGCCAGTTTACGGGGCTTCCTTCACAGGGCTGCTCTCACCGGTGCTCCCTCACGGGGCTCCCCCACACCGAAGCCCTGTCACCGGTGCCCCCTCACGGGTCTCCCCTCACTGAGGCAGCCCCACAGGTCTCCCCTCATCGGAGCTGTTTCAGGAGTCTCCCGTCACAGGTGTCCCCTCGCGTGTCGCCCTCACCAGAGCCCCGTCAGGGTTTCCCCTCAAGGGATCCCTGTCACCGGAGCCCCCTCACAGATCTCCCCTCACCACTTTCTCTTCCCGGGGCACCCTTCACGGAGCTCCGGGGATTAAAGGGATACATCAGGGGGCTTCCCCTCACCTGCCTCCCCTCACTGTGGCAATCTCGCAGGAGCGCAGAAGAACTTGGCTCGTCCCACCTCTGTGCCCCTGATTTTAGTGCTGTCCTATGTGCCTTACCGGAGTCAGTAACACAGGTGTTGGACCAGCCCGCTCACCCTGGAAGAGGCCCCTCTGAGGAAGGACCCAGTAAAGGATGAGTCTACTCCTAAATCCTGCCATAGCAGGATAATTTGTCTGCCCTCCTGCCATGAACTAAGGGTAATGTGTCCTTACATGGCTCTCAGCCTCTGTGCCCACGCAGTATTTTGTGCCTTCCAACTGATCCTACCCTATCCCTTGGCCCATGTTCTCTACAAACATAATTCATGTCATCACTGTCAGCAGCAAAAGCCATCTCTGCAAGGACAGCTCAGAGTTTTGTGGTATTTGCTTGGCAAAAAAGAACTAAAATGAAATAAAAGTCAATCCTAAGTAATTTCTTTCTTCAAACTAAAACCAGATTTGGTGAACTGAGTTACTAAACCTGTAACCATTCCTAGAAATCTGGTGAAAAACCCTTTGTGAAGAGGAGCAGTGCGAGGCTCCCCTGGATGGTGCACCCTGAGCGTGTCGAGTCAGCTACGAGGGAAGAAGACGTCACTACATCTGCTCCACATTAAAGCTTCCCTCGCTTAGTGGAGGGTTGAGCTGTACGAGGCTGCTTTCAGCTGGGGAAGAATTTGCTCTGGCTCCGCCAGCCTCTCGGTAACATCTGAATTTCTGTGCTGTCCCTGACCTTTCGGCACCAGCCGTGCTCTTGCTCCGACTCCCTGGCTCCTGCCATGGGGCCCCGTCAGTGTTTCTGTAGTGCTTGAAGCCATCATGGATTTGTGGCCGCTATCACTGAGGACGGCTTGTGGGAATTAACAATTCCAAGAGAAATTGAGCACTATGTGCTTTACAGGGCTGCTTTCCCTGTGAACCACAGATTTTGTGTGCTTTTGTTGCCAAGTGCCCTGGCAGGACCCAGGGGCTAGGGGAGGTAGGTACATGTTCAGGGTATTACCAAGTTCATCCCCACATCTTGCAAATTACAGTGGTAACAGCACTGGTGGCACATTCAGAAATCGTCCACTGCTGCCAAACAATAGGACTTATATGAAAAACCATAAGAACTTTTAGGGAAATAGGCAGGTTTGGGGCTTTTGGAGTCACCTAAGAGCAGGAATTCAGAGCACTCATGTTTTTCTACGCTCTGTAAGCATGAGGGCTTAGAAAAGTTGCTTTGTACTGGAGGCAGGAATTTGCTTATCGCACTGCAAGGAGAAATCGGAGCCTTTGGAAAAGCAGCAGGGTTACAGGAGTGACGGTGTCCAGCCCAAACTGAGGCTGCAAACCCTTTCTGCAGAGCAGTCGATGGGTCCATTCCCCCATCCCCCTTGCTGCTGAGGGGCACGGTATCTCTCTGTCCATCTGCCCTCCCTCTCCACAAGGTTATCCTCCAGGAGAGCTGCCCTCCGAGGGCATCACTCACCCCTCCTTGCACAGCAAATTTCCATCAGCTTCAATCGTGCTTCTGATTTACACCAATTAACTGCAAACTGAGGTCCCCAAGACACCATTAGTAGTTTCAGTGGATGAAGTGGGAGATTAACTTGTCTGAATTCACTCCATTTATTATTCTATGTGTAATTGTGGTTACCCTGCCTGCTAACAGCCTGGGAGCTTTCCCCTTCTGTACGTACATGCCTGGTTTTAGCATCTACTTCATGGTCAGTAAGCAATGGGGAGTGGGAGCCAAAATTGTGGCACCTACCTTGAGGCACTGAGCCCAGAGCCATGCCAGCAGTGGTGGGACAACCACAGGACCTGCTTCTGGAAGCTGTTTTCCCCAGCAGAAACTGTTTTCTGTGTCTGTTGAGAATCTGTGAAGCAATCCTGGCCATCTCACTGCATCACACAACCCATTGTCTGGTGCTGTGCCATGTTCCAGAGGACTGAGCTGGGCCACACGCTGCACTGGCAATTGTAAGTCCCTGAATTACCTGAGAGGATGAGAAACCCAAGCCCACTGTAGTGGTATTTGCAGCTGCATCCTTACAGTGTGTCGGGTGACAAAGGTTGGGAAGAGAAAGAAATGCAACCAGATGCTTTGCTCTTTGCTTCTCTCCGTAACTGCCGTGTTCAGCCACCTCTGTCAACCATTCCATCTCACCATGTCTCCTCTCAGCAGCCTCCAATCAGCATCCTATACCGTAAACTGGGAGCTGGAAGAGTGATTTGCAGTCACCCATCATCCCCTCCAAGGTCCTCCCTTGCTCGTTTGTGGGGTTACCCATCATCAGGAGAAAGACTCATCAGAGTTACAGTCTGACAGAGTTCCCTTTAACCACCATCAGAGAACACTGTGCTAAGTGCAGATTTATTACCTCTGTAATGCAGATAAAATGAGATTTTATGGCTCTGTAGTTGTGGCAGCATAAAGTAATAATGGAAACAATGTACTGAAGTAGGGAATGCATCCCAGGAAGAAGGGAGATGCACAGGAGGTTAATAGTGTGTCCTTGAGCACTGGCAGGTATTGTCTCACCAGTCCTGCCAGACACAAGCCACTGAGTGCTCAGCCCAGTGTGCCATCCAAGAGAATTCTCACCACTCATCTGCTAGATGCCTCTGCTTATTTTTCCCATTAAAAAATTCCGCAACAAGATGAAGCATGAAACTAGACAAATAATTTTTCTTATAGGAATCAGTTCAAAACTGAGAAAGGAGCAAGCATCCAGAAATGCCTGATCAATCCAAACTCTGCTCATGTCTGAAATTCCAGAAGAACCCCTAAGGAACCAGGTACTCACTATCATCTCACAATCCCAACCTTCATGGTGATGAGCTCTGGAACTGAACTGGTGTGAGCATGAATCCTGCATTCCGCTCCCACCACTGCTTCTGCCAGCGAGGTACAGCCTCTCACAGCTGGAACAGGGCTGAATTGTGAGACAAATTCCACTCTTTTTGGAAAACTTTTTATTAATAACCCATTACTTAAGGAATATAAGGACAATGTCTTCTTACACTTTAACACTAAAGAGTATTTGTGGAGTTAAGAACAGTCTCTGAAGAAAGAAAGTTATAATAAAGTACAGCATGGAACCAAGCACAGACACAATCTTCAAACAAGATCAAGTTCTGGTTACACATCTTTATGCACTGTGCAGAAAATGAAATTTAACTTGAAAATACAAGCAAGGGAATACAGTAACAGAAGTAGATGGTAGATTTCTGCTGGCTAAACGCTTCTTTTCTAACAAAAGTATTGATTAGAAAAGATACAATGATTCCTTCAAAACACCTATTACTAATGAGATCAAAACCATATACAGTGTTCTATTAAAATGGTTGTTTTCTTACACAGCAATATTTTATGGGCTGATTTAAGCTAGTAATGTAAAAAAATTCTCAAGCTCTAAATTAAAAGTTATCTCATTTGAACTATTTAAACCAGAACTTTGCTGCCTGATAAGTAAGAAATCAAGTCAACAAAAAGCTGATAGAGGTTTTTATCTGAGTTGCATGTTTCATGTAACAAGAAATGAAAAGAAATAAAAGGATGAGAATTGTGACTCTCACAGCAGCATGGGGAATATACAGTTGTGTAGCCAAACAGTAACATTAATACTAGAAAACTATGCCAGTGAGACAAACCTGACATTTTAACAATGTAAAACAATATACACCAGCAAAAAAAAAGTTGAACAGCAATAATCTTTAGTGTTACTGAAAGGAAGGAAATGGAGAAAGAAGCCTGGTGTGCAGGAACAGATATTAAGCATGATAGGTAATTAAAGGTATCAACAGTTTGTGTGCCTGTGAGAAATCTGCAAGAAAGCTACTTATTTCATGATAAAAAATTATAAGCACTGGTTGTTTCAGCTTTACACATCAAATGTGTATTATGTGTCTTCAATTCACTTCCTGCTGAGACTGAAAGGTCAGGGCAGGGGGGACCTGGGCACAGCTGAGCTGGACAAGGACACTCAGCACTCTGTGTGGATGTGTGTTGGTCCAAGGAAAACTTTGGTGCTGCTGGTCAGTGGTGACCTCTTGGCTCCAAGGGAACTGGATTTCTGCAGCTGAGGTCTGTCCTACCAGCCCATGGCCACCACAGTTCCTGGACAGCCAAACACCCCAGTACAGTTTGGTGAAGTGTAACGAGATCAGAACAAGCCTCAGCATAAGATGACAAAAGTGTTTTGGGGGATGCATAAACAGAATTGTTTGTGGTCTGCTGCATCTCCCCAAAGCTCTCTGAGCCTGTCACTGTTGTGGTGGTTTGGTGATCGGCCCAAAGTGATCCAGGGGAATGGTGCCCCACTGTTCCTGCTTGCGTGGGCTGCAGTGACAGGCAGGGATGCTTTCAGGCAGCTCAGGGCTGTAGGACTGCTGAAGGCTGCACAGGCAAAGCAGGGGGTGCATGTACAAGGGAGTGCCCCTAAAGCTGTGGCACACTCCTCCATCAGCTTCTGTCCCCTTCCATCTCCCTGGATGGGAAGTGGCAATGGCAGTGTGGCAATGCAGCCTGTGCAGGGCTTGTTCTCTCACTGAGGAAGGGCAAGGACTCTTTGTGGAACTAACTGGGGCCTGAGGGCCACCTGCACAATGTCCCCCCACTCTCCGCAGCGAGTGCCCGGCCTTGCCCAGCTGGAGGGCTTGTACCTCTGTGACTGCATGTGCCCCCAGAGACCTGTGAACTGCCCTTATTGCCTGCAATAACACTTCACTGCCTTATCTGTAACCCTGCTAAGTCATGAGTTTCAAAGTCTTGTGGCAGTGGGTTCTTTACAGAGGTTATTTACACACTTCCTCTGCCCAGTTATGTTTCCTTGCCTTTCTAGCTCCTCGCTCCAGTAGCACACACAGACTTCTACCTTCATCAGTGTTCACTCACACCGATTTCCTGTCTCTGTCCCACAGTATTCCAGAGTCATGGCTATTCAGAACATGGAACAGCATTTCTGAGACTCCTAAAGACACCAAGCAGCAGCTGGAGAAACAGAGCAATCACAATGACTGGAAATACAGCTGGTTACTAGAACATTGTGTCATACTGGGAGGAGATGCTGCCAGCTGGGGAGAGGTGGAAGCGCCAATATCCTTCCCATCAGAGTACATGGAGGTTTGGAGGTTCTCATCTGCTGAAGAGCTGGAGGTAAAAGGGTTGCAGGGTGCTGGTGTAGTAAGGTTCTCCAAGCTGCAAGCAAGGGCACCTCCACCCAGACATCACCAGGAAAAACAAAATCCTTTACAGGATCTCAAGTTGGCACGCAGTTTCCCCATATAATCTCCGGAGAATTTTAGTAAGAAAAGAGGAAAGTGGGCATCTTTTCCTTCACTTTTTAAACAAATGGTGAGATGTCTGAATCCTCCAGGAAGGCAGAACATTTACCAAACACCCATGAACTTAGAGAATTACTAATTTTGTTAACTCCTAGCTGCTGATCCAATCTTGTAGCATTCGCCGTCAAACCCTACAAGCCTGAAGCAGGACAGAGACAGGCTAAAAAAAGTAGAGAAAAGTCCAGTCCCAGCAGGGCTAGGATGAGAGACATGTCAGCAGTAAACAAACAGCATCAGCAGGAGGAGTCACTGGATGATTTTCAAGCCAGACTGACTGGTATGAGATCCAAGATTTCATTTTAGTTTTAAAGCTCTGGTGGTGCTCTGCTCTTCAAAAAAAAAAAAAAAATCCACCCAAAAGCACTTTGGCCAGGACTATCAGAAGTGACTGGAAAATTTAACTTGTTCATCCAAGGCTTTCAGCAAGTCCACTGCTTATGGAAGGCTGAGTGCTGCTCTCTGTAAATCAAAACCATCTGAGATGTCTCCACACGGGCACCCAAAAAATGAGAAAAGAAATACATGCCCCCAGTATCACAGGTTACTTTTGCAAGCGCTGGTTCTTCTTTCTATTTGTTAGTATAAGCTTGTTGAGGAAAGATGGATGGACGTCCTGCCAGCTAAAGCAGTCTCCCATGGCAGCTGCTGCAACACACAGTCCTACAGAGAGAGAAAACCCAACTCTCTGGCTGTAGGGAAGGTGTCAAGAAACAAAGCAAGAGAGACATCAAATCTGCAGCTCTATGTGTTAAAGAAGAGTCAACAACCAGTGCAAGCATATTCTTTAGAAAAAGGCAGTGTAAGAATAAGTTAAAACCTATAATGGACTATAACAAATGAGTAGATCTACTGTTTGTTTTTTTTTCTTTTCTCCAACAGACATGAGGTAGTTGTGTTGTTAGGGAGGAAAAAATAAAGAAAGAGAGAAGTAGTAAAAATGCTACTCTATACCACACACTATTCCACTTTATAAAATTAAATAATATAAAGATGTTCCAAGGAAATAAAAATACATGTTGTACATTAAAAGGACAGATGTGTACCTAAAATATTAGGTACAAGAACCTACATAAAACAAAGCCCAGGCTGGTGAAAAGACCCAGACACTGCAGAAGGTTCTATATAGTACAAGTTGTTAGAGGCACTCGTAGAGTGTGTAATAAAAGGCCACTACATCAGCCTGCTAGTAGTAGTTACTGCGGTAGCACACACAGAGAGCCTGGTAATCCTTCTAACCACGGGAGGGCAGAAAAGCCTGGTGCTTACAGCTCACTGCCTTTGTTTCTGGGCCCTCCACCCCCTCCTGGGACTCCTGTGCCAGAATTCATCCCAACACTGCCAGGCAGTCAGTAGTGCCCGGGCACTCCCTGGGGAAGAGGCAGCTGAGAAGGATCCCTCGGTGCACTCTGCCACTTCCCAGCATTAAGGGACGTCTTGCCAGTTGCCTCAGGGGCTATGGTGAAGTGACAGCCCCAGCCTAGTGCAGAAGGCTCTGTTCCATCGTGGTTCCATGTCAGACTTTGGCAGATGGCTCAGTCCTGCTCCCACCAACACCCAGTTCTTCACTGGCTGCAGTGGGTGCAAGACGGGCCCTTACCAACCCACCTGGCTTCCCAAAGGCCTCTGTAGAGCTGACAGGTCCAAGCCCTGCTGGTGAGATGCTGCACCTGCCCAGCTCCTGCTGGGCTCAGCCAGCCGAGGGCAGGCAGCACCTCACAGGGATAGGCTCTCCTCATGCTTCAGCTCTGCTGTGATCAAAATCAGATCAGTTCATTCTTTGTGATTGTGGACACATGCCATGTTCTCAGATGCTGAGGATGGACTGGTTAAACCAGAGTTACTACAGAGCAGAGCCTCCTCAGGTGCTGTGGAAAGCAACTGGCACTTGACTGGCTGCACATCACTCCTGCCTTCCTGGATGGAGTCTGAATCTCCACTCTCCACCGAATCCAGACTTTCTCCCTGCCTGTGGAAGCCATTGGTGAGCCCACGGATGCAAACAGCCTCTGGTTTGTCAGTCTTTGTGTCGGTACAGAGCAGCTCAGCCTGGGCCTGAGCTTCCAAATTGTCTGTGCAGTCCACCAACACTTGGCCAGTGTCCTGCTGGGAGCTGGGAGAGACAGGAAGAGCCAGCTCTGCTGAGGGGAGCTCTTCGGGCTCCTGGTCCTCGACTTCTGTCTCTTCACTCTCCAGGGTGTGCAGCTGGGAGTCGTAGTCTCTGTCAGAGGCTGAAAAATCAGAATGGACGATGACCTCTGCTTCTACTTGGTGGAGGCTGGCTGGCAGGTGGCTTTTCTTTGCTTCATTCTGTTATCAAACAGGAGAGAAATTTAAAAAAAAAAAAGGTAAAGTAACTGAAATTCACATAATTGAGGCTGTGATCAAACCAAGCACTAAAATATATTTATTTTTAATCCCACTGAGTGCAATGGATGTACATATGCCTGTATTAAGCACTGATATGTTTCTCAGGGCTTAGGTCTTAAGAAGCAACTCAAATCACTTCAGGATTATTATTTCTATTTTACGTTTGAGAAAGCAAGTCCCAAGGGAGCGAAGTGATTTGCTCTCAGTTTCTTGGCAGGCTGGAACAACCATTCCTCCAGGTCTCTGTCAAAGACCACAGTTTTCAAATCTCACCAGTCTGTTTCCATATTAAGGGCCAGATTTTTAGAGGCTGAGTGGGCAGCACTGTAGGAAGCTGGCTTCTGAGATGGATAAAGGGGCTCCCTTCACTTTCCTCATTTAATTTTGGCTATATATCACAAAGTGTGTGTTTGTTAAAGCCCTGGTCACAGCCTGCAAAAGTCTGTGTAAATTCAAACACTTTAATTCAGAAAGAAAACAGTAAGTTCTGCTCTGCAGTGCTTAAGTGGAGTTCAGGCTACAGATCTCCACAAATCTGGCTGACAAGCAGGTCATTTTGCGAGATTATCACTCAATAATTTACCAGACAAATTATTGTAGAAGCTCACAAAGAGCTCTCCAGGCAATCAACGCTCAGATTCTGGGCTGAGTGTGATGTAGCAGCAAGAAGACAATTCAGAGCATGGAAGTGATATCCCACGTGTAATTTGCGCTTTCTGTTGAAGCCAACTTTGAGCATCATTTACATATTTTAACACTTTTCTCTTTTGTTGACAAACTCTGATGGGTAAGCTGTGCTGTAAATGCTGCCCTGTAATTGGGCTGTAAAACATTGTCTTAGCTCTATCACAATGTTAATTACATCCTGTGTATAATTGATTTTCACACCACTGTCTAGGAAGGAAACATAGGTAGGTTACTTAGAAGTATTTGCTGGGAGGGGTGGGGAATGAATTTTTTCAAAAAATAACCAAAGAAATCTTCTGGTACAGAGTCAGCCTGAGCAGGTGTCAGCTTGCTTTGCTAAGACAGTGGCACAGATGTACACTCTCCCAAACACAGGAGTGTATATTTATTCCAGTGATGCAATATCAGAAATAGGATTTCCTCCTAGAACACAAGTGCAGTGAAAATTGCTCTGCCTATCTGGAGTGGGGAGTTTAAATCAACCCTTGATCTTTGACTCCTTTTACAGCCAAAAATGCAATCTCTCTGTCAGGCAAGCACACTGTAGATCTTAATGACTGTGTGTGCTGAGCGCTGCAGCTCCTAACTCACTCAGGCTGACTGCTGCACAACCACAGCAAAGACTCCAAGCAGACTGCTGATGCCTGGCACTCAGGAACCAGAACTGTCACAACCCTGCTGACAACCGAGCTTCTGACCCCAGCTGGCCACCACCAGACAAACAAGCTCACAAAAAGGAGCTGCAAAAAGGGGAAAGGGAAATGGAGGACATAAATGGAAAACCCACATGAGAACACACAAGTCAGCAAAGCACCAAAGACACCCACCATCACAGCATCATAAACCAGGGCTTGCAAGAGAAGCTTCTGCCCTGCACTGGAGGGGAGCTTCAGTGACCCATTGACAGCAGAGAGAGGCTCTTTGGTGATGGTGTCCCCATATCTGGTGATGTTGTTTGTCCAGGCCGGGTTGGCTGACTTATTCCATGAAGACTGCAGGAGAAAAGTGGCAAAAGAAAAGATGCAGTTATCACAGACACAGACTCTTATCCTCATACACCTGAAATGAGAAGCAGCTTGAAAAAGGAAAGTGCAAGTTAGGAAAATACCATGAATGTGGAGGACACTTCTGACAGCATCAAAATAAAAATGCTCTGCAATGGACTCACACAGTCTCTGCCTTAGAACTGGCTTTATTGCTGTTACATGGGCTGATACAGAGCACAGGGATAAAAGATGCCAGATGGTTCACAACTGGTTGCATAAGGGCCTTTCCACTGATTCTCAAATTGTGAGGCCAGCAGGTAAACCATGGCACAGACATCATTCAGAGGTCCACTGGAATCAACTCCCTGCAAAGCTGCAACAGCCCAGAGCAGAACAAGCCTACTGAAAAATACCACAGAGCTGGGAAGATCTGGGGCTGAGTGACCATAATCTTTGCTTTGGCACAAGTGATGCTCCACAGCACAGAGAAGGACCCTCACCCATGGGCAGTGCCCTGTGTGCTGCAGTAAGAGCTGGACATTCTGCTAAACCACTCACTCTGCAGCACAGACAAGAGACCCTGCTCCAAACCAGGACTTGGGAAAACACTCTGTCATTCCTCATCAACACAGAGGCACAAAATTGGGGGGCTTAATTTTTTAACTTTTTTTTTTTTTACAACAGACCACCAAGCAATTCTTTGCTCAGCTTTAAATCCCCTGGGCAACCAGTGTTACCTTGTTTGTAGATCTAATTAAATTATATGGGCTGAACGCAATTTGTTCTGGGTTCTTTCAGCTTCCCCTTGCAATAAACTGTTGAATGCACACCTCTGTGTATGGGAAATGTGTGTCTTTAAGAGCTGAAGTTATTTAACAGCTCAGACTATTAGTTCACAGGCAGAAAAGTATTTTCTTTCCAGGTTTTGATTTTATTGAGCTGTCCTGCATGTACCTGAGCTGAGCCTTGCTAGTACTCACATACATACACACGTACACACACAACTCAGATTTAAGGACCACAGAGGCCCACTATTTCTGGCCTTGTTCCACAGATGCTACATGTTGTGTGGGTACAAGAGAGGCTGATGCAGAGATGAGAAGGAGAAAATCCTGACCTGATAACAGCAAGTGCACACATGCACAGAGAATACTGGTGGTGTGAGCACCACGGCTGTGTAGGGTGAAGATACCCTGCACGTCTATTCAAACCCACTGACCCTCTATTGCTCACTGCCAGGAGAAGCCCAGGTCCTTGCTCTGCATATGTGGCTGCTCCTTAGGCCAAATCTATTCTAACAACAGCCAATGTAGCGTGAGTCCAGCCGAGACAGCGAGGAGATTTCTGACATCAGCCTGACCTTGTGTGAGTCATTTGACCTCCTTGTGCCTCAGTCCATCTGGCTGAAAATTAGGTAGAAATACATGACCAGATGTTGTATGTGAGCCAGGCATTCCTAAGTCAGCTATTTAGCAAGAGGCAAATGCTACCTCGTGCTGCCAGGGCTGGCAGAAGGACACTGAAGCGCCCGTGTATGCGCTGAAGGGCAGCCAGAGCTGCTCTCAAGCCCTCTGTCCACCCTCACCCAGGCACCCCAAATGGCTCAACACCTTGTGGGAGGCAGAGCCATGTTACACCCCCACACCACCCCCAAGTCACAGGAGCTTTGCTGCGGCCTCAGGAGCAAATTTTTAGCAAACAAATAGTGAAAGGCCTCATTGATATGCCAACAGCCTGCAGAACTGTGATGTCCAAGCTCAGCACTGTGGCTATCAAACATTTGCTAATTTAGATGTGGATGCTTGAGGCAGTGTCTTTTCCATTTCTCTCTCTGCAATCCTCAACGATATATTCTGAGCCAAAAGCCTTCCCTAATTGCTGTTTCTAAGTGGACAATCATTAAACTATGCTTTAATAGCAAGAAATCAACCAAGCGATCACCGAGAGCTCACAATAAGGAACATCTCCACGTGCGAGTGCTCAAGGAGCGTGTTCAATTTGCTTCTGCTGCCATCTGAAAGGCTTTCTGCAGCTACATCCCTGACTGATGGCTTCTGTGCCTCTTCCAAGGAACATACGTTACTGAGCAAATAGTGCCTGGAAATTTCAGCACTGAACCTACACCAATCTGCACACATGCACCAAATGTGTGTCCTGTTAGAGATGCCTGCATGCATATTTGCCATCAGAGAGATCTGAGCATCATACGCAGACACACACACACACACACAGAGCAAACTCGAAAACCTTCTTGCAGGCATCTTGTGAATACCAAAAAACATGGAAAGAAACAGGCAGCTCTACTGCAATCCCCCATGGACCATCTGTTAGCGGAAATGTCAATCTGCCATGTTTACATAGGTTTTGATGACTCTGGGAACAGCCTGTTCAGCTCTGGCTGAAATTGGCTGCAACGAAGAACAAACTTGTTTTGTACCAGTTTGCAACTTTCAACAAACAGAAAAAACCATCAGCCACACAACATGGCCTGTGTCCCACATGTTGTTCGAGCACATTATGTTTGAGAGGGGAAAAAAAAGCAAAAGACAAATACCTCTTGGGGCTTAGTCTCTAAGGTTGGGCAGCAGCAATTAACTCTAGGAGTGTTTTCATCACAGACCTGAAGAAATCTTGTGTGCCTGAAAGCTTCACTGTTTTTTTAAGCAGCATTTTCTTGGTGTAATAAATGATACTATTTCTTTTTACTCAAGGGGAGCTAGTGGGTGGCTGAAGGAAGGAAATATTCTCTTGGTTTTTATAACACAGTAATGAAGGCAAGAAGCAAGGAGTGTCAGTCTAATACTAATATAAAGAGGGAAAAATCTCTTTGTCAGTTCACTGAAAACACAAGAATGAAAACTAATAAAAACATCTTCCAATAAAAGACATTTCCATTACAGCTAAATCCTCATCAAAGCAAACAAGCCTTTTTCATTTTAGCCTTTTTATAGAAACTCCAACTGGTAAAAACGTGTCTAGATCGTGTTACCTTCTCAGTGACAAGTCACGATTTCATGCAAATATATGAGCTGAGAATGAACACATAGCAAAAGTTGAACTCGAAACCTTCCCTGTTTTTTCAGGATGGTTATTTAAAGTAGCTTGAAGTCCTGTGCAAAACAAGGCTGGGGATGTTTCAGATGTACCCAGCTTTTGAGGGTGCTGCAGCAGAGAGAAAGGATTCGTTGCTGAACAGCAGCGGGTGGGGTGGGAAAGCTCCGTGTCACGCAAAGACAGCGACATCCCTGCCTGCAGCTGGGATGCAACACAACACAGACCTCTCCCCAGCAGATCAAGGGGTCTCTGCTCGCTGTCACCAGGAGCACAGCTCTTGTCTGAAGCTTCTCAGAAAACATTGGGACTTCTTTTCCATGCAGAAAAATTTCAACACGAAAATGACAAACAACCCGGGAAGATCCAAGTTCCCTGATGTGTTACAGCTTCTGCTCTCCCAGTCACAGGGATGCCTCGTGGGAAATGCAGTCCTGTGGGAAGGAGGCCCACAGGGAAGGAGAGGGCAGCAAGCATGGAAGGCTCCAGTTCACAAGAACAACAACAGCAAACATTTCCAAACCAAAATGCTTGGGTTTGGCTTCATTCAATGAAAAGCTGAAGTCTTCCATGGAAAGCAGATGCTTTTTAACATTCTCCTCCACCCTTTAAAATTGCTTGGCCCACAAGCAGCAGTGACAGAGATGTCTGGAGCAGAGCCATTTTATCATCCTCAGTCCATCTGTCAGAGGAGACAGAGCTGCATCACCACAGCCCGTGCACCACTGTGTCATTTATAACGGGGCTACTGAGGGCATCAGTCCGGGGGGTGCTTGCAAGGGGAAGAGAATAAGAGAGGAAAATCACTTGTCAGTGTATTTAGACATCCTTGTGTGTGACCTCTGGAAACACGTAAAGGAAGGAAAATGAAGCCCTGAATGGCCAATTGTACTCCTGCCTAACAGAGCTGTGAGCATCCAGAGGGGTCCTGTGCTGACACCTTGGCTGCAGAAGCACCTTGTTGTCCTGCAGGCTCAGGAGCTCAGGAGGTTCCTTAGGGACTGTCCCACCTTCCACTTGTACCATCCTGCACCTCCAGCACTATTTGTAACAGCTCAAGAAGAATCCCAGCCCTTAATTTGAAAGAACTGATGATCTTGACCTGAAAATGACCAAGGGGACATCTCACAACCCTTGCCCACAATTCTTTGCAGGAATCAGTTCCAATCTCGGAGTTTTTAAGGACTTCCTGCCCTCAGTGTGTTCGCCAGTCCCCATACCTGTGAAATTGCATTCACCCACTTCTGACTCCATATGGCATGGGGACAATCCCTTCTTTGTGTCTATTTAATATGGAGCATCCAAACTCCACTGGAACCTCAGGCTCCCACAGGAATAAAAACAATGAAGAATAATGCATGGAATGGTAAGTAATGAGTCAGCATGGGAACAACCTGCAGGCACAGAGCAACCAACACAAGTGCCAACCATCCAACACAACCCAGGTTCCAGGAGAGTAACCTGAGGACAGAGGAACAAGCAGGCAACTGGAGGTTACAGCTACACAAACCTGCTCTGCAGTGCCAGCAGCCTCAGCCAAGGCTCTGCTCCAGCCAACATCCCCAGCTCTGTGGTGACATGATATGCTGCTGAACAAAAGGGATCCTTGAGGCATTTCTCACTCTCTCTCTTCAGTGAATAGGACAGCAAGTCATAGTATCCAACCTAGAACACCCTGGGGAGCTTCCCCTTGCCAGGCTGGACAGGAATTTCCTTCCACAATGATTTTCTCTTTCCTGTGGCTCTCTTGCATTCCTTGCCATGGATTTTCACAGCCCCAACTTCACACAGCATGAGAGAAGAAAAGAGAAGGCAACAAAGGCAGCTGGTCACTGCAGGGTGCAAAGCTCCCACAACACTCTGTTCCAGGCAGGGTCCCTGGGGGTTCCAGCTTCAATGGATGCTGGAAGAAGCTATTTGCAGCACACAAGACACCCACACCCACTCCTCAGCCTCGACTAGTGGCATTTTGTGTACAAGCAGGGAGAAGCACACACTCACAACTGCTCCTGACTTGGTTTACATCCACTGTGGGCATCACTCCAGCCATGTACCTGAGACCTGCCCAACTCCCTGACTGCCCAGCCAGGTAACATCACATCACCATCCAGACATGGGGCCTCTTGGCCACTGCAGCATAAAGGTGTTTCTTGGCCATATTCGTTTCACACTTGATTATACACGTCGGAGTACAGAAAGGAAGCAATGGTGCTCAGGTGGCAGTTCCAGCAGGAATGGGGCAGTGCAGGGAGCAGGGCCTCCTGCGTGGGAGCACATCTCCCTCCAGTGCCCGCTCCCAGCAACAACAGCCTGTTGCTCCCGGCTATCACTCGATCTTCACCTGCCAGGTCACCCTCCTGGTCGGCACGGGTGACAACGCTGCCCTCCGGGTGGCTGCTTCCAAGTGACCCTTGCTTCCCTAGCCACATCCATCAAAAAAAACCCCAACAAAACCTCCCCCACCAAAAAAACTCAGTGAATTTATCTCTCAGTGGCTGTTCCTCATCTAATTACGGAAACCTTAAAGCCAGAACTGTTCATCTCCCCCAAAGCTCTGGCCTGTGACTGTAACTGCTGCTGGGCACTGCCCACTCTGAGGGCCCCAAGGTCTCAGGCTGAGCCCCACGTGGCCAGGCCTTGGCACTGCCCTGATATTCAAATCTTGGTGTAAGCCCTTACACTCAGGACTGCTCCTCTGGAAGAGAGATCTGGATATGCTGCCCCCAGAAAGGCCTCACAAAGAAGGGAACTTCCCCCTACCCTGACCTGTTCTCAGGGGTAAGTCCCCATCACTGAAAACATTTGTTCCTTATTTAACTGGAAGAGCTGTAGGAAATTCCTCACACTCTTTGGCTTGGGTCCAGACAGGCAACCACATTCCACCAAAATCCATAGATGTGGCTTGGCTGCAAACGAAGCGCCTGTCCTTCAGCTGAGCACTGATCTGCCACAGCACACAGGGCTGGCCACAGGCATGGCTTCAGCTCATGGGGCTAGTAAAGCCAGCAGAAGGCTTTGTGTTTCCAAAAGATCACACCTGCATGGACAGGGCTCGTGGTCAGCCAGGTACCTGAACTCACCTTCCCCCCAGTGACACACGAGTGCATTGTTGATGCAAACGTGAAATCCCACGCGCTCACAATGCATTTGTTTTACTGAACCTCCTAATTACTTTACATGCTCTCCCAGGGCTACAAAGAGAGACATAAACAGATTAACTAAATTAGGCCAATTAAAGGTTCCCTAATGGAATGAAATGTTTCAGGCAAGCTTGAAAGAGGAAATGGGCAGGGAGGAATGAAAGACAATGCAGTGTCAGGCAAACCAAGCAGGGCAGGAAAAGAGTTTCAAAAAATAAGGTTCACAATAAGCCCACAATTTCACCTCTTGTTTATCTTCAAGAGTATTCCAGTGAACTATTTATGGAGACAGCTCCTTTTAGTCCAAGCAAAAGAGAATCCTGGAAGGCCATATGTCTGCTCTAGACATCACACTTCCTCCCACCATCCACATGCCACAGCAACACAAATACCACAGCTTTCTGCAGCACCAAGTTTGGCAGCAGCTTCTCAGATTGAAGGGTCACCATCCCAGAAGGGCAAAAGGGGTGGTAGATGCACAGGGATCCCAAATGAGATTCAACAGCCAAGGCTGAGCCAGCCAAGTTTTATGGAGAGGGGAAATGTGTGACTGCCCAACACCAGCCTGCAGCCAGGACTTCTGATACTGCAGAGCCAGGACAGGATCCCACCCTGGCTTCCCAGCAGCCACACACCAAACAAAAGCTCTTGCCAAAGGTGGGAGCCCAGTCCCACGTCCATGGGTCCTTACCTTTCTCTTCCCATGGAAGATGTCCTCAGGGAGGCTTGTGTGGATGAGGCTGTGCACTTCTGCCAGCTCTGTGATGTCCCCCAGGGGCACGGGCGCATCCTCTGGCAGTGGGGACATGAGGGACTCGAGCTCATGTGAGTCCAAGGTGGCACTGGGAGAGGCCACCCCTTGCCTGCTCCGGTGGTAGTATGTGTGGTTGCCAGCAGCCTGGGAATCCAGGCCTGGGAGGGCCTCCCTGAGGGAAAACAAGCAAGAGTTGACATCTCAGCTGGTCCTTGTGCAAGTGGCTAGGCCCAAGCCCTGCCCTGCTACTCCTGGGAATAATCTTTATCATCATATCCCACTGTAACACCTTTCACTGCAGATATATCTCTGCACCACCCTGGTTAATGCCAAAGCTCAGACAAATCCTGCTGTGGGATGCAAAGCTGTCCCTCTGCCAGCAAACCCCAAGGGCAGGAGATACCACAAGTCCCAGCACAAGCAGGTGCTCACCCACCCTGATCCATGGGGAGCTGTGTCACTCCTGTCACCTCTGCCTTATAGGTTAGAGATGAAACATGACAGGAAAGTTTAGTGGCCACACTAGGATGAGACTTCAGAAGCTGTTTGTTCCTAGTCCTGAGATCTGCTGTGAGCTCAAAGCCCTTCTGAACAGCTGTGCTGTTTTCTGCTCATGGTCTTTCCAAGTGCTTGTGGCTGGATTCAGACCCCTGGGATAGTAGAGGCCTTTGGGCTGTTTCCAATCCCCCTTAAACCAGCCTGTCACTCACTGGGAAGTCTTTCATCATTTTCCCCTATGGAAGTTAACAAACCATTTCTAAACATCCATAGAGCAAAATACTACCCACACCAACAGACACAGGTAATAAACTGGTTCTTCCATTTTCTTGGGGGTTTTTCTTTCTCTTTCTCTGGAAAAAAAACAAACCTCTTCTAGTCTAAGAATGCAAATTGAAGAGAAACTACTGAAAAAATAAATCAGTGAAAAGATTATACTAAATATACTCCTTATCCATCTGTAGATCCAAGCTGTGCCTTACCTGTTCCCTACACCACATCCCAAGCAGCTCAGCTGAGCAGGGGATGCAGCTCACAGTGTTTTTTTATTCCTACCACAGCAGCTTCCTTTACCTGAGGTGCCACCCACCTGTGCTTGCTGTTGCGGAAGCTGGCACACATGCAGAAGAGAATGCAGAGCAGCCCCAGGCACACCCCCACGATGATCCCTGTCACAGAGTGGATATCCAGGACATCTAGGAGGAGAAGGAATGACAGCCACATCATTTCAGCTGCTAGCAGGAAGAGGGTACAGAGTGTCTCATGTTCAGAGAAGCACCAGCTGTACTAAACCAAACAGGTTTAAAAGGCCCTCCTAACCTAACTGTTCTGTGGTTCTGACTCTATACACATAAAACAATAAAATTCCTTGGCAGTGACAATTTAGAGCAAACTGGCATCTATGCATATTCATGAATGTCATGCTACAGCAAGATGCAGGTTGCACGTGCCCTTCCAGAGGAACCAGGGTGGGGAAGAGATGAAATTTGGGTGTGGGATGGGTTCTGGAGCTGCACATCTGAGGGCTCTGCTGTGATCCTCTGCACTGCCCTGCAGAGAATCCCATCTTGCATCCCCCACAGCGACACCAGGCAATTGCTTGGCAAACAGAAATGTCACTGCTGACAAATCAGTCTCAGCAATGCAATTCCCTTCCTGCCCTGGGGTAAGGAGGAATTCATACCAGACAGCTTCTCCCGGAGGGTGTGAACATCCTTAACGTTGGAGTAGGGACCGGATCCCACCACTGTCTTTGCTCCCATCTTGAAGAAGTATCTGGTATCACTTTCCAGGCCATGCACTTCAGTACTGAAGATGTTTCCTGACCAAAAGCAAATCAAAAAGAGATTTAAAATGTTCTGTTTCAAGAGTATTCAGAGGCTACAGCAAAGCAGCTGTGGAACTGCTTGACCCTCAGAAGTCAGGATTTTGTCACATTTTTGTGCATTTCATACACCTCTTCAGTAATAATGAACTTCCTGCTTACAGATCCGACAATATAGATTGTGTGTGATGCTGCTGGCACACGTTTTTCTAGGAATTACTGGCTGCCAGGCTGCATCTGTGGGATATTTCCTGGATGATAATGGCTATTTCAGCCCCAGACACATATGATTTCATGTCTCTCAGCAGCCATGTCCCTGGACTCTCCGCTATGTGACCATATGATCAGTCCAGCATATGCTTCAAGGAAACTGCCAGGATAAGCTCTTGAATGTTTGTGAGCAAAGTGAGGCAGAAATCAGGGCAGGAGGACTGAGCAACCAGAGCTTCAGAGACAGGAAAGGAGGCAGGAGGACTGTGGGGTATTACAGTACCTGGAGGAGGCTCACCTTCTCGTGTCAGCAAGGTCCACATGTCATCTGGCTGCGTGTTGTTGGCATTGTACAGGATGAGATACTCCACAATGATGCCATTGGGCTCCACAGGTGGGCACCAGTGCACCTGAACAGCGTAGGGGTTGAGAGGGTGCAGCCGCAGGTCAGACGGAGGAGTGGAGGGGCCTGGAAGAGACAAATGAAGACCCAGCCTAAGCAGCAGGAAGAGGAGCAGAGCATTCACCTCCAGAGGGCCTCCCTGAATATACTCAAGGTAATCAGAGCTTCGAGGGGCTCTGAGATCACATCTCTCAGGGGCACTTTAGAAGGGATCTGACAGAGACTCAAGGAAAGGCAGGAGAATCGAGGGTTTGGTTCCCAGGAACACTCACGGTCGGGCAGGGTGAAGCGCTCCACCACGCTGCCGAAGGGCCCATCAATGCCAACACCGTTGGACTGGACAGCAAACTCATACCTGGTGTAGGGCTTCAGCCCACTAATGAGAATGTCTTCATCTGAGCTGGAGAGAGAGGACACAGCACGAGGCCATGAACACCTGAGGGTTCTCCCAAGTCACCCTGACAGCTCACCAGAACACTCCAAGAGATTATCCTAACTCTTGACAGTATTTGATTTTCCACCTAACGCTCCATCTCCTGCAGCCATGTGAATGCAAGAACACTCAGCTTCCATGGACAGAGCAAAACAGTTCCCAGTCTCCAGGACCATTTCTGATGTACTTGCAGGGAAAAGTGGAAAGCAGCCTGGTTAGAGGCTAAAAATGGGCACAAGTATTCAGAGGTAAAATACATCTCCAAATCATTAAAACTGCTTAAACTCTAGCAATTTATAGACCAAACTTGTGAGGACCACCTCAAAAATCATGAATACATAATTGCACCTGGCCATGTTGTTAACAAGTGTGTAAGGTCCAACCACAGCAAAAAAGATGCAGAGATCAGTAAATGATTCCTCAGCATTCAAGTTGAGACAAGTCCCACTACCACATCTCACAGCAGTTCTGAACATTATCTGTGACCATGGCAGATAATCCCAGCACATGAAACACCCAGGGCTTTGCTAAGTTCTGGAAATTCAATGCAACTTCCTCCTGCCCCATGTTCATTCCTGACACAAACAACACCAGGCAGATGAACCCTCTTTACCTGGTGTAGTACGTCACCAGAGAGGCGTTTTTCAGGCCCCAGGGGCTGAAGCGCACGGTGTAGTTGACAATTTTGACTGTTGTGAAGTCAGGTTTCTTCCAGCGGAGCCAGATGGAAGTTGAGCTGTTGGACTCTGCATAGACTTGGACTGGAGGCAGTGGAGGCCCCTTCTGCACAGGGGGATCTACAGTGCAGCACAAAGAGATGTGGAGGTGTACATGACAGTAATGCCACTCACACCCAGCAGAAGAACAACCCTCATGAGAAGGGGGATATTTTGCTCCTTTCTCTCCTTCCCAGTTCCTCCAATGCATTTTGCAATGACTGTTGAAGTTCCCTTATGTTATGACCTTCCCCATTTTGGTATTGTCCTTTCTAAGTTCATCCTCTGTAACCCTTCTACCCTTCCTCTGAAGCCACGTGCCAAGCAGAAGAGACACAACTGAAGGGCATTTCTCACCTACTGCTGTCGCAGGCGCCTTTTCAGTTTTGCCCTTCCAAACCGCTGCGTACCCATCTTCGTGCTTATTGAATGCCACCAGCTTCACCTCGTACAGCTTCCCAGGAGCTGGAAAAATCAATCAGGGTTTGCCTTGGGTTATTTTTATCACCAATCCTCCCTAGTCAGACCCATTTTCTTTGATCACGCCAGTTTTTCTCACCATCCGAGAAAGTAGCTTGAACATAATAAATACATTTTTGTTACCTTATACCTAAGTAAATATCACCTAATACCTAAATTACAGCAGGGAGTCCCCCTTCCACTTACAGGCCTCCCACACACAAACACTGTCTCACAGCTGGTGTATGTTATCAGCACAGCTGTTCTTTGGTTGTCCCCTTGCTTTTGACAGAAATTATCAGCAGGAAATGGACTTGCCCCAGGCCTCAAGGATTGTCCAGTGTCCTGGCCTCTAGCACATCTACTCAGGATCTCTAGAGCTTCCTCCCTTACAAATTACTAAAGAAACCTACACATGCTGACTCCTCTCTCCACTATGGAAGTGACTGCACTGCAGTGTTTATTCCTGAGGAGTGAGGATATTCTCTCCTCCCCCAAAATGCACCTCCTGCTTCTGAAGTCCTTTCTGATTTATTCATTGTGTGCTGTGAGGATCTTCCTTCCAACAAGTCCTCAAATGCCCTGTTAAGTCACTGGCAGCCTTTGTTGTATGGTGTCTATTTTGCCTTCACAGCAGAGCTTCCCAATTTGCAATTAGAAAAGCAACAATGCACAGAAAACCCAGACCAAAAACATGAGGGTCCTCATTGCATGCTCCTCACATCAGAGAGCCTCACACTGTGGGGAATCTCGAAGTGAGCTGCAGGACAGGGCACTGTCTCCAAGCAGGGCTGCCCTGGTCCAAAATCCACTTCCCTCTTTCCTCCAGCCTTTCATCAGCTTCTTCATTTTTAATGGAGATGTTTAATCAAAGAAACAACTTGGGAGTATAAAGTTCTCAAAGAAGACATTCCCTGCAGCAGCCAGTCCCTTCAGGAACTCAGCCAGAGCAGTCCACACTGCCTTTTGTTGCCTTGGCTGCAGCACATTGATGAAGTTTGTTAATTTGGGACGTCTCTTCATTCCCTGCCCCTCACAGATCACTGCTCTCTTTGCCAGACAACGTAAGCAGAATGAAACCTTTCTTATTGATGCCAATTTTATTATTACTGCCCTGATTACACTCCTAGAGGCTGATGGTACTAATTACCAAAGGCTTTTCTCTGCTCCACAACACACGCTCGCGCTCAGAATATAAAAACACTTCAGCCACATTTTTCTCCCCCGAAGAATCCCAAAAGCAAACAGAGTTTTGTCTGCCTCCAAGACAGCCTAATCTGCATTTCTACACTCTCTAGCCACAGAAAAATGTTTCAAACCCACACAAGGGGGTAAGGCCAAAGAGCACTCAACCTCCAAAGGGCTGTGACCATGGGCTCAGTGGAACAAAGAACCCCCAGGCCATCTCTTGCCAGCACCACATTCTCCTTCTGCCTGCGCCTTGGGCTGGGACACGAGCACATCGTGGATGGTGCAATCCAAAACGATGAGGAAAAGCTCACAGATGTGATGCAGCTGTGGGCAGCTCCTGTTGGAGAATGGAGTGAAGGAAGGGACAAGTCCTCTGTCTCCATCCCTGGGCAGGATCAATACAGCAGCTGCTTACACGTGACACCAGGGGAGCTCAACTGCAAGATCAAGCACCTCACATCCTGAAAATAGGGGTATTTTGGATTTTTCAGTCAGAGGATTGGCTTCAATTTTTATACACAGGCCCAGATGTTCAAGCTCTTAGAACAGGCAAACATAAAACTCTATCAAGCTGTCAAGAAGCTGGTAGGCAGCATGAAAACAGATGTATTTCACTGCATTCCATCATACATTAAATATAAGCAGAATAATCTAGTCCAGATAATTCCAAATCACTAATCTGGATGGCTGCATAATATATCCAATATGCTAAATATGTTGTTTCTCTCAGCGTTTCAAGGTGTTCATTTGGCCAGGTGCCAGAAAGCCATACTTTCCTTTAAATGGAAAAACACCCTGATTTCCAGAGAGTTACTTCCAGAGGACTGCAATCTTCCTTCATGGGAATGTGGAAGACAGGATCAGATCCCTGTGATTTATTTTTCACATAAATTACAGCCCTGGTAATTGCACCTCAGTATAGAGAGTAAGTGCTAGAACATTGATGGAAGCCATTAATAATTTCTCAGGGAAAACCCCTTCTGGTGATTCAGGAAAGCTTCCTTCTGATTTTGTGGACCCATGAAATTGCTGGATTTCCTGTGTGCCCTTTACCAGCTGCCCACCTCTCCGCAGAGGACTGCAGCACACACCTCTCAGACAAGACACAAGGTAGCATTAGTGATACCATTCTAAGGAGATATGGTTTGCTCCAGAGGTTAGCATAAGATGGGAGAAGTCTTCAAGTCACACCTCAAACCAAGGCAAGGGTCGCAGTGGCTTCAGTGACACTACAGAGCTGTGGAGCCAAGGGTCATACAGTGATCACTCTGGAACTTGTCTGCACTGACATGGAACACATCACATCTGAGCTCAGCCTGGTATGCCCAGTGCCCAACCTGGGATTTCCTGACACCACTTCAAACACCAGAACAGGCTTCCTACAGAGATGGTTGATGTCCCAAGCCTGTCAGTGTTTAAAAGACATTTGGACAGAATTTGCTTTAATTTTTGGTCAACACTGAGGTCCAAAGACAGTTGGGCTCAATGACTCCTGAAGATAATCCCAAGAGACAGTGTTGGGTATTTGTTTTTATAGAGGGATCTTAGGAGAGGTTTCCAGTGCTGTGCTTTCCAGGCAGACATCCCTGATCTGGGAAATCTCCCCAGCTAATTCCCCATCAGCTCAGATCATGCTGGGCTCCCAGCCCTTCCTGAGACCCCTACCCACTCTGCCTACAAGCTGCAGGCCCAAGTCCTGGCACAGGGCAGTTCGGCGCTGTAAAACTAAACCCTTCTCAATCCCAACCACTCCTCCTTGTTTCATGTGCAGACCCCATCCCTTCCTCAGCACAGCCAGATTCCTGACCCTTCCTTTACTGTACACGTGCAGGAGCACATCATTCATCAGCACAAGGGAGCAGAGGGAACATCCTGGGCTGGGAGAAACCCGAGCCTGCGCTCCTGACACAGCCAGAGCCCATCCACAGCCGCCAAATCATACGGAAACCATTAGGCCTTGACGGATGCCCAAATTCAAGGAAGTAATTACAGAAGAACAAGCAGCCTTCTCAGCATCATTGTGCCAGAGCATTTGGAACCAATTCAGCCCACTCCCAGCCCCTGCACCGACTGACTTGCCAGTGGTTGGAGCAGTGCGTGATGATGTTCACATGTGGTTTTCTCTGCGCAGTAATTACAGACCCAAATTCTTCAGAAAAACTCATCACTCTTAACACTCTCAGTGGCAAGATGGCTGTGACAGAGTTGGGAGCCCCACTTAGAGATGGCACAAACAGTCCTCCCAGGTGCTGCAGCCTGACCCTCACACTGTGCATAATATATATGCTACAAGTGTAAGATGAACCAGCATGACAGACACAAGCCCTACAGTCTCCACTTGCTGGGCAGTAACAGGATGAAGCATAAAGTGGGGGATGGAAGAAGTCTAGGAAGTAGAAAGCCTCTTTCAAGGATGCATCTGCCATGACTCTCTTCTCTCTCCATCCTGTATCAATGGGCAAATCAATGAATTAATATAATCAGATGTTAGGAACACAACTACTTGTGGGAAATGCCAAGCACAGTGAACCAGGCAGGCAGGTCTCACTGCTGCTCAGATCTTCTCCAGTCATGGACACTCACTCTTCCATCCGTTTTCCCTTAGAAGGAGGTGGAGGAGAATATTGGGTTAAAATTAGTATGCTGTGAATTATCTCATCTCTGCATTTGAATACAGAGAGATTTCAAACAGCATGCAATTATGGGGCTCCTTAGAAACAAACAGGGAAGGAGAGATCATTGTCCTGACTGGAGATTTCAATCTTGGCACTCTTTATAGTGACACAATAAAAACACTAATTAATTAAGAACTGCTTGTTAGCATATACTAATTGGTAACCAAGTTACTATTGGTAACTTGGTTAAAATCCCTGCTAAATTGGCATTAGCAATTTCTATGCTTTAAACCCTGCTCAATACAAGCCTCAAGAGCCCCACTCCAGAAAGGATTTTGGATGATGTTAAAACACCTCAGATGGTCCTGGCTCTGTGTATCACCAGTCATAAAAACAACTGAGGCTCTTGGGAGCATCCTGGGATGCTAAAAGTGCAAGAGACAGGCCCTGGGTTTGCACACCAAGTGCTAGGAAGATGCAGCCAGCTAACCTAGTCGAGTCAGCTCGTACTGTTTCACTTTCTTCTTTAGTTTTATGGGTCCTACATCCCAGCTCTCATCTTCAGCACCATCCAAAGGGCTCTCATCACTGGACTCCTCTGGGCCCACCTCTCTGTAGTAGAGCTTGTAGCCAGATATCTGGGCGTGGTTTGCTGGGGGTTGCCACGTTATCAGGAGAGACTCCATCTTCGCTCGGACTTTTAATTCTGTCGGGGCAAATGGAACTGGAAGAAGAAAACAAGAGAAAAAGATTGAGCCACATGTCTCCATTTCCCTGGTCTACTGAATGCTCCAAGTCCTCAGTAGTGAGGGAAGAGTGCGAGGAAAAGGCTGTCCTGAGTGGGATGTCTCCACTCCCTGACAGAGGAAACTAGGACAGTCACACTCGACCACTGACTTTCCCAGCTGGGTGATACAGGAAACAACAATGTCACAAAGCCACAAAGCCACTGTGGGGGTTTCTCAGTGTATTCTCAGATATCATCATCTTTAATCACTGCTGGAGTCTGGCATGGGCTCAGCTCTCTTTGGCAGAAGTGTCTATTCACTCCCAAACGTCATAACATTGGGATCTGGAGTTCTGTTTGTTTTTTTGTTTTGTTTTATTTTTTTTTTTAAAGAACTTTCATATCTGCACATGGAGGGCACAAAGCCCCACTGCCCAGGCAAGCAGTGAGATGTACAGGGGCTGCTGAGCAGCAAGGTAAAGGTGAGCACTCTGGTCTGACCAAAACCAATGTTTATCATTCCCAAAGGAAAGCAAGTACCTCTGAAAATGCCTTAAGTTCCCCCACACCCTGTCCCAAATCCCAGGCATTCCCCAGGCTCCTACCATGTGTCTGGTTGTCTCTGTCAGGAGTCCGATGCTGGGTCCACTCGGAAGGGGCCCCATATCCCACACTGGTGCTGGCTGCAATCCGAACTTTGTACACTTTGTTGGGATGGAGCGAGTACAGGGTGATCTGGGTCTCATTTCCACCCACTTCAAGGGAGGTGACCTGATCTGCTGGAACCAAGGGGACACCACTGAAAACAGGGATTTCCCAGCCAAAGGGAAGTACAGCTGAGCAGCCACAAGCCTCATTACCCGCTCCTGGTATGCAAACCCTGGGCTGGCTTGGCTTTACCCAGAGCAGTCTTATGCCACCAGAAAAAAACTGTAAGGCTGGGCAGAGCTGATGTTCTGACTGACAACTCCCTTCATCACATTGCAAACTGCAGGCTGCCTTTAGCACCACAGAGCCTGCCCAGAGGGAGCTGTCAGAAATCTTGCTCTGATGATGTGATGGTGGAACATGAGCACAGCTAATGGGAGCTGATGGCATGTTTCAGTGCTTCTCACTGCTGTATTTAAACCCTCACCTTAATGTAAACCACAACTGTCCAGCAGCCCTGCTTTCCACAAAATTCACACCCTCATCCACGCCAGACAGAGCTTTTACTGCTCCCTCTTCAGCCCACCTAAGTTCATAAGGGCAGTAACAGGAAATTTAAACTGAGAATAGCCTGGGATTTTCACTGTATCAGCTAACTGGCTTTGCTGAAGATTCATGTGGCCTGTTTAGAGTACACAGAGGTCTTAATTTCATCTTCCCTTGGCGCTAACTCAGCCAGGAGCACTGTCCCTGCTACGTAACAGTGTATTGCTCAGTGTGATCCCTGGATTTCAAGTGTTTCCAAGGTTTTACGATGCCACTGAGCCATGTGCAGGCTCAAGGCAAAAGAACCAGAGCCAGGAGTCACAGCACAGACTACTAATCCAGTTGAAATACATGGGAACATGTCCAGCACCTCATCACACTCGCCATCCTTCTCTCAGGAAGAATCATGACCCTGGGAAGTGAGAAGCTGCAGAGCTTTGACAGTTTTAAGAGCAAATACCCAGAAGGATTTGCAAAGCAAGCACACGGTGGAATTGGAACAGCCACAGCCAGCAGAGGTAAATGTTACCATCCCTGCTGAACCCAGCTTAGTGTGTCTGACAACATAAACAGAACTGGATAAAACTCGGCAACAGAGCAACACAGCCTGGCCTGGGTATTTGGGTTTTTTTCCACAAGGACCACTTTGATTAGACTCCATTTTAAGGAAATTGAAAGCATTTACCCCTCTTCCCCAAGCTGCATAAAGCTCTTCCCCCCAAAAACACAGTGCAGATGGCAGTGAAGGGCTGCTCCTGCAGATATTCCTGGGACAGCACAAACATGGGTCAGGCCATTCTCCTGGGGATACAGCACCTCCATGACCACAAGCAAAGGCACCTCGAGGTGGTGTGAGGCAGCACTGCCATGACCACCAGACAGAGCCAGGCTGTGGAAGGGTTCTCCTCCCTTGGGTAAGTGGGGTCCCTGTTTTCAGCTTTGCACCACCTCCTCTTCACATCACAGGCTGTTAACACCACTAGAGCAGACAACACAACCCCCAAATGGTGTTTCCCTCACCTTCCTTGAGGGTGCAGTAGTCGATCTTGTACTTGGTTATCTTGCCGTTACTCAGCTCGGGAGGAGGAGGCAGCCACGTCACACGGATGTCACCAGGAGTCATGCTCGACAGGGACAGCTGGGGGGCTGCACTGGGAACTGGGTGAACAACCAAGAGAAGTCAGCAAAGACCAGAGCAAGACCTCAACACATCTCTGCCAGCTCTCTGCATTGGTTGGAGGCCACTACCTTGGCTCTGCCACAGCCACTGGTGACTTGGTGTCTGTGCTGGGGGAACCAACACCCCACAGCCCTTCAGGGGTGTCTGGGGAGGGGAAATGCTGGACTGCTTCACTTCCAGGCTGACCAGAGCCTGTGGCTCCAGCTACACTGCTCCCAGGGATCTGTGTCCAGGGCAAACTGGGCAGGGTAGCACACACCAGCTCTCAGCTTGTGCTGTGCTGTACTGTGGAGCACGAAGGAGACACAAAAGCAAATGGCTCACAGATCCAAACTGCAGCCTGGGAATCCTCATTCCCTTGAGAACCACAGCTCTGGGCTGCAGGCAGCTTACATGCTTTCAACTCAGCCTTTCAGGCTTCAGACACACACTTGGGACCACGCAGGTCACCATGTCAGGAGCATTAAAAGCACATAAATGCATACAAGGTCTGCCAAAACCATCTCTGCTTCCCTCTGTCCTGCAGCCTGTTGAAAGCTGTGCATGGCCTCCCGTTGGGCAGCTGTGCTTCTGGCACTCTGCCTCTACTGCTCACAAAATGCTATGTGATAAATGTTAAATCAACACAAACTACTGGCTCTTAAGGGGTCCGACCTCAAGGTTGCTCCCACCCCTACAAATTGCAATAGATGTTTCTTCTGAGTTGAAATCCAGTCTGGCCCAAAGTGAAGCTTAGAGCAATATTACATGGGCTAGGTGAAAGCCCTTAGGAGCTGACTGCAATTCCCAAAGGATTCTCACCGGCCCCACCATCAGCCAGGTTATTTTCATACCCTTCATCATCCAAGCTGATGATGAGACTGGAGTGCAGGTTTAGGTTTCTAGGAGCTGCTACTACTCTCTGTAGCACATTCAGTGCTCACCAAGAACCAGGCCAAGAACATTTCCTAAGCACCAGTACCCATCTAATTCAACACACCATCCTCCAGGGTCTGGACAACGATGGAAGAGGATGTCCGGCTGGCTCCGAGCTGGGAATATGCAACCACGTAGAAGACATAGTTGGTGTTTGGTTCCAGATCCTTGACTTGCAGCTCAGTTGTGTCGTTATTGACAGCAAACTGGTATTCCACATTATCTGTTCCTAGAGCCAAGGAAACACTGATCAGCAGGTCAGTGAATTGCCAAGACAATCCTGAAAAAAAATCACTTAATTCACAAGATCCACAGACTAAATCCACTTTAAAAATCACTATATCTTCTCAAATTTCCCCAGCACCTGCACAGCCTCATCTCCTATATGAGTTTTTTGGGCAGAAACTCCAATGCCTCAACATTAATGTCTCTATTTTGACTCAAACTCAAATCCATGCTGAAGCTGCTGCAGTTACCAGTTTAATTTTCAGAGGAGCTCTGGCGACAGCTCAGCAGGAGCATTGTCTTGCTGGCTTTTTGGGAAGACAGACCCTAAGAGAGCCAGTGCCTCACTTCAGATGCTGAGTGTGGATAATTCAGTGATTCTCTCTGTACACAATGCAGCTGGTTAATATTACTGTTATTAATCACACCCTTTGCATACAAAATCAATATGTATAAAATCAGCAGTATCTGGTCCCACAGAATCCAGACCACTGCCAATGAAGAAGTTAGAATACGTTGGCTAATCCACAGGCACTGTCACCAGCTCCAGTGAGAAAATTCTTTTACCTGCAGTGAAAAGGGAATTGCCTCACACTTGTCACTAGCTGGGGAAGAAGGTCAACGTGTGCCTTGTACCTCTGACACAGCTGTGCTGCTCAGGGAGGTGACACCTACCCACAGCCCGCTGGTAGTGCAAGGAGAAGCCAATGATCTGCTCGCTGTTGTGTTCTGGCCGCTCCCAGGACACGAGGACGGTGGTGCTGGAGAGGGACACGGCCGAGACCCTCTTGGGAGCGCTGGGCAAACCCTCCCGCACGATCACCGAGAGCTTGGCGGTGGCACAGGCCATGCCCAGGCTGTTCTCAGCCACACACTGGTAGTAGCCAGCATCCTCCAGGCCAATCTGGTTGATGACGAGGCTGCCGCTGCTCTGCACCTTCACACGCCCGTTGGAGAGGATGGGCTCTCCGTTCTTCAGCCAGTGGATGGTGGGGGCTGGCTCTCCCTCTGCCTTGCACACAAACCTGGCCGTGCTGGCTCGGGTGCGAGAGATGGTTTCAGGAGCCTGGGAGATGCTGGGAGTAGCTGGGAGGAGAGAGGACAATTTAATGCAGGAAGGAGGAGGAGAAGATAGCAAAGCAAATCCCTTCTCCTCCCCACTCGGTGCTATGTTTTATTCAGTAGCAGCTTTGCTTACAAGATGGGATTTGCCAGGCAGACTCTAGAGGCTTAATTTAGACTCTGTCCAAAAGGAAAAATAAATTCTGTATCAATCATGTGCTGCGTTCCCTGATCCTAGGCTGTTCTCCCTGCTGGCTTCCAGGATCTGAAAGTTAATTGCTGATAGAGATTTCCAAGGGGGAACCCAGGAGAACAAGAATAAGGCATAAAATGGTTCAGTAAATACCAGGAACTAAACCCCAAATTAAAGAGGTGACACGCCCACTGAGAGCTATCCCAACTTGGGCCTCCTGGTTCTAACCTGGTTCCCATTTTACCCAGCATGGGCCACAAAGGCCACAAACCCTTGGGGATGTCCTGGATGTTGATCCATGCAATCCACAGGAAGCTGGTCAGCATTTGTACCTGGGAATCTGCCTGCTCTCTACTCACCAAGGATGCGGAGCTCAGCTGCGGCGGTAACGAACTGCCGGGTTTGGGGTTTGTTTGCTCGGCAGACGTACACCCCGGAGTGATGAGGCTGGCTGGAAGGAATGAGGAGATTTGTCCGGCCCAACACAATCACATCTGTGGAAATGGACTTTCCATCTGCAGGAAGAAATGTGCACAAATGTGGGAGGGGGCCCCAGGCTGCCCTTTCTGAGGGCTTGTAAACAATGCCAGGATCACAACTGGGGAGTGGAGAGATCCCCAAATCCCAAACCCCAGCCCAGAGGAGGATTCCTGCTGGGACATTCCTCAGTGTTTGACAGCTCAAGCCAACATTGGCTCAAGGTTTAGTTTAGCCTGTAATAATCCAAAAAGTTCTGGTTTGGATCAAAACAGTCTCTGATGCCTAGGGCGTGCCTGCAATGAGGGCCCTAGGAATAGCACATTCAAGGGAAAGCTGAAAACTCCCATCACAAGCACAGACACCTCCTCCCCTCACTCCTTCATGCAATGTCAGCAAGACTGTTGAATCACTGACAATTCAGGGGTTCCTCCTCCCCCTCCTGGAGGTGAACTCAAATTTACTGAGCTTCCTGATCCACTCCTTGTTCACAGCTTGACCATGAGGTGTCAGAAAGACACCTGGTGCTCCCTAGGACTCTGGTGTTTATGTCAGAGACATGGGCCATGAGCTGCCTTCTCCCCATTCTCCAGGCTGGGTGCTCAGCACTGCTGAGTAGGGAAGGAGGAAAGGGCAGCTCTGTATCACTGGCCAGAAGCCAAGATGTCCTACAACTTCAAGCAGCCCTGGGCTTCTCAGCATCAGAGACAGGGCAGAGGTTGGTGCTGGGCACTGCATATTCTCAGCATTGCTCTGAGGCGAGAAACCCAAAGATATGGCATTAGTACCACTGAGTGAGTGTGGGAGACAAAGCCAAGAGCTGGAGACAAGCTAAGGAAAAGCTTAGATGGAAAGTCTGGCACAAGTCTGCAGACTGGGAGAACCAGCCAATTTGTGCAGTACCTGTTCCTTCCCACCTGCAGAAGCAGCTCCTCAGCACTGCCTGCCTCTACCTCTCCAGCTTCAGCTGAGCCTGCAGCTCACACAGAATGAACTCTCCACCTCCACTGTGAACAGCTGCACTGACTTAGCACCATCAGCAGGGAATGTGGTTGACAGCAGATCTTCTGCCCCCTCCCTGCATTTTGAGGGTCTTCAGATGGCCTCACAGTTCAGTGGCTGCACACTCAGAGCAGACAATCTGCACACCCCATTCGCACTGGAGCGGTTGGTTGGAAAACTGACTCCAGATGGTAGCAATTAGCTGACACCACCAAGGCTGGCAAGAGCCAAACTGGCAAGCTGGAGGTACATCCTCAGTGCTCCTTACATGACTGATGGTCCAGTAACCCAGCCTGCTCCTTAATGAAGGCTTGGAAACAAACTTGTGTAACTCAGAATGACTTACACTGTTTACTCCATCCTTTTAAACTGAAGGGTCCACACAAGGAAGGAGACTGGGACCAAGCAAACACTTGAAAATAAAGCATGGAAAGAACTGGTTCACCAATTCTTCCCCCTCCACCCTTATCTTTCTTCCTTACAAAAAAACTTTCATAATGATAATTAACTCTAATATTATTTACTTCACCATGGGCATCAGCAGCTTTCAGTAAAGCAGTAAGTGATCTAGCATGGGAATGCTGAGTATTTGTAATTGTAAAGTGCATGGGATAAGCTAGAGACATTTCTGCCATAACATTTAAGTCTTGCTCATTTGATTTCCAAACCTCTGAGGTTTTTTGCTCCTTTTTTGTGGGGAAGAGGAATTATTTTTATATGCTAAAATCACCGCCTGTGGACAAATCTGGGCTGGAAACCAACCACAATAAATGGTTTAAGGGGAGAGGAGTCTTAAATTGTGACCTGGATTTATGAAAATGACTGAGAGCCTTTTCTGGGAGAGAATCAACCTCTGAGCTGTGAATGTCTTCAGTCAGAGCCTCTGAAACACATCTGATGGATGTGACTCTCAGTGAAGTGACACTGGCATCCAACTCATGACTTTGGCTATCAGCCCTGGGTAATATCTGCCAGCCCAGCTCATTCATACACCTCTGATGAGACCTAAGCAGCTCTTCAATCCTTCCATTCAACAAAAACCTCCCAGTAACAGTCCCAGTCACTCCAAGGATTAACAGACCTTATCATGTTTTATAATCCTGCAAGATAATACAAGCTATTTCTCCAGTGCAATGGCAGATTCCACAGAATCCCCAGTAACCTGGGAGTCTGGGGAGGAGTGATACCTGACCCCATCTCATGACCTTTGCTGCTCCAGTTCACATGAGAAAGACTAATCTAGATCAAAAGGCATCCAGGCACAGGTCAAACAACTATAAATTGAACTGTGTGCTTTGTAACCTCCAAGATTTAATTAATAATTCCACTTTAGCAAGGACACCCCACACTGTGACACCACCTGTGTCATTAGGTATTATTGTTACAAGCACCCTCTCTGTCCCAGATTTTTCCACTCTTAATAGATTTTTAGAATGTAGTAGCCATGGGCTCCTATGGACAACAGAAATTTTTTCCTGTCCCCTCATACTCACCTTGTCGTATCCAGGAGACAAAGGGGGTGGGATCAGCAGCTGCCATACACTCCATCACCACACTCTCCCCGGCCACCACCGTGGTGTTCTCTGGAGCAGCGACAATGGTGACATCTCCTCCTGCTGGCTGGGAGCCTAATGTCAAAAATTTTTAAAAAGTTTGTCCTTCCAAGATGCAAAGTTCCCAGAAAAAAAAAAAAAAAAGAGCATGTAGAACCCTGGCTCCCTAGCTGTGCTTCCCTGGGCAGTCTCGTGTGTGGAAATGGCTCAGGCCAGAGTTGAGGGAGAAAAACAGGTCTTGCTTTTATATGACTACAGAATTTTTACTAAAGAAACAAACAATCTACCCAGCAAAATTTACTCTAATCATGCAGGTCCTAATAATAGGATTTTCACATAGAAAACAAGTAGAATTTCAACTCAACACCTTTGTGAATTGTTGCTACATGGATGTTTGTTGATTAGATGAAACAAGACACCGCTGTCCACAGACACAACAATACCAACACTCACCCTCCGCCAAGGCATTGGAGCAGCTCAGAAAGAATCCAGTCACTTGGCTAAAGATATTCTAATAGCCAGATGCTGGACTGTAAACTGCAACATAGAAAAGGTCATGGCTGCATCCTGGCCTTCACCTGACAGCACAAAGACTGATCAGTCATCCCACATCTGGAGGAGACAGGGCTGTGTAGCTGTACGTGCACAGACCAAGAGCCAACACTTAAATCAAGCAAGGTTTACAGGAAGGTCTCCAGGCTGCATTGCACAATGCCTTGAGAATGAGATGGGGATATTCTGGTTGAAATGAACCTTCTGCCTGTGTCTGCCCACTGCTGAGCAGAGGTTAAGGGAAGGTTAAGGAAATGCCTTTGCAGAGGCCAAATTTCTGTTGTCAGATGAAAACAACCGGAGCACTCTTGAGCAGACCAGACTGTTCATGACCCTCACCAGTTCCTCCAGCTCTCTCAAATACCACTAACTCTGGGGGACACTTTTGTTGTTGTCCTCATGAAGGGAGAAATAACTGTAGAGGAGTCACGTAGTACCAGTAACACTTAGGCCTGCAATGAAAGTTATTGTCAGCAGGTCTCAAACAAATAAAAGCAGGACCTTTCTGAACTCACTGTATCAAGATGCTGCAGAGCTCAAAACCCAAGAGATTCAGACAAGCTCATAAAGGACACATTTACCAGGACTGTTAAATATGGTCTCATTATAGGCTCCAGCCCAAAATGTTCCTGACTGGGATACTCTGACTGGGACCCTGATTGTCAGGTACTGAGGGAGATGTCAAGATGTCCTCCCTGCCCAGTTTCTTTCCATGCTGTCCTCTAGCACCTGCTCTGGTCACTTCTGGAAACCCTCACTGGCCATTCATGCAGCATCCAAACAACTCACTCATATCTAAATTCCTTGGGGATATAAACCAGAGGAGCTTCAGCCTCACAGGCTGAGCTTGCCTGCATGGCAGGAGGCCACACAGGGCTGCACTGGATGTGCTGTGCTCAGCCCAGCCCCAGGCTCGGTGCCAGTCAATCTGAGCAGGGCAGCCTTGCCAAAGCATTGGTTCCACGCTGAAATGTTCTCGCAGTCCATACGAGTGTGAGTAGATTCCCATCTCCAGTATTACGTGAGCACAGTCAAAAAGGAGCCAGCAGAATCCCTGAGGCACCAAGGGAAAGCAGGAGCGAGCAGGAGCCAGTGCTTGTCCAGCAGATGGAAGCAGAGACCGAGGAGCGCCCACAGCGCCTGACCTGGGGCAGTGGCCGGACCAGGATGACCTGCAACCCCAGCCCTGGGCAAACACCAGCAAGAGGAGCTGCCCTGGGGCAGGGGAGAGCCAGGCCAGCTCTGTCCTTCCAGTGGAATGAGTACCCTACACAGAGGGGTTGGTGTGGACAGGCAAACCAAATCTCCTCCTGGGCTGGCCAGGGCTTTGCTCCATCATGTCCACTGCTGCTCCCATTGAGCACATCCACGGACACCTTTCAGCCTCACAGCCAGCACAGCTGGCTGCAGCAGGACAGCTTGGGGGACAGCACAGGGACAGGAAGAAAATTCAGCAGATATGGATTCTGAGAACTCACTGACAATCAGATCAACATCCTGCTTGCTCTGAACTACTGAGACAGAAAATGGGGAGAGCTTCCACCCCAGGCACGTAAGCTCAACGATCAGAGAAACTCAAGGCTCTCTGCAACAGCAGCTTTCTTTTAACTCCAGCTCTAGTTCAACAAAGCACTAAAATCCACAAGTAATCATTAGTCCTGCACAAGAACTGAGCACAGGGAATCCAGTGAGGCCCAGCTTGATGGGTGAAGCTGCTCTGCACATTGTTAATGCGAGGTCTCTACTCCATACAGCACAGAGGGATGAGGCAATGTCAGAGAAAGAACTAGGAGAAAGAGCTTTCCAGCCAGGATTTGAAAGGAAACACATGAAAAAGCATCAGAAACAAAGGCAAAAGGTTTAACAGCAGCCATTGCTGGAAAGACACTGGAGAACTCAATGAGTTGTCATGAGTGAGCTGGGGAAAGTGGTGCAAAGGAGCCAAGTGAGGAGCTGCTCTGTGCTGAGCAGATCTGGATGTGGTCACACATCTCCACACAGCCCAGGCTGAGGCCCAGCTCACCCTGCACAGGGCTCAGCAAACCCAATCTGCTCACCCTGGACACCAATCACTGCCTGCAGGGCCACAGCAGCTTCTGATGAAAATGAGCAGGGCAGCAGCTGACACCACACACCCTGGGAGCAGGAATATCCATGGTAGGACTTCCAGCCTACCCTGGGAGTGAGATACTTTACCCAACACCACCGGCTGCCACGTACCTGCTGGGCACGACATGGCTGAGACACGTCTGTGTGCAAGAAGCTGTCTTTTTCTGCACTGCTGAGGGAAAAAATAAATCTAAAGTAAAAAAATAACACCAGCCAGATGGTAATATATTCCCTGCCAGATTTCCAAACAGCTTTCTCTACCAAGCTTAGAGCAGAGAAAGAGAGAAAGCTGCTCAAACCTGACTTAAACACTCATCTGTTCCATCAGGTGCATGGCCTCAGGTGCTGACTGGCAAAGGCACTTTACAGGTTATAGAAGCTTCATCTGAAGGCATTTGTCCTGTATCACTTGGTCCCTGACAGCCACCTGGTAGTGCTGTCAGTCACTAGGAGAGGGGTTTTACCCTAGTTTCAGCCTTGAAAAAACTATTGGGAAAACATATTAGTCCAGGCCCCATATCTGATTACTGAAAATGATATTACAAACATAAACAGTTCTGCTTGCTTTCCCAGTGCATTCCTGGGTGTGTGCATGGATGAATGCCCCTTACACTTCTTGCACACACAAACACATTTCTCTCCAGCTTTGTATTACGTTGTGGGTCTCTCAGAGCAAGTCCACAAGTCAAGTTTCTCTTCAAACTGAGCCACTTTGGAGCACATTTTTACCTTGCCACCTCTCTAGGCTGCTTGGACACAATGGATAGCAAGTTCACCCTTACAAACTGTGTTTCATTGAGGAGTTCCCAAGAACAGTACTCAGCTAACCAGGGAAACTTCCACACAGGGGATTCCAACACATATCAAAGAGTAAAACCAACGTGGGGCTTTTAGTCTCCACTGCCATAAAAACAATTTCAGGTCAAGAGGGAATATTGTCAGAACCAAAGGGAAAAAAGAGCTGCAGCTTCCAAGACATCTTTCACTGCCTGAACAAAACAGGTCAGTGAATGCACCTGCGCCGGGCTGGCTGCTCTGGGGCATTAAAAGCTTTCACAGAGCTGCTATTTAAAACTTAGGCTTTGAGATTTCTCCCCCTCTGCCAGCTTTGTTTTGTCTCTCCAAGCAGCAGAGCTGCTCCAGGCAAAAGCTTTGCACAGCCCAAGGCACAACCCATGGATTCACATCAAAACTCTACATCACTGAGGCCTTTGTGGACTTTCTGCCCTTCTCAATCAGATGGATCAATTTTACCCTCTTTTACTGGCAAATAAACACCTATGGGGTGCCAGGAATGCTTCTGGGATCACTGGGAGTAGTGCACAGAACTGAGGGAAAGTCTCAGGGCACTGAAAGAGCTTGAGAAGGCAGCTCTTTTCCTGCACAGTTCGTTACCCCCTGCACAGGGAGACAACAAAGGTGCTACCACAGACCAAGAGCCCAGACTTACTTGCAGCTGATCAGTAAAGCTGCAGAAATATTTCAAAATACTGCCTGCAGTTTACTGTTTCCAAATGACTCACTACAGAGGACTTCTCAGTTCATGTGGTTTTCTACTTTCCTATCATGAGACAGGGGAGTCAGGCCAAACCTGGGTGCTCCACTTTGTTGTACCACTGCTCTCACAGGCATCCCTCAGTGCCTGGAGCTGGGTTCAGGGCAGGCAGAGGAAATACAATGAAGCATTTATGATGATATGTGTTAAAAATCCAAAAGGAGGTGGGGAGGGGAGCACAGGGAACCTGTGAGTGAGTGGCCAGACACACTCCCGAGGCTGTCCAATCTCTGCAAATCCAATTGTGTCATTTCACAGCGAAGGTGAACTCTGAGCACGGATGTCAAGGGAGGCACCAAGGGGAGCTGCTTGGGACAAAGCTCAAAATGTTTATTTGAGCTTATGGCTTGAGTTACAACATCCATCAGTGATTTCCAGCTCCAAGAGTTCATTACTTGGCTCTGTCTCTAACGCATCCATAATTCAAAAGTGATCCTCTCCCGCCTCCCTGCTCTTGTTAGTGCAGAGTATCAGCATAGAATTCAGGCAGTGCAGTAGCAGGAAAACGCTTTTTGTTCAGCCAATTTGTGATGGTTGTTTGCAGTGACAAGAGGATGACTTCTTGGATGGGAACTAACACCTCTCTCCCGTTTCCATGAACACCCTACCTTGGCAAAAGTGCTGGAAGGTTAAACATGACTTGCATGGCAACACATTCAGCTCTGAGCTCTCAGCAGGTCAAGATTTGGAGATCTCTGACAATCAAGCAACAGTCTTCTGTTCTGCGAACTTTCTCACCCTCTCTGGAGGAGGAGCATGAAACCTTATTCATCCCTGCGAGCCTCCTCCGGGAATAGATCCTAGCACTGAGCAGCTGTTCATTAGAGAAAGTCAATGCTGTCACTGCTGTTATTCTGCAGACAATAAAGGAGCAAATTACCCATTGCAAAGCACACACCTTCAGAAATGCGGGTGCTGTGTTTGCAGAGCATGTCCTACTCCCACTCCCCAGCTCTCTCCTTTTTCTTGGATAACTCACAGACCTCCTGGACTGTTAGGGAAGAAGCTGACAGCAACTGTGGAGGAGAAAAACATCCTCCAGACTTCTCTTTCTCCTTCCTTTACACCACACTGGAAAATTATCTGTAATTTATTTCTACTTCAGGACAGGATAACAAGCATGTAAAATCTCTAGGCAAGACTCTTGCCGGTTGTATCCAAACACTACGGAATATTTGCTTTGGGGGCAATATAAACAGTATCAGATCTCACACCTGAGCATGTTCAGCAATTTCTTCTTTTCTAACTGCTCTCACCTGAAAATGGCAAGGCACAGCTTTGTAAACAGGAAAGCAAAAAGGACTGGCACAAGGGACTTTTCATAAGTCACTAGAGAAGGTGAGTGGTGCCATTTTAACACCCTAAACCGGCCATTCCTAAGTGTCCTAAGTCAAAAACTGCCTCCTCTTATCCCCAAATGCAAGTACATATCCTTTCTAAAACTTACCACTTACTTTTTGGGGTTTTTCTCCCACCTTTGCTATATCAGTGCCTCTGGTAGTTTGGATCCAAGTTCTGTTTTCTTGTCATTGAAGGATGGGATGACTTTTGGTTACAAGATTATGGACTCAATTCCCCAGCTTTAGTGCTCTCAGAACTCCTCCTCTGCAGCCTTTGGTTCCCAAGACTTGCAGGATCTTTGTGCCTCAGCAGAAACCACAGCACATACAGTGCTTTGGTACTGGGACTGCAGAGGTTGTCCCAGTACAATGTGTCACCAATGCTCACAGAAATGTTCCTTTCCTTTCCCTTCCCAGGTACCTGTGGACTGTCTGGGTCAGCACACGAGTTATCCAGGAAGGGAGGTTGAAAAGGAACTCAGCTTCCATTGCTCAATGTATTGGAGTAACAGGTTATTTCTGCCCAATAATACAGATGAGCTCAATAAATCAGTTTAGTATTGTCTTTTTACCTCATTCATGTCTTCCAAATGTTTTGTAAGCAATTATGCATTTGTCAATGCAAACATTGAACTGAAAAGCTGAACAGGGAAGAATTTATCTCCATGTTTTGGAATGGGAAGTCTCTCTTCCTCCTTTACTAAGATGGTGCTGCAGCAGAGCAGTGACATATCCTGTCATCTTTAAAGCAGCACACAAGGAAACATGTGTAAGTGATTAAAACACAGAAGTTCAATCACTTTTTAGTGCTATTAAAAGATCTCCACACACAGAACTAGTATCTCAAACTACGATCCCAAAATCCCAAACAAGGAAGTCAGCACACAGATCCTATAATATAGATCCAACTTACACTTCACAAAACTTGCTCCTCTGCTCTTTGCATATACGTGAAAAGCAGAGAATTTAACAGATTAAGTACATTTCTCTGATTTAAAAAAGATGCAGAGAGATTAATTAGTTTGGATGAGGAGTGTCTATTTACTACCTGGATGCACTCCTCAGACCACTACCTGCCACAGCTTATGGGGTCTCTCCACAGAGTGTGGCAGGAAAAGCTGCTCTAGGAACAGCTTCTCATTTGGCTTGAGAAACAGCTTGTCCAACATTTTCCCCAATTCCACGTCTGTGTCTGGAAGCCCTGGGAGCACATGGATCCCAGTCCAGACAGGCAAAGGGGCCATCAGGCAGTCCTCTTTCATTCCTCTCAACTTCTTTATACAGCTGACAGATTTCAGCTCAGAAATTAAATCCTTTAATGTACTAGCTCAGCCACAAGCTGACACCCTGAACTCTCTGCAACCAGAAGCCCAGAAAGAGTGGCAGGTTTCCAGAAACTGCCTTGGATTTTTAGGGGGGCTCTTCCCCCAACCCCCTAAACCCTTGATCTTTCAGGCTATGGAGTTTTGTACGTCCAGGAACATTTAGCTCTGCTGCAAAGCAGTCGGAGTGTGCTTTGCCCACCACTCCAGCTCCTGTAAAGCTGTCAACATTGGCTCTCTGTTTGCGTACATGCATTTGGAACTGCTCCTCAGCACGCCAAAAGGGCCGGGAGCCAGCCAGACTGCACGACGCATTCCTGCTCGCTTCCCCAGAGCGCTTGGAAGCGCCTCCATTTGCACCGCTCCGAGCCGGAGCCAGGCAAAATAAACAGGAGGGGCTGTGCCGGCAGCTGCGGCCAGGCGGCCCCACTGCACGGAGCTCTGAGAACTGGGGCTCCTCTGGCTTCTGCCCCGGGACACCTCAGGCCTTCAGGCATCTCAATCCTCAGAAGCCTGAAGATGCATCACAGAGAGTTTTTGGGAGGCGGGAGCAGCAGCCCATGGAGCTGGAATGTGGCAGAGGCAATAGGAAACCCTAGCTCAGGGCACAGTGGATGCTGAGACCTAACAGGACTGTGTTGGAGCAGCATTGATAGTGTCATCATTTTAGATGGTAACTACTGATTAATAAGCCTGTCTCTGCCCATTTTCACAGACTTTTGTGCAAACAAATTCCCTATAAGAAAGTCACTCAGTGTACAGAGGGAGTTGAGCCTCTAGATCAGGTGACAGGCCAATGAGAAGTGAAGAAAGGAGCAGAGGTACCTCAGTATCGCTGTGTGGAGCAGCCTCCCTGCCCTAACCCTAAGACCCAGACAGCTTATGTTGCTCAAGCTGAGCCCTTAAGGCACTGCAAGCTCTAGCCATTTTCATGCAGGTGCCAAAACCAGGGACTAGAAAAACAAGGGGTGCAAGAGGCTGTTTTGCAAAGCCACCACTGCAACAGAAACCTCCAAAGTACACCAAGAATGTCCCATGGCTGACAACCAGTCAGGATGATGTCCCAGCTTCCCTGCTGGACCAGGCTCTGGTTCAGTGGTTCAGGACAGTCTTCCATGGTCTCTGTCACTAACTCACTGTGCTGCTCTGGGCACATCTCTCAGCATCTTTGGCACTCCATCTGCTCACGGTTCATAACACAGCTATTCACAGATGTGAAAGTGTAGAAGTAATAGCCAGAGAGCATCAGAAGACCCTTAACAAAAGCCACAGTATCCGTGATTTAAATATAACACCCCCCAAATCAGTAAACATGAAATGGCCCTGGGGACATAAGCTTGTCAGCCTCTGGGATTCAGTGGGAACATCCTCATGCCTTTTTAATCATCATTACACCAGCTCTGTTTGTCATTATCCTAGGGCAGCACACCACCTCCCAGGATGATACATGAGGAACCTCGAAGGAAAAAAAAAAAGCTGTAGGGCTTTTTTTTTAATCTCTTGTAGAGAAATGACAGAGACATGGTCAACAGAAGACCATTTTGGCTCACAAGTCGCCCTGAAACTCCTCCTTACCTTGCCTTAGTGACTGGAGCCATTTCACTCAGTCACTTCCTCCGTGTGCTCTGAGGCTGATGTTTCCTAGGGGCTGACACCTATTTCATCAGATCTATTTGCAATTCAGATTTATTTGTAACATCAGACCCATTTGCAATTCAGGCACATCCAGCGACAGCAGGGAGGGACGAGGCTGGAGGCCCTGGACTGTGCAGGAGGGCACAACCTGCTTCCTCTGTGTGACCACAGCTCCTGCTCTGTCCCATTCCCTCTGCCAGAGCAGCCATCCACTGCCCCCAGCAGCTTTGAAAAGAGGAACATTTTGGGAAGGGATCTTGCAGTGCGGTCTCCCTGATGCCAGGTACACAGAATGCTTCCCACAAGCGACGCTGCAAACACACAACACGCTGGGAGCCCACAGTAACACAGTCTGGCAGCAAACTGAGATTGCCAACTTGGAAGGGAGAACTAAAAGCAGATGGATGCATCTGCATTCACTCAGGACAATGCAAATCTGTTTTTCTAGGAAAAGTCCGTAAGAAAAGCTGGCTTTCCACGGGGAAAGATCATCACTGATATCTACAGATTCTGTCAAGGCCATTTTGCTGGGTGCCACAGAGAACCCTGACCTAAGGCTGTGCCTTAGGTTTGATAACACCCCTTTTTATCTCTTCCTACTCCTCATTCTTGTCCACAACCCACTTGGCATTGCCCCCGGCTGCCCCAGAAACAGAGTTGGGCAAGGACATCTCTGATACTGAAGGCAAACTCCCAGTTGTGTTCTGAACCATCCCTGGCATCCAAGATAACCAAATGAGGGCTAGAGCAGCCCAGCTCTGCTCCTGACTCAGCCTCCCCTGTGACCCAGGCCCACTCCTCCCATCCCTGTTCCTCAGCACCCCTGTAGGTACTCATGGGTCTTGGAGACAGGGACCTGTCTGTCCCATGTCAAAAGCAATGGGATTAGACACCACCATGAGCTTTGCTATGCCTCCAGACACTTCCAACATCCTCACTCCAGCTGCTGGATGCTGTCAGTGCCGGAGGGCACCGCCAGCCCTCGACCTCAGAGAGCTGCTGAGGCACAGCTGTAACACCAATGATTAATAATTAACTAATGTCATCAGGAGCTCAACCACATCAACCTTCCTGTCCCGCAGCCCACTGCAAGCTGCTGACCTAATTATGGTCTCTATTCCTAGCTCCTTTCCAGCCTCCCCACGCAGGCACAGCCTGTCCCACACCCTCCAGGACAGGCTAGGTGTGATCCCTGGAGTGCAGGCATACTGATACACCACAGGACTGCACCATCACCAAGGGACTCTGAGGAGAACTGAATGGAGCCTGCTGCTTAAACCTCACTTCAACCCAAGCCTTACCAAACACCAGCTGTTATTTCAGGAAGCCTCAAAAGTGCAGCAGACCTGGATTAGTAAGAGATGCACATGGAGAACACCAGACGACCACAAACCATGTCTGAATCCAGATATCCCTTGTCTTCAGGAGCTGGAGGCAGAGCAACACACAAGCCTGGCCACATCTGACAGCTCTTAACGTCATGCACAGCTACCACTGCATGTGGATTAGACCAGTTTCCCCTTAGGACCTGGAAACAGCTCACCTATTCCCAGCCGTACATCCCTTGTTCTGCTCTATTATCCTTGACACCTCTGTTGCCACTCACTTCCGTGCCATCCCTGGGCTGAGCTGTTGTGCTTAATGGGAGGTGAGGGCTCTGCATTTTGTATCAAACCCTCTGTCACTGCAGGCTGCTGGAGCTGTCAGGAGTGTGGCATATCATAGCCCCATGGAACTTCACAGACAGCTGAGTTGGAACTCCCCTTGGGCTCCCAGAGCAGGCTGCTGACACTGGAGCTATGAGCAGCTTTCCTCGGCCATGGGAGGGGTGTGATGCATCTTGGCCCCATAGGAACCCCAGCCAAGCAGAGCTGTGTGGTTGGATGGGTGCCTGACACACGTCTGCACCAGCCTTTCACAAGTTTCACCCAATATCTGTGGGCTCAATCCTGTTCCACTTGTGCTTGAAACCCACCAGCAGTGACAGGCTCAGTAAAGTGAGACAGAGTTAAAAGTTTACAGCTTGTTAGGCAGAAGGTTACTTCTACCTTTAAAGATCTATTTATCAAGCAAGAAATGTTGTGTACCTCCTCCTTGATCTTGCCATCCTCTGAATTCACACTTGCCATGGCTTGCTTAGCACCTTCTGCCACAGGCAGGAGCAACAGCGTTTTACAGAATCCGTCAGATGCATTATGCAAACAGCTTCAGATACCTGCTTCCCAGGAAACCAGAGCTGCAAAACACTTGTAAACAGAGTTCTCATGGCTGAGCTTTTGGGATGTCAAGTGGAGAGCAGTTCCCTGTTTAACTGCTAGTGAAGTGAGAGACCAGAGGGCAAAGAAAAACGCTAAAAGGAGAGGGAAAAGTGACAGTTCTGTGTCCAGCACAGGAGGAACAGGAACATGGCAATTGCAGGTTGGAACTGGGATGTCACCTTCTCCAGAGGTGATGCATCACATGCAGGTTATGCCAACAACTCACAGCAAAAATGCAGCTGTGTTATCCCACCCCACACTTTCTCTCCCTACACATTCCCACAACTCATGCCTCCCAGAAGAAGTGTGCCATGCCCACACACAGCTGTGGATGCTCTGACCCCACAACCACACAGGGCCCTGCTGCCCCTGCAATGGGTTCCTGCTTAAGGAAGACCACCCCAATCCAGGTGGGACCATCCCTCCACTCTGGTTAATGCTGCCCTTCACTGTCGATGGCAGCACACACAGGATCAACACCCAGCTGCAGTCAGGGAGGTCAGCCCAGAGCAGCACTGACCCAAATCCAAAGTCCCTGTCCCCTGGCTGCCCAGTACCTGTGTTGGAAGCCGCGAGGGGAGCAGAGCACGTGGCCAGGGCTCAGGCTGAGTGCCAAGCCAGCATCCAGCACGTCATTCGCACATGCTGGACTGAAAATCCACTTGTGGTAACAGCACGTCTGTTTCTGCAAGGTGGTGGCCAACTGTGAGTGTTGCTCACTTCATCACCACCTTCCCCTCCATCCCTAAAGCTCATCCCAATCAAGAGCTGTATTTTCCTACAGCTCTTTGGAGCAGGAACCATCCCCATCCCAGGCTCTGCTTCGGTACCTGCAAGGCACTGCAGCACAAACACCAAAAAGAACAAAAAACATGAAGGTGCTTCAGCTGCCTCCAAGCTCTGTCCCTGTTACCACATTCATACAAATATTTGGCTGAAAAATCCATTTCCTGGGACACTGCTGCAGCAAGCTGCTACAACTGTCAGCATAAATGATGTTCTGCCAACGGCAATCTCGCAGTGTCATCTCTAATAACATGGCACTAAATCCCAGCTCACGGGGGATGTGCTCAGCTGCTGAGAGACTCCTCTGTGGCTCCCTCAGCCCAGACCTCCACCCACCACTCTGCTCTGTTCTCCAGTTCCTCCATTATTACAGCTCTGGGAGATTCTGATTCTTGCCAGCCTGGATTGAGGCAAAGGTTTTCCCCACACATGTCACAGCAGTCATGGCCACCCCACATGCACAGACCTGGAACGTGGTCCAGAGGGCATGAGGAGGGGAAATCCCACACCCACACTGAGATACTTGTCCACATCTCTCTCTGTACGTGCCCCTAGATGCCCTCCAGCACCAAATGCCCATAATCACTCTCAACACTGACCCATCCCTTCCAAAAGGGCAACTCCAAGGCTATTTATTACATTATCCCTATTTACAGAAATTTAAGCATTTAGGAACTGATTCTCCTGTTCAGCCCACCAACAGAGAGGAAGAGAGAAGCCAGGAGTCCTGGCTCCCAGGACCACACTTTGGCAATCCTTCTGCAATAACCAATAAATATGAAAAGATACAAACACTGAGATCCACACAAAGGAGCTCTGGGGTCAGGATCTCAAACTTGTTTCTATAGTTTCTAAAACTATTCTAAAATTGCCAAGATTTTTAACTTTCTTTAGGTTACTTGGGGGACACCATACTGCTTATACATACTCAAAGGCATTAAAAAATAAGGGGGAATGACAATTTTTTCAAGATTCCCAACGCCTTGCAACTAAAACTAATAAGTTGAATTGCAGGGAAGTGAAATTTGGGTTAGCTGCGGAGAAGAGAGATCCCAACATTCATTCAATGGGGAAGATGCAATGGAAATTACAGGGAGTCACACTCCTTGTGACTTTTAAAAACAGAATAGATCAAATCTTTGTAAAAGTTTACTGTTCCTGCAGCAGCACAGCTTCTGATTTATTTGTGCTACATTGTGCCAGTTGTGGGGCAAACACACAGCAAGAGGGAGTCCCTATTCCCATGAAAACACACAAAGAGCAGGAGTGTGCCTGACACGGAGGGGGAAAGCTAAGTGACAGGCAAAGTGACCTGCAGAGACCACACGTCACGTTCCCCAAGCCCTTCTGCTACTCTTCTTTGAGAGCTGCTTTATGAAGCGTGGCAACACTTCCATGTGTATGTCATGAACCTGGGAACATGACCAGGACACACAAGGAATTAGTTCTTTATCTACAAGTTCAGAGTAGGGCTCCAGAGCCTGCTTCCAGAAAAAGGAGCTACAAGAAACAAGACACAGCTGACCCCAAGGAAAGGCAGCATGCACAGCTGGAGCCTGGGAAAGCATCCCACAGCCAGCTCCTAATGCCCTTTTTGGCAGAGAGAGACACAGTGTTCATTCATCACCTGTCCAGGTGAGGGGTGAAAAGAACAGAGCTGCCAGATGTCTTTGGTGCTCCGTCCGCTGGGGAGCAGTGGAGATCCAAGGGGAAAATCCAAGCCATCCCTATTTCAGCAGCAGGCTCTGTCTCAGAGCTGTGAGACTGTATCCCGCTGTCCTGTCTGCTCTCCTCCCTTCCAGCTCCAAACGCCGCTTCCCCAGGGAAGGTCTGGAAATTTGCACCATGAAGTCTGCACAGCCAAAACATCTGCAGCCCCGCCGCTCCCTGCCCTGCCTGGGGACAGCCAGCATGTGCTCAGCCACGGACACACAGCACAGCCCCAGTTCCCCCCAGGGCGTGCAAGTCACACTGCCCAAGGAAACTGCACTTTTGGGGTTTTTAGGCTTTGCAGATATGACAGAAAGGGGTCATGTTAATTGCTGTTTTTACTGGGAAAAGGCCTTCAATGAGGGAGATGGAACAATTCCCAGCCATCGTATAAGGAGCAGGGAGCGAGGGGGGAGGAACAGGACAACTGGGCAGAAGAGCTATAGGGAAACGGATTCTTTTGCTATGCACAGCCCGTTCAAATCCAGCCCTGTCTGGAAGGCAGAGGCATGAACACAAAAAGTTCCCAGGCCTGATCCTTGGAAGCATTTGCATTATCACCAGCAAGACCCCAAAATCTGCCAGGAGCACAGCCTCCAGCACCATAACACAGCACTGCCAGTGCTGCCAGTGGGACAGCAGGTAAGGAGACACGAGGTCCCACTGCACAAATCTCTTCCAGGGGCCCTGGCAGTGCAGCGGGACTGGAAGGCTTGACTGTCACCTCATCTTGGCACAAAGGAGTCCCTAGCCAGGAGAAGGGAGGGAAGAAGCAGTTTAGTTGCTCCTGTCTGCAGGCACACAGGAGTTTGGCCCCTGAAATTTCCAAATAAGCAACACTAAATAGCTGTATTTCAGTCTATTGTTCTTTTGTTGTCTGTTTTTCAGTTTACTTTGGTTTTTTTTCCTAGAATTCCTTGCTTTGGTTTAGTTTGGTCTTATTTTCACAATCAGGAAAGAATTTCTGCCTGACCAGTTCATTCCAGCTATTATCAGCTGCTTCTGAACAGGGAGGAAAAGACTCCTCAGGCCAGTCCAGGCATCCAAAAATGTGCTCTGATGGTGAAGTGCTGAAACAAAAAAGGATCAATATCATGCCAGTCACTCACGGAGGAGTTTACAGCCTGCACAGGTCACTGCAGTTTCCCATCTGTCTCGGAGATACTTCTCCCCAATTATAAAAAACCCCAGAGATTTAACAGGCATGTTTTTCATCACTATCAGCTCAATCTGGTGAAAAACTCAACCTCACATATTTGTTTTAGCAGCCAGCGGGTGGTGTGGTGCTGCAGAAGAGAGATTTGGGTGAGAACTCCAGGCAGAAATCTGCTCGGGCCGGCTGGTGCTCCAGAAGGAACGCTTCCCATTTAACCTCTTCCATTGCCTCCATTTGCAAAGCAGATTAAACATTGCAGAGCTACAAGATGCAATTATGCTGAATGAGTTATGATGCCAAGGACATCAAATTCACCTTTGCAGCTTGATCGATATTAGTTATCAATAACACACCAGAGCCAGCACAGGAGCTGTCTCTGGAGTGTGGAACTGCCCATAGGAAGCGCTCCCCTCGGCTCCATGCTTCATTAAACACACAGAGGATCTGGCAGGGGCTGGCAATTAGATACAGAGCATTCAACCGCTCACGAATTCTCTGCAGATTCCACCCAGATTACCTCCACGACACAATCCATTGATCAGAGGTGTGTTCTCAGGCTCCACAGTTAATTACACTCCCTGCTGATGGATGAACAGCAAAGCCATCGCTGGGAAAATACATTGGGAGCAGAATGCCAAGCAACTCAATCCTAAACAAAGATGAAAGGGGCTGGGAAGGATTTCAGAGCTTTCAAGGTTACAGCTGCCTGCAAGATACACCGGGGTCAGCACGAACAGGAGACAGACGTGGCAGGGGACACTGTCCCGAGAGAAGGGACAGCTCAGCCAGACTCCCAGCCCTGGTGAGTTTGTCCACTTGCAGGACAGGGATGATACAAAGCTGGGGAGGCAGCCAGGCGTGCTGGGAAGGATGCTGGGGCCTGGAGACCCCCACTGCACTCATGCTCTCAGCTACGTCCTCATGTCCAGACTTGCCCACTGCACTCTTGGCTTACAAAGGAAAATGCACGCAGAGCCTGAGGCCCAGATTGGGAGGAGAAGGACAGCCCACACCCAAAGCCTTGCTCCAAAGGCCTGTATCAGCAGGAGAAATCCCAGCTGGAGCTGTTCCCAAATACCACACAAAGATCTCTGGAGCTCAGCAGAACACCAGGAATATGGACACAGAACACAAGTTGGATGTCATTGTGCTCAGCCTCCTCTGGACAGTGCTGGGCAACCTGGATAGTCACAGTCCTGCCAGCTACTCCAGCCTCCAACTATTTCTCTCACTTGCTTGTGAAGCACCTTCATCTGTCCACGTCAGCCCTTGCTTCTCTTGCCATCCAAGGCCACTGCAGAGAACACCACCAAAAATGCTGCCCTACCCAAGGAACAAATGGGCTGCCTCATCCCTTCTAATCACCCCAGAGCACAAAGGAGTCCTCCCAACACAGTCTCCTTATCCCATCAGAGCAAAGAGAAACCCTTCATGAAATGCCTTCTCTGCAAGTTTTAACCAAAGAGCCACACCAGGAGGGTGTGCTCTGGCCACGTGCAGAGGCACACCAGGAGGGGAGACCATCACTGGTATTTGAGCCCAGCTTCCCCACCACACACAATGATTACGTGGCAGACCTGTGCCCAGCCCAAGAGGCTGCTGGCAGCACCTCACCTTTCACCACGCTGAGGGTGGCATCGTTGCTGTAGCGCTTTCGGGCGGCGTTGGTTGCCACGCAGTGGTAAATCCCAGCATCGCTCTCCTGCACATCCACAATTTGGAGGACACCATTGGGAAGAGTTATAAACCTGAGGAACCAAAAGGAAGAGTGTGAGACAGGCTATGCCTTACCCCAGATATTCATCACCCCAAAGCCTTTTTATCCCTTCCTTTTCTCTGAAAAATCTCTCATGTGCTCGTCCTGGTAATGACAGCAGAATGGGATCAGGGAACCTCTGAGCAACCCACCCCGTGGCTCTCAAAAAGCAGCAGGTACACCCCTAACCATCACCTTGGAGTCTTCCAAAAGCAAAAGCTGCTTTTGGAAGACTGGACTAAAGGACTTCGCTGACACAAACCAACTGGACAGTACAAGCCAACTCCACACATCCACATTGTTACATACACATTCGTAGATGCCCCCAAGCTTGAGCACACACTACAGCCATTTTCAGCACTTACTTTTTACAAAGGTTTGGTTGTCAGACAAAAAACATCCTGCAAAGAAGTCTGAACATCATCTTTTTCTTGCTGCACCTCAAGTACATGAAAAGGGACCAACTGATACACAGCTGCACCTCCATGGGCCAAAGCAGACATGACACAGCCACCTGAACCTGCACCATTTCTGGGTTGTAGTGATTCCTTTCCCTCTTCCACAAGTTTCTGGCTTTCACAAGGTGACAAACTCACAGCTGGGCATTCAGTACCCCCTGATTTGCCCATGGGATGCTACTGGGAAACACTTCCAAGGAGTGAAATGGCTACACTGCTCACCACACGAACACAATCCTTGCTGCATTACACTGAACAAAGCAGATGATTAGCAATTAGCATAAAAGTAGGAGCAGGCTGTCAGCATCTCCATTTTCTGCCTGGATTCCTAGATGGCAGCCTCTTTATTCTTGAATGCAAAGCGCAAAGCCTACGTGATCCTTTTTAATTATATATGAGATCCATTTTTAATTGCAAGTCTCTATAAACAGAGCTGCCGAGGTTTGACAGGCAGCTCTGGGTTATCAGTCTTCATTATGAAGAGGACACATTCAAAGGCAATTGCTAAGGGGAGGGATGGCAGCTATTCCACAGGAACAGCACAAAGACAAGTTATAGCCATGAATGCCAGTCCTGCCATCTACAAAGATCACAGCCAAACTGTGGTTCTCCAGGTACTGAGACAGCTGGAGTGCCATGAGTGAGGATCATGGAGCCACAAAGACCTTAACAGGTCATTCATTCTGCATTCAAGCCATGGTCACCAACAGCATGCCTGCTACTGCAGACATTTATCCTAAATCTGCACTCATGGAAACACCTCCTTTGCCCCAAGCAGTCTGTTCCAGAGACAAATATCTATGCTGTGAGGCTTACATTGATCCTGGACCTCAGCTACTGCAGTTGAGCTCATCATGTCTTGTCCTCTTCACAGCTGATAAAGACAGAAGAGCTACCAGAGCTCCTCCAGTGACCATTCTGTCTCCACTGGAACAATCCTACAGCCTGATTCATGGACACAGACTGGCTGAAGCTTCCCACATACACAAATGCAATGCCTTACATCCCTAAAGCCATGTGCCTGCTACTTACAAAGACATTTTGCTCAGGATCAAGCTCCAAAAGATCTCAGGGATGGTGATACCCAAAAGCCCCATCAGGAAGAAGCGGAGTGCGCTGTAGGATACAGTGGGATGGGGGAATGCATCACCTCCCTCCCTGCACCCATGTGCACACACAGCACCCCCCAGCTCCTTCCTGCCTCAGAACAACACTAGAGTCACTGCCAGAGACTTTCTCCTTGGAAGACATGGTTTTTGATAAACACCTATCTTGGATTTCTTTTCTGGGTTGTCTTTTTTGGCATGGAATCCCAGAAAAGAGCAATATGAAATGTGAATTAGTTTGTGGGATGGGGAGGAGAATGGGAGAGGATGGTGCAACTGCATCTTTTCTTTTTCTTTTCTTTTTCTTTTCTTTTTCTTTTCTTTTTCTTTCCTCTTTGATTGCAGAGACAAGGCTGGATGTGGCAGCACTCCCTGTGTTATGTAGGAAGAGATAACTCTGCTTAGTGTAGCAGATCAGTGAGCTGATGTGAGGAGATGCTCTGAACCAGTTTTTAACATAGCCAATAAATTTATATTAAGTTATGAAAGCTATTCTTTTCTGAGTTAAATTACTGTGCCTAGAAAGGTTTAAAGATTCCGGGTTAGGGTTCCAGGTTAGCTCCAGCGTCCCACCTCAGGACTGCCGGCAGCCCCTGGCCAGGCACCTGTCCCCAGCTGCTTGTGCCACAGCCCTGTCCCTGTCCCACCTCCTGACCTCTGTCCTGCAGGCACCTGCAGGTACTCGGAGGCCTTTGAGCAGCACCTGCCCCCCAGCCCTGCACCCCACGACAGCAAGACCAGCCTGAGCCACCTCATGCTGCTGCTGAAGCATCTGGACATTGCCAACATCGTCCAAGGGTTCCAGGTTAGGGTTCCAGTTAGGGTTAGAGGCTCTGGGAGTTCTAAGGTTCTAGTCTTGGTTCTAGAAGGTCTAGTTTGGGGTTCTAGAGGTTCGGGGTTCAGGTTTTACGGTTCAGGGTTGGGGTTTTAGAGTTCAGGTTTTAAGATTCAGGTTGGGCTTTTAGACATCAAGTTTTAGTGTTCAGGGTCTGGGTTAGAGGTTTGGGTTCAGGTTTTAGGGTTCAGGTTTAAGGGTTTGGGTCCAGAGTTTTCCCTCCAACTGGGTGACTCCATTGCAGACTCCAGCTGGAATCCGGTCCGGGTTTTCACTCCAACCAGGAGACTCCATTCCGGGCTCCGGGAGAAATCAGGTCCAGGGTTTAGGCTTTTGGTTCAGGTTTTTGGGTCTGGTTCAGATTTGAGTTTTGTGTTCTGGTTTTGGTTTTTAGGGTTTGGGACTCAAGCATTTTGTGTCTGGGTTTGGGTTTTAGGGTTCAGGTTCACTTTTTAGGATTGGGTTTTAGGGTTTGCCTTCAGCTTAGAATTAGAGGATCTGGAGGTTCTGGAGGTTCCTGAGGTGCCAAAGGTTCTGAAGGTGCTAGAGGTTCTGGATGTTCTGGAAGTTCAGGACTCAGGAGAAAGATGACAAATATTTGCATCCTCTCAGCTCCGTGGAGGGAAAGGCTCCCACTGCGATAATATTTATTTTTGTCATGCATGTGCTATTTGAGTCTGTAATTAATATCAACATATTTCAAACACCAAGCAAGGCATCTCCCAGCTACAAAAAGACGCTTCAGTGATGTATCACAGATTCACTGAGGCTGGCACAGACCTCTGGTCTGTGGCCTTTCTTCTCTCAGAGCAGGGTCATTAGACCAGAGCATTCAGGACCCAGCTTGAGGCCACAAAACAAGGCACTGTGTCTCTAAAGAGAGCAGGAGCTGGAAACAAGGGGGATAAATGAGGTGGCTTCATCAAAAGAGCTCAAGACAGTCATTTCAGCACCACTGGTAGGAGATCTACTCAGTGCAGTACATCCTGTTGGAAAAACATGGCAGCAGTGAGGATCACTCTGCTGGGGAAGCAAGGAGGGAAGAAAAGCAGGATTTCTCTATGCACCATTTCTCCCAGCTTCTCACAAAACCTCCAGCTCTTCAGGGTCCCAGCAGCCCTGAACTAGAAGCCTTCAGGCAGCCTGCAAGGGCATTTGCACCATCCCGAGGCTCCCTGCAAGGAAATTTGCCTGATGACTCAGAGCAGACAGATGTCAGAGCTTTTCTTCCACACAAAGGGCAAATCTTTTTGTCTGCTCACCTTCAGCAAGGATTGAGCAGGAAACAAAAACTGAAGGACAGACAGACAAAGGCCCTGGAAGCAACAGAAATGCTGGAACCTTGGCAGTCCCAGGAGTTTTGCTGTTGATAGCTGCAGTGTCAGGATCTCAGAGAAGCTTGCCTGGACAGGGGCAAAAGGAAAGCCCCCACCTGGATTACACTGAAGGACAGCACACAGAGCAGGGCCAACTACCTCAGCCCCAAAGGCAGCAAGAACAACAGGGCACACACATGGAGCTCTTCCCCTCCCTGCCAGCACTGAGGGGCTCGGGGCTGCTCAGCAGGGAAGTGCTGAAGAACTGAAATCAAGCACCACTGCCTCGTGTCCAAACCCTGCAACCCTACAGCTCAGAGAATATCCTAGCATTAACAGCCCTATTCCCTTTCTTACCCTCTCCCCAGTAAACTGCCAGCACATCCTCCCTTCAGCCTTTTGAAGGTGCCTAGCACAGCCCAAAGCATCAGTCCTGAGCACAGGGAGGAACCTGCAGCTCTGTTGTAGGCTCAGTTTGGGAGCCCCACATCACGGCACTCCTGACACAGCACAGAAATAAACTCTACACACAGATAAAATCCTCATTTAACCAAAATGTGGAAAAATATGCTGTGATTGCAGAGCATCTGGTCTGTAGGTTATGGATTTCCTGTGCAGACCTCCAAAGACCTCCAGTCCCCAGCAAGTGCTCATCTTGGCTCTAGAGAAAATAAACTGCGATTTGGAGCCTGATGTAAAACCCAGCCAGCACCTAAACCTGAGATGATGCCAAGAGATGTTGCACACACCCCAAAGCAAATGCAATCTAGAGAAATCCTGTGAGCCACCTTTCAGCAGCTGCTGCAGACTGAAGACTCTGTTTATTCAATGTACTTCAGTGTCAGAACTGCAAAATAATCTGTGCCTTACATAGGGAATTTAGATTTTTGTCTGGAAGAGGGACAGGAAAGTTATTCCAAAAACACCCATCAGCACTTTGATACCCTTTAGGTTGTTTCAGTACTTTTTGAAGCTCAGCTTTCAGTACCTTTGAGGTGGCACCATGCTAGCTAGATACCTGCATCCAGAGGCAAAGGCTGACAAGAGTGCCCAAAGGTAAGAACAACAAAGAAAAACAGAGGAGGAGGACGAAAAAGGAGGGGAAGAGAGGGGGGGAAAGGAAAAAAAGAGAGGGGAAAAAGGAAAAGCAAATAAAGGGAAAAGCAATGTGAGTTTAACATGCATATTCTATCCCTCTTAAATCACAAACACTGACGTAGTAGCACTACTCCAGGGCTGTATCTCCAGTCCCTGAGCCTGATTTTGCACACCCTCCCAGCCCTGCTATTCTGGAATATGAAATCATCACCCTGACACCTGCCCAGCCAAAGGGTTGCATTTTCACAGGCTCATCTGAAGTGTGCACAGGAGGGAGCCCACAGTAATCAGGCCAGCCTGAGATCCCATCCTTAGGCACGATGCAGGGAGGATAACAGAGAGCTCTGGTTGGCAGCCAACATTTCCTGGAATTCACTTAATTCCTTCGAAAGCCGGTTATATTAAATCCAACAACAACTAGACAACAACAAAAAAAGCAAATCCTTCTGAAAAAGCATATTAGCTAGAACATGATTTAAAAAGCAAGATCTGCAGACAGAGATTATGGCCTGGCTTTTACAAGGAAAACAATTTTCAGGCTGCCCGTGATGAAAGCAATCTCCGAGCAAGTAATTTCACAATATCCATCGAGCTGTCTCATTAAAAAGCCATTGTATCTATGACACACTTCTCCCTGCAATCCTTTCTTTTTGGTTTTTTTTCCTTCCTTTTTTATTAATTTTCTTCTCATTACAAAGCAACAGCCTAGGAACTTTTAGATTCCACACTCCAGACTTAAGGATGTAAGTGGATATTCTTATAGAAACAGTCACTGCTGCAAAAGTATTTCTAAATTTCCCCCTCCAACACCCCCTCTTTTTTTCCTCTTCTGCCACTTGGATTAACTTCCCCAGGAGGGAAATGGCTCCTTCTGAAGAACAGAAAAGGACTTTTTAAGAACTAAAGGACAATTCAGGCACTGGTCCCCTGCAGAAGTGATGTCTACAGACAGACAGACAGCTAATGATTTATCCCCTCCTCTGTAACTGACTTTCATTAAGGAAAAAGTGTCATACTGCAGGACTTTCCTCTTTTCTCCAGAAAAAGAAAATTCAGTGTCTTTTATTAGATGGTGTCTAAACATGGGAGTAAGACAAAGGGAAAGGCCTCCCATTAAAACCACAACTAAAATCAAAGAAAGTACACATCTTGGGGTTCAGTTGGGTATGCCTAGGTCAATACTCCTCACCCCAGACCCCAATCCCCCAAAGGATTCCATGTCATTTCACACAAAAGGACAAGCCAAAGCAGTCCATGCCTTGCCATGACCTGTCCCAGGCACACACAGGCCTTTCAGGGTACAGGTTCTGCACTGTAATAACTAGCACAATATCAAGGGTTGTTTTTCCTTTGTGGTTTGAATATCTGAGGGAAAGTTCATTTTATTTAGGTGTTTATGGCCATTTTTTTCCTCAGCCCCTTGAATATCTCCTCTTACATCACTTAGTTATCAGGTGCAAACCTGGTCTGTCACCTCTCTCGACATTCTGTCATTTTGTAGAATGATTTCCACATCCTAAATGGTCAGGTTTCGCTTTACTCTTTTTCAAGCTGACCCGAGAAAGCCATCAGGGAATCACCTGGGTTCTGCTGGAACAGCTTCATAGTCCTTCTCCCAGGTGATGACAGGGGAGGGTAGCCCCTCGATCCGGCACTCAAACCGGGCCATGCCATTTTCTTCCACTGTCTGCGACTCCGGCTGCTGGAAAAAGCGTGATAACGCTGGGGAAAGAAGAAGGAAAGGAAAGTTAGTAACTCAGTGTTTCTGCTGAGAAATGCAAACCTGCTATGATGTATGAGCTAAGAGAAAGGCTTTTCTTTCCTGAAGATAGCCTAAAATGTAATTCCTCCCTTTCCTGTGCTCCTACAGACCCTCAGCAACCCTAACAACAGTAACTGAAAGGTTTCAATGTGTAAATTTGCTTCTTGCCTCATTTTCTCCCCTAAGGCAACAGTGTGAGAGAAAGACAGGCAATTTGGCAGTTTTACCAGTTACCTTCCTAAATTGCTTCCTTGTCTGTTCACTTGCTCCATTTGGGAAGGACACAGAATGAGAAACAGAGGGGAAATGCCGCAACCCCAGAGATGAGAGTTTTCCCCTTGCCTTATTAGCATTCCTGCAGCCACAGGAAATTAAAACAAGGCAAGAGGAAGAACAAGCCAGATGTCAAGTTCCACAAAACAACTGCCCACAGGCTGGCAGTGCTGGAGACCAGAGGCAGAGCCCATAAGGGTTTTGACCCTCCTTCTCCTACCTGCAAAATCCAACTTCATCCTATCCAAGCAGATGGGATGCAGACAAGGGGATCCAGACACCCTGCTAAGAGGAGGACAGATTTCATATATGCCAGGACACTTGTTTGCTCTCCAAGGCTCACCTGTCTATATATATGTCTTTCCATAGTAAAGAGGCTGAACTACTTTGGAGACAAAGCACTAAGGTTTGGAATTGCTCTTGGACCACAATCCACAGCTGCCTCATCTTCCAACCCTTCCACGCACACAGCAAAACCCTGCAGCAGAAATCCTCCCCCAGGGCTGTCAGCATCTGTCCTACCAACAGCATAACCTGAAGGCATCTCAGTCACAGGTGGAGTTTTGAATATTCATGGAGGCTCCTGGATGGGGGCAGAAAGCCTGTGTTCTTCTCCACCAGAAGAACTGGCTTCTGCTTTATCCATCTCTGTTAAACTGTCTCTGCTGTGAAATCCACCCTGCCGGACAAATCCATCCAACAATGCTCTAACACAAGTGCCAGAAACCCCAAACATGGAACAATAAACATAAATTTCAGCCAAAAACCTCACTTGAATGCTGGGCCAAGCACAGCACTGTGCTCAGAAGTGACCTCCTGGCCCTCAGACACAATTATGTGCTTGTCCCACCACCGCTTTCCAAGAACATCCATCATTGCTTTGGATTTTGTAGGACTCCAAACTTGAAATTTTTCTTTGCATCTCTTTCACACACAAACATCCATGCACACATATACATGCCTTATTGCAGTGTGAGCTTGAGAAAGTATGTACAGTTTGGAAAATGAAATGCTTTTGCATGACCCATTTTAACCTCGGCATATTCTCAGCTGTCATTAGTGTTTTTCTTTAATTTAAATAGTTATCACATGTTTCAAGCAACTCATTGCTCTCCACAGCAGCTACAGACCAAATTCTCCCACCAGCTGTCCGCCACGTTTAGTTTTTCAATTCCATACAAATGGAATGAAAAATGTTTTCCTGGAAAATTTTGAAAAATACATTAATATGTAAGGCCTTTATTCAGCCAACTGCTTTAGTATTCTCAAATATACACTGCAGACCACTTTACCACAGAGTAATTTCTACAAATTACAAAACCTTTTAAGTTCATGTTAATAAAATATGCTGAATCCAAGCATTTAAAAGAAAATCCACCAAATGCCAGTGCGTGTTCAGGATGGCACCATCAAAACAACCTTCTCCTGACAGCAGATACCCTTAATCCTCTTTCCTATTATTCTCTTCTCATCCTACGGGTGTCAATGAGAGTATTTTGGCAGGCTCTGGAGGGTCATGTACCCAGAAAGATCATGATGGGAGGCGGGAATCCTTCTAAACAATGAAATCTGTTGGCATTACTTTCCTCCCCTTCATGCTGGGTCACCTGTCTCTCTGGTGTTCATTACAAAGTGGCATCAGCTTGGTGTACAAAAGGTGACAGAGCCTCCTGGGCTTCCTGGGTTACCAGGCAGTAACCTGTCCTGGTTATTCCTAGCTATCACTTGCCAGACCTGGTCCTGCAAGCTTGAAATTCCCAGCTGAGAACCAAATCCTGCCCTTTACATCCACCCAGCCCCATCTGCCCACTGTGCTGGAATGGCTCTTCCAAAGCCATGAAAAGCACCCCTGACAGAGCCTCATTAGGACGCGGAGGGGTGTGACCAAACAGCGACCCTGATCAGGGAGCGTGGTGTCCCCCTTGCTCAGAGCAGCACACAGGAACAGCTACACTCCCCAAGGGGACTCACAGCTCCTGGCAAAGCCACAACAGGCTGAGAGCTCCTTGGGTGCTCGGGGTTCAACTCTGGCAATGCCCAGCACACTGGTTTGTCTGTTAGTACTGTCTCAGAACTCTTGGGGTGGGCTTCAGAGGCTGAGCAGCTCCATCATACTCCTTTCAACAGCACGAGCTTAGGGATAGTGGAGATAGGGGTGGGCTGGAAAAAAACCTCACCTCTGCAGGCTCTGAAAGAAGCAGCCTGCATCCTCCTCTGTGAAGGAGAGGACAGGAAACTTCAACTAGGGTCTTTTGAGCACAGAAAGTAACACCAAATCAAGGCAAGAGAAGTTCCTTTGATGCAGGACTGAGCAAGACTGCTGGATGTCAGCCCTGAAAGGGTCAGACAGAGACAAACTGGCTGGCTGGGCTCATCACTGCTCCGCAAGCATCTGCACCAGCTTGGGGCCAAGACCACAGCATGCTGTGCTCCTCCTCTCTCGTCCCCAGAAGTACCAGCTTGGAACGGATGAGGCAGGACACACACAGCACCTCTAGTGCAACTGAGAGCTGTGCTGCAAACAGCTGGTGCTGGGAGAAAAAGAATCAGGCAAGGGAGGAAAGGACCGGAGAGCAGGTCCTGCCACTTGGACACGCTGCATGGCCAGTGCAGGACAGGCTCCAACACACTGCTCACCCTGGGGCCACAAGATCCTTGGAGGGGCTGTTCTCCTCCCACAAACACATTTTGGGCTGCTGCAGAAGTGTTGCAAAGTGAGAGGTTTTTCCACAGGGAGGCAGCGAAAGGAGATGCTTGAGGGGAAAAGGCAAACAAAGACGACACATACTCAACATTATTTTCAACTCCTCAGCTAAGGTTTAGCTTGCAAAGCCATCCTGAGCCACAAAACACCTTCCAGCCCCGTTTCCCTGATTATCCTGAACACCTTAATAGGCCACTCAGTAAAAATTACCCACTGCAGGTGAGAAGGTGAAGAGCATTACAGCAAATTGCCCTCAGCGACAGCTGAAGCACCAGGCTCTGCGCCTCCAGGAGTGGGGCCGGCAGCTCCCTCCCTGCTGACATGTTAAACCCAGCTGGAGCCAAGCCGTGTATGCCAAGGCTTTTAGCCCTGAGCCCAGGGGTGACTGCAGGATGGTGAAACACAGCACCCTCCCCCTCTCCCAGCAGCGTGATCCGTGCAGGAGGCTGTGGGCTTGGAAAGGCTGCCAGCCAGCAACACTACACCCCAGGCAGAAAATGCAGTCTATGCAAGGAATTCAGCCTTCTGAAAGGGGCTCGCTGCTCTCTCCCACAGCGCTTTGCCCCCAGACTCTCCGCGTGCTCGTCCTCTTTGTACCTTCTACAATTATTAGGAGGTATTTCCAAGGTGGAGACAACATCAGCCCCCACTGAGATCACATACACCACCCAGGCCATCCTTCTCTGAACGACTCACCTCTGAACAGGCCGGGGGTGGAAGGGGAGCACGCAAAGAAAGTCGTGGGAGCAATTTGCCACGGCCCCCCGGCACGGCGCAGGCACAGCCAGCGCAGTGCTCCGTCTGCAGGGCCATATGGCAGCACAGGATTGCTCCTGCTCTCCACAGGAGCCAGCTCCCCACCTACCCAAAACAGCACCTAAAGCCACATCTAAGGTCACGGATGCTCCAGAGCCTGTGCATTCATCTGCAGGAAGTTTTTCTGCCCAGCACGGCTCTGCCTACAGTCCCTGGCCTTCGCTCACCTATGCCCCTAATTCACAAAATAAATAGGATAAAATCTATAAAATAAATCCTTAACGTAAGAACAAATCCTAGTCTGCTGTTCCTCAAATCCCAGACACACAGGGCGCCACAGAGAAGACACACTGTCCGTGTGGAGAGAGGATGATGAGAGATCCTGTGTGTTGATTCCTGCTGTGGCCTGTCCCTCCAGGTGCAGGAACACTCCAAACCTCTCCCATGCTCCCTGCCAGCAGCCATGTGATGCTGGCCCATTCCCTCCAGGCACAGCAAATGTCTTCATCTGACAGTCACAATTACTGTAATTTTCTACAACCTCCCTTGCACAAAATGTTTAAGCTAAATTAAAAGCTTTAACAAATCTTCATCAATGTAGTTATTAACAGGTAGAAAGCTACAGCTTCCCACAACTACAATAACGCCCCTGGTACTCCACATGGGAGCACGTGGGGCTCAGGAAAACCTGCAAACCCAATTTATCAGCCTGAGCAGCTGCTCATTTAACAGGCACCCTCACACACGAGCCCTCGCAGCCTTGCTCCTTCCCATTTGCCACGGCCACCAGTGCCACAAGGTGTGGATGGGGACCATGGCACAGGTCCCTTGGTGGCACACAGGGTGCCATGGAACACTTGGCAGTGAGCCATATGTTTATCCAGCAAAATGCCAACAAGATGAACTCCTGGACCACAGTGGAAGGATGGAAGCCATCACACTGTCACAGCCTTCACATGCTATTCAACTTCCACCACTCTAGCCTGACTGCTCTGAAAGATCTCCTCCAGCCTCTGGGCTCACAGCTGCCTGGAGCATCCCCTCCGTCCACTGGGAAGCTGGCAGCCCTTACACAGAGGTGCCACAGCAGCTCTTGGGGCTGCCAGGGGGAGGACTCCCACAAGCCTGAAACACAGAAGATGACACCAACAGTACCAAACCAGTGCTGAGCAAGGCAGGTGCTATGAATACCCAATGCTCCCACTTGTTACTGCAAGACTCAGTGGCACAGAGAGCCCCACAGCCCCGCATGGGAACCCCATCCCAGGGAGGAAAAGGACCTGCAGGTCAAAAGGACAAGCTCATGGCAGGAATAACACATCCCACCTGCTGAACAGGTTTTCTTCTACTGCCCCATCCTGATAAGCAGTCCCCAAGGCAATCAGCACAAAGAGTAAGTCCATCCACTCCATCCAGCTTTGGACAGACCGTGTTCAATGGCAGGGGAAAAAATGAAAAACCTTTACAATCCTCACTTGCTCCAGCTGAATGCTAATGCAGCAAGTGCTTTTGCCCAACCCTCGGAACAAATCAAAGTGAGAGATGCATTTCATTAATCAATTCTCTCGCTGCTCCCTGCTCAGAAATGGATATGTTATGTCAGGTGCATGTGTGTGCCATGGAAGCAGCATTTTCCCTGTGCAGATGGTAATAAAAGGAGACATATGAGTACACACAAGGAAAGAGTTCACCTGAAATTTCCCATTTCTGGGAGAAACACAGAAGGGGATGGAGAGAGGCATCACCCATGTATGCTCCTCTGGAAAAATTCAGGAGGAGAGAAGGGCAATTTAAGTCAGCCTCCCCATTTTGAGATGTCTCCACTGTTCTAACTCCAAGACACCAAACAATAAACCCAGGACCATAAAAGAGACACAGCCCACTGCCCCTGGGCAAGAGACACAGCACACATTTCAACATAAGTCACCCCTAAAAGGGAATAAATATATCCTAACTCAGGCTATCTGGGACTGAGGCAGGAGCAGCTAAATAAATCCACCTGGACTAACAACAGCTTTTCTACTCCAGGACTTCCACCTCCTCCCAAACAATACCTGTGTGCAGGATCCCTGACTGCATGCTGAACATTTTCTGAGCAGAAAAGGAGAACATGTTGCAAACGTCAACAATTTTTCCCTCATCTGGCAAAGCTCCACCAGCAGTTCTGGTTTCTACAGCACAGTGCTCACAGAATGAAACACTCACTTGGCCAAACCTGGACGGCCCTGTCTGGGGTACCAGAGCCTAAAAACATCCCAGTGTAAAAGGGGTGTCAGGACATTCTCTCTGCACCTTCACCCCTCACAACTCCCATGGTGTGCAGTGCAGCTGTTTTCAGCAACATTTACACAAGTCACTGTACTAGAGAGAAGTGTTACTGTATTTGCATTATTTTCTGGCCTCACCTATTTGGCAGGTCAAGGCATCATTTATTTGCAGTCACTTAAAATAGCCCCAGGAGCCAAGCCTGAATACAAAGGAATTTTATTCTTGAACTCTGTGCAGAGATTCAGCAGTTCAGATCTTGGAGTGTCCTTCTTGATCCAAACAAAAACTGCCCTGAAGAGCACTTTCTCTCCTCTTCCATACCAAGAGATATTCACCTCACAAGATGCCACAGCCAGGCCCCCCCACAGCCACCTCTCCAAGCACAGGGTGCTGCACTCAGGGCTCTGAAGTTCTCTGCAAAAACAAACACTATCTTTTGGAGAGAGAAGGGTCCTGTTTTTTTTAGTCCATAGCTGATGGCACTTACCTGGGAGAGTTACACAGGATGTTAACAATGGGATAACAGGAAGACACCACTGCTTATTTGTGGACTATGCCCAATCCCACCTACACATCATTATTACAATTTTATTTCACAGACATTTTATCTCAAGCTCCTGGGGAAGCAGATTTCTGTATAAATACCAGGAGGGGAAGGAAAGAAAATCAACAAAACCCCCAGAACACTTACTTGAAAATCTGACTTCAGCTGTTTGACTGGTGACAGTCCCTAGGGAGGTGTGAGACACACAGGAATAATTACCCTCAGCACCAGCCCTCTCGGGATATTTACTGTCCTTTGCCACAGCCTGCGATGAGATGAAGAGTGATCCATTTGGAAGCACATGGAGATGTTCCTGCTCCACTAATGGAAACCCATTCTTCTTCCATGTGATATTGATCACTTGCTCAACAGGGGTCAGGTTACAGTCCAAAATCACCACTTGGTTTGGCTCCAGTATCACCTTTGCAGGACCAGCACTACAGCTCAGTTCCAGAGAATCCCCTTCTGATAGCCTCCCTGCAAAGAAAAAACAATGTTGCAGAGGGGGTTACTTTCCTTGATTTAATCACATCCCAGTTTTACACAGAGAAGGAACCATGGCTGGAGGTACCAGGTGAAATTCAGCCCTATTGGGTGACCAGCACAGCCCGTGACTCCTCTGCACTGCATTCCTATGGGGGATGCATTCCTCATCCCTATGGCTGTACAACCATTTCTGCCATTCTCAATGGGCCCAGCAGCCACCCTTGTTGCCCACACTTGTTTCCAGCTGAATTCAAGCAGAAAACAGCTGGAAGAAGGTGAAGAGGTGGTTACAGTAAGAGCAAGCACAGAAGATGCAGTAAGGGCCCCAAACCACCCACGACTGCCTATGGCAGGCTGCCCTCTCACCTGCACATCAGAGCCTCCTTCGAGGCTGATCAACCCATCCAAGACAATGAAGTGCAAGGAAAAGTATCCAAGCCCCGTGTGGCATTCCAATGCAAATGACCACAACCTAGTTAGAGCAACTCCCCCTCTTACTGGCAATAAGAGCTCAAGTCCACCTGGGAAAGCAGCAACTCCCACTGATGTTCATGTTCTGGGAAACACATTTCAAAGGAAAGACAATAAAAAAACCAGTTAAAAACACGACCTGCTGTCTCTAAGCATTTTATCCCATATAGGTGAATCCAGAGTGAGAATGGATGAATGCATTTTCCTCACTAGAAAAGGGAAATTGTTAGCGAACAGTACCCAGCACATGCCCTTAGGCAACCTTCCTGCTGCAGCCAGAGGCCAGAGCAGTGACCAGCAACAAGCTCAGCTGAACAGATCTTGGTCTGGCCCCCTTCCAAACCCACGTACTCGAGGGGGCTCCACCTCTGAAACAATGCTCAGCATTTCCTAAAAGAATATTGCCATTAATAAAATGCATTTGCCGTTAGAGTTCTCCAGAGACACTAAGTCAATGTTAGCTGGCAGCGCTGCTTCCACACACCAGCAATTTCAATCTCTGCTGTGCTCAAACCATCACCATCCACTCTTTTTATGGCTCTGCTCCAAATTATTTTGTCACTGCTCCAATCAGAAATGTTTCCTGCCTCTATAACAAGTTTATCAACACTGGATATGAACCACATGGCTCCCTGCCCGTCTCCTATCGCAGAAGGCTACAGATTAATTTTATAGGAATTCAAACACCCTATTAAACCTGCTACTACCTACTGCTGATAAAAGGGCTGCACTTTAAAAGAGTGTGTGTTAAGCATGCAATTAGGGGCAATGACACGCAAAATTACATATGCAGGGAGATGGAATTATTTCAAGGAGTGTGCTGGAAACCGCAGGTGCCCCTGGAAGGAAGGGCCTAACCCTGTCCCCACACGTGGCCAATTCAGCGCCCACGGGGAAGGGAACTTGTCAGGTTTGTCATCACTGCTGGGTTGTACAATGGCCACTGAGAACTTGGTGTTGGTCAGCTCTGTCCCTTCAGTGATAAGGAGGCCACACAAGAACCCTGCCTGTTGATTGCCATTGTTATGGGACAGAACAGATCCTCTTCTGTCACCTTCACTAGGACATCCAGGGAGCAATCTCCCAGTCCTCAAAGACAAATTCCAGCAGGATACAGAGGTGCCCATGTCACAGCCAGCACAACAGCCAGACACTGTACACCCTGACAAGGGGGCAGCCACTGCCAAACACAGCTACCTGCAAGTCCCTGGATTGAGGTTTTTCCCACATGGATGCTTCCACCATACTGCTATCTCACACCCTGCAGACAGAAAGCACAGACATCCCTGTCTGTGGCAGAAGCAGCAGACATCCCTGAGCTCCCAGTATGTATATACCACAATGGAACTCCTGGACCTGTCAGCCAGCACAGCCCTGGCAGGTCCAGATCAGGGAAGTGTCACCAAGTGCTCTCCTGAAGGGCAATTCTGCCCTGTCTCCTAAGGCAGATTGGTCCTTTGAGGATCACAGCAAGCTACAGAACTCAGTATCCCCAGGAGGACAACAGCAAGGGAACATGAAGCTGAAAGGCTGCCCCAGATGCACTGGTACCAAAAAACTGTATGAAGTAGTGAGAAATTTAGCACGACAAATTTCTCCTGCAGGTGACATGGACAAGCACCTGAGAGGGTTAACAGCTGGAGAAAACTCAGCTGAGCTCAGGATGGGAGGCACACAGATGCTGCCATGAGAACCCCCATCCCTGTAAGAATCCTCATCCATGGAGGAGCAGTGACACAGACACTTCTCCGAAGGGATGTCCCTGTAGCAGCTGCTGCTGGCAGCCTTTGTGTGTACACACCACCTCTGTGGAGGCAGGGCTGCTATGGCAAAGGCTGAGGTGTATGATGCAGAGTATATTCCAAAAGACATGAAACTTGTTGGATATAGTCTTCATTTTTTGCCTTTCCTTACATTTGTCATCTTTAGAAGCTCCTGTTCATCGCTTGGGGAAACAGCCTGTGTATCTGTCCTATTTTCTAGTTTCTTCAGACAGCAATTAGAATGGCATTTTGCTGAAAATACTCCTCCTCTTCCAAAGGTGAAGTGCGAGGGGACAGCCAGGAATAGAGAAGGGATCTGCAGTGCAGCTTCCCACAGTAAGATGCAATTATCAGCCTCTCAAAACTCAATTCCTTAAAAAGTCAACTCAACCTGCTTGTAGCAGAATAAGAACAGAACATACTTTCCATCACAGAAAAAGAAGTATTTGCTTTTCAAAAACATGTGGTGATGTTTCTTATACCCCTAAATCACCTGGCTATTTTCCCCAAAGTCAAAACCTACCTGGATCCAAGGTTCTACTTGGTTGGTCAAACATGTGTGACCACCCCTCCTTGTTTGTTATTTAACACAGCCTGCTGGGAAGGCCTCCAGCTGGGCAAATGAAGTTCCCACCCAACATCAGACTACTCTGACCTGTCCCAAATCATCCAGCCGTCCTTCCTGCCCTTTTGGCCCCAAAATACTGCAGGTTTTTGGTGACAAGCCATTTGCACATACAGAGGTTGAGCAGCAGGGTCCAGAGTGCAGACTTGGCATTGCAAAAAGCCCCAGTATGACTTTTGTCCCAAGATGTTCAAAGAACTGCATAAACATTCCCTGATTAAGGAAAAAAATACCTTCCAGGCTCTGGAAACATAGGAGGAGGTCTGGTTCAAAACACCACACTAAATTAGCAAGGCTGACAATAAGATAAAAGCCCCTTCAAGGGAAGGGATCAGAAGAGAGTAAAATTAGTCCAAGTGAGATCAAAGACAAATGAAATCAGGAATGTTAAGTGCTTACAGAAGCTGCTAACTATTTCCAACCTCCATTCTTCATCCTATAGTGACAGAAATGGATAGGACCCTGGTTAAGCCCAGAGCCACGTGCTCATGCAGCCTCTTGCTCACCTCTACCCTCTTACCTGCCAGAGGTGATGCTGTAATTAATGTAGTCAAGGTGGGCTTCTTAGACAGGAGCCAGAAAGGCTTTTTTACATATCAGTCCTAGGCAGGTGTTCCAGCTACAGACCTGTGCTTTGGAGCTGAACAGCTTTTTACTTTTGACTCCTCCTGGAAGTAGTTTCAGCTGCTGAGCTATTCCGAGGTGGGCAGTAATGGCTTTCAGATCACAGATGTATGTGCAAGTACACACTGATATGTAGATACATATGACATACTTGTGCATTCACGTACACAGAGTTATGGGGGAATGCAGATGTATTCAAACGCAGAGCATGCCCTGGAATGGAGGGTCTTTGATGTACCAAGTTAAAAGCATTTTGTTCCCATGAAAATTATATTTTCCGACCCAGGCTCTGCAGGGTTTTTTCACTCTCCCCCGTGTTGCTAACCCCTAGGCTATATTGTGCATAAAAACAGCCCAGGAGAAAATGTTCTTTTTCTCCCATCTATTTCCTCACTTCCATCAGCCATCCATCCACCTCCGGCATCCAGGCCCAGTGAAGTAAATTAAAAAGTCTCCTGTTGAGTGGTGTAAAAAAACAGGGCGTTTCAAATGAACAAAGGTCGTCAAATCTTCAAGGCACAAAGCTGTCCTCTGCCCTCCACGGGAGCACAGCCCCTGCCAGCCTGAGTTCAGATCCAAGGCAGGCATCTGAAATCCACATTAAACCAGCCAACAGCCCTTCCCCAGTCACACATCTCAGCATCCAGCCAAACCCCACTCCTATCATCTCCTCTCCCCAACATCAAAGGCAGGCAGGAATAGCCCAACGTACCACCGAGTAAAGGGGAAAAAGAACGGATTCTGTTGGGTTTTAATTTCAAATCTATAACTAAGCAGGTGAAGTGTGAGCGAGCAACACAGCAAGGTCTGACAGATTCCTGACAATGCAATTACTTGGGCAGAGGTGAGACCCTCACAGCAGAGTTTTTATATCCAGGACATGCAATATTTCAAGCCCATGGAGTTGGGACCTTTCACTTTATGACTAAGAACAGCACAAACCCCCACTTGTATCCTTGCACACAGGGCTATTTCCCATCCCTTTCCTGAGGTTTAACCACTTAAATCAAGGTGGAAAAACCTAGACAAGGGAGATGTTTGTTCTGGTGAAATTTTGGCTATCAGCAGTAAACACGTCCTTGAGCTCTGCTACACAGCATGAGCAAATAAAAGGTTACTGTTCAACAGGAGACAAATGGCTTTGTGCGGAGAACGAGTTGTGGTTTAGTAATTACTGTGAAAACAAAACATTCAGGCATAAACCAAAAAGGATTCAGTGCACTGGCATATCTCTGTTTCTTTTCTAGCACAGCTGAAATCACGTGATCCACGACCCCTGAGTAAGGCCCGTAAGACTGACAGAACATCTCCATCAATTCTATCACCTCTTCACAAAACTCATTCAGCTGGGGAAAGCCAAAGATATTTAGGCACACACAAGTTCCCAAGGCACAACCACTCCTACAACCCCCAGCCCACTCAACAATTCCAAGGCTCAGACCTTCCCTTCAAGGCAGGGGAGGCCCATCTTCAGCATAGCTGAGTGAGGCCCCGGGAGCAACTCAAGGACACCCAGCCCAAAGCAGCCAAACCACTGACAGCCTCCAGTGCCTTCCTGCGAAACCCCTCCAAACACTCCCAGCCCAAAACAAAGAGCTGAGCCAAGCCAGACAGGACCCATTACAGCACAGGCCTTGGGAGATTAATACTTCACAGGGAGCAAAGTACAAGGGTTTCTAATCTGACACACTTCCAGAGCTGACATCACTTCTAGTTCTTGGCAGCCAGAGATTTTCCTGGGGAGCCGCTGTTGTGCTGCAGGTCCCACAGCCTGGAGCCTGGCCAGCACGTTTCCTATTCCACACACATCTGGCACTTTGAAACTGGCTTGTGCACCTTGCAGGGATCCAGCCAAAGAAAACCTTCCCAGGAGCAAGAAAGTGGCTCAGGCAAGGAGAGCAGAGCGCTCGGTCGTCGTGTGTGTTCTGTGGGATATCAGGCGGTAAGAGGAAAGGGCTCCTCTCTCCCCTCCACATCCCACAGGAGGTGGCAGGAATTCAAACTGCATTTGAGCCTCTGCACTGTCGCCTGCCTTAATTTATGTATTTATTTTGGATGTTGAACTCGTGGAACTCAACAGCACAATTAATCTTATTTAATTGGGAGCGAACAGCACCGAAGAAAAGTGAAGTTACTCCTTCCAAAGGGTTTTCCTACCTCTCAGCAAGCCAACTACTGTGCCATTGTTCTGCTTAATGTAACCTTCTGCCGATGCTCTTCAGAGACTCTTAGAGCTGTAGAAAATCTTTACGTTCCCATTGTCTAATTCAAAGAGTGACTGTACTTCAATGTGTCCCCATTAAAGCAACACAAAGCTCTCTTTCTTCTTGGAAACTTTATGCATTGACAATTACAAGTCAATAGCTTGGTCTCAGTCTGTTTTTAGGGCAATTGCACTTGGCAAGTGGTGACCCAGAAAGAAATCTGGACGAAGGTCTCCGACAGTCTGCATGCTGGGTGCTCGGCAACACCAGCACTGAAAGCAGAACCGGAGGAGCTCTGGGCTTGGAGCACCCCACTCCCATGATCTCTACAGAATGGGAGGCTGAAAGAGGAGCTGGACACCTAAATCCCCTTGTGCATCACTTGTTCAGCCTCCCCACGGCACAATAAAATAGAAAACATTCTTCCACTAAACCGTAAGGAGGCCTGTGAGACAGAAGGGTCAAGATCCCTACATTCCCTACTTAGTTACCAGATGTTACTGGAACTTTCCACCTTGTAACAGCAACAGGAATAAGAAAGTTACACCTTCAACACCCATTAAGCCTCTACGGAACAGAAGGCTACTAAAACTAATCTCCAGAGCTGCTGAAAAGACCATTTTATTAACACTTGATATCCAGGCATAGCTGAGTGGTTCCAGTGCTGAGCAGTGCTCACCAGTGGGAAGCCAACCTTATCCTAATTCTGCATATAAGCAACCTGGATGGTTTATTTAATAATGCAGCATCTCCCACTGCTGCTAGAGTATTTATCCAGCTGGCAGCAAGGAACTCTCAGATCATCCCCTGTCACTAAGCTGATCCCAGCCTTTCATGAGCAGCTGGGTGCCAGCCCAGCACTGCAGGCAGCAAGAGGAGGCACATGGAGAGTGTCACATTGTCCCCATGTCAAGGGGCCGAGTACGAGGCCGTGCCAGGAGCAATCCCCTCACACCCTGCACAGATCCAGCTGCAGTCATGGTGCATGTACAGTGTCCTGGTCACTCCCCAGCTTAGGCATGGGTGCATATTGGTGCTCCTCAAGTACTGGCACACATCTGGACCCAGGATGAGCTCTGGCAGGGAATGTTGGGGTATGCAACTCTCCCCAAAGAACAATGCTGGGCATGAGTCTCTAGCCTTTGTCCTGTTCAAATCCCCAATTCAAAACAAAGGAGTGGAAGGGATGGCATGAAAGAAACATCCAAAATACATGCAATGCTGCATCGCTGTTTACGGGCCATACCTGGAAAGAATGATATCATCTAAAGCTGTAATTACAGTAAATAGATGTGCTGGTTTGGCCTGGGATTGAATTAATTTTCTTCAAATGGGGAAGTGAATATCTTTGTGTATAAATGTAACATACACCCAGGAAAAGAACAGCTGAAAAGGCCTCCAATGGAAGTATTTTTGAAGGTGCTCCTAATGCTGGAGTCAACTGTAGCTGTTCATTTCAGTCATCCCAGACCATGAAACCCACCAACCCACACAGCTCTGGAAATTCCAACCTAGTAAAATGCCAACTGATTTCTAGAAAGGACTAAGTGCTCTCCTGCTTCCACAGAAGCATCAGATTTGCCCAAATAACTGTGTCTACAGATGATGCCTAACAGATAGGAACAAACACCACACCAGCTCTCAAGATCGAGCTCCTTCACATTGAGATGTGTTATTCTGATGTATCCCCTGCAACAAATGGTCCAGAAAGATGAAACAAATCAATAGCAGTAATAATTTATTCATTGTGTTGAATTGTCAATGGCAATTATAACAGTAAAGTGCTTGACTTTCATGAAGGTTAAGCTTTTGTATTTCCCCCCTCTGACCCCAGAAAGGCTTCTGAAGGCAGAGGAAGCCTAGAATCTCAAAACCAGATTTGCTAAACTCAGCCTTTTTCAGGTCTTCTCCCCAGAGTGTCTCACAATGGAACAGGGAGAGGTGTCCCCATGTAGAGCAACGTAAATGTGAGCCTCCCCTGCACTGGAGGATGCTCAAAGTGCCAAAGTGACTTAAACACTAAATCCCTGAAAGCATCTCCAAAATCCCCACACTGCCTGATCCAAGGGGGAACAAGCTGTTCCTGTGCCTTTCCAAGCCACTCCACACCCAGCACACACAGCACCAAACCTCAGGCTTTGCTCTACAAACATCTTCAAAGCAATGTCCATCTTTCCCATCTGGCCCTCATCTTCCCCTTCTTAAAAAGCCAATGAAGAACAGTTGAGACAATCCCTGCAGAAGCTGCTGCAAGCACGGGATGCACGGGGAACTCAGGACAAGCCCATGGGTTTGCATTCAGAGATTTACAGTGTGGAGGCACATTAAAATTACAAGCTTGAACAAGCGCACTGGAACAATAACACATCAGAGTCCTGTAATTGGGCCCTGAAATACACTTAGAGAAAAATACAGACCAGCTGCAATGCTGGAAATGCTCCTAATGCAATCCAAGGTAATTATTGGTAACAGACCATCAAACAAGTGCATTAATATGCTCTGATCAGAGAGAGAATCAGATGGGACAGTCTGGTACAGCAGCTTGTACCTGCAAATTATGTAAATGATTTGAAAGAGCAAAGCCCCAAAGCCCTAGAAACACTAACTCTAATGAAAGTTATTAAATGCTATTTTTGTTATCTGCTGGTGTTAACATCAGAAGGCCCATTTGCTGCAGTGACTGTAATTGTGCTGCTGAGGGTCCAGGCTGAATAAGGCTGAGATTTGCAGACTAAAACGACTGCCTTGGATTTGCATGATCTCACTGACACCCGTTTAAACACATAATGACTTCCTGTATTTTTCACTGATGTTGGAAAGGAGACCCAGTTATTTTGCTTTTGTGCAATGCACGAGCTCCTGATTTTACTTCATCATACATATACTTTATCTGCAAAGGACACAGAGGAGTCTGAAAGAAGATCTCCTGTTACAACATTACCTATTTTTATACTTCAACTGTTTCAGTTTAGCATACTTTTAGGATATACTTTCATCTCTTCATGCCTGAGAAAGCTAAAAGTATGCAGTATGATACAAGCTTCAGTACCATCCCTCTTGAGAATAGTCACTTAACCAGAAACTAATATTGCCAAATAAATACACAAAAATCCTTCACCTGTGGGCTACAGTTTAAGAGTATTTTGTAGCTCTTTCCCCCTGGGTTAATGGCTTTGCATATTCCAAAGATGCAAATATAAATACATTAAATTGAAAAATGTTCAGTTTCGACAGTGAATATTTTATCAGTCAAGTTCTCACCACCCCACAGTATTAAAAAAAAAAAAAAAAAAAAAGGCAGCATACCCAATGCTAAACCTTGGAAAAAGTAGAGGAATGAAAGTGTCCCCACTCCAAGTCTGAATCCAGCAGCCAAACTTCCCAGCTAATACATCCTGTTCTCTCTACCAGACAATTTTTTAGCCTTTGTAACTCAAAATTTTACAGACAAAATACGGTGTAAAGCTGTGGAGCAAGCAGACAGAGCCCATCCTGCTTCTTCCTCATTTTAAAGACCTCTAGAAACTTGGGCTATACTTTACAATTTCAAAAGAATCACACCTGTAATCTTAATTTCTTTTTTTCATGTTGCAAGACAGACAGACTTCTAGCATTAATAGTGCACCCAAAGACTGATCCACCTCCAGTGAGAGTCAGAGGCACCTCCAGTGAATTTCCCAGCCTGGTTCACTGTCCATCTTGCTTTCCAGCATGTCAGGCATGTTGCATGTCACCAAGGACAGCAAGAAAGCTCGGCAGCAAAGGGAAGAGGAAGAGTGTGTTACAGAGAAGGACACAAGCCCTTTGACTCTGCCCCTGCTTGGGTATACAAGGCTTGTGCTTGGAGTGCCAGCTCAGCCCCAGAGCCCCAACTCACCCACCCTGGCTCTCTACAAAGGAGGCAGGAGTGACAACAGCTGCTGTAATTTATTAGTTGTGTCTGTTCACGCTCACCAACCCTCCCTAGGACGCACCGCTTCGATCACAGCCAGACGGAAACGGCGAGTGTGACTCGAGGCAGTGGGAAAAACACTTCTCCATCACGTGTGCTTTCCCCTTCACAGGCTCCCCTTCCAGTTGTCTTGCCTGTCATTAAAAGGAACTTACAACCTGCTGCTGAATGATGTACTGTAATCAATACAAACAGCCACAAGATCCCCTGCAAAGGATGTGGGAGCACTGCTCAGCAGTGATATTTATGAGCGCAGGATCCCACAGACCAGAGCAGTCCCAAGTCTCCTGAGTATTTCCACTATTTACACTGAGATCAGAAAATTAAAATGATATTTTACGCTTAATGGTTTGAACAAGACCTGTGAAGTCCTTCTCTCGGTCCCATTTACAACACAAACGCCAATGACAGAGCAGCAGATGGTCAGAAACACTCCCCTAGAATATTCAGGCGATTCAACTTGAATCTGTGCCCAAATCATTTAACTTTAATGGATTCTTTCATTAACAACCAAAGAAAGGGAATATGGTTGCCAGGACATTAAAATCACTTTTTCAATTATACTGTTATAAAATCGAACAAATTAGCTGTAATTCTTAGCTGAAGCTTAAATGGAAGCACGACTTTAAGAAAAAAATTAAAATTGATTTGGATTAGTGGGCATCAAGGGCTTTTTAAAAATTAACAAGATTCTTATGACTTCATAGCATGGATGGATTAGCTGGAGGTTTCGCTGCCCTGTGCTTGCTACCTGCCAAAGCATGACAGCTGGCTTCACAGCATTCGTTACAGTGGGGTTTAATTAGACTGAGGGGAGAGAATGCAAGGATTGAAGCTGGAAACAAAGTTCTAGAGAAGCTGGGTGGTGTCTGAATTCACCTTTTGGACCCAGCCCAGCAGGGTCTTGGCAAAACTCAAGGAAATCATAACTTCTAAGCTTTAGCAGGACAGGGTATACAGGTTGTAGTGTTTAACTCAGGGTGGTCTTGCAAAACTATAGTGGATGCTTCACAAACAGAAAAAAAAATCAAGCTGAAGATGTGTGTTGTAAAGAACACATAACATAGCTTTAATACAAGCTACTGGAAAAAAAAATAAATAAAAAGAAAAAGAAAAAAAAAGAAAGATCCAACATATCACAAAACCCCAAAGCAGGTAAGGATTAACAATGGGAACAGCAGAAAGAGCAATTCATAAAGGAAACAGGAACTGTAACTGGGCACCAGGATGCAAGTTACCTACAACACAGAGCAATGGGGTCACACTAAGAAGAAAAATATCCTTTATATTGCATAATATGAACTTAATGAAAGAGACTGTCACTGAACACAACTTGCATTGATCCTAAAGACCAGGAACCCTAAGATGTACTTTAGAGAGCCATCCCCCTGCTAGGGAAGGGAGTGATTTGGAACTGTTGCCCAGAAAAAAGAGACTGAAACCAAGCTGGAGACTTTTATACCTGCACTGGACGAAGCCTTTTAAAATTTATTTATAAAAAAAAAAAAAAAAAAAAAAAAAAAAAAAAAAAAAAAAAAAAAAAAAAAAAAAAAAGGCACTAGTGGGAACAATCCTGTTTTGACCCCTGTGAGCTGGACGGGATGTTCCAGCGCTCAGGCTCCACCCTGAACAGCTCCAGGATGATGCACTGCTGAGAGCACCTGCCAGCTGGCACAACTGGCCTCTCTGTAAGGTAAATGCAGCAGAACATTTCAAAACCATTTTCATGAAATCTTGCAACACAAAGCACTTTAGATGACTCCCCTTTACGAGTCAGCATTTCATATTTAGTTATTTCTGCTCTTTATTGCAACACAGCGGGTGGCAATTTGCATTAGTAAAAGCTGGCTGGAAAAGTTAATCTTTCTTTGGACAATCCTGAATATTACTGCTTTGCCATAATCCTGCTGGTTTGTCACCCTGTATCTGGCTTTCAGATATGCCACAGAGTAATGTTCTCCAATAAATCAAGAAGAGCTTTACCCTTTGAACCAAGCTTTGAATTGTAATCGCTGTGGGTCTCCGTGTGCTTGTTAGCAGGTCTTATATTTAAGAAAACAGAAGAACACATTTTAATCCAGAACCTTTCAAGATCCATGTGTCTTTGAGTTCTTTTAATGATTTAAAAATCAGAGCACCCTCTGGTTTTCTGTTAGAACTAATGGCAAAATTTGGCCTAGTAGGGTGGCAACTATGCACACGTAACACACACAACCAAGACCTTTATCTCATCTAGGATAGGGATCTGAAAAGCCTGGAGTTGCTAAGAAAGGAGACCCTCAGATGAGACTGACAGTGATCTCTCTGCAAAGCAAAGCAGAATGAGCTTCTGCAAACCAGTGTTTTAGGCTGAAGGTGACTTTGACTTTTGCACCACTGCAATGGCTCAAGAGCAGGCCCATCAAATTCAGGTGCTTCTGCTGAACAGCAGCAAATGCCATGGTAGGGAATGGTAATTTCCAGCCAAGAGCACAGGAACTTCCTGACCCAAACTGCCTGATCCAACCAAGCAGCACAGACAGCAACTGTACCTGTGAAATCTGGCCTCCAGGCTCATGTTACTCCCACACAGGAGCAGGTAGAGGAACTGGCACTTCTCACCACACTGTAGGCACCAGCACCTCTGTCCATCAACTGTAGATTAGAAGTACCTACAGGGACTTCTGAATATCCATTTTGACTTGTCTACGAGTAGAAGCTTTTATTATCATAATTATTAGTAACAATTATACAACTATTATATATGTTAATATATGTCAACAGAATAAGAATATTAATATATTCTCTACAGGGTATTTCACAGAATTAATGAGATCTCATAATGAGCCTAACCTCTCTGACATCTTGCTGATACTTATTTCTAAGCAAGCTACTAAATTCAGTGTGCATCTGCTCCAGCATTGCACTGGCTTGCAGCTCAACTCGATACCGTAGGTGAAAAGGACATGAATGCTGATGAAGGGAGGTTTCTGCCTTGCTGGGGGCAGTGATGGAAGAGGCAGATGTACATTTACTCCTGTTACCTTTATTATCAATCTGCTTCCCTCTATTACAGGCAGCTCTGAGCAGCCAAGTCTTAAACCACCCCGTTTCCTGCTGCAGTGAATGGCAGCCAGGCCCCGAGAGCTCTCTGCCATGGACACATCAATTCAAGCACATCACAGGGCTGTCTCTATCTCCAGGCCCAGCTCCTCCCCAAGACCTTCAAAGTCAACTCCAGCAAGGCTGCTGCTCACAACACTTTTCCTAGTGGTCTTAGCTGGCATGCAGGGCTTCCCACACTCTGACACCTTCCCAGCATGCTCAGGTGCCATGGAAAGGGAAGCAAACACTCTCCCATCCACTGGGAAAGAATCCACAGTGCAGTCCTACAGCCAGTGAAACGTGCCCTCAGCATCCTCAGAGGCAGACACAGTGGTACACCCAGGGACACACAAGGCACCTCTTGAGTTCATTTGCATCCTACCTCCTGTACAAGCTGAGATTTGGGAATAAGAGGCAACTCATTTCAGCACCAGATCCTAAAAGCCCTAATTCTTTGGAAGTGAATTCAGCAGCAAGATTCCCACAGAGAGAAGGGTTTAGCCCTCGAGAGGTCCAAAACAAAAGGAGCATCTGTGACTCACCCATGAGACCCACAGCAACAACAGTGTAAAAATTACATTCACATGGACTGGATGCTACTCATGGAAAACAACTCTGGAGCCTTTCTGCTGGCAGACCCCATCTTTGAACACTCTTCTTCCCCCCTTTTGTTCTTTATAGGATATTTGCATGGCAACAAGAGCCCTGTTTCTCAGCTGCTCATCTCGTCCTGCTGTCTGCCCTTCTTTAACAGAAGACAGACTTCAGAGAGGGTGTTTTCAGGCAAACAGCCTGGGCTGACAGAAGAACAGAGCACATGAGCACCTCCCAGAGCCAGAGTGCCAGTACCAAGGCAGGGATACCCCCTGCACACAAACAGCTTCTCACCCTTTTGGTGATGAACGCTACTGGGTACATGCAAAGAGTACACTGGGAGATTTTCAGAGCATCTTCCATGAAAAACAAGTTTCTTACTTCAAGACGATGTTGAGAAGGTCCAGTTGTGTGGGATACAACATCAATCACCACCCAGGAAAAGCCCTGCTAGCCCAAGGTACCCCCAAACTCAGCACTGACATGTGGCACCATCAATATGAGACTCAGACTCCTTCGAAGAAAGCAACCCAACAGTTACTGCAGGTTCAGATTCTGCTCTTGCCCCTGAATCTTCCTGTAATTTTTGCTCTTTTTTAAGCACAATTTTATTGTTCCAGAGGGGTTGGCTGTGTGGAAAGTCTAACCAAAGGGGTGGGGGGAAGCTGACAGTGACCTGCTCCATGTATCTAACTCGGAGTGTGAGCCAGACAGCGCTGTCAAAGGGCAAAGAATACACTCTGGAAACAAAACCTCTTTGTTCCTCTCATTTTGTTCCAGTTAAGTCAGTTCAGCTGTTCTATATAACCAGTCAAAAACATTCAGCATTTCCCAAAGTATTTTAAGACTTCAAAGTTGTAGGTTTTATTTTGACAGTTTTAAAGCACATAGCTTTTTTTTTCTCTACAGATTTTTTTTGCATTAAAAACAAGGCTGTTTAATAAATTAAGCTTTACAACAAGCACTGCCGCTCTGCTTTTATCATGGCTTCAATTAAAATATTGTTTCTCGAAGACAGCTAACGGCTTCTGAGAAAAAAAAAATGAGGGTGTTTCACTGAGAAATGTTTTCAATAGATTCAATTTGTTAAAACTTGTGATTAAAATCAAACTCCAAGTAGGGCACGCTCAAAACCAGAGGGGGTTTAAAGCTGTCCAAGTTGCTGATATGGACGCAAAACTTCATAGCCTCAAATGAGCACACCTAAAAAGTAAATTCTTCAATACCCAACAATGGAATGTTTAGGAAAAAGTGGCCTCTCCAACATTCACTGATGAGGAAAATGAAGGAAAAACATTGTTCAGAGCAGTGCCTGGCAGCTCAGCAGATATGGGAGCTCATCAGAAGCAGGCTGTTCCAGAACAAAACTTTTCTGCATAACCCAAGCAACAGATCTGACCTTTTCATCTACAAAAACCAGTCAGCCCACCACTGAACTCATTATTGTGGGAGATCTGCCCCCAAACCCACTTTTTTTTTCACAGTCTCAGGGCCAAACCTGTTCTGACACTGATTGCCTCCTGTCAGGAAAGTGCTGGAACAGCTCAGGGACAAGACCTGTACTGAAACCAAACCTGTCTGAACTCTCCCCGCGTAACCCGAGCTTCACACGCCCGCGCTGACATTGTCACCACACTGAACGGGAGCCAGGCAAGCAAACGAAGGACTCGTGTCTTCAAAAGCAAACAAAAGAGGGTTATAAAAACTAATTAGCTGTTTGTGCCCGCTGCTGCTCTTCTCTGCAAAGCTGTAACCACAGCGAGTACATCTCTGAGGGCTTCTCAACAGCAGTTCTGGGATGGCCCGGGCTGAGCCAACTTCACGGTGCCGCAGCAAAGGCCCCAATCCCACAGTTTTGAGGTCAAAGCTCCGCTCGCACAGTTCACAGTACAGCCCACAACCAGCTGTGTCAGCACAACTGAGAAAGCAGGATCAAGCAGCCGTGGGGATGAAGCTTTTAAGCCTTCGATGCTGCCAAACGCTTCGTATCACAGCCCTGCCTATTTGCATTTCTGCCTTGGGCCATCTGTAGCTTCCCATCCACGTAAAAGCCGTCCCCAGGGAGAAGAAAGGCTACTGTCCATTTGTTCAACACATCTCAAGTGCATCCAGCTTCAAATGAAATAGGTGGTAGAACTCTTTTCCATGCAGTTCTGACTCTCTTGTTGTCTGGGGACAGGGAAGACCAGAAATGGAAATAGCTGGTCCAGTAGCTTTGATCAGTCAGCACCAGGCACCAGTGTAGCTCCCAAGCCCTCCCAGCTTTCCATACCAGCACCAAATCCTCACCATCAGAAACACACACATTCTTAATTCTCTCCTCAATTTCTTCTTCAGATAAAGGATCCTATAAAGTAGGTCTCTGAATGCAGTAGCAGTTAAATCACTTTGTAGTAACACACAGGAATATATTTAAAATATGGTTATCCTGTTCCAGAAGTCTTAATGAGCCATATTTTTAGCCCAGGAATAACCTGAAAACCAGCAGACACACACTGCAGCACTAAAACAATGTCACTGTAAAGCTATTTCATTACAAGCCACGGCTCTCTTTGCACAGATAATTTCTTCCAAGAGCCCAACTAAGCTGTTATAAGGTTTTCCAGCAGGCACATGTGTAGAGCAGCCAAAAATAAACCTAATATACCAGGCAGAAGTTGAGAACCAGGAGAAAGAAAGGAACAAACACAGGAGATGGGTCCCTTTCAACACACGTGTCTCAGCAGAGGTCACTGCAATGACTACGAGCTGGAGGAGGGCCAGGGCACCGTGCTTGCATCTGTCAGGGATCCCACCCAGGCCTCAGGCAGGCATCCTCACACACACACACGGGAACTGCAAGGCTGCAGCAAGCAGGAGCTCCAGCTGAGACCACCCAGCCTCTCCTGCCTCACACTCACTACCTGCAGTGACAAAGTGACTGACACAGCCACAGCTGGCAGAGCTGCAAGAGGGAGCACAGACCATTCTCCAACAGCCATTTGCACCATTATCAACATCCAGAGGTGACAGGCGCGTGGAAGAAGGAGGCAAGGCCAGGCATCTGGCACCTCAACTTGCTCAAGCTTCATATGAGAAGCAAGGAGTAGATGGAGTACAAACGGAATCCAGACATGACAGTGCCAGGCACTCTGAGGGGGATTTCTGCTCGTGCCCAGGGGTTTGAAGAATCCAGCAGCACCCACAACAGCTCCTTCCCAAAGCCCGTGGCCTGAACACTGCACTGCCTGGGAGTCCTGCAGGGCTTGTGACCTCAGACAGGGCTGAGGAGAGGCACAGACACAGCCCCCATAATCCACAGTTCTGGGGGGAATGATTGTTCTCCCTCTAAAGGAAAAATAAATCACAAAGACACCCCAAGCAAACGCTGGTGGAGTGACACCCTGTCTAACTCAGAGGGACAATGTGAAACTCTAGTGGCTCTCAGGCTCTAGAGAGAAACTCTGAATTGCTTTTCTGGAAGCTGCACCTTCCCTGATCCTGGAAGAAAGCTGGGGCAAGGGAATACCCACACACCCCTTATCTCCTTAATATGAGGTAAAGAAGAATCTAAAATTGGCTTCTCCTCTGAATCAGCTCCAAAGCTATCTCAGAAGAGCCACGTTATCTCCCAGCAGCCCAAACCACTACTATTTGTTACAAAATAATAAAGCCATTACTACTGAGCAATCACACTATTACACTGTTGTTTTACATGGCTATAATTTAACAGTTCCCCACTGTTTGCTTTAGAAAATCTATTATTGAAAGGTCTGTAAAATTATGAACTCTTTCTCCTGTTTGAAAACATAGGCATGAGCAGGGATTTCTGTTTCCTAATAAATCACATACCCCTACTAGTAAACACCAGCTTATAAGAAACATCTTTTGTTTATTGAAAGTAAATAGCATGTGGACATTTTAAACAAAAAGAAGGTGGGAGGCAGAGGGGGACAGACAGATTATGTTTTTCCCTTTCATTTTGCCTTGTGTCTAAACAAACAGTTCCTAACAGCTTTGTTTTCCAAACCAACTTTCTCCCAGCTGCTATCTGGAACTACAGAAAGGGAAAGCAATACTCAAGATGTACAAGATTACTTGACTTTGCACACTTGTTTTGCTCAGCAATCAGTGGTCTGGCTACACAAGTCACAGGGAGAGTTGCTAGGAATAAGCAGTAGCCTTGTAGCCTGGTTGGCTTCACAACAGATCAGTACTGGGAGAGTTCACTCAGACCAGGACTTTGCCAAGCTTTTGTGACAGGTCCCAGTTTTGCCATAGGAACTGATCCGCTGCCTTCCACTGATCCACAACAGCACAGAAACTTGGAAGGTGACTCTGAACAACAGCTTAGAGAGGAGGTTGGAAAAACAGCTCTTAAAGACCCCTCAGGGACAGCTACCTATAGCATCTGAAAACAAACTATCACCCTGATCCTTTTTAGCCATGGTTTTTAGTGTTGCCATAAGGTATAGGAAGCACAGAGATACTGAAGAAGGGCCCAAGAAGGCCCAAGAAATTATACCAGGATGGAGGACACTCTAATGTTTCTGCATTTTTCATCACCTTCAACATCAAAGACATCAATCATCAAAGATCTTTCTCATCCCTCTGCCTTCAACTGATGATCAAGGCACCAAATATTCCCACACTTCTTTTTCTTGTCTTCTTGCTACACAGTTTAGTGTTACTTAGACCACATCTACCTCACAAGTTCCTTGCCCACAAGAGGTGTAGTAACATTTCACTAAAGTTGCAGGGTGGGAATAGCTAGACTTAATATTTTGATCCGTTTCACTCAAACAACAGAAGATTCCTTATATCCAGGCATAAATGCAGAGACATGATTCTAAGAGAGTCTCAGAAATGACGTGCAAATACCTGGCTCTATAGCAGCTCTCAATCACCACTGAAACTTGCTATATTTAACCCACCACTTTCTTAATTGCACATCATGCCACAACTGAACAGCCCCTCCACAGACGATGGCCCAGCCCCTTCTGAGCCGGACCTTCACAAACATTACCCAAAAAAGGCATTTGAAGGGCCTCAGATGGAGTCCAGAATGCGGTAACTTCTCATTTATACCTCATTCACCCCATCCACCTCTTGCAGGAAAGCACCTGTTCAGCTGGGAATGTGCAGGCAGCCCGACCCTCCTACACTGTGGGAAGCAAACGCACTGCACCAGCCCTTTCACAAGGCCTGTTTCTCCCGCAACAGCCAAGTCCCCCTGACAGCACATGGATTTTACTGCTGCTCGCAGTGCAAATGAGATAATTAGGTCAGAAATCTTCAAAGCCCTGCCACTGCTGTGGGTAATGAGATTCTGCAGTTCACCTGAAAATAAAAATGGAAGGAGAAGGGCAGGTAGAGCTCCTTCTCTACCAACAGCCTGAAGTCTAGCTGTGAAACCATCCAGGAAACAGTTTTGTCCAGCTTCCATCAAGAAGAGGTCCTTCCTAGCAGCTGGGAAGTCAATGCATGAATGCAACCTTTAAAAAAGAGGTTTTCATATGGGAAAACCAGGGGCATAACAGATTTGCCAATAAAACACAAGGTACAAGCAGCCAAACTGCCACATTTTGATCAGTGACAGCCCTCTTATCTTGCTGTGTGCTGGCTTTCTCCTTGCAGAAAGAGATCAGATCACACCTCTGTTCTTATCTGAAATACTGTCTTCAAGAAAAAGGGGCAAAGAACTTCGGTGACGACCCAAGACACACACTCCTCAGGCTGAGCTGAAAGCTTTCACAACAAACAAAACCCCCTGGCAGGTATTTAGAACTACTTATTGTACAATTCTGTCTTCTAAAGTTAAGCAAAGAGCCTCTCTTGTTTGCTCTTGATAGGTTGGGTTCAAGTCTGGAGCATGTCTTCAGGGCAGGGTGTAAAGTGCCATAACCGCAGAGCAGCTACAGAATGTCAAAGAACAGCTCTGGTTTCAATCCTACCAGGTACACAAGGAAACACACATATAGACTCTCTCCCTGCTCCTTGTGCTTTCCAGCTCACTCCAAACAGCCAACCTGGCCTGCAGAGCCCCTGGGGAGAGGCCTGGATATGCAACTTGTCACTCAGAGAGGGCAAAACCCAACCCTCCCATGCATCAGAAGAAAGCCATCTACTCCCAAGAAGAGAAGTCAGACTCGTCAAATTCCTGCCAACTCTACTGCATTTCCCAGGTAATTGCATAAACCATGAATTAATAAGAAATAATGAGCCAGCACACAGGGGAAGAGAAGACAATTCAGAACAGCAATGAAGAGAACTAATGGAAAAGTACATTTTAATTGCTCAGTGCAGACAACTGTCACTGCAAGCCTGCATTGCCCCAAGAGAGGTGTCACTTCCCTGGGAGGACACAAGGACACACAAGCCACCCACACAGCACAGGAACACAAGGCAAAGGTGAGGGGGGCTTAGGGCAGAAGCTAATTTTGCAGAGAACAGACAGCGTGGGCAGGTCTGACAAAGCACCAACCTGTCCAGGGAAGGCCTTGTCACCACCCACCACACGTCCTTCGGGAAGCCACAAAAGCCATCTGGGCTTCACTGCCTGGCTACAGCTGCAGTGTCTGCCACCAGCTCCCTCCATGGGCATGGACCACCCCTGCTTTATCTAGACCTGCTCTGCTTCTTTCTGTTATCACCTAACCCCACAGGTATGTTATCAATGCAGCCAGCCAGCCTTGCTGGGACAATAGCAGATAAAAGGGCAGGTTTGACAGAGAAAATAATAAAATGGGAGATGATAAACTGCTAAGTCAAAGGGGTGCTCACAGCTAGACATGTATGATCTTACCAAGGACTCGACCACCTTGGGACTTTAGTCCTCCTGGCTTAACTTCTTACCTAGTCCTGTTTGAAAAGATCCTGGTTTGTGATCTGGAAACTCAGTCATCGTTGAAAGAACAAAATGACCTCTTACAGCTCAGGGATTGGTGTTAGGAAAAATAGCAACATAACAGCCATATCTGTGGCTACAGGGATGCAAGTGAAGGTGGACAAAAACAAGGAGCAGTACAAACTTTGAACATGGTTAGGACCGAGGGTCAGAATGGGTGAAAATCTGCCCTCCCATTTCCAAACTTAAAGTTACATCTATCATAACAACAGGAGGAAAATATATTTCATAACCTATTTCAAAAATGCTTCACACCTACTTGGCTGTTTAACTTTCCAGCATCTACAGTGCATTTACCCACTGTCAGCACAAGTTTCTCTTCAGAGCACATAAATCTTTCTGTTTTCCAACGCTGCAGCCAGCTGAAACCTGACAGTTTGAGGACAAAGCAGTAAAAGGCCCGGGTCTGCTTCCAAATGGTGAAGGACACGCTTTTGACTCACAGTATGAGAGCAGCAGTGTTCCTGTGGGGACTGTCACACCTCTTCGGGGCCCCCCTGGATCAACAGGGGTACAGGCTTGGATGTGATGCTTCTCCCTGGCTGTCTCTGGGCTTCTGCTTATCTCACCAAAACACATCTCAAAACAACACCTTGACTTACATTGAGATTTCAACAAAAACTTTCTCAACAGTGAGGAGAGTTTTGCCTCTGTGCATCCAACTGCTAGATGAGCGCTATAGATGGTGGCTGCTGTGGACCAAGGAATCCAACCTCATTTATTAATAAAACCAGATTTATTTCCATTAATCTAGACTAATTACTGATGCTCCTTCTCTAATGAGGTCTGTTGTGCCTCAGCACATAACACCATGAAGATGAGAAATCCTCATCCTCATAACCAAGCAATTTTTGGCCACTTTGAATAGATCCTTCTCTACTATTAGAAACAAATGATGAGAATGATGTCTCTTCCAGAGAGACCGTTTTATTTCAGGGAATGCTGTGTGATCATTCTCACGTTCAGGTCAACAACAGCCTTGCAAAAGCTCCTTTATCCAACTTTTACTACTGTTGAGCAGGAATTAACATTAATTGAGCCCAGCCCATATCAGTCAAGGATTATTTGTTAGTCACCAGCCTATAATCACTTGCATTTTCCAGCAAAAACCTTTACGTCGCTCAGATAACTTGCAGGATAATCCAAGTCACCTTTTTAATGAAATCTTTATAAAAAGACACATCCACATTGTTGTCTTCCTCCTTCCAAAATACACAATTAGTTCCAACTTAGAAAATTCTATAAAAATTAGTTCTGTCAAATTTGTAGTCCAACAAGTTTCTGGTGAGAAGAAAATAATCCCTATGAGGGCAGCTTTTTTTTTTTTAACCTCACAAGCTTTCAAATAGACAAAAAAGTATTCAGGATTTTTTATTTACAGGCCTGCACATACCACTTATCAAATACTAACTTAGTCTTTCTGTTTAAAATCTAAATAGCAGTTACACAGATGTGCCCCATCCTGATGCTTCCTCTGGTTTCCTGCATGTGAGCATCCTGCTGCAACACCCCAAATCTACCTCAGCAACAGCTCGGCTGCTCTGCAAAGAGACGCTCTTGGAGCTGAAGGTTTCTTTACTTTTCCCTCGGCTGGCTCTGATCCCATCACATCTGGAAAGCCACATCCAGCACTGAATGGCAGCTCTGCACTGAGCTGGGGGGGAATTAGTGCCCTAGGGATCTGCATGGTCTAGATCCAAGAAGTCAGGCTCTGAACTGAAGTAGTAAAAGATTTCCCCAGCTGAGCAAACACCCGACTGCTGAGAAAAGCAGGGCTTACTTACTACTATTACTGCAGAAGGCTGAGATTATGGATGGAAAACAGGTGAAAGACTCAAGGACCTTCATGTACTCAGCTCAGTAAAGAGCAGGTTATCAGGAAATTCAGTGAGTGTACACATCCTCACAGGGAGGCCCCTCCATACCAGCACCTGTCCTCACACAGCCCTATAAACCCCAGCTGGGTGAACTCAAACTGAAGGTGAACATTGCTGAGCAAGGACGTCAAACCAGCCTCCCGAGGGGCTGTGATGGACAAGCACCCACAGCAAATGTTTAAGGCAGAAGTGAGTGTTGCTTTTGAAGAGATGCTCTTCTTCAAGCACAACCATTAAACCTGGAACAAGAAACGTCTCAGCTTCACACAGTACACAAGAAGGCAGCACAATATACTGTTTGCCTTAAACATATTGAACTATCCCAAGTGCCTTCACTGGTGTAAAAAACAAAGAATGATCTGACAGCTCAGCCTCATGCCCAGATGCTAAAGTGTTGCTGAAGCCTTTCACCCCTCACTTAACTCCTCTGCTGCTAAACAGCAAATCCTGGCAGCAGCCACAAGCATGAAGTAAATGGGAAGCTCTTCTCTGCCAGCAGCTGAGAGAAACTTCCATCTCTCCCCACTTTGCATGTAAAGAAAACTCCACAATAGTACTTGTGGTAATGCTGCTTGCCAGATTTTCCACTGACAGACTCTCGAGGAAAGCCTCCAGATAGGAAGTCTGCTCCTAAGGACCCTCTTCAAGTGGATGACTTTTGACTTTGGGAACGTATGGTTCATCTTCTTGAGGAACAATTCCTTTTGTTTCCAGTACAGAGAAAAAGAGTACAAAGGAAAAGAAAGAAAAGTTGCGTTTACTGTGACCTAGGGAACACAGAGCTAAATAAACTTGATCAATATTTTGATTTCTCTGACAAAAGCCGCAATCAGCACTGACACAAACAACTGGTTAGCAAGCTGGGGGGGCAGAAGGGGTAAATCAAACCAGAGTTTCAAGATACTTATCTTTCCATCACAACAATTGCCACGAATGACAGTAATTTACATGGCTAATGGGCAGTATTATGTTTACAAAACCATACTTGGGAGGGAAAATCTAAACAATTTTTGCCAACCCAGCAAAGGAGCTGGTGTTGGATCAGATCCTGGGATTCTTTTTCCCCTTTTATCTTCTCTGAGGGTATTTTGCCAAGATGTCTTGCCATGAAACAACACAAAGTGCCTTCAGAAGTGTCTCCGCAAGCCCCGCAGACCCGTGGAGGATATGATCACCCTCCTGTCACAGCCTGAATTCTCCAACAGTAGGGCTGCCCTAGCCTCTGTGACAAGGGGAAATACCTATCAAGCAGAAAAACAATGGAGCCAAGCCAGCAGCCCCAGCTCCTCCATCCCATGCCACACTCTGTACCACTGCTGAAGATAACCTCCAACGAGCCCCTTATCTCCCACACAGGGGGAGGTCCCATCCCCAAACCACATGCCAACCCCCTGACATCAGCCTGAACACCTGCTAGTTCTCTGCCCTCCCCAGTCCTTGGTTTGGTTTTTCTTTCCATGAACAGCTCCCTGTCCCTTTGTTACAAGCCCTTTCAAGGCTTTGCCACAGACAGACAGACAGACAGGACTGCCAGGGCATAGAAATGGGCTCAGACTGGCTTGATCCCTCTGGGTCTATGTAATTAGGAGGACTATGCTCATCATTCCTTTAAAGCAGCACAGATAACCAGAAAGGCAGGAGCACATTTTCACTAGACCATCAGCTAAAAAGAGACAAAGATTTCCAAAAAAACATAAAAGCCTTCCCACATGCACAGAAAAAACATAACCAGTGAACTCCTGACTAGTTTTAATATCAGGGAAAAATCCACTTTTGTCTGGGAAATACATGCACTCATTCTGCAGCTGTATCCAACAGCCAGCCAAGAGCCACAGAGAGGACAGTCCTGCCATAAGTGCAAAACCTGAGGTAATTTTGGAACTGGTAAGCTCTGATGATGCTTCCGAAAAAAAGAAGATTTATCAAAGCCCTGAGTGCAGATTTTGCCAAAACTCTCAGTGTATTGACAGGGCATGGGAAATCCATTTCATTAAGTAATGACCTTTTGTTCACACCAATTAACTTGATCATCTATCGACAGTCAATTTAGAAACGATCAAGGATGCACATTTCCCAGCACACAGGGAAACAGACGAAGGACTTCATCACATCCCTGCCGCCAGCCTGGCATCGCTTCTGCATCTCAGGTTTGCTCCAGAAAGTTCTGCCATCCCAGCACCATTTTAACTACTTAATTTCCCAAAGTCTTACATTTAACAAGGTGCTAAACCATCCCAACTCCAGCGGGAATGTGGTTCAAAGACCTGAGCAGGAAATGAGACCAGGGAAGTCTGTCAGGACAAGGGAAAGAGCCACAGCAGACTGAACACAAATGCAATACTTCACATGTTAGATTTTAATTCTCCCACCAATCTGGACTGAGAGCAAACCTTGAGGATGCTCACATTTCATTAACACTCCTTTAATATTAATGACCTGTCCTCAAGAACTCCATGAAAGATCTGGAAAATAATTAAAACATGAAAAAACAAGAAAAGATAGAATAAACCAGGTTATTCCATAGCTCAGCTATGGAATTTCATATGGCAGGCAACAGTGTTTAAAATGCTGATAAAGATTTTTATATAATTTGAGAACATCTGATACGAAAGTTTCCCTGGAACACAGTAATTGCTTATCATAACCACCACAAAGTATGTTTATTACCCACGGAGATAAGACACGGCAGCTGCTGGACTTCTCAGATAAAGCAAGCCCATATCACAACAGCAGGATCACATGGATTAGGAGCAGGAGAGGATCTGACTCAAACAGAGACACCAAAGGGCATCAGTGACATGAACAAAAACACGACCAAGGGAGAAACTCCATGACCTACACACTCACAAAGTGTCCTGACACCTGCGAACAGGACACTGTAAGATAAACTCAGACACCTGGTTTGGCTCTCCCACAGAACTTCCCTTCTCAGCAGCTGTAATTCCAGCAGATTTTTACCTTCCTGCAAGGAAACACTGACTAGCTCTTCCTCTTCTTTGAAGCCTCCATTACTCTTCAGAATTAGGAAATTCAACAGTGTTTCAAGGATGACTTCAGCATACTATTGATAGTCAGACAAATTAGAAGCTCTTCAGTCTTCCCCCTGTGTCTGGTGGAGGGTTTGGCAGCTCTAGAAGGGCTTGTGAAAACACAGCTCAGTGTTGCTTTCTGTGAAGGTGGCAGATTCAGTTTTAGCAATTGTGGATCCTCTCACCAAGAAGCTGCTAAGTCAGAAAAGCACAAGCAGCACTTGGAGGTCACTCACTCCAGTGATTTAATAAATGCAAGAAGGGTACTTAGAGTGATGGTGTTCTTCATGTTTACAGTGTGTAACAGCATCCTCTGCTCAGTGGGAAGAAGTGGGGAAACTGAGCCAGAGATAGCAAGTGACCAACACAAAGACAAAGAAAAGAGCCAAAGTCCCAGCAGCTCCAAATCCTGTGTTTGGAAATGCTTTCCCAAAAAGAGAGGAAAGCAAAACAGAAACTGAACCCCATAATGCTGGCGTAATCATAAGTCACGTTTTACAGCAGAGTTCAAAAAATAAACAACTGAATACAAGGACTTGAGATTGTGATTTCCTGCAGTTTTGTGTTTTGTGAGTAGACTGCCCAATCCTACCCAAACAGGGTTCACCATCTGCTCAAAGCTCATCCTGCCTTTGAAGCACTTCAGGTTCCTCCACAGGTGAGTTTTCCAGTGCCTCTCCTTCAGTCCATGCAGAAACTGCATCTCCCCCCTCTACTTGGTCATTAATCTTCAAAAACTCTGAATTCTCCAAACCAGTTATGACTGACCAGCAGGTCTAGGAATTGCTGGGGAGAAAAGGGAGATGGACAGACAACTGGATGGGATAATTACACCTCTTCACCTTCAAATCAACTGAAAATACTGTAGGCAAGTGGACCCAGTTCTTCTCCAGAAAGTAACAAAATTGCACCAGAGTTGATTTTGGCCCAACCTGCACATGGCAAACACTGATAACAAGGATTTACCATATCCCCTCTAGTATTACAGCTGACTATAAAACAAACATTTGCTTCCTACTGATAACAAAATGACTATGATCACTCAGGGTTTGTAAAGGTTACGGTTTCTCTGTCACCCAAGGCAGACTTGTAATTTCCAGTGTCCATGCAAAAAATACCCTGCATGCAACACCGGCCTCAGTTTTCCCTCAGGTACCCACTCACCTCACGCAGAGATACAGTTTGGGATGGATTCCAGCAACAAATTACAATCAGATTAAATATTAATTCCCATCTTAATTATATAACCATGACTAGGCTTAATGGCCTTGAAGCCATTTAACCAGGAGAGGAGCGTATAAATCGTGCAAGCAGCATCTCTTACGCTGCAAATGCCCAGACTGGTTCACAAGCACCTGGATTTTTTCCCTGGGAGAACAGCCAGCCTTTGCAAAAGCAGCTCCAAGGGAGGTAAGAATTCAAATCATCTGGCAAGCAATATGGTATCAGGAGTCACAAACCCATGGGACAACACAACACTCTGCCCTCAGGATAGCTGTGCACTAGAGTGAGGAAGATCACATATGTGCTGAATTGATGGATTTCATCCTCACCTTTGACAGAGAGAAGCATCCCACATTTGGCTAAAGATTGGTCGTGAGGATGCCAGAGCAGATGAAGTAACTGGCCCAAGATAACAGTGGGCACTCAGAAGAGATGCCCTGTATGCCACAGCCCACCCCAGCACTTCACAAACTCAGGAGGCCCTGGTGCCCCCAGTGCAGAAATATCTGTGTTGTCCCACAGAAGCTGCCTCCATCTCCAAATCAGGCTGCATGCAGGGAAAATCATCTCACTTCATCCCCAGGGAAAGGCAGTCTGCCAAAAATTTTCTTTTCTATTTCTTACTTGTGCCATTCTGAAGTGTCTCATGTACCACTGGCAGTCACCCACCCCCATGGGACCCCCACAGCAGATCAAACCTGCTACAGCTGCCAGGACAAAGTCTGCTGCAAAAGAGGGGGATATGCCTGAAATGAGTCCATTCTGCTTCACTTGAAACTTCAAGCTACGAAGGCACCAAAAAAAACACAACCAACCAACCAACAACAACAAAACAAAACAGCTAGGGAAAACAGAAGAGACAAAACCAGAACCGAGCCTGAGCAGTTTCTCCTTCAGCTTCATACCCCAGAAGAGAAACAGGGAAATGCCAGCAAAAGCATTCCCCATGCTAGAGCAGCCCCTGCCTGGCTTGGAAACTGCCTGTCACAACAGGCACGGCACAACGGCATCGAGCTCAAAGCTCCAGCACGGGAACGCTGCCCCTTGGAAACGGGATACAGGTAAAGCCTCGGCGGTGCTGTGTGCGCGATGTTTGACACTGTCAGTGCCCCCCGTGTCCTGGGGGCTGTAGGAAACACCCCTTCCCTGCACCGCCCATCTCGGTGACACCGCAACGCCACGGTGACAGGGCCTGCGGATCCGCAGGCAGGTGACATCCTGCGAAGCGCAGGCGGCCGCAGCAGCAGGGACACGCGATTGCTAACAATGGGAACGCCGACTTCCCCGGCACAGGCTCTCACGGCAGGCAGCGGGGTCACGCCGCCAAGGCGAACGCGACAGGAAGGATAAAACAAATCACAGCTCAAGTGAGGTGATGTCGAAAAAGGAAATCTGTTTTATAGCAGGAGAACTCAACCACAAAACCAAACTACACGAACCCAGATGGATTTCAGCTGATCCCTCGGATGGAAAGCTCAGCGCACTTCCCACCAACACGTCCCCTGTAGAGAGCCCTAAGGAAAGGAATCACGACAGCCCCCTTGTTGGAGTCAATTGGAAAAGGGTTGTTTAGTGCTTGTTTTTTTTCCTTAACCCCCTTTCCCGCTACTGCAGTGAAAACAGGCTCAAAGTCAGCAAAAGGCTTTCAAAAACACTGGATCACATCCCCACCAAGTGTACACTGGCACTGCTTTCATCGAGTCCAGAGGTGGGAAGGTTTTCCACTCTACTTCTCTCCTAGGTACTTCATACCCAGCGAGGCTTGAACTTTGGATCAAAACACACGCGGTTTTGGGATCAAACACAGACTTTCCCAAAACCACTTCAACCCTTTGCCAAATTAATTTCAGATTGAAACAAGTCCATGTTTTTCTTTTCAGAATCAAACCCACCTGTTGGAAAGCACATCCACACGTACTCAGAGGCACGTCCAAGCACTGTGCAGACACACTCACTGCCTCCCTATACAAGATGTGGTCCATTGTTAGAAAACAAACAGCAACAATTCTCACTAGTTGCCTAATTGCTTGCAAGAAACACCAAGAAGCCACAACTGCAAATTCTTGCAAAGCATCTGAAGTTTTCTTGTTGAAGTGGGTTTGGAAAAACAACATCCACTCCACCGCCCCTGTTTTTGCTGGGTTTTTTTTCCTTTTAAATCATTGCTCCCCATTACAAGCCTTGGGATCCACTTAGTTGTTTGCTCAAACACACAGGAGACACAGCTTGCACTCAGTCCAGCCTACCTGCTCGGCTGCTGGTGGGGTCACAGCCTGCCACCCACCTAGGCACACCCACACTCACTGGTGACAATGGGCCATTTACATGGACCGTTATTCACTTCCACAACAGCCCCCATAAAGCTGCACCTATGTTAAATCATAACCTACCCCTACCAGGGATTCACTAGGTTCTGAGAAAAAAGAAAGAAAAGAAAAACAACCCTGCAGCCATCCACGTGCTGTTATTATGCTCTGCTGAACCTGAATGCATTATAAAAGGCATAAAAATGTACAATGACATAGGGATGGCTCCTCCACCACAATACCGTGTTTAGGGGGGATTTTAAACGAGAGCAAGTCCCTGGCACATGCTCCCATTTTTTGGTGCAGTTCTGCCAGCCTACACCTTTCAAAACGCTTCTCGGGAACGAGAACAAAACCTTTTGTGGGTTGTGCACACACACACAGAGAAGGAACCCGGCACCCCAAGGTCTGACACTTCAGCTGACTCTCAGTGCAAACTTCGATGGCAACCACAGCGAGCCACCAACACGCCCGGCGGCCGTGTACGTGTGCCCTCGCACGGCGCCGTTTGCGTAACCATTGCAAAACACGAGCGCGAGGAGCATCGCTATTCCTGGGTCACTTCCTTGACCAACGGGACATCTGCCCACCCGTGTGTCCCACGCCGGTGGGAGCAGGGCAAGGGAGGAGAGGGCCCCCTCCATGGCCTTGCTGGACACTTAGGCCTGCTCTGGGACACCCTGTGCTGGACAAGTGCTTCATTCCCCACCATCCTGGCACAGCCACTGTCCCTCAGGCAGAAACTTGCACTGTTAGGCAGAGGCCGTGGAATGCTGCTGCTGCTGGTCTGCTGTCCCCCCCCAGCCCACACACTGACGGGAGTTCCTGTGGGGAGTGTCACCCTCAAAGTGTGAGGGTGTCACCCCCAATGCCACCCCCCAAATGATGATCCCAAAGGAAGCACTATCTAGGCATGGGCCATGAGCACAGCTATCGTCGGACTTGGAGGAAAGACGGGGATGGGGAGAGGGGGGGAATGGCCATGGAGGGACGGGACGGCCACTAAGGGGAGAAAGGACGACTGGGGTAGATGGCCACTAAAGGGGAAGGAGGGCTGGTACAGCAGGTGACCGGCCAGGGAGCGCATCCCCGCGGAGCCGCCCACTGCCCATGTGAGGGCAGGTGGCACCGCGGCCGCCCGCGGGCTGGGGGGCACCGACCCCTTCCCTCCCTCCTCTCCCTCCTCACCCACCTTGCACGGCCAGGACGGCGAGGGCGGAGAAGCAGAGACAAAGCAGCAGGTCCTCCAGCGCCATGTAAGCCCCGCCGGGCGCCGGGAGCAGGGGCCGCCGCGGCCGCATCTACGAGGGGAGCGCGATCTCCCGCCGCCCCACCGCCATCTTGTGCGAGCGCCCCGGCCCCAGCCCCAGCCCCGCGCTGCCCGCCGGGCCCCGCTGCCGGGGGCGGCCCTGGGCTGCCGCTGCTCCGCCTTTGTCAGCGGCCCGGCCGCCCCTCCGAGGGGCTCCTCCCGCCGCCCGGCAGCGCCCGCACCAACAGGTTGCTGCCAGCCCGCGGCGGGGGGAGCGGCCGCGTCCCCTCAGGGTGGGGGACGGCAGGTGGCGGGGCTCCTCTGCCGGCAGCTTCACAAGCCACAAACATTTATAACGTTTTATGAAGGTTTTTTAAATTTTTTTTTTCTTCAATCTCTTTAGTATTTGTGTCCAGTTTTGCCACGGGTGAGCGTGGAGGGTACCGGGCCGCCTCCAGCTGCCGCGCTCCCCTCACGGTGCTGCCCGGGGACGCCTCAGCCAGCCCCGGGAGTGGCCCCGCTCCCTGAGGGGGTGGACGGCAGGTGCGGGACTCCTCTGCCCGCCAGCAGCTCCACAAGCCACAAACGTTTGTAACATTTTATGTAGCTTTTTGAATTGAACTTCCACCCCCAACGTCTTTAGGGATTTTTTTCCTGGTTTGCCACGGGTGAGCGCGGAGAGCACTGCGCAGCTCCCGCCGCCGCGCTCCCCTCACGGCGCTGCCGGGGACGCCTCCCCGGCCCCGCTGCCCGTCGAGGCTGCCGGAGCTCACCGCGCCGAGCCCGGCTGGGCAGCGGAGGCAAACGGACACCAGTCACCGCATCGCCATGGCTCTGTTAGGGTTCCGTTTCGAAGCACAGCTCCTTCGGGTGTATATCGTTCATCGGTCACCAAAGTCTAACCTGTGCTTCTCAGCCGACTGTAAAAATAAAGCAAATAAAATACATGGTGTGGCATGTCTGCATCCCATCGCTGAGGAGAGAGGCAGGACCTATCCACCAGCTGAGCCAAGCACTGGAAACGAGGCAAGGAGATGAGAGATGGAGCCCAAAGTTGCTGCCTCCCAGTTTGGCTTGGCTGGGTCCCAGACACAAACTCGCACCACATGTGTATGCATAAAGCCACAGGTGCAGGTTTAATCCTGAGGGCAAATGATACCAAGTCCTTCTTTCGGCAGTGGTACCTGGCACCAAAGACGAGGGCAGCTGCAGCCAGAGTGGGTCTGCTTTGCCCTCCACAAAGACAGGGAGCTGCCCAGCACACAGGCAGGTTTTATCACAGCAGTGTGGAATGCAGAGGGGAATATTCAGCTATGCAGAAGATGAAAAAAGAAACCTTTTTAATCCAGATCCTCCTATTTATTAGGCTGTATAAATGAACTATAAAAACTTAAGTGAAACCAGAAAGGCTGTGTGGTGGAAAGCAGGTTTCCCATGACTGTAAGTTAAGTTCATACTTGGCACTGTCAGTACAGAGAAGTCCTGGGAGGCAGCAGCCCCCTACTCTGAAGAGATGTGCACAGGGGCTTTGCTCAGCATCAGGTGGACACTCACTGCTCACCTTGCTGGGAAGGAGTGCGTAATGAGGCCACAACATTGCACTGGCCCCATTCCTGCACTATCTCACCTCCCTATGGAAAGAAAAGTGCATCCATGTCCCCTTCTGCACCAGTCCAGCATCGAGGCAAAGATTAACAATATCCACAAACCCTTCTCTTTCTCTGAATCCTTCCCACCCGCTCCTTTATGTGTGAGGTGGTTTTAAGGGTACCGTCAAATCGCTTTAACTAGGCTGTAAAAGAATATCTACTTGTGTCTGCCAGTGCTTTCTTTCAGACACAGGTAGATATTCCTTTACAGCCTAGTTTTTCTTCAAATCCCAGACATTTCTCCCTCCCTTTAAGCAAGAAAACCTTCTTTACCTTGCAGTCAGACAAGTCTGGCATTTATATAAATAAGGAAAATTGCTAGTGGTCTACAAAACACTGCAGATTCTGGCTAAGAGCACCTGCCTGTGTTAAGGTGTTGACTGAGCTCCACGTCAGCAGGCCAGGGTTAGACCAGGCTTTGAAAAACCCAGGTCTAAACCCTGTCTTTGCTCTCTACCTGATCTTAGTGTTACTTGATTCCTCTGTGGCACCTCTTTGTCTTCCTGCATGTCTGTGGAAACAGGAATGAAACCAGTATTTCAACAAACCCAAGCTTGCAACATATATTCCTTGAATATCTGTCCCTGGGGAAAAGGAAAAAATGGCAACTTGGCAAACAGCCCCTGAACTGAGAAAGTGGCAGAAACATCACCTGGAGCACCAGCTCCTTCACACTGACAACACCTGTGCTCTGCAGGAGCAACACCAAGCCCCAACATCTGCTCACAGAGGTGAAATGATTCCCTGTGGTCCTTACAGAGGGAGAGCCTGGTGAAAGAGCCACTCAGTACATTTGGGAAGGATCAGGTAACTCCCTGGCTGTCAGTCCATAAAGAACAAAGTGACAGCAGTCATGCCAACAGAAGGGACATTCCTTCCCAGACAATGGCACTTCTGCCCCAATACTTAGGGCAGCAAACCCCCCATTTGGGTGCTGTAGACTCCCCAGCATTCCCATTCCTGTCGATGAGGCATTTTCAGCCTTTCGATAGCTGCAAACCTATGATACTTTGAGAGAAGAAAGTATGACAGGTGAAGCAGCAGCAGTAGGCAGGTGTTTGTAAGTTCAGCTTTTTGTTCACCCTTTGAGAGACATTATTTCTGTGCTACAAAAGTTTTTTAGTGAGTCAGGTGTATAGACAGTGTATTGTACACATATCTTGGTTTGTATAAGATCCCAGGAATAACAGCCCACTATGGAAATCCAGCAAAAAGTGTTATAAATTTATCTAGCTCAGCAGTAATTTTGAACATCCAAAGACACATTCTTAGGGTGTGAAGTCCCATTTTAAGGGTCAAAAGCCTCATTTTTTAGTGTTTTTTCCCATGCAGGCAGCCTCTAGCCAAGAGAGATCCATGCTTCTGAAAGGCTGTAATAGTGCAAGAGACCTTGGAGCACAGCAGCACATAACAGAGGGTTCTGAATCAGGATTTCTCCAGCCTCCGAATCCAAACCCACATGAAGCAGCCCATGTCCACTTCCAGCTGGCAGCTGTGGGATTCAGACTACCAGGATCTAATTGTACAAGTTACTAAACAAATGCAGGTAAAGAACAACACCTACTCCAAAAAAAGACACCCTAAAGCTATTTCAGAGAGAAAGCAGTGAGGAGCAAAAAGATTCACAGCTTAGGCCCTTTCTCTCCCAAACAGGATTAAACTTTCCAGTCTCAAATACAGCCTTGCTCCGTTTTCTGACCATCTCTGACTCCAGACGTGTTTTCAGTGCTGAGGTTGACATTTTATGACGGATTTAAGCAGCTCTAATTACCAGAAGAGTTGGCTGCTCTTTCTTTTGTGACGGCATTAGTGCTTGAATGAGCCTGGAGCTGGACAGAGGAAAGGATGGTGCTGAAAACTTAATTGGCGACAACATTAACAACAAAATCAGGGCCCTGCTCCAGCTCCCTGTGCAATCACTCAGGAGTTAGTGCCAGCACAAGGAAAGCAATGGGAATAGGCAGACACAGACAGGAGGAAGTTTTCAACAGCAGTACAAAGCTGGATCAGCTCAAACTCACTGCAAGACTTCACCCTTGGTCTTCCCAGAAAAGGAGTCTCTCGGGGACCTTTACCACCAGGACTCACTTTGTTCCCAGACTTCTTCTGGTCTGGCAGCAACTTCGATGCTGGAGGGAACGTTGACTTCCAGACGAGGAAAGTGACGGTGGCCTCCTGTTCCATATGCGTGAGCAATGCCAAATAGGAGCAGCTGGTTGCACATAATAACATGCATTGTGTAAGTGAGCAACACAATGAGCAATTTGCTCAACAACCCAGGGACATCAGGACAATTCTGTATCACAGGGAAGAAAGAAAAGAGGAAAAAAACATGTGATGACCAAACCCTAAGGGAGACTCAGCATCCTACACATCCATTTCATTACGCTTGCTCTTATAAATATTTATTACACTGCCTATCTCATCATTCTTCCAGGAATGGGTGTTGTGTTATTGTTATACCCAGGGAGGGCTTTCCTTCTTCCTCTGGTCCTGCTGCAGGCAGTCAGCAGTTGCCAAAGATAGATTGGGAGCAAGAGTGTGACATTAACTATGGAAAACGCTGCTTAAAATGGAGCTCAGGGGCAGATATTGGCAGGTGCATTGTTAGGAGGAAAACGAATGGAAAAGGCAGCAAGTAATGAGATTCGGAAGCTTGTATTTAAAATGTGTTCATGGCAAAAGGGATTTCTGTGTGCAAGGGCCCTGGTTCTACAGCCAGAGCCATGCATGAGGAGGGACTCACACCCTGAAAAAACCTGCATGGATCCAGGATGGGGGAGTTATGATGTAGATGGTGCCAGGCTGTGGAGCAGGAAGGAGAGCAGGGTGGATTCTAAGTAGCAACGTCATCCCTTTGCCTGCACATGGAAAAAGATCATGTTAAAGTAAGGTACAAAACCTCCAGCATTTCCAAAGCTTTGCACATCAAACTTGGAGTGGGTTTTTATGTCTCTTTAATATGTATTGCTGCCTGGATGTCCCGGTGCCCTGTTTCTTGCTCTTCCTGGGACTTGTCACCCAGGTGAGGCTTTTTAAAATCAAATGCGAATTTGCCTTACACAGAGACAGAGTGACTGATTCTGAAGGGAGCCAACAAGATGGAGAGGGACTTTTAAAAAGAGCATGGAGTGACAGGACAAGGGAGAATGGCTTCATACTAAAAGAGAGTAGCTTTCGATTAGATATTTAGGAAAAAAATCTTCCCTGTGAGGATGGTGAGGCCCTGACATAGTTTATCCAGAGAAGATGTGGAAGCTGTGGCTGCCCCATCCCTGGAAGTTCCCAAGACAAGGGTGGATGGATGGAGTTTTGAGCAATCTGGTCTTGTGGAAGGTATTCTTGCCCATGGCAGGAGTTGGAACAAGATGATCTTTAAGGCCCTTTCCAACCCACACCATTCTGGAATTCTGTGATCATTCAAGACAAGTGACTTGGGTTGGGTTGCTGACAGTCCAATTCAGAAAAAAAACCACATCAAGACAATCCAGGCTGGGTAGATTTTTGATGAAATGAATCTGTTTCGTGTCAGTTATTCTTCCTTGCTGTCACTGAGACTTTTTTGTGCATATTTGTTAACCAGCTCATTCACTGTCAGCCACGATCAAATAAAAACCTCCTAGAACCATCCCAACGAGCCGTAAAGCACTCGTGTGGAACATCACTGTCTTGTAAACATCCAGGACTAGGAAAAATAATATTTGCTCATAAACAACACCTGTGGACTTCTCCCTACAGCAGTTACCAAGGACCAATAAAAGTTTTGATCCTAAATAGTATAAATTTTATCCGCTGCTATGGTACCCACTAACTGAGGCTGCGTTTAGGCATAAAGAACACGTGTAACATCAAGGAATACTCTCAGTCAGGGCTGCTGTTAGAAACACCTGGCAGGCTCATTTGTAGTGGGAAATGTGCTCATGTGCCAAAAACAAGGATCTGTTCTGAAGTTTTATTGGATCTACTGAGCTGGCTATAAAATGCCATGCGGCGAAGCGGGGAGGCTGCCTGGTGCACATCCTCATGCCACCCTCTTGTGGCTAATCCCAGCAAATATAGTGCTGTACACCCAAGGACACGGAGTAAGCCCCACCATGGCATTTTTGGGGTGCCTTGCCCCCCACTGATGAGCTCATTATGGGGGCAAGCAGGAAAGTCCAGCCTGGTGACACTTGAAACCAGCTTAGGAGTGAAAAGCAATGTTGAAATAAAACCATTCCTGCACTTGAAAAACCTTGAGATCTGGATCTGATCTGAGGATGGGATTTCAGCCAGTCCAGCATGCTGAAGGCCTGCAGATGTTCATGGATGTTTGGACAGATGTTTGATTTCCACAACCCTGGCTATTCTCTGCTCAGAAATTGGGATTGTATACCTGTCCAGTGAGATACTTTTAGCTATAAAATTCTGTCCTTGCTAATATTTCACACAGAGAACTTGATGCTTTTATGCATTTCCAAACCCTATTTCCTTTTACCTTCTGGAGAGTTCCCCAGATGGGCACCAGAAAGGTGACTGGTCAGCTTTCACACCCCCTATCTCCATCAAGAGTTTACTCAGAAACGGCCAATCTGCCCCAAAAGCAGGTGGTGGCTTTCACAATGTCCTTGGTGCCCTCATTGTATAATGCAGGCTATTCCCATCCATCAGACAGTTCTGCAAACGTAAATAGATGATGTATTTATTTATGGATTACTGACCACAAGAAAGAGAAGCTTTGCACTATTGTCAACCTCACAGCCTTCGGTCTCCTATAAATAATGCATCATTGTTCGGTGTTGGTTTATGGTTTAAGTTCCAATGAGCAGCGCAGACCAGCAGACTCAGCAAAGATGAAGGCAGCACAGGGTATTAGGAAGAGAAATGGGACCATCTGACCAAGAGTGTTAGAAAAACAAAGCAAAAATGTAATGTTCTCTGAGTTATTTTAATGTCAACTTCATCAGACCTGCTTTTACCTCTAACTGAGAATGGCACAAATCTCTGCTTATCCCCTGCTTTTCGCTCTGCTTTCTCCCAATTGTGAGCTAATTCGATTTCAGATAAACACTAATTAACACAAGAGGTCACTGCCGTGGCCAACAGGCACCGTTGCAACGTGGCATTCAAACACACCAAGAGATCAAAAGAGCCTTCGCTGCTTCCTTTGAACTACCCAATTAAAACTTGCACAAATAAAGCTATTGTTTTACATCTGCCTCATCCAGGAGGGAGAGAGGGCAGACAGCTAAGAGATCATTGCCTTTAATTGGGCTGTTTTCCCTCTCTTCTTACAGGTTTCCTCCATGTGGGTTTTTTTTTTCTTCAGACCAGTAGAAGAAAATGATGGCCAGACACTTTGCGATGCAGCGATTACACGGCAAGGCTACAGCAGACTGAAAGCAAAGCCGTGGGGAATCCAATTTCCCTCTTGTGAGCAAAAGGGCATCAGTGCCTTTCTTGGAAGGTTTGATTGATAGCCCTTAAGAAGGACTCATAAAATGTACCTCTCTCTGGCTATTTAGGCAATTCTCTTTTGAAGATGAAGGAGAATATTAGATTAATCCAACTGCTGTAACAGCATTATCTCCTGCTTTTAAAGAAAACATGTTTTATGGCGTCCACACTCTAAAGGAAACAACCTGCGGCTGCATGAGCCCTGGGCTGGTGCTTTGCTGCTAAACATGCCAAGGGAGGCTTGGAAGGGGTTTTCATCCAGATTCTGGGGAGCTGCTGTAAATACCAAACTTGTACCTCCATCCCACATGGACAGCTTGTGGACAACAGAGGAACCCAGGTTAGGGTGGACCACAGGGTCTGAATTCCACTCCTATCCATCGGGGAGCTCACTTAGACTAAGGCAAATTAGCAGGAGCTAAGGGAAAACGCTACACAGAAAATGCCTGGGCTCTACAGACTTGGAACATCAATCTTGAGAGCTGTAAGCACAAAGCATTCTGGAAAAAAATAGATGGGAACACTGTTTGAGTGTCTGGTGTTACCCACCTGGAAAAAGTTTGGGAACTGTCAATGCTGGGGAGCAGATGGGTGCACCCTTGCTAGAGCACTCTGCAAAGTGTGTCCCACAGGAGAGTGCATTCTGTCCTCTCTACAGGAGAGTCACAATAAAATCATCATCCACTACCCAGAAACGTTCCCAAAGAGGAATATTCAGGATGGGAAGGGAAGGCAATGCAGAGCAGGTAAGCCTCAGGTGGGACAGAGACAGCTCATCACCTCTGCCTGCTCTGCTCCCACTCCGGGTCTGCTCCTGGCCTGGGGAACGCAGCAGTTTGTGTCTGGAAAGGTCTCAGTCCCTTGAGCAAGGAAGAACAAATTATGGATTATTCCCTCCTGGAAAGAAATGTTATCTCTTCTCATTAGCATTGAAGGGAGTAAAAAAATCAAGATTGTAGCCACAACAGAGACCAGCCTGTGGCTTATGCTCACCAATGTCTTAAACTCACCTTCTGAGAATTCATTTATTGCTGCCAAAGGATGAAAAAGATCAGGACTCCTCAAAACCAGAGCAGCTGCCATGAATTTTTGAAGGTCAGCCCCTCACCTGGTCTAGAAGCTGCGATGAGCTCTGCCCAGCTTCCAGGTCTCAGAGCAAAGCCAGAGTGTCTGTTTTTTGGGGTTGCATCTTCTGTAGTTCCATTCTTGTTCCCGGATTCACCAGCTGAACAGAAGTGACCCTGCAGTAAAGAAGCTGCTTTACCTTAAAATACTTCTTTTCCTTGTGTCATACTCCTGGATACTGGAAACACTGCCTTGCTTGTCCCAGGATTTAATCAGATTAATTAAGCTGCACTTGTATTAATTTAAACTACAAGTATCTGAGGGCTCAGCCAAATCAAGTGATTTATGGGCCATATCAATCTAATTAATACCACCAACTCCTAAAATAAAAACCTAATAAATGAGTTTATTATACATCTGTAAGATCAACTTATTAGCTTTGGGTCTCTAGTGACACAGCCGATTTGATGGAAGTTTTATATCCTTGTTGGAAAAAGGTCTTGGGGTTTTTTTTTTTTCCTTCCCATTTGCTGTATTTTTAAAAAGTATCTTCTACAGGGCAGGAGGAAAGAGAAACAACACAGGCTCAGTTATCAAAACACCAGCCAAGCCAAGAGGTCCCCAAAGTCCCGCTGTACGCAAATTGTGGGGGTTTAAAATCTGTGAGTGCCCACAGGAGAACAGTTTATCTGACTTGCAGGCAGAACCTGCCCTGGTCTGTGCCTTCCAGCTAAGCAGCCTGAAATTGCAGCTAGCCAGGGAATGAGGATGCAAAAGGAATAAGAAGAGAACTAAAAGCTTCTCAGAAGCAAATCTGAGCAGGAAGGAGCTGGGATGGTTTAGAAAGCACTGTTCATCAAGGTGACTTTGCTGGGCTGACCTTGCACTGTCTGCAGCAGTGACTCAAATGCCACTTGCACAGAGACAACTTAGAGATGCCAAAGCTTCCCTTCATCACCTTGGCGAGGGACTTCCAAATTCATCATGGGAGTTAATTCAGGGGAATGCAGGAGGCACCTCCAAGCCACAGCCCAGAGGAAGAAAGAGTGGAGTAAAGGAGGAGCAGGGCCCTGCCCGGCTGTGTCCTCGCCCGCCGCTCCCTAGGCAGCTGGGCTCTGTGTTGATTGGCTTTTCAGCCATGCTTTCCCTTCAGTCCTGGAGTTCACGCTCGATTTCCTGAGCTGTAAGGTTGTTTCCCTTGCTTTGCAAATCCCCTTGGAGCAAACAGCCATGTGATGGAAACAGGAGCAGGCTCCCTCTCTTTACCCTTTGCTTACAAAGTAAGTTCTTCAAATGCATTTGTCGTATTGTGTTCAGGATAACAACATGCTCCAGCAAAGAGAAGGGACTGGGAGGCTTTCTGGGGGAGAAAATGGGACAATTTATGGAATAATTATATAAAGACAGCATCATCCTGTGTGTCTGTCGCTGTGATTTATTATAGTTACACAGAAAATTGGCTGCTTGGACCATAAAAGATGGCTGCAGGCAAACGTGGACCCCTTTGCTTTCCTCTTTGCCACTCCACAGACACAAACCCAATGAATTAACTCAGCAAATTTGCAGTAATGACCCATCATTTCTATTTTAAAAGAGGTGCCAGAGCAAAGGTGCTGTTTGGAGCAGTTCCTCAGACACAGCCACATTTGCTGTCCCTGCTAATACGCCACAGGCTGGCTGTCGACATGGGAAACCTCTGCAGCCCCCCTGGCTCCTTTGCTGATGTACAGCAGGGTCTGGGGGCACTTTGTTCCATTCCATCCAGGGTTCTGGTATCTGGATCACTCTGAAGGATTTTTGCAGTACCTCTTGCCTCCTCTCTGTTCCACCTTTGATGTGCTCCTGCTGTTCACCCTCTTTCCATTCCCTGCCCATAATGATCACTTTGCATTTGTCTACATCCAGCTGCTTTTTCCATTTACCACTTCACTTGGCTAAAAACATCCCAATCCCTTTTGTATCAGACCAGGTGGCTTCTACTGCTTTCCACACACCACTCTCCTTTGAGTCACTTCTATTTATGCTAAAATAACTTTAGCAACCAAAGGTGCCATTAGCTGCAAGGGCAGGGACTCTGCTTAGGAGAGAACCAGACAGGGGGAAATTTAAGTTCCAGCTGCAAGGATGAGAGGATTTGGGCATTTTCATTCCTCCTCAACACTTAAGACTATAGGTCACCCAGAGCTAGGAATTCATTCTTCCAGAGATGTTTCATCATGGGAAAATCTTCCAGCTGCTCTTGGGCAGCTCTGTCAACTCTGTAACAACACTCCCAGTATCTTTTTTCCATAGCTCCATGCTCATGCCCAAACAGCCTCTCTGGTCCAACAGCTACATATTTCTTCATTCCAAATCTCAGCAAGAGCTTGTAAAAGTTTATCCCTTTGGTCCATGGGCAACCTGCAGTGTATCCTACCACACAGCCCCTTGTTGCAACTAAAGAACATCCTCTGTTCCAAGGATGGGGCACAGGGAGGCACAACAGCATGGAAAGAAGGGGGTTGCAGTGGAACCTGGAAAAGGTGGTTGATCCTTCACCCTACCACCATGAAGCCAGGAGGGTCTGAAGGTCTCCATGTCCTTCAGCTTCTGATGGCAGCTCCCACACCATCCCTCACGGGGTGAAGTCCCCTGGGTTTGTGTGGGTTGTGCATCACAGGGTACCTGGAACAGGCAGGCTAAAAGTGATCTGGAAGGAAAACAGTACCAGTGTATGGAAGAAAAAAAAAAAAAAAAGCCACAGGATGATTTACAGATGATCCAGTTCCCTGCAAAGCCCAGTGGGGAAGGTTATACCTTATGCTTTCCAAAACACAACTCCTCTCCAATAATTCTGCTCATCAGTCGTTAAACTGCTGCTGATCTTGCTGAAAGCAATATTTGCTGTTGCTTCAGGCTGTGGGTTGACAATCATCAGCTTCTGCTCATCAAAAGAGTAAAGAAATATCTATTTTAGCTAAAGCAGAATTCATTTTTATCCTTCCCCAGAGTAAAGTTACTCACCACCACTCCGTGCAGAGCAGCAGGCAGACCTCAGAGACCGTAACTTGCAATGATACAGCAAAATTAATTGTTTAATTATAAAATGCTTGGAAAAGGAAGTAATTTGAGGTACAAATAGATTTTATTAAAAAAATATATGGAGGAAGAGCAGGGACAGGTTTTATCCCAGCTGTGGTTCCAGACAGCATTTCAGTCATCATAGCAGGGCTCTGGCAAAGCCATGTCTGAATGTGGGGCCATTTATCAGAGACATTTCTGAGTAAAAGCCTGAACTAATCCAGAAAAGGTGTTAAAAGGGTAAAGCTGAGTAATACAACCAACCTCCAGCAGAAGAGTCAGGTCTGGCCAATAAGGAATGAGAAACAAAATTAGCTGTGTATATAGAGAAAAAGTAACTTTTAGTTCAGTACAGTTTCAAGCCGCTTTGGAAAGGGTTTGGTTTCCTTCTTGGACAACCTGTATGCACAAAAAAGACAACCACTTTAATCTAGTACAAGGTCATAGACTGGCTGCAAAGAAAAGTAAACCTTGGTGTGAAATACAATTATGAAATTGGGATAATTAAAAACAATAATCCTGGAAATCATGTCTGAAAGTAAAACCAGCCCAAGGGGCTGATGTTCCCACAGTGACACAGCACAGGTTTTGGGAGGAAATGACCCCCCTGGGATGCTTTGCCCCCCTGGAATTCAGGCTCTGCAGTGGCATGGGGTGTCTTTGCATGTGTACATGGGCATGAAGGTGCTCCAGCCAGAACAGAAAAGACCCAAGATAGAGAGGACATGGGCTGGGATCCTTCCAGGGCTGGAGAACATGCCCTGCTGGGCTGGAAAGGCTCTGGGAACGTGTTTACTGCCCAAGGCCAGCAGCAGGGCTGGTGCTGCCTTTCCTGGTCCCGACTGATGCAATACCCAGCCGGAGCCGAGGACAGCTGCGGCACAGGAATGGGAATTCCTCCCGACCCAGAGAGTGCACAGCAGGGAAGAGCATAATCTCCGTGATTTACAGGCTGCAGCTCTAGTTTAAAATACATTAAACTCCAACTATTTAATTACTGGGCACTACCAAATCACAGAGACAGAGGAGTCAGTCACGTCTGCTAATGCCAACATTTATCATCCTATTTATCTACTCCAGCTTCTGAGACCCATATCGAATCACTTTCCTGTATTAGCTAATAACGGATGAGTTTATTCCTTGTACCTCTGGGCAGCCCTCGATGGATATTATCACACTGCTGGCAGCACACATCCACCTAGGGAGAGATAAACTGGTTTAGAGCATATAAAGAATCATAATCACCAGCCAAAACTCAAATCCAAATCAAAGCCTTTTTCCCTGCTGCCTCCTGCCCCCAGATACTAATTCTCACCACAGAGTAAATGCAAACAGCGCTCAGCCTCTCTGGCTGAAAGGCTGAAAACCTCCTGATACTTCTAAGAAATCATTAAATACCTACATTTTATGGTTACAGACACAGAAAAATGAAGTGGCTGACTGCGAGTGGGGGAGCTCCAGCAACACGCTCCTGTCCTGCTCACCTGCACAGGGAGAGCAAAAATGAGCTGGTACAGGCATGGAGACAGAACACCCACGAAAGAAAATCAGTAGGTGAAGCAGATTTATCCAAGGAAACATACTGGGTGTTCAAAGAACAGTGAGAGGAGAGTGAGAAACTGCCAGGTGCTCAGCAAAGCTGCTCCATGTGCTCAGCCTGTTCCCAGTAAAGTCCTGATCAACCCAGCACGATCTTCTTCTGTCTAATTTTCCCACTAGAAATGCTAGGCTTTTTATTTTGCTTGCTTATGCTGCTTTTCATAAGGAAAACAAGTTTAAATTGCTCTCTTTGGAAACTTTCAGCAGTCTTATTTTCAGAAGAAATACTCAGCATCCTCTCAGCTTTGCACAGTTGTCTGTCCTTAAGCTGAACATGAAGAAGAAAAAAAAGAGGCTTTTTCCTCTTTCCAGGGAGTCCAAAAAAAAGCATAATAAAGCATATGTCTTTTTATTCCATGGCAGGTTTTGTTGTTGCTGCTTTTACTTACATCACTATGATGGTTATCTCATTATTGCTTATTTATTACAGCCTGTCATAAATATATGCATATATAATCTGGTGGTTTATTATTAACCCCATCACCCTCTAGCTAATTCTATTAGCCAGGCAGGTAATCCTGCCTTTTGATGCTTGAAAAACCTGAATACACTGAGCTCTGACCAAGGGGTCGTTATGGAAGAGGCAGCTACATAAGGAACAGAGAACTGCAGGGAAATCAGGGAAATTATCTGAGGATCTTCACAAAGTCCCCTGGAAGAGTTCAGACATGGAGCTGTCTTAATTGATAGCATGGCCACTTAGGGGACCAGTATCCATAGAAACTCCAGGGCCTTGACAAGATGACAAACAACGCCGCCAGAGCCTAATAATAGGAGGAATAATGAGGTGTGGCCAAAAAAACCCCAACAACAACAACAAGCCAGGCATCTCATGGTATCGAATGGGTGGGCCCAGCTAATGAAAGCCTGGCAGATCTGCGTGACGGCGGGAGGGAGGCGAAGCACAACTGGAGGAAGGAAAAAAAAAGAGTGGCCAAAGCCGGCTGGGATTCCAGTGCCAGGGAAAAGCCCCGTGGCAGACGGGATGTGGCCGTGGGGCTCTGCTCTCCGTGTACATCGGCCATAAATCGGGAGCAGCATCACTGCGAGCATCTCACAGAAGCCTGGTCGCGTTTTGGAAGAGTCACCCCATTGCCCGGCTTTGGCGATGGTGTTTTGGCCACGGCGGATGTCCAGCCAGGCTGGGACACGGGGAGCCCTTGGGAACCGCGGCGGGTGGTCTCAACCCCTTTTCAGAGCCTCTCGCCGAGCTTTAATCACCTCTTGACCCAAGCTCGGCTCTTCCCGTGCCACTCGCGGCACAACTTTCCCAGGCGCACGGCGCCGCGGCCCGGCCCTCGGCCGCCGCTCGGGGCTGCGCGCACGCCGCTCCCGGGGCGCATTGTACCGCCGCTCCGCATTGTGCCGGGAGCCTGACCTTTTTCTTAATTAGCTTAAAACCGCACAGTAAAAAAAAAAAAAAAAAATTAAAAAAAAAATCTAAAAAGGGGGTGGCGGGGCGGGGGAAGCAAGGGGGAAAAAATAGAAGAAAAAAAACCCCTCGGTAAAAGCCAGTCGCAAATCAAAAGAGGCAACAGTGAGAGCAAGCAATGTGTCACCACAAGTGTCCGAGTCAATGGAAACCTTGTTAGGTGGGGAACAAGGGTCTGCGCTAACAAGCTCTTATCTGTGTTTTTGTTTTCTATTGAAGGTGCATGTCATTAGGAGGAGTGTTAACAAGAGCTCTCAATAGCTTCATATGGCCAATGGCCTCTGAATATTCATGAAGGTGTGAACAGAATGTGGGAAAGCGGTGGAAGAAAAGGCAAGAAAAGCGGCAAGAGGGCTGATTGTGCCGGGAAGAAAGGAGCCAGGGCTCTGTGGGAAAAAGGGATCCTGAATCCCTCAAACAAGAGCGTATTCCCTAGGCAAAACCTGTCCTTCAAGCTGTGGGATGGTATTGATGGAGCCAAGGAGGTGGGATTTTTCTCTGGCACGGAACCAGCTTCTGGCATTTGAGGTGACAGTGCTCAGTTTGTTGTTTTTTTTGGGTTTTTTTTAACGAAAATCACAGCAGCCACTGGCACCTGTTTTTGGAGATGTGCAGCCCTCTCTCCAGGCTTATAAGACCACAGGAGGGATCCAGAAAGCGGCTTTCCCTGGACGCCCAATACTGAAATGGGGATGAACTCACACAGGATGGAGAAGATTGGAGGCAAAGGATCAAGTCTGGATTGTGCTCCAGCACTGCAGTGCTTATCATGCCGAGGGGAACAACTCATCTACACCCAGACAAAAACATGGAATCACAGAATCAGAGACTCTTTCATTTGGAAGGAACTGTAGACATCATCTCATTCCACCCCCTGCCATGGGCAGGGACACCTTCCACTATCCCAGGTTGCTCCAAGCCAGTCCAACCTGGCCTTGGACACTTCCAGGGAACCAGGGGCAGCCACAGCTTCTCTGAGCATCTCCACATCCTCCTGACGTTGGGAGCCCCAGTCAGACACTGCACACCCGCTGCCCAGAACCTGCCTCCCCTCCTGCACCTCTCTGCATCCCCAGCTCCAGAGAAATCCCTCATTTGCCTCTGGCAAGAGCCCAGCAGGGCTTCCCAGGGAGCAGGCAGGACAAGGAAAGATGCTTTTGCTGTACACAACCTCTGTAGGCTGTGCAGCCGCTGCTTCTGCTCCGTCACGGGGCCAGGGATTTCAGCTGGGCTGGTTTAACACAGAGCTCTTGCTCTGCTCATTTTGGAGCAAAATTATACTGCAGAGTTGCCTCTTCTTGAAAGGCTCCAATCTCGCGTGTCAGTGCCAGATAAATAGTTTTCATTCAACAAATCAATGAATAGAAACAAAGTACAGCAAAATAATGTCAAGTCATTTCACTGATAACGACAGCTGCTGGGCTGCAAGGAGATAGGGAGAGCAGGAGGGGGTGTGGGGGAATAGATTAAAAAATGTAAAAAGCAATGAATCACAGCTGGGGGGAAAATCATAAAACCACAAGCCACCGCAGCTCCCACACAAATGTACACGGTATTTACTCATCTATTTCTAACGAAATTGCAAGTAGAATAGAAAGGAAAAGAGGGAGGGCAATGGTGAAGGCAAATTGTTCAAACTATCTTTGTTGGAAAAGCAAAAGGGCTTTTCTTCCAGTAGGAAGCAAACAGCATTGCTCCAAGAGCTGAGGGAGGGGATGCAGTCCTGTCCCCACACCACCACTCCTTCCTCCCACAGATCCCCACCTTGTTGCTTTTGGGTCATCATTTCTTTGCTGCTGGTTTTCACCTGGGAGCAGTTTTTGCAAGGGGAAATCCTGATTTTGGGAATTCCCTGGGAAATGTGCAGCCCTGTAGGGTCAGCCCAGTGGTGTTGTGTGTCTGTGCCAAGGAGCTCGACTGAACCAGCACTAGGTCTGTTTGGCAGGAGCAGTCTGGAAAATGATTATCCTGAGAAAAGACTTGATGCTGGGGAGGAAAACACAGCCCTTTAATCCCAGCTGCCATTTGCAGTTTTATTAATCTCATAAAATGACAAGAGTGTTAATTTTGCTCAGGGTATAAGTTCTTCCAGAAAAGATTTTCCTGTTATCCTGTCCCAGACCAGCACTGTGACCCCAAACACTAAAAATATACCATGACTTTAGCCTGAAAGGACTTTGTTGAATCTTCATTCCTTTCCCTCAGGTCTCAGAAGCCCCCATGGATGCACACTAAAGACTGCAAACTGGGAACATTGTATAGGAACGGGGCAGAGCACAGGCCAGTGCTTCCCCCCTTCTTAAACAGAGGGTGCTTCTCTGTGGGTGAAAAATCAGGCATGAGTCAAAACATGAATTGTATCTGCCTTGAGCCGTCCCCCAGACTTTCTGGGACAGCACTACACGGAACTGGGGTGCCTGCAAAGCCCATTCTGCTCAGAGAGACAAACAGGAGGCTGAGCACAAGGTATGAAGGGACATCTCTTCTCTTGCACTGCCCATTCCATTCACACAGGTTCCTCTGCCGGGGCACCAGGGCCACCTCCTCCCCCGTGGCACTTGTCCCACCTCGACGAGGCTGCGTCCTGCAGTCCCTGGTGCGACAGCTCCGGCTGGTGGCTGCCGAGGGCTGCACACAGCATTCACATGGAAACGCTCAGGAGAGGGAACGTGGCTGTGCCAAGGAAATGCCTGATCTTCCTGATGGTATCCATCTCCCAAACCACAAGGGACAGGAAACGTGGCAGATGCTTTTGTGGAACACCCGACGTGCATCAAACACCACATCCCTGCCGCTTTCCGCAGCGCAACGAGGGCACGGATTTAATTACACACAAGCTCTCCTAAATCAAGGAGAGAGACAGTTGAAAATAGGGTGGAAAAAAACCCCAACATTTAATTCAATTTATTTAGCAGCATCTTTATTGCAACAAAGGTTTCGTAATAAAACGCAGCAAAACTAATGTCTCCACTTTACATGATTAAAAGCCATGGAGCTCGGGAGGGGGGAGGGAGGGAGCCCAATAAACCCACTGGGGTGAGACATGCAATTTTGTTAACGCAAACAGCAGGCACTTCATGTTCTCAAATTAAACACCTGAACTTCTACTGCGCAGAACAGGCAAGGAAAAACCGCAGGAAGAGCTCTCTGCCCCTTCCAAAGGGGCACATGGAAAGTCTCTGCAGGGTTCTGGCACTCCAGGAAACAGGCAGCTCAAGGCAGGGGCCTCACCCGGCCGGTGCTTCGCTTACTCAGACTCTGTTATTGCCTGGGCAGGGCTGGGGTGTCACGGCAGCAGCAGGACAGCCGGACACATGGACACACACAGCAGCAGCACAACCCACTTCTCCTGGCAGGGAATATGGGTTGGGACTCAGGAGTATGAGAATTCTCCATAATTTCCTACCCAGGTTCAGGCACAGGTGCTCCAGGGTTAAAGCATTACTGCACTATCCCAACTCAGAAAGTTTTTCCATAGCCTATTTCCAAATGCTACTAGGAAGTAGGGAATGCATTTTCCATTCTAATATAATGAAGTTAGTTATTTTCAAAGCTTTGCTTGGTGCTTTGAGCTCATTTTTCCATTGAGTTTGTAAAAATGAAGCAGTTCTGGGTAGATACTAATTTGACTGTGTTCTGAATAAAGAGAGATCATTGAGAACAAAGGGAGGTGGGGGTGAAACCCAACAGCTTTGCACATCCCACACTCACGAGGCATCACTGGAAGCTGCACTAAAATGGGGTGAAAGAACATGCTTTCACCAGGAACAAAAACAAGCAAACCCAACCACCTCAAAAGACAGGAAACTGCCTGCACCAACACTCAACAATCTCAGCACTCTGATCCCCATATTTCATATATGTTCTTAAACATATGAAAACATTCATCTCAAAGACACCTGTGCAACTAAATACCCACCATGCAAGGAAGGCTCAGTCCTGCTCCTGCTTAGAGGAGGGCTCCTGCTGGGCAGACACACCTGGAAGGCAAAGGGGCCTCCACAGGGACACAGCAACCTCTGGTTTGGGAGCCACAGCAAAGGCTCCTCCTCACACCTTTTTGCTCCACAACCTCCCTTGCATGTGCTCCCCCAGGATCTCACTAGTTCTGCTTAAAACTCACGTTAACCAAGAGATTTTTTTAACATGCAGGAAGTGACGAAGTACAATCCCAAACATCAAACAGGCTGGAAATCTCCTTGAGTGACATTCCCATCTCCAGGACTGTAAGGTACAGCCTTGTCCTGGTTCTTGGCCAGACCAACACTTCACCATATGAGGTGCAGGAATACCACTCCCCCCAAAAAAACAAGGATGCAAAGTCCCTCAGCACTAACACCTTCCTACCTCTGCAGTCTGGATCACAACAGGGCCTCTCTTCACTGGGAATTTAGTTGGAATCAGACTTCATCTAAGGCATCTCTTTTGCAAGAACTACAAAACTCTGGTGATAAATCCTTCCAGCACTTCCACAGGATAAGAGAGCACGGGGTCTTAAAGTGCTTAACTACAGTAAAAAGAAAAGAAAATGGTAGGAAATAAAGAATCCATAATTTATGTTGCAAAACAGAGCAGTTACAGTATATTGTACTTTAACAGCTTTTTGATGTATATATTTAAAACAGTGGAAGGATGCATTATTAAAAATTCTGTGTCAGCACTTATAATCACATCCTGCCTCAAATCCAAACCTAGCCTGGTTTACTCACGTAATGTTTAGTTCTTCAGTCCCCCAAAAAAAGCACTGTTTGATGAAGGCCATTTTTGTAGTTTTTTAAACAAAAGGATCAATTTCATCTTAAAAATGATGTACATTTACATTCAAGGGTAATCACCTCTAGAAAAAGAACAAAAACACCCCAAAAAAGCAAGTTAATTTAATATTGAACAAAATATAAACAACCTTGGAAAAGGTGAATACTATCCATGGGTAATTTTATACATATATGTATATATGAACAGATATAGATATATGTATATATAATACAGCATAAACACTTAGGGAACACAATGGAATTCAGAGGAACAGCTTATTTTTGTCTCCACCCGCTGTTGTGTTGCACATGTGCTCCTCTCTCGGTGCTGACTGTAACACACTCCCCAGGGATGCTGCCTTGGCTTCAGCCACAATCAACCCCTAAGAGAAGCCATTCCTGGAGCTGGGCTCCTTCCCTGCCACGCCCTTCCCAAAATCAACCCATTATTGACCTGCTAATAGTGCTTTGACTGATCCAATCCTGATCTGAAAGCCAGCAAAGAGCCCGAACCAAGGCTCCCCACTTTAGGGGAAACACTCCCTGCAGGCCCGCTGGCTTTGGCTCCTTTGTGTATCCCAAACCCCAGCTCCTGTTCTCACCCACGGCTTTTACAACCGTGTAACTGCCCCAGCTCCCCTTGCTTCGGTGCACATGCCCAGCAGTTTAAAACGATGCAGTTTGATCCGATACAGCCAGGCTCTGTTAAATCCCAGAGTTCTGGGATCAAGCTGAACAGTATAAAATCAAGGAAAGTACAAGGCTACAACATGTGGAGTTCTAAGAGCGTAAACACTGAGAGTGATTCCAGATTTTCAGCAGATGAAAAGAAAATCATGCTCTGCTTCTCTCTAGCACCAAAACAGAAGGAAAATGAAGTTCTTGGGTTTCTAAGAAAACCCTTAAAACTTATCAAAGTCTCAGAGGCAAGTCCCAAAGGGAGAATTTTCTGGATTAAAGAGAATCTATGGATTTCTATCCTAAATAACCTGTTGCCAGTTAAAAGTGCCTTCACACACTTATGCTTTTCAGCCAAGCCTGCTGCTTAGTTAAAACCTCAGTAGCAAAAACACAACTGGGACTGTGATTCCTTGAGGGTTACCTGAAGCTGTACAGAAAGGGGTTCTCAAAGACAGCATCATCATCATCATCATGCACTGTAGTGCTAGAAAGGACCCAGGAACAGGGAACTGGACAGGCCATGAGCCTGGGAAATAGCCCCTCATACATGAGGAAATTCAACAGAACAGTTTGTATTGCCTCACATGTAAGGTCTCCCCACACACCCTCTGCAGACCTTGGAATCAGAGTATTGAATTTCTAAATTGTAACAGGATGCATAAGCCTATATCATGCTGATGTGAGGGTGGGGAAGGAATATTGCAAACCCAGCTCCAGAGTGAACACCAGGGAAAAATCTCAGCGGGATGCACTTTGAAGCTTCTTTGAAAGTTTTTAGTTTTTGCTTTTTAACTTCAGTTAGTTTGCACCTCAGAATAAAAGATTGTTATGCCCATATCACAGTAAAGTATCAATTCACTTCTCCACTGAAATCAAGTACAATCAGGATAGGTTCTCAAGCTGCTGGAAGAAAAGAGAATGATTTATCCTAGGGGAGAAGGAATCAAAGAACCTGGCATCAACTGATCTGAATCCAAACTTTAAATATGTTAAGAGACAGCTTAAAAGTCTTTCTTCTTAAAAAACAATTAACATCTAGACAGGGGATGTGTCCAGCTTGTGACCACCTTCTAAGGAGTGAGACACATCCCTTTCACAAAGCATAAAAGCTATATGATAGCATTTAAAATTAATAAAAGTTGTAACCATTCAGGTAAACTCTTGCTGTGTAGTGAGTAAATCATCCAGTATAATGTAATAAGATACCAAGGAACACACTGTAAAAATACATCAATTATGCCATAATGCTTTTAAAAAGTGAAGATCTGGTGCTGTAGAAGTACGCTGTTTTCAGTTTCAGCTCGTCCCCCAAGAGAACACCCATGGTACTGTATTATACCACAGACATTGGATTTTATTTACAGCTTAAAGTTTAATAACTAAAGTTATTAGATCACCGTACTTGAATTTCCTGTATGGCACCAAATTTACTTTTAAAAAAGTGTCTGTGAGGGTGTGTACGTGTGTGTACGTGTGGCAGGCACCAGAAAGCAACGTTCCATTCTATTTTCTCTAGTTTCCTACACCTCCCTGTCCGGAGAGCAGCCGTGGAGCAGAGTTCCGAGGTCAGTCACATGGCCTTCATGGCAGCAATGTGAGAGCCCAGGTTCTCCTGCAGGTAATACAGCAGGTGCAGTTCGTAGTGCTCCCCTGACTCAGGGACCCTGATGCTGTGTCTCTCCTGAGGGTAGATCTGAAATGTAAAACAAAATTGTAAATATCCACAGGAGTTGAAGGCGTCAACGTTTAAATCAGTCCCAGAGCCACATTCCAAATGTCCGTGGAATGTCCCTGCATTAGCTCTGCACCTGAACTGAAACACCTCATCCTCCACTGCCTGAACCCAGGAGAACTCACTGGGATCCAGCTGTGCTCCTGGCTGAGCAGAGGCAGCTCCTGGCCAGAGCACGTTCCCACTTCTGCAGTGTAATGTGGGATCCCTGGGCTCCACCTGCACTGAGCCAGCAGGGTTTAATTAAATGCAGAACCCTGTTCCATGCTGCATGAACACTGCTGCACTGCCTTCCAGCTGCAGATCTCCTCAGGAACAGCCTTAGTTGCTTATTTGTCCAACTTTTCTTTTTGTTATTTCATAAAATATTAACATTTTTTAAAAAAATCCTTGGCTCAAATGCTACAGTTTTATCCTAGAATTCCAAGGTGTCCAGCACAGCCTTGTATTAGTACCAGTTCCAATTCTGGACTCCTCCAAGACACACATGTTACCTCTACACCCTGGTTCTGGCCTTACCTGTAGGTCATAGGGTTTCCCAGCTCTCACCAAAAAGCTGAGCAAAATACTGGTGTGTGCAAAGTGAACGTTCTCATCCAAGAATCCGTGTAGCAGCAGCAAACGATTTGGTCTGGGAAAAGCAAGAGACAAAGAGCTCTAGACAGCATCCCACTCATTTCACAGTCCACACATATCCCTACAAAAACACTCCCCAGAAAAGAGTATTTGCATTGAAAGCAGCAATTTCACAGCTGTAAACTGCTCTGGATAGACACATTTCTCAAACTTATTCCTTCCTCCTCTGAAAGTTCTTCCTGCATATGCATATTACAGTCAGACCTTTTATCTGAATATTATTTATTTCTCAGCAATGTTTCCTAGCTTAGACAACAGGAGGCCTTAAAACTTGCTGATTGTCAGCTCTTCAGCAAGAAGCCCATGGCCCCATCTTATTCTGCTGTGCTGAGACAGCCTCAGAACATACAAAAACATCCCAATCAACTAAATTTTATTTAGCTTAATGTGGCTCCAAAGTGCTAATCAAATTGAAGATATGTTTGTTGTTTCTTTAGACACAAAATACAGTATAAAAGTGCTACATGAAATGGTCTGTGATTATGCAAATGTTCATTTGAGTATTAAGTTTATTAGTGTTGGGTGTTGTTGGGGTTTTTTAAAATATTATTTAATGTGAATATTTGCGATCAGAGAAATACCAAGAACAGGGAGATAAAAGTGTGTCTATGGGGCTTGAACTTTCCTGGTAGGAAAAGGAAGACAAGAGGTAGAAGCAAACTTACTCAGAAGGAAACTTCTCAGCCTGCATGGCCACAGATCCCAGGTAGTAGCCCTGCTCGTTGTGCTCCGGGTGGCCCATGTAGCGCTCCGTGTATCCCGTGTCGTAGAAAATCCACAGCGTGACCGGGGCTCCGGCTATGGCCACCTGCCAGTGCCATGGAGAGGGGAATGACAGCCCTGTCCCTGACCTGGGAATGACAACCCTGCCCCTGACCTGGGAATGACAACCCTGCCCCTGACCTGGGAATGAAAACCGTGTCCCCTGACCTGGGAATGACAACTGTGCCCCCAGACCTGGGAATGACAACCCTGCCCCTGACCTGGGAATGACAACCCTGCCCCTGATCTGGGAATGACAACCCTGCCCTCTGACCTGGGAATGACAACCCTGCCCCTGACCTGGGAATGAAAACCGTGTCCCCTGATCTGGGAATGACAACTGTGCCCCCAGACCTGGGAATGACAGCCCTGCCCCTGACCTGGGAATGACAACCCTGCCCCTGACCTGGGAATGACAGCCCTGCCCCCTGACCTGGGAATGAAAACTGTGCCCCCTGACCTGGGAATGACAACCCTGCCCCTGACCTGGGAATGACAACATTGCCCCCTGATCTGGGAATGACAACCCTGCCCCCTGACCTGGGAATGACAACCCTGCCCCTGACCTGGGAATGACAGCCCTGCCCCCTGACCTGGGAATGACAACCCTGCCCCTGACCTGGGAATGACAACACAGCCCCCTGATCTGGGAATGACAACATTGCCCCCTGACCTGGGAATGACAGCCCTGCCCCTGACCTGGGAATGACAACCCTGCCCCTGACCTGGGAATGACAACCCTGCCCCTGACCTGGGAATGACAACCCTGCCCCCTGATCTGGGAATGACAACCCTGCCCCTGACCTGGGAATGACAACCCTGCCCTCTGATCTGGGAATAAAAACTGTGCCCCCTGATCTGGCCAAGTCCTTCCCTGCAGATGCTTTTTGCCTTCAGTCCTATAAATGCCAGCTAACAAGGTAACCTGCTAAATAGATGAGTAAAGATTGGGCCTTCCCAGCTGCTAATAAATTTATGAACTGTATCAGCAGCAAAATTGTGTCAGTGTTACTTTGCACCAAAAAAAGGAAAAGTTTGCTTGCAAGGCTACATTTACAATTAGAAGTGACTGAGGCTTTCTTTCATATTTTTGTTACATAAATATTTAGTATTTTTGTTTCTTTGTACTTTATTCTAGGACAGATGTAACAAGAATTGATTACTCCATACCACTTCACGCCACTGTAACTGTGGAAGGAGCAAAGCAATCCTTGCTGTCTCTGCCCCACTTCACACACAGCACAGCTCAGCTATGATCCACATGTGCTGGAAACCAGGAAGAGCCTACAGGCAAATGGGAAGCAACTCCAAACATACCTCCTGCAAGGGATGCTGAGGGAAGTACATTCTGTGAGGTTTTGTGGATTTGGGTCCATTTGCATGTCTAACAGAAACAGCTCCCTAGGACTCAGCAAACTGCCCTGCATAGCTACCACCAGCTTGCAGAGAGGCTTGTGGAAAAAAAGACCCAGAAAAAAAAAACACCACAAAACCACCTAAAACCCCTTTGCAAGGCAGGTGTTTGTAAAGGCAAAAATACAATAACTGTTAAGGATTTAGACAAATAATTATTAAACCTCCCAGTAATATTAAGGCTGGACTTAAAAGAAAGCAAGAGTAGCCACAAAAAACAAAACACGTCTCAAGGGCAATAAGCAGCTCTTCCCACACCTTTACCCAAAGGCAGTCTGGCTGTTTATTACAGTGGTCTAAAGTCAGGCAGGCACAAGAACCTCTTTCCAGTACCTCTCCCCATGCCCAGGCTGTCCTGGCTGCTTCAGAACAAACAGCTATGCAGCAGTAGTGGCAATTTGATCTGGGAATAGATCACTCTGCAAAGGAACTACTCTCTCAGGGCTAAAAAGAGAGAGGATGAGAAGGAGGTGTTGTTTTTCACCAGGATCGTTTCCCTTACCTGGTTCACAACACAAAGAGCTCAGCTGGCACTAAGTGGGCAGCAGTCGACACTACCTAAGGTACCTTCAACACAGGTGACCTGAGACAGGTAGAGGTACAGGAGCACAGCTAAGTCATTGCAAGCTCAACAGTTCAACAGTTGCTAGAAAAGCAACTTCTCTCTGAAGTCACCCAAACAGAAGAGTCTTGAAGAAAACAGCCATTGCACTGTGTCCTAACTTGTCTAGAGCAAGCTCCAAGGTCTTCGTGCTGTGACCACCCATGGAAGTCACACTATTAAAGGAAAAATTCTGTCTGCACCACCAGAATAGTACTCAATGCATGAACATACCCTGAAGATATCTGACCTCTGTGTTAAAGCCATTAGGGAGAGGTAGCCTCCGTAGGACCAGCCGTGGATGCCCACACGCTCCAAGTCGATGAAGTCGTACTGTGATGCCAAATACTGCAGCCCTTCCACCTGGTCATCGATTTCTATCTGTCCCTGGCAGGGCAGAGACAAAGTTCTGTTAGTTACAGGCAAAGTTATGTTCTCAGGATTGCCCAAGGTAACCATCTTCAGAGCTTTGGTACTCAGGAGTGATCCATGCTCAGAATGCAAATGTCCTGCTTCATGTGAGCTGCAAATTGTATCTGTGAGGAGTCACAGCCTCGTTATGAACCACCCTGTGTCAGGCTGCAGCTGCTTCACAGCCTCAACCCATGACATTTTATCTTTTCCACATCAAGCATCTGTCCTCCCTCAACTCTCACCTAATACACACTCACTTCCTGTCCCCAGACCTGGGAGTATCACACAGGCAGTGCTGGGCACCTCTGCCAAACCAGTGCTTCAGTACTGGTAACACTGGCACTCAAACCAATCTCTGGCTGAGAATAGAGCCAGACTCAGAGCTCACTTACCATTTTGTATTTAAAGGCTCCTTCAAACTTCAGCCCTCGGTGGCAGGAGCCCCTGTTGTCAATGACAACGACAACATAGCCTAAGGAGGCCAGGGTGTTCAGTCGGAAGTACTTGATTCCTTTAAACCTGTTGTTGACCAGCTGTACCTGGAATGCAAGAGCACAGAATCCAGAGGTCACCTCCTAATCCAATTTCAGATTTTATTTATATTTACCTTCCTTTAAATGCTTTATACAATTTCATAATGTAAATTTTTCAAGATCTCTACTCCCTGTTGCAGGAGAGGGATCTCCTGCTAGGCAATAAGCTCTTCTCCCAGTAGAATAAGCCATTCTGTGTCACAGGTATGAAGAGCTGAATTGAGGTTCAATGAGGCAACTGGAGTGGAGACAGAACTGGGAACAAGGACTACCTGATTCCCTTTTCTCCCAGTTCCAGCTCTGCTACTCCACACCTGTCCTCAGACAAGTGGCAGAGCCTGGATCCATGACCTGGGAACAATGAATCCTTACAGCACCTTTGGCCAAGCACCTACTCACCAAACAGGCAAAATGCCACCTGCTGCCCTCAGCACAGAGCAGGAAATGTTCCTGCAGGAGAGCAGTGGAGTGATCCCTGCCAGCCCATCCCACTGCTCACCAACTCACCTGAGGGCCTCCATAGATGAAGAGCACTGTGGGGTACTTCTTCCCAGGCTGCAGGTTGTGGGGTTTGTACATCATTCCATACAGTGTGAACCCCGTGGAGCTCTCAAAGGAGAACACTTCAGGGGGAATGTAATCAGGAAGAGGACCTGCCATGGGAGGGAAAAGAGAGCCTGGTTTTAACAGGAATGGATGAGTAACAGAGCTCTGCTGCACCACTGTCCTGTCATCAGTCTCACTGCAATCCCAGTGGAGCTCTCCCACACTTTCCAGTGGGTGTGGCTAGATGCAGGCAGAGACTGGGAATGCCCCAGCCCTAGGTGAGCTTTCTGAGCCCTATCACATTCCCATCCCTGCTCTCCTGTGAATGACAGTAACTCTTCTCCCCTGACACAGCCATTACAGATGTCCCATCCCTTCCCAATCCCACTTAGGACTATATTAACACGTGGAAAGCACAGGACATGGAGTATGCCTCAGGTAAGGAAAAATTAAAGGCAACAGAAATCCAGTGGAAGATTACAGCCCAAGAGCTGTCTCATGAAGACACGAGTAGGCAGCAGTACACACTATTTAAAAAGTGCACCTCCCTCCCCAGGAACACACTCTTTAGCAGGCACATCACACAGAGCAAGTGAGTGCACTTAAATCCCTCCTTGAGCTAAAACTGTCAGGAGAAAATTGGTAATTTCACTCTAAATTCCTTCATGGTCTGTTTATATTCATCTGTTGCTGAGCTGAAAATGTCCCTCCTGTACTTCACAGAACTCCTTACACAAGCCTCAGTTTCAGAGACAAGTCCAGTCAGCAAATCTCAATCAAGCATACACTGGGATATCTTTTATGCTGTGATCCTGCTTGTCCTTTTCCTCTTCCTCATCCATGCCATTACCTGCTGAATCTAAAATGGTAGCCCAGAATTCCTTAGTCCTATGAGCTGCATCATCTTCAGATCCTGTCAGCCGGTACAGTGACACACAGTGGGGGTTCTTCTGATTACTGTACTTGCTGATGAACATGTCACAGTCCTGGGGAGAAAAAGAAAATGCTTTGAACTCCTTGGTGCAGAGCCACAAGCAAGTGATCATTTCTTTTGCATTTAGATCTTTCAGAAGATGTTTATGGACCAAATTAAACCAGAAATCTGAGCACTTTTGCTTCTGAAACACTACAGTCCTTAACACTCCAAACCAAAAGATACACCTGAAAATCCAAGAGTGGCATGAGGAGCCTGTCACACAGCACCTTCTGGGCCAAGCTGGATCCCTGGAATTCCACCCAATGCTGCTCAGGCTCATCTGCTCTGGTGATTGCTCTCTAGTACACTGCAGGCAGAGACTCAAAGAGTTTCAAACAATTCATCCTGGCTCCTTTTGCCTGAAGTGAGCTGGAGAGCAACGGAACTGGGAAGTCAAGCCTGGCTTCCAGGGTGGCTTTACACACTGACTGTACAATGTACAGGAGGGCACAACACAGCCTAAAACCTGCTTTTGTTATATATCAATACTGCCCTGCCTGCTGAGTGACAGGATAAGCCTGGGCTGAGGCAGAGCAGCCCTGGCAGGCACAGGTACCTGGCTGACACAGCAGGCGTGCGAGTAACCGCGCTCGGTCAGACGCTTCACCTCCCCGGGGCTCTCGTAGTTAACAACGTACAAGTGATGCTCCAGAGGTGAGTCTTTTGTGCCTTGAAAGTACACCAGCTTTTTGGCTTCATCCACATAGATCTGTCAGGAACAAAACAAACAGCACATCCCTCAATATCCAGTTCTACCACCTCGAAGTCTCCCCTGCATCCCTCCTGCCCCCACTTCCTTAGTGCTGAGCTGGAGCCCAGCAATCTGCAAGGGATGAACCAAACAACTGTTCTCACTGTCTACAGCTCTGTCAGTTTGATTCAAATGATCAAAGGATTCATCCAGCTCAGAGCTAGAAGAGTGGCAGTTTGGAGACCATTCCTTCCCTCCTTGTGCAAGCTCACAAGTTACACAAAGCAGAAATACTGTGTATTTTGGTTAAAATCAACCTGGATTAATAGATTTATGCTGATCCCTCCAAGGGACCATCTCCCTGCAGTGTGTGTGGCAGGATATCCAGGAAGCAAGAGCAAGACTTACGTTGGATCCATGTCTGCCAAGCACTTCCCATTCCCCACTGGTAATTGCTATCTCCTCTTTGATGAGGCACTTGAAGTCACCTGCAAATAGCCAATGTACAGAGATTTTTATTTTTTAAAAATATTTTGTCACTTGCATAGAAATAAAGGTTTTACATTGAACAATAGGCAGGCAAAGGAAATATGAGGTGACAGAAATGGAGGACTTTGCAAGAACTCTGCTTTTTTAAGATAATTCTGTTTCCCTTAGAATGAGGGAGATTTAGCAAGAAAAAGAAGTTAGATGCATTCAGAGAAATCTAATCAACCCCAGATATAATGCTATGTGGGAAAAAAGACCCACAGCAGTTGCATGAAAGTAGGACCTCTAATAAAATTACGAGTATTTTTTGTGCATAAAGAGTTCAGTAGATGCCTTCAACACACACTAAGTAAGTTAACTATCACAGCATGAAACTGTGAATTTAGGAACACATGCTGTGGAACCACTCTGGGAGCTTTGCACAAAGCCATTTCCTGCATCTGAGCAAGACCAAGTTCCAGCAGTGAAGAGGAAAAGCCAACTAAGTCTCACAGTATCACAGGGAGCTTGTTTCCCATCTGGTTTTTAGAAACTTTTCCCTCTAGTCCATAAGGAAGGATCAGGGTTAAAACTAAAGCATGCTGAAAACAGAATAACCCCTGGACAATTTGCAGAGGAATGACCGTACGCTGAAGTGCTTTCCTGCACAACAGCAGAAGTTTCCAATAAGACAATAATTCCTGCCAGCTGGAAGGACAGTTATTTCCTCACTGGTCAGCAACAAATGCCCAACTAAAGCACAAGAACAATTCCCTTACTCGGAGCAGGGAGGCCTCCACAGGACCGTTTGTACTTGCTCTCCTTCAGCACCGAGGTGACCTTGTACAGGTGCCGGAAGCCTGTTTTGCACTCAGAGGCAAAAATGAACTCTATCTCATCTTCCTGGGTTTGAGGGAAGACATGGAAGATATCATGGATCTGAGGAGACAGAGCAGTGGATTATTGTTACCAGCAGCACTCTGGCACTGCAGTCACACTAAATATGTTCCTCGTGCTGCTCAACACAGAGCACACAGTGCAGGGTAACTGGGTGCAGCACTGTCTCTTACTGGGAGAACCAGTTACACTTGGAGCCGGGGTGGGGATGCAGCAAATGCCACATTCCTGCAGCTCCAGCTTTCTGCCAGTCTAACTCTATATCCTGGTCACCAAAGGAATTAAGTTTTTCTGCACCTGCCCTTCTAGCTTAGACACAGAGGCAGGTCCAGCTCTGCACAGCTCTATCCTGTGCTGCCTGCAAGCGAAGGATTGTTTAAAGAAGGATGAGCTGACATCATCTTCCCACTCATCAAAATGTCAGCTCTTGCTTCAAGGGACAATCTTTGGAGGACTTGGGAGCATTTTTCTTCACAGTATGAGCTGCCAGTCAAGAACCACTTCAGACAGTAAAAATAATGGAGAAAGAGAAAGTCACTGCACCATTCTGAAACTAAACACTTACTAAGGAGAGAATGTGCTATCTAAGAGAGCACTTGCTGTATAGGGACCATTCACTGAAAGGCTTTGTGCAAATGTTCTCTGCTGAAAGATGCAACTATGTGCCAGTGATTGATGCTCCCAGGCACACCTCCAATGGGATGTCACTGCAAAGACAGGAATCTTTATGTGCAGCAGTGTGAGGAGAGGCAGTTTACAGCAGTGACCAGGCACACCCATGACTGCTCTCAGCACAGGCCCAGCAGTTCACCTCCTAGAACATCACACACTTAATCTGTTTCACCAGACCAGATGTAGCTCAGGAGGGGTTCAGTGCCTGTTAGGTGACACTCAGGACTTTTCACCCAGTGTCATCTTGATCCATCCTTGTTGCCTGGAGAATATTTCATCTGGTGGCACTGTTGGTGCTAACAATTGGAGTGTCAGTGACACTGTGGGAAAGGGGCTGCCTGGGAACACCAGAGCCCTGGGCTCTGCCCCTGGCTCTGAGTACTGCACCAACTCAAGCAGCTCTGTTTTCACATCCCAAATCTATTCTCTACAGCCTGCTTTTTACAGCAGGAAGCACTGAATATGCACAGAACTTGCAAGCTGGGATCACTCTCCTTGGCAGCACAGTAACACCAACATTCAAATTCTTACATTTATCCAGATGTCTGTCGTTTCTTCATAAATAATGAAAGGTGTAACAGAATCTGGTACAGCATCAATAAGTTTCTGTCTTTCCATTGCATCATCTTCTGTGGGGATGAATAATGCAGGAGGGATCAGGACTATCTGAAGCCGAGTTTGGGAGCGATCCAGCAAGATGGACCAGATGCTGTTGAGGACACAGATATTAGAGAAAATAACATGTAACCATGAGTATGACACAAGTCTGAAAGTCAGCAGCACTAGGCATTTTGAGGGAGTCAAGAATATTCATTTGCAGATTAAGTCACGTGCAAAATTTCACCCACATAAACAAATCTCTTCCATAACACAAGAACTTATTTTGCTTCATTTTAATATTGCATAAGCACTGCAAGTTCAAAAGTTTAACTCATTCTGTTCTCCCCGATTTGAATTGTGCTTCAAGGGAGAAAGAGAAGAGAAAAATCAGAGGGAATAATGAAGCAGAAAAAAATTCCATTGAAAATTCAGGATGCTTGTGAAAATACTATTGTTAGATCTACACCTGGTAGAGAATAACTCTGGCACCTAAAGGGACCAGCAGCAGCCCCTGCCATATTCTGATGGCTTTATATGTAGCTCCAACAATAATTCTGCAAAAAGCAGGATAATGTAGCAAATGTGTCCCTGGATTTCTCCCACATTTGGATGGGAAAGAAATTGAAAAGGTGAAAGCCATCTTTAGATTCAAAACCTGGAGGAGTGCACTTCTGGAAAACCACGGAATCATTTGGGCTGGAAAACACTCTTAAGATCGAGTCCAACCATTCCTCCAGCACTGCCAAGCCCACCACTAACCATGTCCCCAAGTGCCACATCTACACAGCTTTAAAGTCCCTCCAGGGATGGTGATTCCACCATTGCCCCGGGCAGCCTGTGCCAGGGCTGGACAACCCTTTCAGTGAAATATCCTTTTGGAGAAGCTTCTGGTGAGTTAGAAACACTGTACTACATCATCTACAGGGTTAAAATGACATGCAAATGTAAGTAGCACTTACAGCAGGTTTTCTGATCAGTAAGTCTGGTCAGCAAGGATGGTCCAGTGGTTAGGGCGCTAGCCTAGGGCCTGGGGGACCTGGGCTCATTTCTCTCCTCAGCCATAGACTTCCTGCGTGACCATGGCAAGGCACTTAACCTCTCTGGGCTTCAGTTCCCCATCTGTAAAATGGGGATAATAGCACTGCACTCTCTCTCACAGGGATGCTGAGAGGACACACACATCAAAGGCTGCGAGTGCCCAAACCCAAAGCAGTAGGGCCAGGGAGCAGAGAAAGACACAAGGAGGGCTCTGGTTTGGCTTTTGGAAAAATGGTTCCCTTTGCACAAACAAGTTGGTAGCAATGTAAAAGTGAAAGCAGGCTTAAGCTGGAAGAAGACAGAGACCACTACAATCTGCTTCTGACTGCACGACCCCAAACCCTCTGAGCAGAGACAGGATTAACATACGCACTATTTTCCTTCTGGCGTCCACCCAGCTCTAGCAATGTACTCTACTCCTTCAAAGAGGATCTCGAAGGGCTGAACTAGCTCTTTATCCACAACATCTGCAATCTGTTGACAAAGCAGCAATTCAGTGACACTGAGATGAACCCCCACAACCAGTTTTTCATGCACGACGAGAGCCTGGACACAGAAGACTTTTTCTGTGCAGCTCATGCAATTTAGATTGTTCAGCCTTTGCAACACAGGGGACTGAACCCCGTCTGTATCCAGACCCCAGCACAGCAGGAGAGCTGCACACTGCCAGTACAGCCAGGGCTGGGACCAGAGAAATCTGGATGCTGCTCACAAACCCATCATTCATCTTGCACAGCTCATTTGAATTCTCAGTTCCCCCCTGTAAAGGGGAGGTGATTTGTATCGAGCTGTTTTGTAGGATTTTCATGGGTAGGTGCTGAACATCCTGCATGACACCCAGTTATCAATGTGGTTCTAATCCATGAAATGCAGTGCTGCAGTCTGTCCCTGCTGGGACTGGGAACAAGTCCCCGTGGTATCCAAAGGGTCCTGAAGAGTTTCCCTGCCTTTGCTGGCTGACACCAGCATCACTATCCCAGCAGGTGACTGCTGATGGCTGAAGTAGCTCTAGAGTTGGGAGAATTCCAGTAATTTATGGCTGTTAATGTATCTGTTTGATAAGATTAATTTCCCATCTGTCCAAAGATCTTGGACTGGGCTGTGGAAATTTCTGCATCTGCTTAAAAAATCCCAGGGCAAAAGCAAAGTTCATCTCTTTCCATATGATCATACTTTTGTAAGGTGATATACTGCATTTGCAATCCAATTTTCCCAATATCTGCAGCCAATCCAGAGATCAGTCACATAAGAAGGTCTAACCATCCACACCTACAATACTCTGCTCTGCAGCTGAGTTCACACACCAGTGGTAGCAAAGAAAAGCACAGCTTTGAGAAATACTGCTGCACATTGAGTATCTGCACAGGAATGAGCCAAGGGCACTGCCTTCAGAGAAGCCAGGAAGCCATCACAACCAGGAAAGTTTCTTTTTTACAGAACTGGAAAATTAATTTTACAAAAAAAAAAAATCACAGCAATTAAATGGATCTGGCAAATAAACAGAACATAGACTTACTCTGCCTTCTGCATTGATTGTCACTTCAGAGATCTTGAAAGTGACCTTTGGATTTGCTGTACCTATAAAAACACATGTTTACAGTCAGGCATCAATTGTTTGCTGTGCATTATTGTGGTGTTATTCATACAGGACTGGAAAAGGCAAACAACAGAAGGTTCTTTGATCAAATAGCCTCCCTGCATGTCTGAGAGACAGCACAGAACCAGGCAGGGGAAAAAATGGAAATGTGGGGAGATTTAGAGGATGTAATCCTGCAAACAGATCAAGAGCCACATTAGTGTCTCAGTCAGTCTTTACTCCCACAGTCAGTGGATGCATTTACAGGGTGGAAGTAAATGCTTAGGAGTGACTGGGATAGCAAAGCAAGCTTTGGTTCACTGTTTGGCTCTTATTCCAAGGTGGTGCATAGAAAGTGATCCAGTGCTGAAGAGCTTCTGTGAAAACTAAACACCTAAAAACCTCCTGCCATCACTACTGTCATTATGATAATAAAGCTACATATTGTTTAAGGGATTTGGGCCTTGGTTAGCTTGTTTTCTTTTCTTTTCATTGAATAGAGCCATGGCAAAATACTCTGAGAAATCTGAGCATTCACAAACACCAAGTAACCACGAGGTGTCACCGCTTGCTTCCCAGCCTCACACTGAGCCTTTCTCTATCCTTGACATAAGTAGTAAATTAGGAAAAGCAGAAAGCTTTTCCAGTGAATCTACAAGATCTGAATGAATTCTGCAGCTTGAGAAGGTCAGCCAAACAAAAATTAAGATTTCAGGAGTGAGGAAAGAGAGCAAACCACTGTTACCTGAGCAATGTGTCCTGCTGTGACAGCAGGGACATCTCAGAAGGGTTGAATTGCTCAAACTTGCCACATAACTGACAGTGAATCAGCTCTCAGCAGGTCTGCTAAAATCCCACTTCCCTGCTTCCAGTGGCATTCCACGTCAAGCCTGCCCTCAGCCCTTCACTGCTAAAGCCTCCAGATCATTCACTTTTTGTGCAAATGTGACCACAGGTGGTTTTCCTGGCAGGCTGCAGCAGGACAGGTTTGCTATTTAAAGTCCAAGAGCAATGCTGGAGATGAGAGTTCTCCAGAAACTGAAATGCCAGGGCACTGCCAGCAGCTAAACAGAAACCCTCTCCAACCCCCAAAAGGCTCTAATTCTGGAGCTGTTCCCTCAGAAACACAAGAATCAACTCCTCAACAACTCAGGTCTTCCAGGATCCCAGAGAGTGGCTCAAACAGTGACAATGAGAGAGGGTTCCTGCCAACTCCTGACACCCAGAGCTCTCAGTAACCACATGGCTGCAGTATCAGCACACTCACCCAGCCCCCAGGGCAGCTTCCCCTGGAGGGAAACACATCTGCACCACCTGGACACCAATTCAAAGACTACTCAACACTTCTCTGCTCTAGGCTTGGAGAGTCACTGCTGTCAGGCACATGGGATAAAATCAGTGTCTTCCAGAAACAGGGATGTAAGGTTTCGGGGTCTCACCAGTTTTGGGGTACCGGAAGGAATCTGTTCTTCTTGTCTCCAGCATGGGTGATGTGACATGGATAATTTCCACCTCTGACTCATCGTTCTCTTCATAAAGAATCTGAAGAACTTTACCCCCATCCAGTGCTGTAAATGAATTAACATTACAGAATTACAGAACAGAATTATCAGTTATTGCAGGCCAACAATATTCTCTCAGAAGCACAAGCAGATTGGAAGGATGAAGAAAAATCCAACAGAGCCTGTGATTCACGTTTCATTAAGCAAAACACTGAGACTCCTGCAACTCCCACCACTGTTGTTAGAAGGAAAGTCTCTCCCCACAGTGCTCACAAGGCCCCTGTAACCTGCCCCCTGCTGCAGACAGCTCCAAAGGAGGCCATTTCCAACTTGCATCTGGATAAGTAAGAGCAAGAGAGAGCCCTGCACTGGACAGGGCCTGTCAGACATGCTGGATCCCCACACTTACTGGGCTGTGCCTTTGGGCACCACCAGTAGCCAGTGTATCTGTCAAACTCCTCCTGCAGCACAAAAGTGGCCACGCCAGCAGATTTTGGATCCTCCTCAATGTTGGCCAGTTCTAAAAAAAGACACCAAAGAATTAGTTCATGATGTGCTGCAGAACCAAACCAGTTCTGCATTTTCCCAAACACAGCCCAAGTTCACCCCCAGGGAACAATTACATGATAATAAATCTGACTTCTCAGCAGATTTGTTTTCTGCTTCCAGCCTTCTCTGTTCATATATTTAGGGAGGATTTAATCCTCTCTGACATGGCAGCTTCTTTTAGGAAAGGAAAGCCATCCTCTCTTCTTACTTCTATCTAATCAGGCTCTCAACCAGTAAAAGAAAGAAAATGTTCTCTATACTTGAGTTCAGTGAATTGAACTACAACTTTTAAGAAAATCAAAACCCTAAACCTTTCTGAGCAACTGAAACTGAAAACATGAACATTCAGAAAACAGAAAGCATCAGTTTTTCATTCACTGTATGAACCAAAAGTAACAGACTTACATAACAGCTCAACATGATGACATATCCATAGGGCTTCAATATTTTTCCTGTTACCCTGGAGGTAACTTAGCAGCACTCCATAAATAATTACCATCTGAGAAGGAGTCATTGCTACAGCTTATTTTTACTGTACTTACATAATATTTTAATATTAAACATTTAAATAGTCTAAAGCATTCTTATGAAGTGTCGTAAATTTCAATTGACTAAAATTTAGATTATATAGTTTAAATACAAAATAAAATTGATTTTTAAAGTGTTTTATCCACAATTTCCCATTTTCTTTCTTCCAGGATAAATGCCTAAAACAGAATTAAAGAGGGTAAGAAGTGAGAACCTAAGTTACTGAGTATGAGGGGCCAGCAGAAGCCCCTGAGCTACTCAGAAACTGCCTTAAATTGTTTCTAAAAATCCCTGCAGCCTGATTTCACTGACAGAAACTTTCCTCCAGCTCTATTCCACCCACAGCTCCTCCACTTTAAAAAGGCTGTTCCAGTGAAAAGCAATGTGCTGTGTTTCAGGAGAAGAACCTTTCCATATGTATCCAACAAACAACTCTTTCTGACAGATTGCACAGTGCAGGGAAAAGAATCATCCCACAGTATCTGCACTACAGGAAGTCTATAAATGTGACAAACAAGATGGAATAAACAGTGGCCATTACCCCCATTTCAGGAGACCCTCTAGTGCCATTGCTCAATGCAGTCTAGCAAGAACAAGTGCAGAGGAGGTAGAGGAATTTAATTCAGGATGCATTACCATTGTGCACAAACGTCAGCCTCCTTTCTTCCCTGGATTCTATATTGGATATCCAGATGTCATTGCAATGGATAAAAGCAATCCAATTTGGATCAGCTGGACAAAGCTTGGGATCCATCCGGATATTTGGACAACTGGTCTCTACCAGAATGGGTCTTAAAGGCTGTTGCTGTTTGAAATGAAAAAACAAAAAAGAAACACAGTAAGATATGATAACCCAGGAACACATCCACTGAGTAACCTGGCTTTCAGAAGACCACAGTAGTGTGGACACTGACTTCAAATACATGTTTAGAGAGGAATCTACCCACTTTACACACAGAAAAATACTATGCAGATATTTTATAAGGAAAGCTGTGCCTCTACCATGGCCTCTACCTCTACCACCAGGCCCCTTTCCCCAGAGCTGAGGATCAGCCCCAAATCAGAGGGCAGCTTGTGTAGAGAAGCCTGACACACTTATAAACACAGCACCCTAAAAGGGGCTGGAAGAATATGCAACCTTGTCCTCCAAAAGCAACTCAAGATACAGTAAATTACCCCTGACAACAGAGTTAGATAAACACCTGGCATCTATTATAGTAATAATGAATTATTTCAGCTTTGAAGGCCAGCTTCAGCACCAGCAGAGCGAAGGCTGCTTGTTCTGCAAGTTGTACAGTCAAATGGTGTAAAAATGGTGTAACATTCAGCACTAACCACGGAACAGTGACCTGGAAACTGCAGCCCAGGGACAAAAGCTGTCTCTGATGTGATGTCTGACTCCATGGAAGAGCACAGAGCCTTTTGCTGCTTTTTATGGACCCTGCTAGTCATGAAATTCAAACAAATCTGGTGTCCTGCCTTGCTGCCACAATTTTACCACTTCTTCTAGCCCTGCATCTGAGTTTCTACAATCATGGAAAGACCCCTGTGGATAACCCTGTTTCCAGGGTTTTCAAGGTCACTTCCTGTGCCAGTGCAATAACTGCTGATGATCTGCACTCTGCTCTCACTCCAAGCCAAGGAGGTCCTTGCCAGAGCAAAGTCCTGCAGAGAGACAGAAGATGAGTAAACTCACGGTGAATCCATGGGGGCCTCCATCTTTCACATGATAAATGCCACTCCCTGCCTGGAACAGGAAGGTGCCGCTCTCTCTGTGGTAATCATAGGAGGCAATCCCAACGGTGCCGATCCGCTTCCTCTCCCGCAGCAACTCCTCCTCCCGGGAGTACATCCCATAGTCCAGGATGGCCTGAAAACAGACAGAGAAGCCCAATCAACATCTCAGCTCTGCATGCCTTACCCTGCTTCCAGGAGCAGATGGCTGAGCAGACATCCTCCTCCTCCAGAATCCTGCTGCCGGCTGGAAGCCCACTCCTGCTTTGCCTCTGCCATCAGCGCTCGTAGGTGCAGGCCACCATCAGATCCCACACAACTGTAAACTGACAGCCACTCCTCCCATAGCAAGGCCAGCATTATTCCAATACTCCCTGGTATAAGAAAGCTCAGCCTGAGGGTTTGTTATTTCTAGAATGAGCAGGAGAGGCTTTGCTCACTTTCACAGACATGCAGTGACTAGGCTGGTGGGAGGAGAGCACAGCCGGAGTTTTACGTCTGGCTGACAGCCCTGGGAAATAACACGGGGAAAAATCCACCTCATTCCATGTGAGGTTTGTCCCACCTCCTCCAGCCTGCCATGGTGCATGGGATGGGATGGTGCAGGCTTGCTACGTGCAGCAGGGAAAAGGGAATCCACATCCCAGTGAGTGGGAAAGGGATCCTCTGCTCCAGCATGAGTCACGGAGCCACTGACTGATCCTCAGGGGAATCATCACTTCCCCTGCAAGACAGCAGGGAAGTGATTGGAGACTCCAGGCTCCTTCAGCAATCCCCAGGAACTCACAGCACAGAACTTGATGCAAATTAGCACTTGCCATCTCTGCCAGCAAAGGAGTCATCCAGCACACAGAGAGGATGGAACTCCAAACACCGAGGAGAAAGCTGTGCTTCATTTTGGGATGGCTGCAGGGTTGGCATGTACAAGGAGAATCTTTACATTTTTAAGAAAATAAACTTCAAGTTTTCACAGTGAAAACCCCAAATCCCACGTGCTTGAAGCAAGAAAGAGATCAGGACCCACCGGAAAAAGATCCAGAAGAGGCTTCCAGGAAAGCAGCAGGACAGCAGCTTTGTTTATGGTTTTGGGAATTTCAGAGTAGAAGAGCGTGTTCTCCCTGTTCTCCCCAGACATTGCTATTGTAAAAGTGAGGTGAAAAAGAAGTATATTAGCTTTCTGTTAATAATCCAAACACAATCAAAGGATGCCCAGGAACAGTTTCCCAGGCCCTCTCTACCAGTGGAAGTAGTGATGGTCTTTGCACTGCAGCCTCACTCAGAATTCCCTGCTTCACAGAAGTGCCAGTCACAGAGGAGGCAGAGAACAATGACACCCAGGCTTACCCCATGCTGCTCGAAGCACTCTCTGTCTTCTTACTGCCCCTTAATGCCATAAGCTTTATAAACCAAGGAGGTTTTTTGTGCCAATTCCCCTGTCTGGGATACACAGCCTGTGTTTCAAAGGTAACTGACCTCTAGGGAGATTGGAACATCCCTGTCCTGCTCCTCTCTCTCAGTGCTATTCAGATTTCTGAAGGCTCCTGCCCAGGCACACGAGGATCAGCCCAGAGGGAGTCAGGTTTGCTCCAAGGGAAGACCAAGCCTGATCTACAGCTCAGGAAGTGGCACCTAGGAAACCAGAGCTCATCCCAGGGGAATCAACCTCAACCCATCTGTTATGTGCTTGAACTCAGCATCATCCAAGGATTATGACCCCCATTTTCTGACAAGAGGAGAAAGAGCAGCAGTTTTCTGACTCTGTCACTGCACAGAAAATGCAAAGACTCTGTGAATCACAAACCCGATTTTAAGCAAGTAGCCTAAGTGGCAAGCAGTGGGGCTAGAACATGGCTCTGGCTCCAAGGCCTTTGCTTCAGCCATTGCTTCTCTCCCTAATCCAGGTTTTCATGGATTTATGTTCAGCTACTGCAGCTCCTGATAAAAGCATTCCTCTACCAAAAGATCTGCTCCAAAAAGCCACTCAGAGGGTTGCCCACAGTATCGCTTATGGTGCCAAATCACTTCTATCAAGTGAACATTAATTAGTGAAACAATGCACAAGTGAGGCTCTGAATTCAAGAACAACAAACTACATGAAGTATTTTATTATTAAGACCAAAAATGTTGAGAAAAAAGTATTTACTCTTTAAGCTGCCCCTGACCTACGTTGCTATTTATTTCCCACAGGATTCCTGGAAAAGCTGCTCCATCGGTAGCTGAGGCACAAAGGACTTTGAAAATTACACTTCAAATCTCTGCTTTGGAAGAAAACTTCAAAGGAGAATAAGGTTCCACCCAACAACTGTGATAAGAGAAAGGAGATAAACCTGCATAGCTTTTGGAGAAAGTATATATTTGGAGTGATAAAAAAGGGAACTGAACAAACTTTCAGCTTGGGAACATGCCCCAGAGGCCACTTCCCAGCTCTTTCCCAGGCCTGATGGGTCACCTCCAATCACGCCACTCCCACGGGAGATTACCTCACAAGTTTTAATGAGATATTACGACCACAATCACGACTTTTGACCAGCCAGTGTGGCCTAGAATCCCTTTTGATTTAACTGCCAGGAACACCCAGCTGGAACAGTCAATCCCAAGCAGCCCTGCAGTGACACTGTCACAGCCGGCTCACCCAGATAGTAGATCCTATCGGAATGAGGTCCTTCGGGATCATTTTTCTTCACAAACGTGAAGTCATGAGGAGCTTTTGCCATCATGTACCCATGATACTTCCGTGTATCTGTGAGCAGTTTCCGAAGCTGGCTCCAGGAATGCCTCTCTACATAGAAAGGTTCCAGTTTTGGCTGCTCCTCTCTCGGGACCTGCTCCTCCCGACCCGCTGTCTCAAAGATTTCCAGGCCCGGCTGTTCAGTTTCCATGGCTGCTGCCATGTTGCATGTTTCTGGAAAAAACAGAACAGCAGAGCTTCAGCTCCAGCAAACCTTCACTGCACACTCCCAACACACCCTACAGCAAAAATGCTATAAGAAAACCACCCTTTCACATGGGGAATAAAACCCACAGGAGAAGGAAGAGAAGAAGTATTTTTCTGCTCTGGAAAGCAGGCTGGCACCACTCAGCCTTTCAGAAGGGACTACAAGACTTCAGGAGCCACAGATTTATTGTTGTGTTTCCCATGCCCACACATATCAACCACTCATTTTAGGTCATGAAGTGGATAAATTCTTCCCCTTGAAGCTCCCACCTGCTTCTTTCCCTCTGAGACCTGCACAAATCACCTCACTACACTGATATCAGAACAAGGAATGATTAGGAGAGGAGCAAGAGCTGGGACAAACAACTGCTCAGAAGAAATAACACTGATAGCTGATCTGGAAACATCAGGCTACACAATGCTTAGGCAGCTCATGTCCTTATTCCCATTATTCTCCCATAACTTCTTGGGTTTGTTTGTATCTGCTTTCCAAAGAAGCTCAGAAGGGTCTAGCAATGATCAACACTATCATATCATCCCAACTACAAATACCAGAAGGGGACACAGCGAAAAAATAATTTCCCAAATGGATTTATCTGCAGCACAAGACTTATCTGCCCAACAGGCTGTTAAATCAGCAGATATCTCTTCTTGCAGTCAGCTGGGCTTTACAAAGTGTATCTGAGCTGAAACTGTCAGCCCAGATGTCTGGCAAGAGGAAACCAAGTCCTCCCACTGTAAATCCCAGAGCTGAGGGCAGCTACAAAAGGATCCAAGCTATGAACTCCTGTCACATAGTTCATTCCTGGAGAGTCCAAGGTGTAGGGTTGTCAATCCTCAAAGGGAGGGAGGGAGGGAGGGAGGGAGGGGGTGCCTAAATATAGCATGGAAAGACTGCACAAGTGTTGTGTATGCTGCTGGGGTAAAGCATGTTGGCCTGAGCCTGACAAAACATTAATGCAGCCTAAATAAAGCATTTTCCTCGAGCAAACAGGCACTGAAGGATCACTGGAGCCCAAGACACAAGCTCGGCAGAGCTCTCTGATGGACTGGCTCTCCCAAGGCTCTATAGAGCAGCTGAGACACCTCCCCAATGGAGTGAAAAAATGGGATCTGCTCCTTGACACAAAGTCATCTTAACACAAATAGTTCAGTTTAACCTTTTGCAACACAAACCGAACACAGGTCTTTCTTCTGCTCACACTATTTACAGCACAAAAATCCAGAACAAAAGAGCTCTGTCCAACTGGAAGGAGGGTCCAAGGCATGCACCGAGCAGTGTCAGTTCCTGACGAGACAGCGAACTGACAATGAACCTTCAAACCTAAATTGCAAATCTCGTTTCATCTGAAGAATTCCAACAAAGAAAAAACCTCCTTTCCCCACCTACCCCCAGATGCTGCTATTTCTTAACCCGACCTACTTCTTGCAGGGAAAGGGATAAAAACCGAAGAGCAGTAGACGTTAACGAGCCAATAGCAGCAGGAACGGCCACTGGGGACGGGAATGTCAGCCCAGGGTGATGCTCCCGGGGATTCCTCCATAGCCGGGGGCAGGTCCCGGGGGGGACGGCGGGCAGATCGCGGGGGTCCCTCCACGGCCGGGGACAGATGCCGGGGGGACCCTCCACAGCCGGGAGAGGACCTCAGGGAGGTCCCTCCTCGGCCAGGGGCAGATCCCGGTGGGCCCTCCCTAGCCAGGGCCAGATCCCGATCCCGGGGGAACCTGCACGGCCAGGGGCAGATCCCGGCGCGCCCCTAAGGCCGGGGACAGATCCCGGGGGTCCCTCCACGGCCGCGGCGACAGCTAGGCTTGGCCGGGGGCGGAAGGCCGGGCCGCGCCAGGTCAAGCCCCCTCCTCCCGACCACCTCAGGAGTCCCAAGGCCCCCAGGGGCCCTCGGCGGAGCGCAGCCCCCTGCCCGGTCCCCGAGGTTCCCTCCGGTACTCACGGCGCTCCGCGGCGGCGCTGCTGCCGAGCCGCCCCGCCGGGCCGCTGCTGCCGCTTCCGCTTCCGCTTCCAGGAGCGGCCGCGGGCACCGCGCCGCACCGGGGAGGGCGCCGCCTGCCCGCTGGGACGACCAAGGGCCGGGATGCGACATCCACGCGGGCACGGGGACCGGGACACGGGACACAGGGACCCCTTGCACAGGGGCTGGGACAAACACGCACACTACACCATGAACGGGGGTCGGGTCATACAACCCCCCAGTGCACAGGGACCCTGCCGTTTCAAAAATCGCTTTTTTTTCCTCTCCCAAAAATGTGCCACCTCCAGACAGAGAGATGCTTCGCAGAGGGGAAAGAAATTCCCAGCTGTAGTAATGAGTGTTAAACCCCAGGCACACCCAGGCTCCAGCAACGTGAGCCCCCAAAACAACGCCAGGCTCCAGAGCTGTGAGCCCCGAGCCAAATGTTTTCTATACCCCGGAATTTCCCTTTGCAAAGCACAGTACATTTCTTAAAAGGAAAACAGTTTTCTGACCCCCTATAAACCAAAAAACCCACCACTTTTGTGCAGGTGCTCCCTCCTAAAAGCACGTGCAGGTGGAAGCTCTGGGTCACCCTGGGACCTGAGGGCTGGTGTTCCCCACACGCTGCCGCAAAGGGTCTGTGGGGTTTGTGTTCGGAAATAAAGCCTCCAGGGGACCACTGCTACAGCTCACCCGACCTTCTGCGGCAGCTTCACAGCACCAGGGCCTGGCAGAGAATGTGAATCCTCCATCCAGGGGCAGGCTGGGGCATGGACCTGGTGTCTCCACACCAGAGATTCACACGGAAAACCCTGAGACTGGGAGAGGCCATGCCAAGATGGGTCTGAAGGAGGATGGATTTGCTCTTGGAATAAGGATGGCCGTGGGTAAGGGGCCCTGAGGGGCCGTGGGTGTGAGCTGCTGAGGGAGTGAGTGGTAACCCTTTTGGAAACAAGTCAGTGCTGTCCTTTTTTGGCCTTATTACCATAGAACCATGGAATAGTGTGGGTTGGAAGGGACCTTAAAGCTCATCCAGTTCCAAGCATAGGCAGGGCCACCTAAATCAAGTTGCTCCAATCCCCATCCAGTCTGGCCTTGGACACGTCCAAGATGAGGCAGCCACAGCTTCTCTGGACAATCTGTGCCAGTGCTTCGCCAGCAGAAGGTCCTGGGACACATAATAATGACAGCATAAGATTTTTAACAGGGCCTCATGGCTGCAGGATCGGTATTTTCTAAATTCTTATCATCCTCTCCTGTCATGGCTAAGATGGGGTCAGTCTCCTCTACCAGGTAACATGCTACAGTACAAGGGAAACAGGCTTAACTTGTGCCAGGAGAGGTTTAGTTTGGATTATTTGAGGTTTAGTTGAGTTTATTTGGATAGATTGGAAAATTTCTCCACAGAAAGAGTTGTTGAACATTGGCACAGGCTGCCCGGCGCAGCGGCGGAGTCCCCATACTGGAGGGATCTCAAAGCCGCGTGGATGTGAGGGCATGGCTTAGTGGTGGCCTTGGCAGGGCTGGGGAATGGTTAGGTGGGATTTTGAAGGGCTGACAACGCCGTGCCTGACTGACTGACAGCGACGGGGCCGCCAGAGCCTCTGAGGGTACCCGGCCAGGGCCGCCCCGCCCGCCCCCGGCGGCGCGCGCAGGCGCGGGCCCGGCCCGGCGGGGGTCGGAGCGCGCAGGCGCGGGGGCGCCGCGGGCCGGTGCGGGCCGGGACGATGGCGGGGCCCAGCCTGCGGCCGCACGTGCACTGGGCACAGCGGCACCGCGAGCTCTTCCTGCGCGTGGAGCTCAGCGACGTGCGGGTACGGCCGCGACACCGGGGGGACACGCGGGGACAGCCGGGGGGACTCGCCTGTGAGGGGTGGGGGGCAGACTGACCTGGGGACACCCGGGGCGGTGACACCTGGGGGACGCCGGGCGGGGACACCTGTGGGGGATTGGGTGTGGGCGGGAGACTCACCTGGGGGACCGCGGGGGGGAAATCACCTGCAGGACACCTGGAAAGACTCACCTGCGGGACCCCCGAGGGAAAGTCATCTGCGGGATGCCCTCGGGAGAGATTCACCGGCAGGCGGGGAACACCTGCGGGACCCCCAGGGGTGACTCACCTGCGGATCCCCCCGGGACAGCGGCAGCGGGGGGGTCTCGCAGCGGGGCTCGGCGGTCCGGGGCGGGCTGTGCAGGCGTGGGGCCGGCGGGACCCCCCAAGGTGGGTGCACTGACCCCCGCGGGTTCGTGAGCTGCCAACTAATGCATGTTCTCCCTCCGCAGAACCCGGACATCACCATCACCGACAATGTCCTGCACTTCAGAGGTAGGGGCTCTTTTGGGGGGGTCTCAGCCTGGCCCCCACCCCGGGGCTGTCCCAGTTGTCCCCATCGTTGGGTGCCTGGCTGCCATCAGTGGCAGGAGCCACAGTGCTGGGCATGTTCAGATCTGCCACACTCCCACCCACAGCCCTCTGTGTTCCAGCCCTGGTAACCACAACAGGCCCTATCTTATCTAACAAGAAAACCCCAACCTCCCCATATTTAAATACTGGTGGAATTTCCATATATCCTTCCCATCCCGGGCTAGCCAAACCCTGGAGATAACTCACAGCAATTTTTCCTTTCACAAAGACCTTGTGTGCAATTCTTATCGAGCCTCCACATCAGGAACTAGTGCTCCATTTGGAAACTAAAGCAGATCTCACCCTGAAAGATGGTTTTTTTGCAGCTGGACAGCTGCACATTCCAGCACCATGGAATTTTTTAAGATGTCTCATTAGGAGCTGCTGCCTCCTTGGTGAGCTGCAGCCAGGCCATTTGATAGGAGGGTGTTGCACGTCGTGTTCTCTTTAGGATCAGTTTACGGTGTGGAAGGGTGGCAATTAAACACAGTGTGCAGAGTTTTGGAGCCCTTCAGGGGACAGGATCAATGTGGGAGATGAGAAATGAACCCTGATGAGTGCCCTTGTTCTGTTGGGAGGGGCTCCCCACATCACCCAGCAGCACACATCTCCCTGGGTACTCCATTATGCAGAGGCTGGATTCCCCAAAGGTAGGAGATTTTCAGCTGGATTTGAGTTATCCATGAGCAGCCTTTTGATCCCCTCTTTTGGTTGGGAATTTGACACATTGCCTTCCTGCAGCAGGGACCCTTTTGCAGCAGCTTCAGCTGACTCCTGCATCTGCCCCTCCAAACAACGTTTTGGTGTCTTCCCTGTTATTGTGTGGTTTCCTCTTGCCTCTCAGGAAGGCAGGAAGAAAGTGCTGTGAATAAGTGCTGGATATTTCTGTGTACAAAGCATCCTTTCCTGGTGGAGTGTGTGGAACCTCACACTCACTGTCAATTCTTGTCTTTTAGCCCAGGGTCATGGTGCCAAAGGAGACAACATCTATGAATTTGAGATCGAATTCCTCGAGCCAGTTGAACCTAAAGTAGGTATTTTTACTTCTCTAATTCTTGCAAAGAAAAAGTAAATTTTGAAGAACTTGAAAGGAAAATGGCTGTGCATAAAGTTTCCAATATACTGTTTAAATTTTTCTGGTAACAGCCAGCTCTGTGTTAGTCCTGTGTGCCATTGTGTTGTCTTAATGCAAATCACCTCTCTGGAGCTCATGCTTGCATGGACCAGCTTTAGTAGATGCTTGTCACTTGTTACACAGCAGTTGTAAGTTTTTTAAAGGACTTAAAAGTAATAAATTAATGGGTTAATCTGTCAATGTGTTGTCTGCTGCAACCTTGACTGGAGATCATGGGAACGTTGTGCAGTCAGTGGATGTTTCATGGCTTCTTTTGTAGCTGGACAAAAGAAGAGAGTCAGGAGAATTTGTGTTTCTGGTTTGAGCAGATTTCTTAGGTTGTGATATGTTGTGGCTCCTGTTGCAGAAATCTTTCCTTAATTCCTGTTGCAGTCTGAGTGGAAAGAGCTTGGCTGGAAGAGCCGTCCCTCTGTGTTACTCACAGGTGGCTGTGAGGTCTGTCCCTCCCTCTCAGAGCTGTTAGGGGCACAGGAGAACTTGGGCTTTGCTCCTGGGGCAGAATTTGTGCTGCTTATTCCTGGCTGAGTTTGGGGTAGCTCCAGGCAGACCAGGAGCCACTGTTCACCTCTGCTCTTGGGCAGGGAAGGAGACCATTGGAAGCTGAATTTTCAGGCTCTGTCAGCAGGCACATTTCTGGTGTGGCTCCTGCCAGGTGTGGAGTGGCAGATGGTGAACAGCTCTTGGTTCCAGGGTCTGGTCACTGCCTTGTCATCTGCCTGGCCCATGGTGTGGGAGAGGTGCCTGTCTCTGCCTGGGCCTGTCTCCTATGCTGGCAGACACAGGCTCTGCTGTGAGCCAGGCCTGGAAGGCAAGTCCTTGCTTCTGCAGAGCAGCTTCCTTCCAAAAGTCGTCACTGAGTCACTGGAGGGACTGGAGAACAGACTGAACTCAGTGTAACTACAGATGGTCAGGACCAGGAAGTATCACAGTCCAGGGTTTTCTCCTTTAGTTTTGATGTGCACTGTGAGTTTTCATTGCTGGTGCCAGGCTGGCCAGCAGTGAGAAATGGAGCCTGTGGCAGGCAAGGATGAGGTGTAGTAGCTGTAAATTACAGCTGCAGCCTTCAGATGTCTGAGGAGCATCCAGCCAGCCTTGACAGAGCAGAGCTGGTGTAATGTGCTCAGTTTAGAGTGCAGCAGTTTCAGCTGAGAAGCAGTGCCATATGGAGCAGCCTTGGTGGTCAGAAGGTGACAGTGCCATGGGCTCCAAGGTGTCAGTGCTGTGGGCTGTAAGGATGGAGAGGTTCTGGGCTGTCACTATGCAGGTGGAGAGGCCTTGTGGGGTGGCAGTGACCACACTGCCAGTCTGTCAGCTCACCTTGTCTCCAGGTGTTCCCTAAGGCTCTTAGCTCCTTGTCTTGCTGCAGCAGGTGTCACATGGGGTCCCCTGTTTAGACATGTACCAGTGGCTGCTGGCAGTGTTATTTTTACTGCTGGCTAGAGGAGGTGGGTGGCTCACAGTACGAAGTACAAGAAGGTGTAAAGCCAAGATCAGGGGTTCTGAATAAGAAGGCTGGCACTGGGGTCTCTGCTAGCTCTGTAGTGGGATGTAGTGGTGCTGTGATACGGGCAGGCTGCTTGTCAAGTCCTGCAACCATCACAGCTGCCATCTTCAAGTGGACTGCCCTTTGCTTCTGTGCCGTGGGTGGCAGAGAGATGTTTGTGCTGCAGCAGCTGTGTCATCCCTCCTACTTGATAAGGGGAGCTTGGGTATCAACTCAGTCTCAGAGCTTGTTTTTGCTGATGTATCTGCCCCCAGCCTGTGTGCAGGATGACCCAAAGGCAGCTGAACATCACTGTGCAGAAGAAAGAGAGTAACTGGTGGGAGAGGCTGACCAAGCAGGAGAAGCGCCCGCTCTTCCTGGCGCCCGATTTCGACCGCTGGTTGGACGAGTCGGATGCTGAAATGGAGCTGAAGGAGAAGGTCAGTCCTGTGGGCACCTTGTGCTGCCAGTTGCAAAGCAAGGACAACTGTTCTGTGCCTGAACCTGCACTCTTCGCTTACCAGGAGTTGCCTGGCATGCTGATTGTTATTGCTGTTCTATATAGAGTTGGTTAAGTGGTTCAGATTGTAAGCAGGAATTTGGAAATAGGCACATTTCTGGTCAGAACTGGAACTGGAGGTTGTGTGCCCCATGCCTGGTGTCCTGATCTACAGAGGATGATGTCTCTCTGCTTTGTGGAGACCAAAGGACTGAGTCCTGGGCATTGTTTGGGAGGCTGGCATTGCTAAAGCTTTCCTGAGCCCCTGGGCTGGCCCTGCTGGTGCATTCCCACCATCTGGTGAGCTTGAGCAGCTTACTGTGGTGGGGAGGTGCAAGATGGACTTGGAAAAGACTTGAACAGACCACATTCCTGCAAATCCCTTTTACAACAAACACTGCCCTGTTCCCCTCTGCAGCCATGAGAGCACGGAGCAGAGAGGGGCACTGCAGTGCCAGGACCCAGGAGCATTGGGAGAGGCAGGCAGAGAACCTGGGCTGGATGTTCCCTGTTCTCTTTGCTGGTGGGTCATGTAAGAAACAGTCATAACTGAGAATTAACACAGAAAGCAGAGACTTTTTCAGCAAAAGCATCTAATTACTAGAATAAACCACACGGTGAGGGCAGGATAACTGGTTAACACCCTCTGGCTTTTACTGTACTATAATTTCTGGATGATGAATGTGCTGTTTTATGCTGGGGAAAATTTAAACCTTCTAGCTACTGGCTGCTTGGCTGAGTTTTAAACCCACTAGCTTTGCAGTAGTATAGTTAACAAATCACTTGCTAATTACAGTAAGTCTTTAAAACCTTATCCTTCATCTTAAGGAAGAAGAAAAGATTAACAAAATGAAAATAGAATCCAGAGTCCCAAAGGACCGTAAGTAACTGCATCTTTTTAGTGGGTAAAGTGGGATTTAGAAAGTTTGTTCACACTTTGTGAACCTCGACTCTTAAGGAGCAGTTTTGAGTGGCTTGGTGCATCTTGGAGGGGGATCTTTGTATTGTGAGCTGTTAGAAATTTAATAAAAATGGACTGAAGTTTCCAAGGAATGTCAAAAATCTGACTACCAAGAATTGAGTTCTGGCAGATGATGGCAAAAGCAGAACCCCCAGTGTACCCAACACTGCTTTAATCACAATCAATAGCTTCCCTTTTCCTTGTAAGTTTATTCTCAGAAAACCTGGTTTGCACCTCTATTACCGTTGTACTCTGCTCACCTGCTGTGTTTATTATTGATTTTAGCTTTCAAACACCTGAAGAAGGGATACCTAATCATGTATAATCTTGTACAGTTTTTGGGATTCTCTTGGATTTTTGTGAACATGACAGTACGACTGTTCATCTTAGGAAAAGGCAAGTAATGAGCACTATTTTATTTATATTGGAGGGTTTGAGTTGATTTTCAGTGTTGTTCTTAAGACTTTTTAAATAGCAAAATCTAAAGGGAGACATATTTAGGAACAAAACCATGAATGCATTGCCAAAGAGCACAGCAAAAGCCTTTCAAAGGTCATCAAAGTGTCAAGGGCAGGAAAATACCATCCCCTTGTAAATCACAGCTGTGTACTCCGTGAATGATATTCATGCTCTGCCAGGATCACTTCTAACAAAACCAGCTGAAGCAAAATGTCTCTGTCCCTGCAATGTTAATGTTTCTGAAAATGATCTGGACAGAATATTTTGTTTTTGAAGCAAGAACAATCCATTCTGTTGAGGTACAGCACTATTGCCTTTTTTTGTAAAGCAATTACTGAAATAGCTCTTGATCCTTCTGTGTGTGAAATGGAGCAGTGTTTCTGGCCTAACTGCTGTGAGTTCAAGATAAGGCCTATAAAGAACTTATGTAATTATGCATCATGTTTTTCTCAAATACAACTAGAATCCTGCTATCACAAGCTGTGCTGCTGCACCAGCTTCCTGAGCATGGAAATTCATTTGTTCTCTAAAATGATTGGTTTCCTGTGTCTTACAGATTCCTTCTATGACACATTTCACACTATTTCTGACATGATGTATTTCTGTCAGACCCTGGCATTAATGGAGATCATGAATTCACTAATAGGACTGGTCAGATCACCGCTGATACCATCTGTAGTGCAGGTAATATTTTTAAATTCTTCTCCTAGCTCTTAAGTTTAAAGTAAATGTTTATTTTACACAAGTGTTGAGACTCTCCTAAAACAAGTGATGCAACCTCACTGGCACTGGACTAGAGGGTTTCTTAGTCACAAGGCAGGAATCCATGCTTCCCAGTCTTGGCTGTGACAGGCTGTCTGTCTCCTTCCATCACCTGGGTAAGGGAGTGCAGGACAGCAAAAGCAAGAAGCTGATGACATGATTTTGATTTGGTGCCAATGCCCTTTTTTATCCTGGTTGTGGTTGTTGTGCATAAAAATGAGGATGGGTGATTTTAGACTGGATCCCTTAGATTGTACCTAAATACAGAGCAAGATGCTTACTTGCAAGAAGCAGGTCACAGCTCAGCTGTGAGTTAGTTGTGTGCTGAAATGTGTGAGGATTACATATCTTGTGTTTCTGACAGCAAGGACTTGCCCTTTCTTTTGATGAAGAGTGAATGTTGCTTAATATGTTTTTCATTAATAGGTATTTGGAAGAAACTTCGTTTTGTTTGTTATCCTTGGAACCTTGGAGGAAATGCAGAGCAAACCTGTGGTGTTCTTCATATTTTATTTCTGGAGTATCACTGAGCTGTTCAGGTTGGTGGGATTTTCCTCCTACCAAGTGTGCACAGAACAAAGTGGTTGCCTATAAAGGAGATTTTGATCTTTGTATTTTTTGGAAGAGTTGGTCTCAGAGGGTAAAAGCTCCTTGAGTCATGGACTGTTCAAAGCCTTCCTTCATCTGCCAAAAGCTGAGGCAGGGCTGGAGTCTGATAGTGTTATCTGCCCTGTTGCTTAATTTCTTTGTTGCTTTGAATTTCCATTGTTCTTTATCTTTGAAAAGGAGTTATTTTGAAAGGTTTATGAGGCAGCCAGGCCTTCATCCCTGTGTTCAGAATGGCCTGAGCTCTGTAAACTGCCCAACAACCACGTGTCCATCATCATCCACAGGAACAATGCCTTGAATATTCTTGTGTCGTTTGGGATTTGTGTCGAGCACAGTTTATATACACAAGACTAATTCTAGTAGCAGTTTCCATTTTGAAGTGTTTGTTTCTCTTCACACTGTAGGTATCCCTATTACATGCTTTCCTGCATTGGAATTGAATGGAAACCACTCACCTGGCTCCGTTACACAGTCTGGATCCCTCTCTACCCCTTAGGGGGCTTGGCAGAAGGTATCTCCTTAAAACAGTTTACTAAATAATAAATTCGAGGCTGGAAAAATAATTCAATCTCTTTTTTTGGCAGCTGGACTTACTTAAAATAGTGAAATAGAACAAAAGATAAATAGATTTGCTGCGAGGGGAACCAAATATAAGCATTTTGTCTTTCATACTGAATCCAATATATTACTTCCAATTTGATATAAAAATAAGTCTTCCTTTTGGAGGAAAAACTCCCTTTCTGGAGGGGAAAGTAAAGGCAACAAAGGGTTGCATGAACAAATGGAACAAGAACAAGCTGCACAGGATGCCAGTGCTCACTTCCCTCTGCTGACCCAAAGCTTTGTTTGCTGGGCCTGACTTGCTCAGCCTGGCCTGGGTTCACAGCAGCTCCCAGGGCTTGATATTATCTCAGAAATCACTGCAGAGGACAGGCAGGAGCTTATTCCTGTGTTGCAAACCTGTGTCTGTGAGCCAGGAGGAGCTTTGGGCATTGCCCAACACGGAGCAGGGGGAGGAGTGTGCTTGTTTCATTGCTGGGGGTATTTCTGGATGGCAAATCCTGCTGGCCCAGGCCCTGGGGCTGCAGCTGTGCGTGAGAACAGCCTCACCAGGAAGGTTCACTGCTGCACCCCCTCACAAAGGTGCTTCCCACCCTGCTGCCTGTTCAACACCTTCAAAATTGCTGTCATTAATCAGCGCTGGCAAATAAGAAGGGACTATGCTGAAATAGTTGGTGTGGGCTGGGTAATTATATATTTTATCTGCACTTGGTAATGATGGTGGCCTTCTGCTTTCAGCTGTCTGTATTGTTCAGTCCATTCCAATCTTCAGTGAAACGGGGAAATTTAGCCTGGGATTGCCAAATCCACTGAACGTCACAATCCAGTTTCCATTTGTGCTTCAAATATATCTTATAGCCTTGTTTTTAGGTAAGTATTTAATGATATTTCTCAATATTGAAATAAAAAAAGGCTGGTTTGCCCTGAATAACTTGATTTTTCAAAGAAAATGAAATTCCTGCATCTTGGGGACCATGGCAACTCAAAATTGCATTATCCTTGTGGATTGTTCATGTAAATTTGTCAGTGAGCTCTGATCAGCCCTCCAAAAAGGTGATCTTGGTAACAAATTAGCAACATAAACTTGGGTTAAAGGAATAATTTTTACAGGTATTTATAACCATAGTATACTTAGTTTCACCTTTTTGAGGGCTGTTTGAGCTTTGGAATGATGTAGTGGCAATTGAAATATAACTTCAAATTAATTTAGTTAAATGTTGCAATATAATCACAAATGCAGGGTGAAGTCACATTTTTTTCCAGGAAACAATATAGAACTCTCTTTAAATAGTGTATTTAAAGAAGAAAACCTGCATGAGACATACTTGGTCTCTGGTGTTACATTTGTAAACACAATTTAACTTCCTTGTACCCACACCCACGCTGGTTATCCACAACTCACCACAATCTAAGGGAGATTTTTAAACTGAATTTTCACTAGATTTCTCCTGCTCACAGACATTGCTTAAAGCCACCCTTCAGTTGAGTTTCACTCTGAAATACCTGGTTCATCCTCCTTAGCTCTGCACAGCTGGTGTCACAACTTCTTAAAGGAGACAAACCCACCTTCTAAGCAGCCCTTTACCAAACAGCCTGTGCAGCACATTCCTGCCCTCAGCCAGCAAGAAACCACTTGCATTAGCTTTCCCTGCTACACACACCCCTAAATAATTTATTTTGTTCTGTGGTGGTTGGGTTCTGTTATTTTTTTAAGATTTGGTACAGCCATTTAGCATAAAAAGATGCAATGATGTCCTACCTAAACACTCCATTCTTTGCCAGGGATATTTGTAAACTTCCGTCACCTCTACAAGCAAAGGAAACAGCACCTCGGACCAAAGAAGAGAAAGATGAAGTGAAGCAGGACTGCAATGCTTTCTTATCTCACTTGGGGACAAGATAAGCCTCTCATTCTTACGGTTTTACCCACTGTAGTGCAAAGAATTTTGTAAAATGAAATGACCACGCTAGATTTCATGATTTCATAGTGAATTCAGGTAACATTTCCCTTATACTGGATTTTGTTCCCTTTCCATCATCTATGCATGGCATTTACCATTGAACATTTAAACTTGTATCCTGTCAACCAGCATATTAGAAAGAAATCCTATTATCTGCATATGATATGCTTATAATCAGTGGAGCAGCACTAACTAGAAATAGTGTTTATCTTTTAATTGGAGATTTGCTCTTTCAATATTGCATGCAGATAGGGCTTCTGATGTGGGATATGCTCTTAGCTGGCCCATGCTTTTCCTGGGAGGCATCTTGAGGGCAGGAGGAGGCACAGTCTGAGGCCACTGGGATAAACTTGCTCAGCACATACCCCTCTTTTCTTCTGCAGCATTACTGATGGTGCAGAAGTAAAACTGGAAATAGCTAATGCTGATAGAAGTGCTTCCAACTTAGCCTGTTTCTAGTTGAGCCTTAACAGAATAGGAGCTCTGTGTGGACCATAGCAATGTGTATTCCTGTAGCAACACATCCTATCCAGTCATTAGGGGAAGGAAGCTGCCACTGAGGGCAGAAATGCTTTCCTGGTTGGTAGAGCAAGCACTGCAAGGTGACAAAACAAGGGAACATAGGTACCAGCTTTCCCCTGGCACGTGAACCCCAAGAGAACTCCATCCAGCCCATGCAAATGGAGAATGTGGAATTCTCATGGGAGATGGGGTCCCTCTGATCCATCCTGGCAGGGCTGTGGCTCCTGTACTTACAGCCTTCAGCAAGGCAGCAAAGTCACTTTTCTACCTGCATTTAGGGGTGCAGCAGAGAAGTTGCTGTGCATGGTTTGAAAGGTCCCTGAGGGGATGGAACAGGGGGTCAAATAAACTGTTATTTAGATAGCACATATCAAATCTTAGTAAGGGAGATCCCACACAGGGTTTGAAGGACCCCTTTCTCTTTGCTTGCTTTAACCACCACCAAAGTAAAGCTCCCCCCCACATTTCAGGTCATTTGCTGTCTCACCTGGAAGCCTCAGGCTCAGCTGACTTTATTTCAGCATGTCCTTCTTCACACCGAGCCTCCTGTAGCTAAGCCCACATTCCTCTGGCCTCCTTAACCCAGTTTAGAAATGTACAGAAAGTTTACTCTAAACTGTACTGTGGTTATGAACAGGTTGTTTCCCAACTGCCACTGCCCCAGGGCACTGCAGAGCAATGCCAGCAATCCAGAACAGACACTGAAGCTGAGATTAGCTTAGTGCCATGTTACTCTTTATCTTTTTCTATTGTAAAACAATATGAACCCTCCAGAAAATTATTTTATATATATTCAAAGTAACAAACAGCAGAAGGTTTGTGATATGGACCCAGTGCTTGTTACTGTAAATGAAATAGTGTTATAAGGAGACTTTAACAAAGAAGCAGTACAAGCTCCACGCTGCATTTCACAAATTGTGTTCTGTCAACAAGAGGCGTGATACAACTTCTCTTTGGGAGAAGCACAGCCTACTTTACTCAGGAGAGTTGAGCACTATTTACACAATATTTCACTTAGCACACACTGTACCTATGTTTGAAGTATGTGAAGGGGTTGAATTAACTGAGTAACAGAACAGCAAGGATCACTTTCATACTTTAATTTCTCTGCTGGGCATTTAAACCTCTGTTATGAAATCTATGTATTCATCAGTGAAATTGTGGTACCTAGTGCAAGCCATCATGGATCTTACACTACTGAATTTTAGTCCTTCAGAAAGAATGTGTTTCTATTAATAAAGATTTACAACCAAATTTTGCTTTAGTTCAGTTGCTTGTTCTTTGATATTTAACTTGAGACAAATAGCTGGGACCTGAGCCATCACCAGGTCAGTGTTTTCGGCCACACAGCCTGGTTGCTATGAAAACAGAACAAATCCAACTTACATTTTCATGAAGAATTACCCTTTATTTGTATTATGCAAATAAAAAACCACATGTCCCAAGATCAAGTTACTTTCAGAAGCATAAGCACTGCAATGCAAGTGATAATGCTCAGTACAGACTGTCTGTCAAGTTGGGCATAAAGTCAAGGCCAACACCCCCAAATCAGCTCTGTATCTGATCTTGCAGGGTGCTTCTCAACACCTTTCTTTGGACTAATGATGTTTGAAGTGTAGTAGCTGCCTTTTGGGATACCTTCACCAGCGAGTTCAGTTACACAGTAACTGCATTTTGGGGAGGCCAGAACCCACCAGCTGCCTCCAATGGCATTTTGTTCTCTCCTCCCATAACTTCCCATAACCAAATAACTTCCACCCATCATCCAACACCATCACTGGGTTTAGGACACTTCCCACAGTTTCCAGGTCTGACTAAAAGCCACCACAAACGAGCTACGTTTGTTTAGAGAGCACTGATGGAAAACCCCCGTTTGGATAGGAAGTTCTTCAAACAGTGATCGAACAGGCCCTACAACGTAAACAGTAAAAAATTTGAACCACTTAAAAGCCTTAAAATCTAGAGAAGCTCCCAAAACGGAGACTTCACATTCTCTCAGTGCTGCTACTGGAAAAGTCTGTCTGCAGAGGAGCAATGTTGTGATCATAGGCAGCGTATTCCGAGGCTCCCGTACTTGCCACTTTGAGCTGCTGGGCCGCGTGTGTGAGCTGGAAGGCGGCGTCGGGGTGGGCGGTGTCGGGGAGCAGCGTGCACTCCCTCTCCAGCATGTCTGCCACGCCCTTCAGCAGCTCCAGGAAGCCAAAGGCCAGAGCTGCCTTTCGCAAACGGTTCAGCTCCTGCAAAGACACAAAACGCCTTTTAAAGCCACTCCGAGCCTCGACATCAAACGTGGGCTTCTTGTAGTTGTTTTTTTTAAAGGTGATGTTACTCACAGAGCTGCTGCTGGAAACTGCCCAGCTGCTCACAGGTAGAAAATCAGGGCTGAAGATGGTAACAGTGATCTTCCCTTGATCCTTTCTATAAACCTTCACTTCTTCCTTGTATACATTCAGCTATTGTACCTGCCTGCTTTGTCTGTGTCCCAGCAGGGCTCCAGCTTAGGCTTCACTGACTGCTGCCTTTAACCACAGTGTCCAGTAAAATGTAGATACATTGATTTTTTTTCCCTATAAACTGAACAGTGCTTATGTGCACTTAGGCAGGGTATTCATTCATCAAGTCTCTGGAGGCTGCAATACCAAACTGCTTCAGCACTAAGCTTGCAAGAGGAATAATTACCTCCAGCCACAGTCTGGTTATGGATCATTATGTTGTGGCCAAATGTGCTTGGAACTTTTGTCTTTCTCTGCTTCAGTTCTAGATAAAGTGGAGACTCAGAATGACATCTGTGTTCCTATTCCTCTCTGATCCATCAGTTAATTTCTGCCTGGACAACAGCATAAAAGTTCACCATGGAAGTAGCAGAGGTCATGAGGGGCACTTGGAGACATGACACATCTCTGCCAGAAAATGTAATGCCAGACCACTGAAATGAGACCCCCTTGTCTCACCTAACCAGCCTGTAACACCGAGCACGCAGTGTGATCCCTCTGTCAAATGCACCACCATCACTATGGAGCAAACTTAGACCAGACTGGAACATTACTCACTTTGTAGAAGGTTTGTGTTTTTTCAGGGAGTTTCCTTGCATTTCTCAAGATCTTCTGTACATCTGTCTGCAGAAAAAAAAAACCCAAACAACAAAAATCTTGGCAGCTTCTGGGAAAAGCTTCAGAATAACCCCCAACTCTTTATGGATAAATTATCCTGACCACTGACAAGACTGCATCTCACAAAGGCTGAAACATAACTGGTAATTATACTAAATCCAATAAACCAAGCCAGATGCTCCACTGGAGACACAGCTCTCATTAAACAAGCTATGCTTTCTGATTGCATTTTCATCGTGACATTGTAAAGAGGCAGTGTTTATAAAAATGAAAGAAAAGCAATAAAGCAATTACATTAAATGGGCAAGACATGCACAGACTGCAGCTCCTGCTGAGATGGCTCCTGCTGCTCCAGGTAAAGCAGCACAACCTGGATCATTACCTGGAGGCCACTGGGTTTGATCCAGACTGTGACATTCTGGGCGTAGCTGCGCTTGTTCTTGGGCTGCAAAGGGAAAGGGCTCTTATTGTCATCCTCCCCATAAGGGTTTTCTTTTGCATCTGGGAGAAAAAAGAAATGATAGACTTAGCAACTAAGAATTGTCAAGATTATTCACACAACACTGAATGTGTAAGAGTTACTCAGAGGAGTGTGACCACTACCTGAAATGGGGCCAAGCTGTGCCATCTTCCCCAGCCATGGGAGGGGCTCAGGACCAGGCTCAAAGAGTGACATCATGAGGTTTGATTTCTTCTTGCTATCAGCTTGTGAGTAAAGCATTCCATACCACTCTGGCCTGTGGAAAAGAGCAAATCCTCAAAGGCTGAAAATCTTCCAGCCCTCTGCCTAGATTGTGCCTCCCTCTCACTGTGTGGAGGCTCAATATTTGCAATTTGTACTGACAGAAACAAATCCGCAATTAAAAATCCACAGCTTAGTCTAGCAGTGCAGAGTTCTGCACAGAATACAGATATAAATAAGCATAATTTATAAATAAAGCCTAAATGAGCAAAGTAAGAGATTTTTCAGGCAGACATCCAGCTCCATACCCCAACTGGACGAGAGCCACCATGCCTTCCACTTTCAGGCTGCCATGTAATAAAACACAGAAGTTGGGGATTTTCCCAGCAATCTGATTAGCTGAATTCTCATCTTCAGTGTCATCTGTGATCCCAGGTCCCACCTCATCCCCCTCTAGGGAAGAATCAAAGCAAACAAAGAGAAAACATGAGAATAAATTCAAACACACGACTTCTGTTTCCATGACACCGCCCTTTACTGTCTGCCTGCAAGAGTTAATTAATACTTTTGTAGAACAAACAGCTGCAGAATGAACTGCCTGGGCAAAGTGGCACAATAATGATACATAAATATTCTGCTGCATTGTACTCAAGGGCATTAAATATTCATCTTGCACCACATATTTCATGGCTCATTATTATTCTGAATTGTAAGTTTAGCATGTTCTATTAATAATGATGTTGTAAGGACCCTGGTCCCTCTGTGAACTTCCCAGAGAACACAGTATGCAAAATAAGAGAGCTTGTGGTCAAAGTTTTAATTTTAATGCAATCACACAAATATGACATCTGGTATTTTGATAAAGCAGAAAAATTGTGCTGCAGTCTAAGCCACACTACAAGGGGAAGCTTGAAGTAGTTTTTGCTGAAATAAACCCAACTTGCTCACCTCTGTTAAGTGCAATGGGCAGTACCAAGTGTCTGGACAAGACAGGAGGGCTGGAAATGTCTGCAATATCTACAAACCCAACAATTTCTAGATCTGCAGGGAGACAACAGATGTAAATCATATTTGAGACAGTTTATTTGGAAATGTATTCAAAGGCAATTTAACATCACCACTTCTTACACCACCAGGTTTTCTGAAGCAATGACTAAAGGCAGCACAAGAGAACCCACTCAACTGGAGTGTAAAGGTGTTAATTAGTTAGAAATCCATAAACCACAACGTTGGAAGATGACTTTCAGCACACACAGCTGCCCACGAGCTGTGCTGCTGGAGTTACACAACTGGGCACCTTGATATTTACACTGTCCACAATCCATTGCTGTCTTATAAATTCCAAAAGAGAGAAACCAAATACCTGCTGCTCATGGGAGCTGTGTCCACTAACAGGACACAGGGCTGGGAAGGTTTTTCTTTGCATAGTTGCTTTTAAAAATAGTTTCTCCTCCCTGAAGCTTATGAGGATGTTCATGGAAAGCAGCCTGTGGCTGTCTTCCAGTCTCTACCCCTAGAAATTGGCACCCTGAGCTCTGAAAGTGCCTCTACCCTGCTCCAGCCCTTTAACCAGGTACACATGGATGAAGCAGGATGATATTTTTGTCCCCTGGTGTCACACATACACCAAAAAATTACACAGAAACTGATCCTTGCAGAGACAAAGTGGATGAAGCAGTAACTACACAGGATGAGAGGTGATAGTGAAAGGGCAGAAATCAAATGGATTTTAGTAAAAAAGCATTTGTTACCTGTAAAAAGATTTGTTACCTGTATTAATTGCTTTAGGAATGGGGTCTATTTCCTCATCTATAATGAAAGGCTCTGGTCTGGGAAACACTTGCACATCAGATGTTAAGTGGCCACACTTGAGGACAGCATGGAATGGTGTATAAGCCAGGTCTATTAACTTTCTAGAACACAGTTATTAAGGAAAACATAACACATGTCAAATGAAAACAGTTTGTCTAAAGCACACTAATTTAGCTCCCAAACCTTTTTTAACTACAGTTAATTCAATAGTTCTAGTGTTGCTAAATTATGAAACAAAGCAGCATTATCCCACTCATGGCAAATGAACAGTAATTATGGAAATTACTGTCTTCTATCTGCCAAGCATAAACAGATGCTATGGTTTGGGTACAAGGACTAAAATAAATATTGACCATAACCAGTGAAGGCTGAGATGAAATCACAGTTAACAAGGTCATAAAATTAAAAAAAAAAAAAAGAAAAAAGAGTTTAATTAGAACATCTCCTATCATCAGATTCCTTATTGTATTTGTTTTCCTTTTGAGATACCAACTGGGGACCTTCCCAAAGGTCTGTTATCTACAAGGGTGCTCACCCAAACATGGACTGCACGTTCTTCAGGCACAGGGGGCCATCAATGGTGAAAATCTGCCCTTCCCCATTGTTTAAATCAATGAGCCGTTCCAGGCAGTCTAAGGAATCTGTGCTTTGAAGCTGCAGAAAAATAAAGGGAAATATTTTTCTTGAGTGCTCTTTTTATTCTCTTTTGTACTAACCAGTATTTTTAAAGAAAATATACACAACACAGCAAAAAGCATCTGATTGGATGCTCCCATGATTTTTTGTTCTTTCTCTCTCCTTTCCAAATAAACCAACATTCTTTGTCTCTATTAAGACAAATAACATTCTCTTATTACTTATCAGAAATAGATGTTTTCTTTTACATATTTTCCCAGTTATTTTGAGATGTAAGCAGTGCTTCAATCCACCAAGTTAATCAAAAGGATCCTCCTTGACAGATACCATGAAGCTGAGATATCTAATTGATGACGCCTGAGCAGAAAACCCTTCTGTGAAGGATACAGGTGTCAAATCAAAAGCAATGCTATTAATAAAACTTAATCTAAGGAATATTAGTCAAATAGGCTTCTTTTTAAACAGTGTTTATGGAGCAGAATTCTAACTCCTGTGGAGATTTTTAAAGCTGGGATTGAAATTTGCAAGAGAAGGAGGAAGAAAATGGACACCTTTCCTTCAAAACTTAGGGAAGCTGGTTTGAACACTGGCTTGAAGACTTCAGTTTTCCTCTCTCACATTTCTACATAAAGCTACTGTATTTTAAGTGTTGAGCACCTTTGCAATGCAAGTCATTTATTCAAGAATTTAACTGTAGATTAAGAAGAGCCCCAAGAAGCATTCAACAAAATTAATGCAGCAGTAATATAAACAGAGAAATTAAAATTCCGTAATATTCCCCAGCGACAAAAACTGACATGATTTATAAAGCTCATGGTAAAAAGGCAGTAACAACAGATAATAACAGTGCAATAATAAACCTTAAATTCTCTTTCACCCCATAACTAAGCACCAGAATGTCAACTCAAACTTAAGCACAAGAAGAACATCAGCACAATGTTTTTGCGTTGAGCTGGTGGTTAGTTCAGAGAAGACCAACAATGCAACAAAGAATCAGACATCACCTCCTCCAGGTTGGCCATGCACATGACATAGAGCTTGGACGGGAAGGGGAAGGGCAGTGGGAACCTGTTGCTGTCGCTGCGCTGGCTGTGAGTGGCCAAGGAGTGGCGCAGGGAGCCTCTGCCGATGCCCAGGCAGCCGTCGGTGACCAGGACAACCTGCGGGGACCGGCGACACGTGAGACACTTCCCGCTGCACCCAGACACCGCAGGAGCCTTCCTGCTCCCACCGAAAATCCCTCCCTGCTGCCACCGGATTTCCTCCACCGAGCTGGGCAAAGAGCTGAGAGCAAAATATCCAGAACTCCCGCCCCAGATGAAGGAGAAATTGAAGACTGAACCCTGGTGATTTACACACATTTACACACATTTGTGCACGGCAAATAAACGTCTTCCTGGCATTAGGTAATTGAACTGAATTTCAATCTCATACATTTCATTTTTAGTGGACGCTAGAAGCACAGTGACTACACAGCCAAAAAACAGCCTCTTGCTGTTGGACTCAAGGATTCCAGGTTTATTTTTAGGTGGATGGTAAAGCCCATTTCTTCTGCAGAATCTGGAGAGCAACTCAACTTCCACTACAAGCCCCAGAAACCTCAGAAAAGGGCAGTATTACTGATCTTAATTCTTTGTAAATACAGCTGCAGTATGCTCTTATTTTGCAGAACTACTACAGCAAAAATACACGCTTTTCCATTCAATTGCACATCCAGAGTCAATCCTTGAGGAAATCTGCACTAATTACACTGAATAATGGGATTATTTACACTCAGCTGTGACCCAGTCACTTCAGAGGAGTAAAAGAGCTGCTCCTTCAATGCTGCATGGCAACAGCAGGCATGATTTCTGGCTGGTAGGTAAGGAAAATCCAATCCAATCCAACTCCACGTGTAATTGCTACATCCAGATTTGTATTCTCCCTTCACTCTCAGTCTCTCTTGCAGTCTCCTCAGAACTGGTGCTCACCAGTGATGTTTTCCACTACTCCAAGGCTGCACAGTCCATTCCCCAGTGCCCTCCACCACCCCAGCACCTGAAGTATCAGTAAAATGAGCTATGACACAAATGAGAGACAAAACAGTTGAGGTCTAATCTCTGCTTGGTTTTCACATCTTTCTTGTTCTTTGCTCTGAACATTTTTTGCTGTTCCAAGGTGCCTTTTGTCCATGTTGGATGATTAAGGAATATTGCTTCAGGCATCTTCCCAGCTCACTGAGCTGCAAAATTACTGAACTTAAATCAAGTGTCTCAGAAAACCAATGGTTAAATCAAACTCTGCCATAAGAGGCAGCAGATTTGGAAGGCTGAGAGCTCAGAGGGCTGAATGGGGTGTGTGAGCAGCTGCCTGGCAAGTGACTCATTTGGGAGAGATGTCACATCAAAACACACTCAGCAGCAGCCCCACGCTGTTGGCTGAGTGCTGGAATTGTTACAAGCCCTGGAAACCATCAAGGACTGGAGGGGAGAGAGGCTCCTGCATGTGGGATTATACCCTTTCCAAATGGAGTGAGGCTCCTGGGACAGCAGATTGCATCCAGCTCAAACACCAGGCCTGCACAACAGAGCCACACTCTAAAATCCACTGCACTACAATAACACATTGGGCAGGAAACAGTCTCTTTTTTGGTTTTTTTTTTTTTGTGCTGCTGAATATTTTTATAAGGATCACCTTCTGTTCACATTGCAGGTTTAGCCAAAACACAAATTTCTTTGTGTTTTTGCAGCATCAGCATGCCTGAAAGCATTCCAAACTCTCAAATCACATTTACATTTCTACGTGCAACTCACAGGAACAGAATCAATCACAGAATCACAGGATGGCTTGGGTTGGAAGGGGTCTTAAAGATCACCAAGTTCCAATCTCCCTGCCAAGGATAACTAAACCTGCAGTGAACTCCAAGCAGTGAAATCAGCCATACCTGGCAAGGGATTGCTGCCCCCCATTCCTGCTGGACAATATTGCAAACCCCCAGCAGCGCCGACTCCAAACAGGTTTTGTCATAATCATCCATGTTACTCAGGGCTTCCTGCAAAGACAAACACCACAGTCACTGCTGGGGGAATATCCCTGCCAGGAGACACCCAGCAGTCACTCATGGCTTTGAGGGAACTGTAATATTATCAACACAGCTCTTAAAGAGTGAAAAAAACACCTCTGCACATCTAAAATAAAGTGAAAAGCTCAGGCAACATCTAATGGGAAATCTTTAGCTGAGAAAATCCTCACAGGTGTCAGAGCAGGCTGAAACTTCTCAGAGATTCACAGAGCCCACAAGGAGTTTGTCTCACAAAAACTCTTTGGCAGAGAGAGAGTAACAATCCCAAAGCTCGCAGCTGCATCCAAAAACCAGCTTTTCTCCTGCCAGTGAAAACCTCACACTTAACACAGCCTCACCAGGGTGCAGCTGTGAGATGAACTTGCTGAAGGAGCCTGGCTGGGCTCCTGGCTTGCAAAATTCCTCAAATGGACTCGGAGGGAAGTGAAAATAAATTGGAGAGGACGCACTGGCACTCACCCTCTAAACTGCAAACATAACAGAGAACAGCTTTGAAAATCTCTTTGCCCAATGGACAAAGCTAAACCATGGTGCCCTGTGACAGCAATGTTCCATTTCCTCCTGCCTGGGAGGCTCAGATATAAATGTACAATTTTTACTGGATTCAGAGGCTCCAGTGCCTTACTGCACTGATGTGAAATTTCCCTCTTGGACTTTCTCCTTTCCATTTCCTCCTCCCAGCTTCCCACCACACTTGTGAGGCCTAAAATCCCCTATTCTCACTCCTGCACTGTTTTGTTTCTAAACACTCTCAACAGCAGCTTCTCTCTACCAAATCTCTCAACGTAAAGCTTTTTGAAATGGTCCTGTCAGCTGCATCATTTATCAAGAGCAAACCAACACATGAAAACAGGGACATGACAGAACCAGCTGGAGAGCTTCATCAGGCAGCCCTTCCCTCCATCCCATTTTTAACTCCATCCCATTTTAGAGTCAATCAGCCACACCCCAGTTCTCACCTGCAAAGGTGCAACTGGCAAAGTTCAATGTTCAAACATTGAATGAACAAAATGAATCAAACACAGATTTCACCTACTCCTAAAATAAGGCCAAACCCACTCAATTCAAGACGTTGTGCACAGGATGACACCAAATCACACAATTTCACTGTGCCCTGCTGGTGCAATTGGCTGATTTTTTTTTAAATGTTGATGGTTTATTGCTTCAAGTGTCCACACCCCTACCTGGAGCGTGTTGTAGTCTCTCGTGAAGGGCACCATCAGCTCCCAGAGGGATGAAAACACCACCAAGGCCGTGAACTCCAGCTTGTAGTTGGTGGCCATGTGCTCGAAGAGCATGGTGAGCCCGTGGGCAGCCAGGTGCTTGCGCTGGTACTCCTCGGAGCCCTCCACCGACACCGGCCGCGTCATGGACAGCGACACGTCCATCACCACCACCGTGGGCATGGCGAGCCGCTCCTCCGCCGCCCTCACGGACGGGACCAGCCGGGACCACCTGCCTGCAGCGGGAGGGAAAGGCACAACTCATGATCAAAGCTGCCCTTGTGGAGCCACGCGTCTCGCCGCCTCCCGCTGACCCCGGGGAGAAGCGACAATTACCCTTTTCCCCCTCAAAACGCGGGACTGAGCGGAGATGATGTGAATGCACGCTGAACCCCACACGGCATTTCCAGCCGGCTGCAGCGCAAGGCCTGGGGACGGCAGGAGCTGAGCCTCGCTGGGGAAAGGGCGCAGCCCTGCCGCTCCGAGGGAGATCGTGCAGGGATCCAGCCCTCCCTAGAAGCCTTCGCCTTCAGCGGGGCTGCCCCGGAGCGCTCCCGGGACGGCCCGGGCCGAGCGGCGGCGCCGGGCACGGAGCAGGGCGGCGGACGGGAAATGCCGTTGCACACCCGACCCGCCGCGCCGCCATGCGTCCGGCACGGAAAGCGTCCCCCCCGGATGGCGCGGCCCGGGCGGGAAGGCCCGCGCCTCACGCAGCCCGTGAGCGCTGACGCCGCGCGGGAAGCGGGAGTGTGGGATGTCCGTGCTGAGGGAATGTGGTGCCCACAGAAAATATGACCAAAAATGACCGCTATGTGTGGAGAAGGGTTAATGGATAAGCATCCAGGCTGGGCAGTTGCGCCTCCTTCTCCCTGTTCTGTACGTGTGGGTGTGGGTGAAGGGCAGGAGGCAATAAACTCCAGTGCAAAACTGGGATGTACTCCTGAAACTCTGTGTTCAGACAACACTTTGCTTTAAAATTAACAGAGAGTCACAGAACAGGTTAGCTGGAAAAGCCCTCTAAGATCATCAAGTCCCACTATCCCCCCAGCACTGCCAAGGCCACCAGAAGGCACATCCTCAGGTGCCACATCCAGACAGCTTTGAAATCCCTCCAGGCATGAGGGCTCCACCACTGCCCTGGGCAGCCTCTTCCAACGCTAAACAAGCCCTTCAGTAGAGACTTTTTTCCCCTAATATCCAACCTAAATCTCCCCTAGTGTAACTTGAGGCCATTCCCTCTCCTCCTGTCCCTGTTCCCTGGGAGCAGAGCCCGACCCCCCCGGCTGTCCCCTCCTGTTGTGCAGAGTCAGAAATTCCCCCTGAGCCTCCTTTTCCCCAGGCTGAGCCCCTTTCCCAGCTCCCTCAGCAGCTCCAGTCCCTTCCCCAGCTCTGTTCCCTTCCCTAGACATGCTCCAGCACCTTGATGTCCTCAGCATGAGGGATGCAAAATCAAATCATAATTTTCTAATTCCACTGTGGTAAATCTGACAGTTAAATTATTGAGGCTGTTAAATCCTTGGCCAGTGGTTATGTACCAGTGGAGCTGCACCATATCAGTGCCACAGAAGAGTCACAGGCACAATCTCCACATCCCTGCTCTCTGCCTCAGTGATCCTGGCACAGGCCCTGAGGGGTTTTTCCAGGAGTTTTAACCCTCCCTCTGGCATTGCAAAGCAGACACATACTGTGGCAAAAACCAGCAGAGCTACTTGTCTGGCATCTGGCCTGTCAGCCATAGGAGAAGCCTCAAAATGCAGCTCCATGTGTCTTGTTTAAAAGTGTTTATCAATGTGATTTACCCCCGCCAGTGCCGTGAGGGTGATCCGTGTCCATGGCTGGTGCTTCAGTCCAGGAGCTTGTGAAGGGGATAAGCACCTGCCCTCCCACTGAGAATAACCTGGGCTAGCAGACAAAGGTATTGGCTTCAGAGATAGACCCAAATCTATACAATACTATTTAATCTTCTTAGGGGCTGTGGGTATTAAATTGGATTGGGAATTCCTCCACTAACATGTCCTTCACACCTGACCCGCTCTTGTTTTAGGACTCTGCCAGCAGAGGAGACATCCTGAAAATGGGATCATTTTCACCTGCCTCTCTCTGCAACAGCATCTCCCATCTGGCTGTTAAGTACCAAAGAAGCTTCCAGCACTACACCCAAGCCCTGGAACTCCCCTTCCTCCTGGACAGACTTTTGGAAGGTAGGCTGGGGAGGTTGGTTGGATTGCTTTGGATCTCGTGTTACTGAGACAGGAGGTGAGAAAAGGAGTTTATCACGAGTTGACCTAAACTCATAAGACAAGAGAAACAATTCCTCTGGTCAGGAACTGTGAAAGGCTGGAGAGCTCTTAGAACTGATCCTAGCTTTGGATGTCTCTGCTCGCAAAAAGTCTTTTCAGCAGCTCCTTTTGGAGAGGAGAAGTAAAACCAGTGTTTAAATAGGAGTGTGTGCATAACTGTGTTCTCTCTGTGCCATCCTTTTAACTCTCCTGTCTTTGTTATTTTCTCATAACGTGCAATTTGTTATACCACTTGTGCAGTTCTGCCACATGTATGTTTATTTTCTTTTTATGTATGAAAAGCAAAGCTTGTATCATCTATTTCTCTAGGTGCTCCCATGACCCTCTCTTACTGTTGCCTTAGTGATCCTCCCAACTATTTAAATTAACATTGCCTGTTTTGCAAGAAATTTTGGCTGATAATTTCTCTGGGTGTTATGCAAGAGGGTAAATGTGTGATAACTTGCATGAAGAGCTTGTCTGAGAATGGTTTAGAAAACTATGATTCACATCTAAAGAATAATTCACAGCTAAAGAATAATGTAACTTGCCCACTCTGGGGAAAAAAATAATCCATGAAGAGTGTCATTCTTAAGTTAAAACATTCAAGCAGTGCTGAAGGGTAAATTCTGTCCAGCCCCAAATCTCTGTCCCTATGCTGTCACAGCTGCAGGCTCTGTCACTCTGACATGTACAATTTCTCTCCCTTTCTAAATGCTGTTTACATAATTATGCAAGATATGCTAATTACCCCTAATAAAAGGTATGATTACAATTCCACTTTGCCAGTTCTGATTTCTACAGAAAGATGTAGCCATAGAAACAAATGGCTGCTCAGCACCCCCGGTTTTACCAGAACCACATTTTCCTCACACTCTGCTCAAACTGAAGGAAAAACCTCACCCTTGCTTGGATGGTTTCCTGGGGAGTGAAAGGCTGGAAAGCCACGGAACAGCATCACTGGGACCTCTCAAGCAGTTTTCATTCTCCTGCTGAGGTTATTTTGGTGAATAACTGGTTTAGGAGGGAGGTTTGAACAGCTTGGTCTTGTCTTCAGAGCATCATTTTTAGCAATTTAATGTTGGTTCCTTGACAGAAGCTGTATCCACTCCTCCTGCACAACACTGACCCAATAATATTACAGAATAACAACTGGACTCCAGTAAATACAGTCCTTAACAGCTCCTGGATATGGGCATTTGGTGGAATTCAGAATTCAGTTTGGATTGGACTGCCTCAGCCAACTCCTCTCTATTAAGCCAAACCTTTGATTATTAATCAGCATAGCCTACAGTCATAAAAAAAAAAAAAAAAGCCTGAAACCTGGATCTAGATGTCTCTTTACTCATTTAAGTCCATTTCTTTTTACTGAAAAATAGACAAGCAGTCAGTGAAGTGTTGCTGCCCAAATGATGGAAAGTCACAGTACTTTGTTTTTCACACCAGGTTTTCTTTTGCAGGATTCCCCGTTGTGTGCCGTGCAGTTCCACACCTGATGTTCCAGATCAGCAAACTGCTGACCAAGTGAAGTCTTCAGTGGCTTCTGGGCACAGCTCTGAGTTTTGAACCTTTAGGAAATGCATTTACCACGGAGGAGGCGGCTACGGAGGAACCGAATCCTTTTCTTGCTTGCCATAGTGTTGGTCCTCTCTTCCTACCAGCTCCAGTTCAGCCCCTCTGCCCTTCCAGCATCACACAGAGCCCCCCAACCCACAGACCCTGCCAAAGTGACCTCCAGGGACCTCCCCAGCAACAAGACTGCTGTAAGAGGCAATGCCACAGCACCCAAAATAAAGCACTGTATCTATGTGGATCCTGAGCCAGCCGTGCCCGACACCACGCCAGTGGGTACAACACCACAGCAAGAAAATGCCAGTGAAAGCTCCCCAGATAAAAAACCCCCCTATGAGTCCAAAGGAGAATATCCCCGGGACCTGTTCAGTGTGGAAGAACGCAGGCAAGGGTGGGTTGTACTTCACATCTTTGGCATGATGTATGTATTTGTGGCCTTGGCCATAGTGTGTGATGAGTATTTTGTCCCTGCTTTGGGAGTGATCACTGAGAAGTTGCAGATCTCTGAAGATGTGGCTGGAGCCACCTTCATGGCAGCAGGTGGATCAGCACCAGAACTCTTCACGTCCCTCATAGGTGTCTTCATCTCACACAGCAATGTCGGCATCGGGACCATTGTGGGCTCAGCAGTGTTTAATATCCTCTTTGTCATTGGCACCTGTGCCCTCTTCTCAAGGGAGATACTCCACCTGACATGGTGGCCCTTATTTAGAGACATCTCATTCTACATTGTTGACTTACTGATGCTCATCCTGTTTTTCCTAGACAGTGTCATTGATTGGTGGGAAAGCCTCCTTTTACTGACTGCCTATGCCACATACGTGTTCACCATGAAACAGAACGTGTTCCTAGAGCAATGGGTGAAGCAGGAGCTGAAAAAGAAGCTAAATGCTGTGCAGGCAGCATCAGCAGAGCATGTGGAGAAGGTTGGTGTCCTTAAGAGTTCAGGGGGCGAGTTGGAAATAACTTTCTAGTGTAAAGCCCTAAGGAAAACTGCATCTCCTTCACAAAGCACATGTTTGAACCTCAGAATACAGGTCAATAATGATGGTTTTGGAGTGAGGGAAATGCAAACTAGAGAGACTGTAAGAAATTAGAGAATATCACTAAAAGGAAGTTTTACCTGTGGAATTACTAAATGTCTCTTAGCTGCTTTCAAAGATGTGTGTGGGATTTTGCTAACTTGGTTGGTCTAAAGTAGTTTCATAATGAACACTTAACAGGAACACATTCTTGGTCTGGGAATAAGATTAGACAATTCTGGTAAACAAGGGGGGAAAGGATTCTATCCCAGCCTAAGCGTAAGTAATGCTAATCACTGTTAAAAAACAAAACAAAACAAAACAAACAAACAAAAAACCCAAACCAAACCCACAAAAAAACCAAAACAACAAAACCCTTTGCACATTCACTTTGCTGGCAAATGGAGGATGCAGGTGTTTGGGGATGAAGTCTGGGTCTGTCTGTAGCTACAGGAACCAGTTGTGAGTCTGCCCCCAGGTGCCTGCATCCTCAGTGGGAGGCTGTAGGTAGAATTCTGTTTTTCTCAGAAGCCAGTGGTTTTAAGGAGGCTTATGGCTTTGGCTCTTTCAGTAGCATCCATGGACATTTGTGTCAGTTGTGCCACTTCCCCACAGGCAGCAGCCTGAAGGATCATTAGATCCTGACCCAGCAGAGGTGATTGGTCATTTCTGTTCTTCGTTGCTTGCAGACAAGCACCAGGGCAGTTGTAGATGATGGAACAATGAAGCCACCAGATGTGAGGAAGCTGCAGGTAGGTCTAAGCAACTTTACAGGGATCTGAAATCATGGTATTTTGAATCTCTCCCCATGTCAGGTCATAATTAAAGGTGTCATCTCCTGTGTCAAGAAACCTGGACCAAAGCCTGTATCATATCTGGCACAATAACCACAGTTTGCTTAAGAGGATGCTTGGCTGAGTCCTGTCCTTTAAGAAATTTTTATAAAATTTAAGAGACAGCTCGGGCTTCCCAGGTGGATTTAACTAGAAGAGTGCTGCTTTTTCTCTGCTATAAACAGGCATACAGAAATTGAAAATTCTTCTTACCTGGTGTCATGGCCAAATTTCCTCCTGGGTGTTCATAGCAGAGGCTGGAGGGGTCTGTCCTTCCCCCATAGCAAACACTGAACAGCTGATTGCTCTGCTGCTGTTGAATTGCTGCCCCATGGGCTGGAGAGGCCCTGTCTGTTGCAGAGGACAAAGAAGCTGGAACTGACTGGCTTTGTGCCTTCCCACAGCCTGGGCCAGCCCTGCAGCGGGGCAGCAGCTCGGCCTCCCTGCACAACCCTCAGATGCGCGGCACCATCGTCCAGCTCATGATCCACACCCTGGACCCCCTGGCAGAAGGTGAGTGGCTGCTCCACACCAGAGGGCCTTGGGTTCACAGCTCTTAGTGGTTTCACTGGGAATACAATCAGTATTTTGGGGTCAGCAACTCACCCTTGGGGTGCAGCTGAGTATCACAGATAGTGTCAGATGAGAGGAACTCTGTGACTTTACAGTGGGATGTGCCCCTTCTGATTGCTGGCAAGAACAAACACCTCATGTTTTGGTCCTGCCATATCTGTCTTTTCTGTGCCAAGCTGGTTACTGCCGTGGTGGCAGCTGCTGGTGTTCCCTGGAAGTGATGCCATCCCCCATCTCTGCTGTCTCTCTGACTGCAGGGGCAGAAAACATGAATTACCAGCTTCCTCTGTCCCACAGCACATCCCATCTTCCTCTTCTTAGCTCAGACCTCATCCGAGCCCTGAAACAGCAGCACAAAAAGAGGTTAAAACCCTTGAAGAATTGGCTTTTTGACAGTGGTTAAAATCCCATCTGAGATTCTAACCATGATGGTGAAGCCAATTCTATGTGATTCAGGCTGACACCTCTAAAATCCCACCTGCACCATGGTATCACCACTGCCATGGCAAAGTGTGCCCACAGCAAAGTGTGCAGGCAGTGGGGGCTCCCCAGGGTCAGGGAAGGACCAGCTCAGGTCCAAGACCTCTTTTAAACTGCCCAGGGTGCAGAGAAGCCTCATCTCCAGACAGACCAGGGTCTTTGTACACAGCCTTTTAAACATATTTCTTTATATTAACTTTAATCCAATCACACTGTGGAGGTTTATTTTAAAAGAAATAGTGAAGCACATAAAGAACCCCCCCCATATTTAAGATTTTCTTTCCTAGCTCAGCACATGCCCCACCCCTCCACTGCCCTACTTGTTCTAAAGAGATTATCTGCTGCCCATTCAAAGAGAGACTGAAGCTAAGCAGATCAACACCTCTCGTGTCCCTCACAGAGGTTACAAAGAGGACTCTCCAGATCAGAATCCCACAGATTCCAGTGAAGGCACCCAATGTGATATGAACAGTAGCCTAACAAGAGCCAGACTCTCAGGGTTTGCTCCTTGCCTCCTGTGCCTCCAAAAGATTGTATCAACAGCACCAGGATAGACCCAAAACGTGCCATTGCCTTGAGCATCAGAAAGTGCCAGAATTGAGGGGCTGCAGCCACTCAGAAACCTCCCAGCACCTTCTCTCTCATCCTTCCCACACCTCTAAATGTCTCTGTGCAGTATCTGCCCACCACAGGCCATCACAAGTTTGGCTGTCTGGTGTCCTGGTGAAACTCTGAGACCCCTCAGCAGGAGAGTTGTGGGGGGCTGAGGTTGTCAGCCCAGGCCAAGGAGAGCCCCAGCCAGTTCAGCCCAGAACAGGCTGCTGGGAGCTTTCCAAGCTGTTGCAAGGCACTGTCCTTGCTGAAGAGGCTTCTGTTCCCAGGCCTTGTGAATATGGAATAAACAGGACCGGGGGACCAGTTTGGATCTTTTCTCAAAGACAGCTTCCCTACTCATTACACAGAATCACAGAATAACTTAGATTGAAAAAGACCTTTAAGATTATCAAGTCCGACAGTTCCCCCAGCACTGCCAAGGCCACGTGTCCCTAAGTGCCCCTTCTATACATCCTTTAAATCCCTCCGGGGATGGTGACTCCTTGTGCCAGGGCTTGAGAAGCCCTTTGGGTGCAGAAATTCTTCCTGATACCCAACTTAAGCCCCTGCCGGCGGGTGCGAGCTGTGTGTGTGTGTGCGGCAGCCACTAGATGGGAGTGTGACCGTGTCTATCTGGGGCTGATACCGCAGGGACCGTGCGGGCATGGGCTGCAACAGCCTCTCCAGAAGGTTTTTTATTTCCCAGACCCTTTACTTTATGAATGCCACCGAGTTAATGGCAAAACCTCTGCCCCAGGTACGTGCCTGTTCCACTCAACACTGTGAGAGCAGGCCTTATAAAATATAACAATAAAATTACTGATATTGCAGCAGCTCAGCAGTCAAAATCAAGGAGCCCCTGTGCCAAATCCTGTGTGCCTTGTAGGAAATATTCCTTAACCTGAAAAATTCCTACCCGAAGAAAAGAGAGTCTGGAGAAAAGGAATTTATAAACTGAGAAACTTAAGTGCCATGAGGAGCTTGGCCAAAGAGATGGAATGACATCCCAAATCTGGAAAAGGATTTGAACCTGCCAAGGCATATGAGGACTTCTGTTCTGATATGTTAATAGTTCCTAGTCCTCTGGTAACAGCCCTGCAGGACCCTGGGGACAGCTGTGCCTGCTTCCCATGGATCACCAACACCACCCCTCCCTTTGCTGTGTGTGCAGCACTGTCTGTACCAGGCACATTTCTGCAATTAGGCTGCCACATAGAAGGTGATCCCAAAGCAATTTATCTTTCCTCAGGGGCCCTTGATCCTTCTTGCCAAGGTCTGTAGCATCAGCACTTACAGGCTGTGGAAATGAACACTCGACAGAAGGAAAAGGTTGCCAACAGTTGCTCAGCAGTTCCTCACTGAACCTGCTGCAATCAGGGTTCTGGAGGGTTTTCTTCTTTCAGCTGCCCTCGCTTTTTATTTGGGCAGCACAGAAGTGGTTGCAGGGCAGCAAGGTCCAAAACATAGAAAAGCTGCCAGCACTGGGCCTCCAACCCCAAATTTCCGGGGCATAGGTCTTGGAAATATAGAATAAGTATGAAACACAAAGCTGCAACAATTCTTGTGTGAAACAAAATTTCTCTTTTTAAGGGTGGATTGAGTTCAGAATGTGGTCTTTTTCTTTTTGTATGAGGAAGGTATCATTATTTAAGTCTTTGTCTCAAGGAGATTATGTGTTTACTTTAGAAGTTCTAACATTTACATGGCATCCTGAATTATATTTTTGATAGAACTTTTTACTGTCAATGTGCCTTTTAAAAATATTATTAATTTCTAGCAAGTTTGTTCTTTTGTCCTTTTCCCTACTTCCTGTGAAAGCAAGTAGAAGAAGAGCATGAGATCTTTTCCAGATCATCCCATTAGACACCAGAGGGAACTGTTGGGGAATTAAAGGGAGCAAGGATTTTGGGAATGTTCAGGAATCCTCTCATTTCTGAATCTCTAGCCTTACCACCAGACTCCTTAAACTCTAGTCACACAGGGAACAAGGCAGAAGCCTACATTTCTTTTTGAATGAAGCAAAAGGCTCCAGCAGAGAGGTTGTCAGAGCTGCCTGCCCTCACTATGCCCCAGTTAACAAGGTAATGATTTTGGAAATTAGACCAGAGGAGTGGGCACTGTTGCAGGCTGGAGAAGGCTGAAGGCAGCTACAGCTTCTCCTTGGTTCATTAGCATTCCATCATTTGTTGTAAGAGGATCTTGATGGAGAGGGGCAAAAGGAGTCACAAGACATTTTTTTATACTTTGACTTTTATACAGCAGAATCTCCAAATCCTTCAGGTTCATGCCAAATTGTAAAGAAAAAATCCTCCCTGCTGATTGTGTTGTCAATCCTGATAGACTGAATATTAGAGCCAAAGAGTGAATTAAATATAAGAGCCAAATTCAAGGTAGAAGCTCAGCTGCCACCTGAAGTCCATCCTGGATGCTGTCGATTCATAGGACAAGAATTCTCCTGCAGAGCATCTCAGGGCCACTGGACACAGACATGTCCTGTGTGACAGGTTCTCAGCCCTGGGGACAGAGTTACCAGCAGTGAATGCCCCAGGGGACTGAGAGGGACACTGCCCTGCACAGCTGATCCAGCACAGCCCATGGACACCGTTCCTCCCCGTGCTGACCTGCAGATCTGGCCAGCTTAGAGCCAGCCCTGCCTCCAGTCTCAGTCCCCCCTGCAGGAATTGTGTGTCAGAGGAATTAGCACCCTTTTAAACGAGGCTGATCTCATGAGAACTGGCCGGTGGCCTGGGCCTAATCTGTTTATCCTGACAGAGATGCTCCCGGGCTCCACTGGGCACTCCCAGCCCGCGGCCTGGCTGAGGGCAGCCAGCCAGGAGCCTGAATTTCCATAATCTCAGGCTGAGCCCGACCGCCCTGACCCTGCTGACAGCAGCTTTTGCAGCAGCTTCAGGGAAAAGCCAAACAGAAGGATGCATTGCCCAGGGCTTAGAGGAGGCTGGGAGCAAAAGGTCACCCCTGCATTGAGGGATGTGCTTGTGCACGAGCACAGGGGGAAGGAAGACAACACTTCACACTCCCTCCAGTGAACTGAATTGACAAGGAACATGGAAGAGTCAGGTTCTTGAGTCCCAGCCAGCTTTTCAAAGCAGAAGAAATAATCATTAAATTAGAAATTCTTACCTGTAAGGGTGGTGAGTCCCTGGCACAGCTTGCCCAGAGAAGCTGTGACTGCCCCGGGATCCCTGGAACTGTCCAAGACCTGGACAGGGCTTGGAGCAGCCTGGGAGAGTGGAATGTGTCCCTGCCCATGGCAGGAGGTGGGACTGGATGGCCTTTAAGGTCCCTTCCAACCCAAACCATTCTGGTACTCCATGATCTTTTCATCTCAGTCCAACCATTCCAGTGCTCAGTGGAAATCCCAGCTGATGAAAGATGTTTCTCTCAGACAGTAGCCGGAATCTCACCGGAGCAGGACTTGTCCCCTGAGGTCTTCCTGTCTGAGCTGAGCCCAGTTATTGGGCCTAGAGCAGAATTTACTGATTTTCACAGGGTTTGGCTCAGAACAATAGTTCTGCCCACATGGCTGGACCTGCTATTTCCATTATCTCGATGTCACTGTGATTAATAAAGTGGCAGGGCCCTGCCCTTGAGGCATATGACAACAGCACCTTCTGGGTGTGTAGTCAACAACACAGTAGATTAAATCAGTGTGATAAAACTTTCAGAGGAAATTAATTTATAGCCCTGCACAGAAGCCAAACACAGCACTGGCCAATTCCTTGTGGCTACTGCCCATGTGCAAACCCAGTGACCCTCAGTCATTGGGTGTGCAGCTCAATAGAGGACACAGATTAGAGCAAAATGGGGCTTTTCTTTGAGCCCATTCTTGTTCACTTTCACTGAGAGTCAGCAGTAAGGTATTTGAGCAAAAAACAATTATAGAGATACACAGTTTCACAGATCACTGTAAACCAGTAAAAAAGCAGTTCAGCTGAGTAAAGCAGAGCTTGGTTTACAGTTGAAGAAACCCTCAGCAGTCCCAGAAATAGAGCACCAGACCTGTGCTGGTGAAGATCATCTCTCAGACAGCCTGGACCATGCTGAACCTGGATACCAGGAATTTAGATCAGCTCCAGCAGGAGACACTTGTGTACACTTAGAAAAATCAATCATTTGCCAGGGAACTAGAACATAAAAAGGTGTTTATTTTCCATTCCCATCAGGTCCCCAGGCTGTAAGCAGCACCCTAAAGCCTCTTCAACAGCCACATGGCAGGAGGAAGGTGTCACTTTTAGTTTGCTCATAATCTAGCCTGGAAAAAATCAATAGTCCATAGGGAACAAGATGATATTGCACCGAAACTCCCAGTCTCTTCTTTCTGCATTTTCTTCCTATGAAGCACAGATATCCACTGTATTACTGACCTGGAAAGGATTTCTCATTCCTCTAGATTCTCTTTAAAGAGTTCCATGTCAAATTGCTGGTGTAATTGCTGTAGCACTAAGCAGTTAAATACAACAGCTATGACCAACTAGCAGCAGCCAAAACCTGGGGTCACAGCCAGAACAACCCCTGGGGCTGCAGCACCTGCAGGAGGAAGGGGGCAAGAGCATGTGTGTGTTGGGGGAGGCAGCTCCAGGGGGGCTTTGCAGTGACAGCCCCTGATGATTGTGTCCTTCTCACCCACAGCAAAAATTAAAGACAGGGTTGACATCCTGAGCAACATGGCCAAGGCCAAGGCTGAGACCCTGGAAGGACAAGGCTCCCAGCCAGGTGAGTGCAGAAGAGCCAGCACTGTTTGCCTTGTTTTGCACTGCAAGCTCTCACCTTCCCAGCAGGCAAAGGAACCCTGGGGTCTAACACAGATTCTGTGCTGTTTGCTGCTGGGCACTGGTGGCTGCTGTAACAATGCAGCAGAAATCAATCGATGCACGTGGGCAGGAGCAGCCATCCCCAGAGGAGCTGTTAGTGAGGCAGGGCAGGGAGAGCTACAAGGATGGACTGGAAATGGCCATGGAACAGTGCAGGAGGGGAATCAGGGCATTGCAGATGGCACTTGGGTGCTGCTGGTCTTTGGTTAGACCCTGCAAATGAGGTGTTTGTTACAACAAAGTACCTTCACACACTTGTAGAAGGGCACAGAAGGTTCCTCCAGAGGGAATAATCTACCCTGTGTCTATAGAGGACCTGTGCACCCTTCCTTTAATAGAATCACAGAATCATATAATGGTTTGGGTTGGAAGGAACCTTAGAGACCATCCCATTCCACCTCCTGCCATGGGCAGGGAGACCTTCCACTATCCCAGGGTGCTCCAAGCCCTGTCCAACCTGGCCTTGGGCACTTCCAGGGATGGGCCAGCCAGAGCTTCTCTGGGCAGCCTGTGCTGGGGCCTCACCACTCTCACAGATAAGAATTTCTAATCTAACATTCAACCTAGATTTGCCTTCTGTCAGTTTAATATTTTTTGGGGTTTTCTCTGTCACTCCTGACACAAAGGCTGCCTTGGAGCCAGAGCTGACCTGTGCTACAACACAGATTTGTGCTGCCAGCAAGGCAGGAGATTTTGAACACCAAGAAACTTTTGTGTGGAAGGTCCCAGCTCCACACAACACAGGCACCTGAGCACCTCCCAACGCTGGGCCTCACAGAGGTGAATGAGCCCAAACTTGAGAAAAATACTGTTTAAAACCCAAGTAAATTCTTGCTGCATGCTAGAAACAACACAGTGACTTCACTCCCTCATCCCTGCTCTGTGTTATCCATATTTCTGCTCTGTTCCCACAGAGATTTCCGTGTTCCTCTTGGCTATGCAGGTTAATGCAGGAACAGCAGGACATTGCAGTTATTTCCTCGTATGTGTCAGCACTTTCCCACTTGCTTTTGAATACCCATCAAATGATCAGGGATTAAAGTCTGGCAGCACATCCTGGTCATTTCTCAGAAGCCTTGAAGAGTGTCAGGTCCCTGGAGAATGCCATGCTCTACAGAGGGAGGGGGGAGCTGGGGGGAAACCCAAGAAGCAAAGCTTTCCATCCTTTCTGGGTTTTAAGGATGTTTTTAATACAATCTTCAGAATCCAGACAGAAATCTAGAAATGGTCATCAGCTGTAGATGAGGTAATTAGCATTTCCCTGTTACACATGTGTACCTCACACCAGTTCTGCATGGAAGGTTAGAAGAGCACCAAGGTCTCATTCTACTCCAGGTGGGCCAAATTCTGCCCAGATTTACCAAACAATCCCAGCAGTCAGGGAGGACACAACAAACCTAAGCAATCTGAGGGTATTTAACCTGAAATGCCAGCAATGTGGTAGGGAGCCACAGGGAAGTTAATGCCTTGATACGGTTGCCACCCATCCAGGATGACTGAAACCAGAATTCCTTCTTATTGCTTTTGCAGAAGGGGAAAAGAAAGCACCAAGCACTGTCCAGGTAACTCCTGCCAGTGGCTCTGAGCCCAGCAAAGACACACAGAAGGCAGATGTTCCACAGGATGGACAGGTATCAAAATCAGGAGCACAGACACTATGTGCCATCCAGACTGACCTTCACATATGCTTTCCTTCTTCCCTCTCCAGAGCTGTTGGGACAGGACCCAATCCTTGTCACTGGCATCTATAAATAGGCTCTGTGTGTACTGATTTAAGATGCTGGCTGAAACACTTTGGCTTCCAAACACAAGTTGGGTCCAAGTTATGACACCAAGTGATACAGGATAGTAGTGTCCCCTCTTGTGACAGTATTATCCCGTGATAGTGACTCTTCTGAGGTCAGAGGGTACTCCAGGGTAAGGGGAGATAAGAGCACCTACCTGAACTGTGCTCACCAGCAGACTCTTCTGTTTTGCTCCCCAAATCCCTTTTGGGGGATGTTATTTGGCAGTACAGTGAAAAAAGGTTTTTCAAGGACATAAAATATTTGTGTCTAAAAGGTAGTTCTAGTTAATGGAAGCCCATTAGTTAACAATACACAGGTGCTGGGGTGGGGTGTGCCTGGGTCCTGTCTCACAAGAGCTGTGGCTGCCCTCAGCAGCTCACAAAATGTGAGCTCTGCTCAGGTGAGGCCAGGGTGAATAACTGCAGCTCCCTGTTAGTGTGGAAATCTATTGGCTTTTTGATTTTTTATCCTGAGGTACAGCCCCCGTCAAGCAGCGACACCTCAGACGACAGCAGCTCTGAGAGCCAGGAGGACAGTGATGGTGACAGCACAGAGGGTGATGAAAACGATGAGCCCTTATCTCTGGAGTGGCCAGAATCAAGGACAAAACAAGCAATTTACCTTTTCCTCTTTCCCATTGTCTTTCCTCTCTGGAGCACTCTGCCTGACGTCAGAAACCCAGTAAGAATCTGTCTTCCTTCTGCTACTGGAGTCATTAACTGAGCTATAGATTTCCTCTGGGCAAGAGTCCCTGGGTCCATTTTTCCATGTCTGGAGTCCTTGCATAGTTGAAGGGCTGTTACTGCTGCAAGGAGTGGGACAGGAGCCCCAGCTGCAGTGTAATGTCATTCCAGAGACTTAATTTAATAAATCACAAATTCCAGCAATTACAGGTCACCTAATCAAGCTGAAAAACAGCAAACAGACCAGGGTCCAAGTTAGAGCAATCAATTGCAGTGAACTGTGTCAGGTGAACAGTTTTCAATGGGGACTATTAACTTCCCTGAAACTTCTGTTTTTTCTTTTCAAACTTGATTTCAACAGGAGTCAAAAAAATTCTTTGTCATCACATTTTTTGGATCCATCCTCTGGATTGCTGTGTTCTCTTATCTCATGGTGTGGTGGGCTCACCAGGTGAGAGGTTTTGTTCTTTCTGCAAATCCCCATTTCAGAACAAGTATATGGAGAGAGGGGACAGTGTTACTGTGGCATTTTATCTAATCAATTACAGCTGCAGTCATCCATCACAACAGTAGAAACTTTGTTTTGTTAGAACCCAAAAGGAAATTTTTGATTTCCTTTTTTTTTGATTTGACAAAGATTCATTCGTTTCTGAGAGCTTCCAAGGGAGTTTGTGCATCAGTTAAAGGAAAAGCACCATCAAGATTTATCTTAATTCTGACTTTTCACTGATGAATGTTTCTGTGCAGAACATAATTATCCATTACCTAATTAAAATTCTAGGAAAATATAGGTTCTGATTCTGGAAGCTGTTAAATGATCTTCACTCCCCCATCTTAATGTTCACCCTGGTATTCTGGGAAATAATATTTCCAGCTTGTAGGATCAGCCCCCCAGTCTGTATTGAGTGATATATTGCACATGCACAGTAGAGCTGATCAGGCCATAAATCCAAGGACTGTCATCTCCAAAGGCCTTAGATCTTGCATGGCTGATGTTAAATTTGCAAAGGTAGACAACATCCAGAAGAGGACTGAGGACAGGAAAATTGTGCTGCAGCTGATTTGACCTTGGCTCAGTGCTGGCATTGCTGTAGTCAGATTTCCTACACTACAGAGCAAATCCAGAATCAACAGACACAGTAAAATGGAACTTTTTTATCCTATAAAGCAGGAAAATGCTGCCACATTTGTGGGACTTGGAACATTTTAACTCAAACATGGCACAAACCCTAACACTGCACAGAGCAATTATACTCCATGCTCCATTGCTAACAGCCCTATTAACGTTGTGTTGATTAGGTTGGTGAAACAATTGGGATATCAGAGGAAATTATGGGGTTAACCATACTGGCAGCAGGCACATCCATCCCTGACCTCATCACCAGTGTCATCGTGGCCCGGAAGGGCCTGGGGGACATGGCTGTGTCCAGTTCTGTGGGCAGCAACATCTTTGACATCACTGTTGGGTGAGTACCAGGTGCATTTCTTCTGAAACACAAAGTGACCTGGTTTGAAACCAAACAATGCATCAGGTCATTTCATCTTAGCTGTAGGTAAGTGAAGGGCAGCTGAGCAACCAGTTCCTTTTGAAGAAACCCAACCCCAACCCAGCCAGGAAAGACAAACTGTAATAACTCAGCCCACATCTTCACCCAATTCTGAATCAACACAAAATTACCAATTTTTCAAGACAAAAATGCAAGAGACCTTTGGCTAATGTCCAAGCTACACAAGCAGGAGCCTTATCTGGTCACTCAGAGACATTCAGCTCCTGGGAAAGGTCAGTATCAGTGCCTGGATCTTCCATCCTAAACCATCAGGACATTTTATTATAGCACACCAAGGCACTTAATTCTTAGGTATTATTTTCAAACCATTTTACTCTTGGATTGCATTATGATAGTGCAAGCATTATCCAACTGCACTTTTGACAGGAACAACATCCAGTCTAGATTTATGCTGAGCTATATTGAATACAAGCCTGCATTTTTTTCCCCTGTAACAATTTGGAAAAATTGCTTTGTTATGATCCAGAAAATGAACTGCCTTAAAACATTCATTTCAATTACTTTTCCTTTCCTTGCAGCCTACCAGTTCCCTGGTTCCTTTTTTCTATCTTCAATGGCCTCAGCCCTGTGGCAGTCAGCAGCAATGGTTTGTTTTGTGCAATTGTTCTCCTTTTCCTCATGCTCCTGTTTGTGATTCTCTCTATTGCTGTCTGTAAATGGAAAATGAACAAACTACTGGGGCTCACCATGTTTGCTCTTTACTTTGTGTTTCTGGTCATCAGTGTGATGTTAGAGGACAAGATAATTTCCTGCCCAGTATCTGTATGACATGTGGACACTTCAAGATGGGTGCGAGGATCCAGCAACATCAAAATGGGGCTGAGGTAGCAGTTTGTTCTACTGAAAAAAAGCAACCAGAATTGTAACAAACTAACTGAAAATAAGGTACCTTTAACATGCTAAAAAAATAAATCAATCTTAAGTGATGTGTCAGCCTCTACAGTTTTTCTTTAAGATCAGAACAGATACTGAAATGACCAATATTAAATAACACACATTTAGGCACTTGTGGAAAGGCTGAGGCAATTTAGATGCATCAAATGGCTGCTCCCCTCAGGTTAAAGGAACTTTTTACTCATTACAGGAAATTTTCAGGAACATGATCTAAAGTAGTTAGTGAACTGCTCAAACTCCCTGAAATCAATGAATTTTACTTCAGGTTCAGAAGAGAATCAGACTGATGGGGGTGGGCCTTTACAGAACTGCTCTGCTTAAAATCCCTGTGTGGACACACAGGCTGAGGCTACAACTGCCTCAAACTGCACTGAGCTCCTTTCAGATCTGTACCTGATCTTGCAATGCAGTGCCTAAAATTCCTGTGAAGTGCCATCAGTACAAGTGTGATGTCACCTGCAACAAGACTAAAAGGCTCAGGGGTTAGAACAGCACATTACCTCTAATCAAAACTAAAGCCAAGAATGAAATACAAGGAGTTGAACTGCTCAGGGTTTGTTTTCATCCTGACACTAATCTCTGACAGTTACAGATTATTTAACCAGCACTAATTCCTCTTGTTAGCACTGACTTCACATAGAAAAGATGAAAAAATGCCACTGCTATCACCAAACCTGAGAGGTTTACTGTTAACACCTCATGGGAACACACAATGTGGTTAAGAGTTGCAGACGTTTCTGTCACTCTAATCAATCTAATAAAATGTTAATGAAAATAACCAGAAAGATTTTAAGCTTTTTATTGACTCACTGTAAAACTTATTTTTTTTTTTTTTGGATGAGACAGAAAAAAACCTTAACATTGTGAACATTGACTTTGCATATTTTAAAGAACTACAAACCAAAGCAAACATCCAACATACTGGTTTTTGGTAAATAAAATTTAAACATTACATATTTACAAATCTACAACCATTCATTTAAAAAGTGCTGCTTGCAGACTAACAAAGTACCATTTTTAAATCCCAGTGAGATAATATCCAGAAATACCCCTCTCTATTATTATTACTTGCATCTCCCATTTGTTACACTAAGATTTTACGTGCAGGAATTTTCTCTTTCTTGGGATACAAATCATTTATTTTGCCAGTGGAAGTCAAATTCATCAGGCTGTAACTGTACCAACAGCAAACCTTCTCAAATGGGACACAGCAGTGTCAGAGAAACAGCACAATTTCTATTCACATTTCAGTATTTCATCTCCAATAATTATTCCAGTGGAACCATAAGTAAAGCAAAATATATATTGCACTGCAAATGTAAAACCTTTGTTTAAGGTATTGGACATAAGCATTATTTAGTACACAAAAGGAGAAAATTCAGTTCATACAAAATTTTAAATTGAAAATATGTCTCAAATATTTTATTTATTCATCTTTGCGGTATTGGAAAATATAGTCAAATTGCTTTTCTAATAAAGGACAGTGAGATTTGAAAACTGTTTCAACACTGAATTGTATGATGCTTAAAAATTATTGACCTCAGGATACATTTGGAACATTATGACTCGAATGAGGAAAATTTCCCACTTACAGTATGTTGCTATTCCAACTCTATTTTTATATATTTCTACAGTGGACTGACTTGCAACAGACTTTATAAAACAATTCATTAAGTATAATGATCTCACCTGATGAGCTACTACGTGAGAGAGTAATTGAAAAGCACACCCAAATGAACATTGGCAACGCTTTGGGAGAGCCACGCCGGGGACGCGGGAACGGAGGGATTTGTGTGAAGGCTGCACGGACAAGCCCGGCCCCAGTGCAGTGTCCACTCCCTGATGGTGCTGAGGGATATTGCAAAGAAGTCAAACTGGTTGGGTTTCTAAGTCTGGAGGCAGTTGGGAGTAGGCTGGAGGAAGGGCCACGTGGGACAGCGTTGCCCCCACGCCTGCACCGTGTCCTGGGGACGGGGGCTGGGCTCGGCTCTTCGGCCACCCCGGAACGGGAGTGGGAAGCTGGGTCATAGCTCAGCCCCTCTAACACCCCACAGCAGCTCTGGAAAAAGCACTTGCTCTCTCTCCTTTCATGGCTTGAAGGTCCTATAGAACAGTGGCTGCCCCAGTGGCAAATGGGAAACAGAACTGCAGGGAGCTGGGAACACGACCTTGCCCACAGCAGACCCAGCTAGGAGCTTAAGTACAGCAACTACTGGAGGCAAGATTTCCATGGTAATGCAGCATTCCTACTGTACAGAGCAGAGCAGCCATGCACACTAAGGGGTACTTACAGGGAATGTGTTCAAAAATAGCCTGGTTATTTCACCATAGTTCAGAGGAATGAAGAGGGTATCTCTACCGTGTACCTGGGTGAAAAAAATGGGAGCTCCATTTCATGCACAAGGATACTGTACAAGCGTGGCAGTACAAAAGAGCATCACAAATTGTTAAAATAAATTAAATGTGAAAGATGTTGTAAGTGTAGCGTTGCTAGCTCCACCTCAGGTAGGGGGATACTTTCCAAAAGGTCAGCTACATAATTAGCAGCATGTTAGAGAAGAGGCATTACCCAATGGGAGCTGTATCCAAGACTACATCCTACAATTAGCATCAGCACATACCTGCAGCTGTACACATTTTAAATCCTTTCTTCTCAGGCCAGCTTCTTCTTACAACTTTACAGAGGTCTGGGAGGAGGTTACAGAGCTTCATAGCAGCATTACTTTGCATTTAAGCCTCTAAGGCGTGCTCTATTTCACTTAATAAAGTAAATGTGAGCTTTAAAGTTTATCACCTTTCTGCCTAACTAAATATTGCTGGTTTATTATACTTGCAAACTAAAGCTGTTTTTAAAAACAACATCAACTGGTAGGCAGACTGCGATATAAAATCTAATGTAACAGTTGAATATTTGGAAGTATTATAACAGCAATAACTAAAAGAAATTAGAAGTGGAAAATCATTAAGATTACTTCAAATAAAGCTATTTGTTAAAGCATGATTAAAATTTGTTTAGGGTGTTTTAGACAGTTCCATGTCTGTTTTCCCACCTCCACGCAAGACTTCTGATATTTTCCCTGTAGCCTGCCTTCTGGTGAGGAGTTGCTATGTGACTGAGAGCACAGAACATTTTTTAAATGTCTAGAACAAGAAAACATGAGGCAAAAGCCATGACTCCACCACAAGGACTGATATAGCAGTTTTCTTCAGAGAAAAAAAAAAGTTGTTTTGCCTGTGAAATAGAGACTGAACATTCCAAGTATGTTTAACTAAGCACAATATGCCCCAATAAGTTACATTCCCTAGAATTCCCTGTAGCAAGTTTGTTGGATGTACTTGAGATAGAAGCTTTGGATGGGCATTCTGTGGTGTTGAACTGAGTGTTTCAAACAGAACCACCGAGACTCTGAGCACTGCATGTTCATGGAGAACTCACTGCAGGCTGGCATTTGCTCCCTGTCACATCTGGAACGAGGCCACACTAACAAATGCCAACAGCTGAGATGGGCTGATTCCATAACAAAATCCATAGGACTCTTCAATGTGCTTTCCCTTTCCTAGGGAGTGGGGAGGGAACACGAGAGGAAGAAGAGGTTTCTACACAAGTGTTTTACAGAGACATCAGTGTATTCATTAGAGTTTTGCAAAATTTACCATACCTTCCTTCTGATTGCTGTGGTAACAATGTTTTCCAAGTGTGCATGAGAGAAATCCTGGATCTCCAGTACTGTCTAGGTGAAGGTTAACATTTTCTATTCTGCTTTAAAAACAAACCACTCTTCAAAAAGTAACTGGACAAGTTACTATAAATAGCAGTGTACTGCAAAAAAAATAAGCACTGTATTGCTTCTGCAGCAAGTCCATTTAAAATTCACTCCAGTAATTTAAAAAAATTAAAAAAATATCAACTTACTATAAACAATTTAAAATATGTATAATACAACTTTGTATGCTCTTCATAACATCATGAATATTCTATGTAAACAATAGATTCTGAAGAATTTCCTTCGCTCACATTAGTTTCAGTGCATTGTTTCTGTCCACCTGCTACTCAATTTTTTTTATTTTTTTTTTAAGGGAGCTGTAATATGTTGTCCCAATCAGTCAGAGAACTGATTTTCTTTAGAACCTGCCTCTCCACACACCGATTTGCAGAAAGGACAAGGGACAGGGAAATAATATTTGGCCCATTTTGCTCTCTGTCCATCTCCACGTCCGCAGCCAGGCCCAATTTCCCGAGGCCTCCTGCCACAGTCCGTCAACACTGAAGACTGAGCTGTTCCTTGTGACTGAAGTGGTTATTTTACACAGGGGATACGTCATAGATATATCACCTCTTTAGCCAGGTGTATTTAAAGATATGGTTCTCCAAAAATCTTTCTGCATTCCATCACTCCAGTGCTTGGTGGTCTATCGCAGTTGTGAGTGCTCTTCACTTGATTAGCGGTGAGACGGTCATAGGCCATCTTGTACTCTCTGTCAAAAGCATCTGCAGGCAGGGAAAAACAACTTTTAGAAGCCAAGCTCAAAAACATCACCCAAATGCCACGACAGCTGCATTTATCAGCACAAAATTATCTGGAAAGTCCTTTTTATTTGGCACTCAGCACAGAGTGGCACGCATCTAATCTACAGATTATTTTTTTGCTGGAAGCTGAACAACTAAGTTTGCATAAATTCATCATCTGTGCTCATTTGAGTAGTTGGCAGAACTCACCTATATCAATGTTATCTCTTCCCAGGGCAACAAGTGAAAGAAACAGTATTTCTCTGTAAAGGCTCCTGAAATGGTAAAAAAAATTCCAATTTGTCTACTGCACTGATACAGCACAAACCAATCTCTATTAAAATAGATTGAAGCATTTAAAGACAACTTATTAAAAAGAGAAATTTTGAACATAATTCCTGGTTGTGTCTCTAAAATATTATAATTTCTGAGCTCTGGAGAATGTCCTGGATTCCTCACCCATGGTAGGTCCCCTGGAAGTTGCACCAAGTGCATGCAGAGAGGAACATGCACTTAAACACTCAACCAAATTCCACAAAATGTCACCAGGCAAGGAATTTGCTTTTCTGCATTTTCACATTAGCTTGAAAAGGCAGGCAGACAAGCAAATAAACACCTTGTCAATGCTCCAGCTGTTGACAAGCCTGTTGTATATCCTAGTATAAATCAGTAAATCCAGACAAGAAATGAAAATTCACAGGAATTAATTTTCACCAATTCCACTGCTAATGGAAAAAAACTCTGCCTGAATATAAGACATAACCTCTCTTAGCTCCTTTTCTGTCCTCTACCAAAGACTTAAAAACAAACCTTAAATCTACCCATAAACCCCAGAAACAAGTGTAGGGTATTTATTTTAAAACACCTACTAATTTATAAATAACATTCAATACCAAAATATACACAATCCCTAGTTCCCATTGTTCAGAGGTAAGAAAAAGAGGTGGCTGTAAAGGGGAGGGGGAGAGGAAAAAAGAAAAAAAAAAAAGGAGAAACTAAGTTTGTGAAAGTTACCATAAAAAAATTACCAGAGTGATAAATTTGAAAACACTGGTGAAAAACAGTGCTTTTTTTCTTTTAAAAACACACTAGGAAAATATAATTCACATTAATAAGCTGGTTGTTGCCCAACTCTGCTCCAGCTAGGCACACTGATGGTCTTACCTCTGTCTTTTAATATGTGGCCACTTGTTGAGCCTCTCCAGTATCTGACTCATTGGTCCATACACATCATTCATCTTAATGCTTTTCACCATACTCCTCAAGAGCTCCTGGTTAAAGGAGTCATCATCCTTTTGCAATAACTGGACCATTGGGTACTTCTGGGCTGAAAAACATTAGAAAGGCTGTAAGAATAAATAGAGTCTTTGTGTAGCAAGTACAGAGGTGTTAAGAAACCAGAAACTGTGAAAACATTGACATCTATGGAGTGAACAAATCAAGTCAAAAAATTATCAATGTAGAACACAAAGCACATAAGAAAACTCAACAGATGCAATGGGCCATGAGCTATTTTCAGGTGTGTGATCCAAGACCAGCAACAAAACTTGAGTAAGCAAATTCTCAAAATAAGAACATGAGCTAAGTGGATGAACGGCATCAATGAAACGTATTCCCTCTCATTCCTCCCACCCCAGTGAAGAAAAAGCCACTGGCAATACCAGTCAATGATTTGACACAGAAATGCTGGAAAACTAAAACTTCTTCAAGCAGTTTACTGCTAAGCACAGAACCAACCTCCCTCCCAAAAAAAAGTCACCCAAACTGAGAATAGCAACACCAAACTTAACACTCACTCTCAAACAAAAGAGTGCGATTTTGACCTGCAAGACAAAAAGCAGTATGATCAAAAATTGGTATTGTAGCTCGTGTGAATTATCCACAAAGACATCTTATCTCAACACACATGCTTCAGTTGCTCAGAATGAGAATTGTTCTTAAAAATACCACCAAAATCCACAAGAAAGAAAACTTACTCTGAGCATTCCACAGAATATACAGAGGCTGCCTCGGATCCTGATGCAATTTCATATTGTCCCATAGCATCTGAATAAGAACATATTTACTGTCCTCTGACATGCAATTCCGTGGAATCTGAGCAGGAGAATGCACAAAGGCATTTTATTACAAAGTCATGACAAAGGAGTTCTGTATTTAACATGTATCTTCACATCTCTAGGTCTTCATGGTAGAAAGCTTTGCTATTAAAACTACATTCAGAAAGCTCAATCTGAACGAGATCAGTGACATGGCCAGTGAGTGTTTTGCCTATTTTCTACAGTCCTAAAATCTAAACTTCTTCCTTCTACTGCTTAGCTACTCAAATAGCAACAAAACTGACTAGCAACTTTATCCTCCTTGAAACTGAGGATCACAAATTGCAGTGGGATGAGTAAGAGCTAAACACTGGCCCCCCACAAGGACTGCTGAGCACATGTTCCAGAGTTTTAAATATCTTCCCTCAGCTGACACATTCTTCACCAAGTCAAGACTGGGCTCAGCATAATGCAAGACACATTTCTAAGTTACTGAATCATGTACTGATTTCCTATATGGAAAAACAACCATTTCTCACATGTCAGTGTTTCCTATCAGATCCCATACCTTGGAGTTCTTATTGCAGTGCTCAGAAGAAAGTATTAATCCTGGTAAGTTGCTGGGCAAGTCCAAGCGCCTGAAATACCACACCAAATTCCAGAACACGATGGGATGATGATCTACAAAGTCTGCCACTGTTATGGCATGATCCCCTTCATTTTCAAGTAAGCTTTCAAGCTCTTTCCATACCACGAGAGGACTGAGGTAAGGAACTGTTATAGGATCAGGACTGGGCAAGCGCCACTCCAGGCCCAAGGGATCCTGCAGAGAAAAAACACCATGAATTGTAACTAATCTAATGAATGTAACTGTCTTTACAAGGCCTTATAAATGCTTTTGTTCCTATTGACACACATTAACATCTAAAAGGTACAACTAGCACTAGTTTAAATAATACAACCTAGCATTTACTGTAATTTAGGAAGGTTAATGCTGTTACACATATCTCTAATCGAGTGCAAACATGAACAAATGACTTTTAAAGTAGAAAAACTACACACTGTTGGTCCTTGCAAAGTAGCAGGCAGGCTACCAGTAGGAATGATATGGCTGATCTTCTGGTTTTCCTTCTCATCTTCTTCCAAGGGACCAAAAGTACTGATGCTCCTTGCTACAGGGTGACTTGTACATTCTGACCCAGAGGCATTTTGTCTTCTTCCTGAGGGTATCTGGATACTTCTGGCATAAACATTGTCATGCTGCTTAGGTTTGCTAGAGGAGAGGAGAAAAAGAAGAAAAAAGAATCTCAGCTTTTTGTTTTACTCTGAGTGCTCCAACATGTACACAGACAGAAATAAACTGGAAATAATGGACCTGACAGTTTGAATTCTGCCCTGTCAGTCACCACACTCATTCATGTTACAGTGCAAGATTTATTCCCCCTTGCACTGATGACGAACACAAACATCCTCAAAAGAGTTCATAAAACTTGCAGAGTTACAAATACCAACATGAATTTTTATATTAGGGATGAAATGGTGCATATCAGGCAGAGAAGGCATGGTGTGGGCAGCTGAGAGATAAGGGAGAGGCAGCAGAGATCCTGTCTTAAATCAATCTCTCCTCTTCAAAGAATATAATCTAAATTTATTTCAGCTGATTAAAATACATGCATATGCACAGAGAAGCTGAGGAATTTCTAGGCAGGAAATGCATGTTTACCTATTTGAATTGATATCCTCTTGGACAGACATCAGGGATGTAGTGAGGCCAACAGTGGCTGTGGTGTTACAGGACTTCCCACTCTGATTGGAGAAAAGGGATGGGAACTGCATATTTTCTGTAGAAGGGCTGGACTTGAGAAAATACCTGCAGGGAAAGCAAAAGCTTAACATTATCCAAAATAAAAAAAACAAACCCAAAACCTAAATCCCAAACAAAAAGCACTTCCCAGTATCAATATTTAAAACTGAGGAAAATCCAAACGTCATTCTTACCGTCCAGGCCGCCGAAGATCTCGGATTTCTATGCTTAAAAAAGGCAGAAATAAGTTGCCACAGAAGGGACACGTGGTATTGAGATTGGAATCATCTGCTGTCCAGCCTGCCATGATTTCTTCATCGTGAACCAAGCAGTCACAAGTCCGACACCGAGAACAGCTCGAGATCAGCACCTGCACAGGGCAGGAACAGAACCCACTAGAACATGTTCCCAAAGCTACTTCTGTGTCACAAAGCACTTAAAACTACAGCCCAAATCTTTGCCCTCTGATGAATATCCCCCCCTCTTGCATACAAGTGAATCCTCTTACTGCTTCTCAAATGAAAATCAACCAGCTTTTTAATAATATTTCTATTAACAATGTTATCTGTCATCTGCAAGCATAAAAGGAATATTTATGTGGCTACATAAATTATCATTAGAATTTAAATATACTTTTGTAGTGACTGTCAGTGCTAGAGAAATGGGGAAAAAAAGATGCAAATGAACAGTTATTAACTTAAATCCAGGGGTGAGGGGAGGAAAAGCAAAGATAATAATGAAGAGCCACCCAAACCAGCCTAACAGTGAAAAGAAAAATGATCTTACTACAAGGTACACCAAGAAATAGGAAGTTCTCTCCTCTGTATTTTTAAACATCCAGTGCTACTTCTGACTTGGTATTTTCACTTAGAACAATTTTATCTCCACAAGGGATTTAGATGCCTGAATTCAATTGCATCCAATAGCAAACTCTTGAGAACTGAAGCTTTAAGGACCAAAAGATGTGACTGAAATAAAACCTTCCTAGAGCAGGATTTGAAATGAAATCTACTTTGTGACAGAAATATCCATCTGTCTTTCAGTGTTTTAGTTTGAAGCTTTGAACTTTACCAGAGCTACAGAAAATATTTAAAGACAAATGCTCTAAGTCCATCAATGAAATCAGTAAATCATCCTGTACCTCCATGGCATAGTTCTGGAACACACTGGTACTGCTGGTGCTGCAGGAAGACACCAACTCTGATTTGTCAGGTAAAGGGAATTTAGAAAGAGAACCTGTTCACAGAAAAAACCCAAAGTACAAGTTATTCAGAAAATGCATTTTTAACACCCTGTTCTTCTGCTCAAACAATACTGCAGTTATAATAAAATGTGTGATGGAAGATGCAACAAATGAGATACACTGGTACAGAACTGTGGAGTGTGAGGCTGCCATCTGCCCAGCACCAAGCAAGGCAAAAATAAAAGCTACCAACAAACAATTTCCATATGTTTACTTTTCTTTGTTAACAACAGTTGGTAGCATGGAAACAAATTTTAAGTAATTCACAGCCACACCTTCTCTGTGGACAAAAACTAGGGAAGGACAAGAGGTGCTGTTTGTACCCCAAATGACATCAGAAAGTGATACAAAGGTCATGACCAATTATCCAGCACAAATTAGGAAAAAAAAATCTACAGTCTGTCTGATAATCAACTTTAACAATTGGCATCTAGAAAATTATAACAGATTTTTAAAAAGTATTTTTACTACTTTCAGAAAATAGAACCAGACCAATGGAGTTACCATTAAAATGTTTTTATGGATGTTTTCTGGAGCTGTACAACTTGCACAAATAATGTGTTTACACAAATACTCAAGGACTCAAAGGGTTTTTTGTTTGAGTAAGAGTTTTCAAGTAGTAAAATAAAAAATTACTCCTTCCACAAAAAACACTAATGACTAGGGTGATCCTAAACTGACAATTATGAAAGAAGAGCTTTTAAAACTGGAATGTTTTTGCTCAGACTGATGAATGCCATGCAAAAGCTGTCTCTTACCACATTGGTCAAATTGCTTAGCTGAGCTATCATGGGAAGCTGAGCTTTCCAGGCTTGTTTTGCTGATGCTAATTCCCTTGATTTCTGATGTGGTGTTCTCCTGAGGAGAAGCACTTTCAAAATCATTGCAGACATCCTCATCAGTGAGAGAAGTAGATTCTGAGTCCAGAGCTCCAAGAGATGAAACACTTGCTCGGTCTGAATTTTGATCCTGAGAAGAGAAAAGAAGGTCCAGTGAGAAAATGAAAAAAAAAAAAAAAAAAAAAGAGGGCAGCCTTTTTGTCTCAGTAAATTCCAGGCATGACCTTCCCTCCTTGGAGGATCACAGATCTGTGTTCAGAACTGATGCAAGACAAGGCAAGTCCCACTCTGGGTTGAACAGCTACACCAGGATTCTTTTTTAGATTCCCCTAACAAAAAAAAATTAAGTGAAATCATAACCATTTTACTCCTATAACTTTTTCACTCCATTGCTACAAGAATTACCAGCAGCTGTAGGAATACATTAGGATGGACAAAGCAAGTGTCTCTTCATTCCCAAGGACTGGGAACAAAAGTAGCTTTGGTTTGAATTGGTAGCAGCAAACAACATTCTAGCAAATGACCTCAGATCAAAACTAGCTTTAAATTATTTTGGCAACCAATACAACCCAATTTCCCCTTACTCATAAAGGCAATAAAGACTTCAAACCAGTATTTGTTTCTTGAAGTGTTTCTTCTTTAGGTTAAAAAGGGAAGCCAGAGCAGTCTTTGTTCTGTCAATACACTACGTTCTCCCATTAAATACATTCAGAACCCAAGCTAGACTAAAATTTTATTCAGAATACTAAAATTAGAGTTCTGGTATATCAAATATGATTAAAAAAACTTAATGCACATAGTCTACAATGACACATCACACAAGGAATTCATCAGACGTGAGTCAGTAATTAAACCCTTACAAAGTTTTTTTTTTCCTTAATTTATAGATTCTTAATGAACATTTACCTTTGCAGATGCAGCATACATTGCAAATTTGGAGTACCACTTGCTTGCTTTCTCTGCAACCCCTTTTCCAGCAGAGAACATGCTGCTTTTCAGAACATCAAACTTGGGAGTCAGCAGCGTGTCCAGGTTGAACGATGGTGATGACACGAGTGTCAGTGCACTGCTTGTGTCCTGCTCCTTGGCTGGGCTGTTTGGGGAATAAGCTGGGGAAGACCAAAGTCTGTCCCTTGGCCTTTCCTCATTTTTTGTGTGGTAGCTCTTGGATTTGGTCAGACTGGGTGGCCTTGGGGAGTTTGGGGGAAGGCTGGACCTCCTACAAGGCTGGATGATGGTTGGGCTCCTTTTATTTGCATTTCTATCATCAAATGGTTTTTGCAGCTCAATGCTGGGGGCACGACTGGACAAAGGGCTGCTCATGTTGTTCATGTACATGACTATTTCTTCAGCTAAATCTCTTCTTGCAGATGGAGTAGAAACACTTCTGTCATCATCCTCCTCTTCCTCCTCTTTCTGCTGCTCTGTCTCAGCAACCAGCAGAGACAACGGATCAAATCCAGTTTCAACATCTGTTTTTTCAACTGGCTTTACTGGAAAGCTGCTCTTTCTTTGCAACCTTTTAGATTTTTCACTGGAAGTTTTCACTGCAGTAGGTGTTTCAGGTTCTGCATCCAAATCTTCCAGATCAAAGATAACAGGAGACTCTGTTTTATCTGTAAAACTGCAATCAAAGGCTGCATCCTCATCACTGGATTCTTTCTCCAGGCTTTCTCTCTTCGACTCTAAAGAGGAAGATCTGATATTAAGAGTTTTTGGCCTTATGCTTTTCTGTAACGCACTGGATAGAATTTTGGCATCAGCTCCCAGTTTTTCAACGATTTCCCCAGGGTTTGCTTCCTGGTTGATTCTGTTTATCATGAGTCCCACCAAGCCATCTCCACTCAGGTTCCGGCTCCTGCTTTCCCACGGCATCTCCCTTAAGTCAGCTTCCACTGCACTTTTATGTCTTTTCCTTAAGGATTTACTTTTTATAACCTCTGCTTCATTGGCATCCTCAAAAGATGATGTAAACAGCAATCCTACTGAACTCTCTGAAAAACAATTGGAACAAGGTGCTTTATTTGTTGCTGTACAAGAAAACTAAACAAAAGTACAAAAGAATGCAAATTTGTCTCACCTTTCAAGCATTTTACAACACAGAGATGGAATTCACTGTGTTGTGCTAGAGGCTGAAACACTGAGCTGATTATGGTCATAACTTTTAGGAAGGGACAGGCAAAAAAAACACTTAAAAGGGGGTAAAACCATACAACCAAAAGAGCATTTTGAGAGATATCATCAAGTCTCAGCTGTATTTACTTCCCTCTTTTGGAGACAATGCTACTAGGTTTGAAAGCTAAGGATAGCACAGGTATCGAGGAAATTGCAAAAAAAGCATCACTTTCTAATTAATGATCTAGAAACGGAGCCAACAAAAGGAATTATTGTCAGAGAAATCTCCATTGTTTTGCCAGAGCATAAAGATGCAGACTTTAAAGTACATTACAATATTTCAAGTATTACAATAATCAGATCTGACATTTCTAAAGACTCATGAAATGTCTGAAACTGTCTTTTTAATTTTACTGCACAGAACCTCCTTGTCCATCCTGAAGGAATCAATTTACTTGCTGGAGATTATAAGAAAAAAACTCAAAGAGTTTGGTGTTTTGTAAGCAGATGTTAACTACAGCAAAAAAAGATAGAACAAGCAAGAAGAAAAAATCTGGAAATGCAGAATATTCCCATGCATCTTCCTGACACAGCATATGCTGACTCCAACCTAAACTCCCTCCCCCACCTTCCATCAGCCACTGCTATTACAGCAATAAAATAGTGCAAGTTCAGTGAACAACAGAATTTAGGAACACTACTCAGAACTCATTAGTAACAAATTAGAGAGAGCTGTGTTTTCCCTGCACTCACCCCTGCTCCCCTCGGCCACGGTATTGTCAACGGTGCCGTTGAGCCGCACGATGCTGGAAGTGGCTTTGTCATTCCTGGAGTTCTGGTAATTCAGTTTGGGCAGGCAGTCCCCACTCCCCTTTGTGCTCTCCACTTCAGACACTGCAGACAGAAAAGGACAGAGTTTTGTAGAATCCAAGGAACACCCCCTTAAATCTCAAGTCCCCATTACCTACTGGACGCCTCACGCAGGATTAAGTGTCACCTTAATTAAGTGACACCTTGTTGCACCCATCCCATGAGGCACAGGCTGATACCTGTCTGGACAGAGGTTTTTACTATGGAAATTTAACTCCAAGCATTACATCTGGAATGTTCCAGAAGCCAGAAACTCCATAGGCTTCTCGACACAGAGCCCAAAAATCATTCCAAAATATGTGGTGGATGTGAAGATTAAGACCACCCTTGAAGATTAAGACCACCCTTGCTCACTTGCATAGAAGAGGTGTAAGAGTATTTTTCTCCTGCCTTTGCAAGAGCTCAGCTTCACAGAGATCTCATTTCCCCCAAGACTACACAGGAGAAATGAAGTAAATGTGAATATTCATATTCAGGTGATTACCCAAAATAGAGAATTACTTCTGTAAGGAATTTCAGGCAACTTTAATATTATCAAGTTGTTTTCAAAAGTGCAAAATGTTTTAGCACCTCATATTATTATAGAGAGGCACATTTGTCTTAAGTATGGTCAAAAGTAATAAATTAGGCAGAATTCATTTTCTGCATCCTCAAATGCTTTATTAAACATAAATAACTTGGTCTGTAATCTTACATGTATGCTCTCATGATCATGGGCAAGACAACTTTTGAAGAAAATTGAAGAAAAAAATACTAGTGCTGGAAGGAAGGTTGTGGTGAAAACACTGAAGCAACTTACCTAATTCCACATTTTCTCAGACTTTTATATCACTTGACAATGGGATAGTTAACCCAAATAGTAGGAGAAAGCCCACTGAAAATTTTAAACAATTATATTATTAGGGGAACATTTACTAAGAAGGGTATTTTCCATGAATATACATGGGAATCTGTAGTGCTTATACAATTTTACTTCACAATCTGATCTTGTATGTTCTTGCACAAAGCTGATGCTGCTCAACTGCAGTTGAAGGAAACAAGAGCAGCAGATGCAAAACCTGAAGAAAAAGCCCATCCCATTCTGATGCATCTCCCAAACTGAGAATTCCATGGAGCTGGGGAATTTAGACCTCTCAGACTTGCAAAATTTCAGCTGCTCTCCTCTGACAAGATTTATAAAGAAACCAGACTGGTAGAAAAGGCTTTTCTGTAGATTATGCCTATGAGGCAATTTCATTTTTTTAAAAGACAAAAACATTAGGCTATAATTATCATTAAGCCTTTATGCTCCCATTATCACTTATTTGAAACAGAGAGAAAAAAGAACTGTAATTTTCCAAATGAAACCATTAGACATCCAGAAAATTATACTTAGAGAAAGAACTTCAGGCATAAACTGGCATTATCACACACACTCACTGTGAGGAATCAGCTGTCCCACTTAGCTTTTGCTGGAATCCTTATTTATCCCCAATGAACCAGATATCTGTGCTCACAAGATACGTACAAGAACTGGAGTCACTCTCTCTCTTGTCCTCCTTTTGTTCTTGGATGTCTTGGAGACAAGTTCTCCCTTGCTTGGCTTCTTCTTTGAGTGATGTGTTGTTGGCAGTGTCTGAAAGTCCCCCTATCAGTGCAGGGCAACATCAGAATAAAGACAGTTATGGTTTTTAATAGTGTGACATTGTTCAGGGGAATAAATTGAATACCAGTAGTAATTCAAAGGCCTCTTATCAAGAACATTCCAATTAACAGTGAACATTTTACCACCAAAAAAAAAAAAAAAAGGAGCAAAGAGGATTGGCTTATTATAGTATAAACATTGAAGTGATGCTTTAGAGGATGAAATTAAAAGGGGTAATGGGCAACATTTCTTTTTAAATACTAAACTAAAGCACTGTTGGACTTCAATTCTGCTGCCTGGTTTATTTGATCAAAAGGTCACATCTTGTCAAGAACTCCAAGGGGCATCTAATCATAGTTTCATTTTAGGGTAAAATGTTTCTCAGAAAGATTAACGTTAGCAGAAATGTTAATGCATGTGATTCCCCTGGTTTTACTCTAGAAAGTAAAAGAAATTAAACAATGCAGTGGCAAACATGAGTTTGTCTGCAAAACTAGATTAAAATAAAAACAACCAACATCACCCCAAAACCCTCTGCAAACATTCAAGCCACTTTTCTGGTCATTCTCAAGCCAAGGTGTAATTAATAGTCTCTCTCCAGGATCAAGAGGGTCCAACATAATTGAAAGTTTCTTTTCCTCTTTTCTCTGAAGAGGCTGCACTGAATGGCTACAGACAAGGTAAAAACCTTGTTGCTATGGTAAAGATAAGAAAATATTCTGGAATTTATGGGAGTTTTTTTTGGATTTCCTGAGGTGTTAGCACACATTCCAGCTACGAGGTTTCATGCAAAGTAATCTTGAAAGTCAGAAGATGTCAAAAGCAAATGCTATTTAATTATATAAGTGACAGTTATTTCATTAAGGATTATTTACACTTCCTTAGTTTATGTGGTCTGAGTTGCAACCAACATTGCTAAGCTCTTGTACAGTGTTTTGCATGGCTGGCTTTCAATAAAGTGCTTTATCAGGAAGCTCAGCCCCATGAAGAACAGGCAGAAATAAAGCAAAATTGTTCAAGGCCATCCATAAGGTTAATGATAGAGCCAGAAGTAGGACTGGAGTCTCTGGGGTCCAGAGAAATAATCCAGCCATAAGGCCATCATATATGTTCTGTTTGTCAGGGCAAAGATTTATTTGTACACATTTGGAATCACAGAACAGCCCTGCCTGGAAGGACTTTGAAAGTTGAGTCAGATGCCCTACATACATTTATAAAAGTGTGTTGTAAAGGTCTTCCAAGGTCAGCCTGAACTAAACTAAACTGCATTGCTTCACTGCATTTACAATGTACTATCATGCTTTACTACCAGGAAGCTATAAATACCATGGAAAGTAGTACCTTTAAAAAATATCAATTACAGGCATGGCCATATGACCATTTGATGTTCACATTATCTAAATCTTTACTGGAAAAAAAAAAGGAAAGAAACCTCTAAATTTAAAGCCTCACATATTTTACTTATAGTCTAGATAAAAACAAACATGATCACTGCAGGTATTATGCAGAACTTGCAATCAGTACTGCAAACTCAAGGACTAATTCCAGTTGCCTCTTAGCTAATACAAAAAAAGGGGAAAATAAAAGAAGGCAAAGCTGGACAAAAGTTTCTGCCAATTATAAGACTGGTTATTGGATGAACAAGGATAATTTCAGGTTCATATTTTGTCTCCATTTGTCTCACAAATAGCTGATACAATAAATGAATAGCAAACTGTTTCAGATTGAAAGGCAAGAACAAGACACCGCTTTTTAAAAATTTTGCAAGATCTATTCAGTTTTTACCTCTAAAACAGTTTTATTGAACTCACGAAAGAAAGACTTTGGAAGTAACTTCCTCATCAGCATGAAAATATAAAAAAAAAAAAAAAAGGAGTGAATACTCTACCAGGAGCAGATGTATGTGCAGTGCTTGCTGGAAGCTTTTTCAATGCTTTTTTAAACTGTGCTATTCCTAAGACAACGTTTCTTATTTTCATCCAGAGGAAATAGCCACCTCGATTGCTTGAAGGCCAGGTGCTTTCCAAAACAGCCTATTTTGGAAATATCAGAATCAAGTAGTCATCTTCAGGAACAGTCAAGTGTGAAAACAGTTGCTTAAATTTCAGCCTGAGTTACATTAGCAATAATACAGTAGGTTTCTAAACCTACAAAACCCACAAAACGATTCTGTTTCGTGTTTCTTCGACTTCCAAGAAGCGACAGAACCCCACCTGACCCGCCCTGTTATTTTTCTCCCTTCTATTTGCCTGGATAAAAATGCATTTTTGTCCCTCCCCATCCTCTTTAAAACATACCTTGTTGTAGTAGCCATAGGTGATGGCATTGGGGTCGATGCCAGCCTTCTGCATCTCGAAGAGCACCCTGACTGCCAGCACGGGCTGCCCGTACTGCCCGCACAGCTGCATCAGCACCCTGTAGCACACCTGCAAACACACACCAGTGAGCCCTGGCCCCACCCTCACACCCACGGCCTCCTGCTGACCTTGGGGGTTGTTTTACCTCGTCAGGTGGGTCTATTTTTTTGGTGTGCATTTTCTGTAGCACGTCATAGGCAGTTCTCAGAGCCCTGACTTTGGAGTGGCAGACTTTCACGTAGGCGGGGAGGCAGATGAACCAAAGGCCGTAGCAGTGACGGAGCAAACACCTGGACCACATCTGGGGGATGGAGGAGTACTTCTTTGCAATTTTGTGGGCAGATTTAATTTCCTGGAAAGAAACACAGAGGTTAGTTGTTTGTGGTTTTTATCTACTATGTGTTAAAAATTGAACATGTAACGTTATATCTATGGAAACTGCAACAGTAATATTAAAGATAGGATAAAGTGGGAAGGAATATGAAAGTGGTGAGAGTGATACCAAAAGACTGCAATATTCCACTGCTAAAACCTTGCATTTCTTTAAATCTCTATTACTCTGAAAGTTAGAGTCCCTCAAAGCCCTGGGCAGTGAAAAGCAATCAAAAAATTCATGCAGAACATAGTGAAGAGAGGGGAAGGGACAGGGACAGCACAGCAAGCAACAACTTTTACAAGGGGGCCTTGTAGGATATGGTGTGGGGAAGAAGCACATCAAAGAACAATTAACACAGTGCCCCTACAGTCACCAGATCAGTAAGAACTGAAAAACCATCAGGCTGCAGCCACTGCCAGTGAGGCTTTACAGCCAAACCCAAGCTGTCCCCTTCCAAGGCACCTCACACGCCAAGAACACCAGCAAGTACCTGTTTAGTTCTTCTGAACATGGGTGATGGGCTGTTGGGGCTACTGGCTTTTGAGGACAGTTTGTTATTCGGTGCTGTGAGAAATCCTTCAGGCCGTTCAAACAATTCTAGCTTTAATACTGGAAATCCATTATAGCTGTAAGAGAAATGTGTCAATTCTGGTAAGTCAGCTCCAAAGCAAACATGTCACGTAATAGCAAAGAAAATCAACTATACACTTGCACCCCAGGCTTCCCAGGAAATAAACACAAAAGCAAACGTTTAATGACATTGCTGATGAAGTGGGTCACTAATCCCTCAGCATGAGTTCATACACCTGCACAAACAGTCTCTACCTGCTATTCAGGTAAGCAACTTAAACTGATAAGTGTATTTACTGTCATAGCATTTTCTTCAATTAATGTGTCAAATGCATTAGTATTGATTCTAGTTAATAAAAGAAAATAATCTGTGTGGCTTTGTCCCTAGTGAGCATCGTATGACTGAGGGTTATGAAAATCAATAGGAACAATATTGAACTAACTAAAAGATTAAATCAGATTAGATATAAAAATATTTCTCAGAATTAATGAAGAAACCAAACTCATCTGACATAATCACTAAATTAGTAACACTAGTTTTCAGTGATTCTTTCACACGTACTCTGTCTTCCCAAAGAGTGTTTGCAGTTTGTATCATTATCAGTAACAGCAGCAGGGTAACAGACTGGGTCCACTGATCTCAGCTTTAGGCTTAAAAGGTGTCAACAGCCAGCACAATGTAATGTGATCACTGCCAGCTTTGGTATTATTGCTTCTGTGTGTACATAGAAATTAAAACCTTGTTTTAATTAAATTTGTACACAAAATCAAAACCTCAAAAGAACTGCATGACAGCCCTTTCACACACACTTTTTACTTGAGCAACATAAAGGGACAGGAAAAATCTGTACTTCCTGACTCTCCCAAGAACCTAGAAATTAAACTCTACAAGCTGTTAGGATTTTGGCTGGCATCCTGCTGTGTCCTCAGGCTACCTGTATTGCAGAGGGTGCTCTTCCCCGTTTGGCAGATGAGGGATCTCAGGGGGTGTTATGAAAACTGTGTGCTCACTCTTGTAGGACTCATCCAGCTCTATAAGTCGTGTTTCCCCAGTTTTGTCCATATCTACCTGGAGGAGGAAGTTACAAGAAAAAGCAGTTACCAGGGGCATTGTATTTTCTGCTGTGAACAGCTGTATGAGCAACAGGACAGAGTCTGCATTACCTTCAAAGAACAGCACCTTAAAATGCAAGGCCATCTTGCAAAGTTATAATGACAACAATAAGTGTTGTCTAAGTTTGGTTTTGTGAACTTCACCCCCAACCCAATAAATTTATTTTTGTGAACTTTCACACCAACCCAATAATCAGTGTTTAACAGTATGGTCTGAATTTTTTGTTTTCAGGTAAATACTTTAAGTAGTATGTAGAGATTAATCCTTCTGAACACAACAATTTCTAGAATTATTGTTTCCAACTGGAGCAGTAACTTGAAATTTATTTTTAAATATAAAAATAAGAGATATTTTCCCCCTCTAACCACAGAAAACAACACCAAGCTTTATCAAGTTGTCTGATGCATACAGAAGGTACTACCAGCACCATCCACAACTGCAGTCACTTACACAGCACTTAATGTCTTGATAGTTTGCAGAGACTGCAGAAATACTCATGCACTCCACGAGAATGCAATAGAAATGTGTGACCTCACTGAAGTTTAAGGGAGACAGGCATAGCTTTGTTTTTCTAATTTAAATTACTTAAACGGTTTAAATGGCAGCCAAACGACAGCCAAATGGTAGAATACTTCAAAGAAATGAATAAGCAACCTGTGGAACCCAAGAATGCATGTTTTTTATGCCTAAAGAGTTTGGCACCAGAGAGCTAATGTATAAAAAGAAGCATATTCCACAGTTCTCTCCCTCCAATGAGGTGCAAATATATCAAGTAGTTTCAGTAAAATTCTTGAATATTTAAAGTTTGATAAACATACAAAGAGGTGTCCTTAATTACACATTTTGCTGCATGAGACAGATGGAAAGCATTAGCAAATTGAAGCAGCCAAGTAGCAAGAACATATGGCTCCTGAGAAGCAGCAGTAAACGAAACCTTACTTGCAATTTAAATACTTCTAAGGATGTAAAAATCCCACAGCTACAAGTTTCAGCAGTGAAATATAATAAAGCCAGTAGCTTAAATGTGTGTCAAATTGAGGTAATTTTTGAATTCCTGGAAAAATGAAAACTTATGAGACAATTACACCGTATCTTTCAGTTGACAAAATGGGTAATCAATTACAATCTGCTGCTGCTGTCTAGGACCAAATCACACAGAAGAGATTACTCTTCATCCTAAACTATTCTCACATATTACTCAAGGCAGGGCTTACTTGATGTTTTATAGATAACTAATTTCACAGTACATAAAATTTGTCTCAAGCCAGTAGTCTGTAACTACCCACAGAAAAGCACTGTATCACCTTTCAACTCATGACATCACTCTCTGATCCAAAACCCTGTCAGGTTCACCTAGTAAAAGATTAAAATATAAATATTGGCTTTACTGGAACAATTCAGTTTTGATCTCTGGTCCTGGCTACAGCTCTAGTTGGTATAGCAGTCCTTGATATAATTCCATATTTTGACTCTGTTACCGGTAAGAACAGCATCAGAAATAAGGAGAAATCAAGGAGGAGAAGCAGGAAAGAGATGAGGTAAATATATCATTGTGCAAAGAAATCCTACACGGGAACCTGCTCCCTCATGCCAGTGAATATCCAGTTTCACAAGCAATTCTAAAGCCATAGCAAATCCTAAAAGCATTGCAATGCCAGTGCCTCAGTTTCCCCACTGTTACCCCTGGCACAGAAGTAGCTGTCCCATTAATAAACCTGAGTAAAACCCTCACTGCCAGTAATGGAAGTTGGAGAAGTGTACGTGCATTCTGGAAAATTTGTTCTCACCAAACTGTCATGAGCAATTTTATAGTGGAAAGAAGCTGTCCAGGGCATCAAGCAGCAAAATACCTGGCACTAGAACAGACAAGTCTCTGTTTCAGCTGTATAAATGGCTACTTAACCTTTTCTAAAAGGTGAAAGCTCCAACAGCTCCACAGATTATGTGCAGTCTCACAGTGACATCAGCAACCTAAGCGTGACTTTTTTGAAAGAGATGTCTGAGCTCCCAGACAAGATAACTTTAGTTCAGGGCATCAACTTCAGCACCCTCATAAACCATTTTATAGAATGAAATGCAACAGATAGAATTTGACACTTACACAGCCATTGCATTCTGAATAAACAACCTTTTTAACATCAGCCAGAGAATGAAACTGCAGCACAGAGGAAACCAAGTGCTGCTCAGCAGTTCAATCACTGGGCTCTATTTCTGTCTAGGACAGCTCCTGTTTCATGCACAAACTGGCACATGGCAAAGCAAGCACTACATGTTGAAAGGGCTATGGGATTGACTCAACATTACAGAAATGTTTGTAATTAATTCAATTTACAAGCCATGAATACCTGCAAGTCATGCTATAGAACTGGGAAGCAGAGTTTTGAAAAGTGTTACTAATGAAATACTGAGACTAGCAAAAGCTACAAAGAGCACTAAATATCATTATACCATGCTTTTATATTTCTCTCAAACTTCACTGTTTTCAGACTTCTTTTCAAAACAGCTCCTTTTAGCTCTTCTGCTCTTCCATGGTAAAAACAGTCATAAATAGGAACTGTAAATAGCAGTTATCAGTCCTCAGTATTAATTCCCATGGAACAAACAGCAGGTGACCTACTTTCCAGGAAATCCCAGACAACTGCATCCTGCTTAAACAGCAGTGTCCCAGAACAGAGGGGTACAGGTAGCCAGTAAGATGATAACAAGGTGTGAAATTTCTTGTAATATTCATAGAAAGAGGGATGTAAGATTCTGGGTTTCAGTTCAGTTCTCCTTGCACTTCTTACAACAGGCCAGTATTTCAGAAGTTTACATAACAGTGAAAACTAGCACCTCTAATTTGTTCTCATGATGTTTTAGTTACATTCAAGAATTTGAAGCAAAAAATGGAATGAAGCCAAACAAAAATGGTAAATGGAAGGCTAAAATTATGAGAAAATATGCAAGTAAAAACAAAAACAAACTTGCACTTCAAACACATTCTGGTTGTACTTTATCAGGTAAGGCAGACAACAGCAGAAGTTAAACACTGTATGCACACCAAGACTTGCTTACTTTATCCACACAGTCATCAAAGAAGGCAAGGCTGGCATCCTTGTCACTGACAAAAGAACATTCCTCAATGAAGCGAATGAACATCTGGGTTTTGGTCATCAGGGTGTAGAACTTCTGATGGGAACGGTCTCTGCTCTTCAGGAACCCTGCAAAGTGCAATCAGCAGCATTATCAGAATGCCCAGAACTCAGTGTAGCTTCTGCTTATGTACAAAAAGCCTCCTGCAATCTTTGCCACTACTGTGCAATTTTGTCTGCACTTACATTTCCCCCATCATTTAGAACAATAACACACAGATATTTTTATTCTGTAGCTAAAACAGAATAAAAACTAATGAATTAATATACACAAAACAAGTTTACAACTTTTCACCTTGTAGTTCAAAGAGAGAACTTGCATCTGTGGCTGTTTCAGAGGGTGCCTCCGTTATTGGCCTGAGATAAGTCCTGTAACCCTTCAGGATTGAAGCCATGAAACAGAGAAATGCTTCCTGGATCTCCAAATCTAACAGATGCAATTTCTTCCCAGAATTAAAATCATAATCATTCATTGCCAATTCCATTAATGCATCTTCTCTTGGTCGCTGTTGCACTGTGAACAAAACAACATTAGAATGTTTTACTTTTCTTCCCCCCTCAACATTGGCCAAAAATATTCTCTTTGTCTTACTAGATTCAGTGATTACTGAACTCCCTCACAGTTGAAATAGGTTAAAATATGCCCAAATTCAATCAGGACATGAGACAATGGATTCAGCCTGACCTTCTGTACATCATATATCTGTGGCTAACACCAAAAGCAGGATGCACTGGCCTGGTCAGCACAGGAGTTACTACAGTAACAGAGAACCAGTGTGGACAGAGCTTTAAAAAGCCCTCAAAGCAAGCTGTTTGTAAAACCATGTGAAAATTTAGACAGGAGTTGATTAAAGAAGCATATTTTCAGGACAAACACACGGATGGGATGTATTTTTTTTGATTGTGCCTTTCATTTCAAAAAGGAGACAATGCACATCAAATACTGTCAGAAAATCACCACTTAGAGGCAAAGTGGAGCCATTAAAACACTGCACTGCAAAATGCTGCTACAGACAGAATGGGGCTCCAGCAAAACCTCTATTATTTAATTAAGTACATGAATCAACATTTTAAAGCCATCAGATCTCTAGCTGAGACTTCACTGCTACACACAGAGTTTGGTAACATTTTAATAATGTCTCAGGAAAGTGAAAGGATGGTTTCATCACTGCCTTTCCACATCATGTAATTATAGCCAACCTTACCTCGATAGCATTTTTAAGCAACCTACTCTGTAATAAGATTTAAGTTCACTACCATTCTATTTTTACATACAGAACATAAGGTCTAGATTTTTTTTCTAAAAAAGTCCTTGCAGAAAAAATTCTGAAACATCAGATAATTTTCATCACCCATCAGCTATACACTTTTTTGTGCAGCACCTCCCAATAAACTTCTGTTTCTGTACATTTTAATCAGGACACAAATCCTTTTGACCTCAGTAGCCAGCAATGTGTAAACAGCCTTTAAAAAAAAGTGTTTTGTTTTAATGAATTTCACTAAAACCACCCCTACCCATTTTCCTCACATCAAGGTTCAATATACCTTGCTCTGCAATACTAGAGGATTCTATCAACAACCAATTTTTACTTAGAGATATCCAGTGATTGTGCCTTACATTCAAACCCCTAATGTTCAAAAAATCACTTGTTATCTCCATCTTAAATTTTTAGGTGAGGTACCATTGGCCTGAGTGTCAAAGTTACTTCAATTTCAATTGCCAAGACATCAGCAAACTTTGAGCAGACTTTGAAGATGAAAAAAAATATTCTTTATTACGTCCTGGCCTACTCTTTGCTTTGCTTTCCTTTTTTTTTTTTGTATGAGGCTAACATTAATAGAAAAGGATATTTATTAAGTACTGCCCTCATATATATGTGAAGTCTCCTCTGTCCCAAAAGTCCCTCCATAGTTTCTAATCTCTGGATTTAGAGCACACACTTTCCCATTCTGTAAAAATAAATGTTTAGTGCAACTGGTAACTTTGGAACACATTTAATATGCTACATTTATCTGTTTTTGTGGCACACTGTGCTCAGTGTAAAGCTTACTATGTACTTTCCCACTCACATTCTGCCAGTTGCTGATATAAAGTATTTAAAGTGTTCATCAGATTTTTACAAGGTTTCTTTGGTAAGATCTTCCATGCAATAGCTTTCTTGTCTCCAGTTCTGGAAAGGAAAAAAAAAAAAAAATAAGCATACACTGGAATGTGTCCAGAGGATGTTCCATCCCACCAGAGAAAGGTTTCACTCCACTAAAACTGGACTGAGAAGGATTGCAAAGCAACTAACAAAGTCAAATTTGATTTACTGTGTGGAGATCTGATCAGAGCATCCAACCAATGCCCCATATTTCAGGGTGATGATTACACTGCCACACTGCTCAGCACTGAAATCAATCCAGTCACAACTCACCAGAGATGGATTAATGGTATTAAGCACCTGTTATTGCACCAGCAACCACCACTCATGCCATGTTCTGAGCTCTAATTACTTAGGTAATTAATTACACGCTCTAAAAACTGGCACGGAGAGAAGGAAAAGAAATTGAAAGAAAAACTAAAATACCCTCCAAGTTTTGCCAAAAAAAAGCCAGTATTTGCTTATGAAAATAGGAAGTAGAAAAAAATTAACAGGAAAGAAAAACTGCTGATAAAAACTTACTGAGAAATTGTGTTGGTATCCAGGTCAACACAGCTGACATCGGGTGGGGGATCATAGAGATCAAAGTATCTGGAATCAATTCCCACTATGAAGGGGCACGGGGCACTCAGCACATCTGCCAGTGCCAAGGGACAGAGAGGAATATATGGGCAAGGCCAGTGGAAGGGAAATATCATCTTGGAAAACACACAGAGACAGAAACACAGGTTAAACATGGGCAGTACAGCCTAGGCAAGAATAAACCACACTCCACTAACTGCAAAATTGTTTAATGTGGCAGATTGTTATTACTGAGAATCTAGAGGTGGATTATTAATTAAAAACTGCTCTAATTTATCTAAAATTCAATTGGTAGGAAAAACTTCTTCTGAATCAGAGATTGCACATAGCAGAGGCAGCAAACAACACTCAGTGATGACAGGCAGGGAAAACCATTTCAAATGCATTTCAAATTCCAGAGCAATAGTGCTAGCTGGGAAAATCAGGAACTCTTATTTAATGCACTATGATGATCAAACACTTATTTACAACATTTACACAAAGAATCAACAACAATTTATTTTCTATCTTCATAGGGTATCATTACAACAGCCTTTTTTCTCTCTAGTAATCTTTACTTTAATTCTTATTTTTAAGTAACCTGTAAGTTTAAACAGCACTAAATCTAGATTTTCTCTCAGAAGCATCCTTTCAGTCCTTTTACAGGTGTATGACTAAAAGCTGGTACTTACAGAGACCAAAGCCTCTGTCACACTTGTGAGGACAGAAGGTCTCAGTGAGTGGATGAGGATTTTATGTTCTGTCACAGCAAACACCAGCAGAGTTACTGCATTTTCAGGTCCTAAATTCTGAAGTAGTGTAGAAAACTTGCCACCACTGTTATGGGATATAAACACACCAGTGAGTTACAAGGGACAGTAAAAAAAAAGAAATGTTCAATAATAAAATAAATGGAAATCTGCAAATCTTTCTATTAGAGAAGATTACTTGGTAGAATACTTGGCACACTTCACTGTCCAGTGAGGAATGATTATTTCCCAACAGTAATCATGATTCCTTGAGACTTGACTCAGTCTAGACTATTTTCAGGACACAGGCATGACAATTTTTGAGAAGCAATTTACAGGGAGACAACATGTGTTTCTTTAATCAGTCTCCTGCACTGAGACATGGAAGTCAAGACAGTAATAGAACTCCTTCAACTCCCTTCCAAAACAAAAATCTGAACTATCTTGGGAGCCCAGGGATCAACTCCTAGAAAGGGGATCTAATAAACTATATTCTTCCTCAAGAACTACTAAAATGATTTTAAACCCTCCCCCAAATACATTGTTAATTAAGTGGGTATCCTTGTCAGGGTGCAGGTCTAATCACATGAATAAACTTCAGATCCACCAGCTTCCAAAGGCACCAGACAAGATGAGTTCATTTACACAACTGCAACTCAAAATACCTCATCTTTTCCATAACACAAATCAGAATACATCTCACAATTAACAGGATACTGCTACTTGCCTCAGTGGGAGTGGTGATGACACAGGCTGGCTAAGAATCAGGTTATCATGTGGAGATAGCTGGGGAAAGATTTTTTAAAAAATTATTTTTATTCTGAACTTTGGAAATATTTATTAAAAATTACACAACTGTAACAAAGAACACTTCAAAATAATTCAAATTAAGCTAAATCTTGTATACCCCAGTTGTGTACCACTCCAAGAAGTGCTGTGCAATGATATGCATCAGGATCTTTCAGTAAAAACTGGGCAAAACATGATCTTCCTTTCTTGGCCAGAACTGAATACATTGCATATTCATAAAGAAGATTTGAAACTAGCTAATGCTGCAAAAATTTGAATATATTAACTGTTGAAAAATGAAGCCTTCTGTACTTTTAAGAGCTGTGAGAGCCCATAGTTCATACACAGCTTTCAGGAGCTGGAGGGAGTTCTTTCTGGATTTAGGGGTAAAGAGAAGGATAAAAATTCATAAAGGGGAGAGATGGCAGGTCATAATGTAAAGCTGTATTTTCTTAGAAGACATATGAGAATGAGGCTGGTAGGAACTGCTCAGCTCTGATAGAATCTTTAGAATTTGCATTAGTTGAAGATGCAAGAATATCCTACTAAATCACATGGCATCAAGCAAATCATTCCCATATTCAGCATGAACAGGAAGACTCAGGTAAGTACAAGAACAGCAACAGACAATCAATTTATCAAAGCTCAGCTGATGTTTTCAGCCATGGTAACTCCAGGGTAACAAGATACCAGCTGGCTTAATCCTGCCTGCATTTTCTGTTGTATAAAAGCAGCAGCAACTCAGCCACAGCAGCTTGTACAACTGAGCTGCAAGTTCAGATCATTTTTAGTAACATTTCAGGTTTGAGAGTGTTTCATCTCAGACCCACTGCAGGTGAGCAGGTAATAGAAGCCAGAAGACAAGATTGATGGCTTAGAAACACAAAGACACCTAATGCTGTGCCTGGAGACTCCCCAAACACAAGGAATTAAGGAGAGTCTGCAATGCTGTTTCCCTGCATGTCTCACATCCACCTCCCTGACAAATGTGGATGGCCACACCACAGGCTGGATTTGTCAAGTAAGTCACCTTGGGATCACCAGCACCATTAGCTTGTTCAGTGGAAGAATTCAAAGGACTCATTTTTTCAGCCTGAGGCAAACCTTCATAAACCACCCCTCTGAAAGGAAGCATCAGCCTGATGTCCTCTGACTCCTGTGCTTCAGCAAGAGCACATAAACACAATTAAGCATCTATTCAAGGGGCACATCTCCCTCAGGCAGAAGGGGCACTTATTACCCCCAGTCCCCAGAGGGGGAAACATTACTCCACGTGCTCTTGAAGTTTGCAAGTTGTGATGCATTAGCACAGCAACCTCTGTGCCATGAGGGGATGTAGGACACAGAGCCCAGCAGATCTCAGGTCAGAGGGAACCCATCAACACTGGCAGCTGGAAGCTGGCAAATGGGAACATTCTGGAGTGGTTTACTAATGGCTATCATTTCTTTGAGATTTAGAAGTTGAATTGCTTAGCAAAAGACTACCACATTTTCAATTAGCAGGCTTCAGAGAGAAATGGAATCCTGAAAGTTTGCCATTTTCAATGCAGGCATTTCCCACACTAATTCTGAGGAAAAGTTTAAGGTACAATCACCTGTGATTTTATTCAGTGCAGTTTCAAACACAGCCTAAGACCCTGGGAGCAGCTGGAAGGAAGAATTTATTCACAGATCTGAATTACCACTGCCTACTATAAAAGCAGTGTTTTCTCCATCTGTACTATCAGCTCCTAAAGCTGTACTAATTTAATGCATGAAACATTTTTGGAAACAAGGTATAACAGACATAATTTACACATCACTTATATCTAAATCTTCAGACTTTGTCCCAGGATATAAACCCACACATACTTTGACAAAATTCCCTGAAATTTCAGACTAAAAACATTAAATGCTTTTCTCTGAACTCAATTACTGTCTCTGTAAATAGGTGTTTAGTGTTTCCTAGAACAAATATTTTATTGAATATGAATAAAGAAATCCCTAAAATAAGAAATAAAAATGCTGGGGTTTGAATTGAATTTCTTTAAAATCATAAGAAAAGGGACAGAAGTGCCAGATACAGTTTCAATATAACTGTTCTCTAATCCCTTTCCAGTAACAGTAATAAATATCACTCCTTTAGAATACACTAAAGAGGATCTTCAATACTCAGCATATGCCATAAAGACATAACCCAGGATTGTATTTGCTCTAGAAGACTTCACTACCATATGGGCTACACAATTAAGGCTCAGAAGTGCACAGGGCTCTCTATATTTTATGTTATACGAGTAATAACAGAGAATAGCATCATTTTGTAACTATTTAATCAAAACCCATGGCTGGTAGAATACTACGACTGCACAGAGCTCTCTTTTCTCTGCAATAAAAATTTTAACACGTCTCTACCTATTTCACCTCTTTAGGAGGAAATAAAAAGATTTAATAGCACTTCAGAAGTCCTCGAGACCAGGATTTTTTCTCTCCTACCAAGAGGGCTGAAATTTCAAAGAGCAAGTAGCAATTCCTGTAATTATTTCACTCCCACACAGCCCTGCAGGTAGCACAGAGCAAGGGCCAGGTTTGATAAAGGGGCTGTTACTGGGTGTGGCTCTTGCAGTTCTCACTGAGAGCACAAAGCCCTTTGGGAAGAGGGGCAAACCATGGATGCAACATTTCACATCTGGTTTTAGTTTTATTTATTTATTTTACACTCAGCCTTCACACAGTAGCAAGAAGAAAACAGTTCAAAAGCAATTGCAAAAGTCAGACCAGATGCTGATTTGGAGTAGTCTTTCATTAATTTCCATATACTCTGAAAAAAATTAAGTTCTAAACTCACTAAACAGCTTCTTGCAATAACTCACTAAAGTCATTAACCAAACTGGAAACAGAATTTTTACAGATTTCTCACATTACATGTAGGAATTTAGGAAAAATTCCTGAACAAAAACAATCTGAGCACAAAAATTACATTTTCCATTTATTAACCTGTTTTATCTTCACCTTAGACACAGTTATTAAAGAAAATTACACTTACCTGCACTAGAATTCTTGGCCTCTGAGGGGATGGAAAAGGTACTTTATGCATGAAATGAGAAATGTGTCTAGAGGAAAAGAAAAATACTGATTTAGTAGAAGTTAAGCTTAAACTACTTTACCTCAAGACAAAATTTTGACAGTAAGAGAAATTATTATATAAAAATGGCACATACTTGTTCAGAAAACAGCAAAAAATCCCAGCACCTAAACCCTATTGGGATACTCTGACCTTGAAAATCTATTTTTTCTACTGGTCACAAGAAAATGGGAGGGCAGAATTTCTTTCAGAACACAAACTCCGTTTGTGAGATTGAAAAATTACAAGGAGACTTTTTTTTTTTCCATTTGTAAAGTAGAAATATTGATGCTTGAACATTACAGTCACATTTTATAATCCTGCTTCTGACAGGGTTTGAAATAGCACTAAACCTCAGAGACTAGAACTGGTCACTAGTAAAAAAAATATTCATGGCTGAATATCAAAAAGAATCATTAAGCTCATCCATTTCCTTCAGTTTTAAATACAAAATGTTATATAAAATTGCTGATGAAAAAGCTTTCAAGTTTTTTCACATACTACAAATACAGAAAAATGTTTTTAGAATTTGACAAAGTTCTCTGTTTCATGAATTGACTAAACTGACACAAGTTCTAGGAAGTGTAATTCTACACAACAGACACTTTCACATTAAAAGAAGCTACATGGGGTCAGTAAAAACCCGTGAGAAACAGGAATTCCATCCTAAACTCCACCTTATGGCACATATTTTACCAGGATTTCTACAAATTTTACCAGTTACTATGACACAGGCAACTGCATTTGGAAGCAATTCAGATAAACCCCCAAATAAGCATTGATTTGGGTTTTATTTTATTACCAGTGTACGAAGATAGTGGCCAAAGTATGGAACACGTCACACAACAAGGGAAAGCTGCTGGGCTGACTGAAAATGTTCAGGTACATGGATGGCACAGACAAACCATCATCATCATTAAAACAGCCAAAGGAACAAGGCTGGATACCACATTAGAATCCTATATTTAAATTAGCCACAGTAAACTGATCAGTTTACAGATCAGAGAAATTCGAATAAATCCATAAAATCCAAATTGATAAAGCATTTCTCATATCTACTCTTTTTATTCGTTCCCAAAAGTTAAAACACCAAACCCCTGATCTTGAAAACAAAACAAAAGTGCTTTTATCATTGTAAGTTTACACTATCAGAATTTTCAAACAAGTTCAGTGACGGGAACTGTAATAATAAAGGGGATAAACAATCACAAGAAGTATTTAATGCACAAAGTCTCCTTGAAGTTAATATTTAAGTTGAAGCAGGAAAAAAACTGATGTGTAATAAAACAGGAAAGTAAATAGTGTCTCTGCAATCTGCTGCATTAAAAGATTACATTATCCTAGAAACGTTACATGGTACTACATAGCAATTACAGGTATTGACCATTTCTTGGTGTAAGGATTTCCTCTGCATTTTACAATGTGCAATCCTTTATGTGAGAAAGAAATTAAGTTTATTTATCACAAATAGAAGGCAATTGCTAGTGCAAAATATTCAAATCTGCTTTATCATCTCTCATTACACTACAAATAGGAATTTGAAAAAATGCAAATCTACTCATTTAATTCTCCTAACTTGATGTGTGCAAGATTAAGAAAGGATTTATAATCTTGCTCTTTCTAATCACTATGGCTAAAGGGTGCAAAGCTAATTAAAATAGCTTTCAGAGACCATTGCAGTCACTTAAATCACAAATAAAAATCTAGACTTCTTCAGGAAGTAGGTAAATATATGTTAATCAAAGGAGAAAAATGCAGCCATTATATTTAATGTTTGATGAGAAAAGTAAAAAGGACGTTACAGGAAATTTAGAACAAAAAAAAAAAAACCTCTTATCAACTGAAATTACTGTTATGAATTTTCAGAACTACTTACTTCTCAATGGGAAGGACATGTGGCCCAGAAATGGAGTAACGATACAGAAAGGTAAGAAACTTCTTGAAAGCATCAAAGAAAGGCCAGTGAGAGAGCAGACAGATGCACTTATTTGTCTGCACTGTTCTGCACGTGTCTTTTCCCTCGACAGCAGCTGCTAATCCCAGCTGAGATTTTTGTTTCTCTGTGAGGTTCTCTTCAGGGTACAGTTCATAAAACTGGATAGCAGCACCATATACCTGCAAACACATCATGGATGTCAAAGTCAGTAATTCTGCCTCGATCTTCAAAGAGATCTAAAAAACCCCAAACACACAGAAAATCGAGTCTGTGTTACTGTTTGAAAAAGATGCATTAATGCATCACCTTTTGAAGCAATCCATTCTGGAATATTCTTATGGCTGTGAAAATCCAGACTGTCTGTTTTTTATTTAAAACACTTAGTGTCATATGAGAAAGAGTAATTTACAAAGTTTATTTGAGAAAAAAATAATGATTATAAAGAGTACAACTGCAGTCAACTGCTCCTCCAGTTGCCTTTAAAGCTATTTTAGGAATCCTTGCTACACGACTCAAAGCCACATCCCCTGACATCCAATTTACTTTTTAGAACAAGAATGTACATGCAAGGTCGTTTCCACGCTTGCAATAAAACCAGCATCACTTGCATGTATGTGCAGACCAATTCTGCAGCTCCCCAGTTTCACAGGCTCACAGGAAAGCAGAAGAGCTCAGGTTTATGATCAAGTGAAACTACTGCAAGTCACTCTTCAAAGCAGGCTTGGAATCAAGCCCAAGAGAATAGATTCAAGCTAATCTATGAAAACATTCATTATCATCATCCTCAACAGATAAACAACTGATATTTTTCAATTAAATTCATAACTATTTTTAAGGTTTCAAAATACCTTTTCTGCAGAAGCTCCAGTTAGTACAAACGTAGAAAAAACTGGGAGAGGGTATTTACTGTTAGATGGCCAACATTCAATTGTTGCACCCATAGGGAGACAAAAAAGAGGCACAGATTCTGGTAATGGGAATGATTCATAATCTTCTTCGGGATATCTGCATATTAAACCTAAAAATAGAACGAGGAAAGAGGCAGTTACAGAAAAGCCTGCAGAAACAGGTTTGTAATAGCTCATTCCATAAAATAATTGCCAGAAAATTCATATATGAGCACACAGTAGCTTCAGAAGATAAGTGAAAGTGTGAATAATCAGGCACAGGGAATAGCTGGGAGGGGCAGACGCTCCCATGACCGAAGCAGAAATCACCTGACTAAAGCATTACACTGAAATCCTGCCTTCCATTCTAGAAACTATTCATATCTGATTTGCCTTTTCCTGTTTTCAGGCTGTGAGCCCCTCACCTGTTATTATATAACAGTTTACATTCATCACAAGTACGAGCAAAGATTTAACATCTAGTCTAAAAAAATGTAATGTGAGTAATTGAGAAATAAGACTGATGCTTTCAACTACAACACCAATTAATTCTGGCCAACAAATGTTCTCTGCAAAATATATGTTAGATATTAGATAGTTTTTTAATATCAATAGAATCAAATCAATTATGCTGATCCACGTCAGCTGAGGACTCAGCTCTTGTGCTGTCAGGCCAATGTGTTTTAAGACTTATTTTAAGCACAGCTGTAAAACATGAAGATCTGAAGCAGAGGCTTTAGCACACGGATCCTCAGTTGCTGAGTTATCAGAGGCTGTAGCAATCCATCCTGTCTGATTGCCAGCCCAGGGGACTCCACACTGACAACAGATAGCACATGAAAGCATTGAGGATTTCTCTCTGTTAGACAGCACAATCATTAAACACTTTTCTAACAGAAAGAGGAATATTAATAAGCAATAAAAACTTGTAAACCAAAAGGGCAGTGTATCCCCTCACGCCAAGAATCAAAATTTTGTGCAAGCTACCACCAGATGTAGGGCCTTTTAAAATTTTTATTTGTTTACAAACATACTGTCCACCTTCTAGTACATCCTGAGCTCCTATTTACAGAGAGCAGCCTCTAAAAAGGATGTAAGTGGATTAAAGCTTAAGTGTGAATCATGCTCATGACTTGTATGCCAAACAAAATCAGAGTTTAAAAAAAAACCCAACAACAAATGCAAAGCCAACACGTTTCATCAGTCATAGCAAATCTAATTCTGTCTTATAAATAAAACAATAAAATAAAGATGATACATGAGCCAAAAATACTTAAAGAGCTCAGTGCCAATGATGCTTGAGGCAGTGTGGAAGTCTGCAGGACTCTTCAAAACGTTTCTTAAAGAAAGTGATCATGAAAATGCATCAAATAATTTCTGTGGTATTTTCTTCTGCATATACACACACACACACATCCTTAGGAGACAGTTACCAGTAACACAAACACAGGTGGGAACACCCAGGTTTGTAGAAACCTATCAAAACACAGCTGAGCTTCCCAATTAAACACAAATTTTAAAACAGCATGGTCATGATACCCAGTTCTAAGGCCTCTTTTCTGACATGATTTAAAAAGAATTCTTTAGGTCCTGTTTGGATAATGGCAAGAGAGTGTCAATTCTTTAGTACAAAATGTATTACATCACAAATGAACCTGAGCATCCTGAATTGAAGATAAAAAAAAGCTACACAGTAGTTACATACCAGCTTTATATGATATGGTGTTGGTTTTTGCCACAGACTTTTTATAACATAAATATACTGCTGAGCCCCACTGTAAAATAAAAGAAGTTATTGGATTAAGTGATCAAGTATAACAAATGGACATAACAGCATATAATTAATAATAATGTTGATAACTTTAAGTATTTAAATTCTCAATTTCTGGCCATGAGAATGAAGAACAGGGACAGCCATGGAACAGAAAAGAGCAGCACCCATAGGGGGAACACAGAGCTATTACAGAAGGGAGGAAAGTGTAACAACTTCCATAAGACAGCACTCCCATAACCCAGTCAATATAGGGACTAGCAGAACTGAAAAATCCATTGGTTAATGCCTACAGGCATTTATTTAAAAACAAGCACAAATCAATTTCCAGATCATTTTTACATGATTCCACTTGCAGAGCAGTCAGCATCCTCCTTAGCACACTGACTTCTGAGGACCCTGCAAGAGCCAGCACATGGGGCTGCAGATTTAACCAGGAAACACCTAAATATTCAGTTCTGCAAACCAAAGTGCTGAGAAACCTGCCTATTTTAGCAGGTCAGGCTTTGGAACCATATTAAACATTTAAATGTGCTTGCAGTCAACAGCTTCCAACATCACTCACATACAACTTTCTTTAAATAAGAAGTTTGTGAAGCTACTGAGGAGAAAAACATTTATAAAACAGCTTTCTAGGTAAAGGGAGGAGTTGGAAAAAAACCCAGAAGCTGGTTGTTAGATATGGAATTCCCACCACAACAGTAAAAGCAGTATCACGAACAGCCACATCTGTAAAACCTCCACTTACACACACGTACACAATAGGTTCTAAGGGACCAATCCAAAGCTGCTGGAGTCAGCACTAAAAAAACCCAAACATTTGATCTAAGACTTCCAGAAAAACTTTGTTCCAAGTAGGAACAAAGGAATGCAATCCTCCAACTCTTCCAATATTTGCTTTATCTTTGGAGACCTCTTAAGAAGATTTTTTTCACCAGGTACTCCAAGCGCCGCCGCAAGTACTCCACAAACGTCACGTCAGCCAGTATCAAGTGTTCACAGCCCAGCTTTTGAATCTCACCATGCTATTATTCAGATTCTTGTCCACCTTGCAGAAGGTGTGTGGAGGAGTCTCTCCTTTGCTTGGGATGATGATGCAGATGTCTGTGACAGCCAGGGTGTTCTGGGTCATGTTCTCGGAGGCCCTGCGGTAGGTGATGTACACCCGCTGGGACGAGGCGTTGCCGCTGATGTTGGCAGGCCGCCCATACGGGGTGCTCTGAATGATTTCACAGCCTTGCTTCACTCTTTCCTTCCCATCATATAAAACCCTAGTTAAAAGGGAATGGAAAAAAAAAAAGTCAGAAGGCACATCTTTAAAACTCTTTTTGAGTTTTAATCACAGCTCTTGTCTCGTCTCTGAGCAAAACATTTTAACGACAAGTTCAGGTCAAATTATCTCCAACTGTATTCTAACAGAAAAGCTTCATGATGAAACTGTACTGGTTCTCCTCCTATATAATTGCTTTTAAGCATTTTGTCTACGGTAAAATAGTGTTATTTTCAGTTCTATTAAAGATTCATTGCCTGATCCTAAGAATGTCATATAACTTATCTCTTTCCAATCTGTATTAAATAGGTTAAGCATCTTACCCCAATCTAAACATATACATTAAAAACTATAAATGGCTTTGAAAACTCCAAAACGGAAAGGATTAAACTTGTCATTAAAATCCACTCAGCATGCATTTTCCTTCCCATACCGGGTTACAGTATGCTCAAGTCAACAAACATCTTCCTGTTTAGTGTTTTGCCTAGTATTTGACAAGTATGGCATTTCCACAAACCTGCCTTATCTGCTCCTTAGTTAAACAGAACTGTGAAAAAATCACCCACTGGAACAGGGAAAGCACTCACCCCAAATCAGTAAGTGGAGGCTTATCCCTGCCTCTGCGATAACAAAGGTACATCTGCGGTCCTACAAGGCTGCCGTTATTGAGATCAGCAGACAGGCCCGAGGGAGTGACATCTATGCATTTATAGCCCTGAGGAACCTCCTCCCCCAGGGATTTATTAAGGACTGTCACGTCTGTGATGGGCTCTTTTGGTTTGGCGATTTTATGGCAGGCATCGTTGAAGTGGATCTCCTCCTCCAGCGGCTTTGAGATATCCGTTAGTCCTGCGACAACAAAGTAATCAGCAACACGGGCCCCTTTGTCTTCCATCTTCCATCACAAGGTGTTACAGCTTCTAAGAAAGAAATAGAGGTCAGAAAGAATAAAACGATGGTTATTTTTAAAAAACAGGAAATCATAGCCTGCAAATAAAGAAAATGCTTTTTGCTCCCCCATGGAACATTGAGAAATGGGCTAAAAATGTTTTTGCAAGTCACCCATATGCGCTGGAGTCTTGTTAGAGTAGCTTCAGGAAGTTTACTGTCATCAAGTTCCAGACTTTTTAAACCAGACAAGCTATTCAAGACTCCCTTTTGTTGAATTAATTTTGTTTGGGTGCAAAATTTTATTGCAAGAGAAACTGTTACCACACAGGAGTTTCAAGAGCTTGCTGACATTCAGAAACTGAACAACCAGAATTTAAAACAGTTTGAATGGCTGGTACAAGACTTCAGTTTTCATGTAACTTTTATTCCCATTCTTGCTCTAGGTAGCAAGTATTAAGCCTTATCAAACTTCTTGCCATCATGATTCTTGGATTTGACCAAGATTTTTGTTAAAACATAATAAATTCAGACATTTCTTACTGGCAATTTGGAAAATTATGTTGCAATTTGATAATGTGCATTTAATTAAATTGTTCCAAGCTGCCCTCAGATTTCCAGCACCAGCCCCTGCTCAAGCAGGAAGAATGTCAGGCTGTGCCTGATCACTCCTACCAACCTCATCCACCAGCACAAGAGAGGCAACTCCCTCCTCTTGCTCTTATTTTGTAGGTTGGTTGTGTTTTGCTGGACTGGCTTGAGAAGCTTCTAAAGCTGCAAGGAAATGAATATAGGTTTTTATTTTATGCTTATTTACATTGTTCTAGAAAATGCCAAGAAGAAACCCCAAATTATCTAACTTATTTTTCTACATGGCTAATAGGCACTATGGGACACTTCAGAAAACATGATTACTGGCAAGCAATCATCAATATATAGGAGAGTAACAGTCTGAAAATAACTTCAGCTTGTGTTTGAAGAGAGAATGCAGCTACAGAACTGAGCTTAGTTTAACTTACATTCAGTTACTCCAAAAACATCTGGAATATGTTACTCAGCATATGTATGAAAGTAATAACTACAAATTCAAACTCCTCCCTGAGTGATATATTCAAAGACACACAAACTCAACCTCTGCATATGCTGCCTATTATCTCTGTCCATCAGGCTCCAGCAAACCAGGCAGGCTGGGAACAAATGCATGCAGAGGAGGAGATGTTTAACAAAGTATCCTTAAACTCTGGCACAAGACCAAACACTGACATCTTTCAGCTAATATGACTGAAGTCCTGGGTATTTTGTTACATTAACAATTCTCTGTGAAACTACATTATAGCCATTGTAACACTGAGGTTTTTTCCTTTTCTCACCAGCATCATTTCGCAGACCTACACTGATTTCTGGAGTGATTCATTATGCCTTTTAGGATGAAATGAAACTAACACTTTAGTAATCAAAAATTATACAAATGATGGCTGTTAAAACTGCAAGCAAGACTTATAACTCCAGTGTATTAACAGCACTACTCCAGTTTAATCAGCCACGACAGCATTACAAATAAACAGAATGATGTGTGTATATATATATATCATATTGAAGAAACATACCTTTACATTATTTAAACCTTACCATTATTCCATATAAAGTTTATACCAAAAGTCTTAAATTCAAACATTCATTAATTCCCAAAAGCACTTTCAAGAAAAACTGGGACAAGCTCTCCTCATTTAGAGGCAGTTAAAATTAGAATCCCCTACATACAAACACCTGCTATCACATAAATTTGCTTCCTAAGGTTATAGCACGTAATACACAAGTCAGCAAGACTTTTATAATTTAATGCAGATTTTACAGAAGAGGGGGGAAAAAAAAAAGGCCTGGCTGATGATGTATTATCCCTTCATATTTACCCCATCCCTGCAAGTGCCCAAGGCCAGGTTGGACAGGGCTTGGAGCAGCCTGGGATAGTGGAAGGTGTCCCTGCCTATGGCAGGAGTGAAATGAGATAAATTTTAAGGTCCCTTCCAACCCAAACCATTCAAGGATTCTACAAGGGGTTTAAGATTTTGGTCTCTTGATACAAAGGCTTATAGCCAAAACTGGGATAAAAAAGATAAACTGCAGTGGTATTTTAGTCTAAGGCTGACTTAGACTTTACTAGAGCTACTGTGATACTCAAATTTTCAACACCAGGTTACTGGCAGGGCAGATCTATGCAAACTTTATGTTAATAGACCCCGGAAAGAAGGTATAAACTGTGAGCTAACTCAGTGACAAATAATCATTCTGTGAAGAGCATTTCCCATAAACTGAAGAAGAATCTCTGTAGAAACTCCTACCATGAAGCCATTCCACAGTGACTTTACTTGTATACCCTACTCAGTGAGTAGTGGTTGTCCCTTGTGGGTGTGAATCTCAGGATAGCACCCGAGATAACCCTGGGGTGGGGGACACACGTCAGTCCAAGGAGAGAGATCTCTCCACAGCTGCTGATTTTATAGCAGTATCTCTTTCCTTATCTCCCTTGGTTTTCAGCTGCTGTGTGGCTCTCTCAGGTAGAAAAGTCCCAGAGTTCCCTCCTCTGCAAGGGTTTCAACACAGCCTGGCCATGGGGTCTCCACTCCGCCCCTTGGATTGTGTTGTGTGGGAGGTCAGGAATGCTGCCCATGTTCCATCCAAGGAGCAGCAGATTTTTCCCTACAACTTCCACACAGTAATCTTTTTACCCTCACTCATCTCCCTACAACATCTCACCATACTGCAAGTCATCTTCGAAGGTAAAAACATCCCCAAACCAAATAAACAAGAAAAACACAGTACAAAGTCACCCTGCACGAGAGGGTTGCTTGAGGCAGCTGGTTCCAGATGAAATTCAACATCAGGAGTGCCAGAAGAGAAGCTTCCACTGCTTCCCTACACCTCAGTAACCTGGGGACAAAAGGCTGCACTTCAAAGGCAATGCCATGGGATCACAACCACAACCTCTTACAAAAGTCCCTGGAAATAAGTGCAATATATGGTCTTTGAGCCACCTCATGATAGTGATTATTAATGGCCATCATATAACTGATACAACTATAAACTAAACACCATAAAGATCAGAAAGAATCAAGACATCCAAGTCACGTGTAAAAAAATCATTACATACGCTAGATCATGACTCCATAGATGAGAGAGCTTTTAGTAATTTCTAAAAATGTGGGAACAAGGGAAACAATCAGATAATCTCTCAGATCCACAAACTATTAGCTTGATTACTTTGCTGAAAGACAAAGGGTAAACACAGTTTCGCTGTTTATTCAATGTAGTTTTCTAACATCCTATTTTTTTATAAACATTTAGGAAATACTAATTAAAGATTTTTGCTGCTTGCCACGACTGCTGTAATTTCATTCAGTGTCCAAGCTTTTTGAACAGATCACATTCCTCATTCAAATACTATAAGAGGAAAGCACACATCAGCTTTTCCCCATCACGTGACCAGAACTGATGTGGATGAGCCATATATTCCATCTGTGCAGCAGGAACAGGCACAGTGCTTCACCAAGTACACTTTACTACAGATGCACTACAACATTTGCAAGGAAAAAAATACTGATCTGATCCCTACAACCTGCTCCTACCCAGAGAATTTTGCAGAGATAACCTGGAAGTGGCTGCAGACCAGAAGAGTTGCTCCAGACATGCCAGTTTCTTTGCAGGAGCCAACTTTTCCAGCCAGCAGTAAGGACCATCTGACTCCATTAAAAGAATTTCTGCCAGTCCACCTCTGGCAAATAAATACAACAACTGCCTTGTAATCTTTTAATCTGCCTTGTTATCATTCTCATCCCTCCCTGCATTTTCCTTTGAAAATATTAAATTCCTTATTAATTTGAGTTCCTTATTAGATCCATTTGCTGTCTAAACTAGATGATATTTCACTCTGTTAGCCTGACTCCAAAGATGTTCCACGTGTAAACAGCTCTGTAACGTGTAAAGAAGCAATGAATGTCTCCTAGAGTAGGGTTGGAAACCAGTGCAGGGCAACCTTTCTTTTTAAAGAGTTCAAAGCTGGTGATTTTTTTTTTTAAATATTAATCATACAATAACATTCCAAGAACTTACTTCCTTTGAAGGAACGTGAAGAGCAGATGAACAAAGACACGAATCAGAGGCTAATTATTAAAACTTGCCAGGAAAGCTCTAACAGCCCCCAGCATCTCATAGGTGTATTGCTACATTAGCCTGTTGAAGTAACCAACCCACAGAGATGTGTCAGCTGGGCATGCAAGAGCAAAGTGAAGTTAACTGGATCAGTCAGTCCTGATCTGGCTATTTAGAACCACTTCTCAGACATAACACCACACAAATCACACGGGAGTTCAACAGTCTCAAGACACGGGAGTAACTGCAGGAAAAAACTTCACCCCATCTCTGTACTGCCAAAATTGCCTGGCAAAATTGTTAGACAAGCCTTTTTCTCCCTCAATATTTTCTTCACAGCAAGCAAACAATCCTGGGTACAAAGCAGAAGCCCTCTAAGTTCACAGGAATTCCCAAGGCAGAACACCAGCCTTTTGCCCACTCTCCCAATGTGTTCCCTACCTTTTCATCAGGGCATTGCTTCTACACTTTTCCTCTCCTGCTGTCAGCCAGGCTTTAACATAGACTTCTCCTTAAAGTTTCATTCCCTATAGAAACAGTAAAAATAAGAATCAAACAATGAACACATTTGTTGAAGCTTACTTTCTGCACACTTCACTGCACCAGTCACATGAAATGAACACTGTGGGTTGCTGTAGGACTCCTTGCTAAGATAAGGTTACATATCACTTCACTCAAAAAGTAAATGAAACCAGACTTTAAAGCTAAGAAAGAAAATACCAAGTTTTATGCTGCGCTGATATTCTAAGAATGCAAACAACACTTAATGCTTTAAACCAAAATATATCAAAGAAGTGATGAGCCAGCCACTTCAAATTACTTCACCTCTTCCATTATTTTGGACAATCAATACCTTCTGTGTCCACTCTAGAGTTAGCCAGCTATCAAAGTGCTCTCTCAGCCCAATAATCTTTCAAAATCTACTTCAAACCATTTTTCTTTGCAAGATGCAGGTATTTAAGAAGATCCTTCTTACTCCACAATCAGCATCTTTCGTCTAGTCACCTCACCCCAACTCCTCTTGCAGTGGGTCATACAGGCTTCTTGCCCTTTACTCCCACAACTCATGTTTTTTCTTCAGATGTGGTGAATGCCAGCACAGCCACTTTTAAACATTGCTATCACCACAGATTGAGCTTGTGTTTTACACTGAGGAACTTGCAAGCCCAGGAACCTTTGCTACATTGAAGCATTTTGAAGCAGCAGTTTTGCACCACAGGACTGAGGATAGCACCTCACTGGAGACACTGAGACTCTGGGCTCCCAGAACAACTCATTATCACCAGCAAGGCTGCAGTCAAAAGTGAACTTTGTTTAAAGGAAGCTTCTATTCCCCAAGACTTGTAGAACACTCTCAGAAGATTACCGTGAGAAGATGGCAGCAAACAAAGTGTAACAGAAGAGAGGCAGGAAAGAAACACATCTCAGGAGGCTTGATGCAAACCATGAAAGATTTGCTTCCATTCCTGAAGCGGAAAAATCTAGATTTCTTTCTAGCGGGAGAGTCTAGGGGAAATAGATTATCAGAATTGTATTTTTGGGATCACAAAGTTCAAGGTTCTGCTCATAACCCCAACATACAAGGCCATTTCTTTAAGATCTCACAGAGGAGCAATCAGCACCGTCAGTTCGCTACTCTGACAGCCCAGAGAGTGAATCCAGCCCCAGTGATCTCTCAAACCCACACAGCACCACGGACCTGCACAGGTTACAACCAGATACCTTCCAGTATCTGACTTTGAACACTTTCACACAAGACTACAAAGAGAGGATGCAGCAGTAGCACAACATAATTTTCTCCAAATACAAAATCGTTAACATCAAGCTTACCAAGAGCGCCAGGAATTATAAATTTTGGGATTACCTGCAGACCTCAAGCACAGCTGAAAAAGGTCCAAGAATCAGGCAGCATTAACACATGATTAATTTCCCCACGGACACATCAAAGAACTTCTTTTCTAGTCACCTCCCTGGAAAACCAGGGAGGAGACTTAAATGAAAGCAAAAAATATAGATTTAGGCATCACAAGGAGCACAGCCAGAACTGCTGCCAGTGTACTTGCAGCTCTATTTTGTATTACTTGCAGAACTTATTCACAACTAGTTTCTTGTCCTTTACGTACTAAGTAAAGGATCTACGCTTTCAAGAAACAAGAATGCAAAGGACTTACATCATCACCCAAATACAACCTGAACTTCTCACAGCATTTTCATTTTTAGTAGGACATCACCTGTGGTTCTTCCCTCCATTTCCTATTACTGTTACACAAACCACAGCAACAGAGAAAACGGGGCTGAAGTGATAAATTTGCACTCCATGATTTTAGACAACACAATAACCCACAGGAAGCCACCAGCCTGCACTAAGCTCCCTTTGACACTGCATGAATTTTTATTAAAAAAGAAGAAAACCGTCAATAACCCAAGAGAAAATTCAAGATTTTTCTGCCCTGCATCACTGGACTGGAAATGCTACCAAGTGTTTTGCAGGCCCATTCACAATCATCTGTACCAAGTCATGGTTTACATCTCTGATCCAAACAGCTGAGGAGATAATCAAGAGAGCTCAGAAAACTTGGCAACAAAGGATCTCTAAGAGGTGCTGGGAAACGGGTAAATGCTGGATAAAAGCACAGGGACAAAACAAAAACCCATGAATTTGGGAGAAGAAAACAGGAATGTAGCCAAGAACTGAGGGACAAGCAGACTTGTTCAGCAATGCCAAGGAAGAAAGATCAGGCCTAAATTTGGAGGCTAATCTAGATCCAGCAAGATGAGTAGAGCAAAGCAAGCAGGAACTGGTCATCTACAGCATCAAAGCTTAGAGGAGGAAGCAGAGTAAGTGGCAGAGGGAAGGCAGGAAGGAACAGACTTCACCCTGAGGGTGAGATCAGGCATATCCCACATCTTCTACACATTTCTCCCTCACTCACCAAGTGTTTTATTCGTTTCTTTTTCAGCACTGCTTGTAGTCTCAACAAAATCAAAGCATTTGATTTGATACAGGCTGCTTCAGTGATCATTCCAGCAAAATCCCATTAAATTCAACCCTGCCTACAAAAATTCAGGGAAAGGATGTTCTAGTATCCCACAAGATTCCTGGGAGAGACAAATCTCTAATGCCAGTTTGAAAACTCCCGCTTTTCTTTCTAGATTACAGTATTTATGGCCAAAATGCACCACCAAAGAATGGAAAGGATTTCTGAAATACAACTGTATTTGTAGGGAGGGATGCAGAAAACAAATTGTAGCAAATCAGGGGGAGGAAAGCCAAAACAAGCACTATAAAATGTAAATATTACTTCATCCAAGGCACAGTCCAGGAGGGCAGCTTGTCCATGTTTTTGTACAACTATTTACTATACAACAACTTTTAAAAAGGAGAAGTCCACCAAACAGAATGTTCTGTTTTTCTTGGCACAGTAGATAAAGGCAAATGAAAATAGAAAATCTGCCAATATTGAGCTTCAAACCCAAAATCTGTAACTGAAAATGTTAAAGTGCATCAACCAAGAGTGACAGAAGTGACCTGCTTTCACCCTGCCACATTTGGACACACATGCCAGCCTCAGTTTTTTGTTTTGAAACCATTCTCTACCCAAATGAAATTTTGAATTCATGGTGTGATAGAAGAAAAGAGGTGAGGATTGTTTCTAACGCTTTTTGCTACATTTAAAAATACACTTTGAGACTTAAAACATTTTATATGATTTCTTTTCCTCTGGCCAGCAAAAATGTTCCGTAATGTGAGAAAACGGGGCCCAACCACACTGCAAATTATAGACAGGGACAGCCACGCACAGGGCTGGAACTGCTGCCTGCAGATCATTTACACCCCACTGGAAAGGTTTAATGGAGGGAAATCACTCACTAATACCTCCCTCATCCAGAAAATCTCTACATCCACTTACCAAAATGTTCAGCATCTATTCCACAGAAAAATAAGTGTGCAAAGTACCACTACCAGCTCAGCTACAAATACAGCAATCAACTACCATGAAGTGCTGGGACAGTTTCCCAGCCAGCAAAGAAACAGAAAACATTAGGGTTTCCTCCAAATTTCACCACAAATTAGCTGAAGAGCAATGATATGCCAAGGTAACTACAGTTGTTCCTGATGAGTTAGGAATTTTGAGAATAATTCCATAGGCCCACAGGTTTCATCTAGAGCTCAAGTCAAAACCAAAACTCAAGAGTCCAGCCCACAAAACCCTTCTCTGTGTTTGCATAAAGCTTGCACACAAGGTAGAAGCTTTCTCTTGGGATTTTTTTATTTACATACATGTACTTATAACTCATACATCACACTTACTCCCTGTTCACTTTCATTTCAGACTGCCAAACTGAAATAATTTTATTAATTAGCATTAATGATTTTCCTGACCCAGATTTTTAAAAGTCAAGATTAACAGTAAATATTGAACAGGAATGATATAACTGGCTAACTTAGTTCTAAATGTGCTCCTTATTCTTCTCATCCCATTTTTAGACCACAGTTCCTCCTCCTTTCACTCCCCTCCCATTATTACTTGGTTCCCTCTATTCCAGCCTCTACAGTACCCATTATCTAATATATCCATTAGACACATATACATTTTTCATATATATATTGGATTATGTAATATATCTTACATCTAACATATTGAAAAGGTAAAAATACACCATTTAAAATAGTCAGGCCAGCCAACACTTTCTGAAGTCTTTCATTTCCACTTCTCAATTTCCTCCGGGTGCTGTTTCTGAGCTCTTTAGGGAACTACCAGTGACTAGTTCTGCATCACAGACTGCTACTGAAATGAGTGTTATAGATCAAACCTCTGGGCATCACTGCCCTGCACAGCCTGCCCTGCACGGTTTAATTTTGACTCTGATGTCTGTGGGAGCACTTAATAAGCACCAGCAGCCTATTTTCAGACCAGCCACAGACCCAACTTTCAGACCAGGCAGAGACAAAGCTGAACTGAACGACAGCAGAAAACATCCAAGGATTATTATGCCATATAGAAAAGAACTTCATTCACTTCAAGTAATTAATTGGTCAGTACCAGTGTTAGAAACAGCTGATTTTTAACAATAGTTGAAGAGTGGTGATGCATTCAGAGCTTACACATATTCATCCCCTACCTGTTGGCTGTCCCTGAAATAAAATGAGGCATAGCTGGCTTTAGCTTCTACAGGATTTGCTGCTCTTAGTATGGCAAAAATTATATCTTGATTTGTGTCTGCAGTAGCAGGTATTATTTACATCCAGAATTGATATATCAGTGAAGAGACCAAGGGCATTTTCTGTGTTCTTGTCACCACCCAGTGAAGCTACAGCAGGAGGACAAGGGACAGGTAATCTGCCCACCACAACTGCACCCTTGCATGAGGGCAAGCTCAACCTAAACTTTCTTCAAAGGTCCTACATGTTTACAGGTTTGGTTTTGGAGTGGGATTGCAAAGTGGGGAGGGAATACCCTGATTTGGGGCTTTTTCTGTTTGGGTTTTTTATGAGTCAGCTTAACAGAAGTTTGAAATTTGAATAAATCCCAGAGAAGCCAGATTAAAACACTGTAACAAGCAAAATAAACATACTGGAAATACACCAATCACCATAAATTGCATCATGCTTTGATAAGGCACTTGTACAGAAATTATTTTGGTGCCTTTTTTTTCTTTTTTTGGTTCTTTCATTATTAGTATTATTCAGTATTACAGTTCTTTCCAGGAAACTTCAGACAAAATACCTTGGTTTTACAGCAACAAACGTATCAAAACCTTTACTACTGGAACCCTGTCACACAGTGGGAAATCACCAATACCCCAAACACACATCTGAACAACATTACAAGGCCTGCACTGACTTTTTATTTTTTAATCCAACAAAGTGGGTGACATTTGGCCTCCAAATTTCTGGTGATGCCAACACCATATTTAAAAACTCAGGTCAAAGTTGAGGAAAGGACAAAAAACGGAAAGAAGGCTTCCTGCAAGTCTTCATTCAGGAGATAAATTTAAGATTGAGAAAACCTTTGACTAAGTACCTATTGTACTATTTCCATTCTAACCTGCCTGTGTTTAGCCAGGAAGCACAAGTGTTTCTGCAGCCACTGTTATAAAAAGCATTTCAGCCTGCTATGACTTGCAAAACTAACAGCAACTCAGCTGCTAGGGAACATGATGGAAATAAAAAAGGATGTTGAATATTTAAGTGACGCTGCAAATTTCTTGTTCCCGTATTAAAACCTCAAGGTTACCAAATCCCATTATCATTGAGCCTGGTCTAGGAATTGTCTTCCTCTCTAAAGAGTCACAAGATAGTTTTCTCCAGCTACCCCACACTACAGCAGGAATTAACCTAGAAATTAGTAAACCCTCAATGCAAAACCCTGCAGATTAAAAACTGACAGACTGGCTTCTGGCAGTGGTGGTGCCCACAATTCTTCTTTAAGAGTCACACAGAACAGCTGTATTAGTTACAACCTCACTCCCTTTAGGGACCAAGCTGGCTTTACTTTCTACCTTTCTACTTTCCCTTTCAAGCACATATTTGAAATAGAAGCAGGTTGTTGACATTGTTTCTAAGGCTTGACCTGCATCAGCTCTGTTCACCTGAGCCCTATAGTGTGTGCCAGGCTATGTCAATATTTGTGCTTTTTCTAACTAATAATTAACTCTGGCTATATTAACTAGATAACTGCTAATATTGCCATTAACACATATAGTAATTCCATTAAGCACCATACCGGGGTTATGTCATACAGAACAAGCTGCTCACCAGAAACACAAACCTGCAACCATATGGCTACAAAAAACATGAACACTCAGAGGTATGAAAATCTCAAATACTGGGAAAACATTTTTAAGTAAGTCCCTGTCTAAAGAAAATTGTCCTGGGTGCTTTTTGTCTTACAGCTTGCAGAAGCAGATCTTATATTTTGTGCTGCTTTCTAATATTTACTTTTTAGAAGAGACCATTGAGTAATGTCTGTTCCAAAGGAGCAGAAGCCACTCAAACTTGAGGAAAGTACTTATCCAGCTGGAGCCCAACATTTCCAGAAGTAAAACATGCACATCATAGAGGCTCTTAAGGCTGTAGAGAAGCTTCATCTTTTTTGTTCTGCCTTTAAGGCTCCATGCAATTTTCCCCTTCTTCAAGCTAACCACAGAAATTCTAATGCTCTATTTTTGATAATTAAACTATTTCAATGCCAAGTCACGATAGCCTCTAAAAAACAGCTCCCTTTACCAGAGTTCCACTTTAATGCTCCCTTTAAATAAACTTACAGACTCCTCAATACTCTAAAAGCTAGATGAAGTTTCTCCAATACTCTAACTATATGACATTTAAAAAAAAAGATGAGAAAAGCAAGAGCTTCTTACAAAGTAAGACTTGCATGCTAGACACACAAACCAGAAATAATCCATTTACTCCCCCTCGACCTTCCTTGGCTAGACTAACTCAATTAGTTTCCCTAAACCACCAGACACTTGCCAGGATAACATATTAGTGTTTAATCATTCAAAAAGTGAAATATTATGTACTGTAATGTAACACTTTTTACGGAAACCTTCAGTTGAGCAACAGTTCCAGAAAAAAATTGTGAAATGAAGTAAAAAGCTGTCCAGAACACCATACTTCCACTCAGTTAATTCAAAAAAATGAAGTTTCAGAACTAGGCAGGAAGTCAAGACCTCGTTTTTAGCAAAGAAGAAGCGCCACATTTTTGAACGCAGCTTGTTTGAAATAACTTCGGAATAACAACCATCACTGGGAAGTTATTGAATACCATCATCCCCTGGCCAGCAACTTGCGCTACACGCAGACCTCATGACAGAACGACGATAAAAATGCCAGGGCTAATTTCCACCACCGTGTCCAGCGCGCCGCATTAATCCAGGTATAGGGTAACCCAGGCTGCCGAAGGGAAAGCCGGGACAGAAAACACGCACCGTGGGGGCTGAGCACCACTGGGCAATTCCGGCTGACGCAGCGGTGCTGCGCGGAAAATCCGCACATGGATGTGGGGGACACGCAGACACAGGCGGATCGGGGCAAGGCGCATACTCGGGGGTCTGGGGAAGGCACAGACGCGGACCCAGGGAGCGCACACACACACACACAAACACACACAAACACACACAAACACACGGGGATCTGGGGAACGCACACACACACACGCGGATCCGGGGACACGCACACACCCCGGCCCGCCCGGCGTGCAGCCCGCACAACATGGCAGGTCGGCGGCGACGGCTCGGCCGGCCCCGCGGCCCGGGGAGCCCCTCGGGCCCGGCCGGAGCTGGCGGGAGCCTCGAGTCGACGGGCACAAGGAGAAAGGAGAAAGTTTTCCCCCTCCCACCGCGGCCCAGCGGAAAGTTACCGCTGCCCCCGCGCCGCCTCAGCCCCCCGGCCCGCCAGCGCCGGCCTCCCCGCCCCCGCTGACAGCCCCGCGCCCCTTCCCCGCCGGCCCCGGAACGCGGCAGCGCCCGACCCGCGGCATCGCCTCGGAGAATCCCCCGGCCCGCGCCCCGCGGCGGTGACAGCCCCGCCGCCCTCACCTCAGGCGGGGGCCGCGCTCCCCAGGGCGAGGAGCGGGCGGTGAAGGGGTTCGGGGGGCAGCGCGCTCGGTGCCCGCGCCCTTATCTCATCCCAGCGGAGCCCGGCTCGCCCCCGCCGCCTCCCGCCGTGTGGGCGGCTCAGGCGGGATCCCCCCTCCCCTCCGCCGCCATCTTGGCTGTCACGGGGCGGGGGAGGCGGGCGGCGACCCGTGATCGCGGCGGGGCGGGCGCGGGAAGGCGCCCGCCGGGTCCCGCGGCTCCTGAGGGGGAGGCGGCAGTGCCCCGCCGCCCACCGGCTCCCTTCTGAGCGCTCCCCCTCGCACCGCGGGTCCGCCGCTCCCGCCTTCCCCCTCACGGAACGCGGCCCCTTCGCTCCCGCCTTCCCCCTCACGGAACGCGGCGCCGGCGGCTCCGAGCAGTGAAGGGGGGAGCGGGGAGCCCTGAGTGGAAGCGCCTAAAACGCAGCGCACAGACCACGGGCTCGACTCTGCCTTCCCCCACCTCAGCGTTTTAACCCAGCCAGCATCTTTAATTTCAACAGAAATTAATCTCCGGCCCAAATAGGCCGGGATTTGGCTCACCTGCGGCGCTCGTCGCCTGGACCCGAAGGAGGTGCCGGCTGTCTGGAAAACAAGGGATGAGAAAAGCGAGGGATTTTCTGTAGGCTTGATGTAACCCGCAGCAGGCTGTTGCATCAAAGACTAGAAAAAGAACCCGAGACAAAAATAATCTTTTAAGAGCGTGCAGCTAAGATTAGTGCAGCGTGTCAAGATGTTGCTGAGCGCAACAGAATGAGTCCTCCTGCTTGTACCCACACAGAAATAAATACTACTTTTCTGGCACCTTGTCCACTGCAACCCCGAGTTTCCAAATTTTATACCGAAGTGCTGTTTAGGTATAGGTTCCAACCATACAATTTTAAGTTTGAATTCAGGCTTACCTCAGTTCTGGATGTTTGGCTTGAGGGTTTAGATGTGGCTCGTTATAAAAGACATAAAATTCATATGAAGTTCTTAATTTGTAAATACTGTGAATTTATCAAAACTGAACTGTAAATACTCAGATACGTTCAGACCTACTCTCTTGGTTTACCCCATCCCTCTGAAAATCTGACTTAAATTGGAGAACCTAAAAGCAAAAAAAGTGCAAAATAGCACTATTTTTCCCCTCACGTGCTTTTATTAAATTGTTCATAGCAGAAAATGCTGCTCCTCATACCCCCCATGTAGGAAATGTGGTGGCTGACACAAGTCAGTGTCTACCTGGGCAGGAGCACCCATGTGCAAGCCTGCACACGCAGGCACAGCTCTGCGCTGCCAGGGTTGATACTTGGGAGCTGAGTCTGTTTTGTTGTTTTGTTGGTTTTTTGTTTTCTTTTTTTTTTTTTTTTTTTCTCAACAGGCAACAAAGCGAGTAAGGAATGTGTCAGGGACTGAGTTTCTACGTGAAATGGATTTCCAGCCACACCCATAAAGAACTTGTCTCTCCTGACAATACACAGTGGGGTAAGTGAGAGACCAAGAGCCTAGAATATCACTATTCACTACAGCAAGATGCTCTGCATTCAGTGGCATGTCCTTAAATTATTTGGTATGCTGGAGGAGACTTTTCTAAATCAACTTCTGCTATATTTTAATCCTGGAAATGCTTTTCAAATAAATAGCAATAGTGCAGTCCATCTTCTGGCTAGTGTTAGTAATTTTTGATATGCAAACTGTTCTGTGCTCTCTGCCCTTCTGCTCATTTTTCAGGTAGGCATAAATTTTAGTCTTCAGTTTTAACATTCAAGATTAATGGGCCTGTTTCTACTTCTAAGAGTATTGTTACAGCTGCCTGTATACTGAGCAAAATCTCTGCACTGATGTATGAATAGCTCTCTTTGCAGGGTTTAAGTTCATAGCCATTAAGATATTCTGGACTATTTTTAATGGAAACTCATTTTGGAGAAACAGAATTCTTTAATATTCTCTGGCAGTTTTCATACTTTTCAGCTCTTTTATAAGTAAAACGTTGTGTCTTTGTTTTGCTGTTAATTTGTTTCCCTCCCCCATTTCTGTCCTTCTAGGACTATCTGCATTTAATTACACATTGTGTCAATGTCAACAAATTGCGGTCAGGGACGGGGTTCTGCCTCTGCAAGGCCTGATACAAACACCAAAGTAGTTTCTGCTCCATACTGCTATCACAGCTAACAGTGCTTATCTCTGTCCTGTCTTTCTTGTTCTTACATCTCCCCCTCCTTCCCACCCTGTTCCATCAAGCCTCTGCTGCACTCTCTCCCTGACCTACCTGCTGCTCATGCTCTTGGCTGTGGCACACTTTCTTCCCCACCAGCACATTTAATTGCAATGTTCCATTTCATTATTAGCTTGTCACCACCTTTATCAAGTCACCTTTCCTAACAAATCTCACTGCGAAGCTTTCCTGTGTAGCTCATCAATTTTTCACTTTAAGACTCTTCTGAAGCCACGTGCAAAAGGGCCTATGAAAAATCGTGACTGTAGTTCTGTATTTATTTGTGAATAAAGAGCAGCATCAGTGAATAGTGCTACTGTACAGGCAGAGACAGATTTACTGTGTGCCCAGCTCCTGCCAGGCTCATTGCACAGAGATGTGTCTATGTGTCAGTCAGACAAAGCCTTTCCCTTCCCAGGGATTTTCGGGATCTCCGAGCAAGGATCTCCACTTGCACATGAAGACCCGAGCCCAAGATCATTAAGTCACTGAAGTCTCCTTATTAATTCCAGTCAGTGTTGGATCAGATTCTTGTTGTGCATAGTAAGCTAATTACCCAAGTTAACCACTGCATGTAGTGCAGGTGGGCAGGCACCAAGCGTGCTTAATGTGGGATTCTGCTGCCTCTCAAGTGCAGGGTGGAGCCCTGGCAGCCAGATTTAGCCTCCCCCGTAGTGCAGCCAGAGAGACACGCAGGCTCTTTATGGACCAGCAACCACAGAACGATTTTTTTCCATGTTACAACCCCAAATTTCTAGCTTGTGGCACTGAAGTAATTTTCAAAGTCTGGTTTAGCTTATTTTAAGTGCATTTTACACATGGGTAAACTCAAGCAAGGCAGAGGACAAGTGGCAGATGGTCAGTGACAGAGCCAGGAATAGAATGGAGAACTCTGCTGTCCCAGGACATGATTTCAAGAGACTTTGTCCCAGGATTGTGAACTTGATGATTTATAATTCATGGGCCTCCAGAAGTGCTTTTAAAAAAATAATAAAAAAAATGCAGCTATCAGTAGTCTCAGCTTTTCCTGGCAGAGACTGGCTTCCATAAGCAAAACAATTTTAGTTCAGTTCCTTAAGTGTTTTAAGTGTGCAGTTTGGGCCTTAATCTGTTCACTTTCTCACAAGTTTTATGCCTTTTGAACTCGCTTGCCTATGCTGTGTGCACTGCTCATTTACCTCTACAGGGGAAGGATGAACCTCCAAGAGAACCCAACAGAATACCTTTCAAATAGACCTATCTGTAACCTCGGTAAAAATAACTATGGGGATAATGATAATGGATAATTATAAACTCCATAACTGGCAAAACAAGACTCTGCATTTCAGAAGATGAATTGCCTTACCCTGTCCAGTAACCCACTTTATGGTGCAGTAATGGATCTGCATCCGGAGGGTTATGCAATGAAATGGAGCCTTTGGCAAGCTGGAATCACACTGGAAACAAAGCATCTTCGTGGGTTTTTTCATACATGCATATTTGTAAATCTGGAACTTATCCCTTTTGACATAAAGAGACCATCCCTGCTTAGAATGATTAAATTTGAGGACAGATTATGAAATAATAAAGCATTTAAATATTATGGTGCAGCAGTACAACAGCTCAGTCACCCTTCCTTTTACTGATTCAAGTATAGTATCTCTGAAAAGCTTTTTGCACTCCAGAGAAACTACTGACTATACATTATGAAACAGGAAATAGAATATCATATATATATTAAAAAAAAAAAGATTTTTCAGATCTTTCTCTAGGTAATTACTGAAGCAGCTAAAATATGGGGAAATGAAACAAATGCAGGCCCTGATCCAAAGGCCAATGAACTCAGCAGAAGCACTGGAGTCATGTGTGTCATGAATTACAATTCACAAATGCAAATAAAGAATATTACTGTATATGTGTAAGGATAAAGCCTAATTGTCTAGTTGCAGTATCTAGGCATTCCACTTGGATAAAATGAGATCTTTTGCTCCAGCAGGTAGAGTTTCTCAGCAAGCATGTATTGCCAATATTTATGGGGCAGTTTGTGGTCCCAAAAGCACAGAAATGCTGGGAAAAAAAAAGGAAAGAAAATGTACCCAAGGAGGAGATCCAGCTGCTTCCAAGTCATTTCTATAAATAAAAATCTGATGCAAACTCATTATCATTTCCCTTTCCAGCACCGATTTGCTTCCTCAAGATTTCAGAGCGTGCATCTGAGGACTTGGGCTGCGCGTCGTAAAGTTTCCCTCGGCAACTGCTAAAATTATTCACAAGGCACTGCAGCGTGGCAGCAGCTATCAGCTTTGGAATGGTAAGAGAGGCAGGGGATGGCCTTTGGTGTTAGTCAGGGAGAAAACAGTGAAGTTGTGCTTGGCTGCGGGTTGAGGTGTCAAGCAAGCGATGCCATCCATACCTCTTGTCCTGTCGTTAGCAGGCAATCAGCGTGTACAGCTGGAGCACATTTCTGGAATGGCTCTTCCCTTAGACTCTGGAAGCTCCCAGACAAATATTTGCAGCCCATTTTTGTGAGCACGGGACAGCAGAAGGGTTGCTTGAGGATGGCCCAAATCCTAATGCATCTGCCAAAGCCAGCTTGCTGTCTGTGCCAGCACTAACCTGGTTTAAGTATTGCTGTCATCAGTAATGCCAGATAACAAAAGCTGCTCTTTGTGGAGTGATATCAGGAAGGAAATTGTGCATGCAGATTCGCCAGCAAAAATAACAGTCTGGGGCTGTAAATGTACACACTGATACTGCTGGTTTGTTGCTATTTTCAGCAGCTCCTGTTCCCTCAGGGGTGAGAGGACTTAACTGCTATCCCTGCTGTTCATGCATCAGCCTTAAAGGTTCCATGTGGATGGATGCCTGCTCTTTGGCCCATCTGGGGGTGATTTGTGCAAATACCAGTTTTCCTCTGAATCAGTATTCAATTCATCACCAGAGCCACACCACATGATACTCTGGGGCCATAGAAAACCACTTTCCTTCACTAGAGATCTCTGGTGAAGACTTCTTTATTATTTGCACTTTTATTCACCTTCCAGTCATGCCCAGGCCAAGCAATTGTATTCCACGATTCCAACTTGTGGCTAAACTTTCCCCACAGTTTTGTCTGACGGGGACTTCAGGCTCTAAACTCCTGTGTAGTCCTGCTGTTTAAAGTTTTTGTATTTTGTTCTAGAGATTGCTTATATCATGGAGGGTGAAGTATATCTATCACTTAACCACTTCTCAGGAGTACTATTAGGCTTAATTAATGTTTGTAGAACACTACTGAGATTCTCAAGAGAAGCAGCTATAGAAGTCAAAGGATTATAATTAATTTAAAACTAATTTTTGAGTAAACGGCTAACAACACTTAAGCTGAGAATTTCCACTCATTTATTTGATTCTTAGACAAAACCATTTTGAATTCTGGGTTCCATTTACTACTACCACTGTATGATGCATTTTGATTTTTATTATGCTTCAATATCATTTGATATATCCAGGCACACAGTACACCTTGTTTTAGTTCAGGAAATACTGCCCAACACAGGTAAGTCAAGTTAAAATAAAACTAACTAACTAAATTAATAAACTCAAAGACAATCCCCAGCACCACTTGCCTTTAGTATAATAAGTGTTTGAGCCATAAAGCCTGTAATTATTATTATGGAATAATTTCCATATTTATTTATAAGGCACCTGATTTACATAAATAGTCATTATCTGAAAATTAAACCAGATCATTAAAATTCTGAAAACTGATTGAGATCAGTCAAGATGTACCAAAGAGATTTGCTAAGCTCCCTGTTTGAAACTGCTCTGAGACGAAATCTGTTCTCCCAAACAAGCTTCAACAGGACTCTGCTGTGGCAATCCAAGCAGTGCTTCATGCACATGACATCATCAAACAGAACGGTTATTTTGTACGGTGAGAAAACATTGGGTCACTCTTCTCACCAACTGTCATGGAGAGTTTCCAAGGAACTGCATCTGACACATCTGCACTGAAAATCTGACCCAGATTGTAGCTGAAGTTCTCCTAACACAGATTTCTGCTTTTCTGACATTCTACAGCACATCAAAATACTTCTCAAAATACTAGTTTCTTTCAAAAATACATTTAATGCTTACAGTGTCTTCAATACTTTCAATGTTTTTCATCTAGTTGGAGAACACTTCATGGAGAAAAAGAGAGAAGAAATGGCACTCTTGTGTTTCTGTTTGCAAGCTGGATTCACCACTCCTCAGTTATTAGCTAGAGAGTCACAGGTGTTAAAAATGATCTCCTGCTTGTCAGAAAGAATGGATCTCTGATCCTGCTGTCAATGCTTTTGCCTTTCAAGCTCCGGAGTGCTCTCTATTTGATTTTTTCTAGATAGAAACAAACTCACAAATTTTTAAAAAAAGCTACGACTACAGAACATATTTTTAAAAATTTGCAATTGCCCTGAAAAGTCAGACCCGAGTCTGATCTTTTTCAGTGTCAGACACATCTTTGAAGTGTAAGTGTAAGCCCAGAGTAAGGCAATACACCACGACCTACCCTGTTGGGATGATTTCTTTACTAATTCCTAGAGAATGGAAGTTGGCTCGAGCACTGAGTCATGAGGATTTCATCTCAATACAGATATTTTTAGTATCTGTTATTTTATCTTGGGTACTTTTAAAATCTGTATCACTGCCCAACTCCTCTCCTAATTATCTGAAATTCTTTTCTTCTGTAACAGCTTTGGAATGTGCCCTTCTATTATTACAAATACTGGCTGCATTAGATTGGGTCCCAACTGCTCATCCATCGATTGGGTTAGGTAAGAGTGCCCTTGTTTAAAGCCTCAGCAACTGCTGAGAAACCAGCAAACAGAGAAACAACATTAAATCTGACGGTGAGTCACTGGGAATATAGGTCAGCCCAGGCTCTGCCCTTTGCTGAGCTCTCACAGGGTTGGCTCCAGTTTACTTGAAGGAGCCTCAACCTCAACACGCCCCCTTCCCTCCAAAATTTTGTTTGTGCTCCTTTGCCAGACAGCGCTGCCACTTCCATGGGGGGTTTAGAGCAGATGAACACTTTCTTAGCAACTGAGCCACAACCAAGAGCTGAGAAAGGATAGGAGAGAAAACACGAACCAAATCACCTTGAGAGTAAAATACAACCTGTTTAACCCAATTTGTGCCAAATAACATTATAGATCCACTCAATCTCAGCCACTTGAGGCTCCAAATCAATGTGCTAGGAGCAGAAGAGGGAGGGTGATGTATCTGCTCTGATTTGTACGTGGGGGAGACCCTCTCCTGCAACAGTCAGGGGCTCTACATAATGAGGTAGGCAGAGAGAACTGTGAATTGATTATTAATTAAGCTGCTTCATCACCTCCTTGGAAAATGTATGACCAAATGTTGGTGCACAGAAAGTAATTTACATAACCAAGTTTGAATTTGACTCATAATACAGTACAAAAGTACCTTAATAAATGGCAATTTTAAAAAATCACACTCTGACTCTTGATACAAAAAAGAGTACTTCCAGTATAAGTAATGAGATGGGAGGAAATGTCCTTGGCAAGTCAATTTGTTCCATGCTGCTGATGGTTCCTGTTAGTGACAAGGATTTTTTTTCAAGAAGGAAACAATGGAAAACAAATGCAAAAGCATTTACCAGAAGGCCAGGCAATGGCAGCTTTTCCAAAATGTCAAGTGTGCAGAATAGAGTCAATTTAAAAGAGAATTAATTATTTAAACTGAATTAATGTGACTACAATGAAGCCCTGTTAAACCATCTCATCCATCCTGCTTCCAACTGTGCTACCCCTTACAGTCCAAGTCTAAATACTGTGACCTCAATTTTCAAACACTTAAACAAAAACTCTCTTACCCAGTCATAGTACCAACTTGTTGCTTTTTTCATATATTTACTGCATCTCTTCCAGGAATGCACCCACAGAATTGTGCTCATCTTCTCCACATTCCCAACTCATATGAATTTGACTTCTGGGTCCCCTTTTTCCCTCTTTTCCTCCTTCATCTTCATACTTATGGTGTTTCCCCAGCTGCTCCAGGCAATTTCTTTCACTGCATTCTTCAGATCATCCTTTGCCTGCAAGTCTGTCCTTTGCATAAAGTCCTGATACCTTAATTCCAACAACTTTTCTCTTTTGATTCATTCATTGCCTTGTCCTTACGTGCCTTTGGGGACAGGAAGGTGACTGAATTTTAGGTCTCCAGCTTTCATATGGAGGCTCATTTTCTCAAAAGAATGTCCACACCTATTTCCCCTGTAACCAACTGTCCCAAAGGGCTTCAGTTCCTCCTGGATTATGGGCCATGATGTTGCAGTACACTGAATATCATCTCTAAAAGGAATACCCTGTGCTCACTGTTTCCATTTTCCAGGTCAAATTTGCAGGGCTATCAGCAATTTAAAAGTGCAATAATGATTACCTAGTGCTCTTTTTTCCTGGATAGTGTTACATGAAAGGTGGCAAACACCAACAGGAGCCACTGTTCCTCTTTTGTATCCCACAGGAATATCTATAACCATGTCTATCAGTGATAAGTCAGAGCTGTCACTTTTGGTTTCCAGTTTCAACATGGGCAAAGGAACCACTCCAAATCCATCCTTTTCTGCTACCCTTTAAAGCAAAACATTTGGGCTAGAACTTACATAAAATAAATTCCTTTATTTCTTATATTTCATGGAGGAAAAGAGCTCCCATCTAATAAGGAATGAACTTAATTGCCCTGGGTCTTGACTGTATTGGGAATGCATATTAATTTAAATGCATCACTGTAAAAATCAGTCTCATTAAACTATCTCAAAGCCCTAGAATAGATGGAGCACTGCATTAACACTTGCAAGTAATCACTCATATTAAAGTTATAATTTACAGGAGCTCATAATGAATATAAACAGGAATTAAAACTGAGCTGAGCTGCAAGAAAAAGGATTAGTGGCAGCGATATTTAAATTGACAGTTAAAAACTCTTCTGGATCATTTACAAGGCCTTGGAGAAATACAGTTGGTTGGATATACTACTCTTTATTCCATGGTGTACTAGAAACAGTGTATAAAACATGAGCACACCGAGGCCAAATGAACATCTTCAGTGCAGAAATGTATTTCTTAGGTTATTTTATACACTGTCACTTTCGTGTCGTGCCAGGGGAACGACTGATGTACATACGGAAAATTTTGAGCGAGTTCTTAGAAACCATAATATTTTCTTGATCATTCATAACCAAATACATAAAGACCTCTTCAGCATATCACTATTGCACAGCTTGTATGAGATCTCCATAGCTACCCTTGGCACAACAAAACCCAAGTGCCTTTGCAGGGCAGATAAGCAGACAGGAAGCAAGTGAACATCTGCTGTAGCTTTAGATGGTTTTGCCTTCAGCAACCACTGAAAAACGTCAGGCTCTGCATTCCACGTCCTGCTTGCTTGGCCTTTGACACCACCAGCTGTTGGACAGGAGATGTAAAACGTTATACCTACAGAAAGGGAGGTGCATTATTTTCTAAAGGACCATTGGGATATTTAATGGGATTTTTTTCTTTCCATTCTCTGATGACTGGAAACACTGGATAGCAGAATCTGCATCTGGAGTTACTTCCCAAAAGTCAACCACTTCCTATTTAACAATTTTTTTTTTTCTAAGGTTCTGTTTTCCTTTCCAAACCTGCTTTGTTTTGTTTTGTTTTGTTCTGTTTTAAACACTAAAAACAATTGTCCCATATACTGAATAGTAATTATATTCATCATAATCATTGTAAGGAAGCCATGTGCTTCCCTGGATCAGGGCTGGGGCTTCCAGCCCAGGCAATCTGTCTTCTTGGAGCATAACAACATTTCTATAGCATGGACAGCCAAGGAACAGAGATACACAAAATAAATATCAAACAATTTAGTGTAAAGCCTTTCTTTGTTTAAAGAAAGAGCTGTTGAACGTGATGTTTTATAAAAGAGTTCAGCCAAATAATGCAGATTCTCTGCTCGTGTGTGTGGAGAAAATCTCTGCTCCAGATAGTTCAGCAGTTCTCCACCACCATAGTATTTTCATTTGCATGGAAAACTACTAACAGAGAACAACTGACAGCAGCATATTTTTAGGATATTGAGGCCCATGCATCTTTATGTACTTCCTCTGAGATTGTAATTTTGTCTAGGAGATTTCAACAGTTGTGATGAAATCGGATTTAGCCATGTATGGTAGACCCTGTGGCTCTGACACAATGAGATGAAAAGGGGGTTCAGAGTAACAAGAAGAAAGAGGAAGACACTACTCCAGAGTTTTGTAAGTGTAACTGAGAGGAGAACTTTGCCCAGAAATTCTATGATCTGTGCTTTGGGGTTCTATACATTTTTTTAATGTTCTATTCTTAAGCTGCAGATGAATGCTGTTTTGTCAGAAAATAATTGAAACACTAAGATGATTTCAAATATTTGGAGGAGTCATGTTGCCACTCAAAATACAGAACCATCAAGTAACTGTCCTAATGAGATCATAGAAGCAGAGACAGAGTGATCAAAGAAGAAAATCCAGGATTCTTACTCCATTCCTAATACTAGCTATTTCTCTTTTTAGGACCAGGAGCCTACCTGGCACAGAGATGTTCCCACAGTCTACAAATACAGTAGCTGATTACCAGAGGTGACTACTTTGCCAGGATTTATTTAGTTAAATATAGGAATAGTCATAAAGACAGCGGATTTAACCCTTGAGACTGACAAATGATGGACTTGGGTTATTATCGTATAATGGAATCATAGAACCCAGAATGGTTTGGGTTGGAAGGGACCTTAAAGATCATCCAGCCCCATCCCCTGCCATGGGCAGGGACACCTTCCACTATCCCAGGCTGCTCCAAGCACCCAACCTGGCCTTGGACCCTTCTAGGGAGCCAGGGGCAGCCACAGCTTCTCTGTGCCAGGGCCTCCCCACCCTCCCAGGGAACAATTCCTTCCCAATATCCCATCTATCCCTGCCCTCTGGCAGTGGGAAGCTGTTCCTCCTTGTCCTCTCCCTCCAGGCCCTTGTACATAAGTCCTCCAGCTCTCTTGGAGCCCCTTTAGACACTGGAAGGGGCTCTAAAGTCTCCCCATAGACTTCTCTTCTTCAAACTGAACATTCCCATCTCTCCCAGCCTGGCTCCAGAGGGGCTCCAGCCTTTGCAGCATCTCTGTGGCCTCCTCTGGACTTGCTCCAGCAGCTCCAAATCCTTCTGCTGTTGTTCCCTAGGGCTGGAGGCAGCTCTGCAGGTGGGGTCTCACCTGAGTGGGGCAGAAAAGCAGAATTCCCCCCTTACCTGCAGCCCTCACTGTGGGATGAACTCGGATATAGTGCCTTTCTGGGCTGCTCTCTATGCTTTTTACCTTCTGCATTTCACAGGGAACTGAACTTTTTAAACTATATTAATATTAGAATAATTAAATAGCTGTCTTGAACTGTGTGCACATTGCATTTAACCAGCTTGAATGCAAGCCAAAACTTAGAGCAATTTTTAGAAGAATTGTAGAATCAATACATCAATTCCCATTAATTTGGTGTCAGAGGAAACAAATGTGTACCTGTCTGAAATGTGTGCACTCCCTGCAGAGAAGTACTAAAATAGGCATCTTCTGTCTCCCTGCCTTCCCTATGCCCTCCAAACATCAGAAACCAGGGTCAGAATGAGGGAAACCCAGACTGGCTTCAAAATACAATGAAATACACTTTTATTAACCCAGTATCCTGGACAAATTATGCACAAACTCTGCCACATCGAAGCCATCCCAAGCTCTACTCCATCCACTGCACTGAGTTCCTTGTTTCTCACCTGATGCTCCAGTCCCTCCCAAATGCATTCCATTCCAGGGCTGAGAATATCTAGGCAAGCTGAGGTGAAACTCCATTCAGTCTGTCACAGCCATAAGCTGTAATTCTGCACAGCAGTGAGACAATATTAGTGACTAATCCCATTCGAGAGCGCACCTTAAACCAGCCAGAGTTCTGCATCAATCCAAGCTCCATAAAATGTGCTGTGCTGCAAGCATCTTGCACATCTTGCTCACTGCACAGCTGGCTGCTGAGCAAATTCATGTCTCGGGAGGTTTGCTCAAGCACATGAAACATATTTTTAGCATCCCAAAGGTGTGAGTACTCCCAGAGCTGAGAGTGCAACCTGGCTGACAGAAGGTTTCCAGAGGAAGGAGCAGGAAAGAGGCAATGGGTGATGAGATTACCCCCCACAGAAGGAGACTTCTGCTAGGAATATCAACACATCTTTTCAGTCTCTCATTGTGACTGTTTGTGCTTTCATCAGATTTTCCATTTGCTCCTTCAGCTACGGGACCAGATGGCTCCCACACATTATGCTCTGAATCATGGCAAGGCTCGAGGTGTTTGTTGTGTGTCACAGCAAACGCAGGCGCCCGACCAGGTTAAACTCCCTCGCAGCCAGCATATGGTGCACCCTGCACAGGGGTGGGGCTGCAGCAGGTACCTGCAGATACACACTGGGGAGGACCTGAGCATCCTTTTCTTCTTGCAGGAAAATGACTGCCCTACCTTGAGCCCAGAGAGCAGGGAAGAGAGGCAGTGCAGTGACACATGGCAGAGGACAGATGCTCGGCACTTCCCGTGATGCGACAATGCCTGATGGCAAGGAGTCCTGGTGGGCCAAGGGCAGGAAGCTCTTGTTCCCCCTCTGAATTCCCCTTGCAGTTTATGATTAAACTGGTGCTGACACCTTGCCCAGTGCCTGTTTGCAGAGCCAATAGCCCTGGGCAGGACTTCTGGCCATGAAACACCTACTGGAAAAAAGAGACAATCCCATTGTTTGAGAGCATCTCTGCCTCTGGCATTCGTTAAATAGAAAACAAAACAGATTTTCTCCTCACTTGCCTTGCATAGATCTGGGTAGATTCAAGCTGTGGCAGCCCTGTGAAATGAGAGTGAACAGGAGGGGTGTTTGCAAATGCAATGGCCCCTGTTTGGGAGGGTAAAGCTGGGAGGATTACACAGAATGTGATTTGTGCTTCAGTTCCAAGACCATAAAAATCACCCTGCAGTTCTCTCTCACTGAAATGCTGCATTTCTGAGCACTGAAACCCACTGCAATAATGAAAGATGCTTTTCCAATACCGAGGAGATATCTGGGGCTCAGTACAAGTAACAAATCTGGAGGCAGGGAGGAAGGATATCCTGGATAGTGCAATTGGTACGGTGTGTGTGCTCCAGGTCACACCATGGAGGAGCAGCCAAGCAGCTGGAGACTGTCCAGTGGCCACACTCCACCCCAAGTCTTTTCTGAGAGGAGAAAATGACCCTTTGGCTGGTTTTCAGCTTGCTTTTCTTGGTATGTATTTTCATGCCCCTCGTGTTGGGAGTGACAAGGTACCTTGTGAGCATGAGCTGTGCTGGCCTTTGCTGACAGCTCTGGCAATCAGGGGACACCCGTCAGGGATGGGGACAGCGAGCAGGAATGTCACAATCACAGCCTGTGCAGAGCAGCTCCCATGAAGGTTAACGCGTGTTGCCACCACCTTTGAGGTCAGCGTTGGCCTCGCTTTAGCAGTCCTATAAATAGATGCCCAAGGTTGACTGAAAAGAGGATTTGGCTCGGCTGGATCTTGTTTAGCATTCCCAGGAGAGGAAGGCAGATTCTTTTCCCTTTTTCTCTTCCAGCCTGTAACCTTGAGTTGGTCTCTGTGGGAAACATTAGTGGCATTTGCCAAAAGCGCTGCCGCTGTGAGCCAGATGTCCTGCTGTGTCACACAAACCACACGTACACAGCTCTTCAACCTGCAAACCCAGACCTAATTCCACTAAAGCCTCAAACTAATTCCTCACTGGCAAAACTAGGGAAAAACCCAAACAAACCTTGAGCCTAATTGCTTGAAAACAGTAGGACACCTAGTGGATTTACAGGGAATATCTTTGGGATTATCAGCAACATTTTGTCATTTTCTTGGCAAAACCAGCTGTGAATATATTTATAGAGGAATCACTGAAATATCAGGGTTTCTATTTAATAAATTAATCTTGTTAAAGCTGTTAAAGCTGAAGCCGTTACAGCCTTCAGTTTGCCTGAAGAAGTTATTGCAACCTACAGAAAACCCAAAGAGCACTGTCTGAATGACTTGAAAAAAAAAAATAATTATGGAAAACTGGATGGTTCCCAAGGTCTGGGAACAGGAGGAAGGATATTCTGCCAGATCAAAGCCATCCCAGTTGTTCCATCTGACAGCTCTCTAATGATCTTAATGAGCAAAGTTTTACAGTCTCAGGCTGGCTCCCAGTACAATGGTGCAGCTCCACAACAACGTGGCCATGCTGAGCGCAGCCAGCCGGCCCCGCCGGTTGTTTCAGCAGAGGATGACTTGGCCACAGAACCCAAAGTGCTTCTTCATTCCCCAGGGCTGATCTTTTGAATCCAAATGAGAGGATGATGGGCCACGTGATAACGCCTGCGCTGCTGTCGCTGCATTTGCCTGGTTCCAACTCCAACATCAAGCAAATTTTCACCCTAGATAGGGAATAAACCCCTCTGGCAGGGCGTGCAGGAGGAAGAAGATTTTGAGTGATGATTCTAAGAAATTATATCTTGGCTAGCAATTATCCTGGGGCTGCCAGGGTTATCTTGCTAGTGTCTCTGGAGGCAGCAGACGCAGACAAAGACATGAGTGTTGAGTCCAAAATGGATTCAGGAAACTGATGACTTCATTTTGACAGTCATCACAAGGAACACCAAGTCATTGAGTGTTGCACTCAATTCCTGTTCCCAAAACACACTGCAAACTTGCCTTCCTTTCTGCTTACCATAATATTGTCCTAGTGAAAAATGTCTCCAGAAGAGAGTTAATTTTTCTGTTGCCTTCCCACTCTTTCTGCACTGCTGCAGGGATTCCTAAAGAACAGCAAAACCAGAATGAGATTTGATTTTGGATGAAAAAATCTGTTTGGATACAGGTCTTTTTTTTTTTTTAATTCCAAGTTCAAGGTTAGGAAAGGAAAGGCTAATTTAGAAAATAATTTTGATTTGGTCTGTTTTTTCTTATACCTTTTCTTCTTAGAGCTGTAGAAATCAGAAAGGATATAGCAGGTGATGGAATACAAATGAGTTATCAACAGAAGAATTCATATTAACTCCATGTATTTTCATTATTCCTACCTGTGGCATAGAATTACCTGAAAAATAGAATCTTTGTACATTGTAAATGCTTTAAATTGGTCTAGGGTTTTAAAAAAGAGTTTTTTTTTTTTAATTTCAGTGGATGGATTTTATATTTGAAGGGAGTTTTTTTCTGACTGACATGTCAAACTGGGGATAGTGCATGCTAACAGCACGCTTTTCTCTAATTTAGCAGCCTGGATTGGAAAGCTTGAATTATCTCTGCATAATTGCAATGATTCATGGATTGTTAGGAAATTGCAAAGTATTGATTGAATTTTCCCCTTAGGAAATATTTCTCCTCTGATAAAACACAGTTCTGGGGCTTTGCTTTTGTCTTTCCTGCTTTCTGCCCCGGGGAAGCCAGGGGCTGCTTTTATCCAGGAAATGGGAATTTGGGTCAACAGCCCTTCAAGGACAATTTTGAATTATTGTGATTGCCAATTCCAAATCTTCTCTGAGCTTTGAAAAGAGATGGATTTGCAAAGTCTGAACAAGGATTTCAGAGCCAGAAAAGCTTTTTATTTTTTTTTTTTTTCCCTGGGACCAGCAGCAAATACTGGCCATCCCTGTTTCACATTCTGCCATTTCCATGTCAAATATCACCAGTATGCTCTGCAAAAACACCTTGACCTTGCTGTGGGAATGCCACAGCCATCAAAGATGGTGGCAAATTTTCCACTTTATTAGGCCGGGATTACTCTGGGGGATCTCAGGAGTTGGTGGGAAGAGGGAAGTGGAGAATGAAGTGAGAATTGGGTGCAGGGAGAGTTTGATGCACAGTGCCTGGGGCTGGGCAGCTGAGAGCTGGGAGCCCTGACACGCATCTGCACGTTAACGGTGCTGAGCCCTTTTTGGCAGCTGCTCTATGAATTTCCAGAACAGACCCATAAATACGCAGTTATGAGTGTGACCTCTGCTTCTTTTCTTCGCTAAATTGAACATCCAAGGCCCAGCTGAGTATCATTCCTTGTCTCTGCTCCAGTTGCTTGGGACGTGCTGCCTCTGCAAATGGTTCTGCCGAAGTTAAGGAATTATGGGAGCGCGCTAATTCAAGGTTTGCCGTGAATTTAGTGCTCCCGCTAGGGTGACACTAATGGCAATTAATGCAGCAGAAATGCCAGTGCTGAGAGACTGTTCTCACATTAAAAGCTGTCAGTTGGAAAGCACAGTCTCTGTTATTCCAGGCCTGACCTCTGCTTTCTGGCCGTGTTTCCTGTGCACGGCAGGTGTCCCAGGCCATCCCATCACTGCAGCAATTTGCTCTGGGAGGGAACACAGGGAAACAGCAAAGCAGCCCAAACCAGCCTGTGCTGACATTTCCTGAGGGTTTGGATATTCTCCTCTGGGGCTTGAGCAGCAACAGAATTAACCCAGGACTGAACAGGATATAAGACTTTAAATTCTGCAGCTCCTTGCTAGTTCAATGCTCTCCTCATGTCCTGCTCTGTTGATTCCTGTTTAGGCATAGAGCTCTTTCTACTTTTTCAGTTTTCACCATGAAGAATCTGATTTTAAATGATCAATTGCATTTAAACAGGCTTAGCTAGAAGTAGTCCCTGCTGCTGCTCAATTCCCTGCTGCAAGCTGAACAACTTTTCATGTTTTGGTAAAAATCATTGGTAAAAATGCCTTTGCTTTATAATGGCTGAAGCTCAGCAAGTGACAGTGGTGCAGCAATGTGGGGTCTGTGGTTTTTACGTCAGCCAGGAAGAGCCACTGTCCTCACCCTGTGCCATAAAGTCTTGCACAGGGTAAGTCAGTTCCAGATGAGGAACATCTGCAATGTGGTGCAAGAGGAAGTAATGCTTGTGCCCATGAAAAGTGTAAATAAAGGGTGTTTCTAGGCTCACAAACACAATCCAAAGCGTGAAAAGGAACAGCTCGTACCAGAGGATAAGTACTTCATCTGTGTTATTTTAAGGGTTTTTAGCACTAACAGCAGTTCTGGAGGATGAAACCAGGTCTGAGAAACATCAAGTGAAAATTAATAGCTTTTTAACAACAAAGTTCAATGGACAAGTTCAAATAGGATATGAGATGGAAACCTGAGCTCCTGAATTATAAATATACCCAGCCTCTACACAGACAAGTATCTGTTATCCATTTGATGTACTACTCAATGCCAGAGGATTGAGAAAGGTGGCAGGAGCAGGATGAACATTTTCAGGCTCCAGATTTTGTGTGTTCTGGGTTTGGCTGGAGATAAAAAGGATCAATCCAAAGACAACACAGATTCCTATAGACCTCACCACTACTCTACCCCCTGTGAGGAGCTGGAGGTGCAGGGCACATCAGAGGCAGGCAGCAGGATGTGGGTGAGCCCCAATCCTGATGCTCCCCCGATGCTCCAGTGTCACACAGTGCTCCTGGAGAGCCTCTGTACTCCCGTGGTGGGACACACTGCAGTCAGGTGTCATTGTGATTAATGTTTTGTTCTCCTCACTCGGAAGCTCTGAGGCAGCACGAACTATTTATCTTGAAATGCAGAGGATCACGTTCTGGCTCGTTATGGTGCCAGCAGACAGTAACTGACACACAGCACTGCTGTGATGCCTGGGGGTTACTTTCCACGCACAGGAATGATGACACAGCCACTGACTGCAGTGATGGCAAACGTGCTGCTGCTGAGGGCAGGCTGGTGGGAAAAGAGCAGTTTTAAGGGATTCAGTTTAATCATCTGGACACGAGTGCTATTTTTATCCTCTGTTGTTTAGATCTCAAGCCTGCACCAGGAGAAGCTGATGGCGAAGTTGGTGTCTCCCATGGCACAGGGGCAGACAAGGGGAACTGAACAACCTTTTGGGAGGGGAGAAGCAGAGTGGGCAGGGATGGCAGTGGGAAAGGGGCCTGTGCTCATGGCTTCTTTGCACCTCATGAGCTGAAAGAGCTCGTTGGCCTCTCTTGGTATCTCCACACAAGCTCATGTGCCTCTGTCAGCTCAGTTCACAGAGGCATCTGTGAGACCTTGGGAGCCTTCCCACCAACCCACCCCAAGCTCCCCTGTGCTTGTGGGTGGCTTTGGGACAAGGCCAGTGCCTGCCCATGGAGGCAGGAGAAGGGCACCCACCCCGTGATGGGGGTTAAGGTTGGTGGGCATCAGACAAGAGGCGAGGTGAGATTATCACAGCGTGTAAAAAGGCCCAAGGAGCGTGGAGCACGCCCATGCATCGTTTGGGCACACGAGTCCGGGGAGCTCACTGTGCCCAGGGCACACAGAGCCGTAAAAGAAAAAAACGAAATGAGGGAAGAAAAGATTCAGGTTCCACCGAGATTTGAACTCGGATCGCTGGATTCAGAGTCCAGAGTGCTAACCATTACACCATGGAACCGCTCTGCCACCACCCCCTCCCGGCCGCCCCTAGTCCCTTTAACCGCTCCCGCCCCTCAGCGCGGCCGCTCTCTCCGAAATTGCCGGACAGAGGGGATCGGTGCTCGGGGGCCCGCGGGGGCCGGGCGGGATCCCCGCTGGCTTTAACCCCGCTGAGGGCGCGGCCGCGGAGCTGCCCCGGGCGCGGTCGTGTGGCGGCGCCGCTGCCCCGGAAGCGCCTGTGGGCGGGCGGGCGGAGCGCGGAGGGCGGAAGCGCTGCGGCGGCTGCAGGGAGGGTCCGGCCCCGCTCCGCTCCGCTCCCGGTCCCGCTCCTCCGCCACCCGCCATGGGCACCCGCGACGACGAGTACGATTATCTCTTCAAAGGTGAGGCGGGCAGGGCCCGGCGGGCGGGCGGGAGAGCAGCGGGGCCCGCGGGCGGGGCCGGAGCCGCTCCCTGACGCGGGGCCCGGCGGGCGGGGGGAGCGCTCCGGGCATCGCCGGGCCCCGCTCGGGTGTCCCTCCCTCACCCCAAAATGTCAGCTTTGGGCAGGGTTTGGCAGCGGGGATTTGGTGTCAGCGCCGGTCCGAGGCTGCCCCGGGCAGAGGCTGAGGCGGCGGCCGGTCTGCGGGGTGGCGAGCAAAGATCGCCAGGGAAGGATGCCCAGGGCTGATAAGGACTCGTCAAGGTTGATAAGAACCCTCTCCAGCTGTTAAATAGAGGTATAGAGTGGATAAGATATACTCAGCATTGGTAGATGATGCACTAATTTAATCGAGTAACGCGATTTGCTGCCTTGTGTTCAGAGCCCTTGGCGAGGAGTGGAATGTCCCTGCTGTTCCACACCCAGAGATCATAAAATCCTCATGGAATCATGGAATGGTTTGGGTGGGAAGGGACCTTAAAGATCATCTCACTCCACCCCCTGCGGGGACACCTTCCACTATTCCAGGTTGCTCCAAGCCCTGTCCCACCTGGCCTTGATCTGTCCTGGCTCCCACAGGGAAGGGCAGGAATACCTTGTTTTCCAGGGCTGATGCCCCTCCAGTCTGCAATACAGTGGCAAGTTGGGTTAAAACGTTCCAGATTGTGGTTAAATACTCAGTTTTCACTCCCTGCAGAGTAAACCACCAGCCTGCTGGACAGGTTCATGTAGCCCGCTGTGAAATGTGTACAGAAGTGCTGATGTTTTGAAAGTTCCCTATCCATTTTTTTAAATCTCGCTGAAAAAGCAAGTAAAGTAGCGTAAAAAAGTAGTTGTGTATTGTGATGCGGTATTGTAAATTTGAATTTAGGGTTAAGAGCATTGCTTGTTGTGTTGCAATGATGAGAGACCCTGTGCTGTCATCATGAAGATAAAGGAAAACATTGGTGTTTTTTCCTGTACCCTTAAGCTCCTGTAATAACTTTGAGGAATTACCTTCTTTTTTGTTGCTGGCTGTTTTATCCAATTGTGCATGGAAAATGGCATTACTTCTACCTGTAAGTCAGTCATCTATACTGCTATGGAAATCAAATCAGGAAGTTCCAGAACGGGCTCTTTTCTCAGCTTGCACTGGCAAGGACCTTGCTGACCACTGCTTTAATGGCATCAGGCAATGTTATTGTAGAGACTTGTGTGCAAGTTATCAAAGCCATTGAATTACTCTTGTTCATGCAGTTCTGGCAGTGGGCTTGTAGTTAATGTTTTAGCTGTGAGAGCCTGGGAGTATCAGTGACACAGAGTTTGTTGGGAGAGCTCCTGTCTTTCATTTGGCCTGCTTCCTTTCATAGTTGGGAAAAAATAAGGTTGGATCCAGCTATAGGGAGAAGTGCAAAGCTGGTTTAATTGATTGCCTTTGCTAAAGCTTTTTCTGTTTAGCTTGGTTTATAGAAGCTGTTGAGAATGCTGTGAAAATGCTGTGAAGATAAATGATTTGGGTTTTTCCAGGCTAAAGTGGATTGCAGGAAGTTGATGCAATGTCACTTAACTGGGATTGATGTGGCAGCTGAAATAACACAAAAATGCAGAGTAATAAAATCGTGGAAACTTTCGTAACTTCCCAGAGGTGATGGTGGTTCTAAACAAGCTGTCGCCACTCTGGAATGATCTGGAAGTTATTGCAAGTAGGTCTCTGAACCGAATGTCTCCTTGCCAGGCACTGGTCAAAAAGGCAAGGGGTAGGTAAATCTTGTGGAAAAGGAACTGGAGGACAACGTCAAGTCATTGAATTTGAGACATGAGCATCTTGGGAATTGAGGTGAAATGTAGGCATGACAGACATGTCCGTTTTGAAAAGGATGTTGTAGAATTAGAAAGATGGAGAAAGGCATCAAAATAATCAGAAAAGAGACCTAATGGATTCATAGCCCTTACACTGAATTGATGTACAGCTTGATCAAAATTTAAACAGTGAGTGATAAGGGCAAATAGGGAACGTATCTCCCGTTTGTCATAATTGCTCTGGATATCTGTAATGCTTCTTTTATTGGGCAATGGGTGAAAGCAAAAGGACAAAGTCCCTCAGGTGTGTATGTAAATTTTGGAGTGGTGCATTGCCATGCATATTATAAATGGATTTGGAATAGGTAGAAGCAAAAAAGTCTTGTTTGGGGCATGTCAGTGTGATGGTTACAATGGTAAATCTGAAGGCATTGCTTATTTGAAGATGCAGGGGCTGGCTAGGACAGAGATTAGCCTGTTTGTTGTGATACACATCATGGTTTTTGGACATCAGTTACTTGGAGTCAGACTCTGGGTGTTGGTCTGTCAGGACACTTCATCCAGCAGGACATTTCTGGGTTTATCAAGGGACATGTGGGTAGATTGGTGGGACTGAGGTCAGAGTTTGACCTGGTTCAAACAATTGAGTGATGTTCTCTAGTCAGGCTGTCTCTTACTGCTCCTGGGCTGAACTGCCACGTTTCTGTTTGTGAGATCTCTGGTTTTGTCCTGTCAGCCCCTGACAGCAGCTGTGTGTTGAAATCTGGCTGACTCTGCTGCTGGGTGTAAGCTGAGCCCACCTGTGCTGCTGTACAGTAAAATCCAGGGACCTGTTACAAAATACGTTTCTCCTGTCTTTGTTGCAACACTTCAGCATATAGGAAAGATTAAGCTTAGCTTGGAAAAAACCCAATTTCTGTTAAATACTTCTTGTCCAGCCTATAGTCTTTGTATTCTTCCATACTTTTGGGGTCTGGCTGGGAGCAGTGCCTGCTGTTCCCAGAATGGCCCCTGAGGAAACATAAGGCCTATGAAATCCAGTTCTTAGAAATCTTGCTCTAATTTTAGTAAGAGGAAAATATAATAATGATATAAAGATATTACTTTATTACTTAATAAATTAAGCCTGGCTTTAGTACAGGAACCTTTTGCTCTTTTTGATCAATGTGCTTGCAGTAGATGAGCAGTTATCAAAGGAACCCTCACTTGTAGAAGATGTTTTCTATGGACAAAGCTCAGGAAGAGTCTGCACCTTTACCATCTGAGACTCTGGATTTGGGGCAGTCTCATGTCATGGACCTGACTTGTGGTGACATTCAGCCTACTGAATTCAGCAAAACTCCAGTTTCAGCTCTCTGCTTCTTTGCCTCATGTTCATTTCTCCAACTTCTCCCTTTGATATTGAGGAAATGCTCTGAAACTGAGCTAGCTTCTTGGTTTGGGGTTTAGAAGACACATTTTTGCTTGTGTGTTTAGGTACATCTGTGGTTGCATGACATCTCTTGGTTTGGCAGTGGTAGAAGCCCTCGACTTTCACTGCCTCAGATGTGTTGCACTTTAGTGCTGCAACAAAGCTGCTGGTGCAGCCTTTTACTGCAGAGGTGTTGGGAGGTGTTACTGATTGTATGGACAGGTAATCCCTGCCCCAAAGGCCTCTGGAGTGCCAGTTCTCTTTGTGACAGAAAAAGAGTGAATAAAATGGGGCACAGCTGAGGAGGGAGATTAGAATAAGTCATGACCATGTTGGGTTTATTGACCAGCTATGATGTGTAGGATTAAGTATTTTTTTTTTTTCACATGCTCTTCAAACTCCAGCTGAAGTGGGCAGGGAGAGGTATTTATCAGCAGGTTCTTTTGGGGGTCATGAAGACATGTCCAAGCATTTTATTGATATGTCTCTTAGATGCAGAGCTCAGTGCAGAGATGAGTTTTAGACATGGTGATTTCCTTGTGCTGGTGTTCTTGTCCTAGATCATGTAATATGTGACTTGTGCAATAACTTTTGCCACAGAAAAACACAAGCTAGTGCTGCTGGACTCTACTTTCAACCTGATCTCATATTTAATGAGATAATTAAAATACCTTCTGAAATTTTAAACCAAGAGGTTTTACAGAAATAAAAATTGTGTGAGTGAACTGGAATGTTGGTGAAAAATTAATAACCCTTTCTTGACATAGTTCTCTAAATTGCTTCTCATGCAGCCTAGGAAATTGAATTCTTATTTTGGTCTTCTACAGAAATAAATCTGGAATTGCAGAGTGAAATTTATACAGTACTGTGGACTTCATGATCTTTTTTTTCTCTCTCCACCGAATGCTTGTATGCTTATCTTAAATGTTTGGGGTAATACAAGCTATAGAAAGTCAAATGCATCGATTGAAAGTATGTGGTTGCAAGTATTGAACTGTCCCACCACTAAATCAGTCACTTGGGGCTGGGAGATCATTTCCATGACTTTCAGATGTGCCAATACAATTTTCCTTGGTTGTGCAGCTTCCTAAGGTGCTGCTCCTCTGAGGGAGGTGCTGCTCCACAGCTGGTTATTGATTAATTTCCGTGGCTGAACTTGCTAAAATGTTTCCTTCAGACCTTCCACCTTCCAATGCTGGTGTAGAAAAGGAATTTGTGGGCAATGCAAGTTGGGTGGGACAGGGGAAGTGGGAGTCTGGTGCTGAAAGAGCTGTGTGCTGATGAGGACTGTGATCCTCCAGATGAGGTGGGATTTGGGATGTAAGGGTTTATCCCTGAGGACTTAGACTCTGGTAAAGGAAAAGTTTGCCAGCCTAAAGCTGAACAATTAGGTCTGATGACAGGCAGACTGAGCCGTCAAGGTGAAATGGTCAGGAGAAATAATTCCAGCTCCAGGTGTGCCTAGCAGAGAAGGAAATACTAAAATTCTTGTCTGCATCGCAGGGAGATCTCACCTAGAGTGAGGTGTGCAGTTCTCACTGTGCTGAAAAGAAACTGAAAAACTTAGGGAAGGTGTTTGGGGAAATGAGCAATGTGTTTATAGGGAACCATTTGACAAGTTTTTGTATTTAGGAAATACAGGAAAGCCCAGACAAGATGTGGTTGCTTTCTGTAAATACCTCAGCCTAAACACCACTGGGAGAAGCCACTAATAAGCTAATGGAGAATGCTGGCACATGGACACCACTGCCAGCTGCCCACTAATTCCTTCTGAAAATCAGAAGGCAATTTCTAATCATTAGGAGTGAGTTTCTGGAAGAAAAGCCCAATGAAAGGGACAATGTGCAGGAACAATTAGCTTTATCATGGCCTAGATAACGTCATTTCCCTCCTAGAAATTGTTTGCTTGAGGTGTTTAGTATGGGACTTGGCCATCCAGGGTCATTCCTACTGCATTTCTATGCTAAGAATGTAATACATGGGAACACTGTGTAGTATAAAATATCAAAACATGGTGGCTTGATAAGGAAAGCAAAACCAAAATTAATAACACAATCTGAGTGGCTGTTAAAGCTGTTTCAGTTCATAATTTTATTTAAAGAGTGATACTTGCCCAGAGTGGCAGAGATGCAGAAGGTGTGAGGAGTCCTAGGCGCCTGCTGACATTCCAGGCTGTTCTCGTGTGCGTGTTCAAGAGGAGCTGCAGTGGCCCAATTAAGTAGAGGAAATAGCTGACTTCAAGGAGGAAGGTATTATTTTCCCCTTATAATTGGGACACTTTAATCTGGTGCTGGAAACCATTCAGAACATAAGCAGTGTGGGATTCAGACCAGGTAAGGATAAAAACTTGGCAGAGGAATTAAAGGGATCCCTCTATTGTTGAATGACTTAAAGATGGGCTTTGCACTGAACTACAGAAACAGGTTTGAGGGAATACTTAACAGGTATGTGATGCATCCTGTTGGGAAAAGGAAATGGTGAATGTGGATTGCTTTTCTTGCTTAGAGAAGCATCTGGCCACGGCTGGGTGATAGCAGGACTGAGCTGTGCAAAGGGAGCTGTCAAGCTTTCCCTCCTAGGAACCTGTTGTGTGTCCCAGTGAATACAAACATGATGTCATCTAAACCCGTGCTCCAAACCTGCCAAAACAGTGTTGAAGAAGTGACTTGCCAGTGGCAGAGGAGAGCTGTGGCTGCTTGCCAGGGGTGCTGATGCAAGCGGTGCCCTGTCCCCTGCCCTGGGTTTATCAGGATGCAGCATCTCTGTGCCAGCAGAGCTGTTCAGCAGGGACCAGCACGTAGGAAAGCACACTCCTGTTTGCATTCAGCACGGGGCCTTGCCACCTACCTGCCCTTGTGATCTTCCTACACAGGAGGGGTTAACAGAGGGTGCTTTCTGCAACTGGTGTGCTTGGCTGGCTGTGTGCTGAGTCAGCTGGCACAGGCAGCTGGGAAGATGTTTATTTTGATGAGGTATTCTGCACAAGGCTGTGCTTGAAGCCAGCGTTTACAGCAATTTTCATTTATGGAGGGAGTTTAAAAGGTGCTGCTCTGCCCTTCCAGTCAGAGCAAAGGCCCATCTGCCAGAATTGCTCTGCATTATTTAAACAGAAGCTGCAGAGGGCTGCAGCAGCAGATGGGAGTGTTTCTGCTGCTAGACTGAGCTCCACGGGGGGGTTTGTGTCATTGAGTGTGTTTGGTGCACTCATTGCTTTGTTGTACCACACAGAATCTTTAACGCTGTGTTGTGGTGTCTTAACAGTTAATGATGTGTGTTACTGAGCAAGTCATTGTTTTTTTCTAAATAAACAGAGACACAATGGTTTTTGTCACCTGAATGTGCACTTTTTTGCTTGGACTGGTGTTGATTCACTGCTGAACTTCGTTATTGGACTTTCTTCTCGAAGTTTTTATCTTATTTTTTTTCCCTTTCCTTCACTACTGGTTGGGAACCTTATCATCCTTAAGGCCACAGGATCACCCCAAGAGGCTCCTGTTCGTGTTGCTCTGGTTGTGAACACATTTCATCCACTCTTCTGCCTCTTGGGACTGAGTTTTAAGTTACAGTTAAACTTGCACCTTTCAACTCAGCGTTACAAGATATTGCAGTGAATCCTCGTGATGCTGTTTTTCCTGCAGGAACTGGACTTTGAACCTTCTGCCAGTCTCTTGTCAAGCATAGCTGAATCTTTCCAATTAGTTTGCTTGGCACTGGTGCTGGGATGAATCAAACTGAGCTGGCTCAACTCTGAGGCTCAGTGATCCCCTGGCAGCATTTTTGAGCGGTTTCAGGCTCTGGCCTGATGTGTCCAGGAGCCACAGCAGCGCTGGGGACTGTGGAAGGGCAGAGAGCTATGGCTCAGCAAACATTTCAAACTGGCTGGCAGGGTGGTGGTGACCTTGGGGGTTCTTTGGTTTGGTTCTCTTTTCATACACAAATTTTTCTGCCCCAGTGGGGAACCTCTCTTCTGCATGAGGAGTGTAAAGTGAAAGGGGAGTCTGCTGTGTTTTGGACTTCTTCAGCAAAGCAGATTTCAGTTGTGTGGTGGTAGGGTTTGTGTTTTGTTTTTTTAGTTCAAGTGTTGTTCAGGGAAATATAGCTGGTCACCAATGTTTACAGTGACAGCCATGTATATTCTTCCTAAAAGAGGAATGTTCCTCCATGCTGGGCAAAGGAGGCTGAAATACAACCAATAAAAGTCAAGTCTAACATCTGTTCAAAATGCTGGTGAATGTGGCAGCTCTCATTTTCCAGAAATATTGAGACTTGGACAGCAAATCCATGACAAGGATGGCGCTGTTGCCATTCTTTTCCTTCAGGATTCATTCTTCAAAAGAAATATTTCTTGCATGTAATTTTCAACGTATCATCTACACCTGGAGTCTGATTCTGATATCATTTTTGTCTTACAGTTGTACTTATTGGGGACTCTGGAGTAGGCAAGAGCAACCTTCTGTCTCGATTCACTCGCAATGAGTTTAACTTGGAAAGCAAAAGCACCATTGGGGTGGAGTTTGCAACGAGGAGCATCCAGGTGGATGGGAAGACAATAAAGGCTCAGATCTGGGACACAGCGGGCCAGGAGCGATACCGAGCCATAACCTCAGCGTAAGTGGAGCCTGGCTGGCTGAGGACACCTTTGGCTGAGGGGGGCAATTTTGGGCCCTTCCACTTCCTCACCAACTGCAAACAGGGGTGTTTGCTTTATCGGGCAATACCCACAACCTTTGGTGGTGGGAAGGTTAAATATTATTCAGCCCAGAAACTCGACCTGGTGTGTTCCTGCACAGACTGATTTACTTTGCAGTGCTCTCATGACGGGTAACTGGGGGCATTTCAAGTTTAGAATGCAAGAGCTTTGAGAGACTCATTTCCATGGAAGTGGGTGATAAAGGAATATCAGTGTTCCTGGTTTTATCAGTGGTAATTTAAGAGCTGAAACCTTCCCATAGCAGCCAGGAAAGACTGCTCACATGTGTACTTGTTTAATTGTTAAAAACCAGCATAGCAAAATTTGGATTTCAGTAGAGCTGGAAGGAATTGTGGGGTGGGAGAGCACAGTCTGTTTCCTTTTGAATGCGTTGCTGTGGCTCTCACTCAAAAGGAGCTGCGGCCTTTGGTAAAGGGAGTAGGTCATGCTGACATTTTTATGACCCAGTGAGTCACCTCACAGTCTCCTTATCACTCTGGGCTGTGCCTGTGCTGCACCCACAGTGATGGGTGGGGGAGAATGTTCAAGAGTGGATCAGAGGTGGAAGGTGACAGCAGCTTCCCACAGAGCACAGGGTTTTTCATGTCTGGGATGCAGGTTTTCCCCACAGACATGGGGCTTGCCTTGCTCCCAGACTCTGAGCTGGCCCTGTGGCGTAACCTGGTCCGGCTACCCCGCCTCCCGGTGTCCGGTCCCACGGCACCGGGGAATTGCCCTGGGCATTGTTTGCATGGCTGGCCAGCCTAGCCAGAGCTGCTCCCCACTGCTGCACAGCCTGCTGTGACCTCACTGTGTCTGCCTGGCTGTCCCCTGTCCCCAGGTACTACCGTGGAGCCGTGGGGGCCCTGCTGGTGTACGACATCGCCAAGCACCTCACCTACGAGAACGTGGAGCGGTGGCTGAAGGAGCTGCGGGACCACGCTGACAGCAACATCGTCATCATGCTGGTGGGCAACAAGAGCGACCTGCGCCACCTCAGAGCCGTCCCCACCGACGAGGCCAGAGCTTTCGCAGGTTGGGGAGCTCAGGAGCTTCTGCTGCTCTCTGGGGATCTGCCCACCTGGCTTGGGGAGGGTGTGGGGAGGAGGGAAAAACCTGTGGGCTGGTCATGCCTCTCAGTGTCATCACACGTCACATTCAGTCAGAAAGGAGAGCTTGTAGAACATGCATGTTGTTTCAAGAATCAGCCAGAGGCACCTAACATTTTGAACCAGGTTGTTTCTCTTGCCTGGGCACTATTTGTCTTGCAGAAACTGTGCCTGTGGCTTTAGGTTGAGTTTCTTGTGTGGTGGTAGCTTTGCCTTCTGTGTCCCAACTGATCTGCAGCCTTACAGAGGTGCCTGTGGCTGAACACTTCCATTAAACTGGCTCTCTGACTTTTGTTATGCAATTAAGATCTGTGAACAATAGTTCTAGTTTCTGTAAGCATTGTTTTAGGCCCAGTCTCTTTCATCCAGGAGTATAGCTGAGTTCCTCACATTAAAGTTTGCTGTAGCTCTGCTGGCAGTTTATGGCCAGTGAGTGTCCCTGCCTGCAGCTGGAGCAGTGTCATTCCCCCTGCTGCTCTATTCCTTTTAAATAAGCTGCTGTGATATATTAGCTGGTGGGAGGTGGGAGAAACATGATGAGGTTGAAGAAAATCTGGGAAACTTTCTCACACAGAGAAACTGCAACAGATGATCCCTTTCAGTGGTGCAGGAAAATGTGCCTTAGAGTAACACAGCACTGGGCTGATACCTGTGCTTGGGAGTGGGTGTAAATTCTAATGTTGCTGTTGGGTGGTGTCACTTTCCCATCACTTAAGGGGGAAAACCCCACAACTTGTTTTACTTTCTCTTGATACCTGGGTGTCTCATCAGGAACACTACAAATATTATCTGGTACAGAAGCTTTTCCAGATGGGAATGAGAGATGTGCTGTACCTCTCTAATTATAGTATTTCTGTCCACACAGAGAAGAATGGTTTGTCATTTATTGAGACGTCTGCTTTAGACTCTACAAATGTGGAAGCAGCTTTCCAGACTATTCTGACAGGTGAGTCATCCAGGGCTTTGTGCTTCAAGGGGGGAGGGCAGAAGGCTGCTCAGATATGATGCAAATAGGCATTTCTTTGCCTATAAAGTGTTTAAAGTGTTGCTCTTGCATCATTCTTCATTAGCCATAAGATTTGGAGTCCAGTTTCAGAGTGTTACAGTTGAAAGGCCAGCCTTGAACTGGGGAATGAATCCTTGTTCACTTTGATCTGCCCCAGGTTTCTTGTCAGCCTGGTTTGTGTTTCAGTTTCCATCTCCCATTACAGGGAGTGCCCACAGGAGGGAATTGTCTCATGCTGGCATCAAGTGAAGACAGCCATTGTTTATCAAGGAGAAGTCAGTCCAGTTTGTTTCCATCTTTAATGGTGACCGTAGCAGTTGCCAAGGAAAAAGGGATGAAAGAGCAGAGATCCTTCCTTTGAGCCACAGTGACTCCTGAGCTGCAGGAGTTGCTGTTGTTGCATTTAATTGTCCTGCCTGGACTTTTGGCCCGTGTAACATGTGACAGCAGTCAGTGCTGCATTTTTCTGTTCTGTGGGTAAAGTACTTCCTTTTTGTTTAAAGCCTTGTTTAGGTAGGCAAAACTTGTTAAAGCTCAGACACTCAATTTGGGGAACCTTAACCCTGGCTTGTAAAGGTGGGGTAGGAATTCACAAATTGGTGTGGAAGCTGTCATGAGGCTTCTGCATTTCTGTGCAGTCTGTCAGCTGCAGCCAGGGCACAGTGGGACACTGTGGCCTCTGGTTTTGGAGCTTTCATCATTCCCAGCTTTGGCAAATGCTCTAGTCTGAGTTTTCAAAACATCTGGAACACTCCTCTGTTTGCTGTGTCCCTGTTCTAGGTGTGCCAGGCAGTCTCTTGTTTTCTCCAACTGCCTCCAACATATTTTCCAGTTGCAAATTTAAAGACTCTCCTTCCCAGTGTAGCTAGCGTGTGCCAGGCTATGTGATGTGCCTGGTATGAGCAGTGGCCCCATTTCTAAACAGCCTGTAAATCAGATCTTGTTGCTGTGACATTGGCACCTAGTTAGTTCTGATTTTTTCCCTCTTTGCCACTTAATTTAGACATTCTTTTAGAAACACACGAGAAAGGTCCTGGTAGCCATGCTGGAACATGCATGTGAGGATAGAACTAGGAGGTTATTTACTGTAGTAAAAGTAAAAAACCTGCAGCATTTCTTCAGATGTTTGAAATGCTTTATGGACAGCCTGGCAGTGGAGAGAGGTGTTGGGCTGCTGGGGTATTAGCTGCCTGTGTCCATCTGTTTCTTGTTTCATCCTGAGTTGTAAGAGGCCTCTGACAGTTCTGACTCTATTGTGTTCTTACCCCGGGTTCCTAAGCAGTAGAGCTCCTGTGCAGACACCAGCTCAGTGTGTTTGTGTTAGGTGAATAAAGAATTTTTTTTCCTTTTTAATTGAACCATGTGGTTCCCTTTTAACTTCAGTGTAGTCATTGGGTTGTAATTCCAAAATTGCACAAATTTGTTTCATAAAGGAAGAAGTTCTCTTAGCTCATACATTTGTTCCCTACATGACAAACTGCCAGTGCCTTCAGAGGGTAGATGGCTAAGGAGTGGCTGAATGCAGGGGTGTTGGGATGCCTGCTGCATTTCCTGTTTTCTTCACATGCCTAAAGGCATCCTGTCAAAAATGCACATGAATTTGGGCATGGATTTTTCAGGGCAAAGACATTGCTCACTTGTCAGTGCCAAAACCTGAGACTTCTTCCTTTATGCCCATGTCCTTGGTAGCTTTCTCTCAGGAACACCTCTGACTTTGAGGTCAGATTTGGCCACATGTGCTGAGTGTCCTGTAGAACAAGCAGCCTTGCTGCTCCCACTTTTTGTTTGTAGAGGGCTCGGGGCTCTCAGATGCACGTTAGTTAATTAACTTTCATACACCAGCACTAGTAAAACAACATCAGATATATCAGGCAGTGTTTATTCCCTCCTGAGGTGGCTGTCAGGCTGTCATAGCCAGTACAGACTGGTCACCTCACAGTCCCCATCTCCTGCTGGCCCGTTGTGTTCTCTAAGGGACACTGGAGAGGTGGGAAGTTTCCTGTGTGCCCTGGGCTTCCTTCGGAGCTGTGTGATGCTCAAAGGATGCACTGCTGTTGCCATGGGAAGCACCTCACCTCTCTGGCAGGGGCTGGGCTTCCTTTATCTCTTCACATGCTTCCCACAGTACCTTTTATTCTAGAAGTGAGCTTGGATTCTAATCCGTGGAGGTTTGATTTTTTTTTCTGGTTTAATACGTCTGTAATGGGAGAACAGGTGATAAAACTTGCTCATGGTGAGCTGTGACAGATTCTTGAGGCTGTCAGTGTTGCCTGCACGTTGCTGTGACAGTGTTTGGGGTGAAGAGCTCTTGGGTTTGTGAACAGGATCCTTGTGATCCTTGTTCAGGAGCAGTCAGTTCAGCTGTGCTGGAAGAAACACTTGTGCTTAGTGGGCATGTGCTCTCTCCAGACAGGAGCTCCTGTGTGGGGGAGATAAAGGTGCAGTAAACACTGCCTGAGCAGCAGGTCGGCTCCAGCTGGGCTGTGACTGGCATGCTGAGGAGGGCTGTTCTGGAGCTCTCTTCACAGCTGGCTTTTTCTCTTAATGACCTGCTTTGGAGGAAGGAGGGGGGCAGTCATCTGAGGAATGTGGTTTTTGGAGTCACCCCACAGAATCCTGGCTGCTGTGTGTTTGGCAGGGCTGCCTCCCAGCTCAGTGCCTGTGGGTGGAATGCTGGCTGTCCTCGGGGGCAGGAAGCTGGGGAGGCCAGCAGGCATTGCCAGAGCTGCCTGACAGAAGGGGCAGGACGAGCTGCTGCACCAGCCCTGCTGGTCTTTGCAGTGCTGGGAGCTGCACCTCAGACACCCCAGGCTGCTCAGAGCTTTTCCCTCAGCTGCTGGGATTTCTCCTGAACATGGTGTTGTGACCAAGGTCTGCAGCAATCCCCCTTTCTTTCCAGCCCTCCTGAAGCTGGTCTGGTTGGGACAGTGATGGAAGTTGGTGAAGGTGCTGCCCTTGGAGCCCTGTTAAGCTTATCCACACCTGGATTCTCAGATCAAGCACTTTGAATAGATGGCTTTGGCCACAGGAAATAGGAATCCAATGGAGTTAGCACAGCCTGAGTATGTGATCTGTTGCTCCAGGTGGAATAAGGGATAAAAGCTCTCCTTTCTTCTCCCATATGATAGAGGACTTTTATCATACATGTGGTGGGCTTCCTGTCCTGCTGTGGATTCCAGATGAGATTTTGAGGACCTTTCCCATCTGTGACTTAGAGTAATGGTCCCTATCCAAATTCCTCTGTTCCAAGATGTCTAGACTGCCAGGGCTGATTGTTGTGCACACAAAGCTGCTTTGTATCATCTGACAAATAAGAGAGACTGGTGTTATGATCCCAGCCACCCTGAGCATTCACAGCAGGATAAAGCATCCTTAAAGTAAACTGGAGTCTGCCTCCCTTCCCTGCCTGGCTCTGTGCTGCCTCTGTTCCCACACCGCATTCTGCCATGGTTTCATCTCTAAGGGATCCCATCACCAAGGAAACAACATCAGAGAATTAACATCAAAAAAATCGAGGGATTTCCTCTTTTGTTGTCTCTGTACACCTGAAAATGAATGGAACCCCAGTGCAGGCTGAGCAGCCAAGGCCTGGCCCAGCTCCTGGTGGGCAGCAGTGTCACTTTTTCCCAGCTCTCACAGTGCAAGGCCTGTCTCTCACAGTTCCCCATTATGCAGTGATGCATTCTGCTGAATGTGTCCTTAATAAGGTTTCATTCAGCTCCTGAGCAGAGCCCAGAGTGCTGTGTCTTCATTAAAAAGGGCACATCTTCATTAGCCCAGCGCTCTCCGGGCACAGCAGTTCCGCTGCAGCCTTGGCTGCTGGGCATTTTGCCCCAGTGAGAGAGAGCAGGTTTGGGCTGTTCCCCCTCCCCTGCCACAGCAGCACAGCCCCGTGTGCTGAGTGTGCAGCTCACCAGGGAAGGGCAGGTTTTAGCATTTAGGCTGTGGCTGCACCAAGCTTTGCTCTGCAGAGGAGGGAGAAGCAGCAGGAAGCAGCAAATTTGGGACTGTTGACAGTGGAGGGGAGGTTGTGCAAGTGAGGATCATGGGAGAATGCTCCCAGAGTCAGGAGTAGATTCATTATCAGCAAGGGAATTGGTGCTGTTAAGATTATTTTTAAGGCTTTGGGGCTGTTTGCTGAAGATCTTTGCTGTCAGATGAGGCTGTTCCACAGAGGGCACCCTGTGTGAGTCCTGGCTGATGGGGCAGAGGAAGTGTGGGATAATGTCAGGGACTTGTATGAACTTGTTCAGGAAATTCTCTGTGAAGTTGAGAATTGCTGCTGCTGAAGGTGCTACTGGAGAATTCCCAGTAACAAAGGTGGCCAGAGGCTTTTCCTGTTGATGGGAACAGGCATTGTTCTGTACTGGGAGTGAACTGGCTGCCAGCCCTGAGCACAAAGCTTGTCCTGAAGGTGCAGAGCAGATCTCTCCAGCTCTGCTCCTCCCACCCCACACACAGGCTCTGCTGAGCACTGCTGCAGAGCCAAGCTGACCCCTGTCTGCACATTCACACACTGGGCTGCAGGTGGCTTTAAAGGTCTGGTTTCATGGGTTTCACTTAACTTGTGAGGTTGTTTCTGTGTAAGATGGTTGGAAAGAAGAGCAAGCTTGAGAAATCAGAAAACCCTTTAACCTGTTCAGCTCTTGTTTGGTTGCCTCAATGACTTGATGTGTACCTGACTGCATATGAAAAAGTCATTTTAATGTACAGTTTGTCCCTGTCTGAGTCTGAGCTGGGGCCTTTTGGAAAACTGAGCTTTAGCAAGCTTTTATTTTTGTTTAATGATTTTCAAATTCAAATTTGCAAGTGAGTTCCCCACGTTCTATTTTTGGTGTCCTGTATTTCCTTTCTGGGGGTGAAGTGCTACACACGCTTTACTCTCTCTGTGCAGCTGAAGTGCTGCTGTAGCTGCTCTGAGTTTTTGTGCAGCACCATCAGCCATGACAAGCCCCAGGAGCAGGGCAAGGTGCAGGTGTTTATCCTGTGCTCTCTGATTCCTCTTTGTTCAGAATCTCTTCATCTGGAGCCCTTATTTCTCACACATTACATTTTGTAAAGGGTTTCTGTGCTGCTGAAGGGGCTGAGTCTCCCATTTTGGGCCCAAATCAACCTTTTCTGAAGATTTAACACTGCTTGGGTGATAGACGTGATGGGTGTGCTCAGTAAGAAGAATTTGTCCTTGCAGTCCTATCAGGGAGAGAAATCTGGAATGGTTCCCTTTAATCCTGTTTGTGGATACATCAGCAAACATGTGACCACTGTCCTTGGAGTCTTAAGAACCTTCAGAAGGAATGGATGGGCACATAGTTTTTCATTCATAGCATGGAGATTGGTGAATTCTCTCCATTTACTGACTCTTATCTCAAGGGAAGTAAAACAGTTGTTAAAAAAGTAACTTCTGTTGCAAAAATATTTTATTTTCCGTATCTAGAAAACACCCCAATTGAACTTTGTGTGGAAGCTTCATTGCATTACTTATGTAATTCCAAGGCTATGCCTGGTTTCCCCCAGGTTTAACTCTTCAGTGGCATTTTGCTGGTGTGCACATATTGATCAGCTCTTTCTCCTCTTCCAGAGATCTATCGGATTGTTTCTCAGAAGCAGATGTCTGACAGACGTGAGAATGACATGTCCCCAAGCAACAACGTGGTTCCCATCCATGTCCCTCCAACCACTGAAAGCAAACCAAAGATGCAGTGCTGTCAGAATATATAAATTGTCCATTCTTTCCTAAAAGGCTGTGTATATTCCCCAGGTCCAAGATTTAAATATATTTGTAATTCTCGTGGTTACATTCTTGTGTTTAGTTACTGCTTATTCCTTCTCCATCAATTTCTCCATGTCTTAAACACTTTGATTTCAGTGTTTATCAGTCTCTTACTTGGATGTGGCTGCAGTATTTTCCCAACACCGAGCTGTCGGTTTGGGCTCAGTAAATTGTTTGGAACTCAACTGATCCCTTCCCAACATGATGCCCGCTAGTCAGAGCACTGACACCTTTGGAGAGCACTTGAAGACGTTATCCTGCTCCTCACAAAGCAATTACTATCAGGTTAACGAGGAAAATCTCTCTGGGCAGGATAATTTTTCCTTGTCTTAAGGTGTTGTATTCTGCATCTAAAGCTCAGCGAAGCTCTGAAGTGCAATTTTATTGTAAGTTAAATGTTTGTGGCTACATCTTCAGATTGTCAAGTGAAGTTTTATAGGATATTATGGGGGAGAAAAGAGAATTTCTTGCAAACAGGCAGCAGTTAGCAGTTCTGGCTACCTGTGAGTGAGGTGATGTGGTTTGGCACCTGCTGCAGAGGAGGTTGATGTGAGGCAGAGCTGCTGGGACCCCACGGAGGTGCCCCTTGTGAAGGAAGTGAATGCAGGAGCCACGTCCCTGAGGAAGGGTCACCCCAGCTCTGGAACTTGCAGCATCTTTGTGCTGCTGGAGGCTTGGCCTCCACAGTGCTGGTGGTATCAGGATTTGAGGATGCCTTTTTCTCTTTCATAGGACTCAGACTTGAAGGGTGTTGGCACGTATTACATATCACATCTCTTAATGCATGCCACATATATTAATATATTCAAGTGCTTGAGTTGGTGAATGAATAACTTCCACTACCTGGCCTTAGTTTTCAGTTCTGGTCGATCCAGTATTTTTAAATTATTCCAGTGGTTTGCTGGAGTAGTTTTCTGACTGGATGTGTTCCTCCTGTGGTGTGTTGCTCCGTACCAATCCAGTCCAATCTGCTTGTTCAGGGATCCATGAACTGTGCCTTCTGTCACTGCACGTCACTGGCTCTGTGCTGTTCCTAAACACGCCTGGCACTGGCATTGGGGGCCACAGCCACTGCATTCCCACAGGATTTAAAGGAACTCTCTGTTGTGTAAATGCCTGCAGTTATTTATACAATTACAGGGAAGTAACTGATTGTAGGGGACGTTTCTCAGACTCTGATATGACCCACTTGGAAGATCCAGATGTGGTTGGCACTTCCAGCTGTGTTCTGTTCCCAACCTTTCTGTCTCGCGGTGCTCATGATGTGTGAGGCACACGGAAGGCATTGCTGTAGTCGGTCACTTCTTGTTTTTTACTCCATTTCTCCTCCTGATATTAGTTCTGAAGATGCTATTTTGATCTGTTTGTAAATTACTTTGTATTTTATGCATGTACTGTACTTTGATTCATTATTTTTTTAGATTGATTTAAAATATATTCATCCATGATTCTAATAAAGAATTACAGGGGACAACTCACTGTGGTGTTGGGTGCACTTCTTGGGAGAATTGGGATTTGCCCTGAAGGTTTTACCTATGGGCTTCTTGGAAGGGGCAGTGAGAAGACACTGAAGTGAAAGTGTCCCTGGAGAAGCAGCTGAAAGGGTTGTGTAGCACAGCTGCCTCCCCTGAGAGCAGCTCTGAGCTTCTTGGGGCTGTTGCAGTTTGTAGCCAGGGCACTTTGGCAGCTTCAGGAAGCTTTGAAGCTTAGAAAATTCTGTGGGTTCACTCCACTTAATCCTCTGAATAACTTTTACAAACCTGTTTTTTTTCCCCACGTTGCCACGAAGAAGAAAATCGGGTGGGAGACGAACTCTTGCCTTGCGCAGCAAATGAGGGGAGCTTTGGATCCCGCTGTGTGTCCTGGTGGAGCACCAAGGGGGCAGCACTGGTGGCACTGGGGACGGCTCTGAGGGTGAGAGGAGCCCAGCCCCTCGCTCACTGCAGGAGCTGTTCTTGCAGCACATTCTCTGCCCATGCTGGAGCAGACTTTGGAATGAATCAATTCCCTGTGGCAGCCAAGTTCTAAATTTGTCAGCTGGAAATGCAGGATGAGTTTCACTCTGCTTCCTTTTCTCATTCCTATACGCAGGTGACTCGACTCTGCTGTCACATCAATCTGGATTTTGTGTGGTTTTAAGGCAAAACTCTTCCTGCTGCAGCAGATGGAATTGCAGTGCAGATGGCAGGAGCACAAACCACTGTGGGAGGCTGGGGACTTCTAAAGCAAAATCCAGTGGGGTCTGTACAGAAAATGAACTTCTCTGAACCTGGGAAATCCTTTGCTTCCTGTTCTGGCCTCTGTGCTGTGTTTTCCTAAGGATTGCAGGGCCCTGGCAGCAGATCCTGGCCCGGGCTGGGTGACACTCCAGGGACAGGAAGGTGCTTCCCGAGGTGTTTTGGGAGAGACAATGCAAGTCGTTATTCCAGTTGAATGCTTCCCAATGGGGGATTGTCCTGTTCAGTTCCTGATTAATCATTCTGTTCCATAATTGGCAGTACTTGTGTACTGAAGTGTCTCCTCCTTGCTAATGGGAGACAACTGATGGTAACAGACACTGCTTTGGGGCCCTGGAAGGAGCTTTCTGAGGTTCTGGGAATTCCATATAATGCTTCAAAAATGGGCTTTGCTTGCCAGAAGTTTTTGCTGTCATCTACATATTTGAAAACCCAACTTTTAACAATTATTCAGTGAGCATCAGTGGTTCCTGTCTTTGATGGGAGTTGAGGTTCTGACTCTTGAGCAGAAAGGACATGGAATTGTTCTGATTTAAAGACATTTTTTTATTAAGCTAGAATTACTTATTCTATAAATTCAGACCTGATGAATTCCCAGTCTTAAATAGCTTATTGAGTGTAGCTTGTCAAATAAGAAGATTACATGCTGGGCTTTAGTTAACAAGATTTTTAGAAATATGAAGCACAAATATTGAAAGGCTTCAGCACGTAGCATTGCCTGGAACTCATTAACTCTGAAGGTGTTTCTGCTGCAGATCTGTGCTCCTGATTTTTTCAGTGGGATCCCTGGGAGCTGCTGGGCTGCCTCGTGTCCTGTCCCATTGCTGCTGGGTGACTGTGGCTCCTCAGGTGTCCTCCCAAAGGCCTGGGAACCTGTGAGTGGCCAGGGCAGGGTCACCACACGTGGGGGGTGTGCAGGGGCTCTTCCAGCTGGGATTCTGCATTCCCAGGAGTCTCACTGAGGTCAGACTGCTGAGGAACTGGGAGAAGGGTGTGCAGAGCCACTTACCTTTGTTTTACTCCACCTTGGAATGGCAGCACTGGGTGTTCTGAGCCATCCTGCCAGTTCTGTCCCAGCCTGGTGCCTGGGGGGTTTCGACTGAGGGGAGCAGCCACATCACCTGGAGAGCTCGGATCTGTGCAGGGCTGGAAGTTTTGCTCTGCAAATGAGTACGTTGGAGAACTACACACTGAGAGAAATTCAATTTATTTTGTACAAGGTAGGATACCTTTGCACAGTGAACAAATATATTACAAATCTGTCTTGCCTTAAAAAAGTATTGCCATTTTGGTGCCTGTTTCCTAAGCTAATGCTTATATACAAGAAGATACTTTTTTTGTTGGTTTTGTTGTTGTTTTTTTTTTTTCCTGTTAAGCTCTATGCACATCATTGCATTTGGTTTCAAAATCCTGCTTTGAAAAAAACCAAACCAAACAACTGAGCACATCTCTGCTCTCTGGAGAGAAACTACAGCAACACACAAACGTGGGTCAGGCCAGCAGCTCAGGCTGCTTGTGCTGGGTGCCAAGGTGGGTCTTAACCAGAGTATTCCTTATCCAACCGCCTTTCTCTTGATATTTTTGAGGTAAGTCTTTCCATTCATGTACCTAAAATATATTCCTACTGGGCCTACAAAATTATTGTTTCCTTACATCTCAAATAAGGCTTTCCTGGAAAACAAAATTGCTATTGCTGATCAGCCATGGCCCCCATGCACACATGCAGCATTCGGGAAACCTCGTGGGCAGGGTCCTGCTCCGGGAGCCTGGGGGTGTCCCCAGCCTGAGCCTGGGGCTTCAGAGCCAGCCTGACCACCTGGAGAGTCCTGGCTCCAAGGGAAAGGCTCCCAGGTGCAGGATGCCCAGAGCCAGGGGCTGTGAGCACAGGCACGAGGGCTGAGCCCATCTGTGGGGACACGGCTGGGCCCCAGCACGGTGCTCCCAGGACCCAGGAGGATTCCCAGAGCTGGGATCCAGCTGCTGCTCCTGAGCTGGAGGGCTCCTCTTGCCAGTCCCTGAGGCCAGCAGGTCACACCTGGGATCGTGCTGTGAGCAAACCCACGGGGCTGGTGTCGTCCTCTGCTGCTTCCATCAGACTGGCGAATGTGCAACAGAATCTTTTTTTGTATTTAAAAGGCAATCAACTTGCTACTTCCACGTTTGCCTAATAAAATTACATACTTAAGAGTCAATACTACTTCATGCTCAAAATCTACAAGGAACTAACGGCAAGTACTCTACTTTCTAGGTCAATAGAGATTATAAATTAAAAAAAATAATCATGGTGGCTCAGTCCAAACTTCTACCATGGGTCAGACCCTTGATAATTACTGCACAAACAGCTGCTGAAAAAGAAAACCCAGTTTCAGCTCCATTTAATGACATTTCAGGTAGAATCATCAACGGATAAAGTTGCACTACATGGTAATGCACGTCAGATTAAGAGGTGTCATCAGTGGCATGCTGACAGTGAATCATGAGGAGATGGTTTGGGAAGATGGGAGAGAGAAGCTTTGAGAAAGGAAATGAAACCAGGGCTGGTCTGTGCAAACCTGCAGCGTCCCAAGGCAGGAAGGAGGGACAGCAGTTTAAACTGCCTGACAGATCTGCTGGATTTAGCTATCAAAAGAGAAGCTGCATCAGGAAAATCAAAGCCTACCTGTGCCAATCAACGTTAAAAGTGTGGTAAGATGGGTGTGAGATTCATTGTGGAAATTCCATTCATTAGCAAAGATCAGGGGATGTTTGGAAAGATATTAAAAACTGCACAGAAAGTGTCTGTGTTAGTATTCCTCAACTCAAATTCTCTGATACTGAATATAGAGATGACAATCTCAATGCTAATTACCAAGCATGATCTGCACAGGTTGCACATGGTGATGGCAGTAAATGAGCTTTCCAGACAGTGAAATGACAAGTTTCCCTGTTCTCATTCAGAAAAAATGTCCATTCCCATGACAAAGATGAAAATAAATTCCAGCATATTCCTAGTCACCTTGTTCTAACAGTAAAAGGTTTCTTGATGCAGTTGGTAGAAATGTACATCCTGAAGTCCTTCTACTAAGCATGTTTTTGTGGTTTATTTTACAGCAAAGCCAGGGTTAGAGAGTTTTTGCCTGGAGCATGAAGACACCTTCCTGGGGTGATTTGCTCCAGTCCCACGTGGAGGAGGCTCTCGTTAGTTCCAGGTACCCATACAAAAATGTCTTTATAAATAACATCATGCAGCAGCAGTTGGCCCAAGCTGATCCCGTGTTAGGTCCTTGCCAGTCCGCAGGAAGGGAAGGAACGGCTTCTCCTCTGCTTCCTCAGAGTCTGTGTTGGCAGCACAGTGCCCAGTGAAGTCCATCCCTCTAAGACTGCTTGTCCCAAGAAGGGCCGTGCGTGGGGCTGTGCCGGACGGGGAGCAGGTCGTAGTGCCCAGGAATGTGACTGTTCCTGGGCAGGTCGTAGGGATTCTGCAGGTAGCTGGCACTGCGGCTGCGGCTGTCTTGGACTATGCTGACAGTGGGCTCTGGGGAGCAAGGAGAACTGGGTTGTGGTGACCAGCAGCACAAAACTCCTGATCCTCATGGGTCCCTACCAGCTCAGGACATCCCCCACTGTGGCTCAGCTCCCCAAACCAACACACCAACGCTCAGGCCTTCCCCCAGCCAGTTCATCCCTGTGCCGTGCCAAGCCCAGGGTCCTCGTGCCAGGCCAGGGGAGAACCACCAACCCCCCTGTGCCACCCACTGCTTACCAACTTCGTAGATGTTTTTATTGGCTGTGGATGAAGTTGGCATTTCGGAATATGGGGACTCCCTGTGACCAGGTGATTTCATTTCCACGTAGCTGCTCTCGGAGTGTTTGCAGGTTAAAATGGGGGGGTCTTTAATGGTGGCGTATGGGTTTTCAGTGCTGTTCAGGGAACAAGTGCTGGAGCTGCACACAGATTCTTTCATATAATCTGCAAAACAAGAGTGGAGTGGGTGCGTTAGGATCATCAGCTTAATTAGGTTAATTACTACTGAGCCTCTGCAGGAAGGCTGGGGGGGACAAGGGGGCAGGGGATAAGGAAGATCCTTGAAGCCTCCAGCACAGACACCCGGTGCTTGTGCTCTGGGTGTTCCAGACCATTGCATCCATCACTCATTAGCAGGAAAGAAATGAAAACCTACTCAGTACTGAAGGTTTTCCTGTGAAAGGTTCTAGCTGTCATTTACTGCAATATTTAATTGGAGGTGGCACTCCTTTCCCTCCCTCCCCCTAATTCCTACGGAGCCGTGTTTATCCCGCTCCGCCTGCCCCGCAGACCCAGGCGTGCTCTGCAGGCAGGACCTGCTGCTGGGACCTGGGCTGCTCAGCCAGCTGCAGGGTGAGTCCCAGGGCCTTGGTCACATCCAGTGCCCCGTGTTGGAGTGCACAACATTGCCACAGGCTCAGAACTGCACCAGTGCAGCCTCTGCATGTGCAGCCCCTGCCTGTTTCAGGGTTACCCAGCATCCTACAATCTGGCAATGCTTGGGTTTCCACAGAGGGGGACAAGCCTCCATCTGAGCCTCACTTTTGCTCTGCTTTTTTCCCCTCTTTGCTGTAGACATGTCCTGCTCCTCTCCCCTGGGCTGGAGAGGAGGTGACGGGGGGCACTACATGGGGAGAACAAGGTTGGCATGAGAGCTGTGACCACCGGCCTGCCCGGGCGGTGACCCTGGCTGGGATAGGCCAGCCTGCTGCAAAGTACAGTGCCAGTCTCACTTTAAAAATAAAAAACAATAGAGAATAAATAGGTCTTAACATTGACATTCAAGAACGTGCCATTGCTGCTGTGTGCATCCTGCTGGGCAGTGCCAGTAATTTAGAATTAGAGCGATGCAATGAAAGATGAGGCATTTTCTTGTGCTGGGTTACAGTACAAAGGCAGATCCTGGTATATATGAAATACTCCCGGTGAAATAGGGGGACTTGCAAAATAGCTGCAATCCCAGCTGCCCCCGCTGTCTAGTATGGGAGACAAAAAGAGAAATTCAGGTTAAGAAATAGACAGACAACACGACATCGCTTCTCCGCTCCGAACCTCGGCTCTGAGCCTGCCAGCCCCGTCCTGCTCCCTCATGTGCCAGCTTTGCTCCACTCTGAGTGACTGTCCCTCCTTCAGCTCTGGGCTTGTGTCCGTGTCTGTGTGTCCACCACCCCTGGCCAGGTGCCCCTGGTCCTGGTTGAGCCCTGAGGGAGGTGCCAGGTCCTGCTCTGCCACCTGCAGCCAGGTGTTGCCTTTCTGGGCTCTGATTTCAGTGGTACCTACAAGTCTGGAGAGGCCTCAGCTCCCAGGGTCAGTGAGAGCAGCTCTCTGGGAAGCTCCACTGCACACAAATAGCTGGGACCATCAAGGATGGGGAGGCTGGCAGAGGCCTGGCACCAGTGCAATGTTTATTTAGTCAGAAAACTTGGAAACTCCTTATCTGACATCAGCCTGGGTGAGATGAGCAGTGCCTTTGCTTCCAAGTGAAACACACCTGCCTTTGGTACATGACAGGAGATGGGAACCAAAGCAACACCGACATTCCCTGGCTTGGGAATGTCCCTGCAGTGTCACCAACCCCAGCCCAGTACAAGTCAGTGGAAAACTGCCCCATCCCATCCTTCTACAGAGAGATGGAGCAACCCTGTGAGACCAAAGGCTTCTGCACATGTGTGAGCTCAATGTTGGCTTTTGCTGTGTATGTGACTTAAATCCAGGTGCCACGGTCTGGGGTCTGTTGGTGTTTGAGGTGAGGGAACCATAGACAGCCAAATGAAAGGCTCAGCTCCACCTGCCAGCAAGTTACAGCTCCTGGTGGTTACTGCAGGAACACCGAGCTCCTTAGGAGAGCCTGGGCAGCCTTTAATGAGCCAGCTCTGCATTTTGGGGTCAGGGACATGAAGATCATCATAAACTTGCTTCTCCATTTCAAGCAGTGCTGCTGAGCAGATGCTCACAGGGTGAAAAGCAGGATTCTCTCTATGCCCCAAGAGCCCCCTGCTAAGCATTCCCTGTCAGCACCACAGCTGGGAGGGACAAATCAAACCAGAGCTGGGTGTAGATTCAGGAAATGTTGATTATTAAGGACTGCTGGTTGCTACAGCAAAGAAGAGCAGAGTGAGAATTCCTCCTCCTGCAGAGCTGCAGCTGTGTGGTTGGTTTGTGGAATTGGGCACACTGGAGCTGGCAAAGGCAAAAATCCCAGCACATCAGCTGTTTTATTTCATCCAGCTCAGCTACTTTTATCTCCCTAAGCTAAAATTCACCTGCACTGCAGTTAGGGCTGACATTACCTCCCAGGCAGGTGTCCCTCAGCCTTTCCCTTCCCAGGACCAGTGAGAAGAGCCCAGTGAATACCACTGGGGCTGCCCAGACTTGTCTGGCCTCTCCCAGGAGCTGCCTTTTCCCAGAAGATGTTGAGAAACAGCGTGTCTGAGAGCCCAGAGAGCCCATTCCTGCTGACGTAAACAGAGCTCTGTGGCTGGCTGGGATCAGACCTTTGCTTTGGACACGAGATATTTTATGGAGCACCAGTGGATGTTTGGGATCCTGGGTACACCAGGGAGTCATTATTCCTCAAGAAACATTATGTGCAAGATCACAGAGGATTTAACTCTAAAGGCTGTAAAAGCAGCTGAGTTACTTTGTCATTAAGGTAATTTGGGGATAATTAGGAAGTCTGGCATAAATTGTCAAATTTTGTTTCTTGAATTAATTTAAGCAGAACAAACGTATTTAGAGATTCTTAGCCCATGGTGCTGCCATATGTGAGCCCTGGCTGTGCTGCCTCTTCATCCCTCCCTGCCACTGGGTCCAGCTCTCATGGAGGTGGCAGCTCTGCCCCACAGTGCTGGTACTCACTGGAAGCATTCAATCAGCTGGACTTCCAGAGAAATATTGGGAATATGCTCTAATTTTGAAGTCCCTGCCTTCTGTGTTGCCTGGATACCAAGCACCAGACCTTTGGAGGGTTTATTTTTATTAGCAGGGACTGGAGATGTCCCTCCCACAGACTGGGTTCCTCTCTTCTGCCCTGAATTTCTTCCCCTGGCACTGCTGCCAAGCCTTGGGTCCCACAGCCGAGGTGGAGGTGCTGAGGAGAGGGGCTGTGCTCTGGCAGAAGGTGTTCTGCTCCTATTTAACCCTTGTTGTGCTGGCTGCTCCCTAACCTGGCCAGCCTTGGCTGCTGCAGGGACAGTGACACAGCAAGGGCCCATTGCTGCTTCTCACAGGGACACAGGAGTGGGGACACATCCTGTCCAACAACCAGGGGAACCACTCTGAGCCCAGCCCTGCATCCCTGGCATCAGTGCTTCTCTCTGCTGGGATTTTCCTGGCTCTTCTGCAAAGCATGGATGTTTTTCCTTAAAATGGTCGTGCCTGAGGTCACATCATTCCATCAATGCAGCAGTATTCATTTAAAAAACCAAACCTCTAAAAAGCAAAGGACTCAGCTGAAAGGAAAAGCTCAGGAATGGTATCACTGAGCACCATGCACAGGAAAGAAACTGCTCAGAAAGCTGCTCTGAAAACCCACATGCCTGTTGAGCCCCTGCCACCGGGTGCCACAGGGCTCAGGGCTGTGACAGCCAGCCCCTCTCTGCTGCTGGCAATCCCAGATCTCTGTGCCCAGCCCCTGGAGCTCCACTGCACCCTTGGGTGCCAGGCTGCACAGAGGACACCCCTCTGCTGGTGCCCTGCTCTGGACACAGCCCCCAGCTCTGGTGTCTTCAGAGAACTGGGGAAGCAGGAGGTGGCCCAGGTTCAGCACAGCCTGGCCTCAGCCTCAAGCCCCCTGTGCCCCCTCCCTGTAAATCCTCTGGTCCAGGGGCACCAGAGACACTTCCAGCTGCAGGACAGGCTGGCCCCAGTCAGACCACACTGGGGGGAAAAGACATGGTGTAAAGGTGGATGAAAGTAGATCAAAACCAGGCACCTGCCTGCCAAGTCTTTTTGCTGACAGAATCCAATTGTTTGGGACTGGGAGTTTGTTCCTCTCCATTTTCTGAGGAATGTGGTGAGTCAGGGCCTGGCAGGGCAGGGAGAGCTCACTCTGAGCACTGGGCACTTTCCCAGCTCCTCCTGGGAGGAGACTCCCCTGGGACTGGGGGTGCCCACGATGCCAGGAGCCCTGGGGCTGCCTGAGCCCAGGAATTGACCTTCAGAGGGGCCTCGGGAACCTTCAGTCAACCGAGGGCAGCTGCTTCTGAGAGCCCTCAGCTCCTAAGTGCCTGCAGGTGAGCTCCCTAACATACCTGGGAAGCCAGGTGTGTCCCCATGTCCCAACACCCTGCCAGGGCCAGCCCTGCCTATCTGAGGCAGCTGAGCAGCCACAAAGAATTCCAGCTGTGGCTTCTGAGCCTGACTTTTCAATTTACAAAGAGATAAACATGCAAAGGAAATGGTTCGGATCCTAAAAATTAAAGAAAATATGTAGCAGCTGAAAAGGCATTTCTCAGTTTGCTGTCTCTGTGATTCTTTTTCTCTGCCCCCACTGGTCCCCCTCTGTGTGACTGTGCCTGTGGATGGGAGTTCCTGCTGCATGTGCTTAAGGTACTTTTAAACTTTGTAAACATAGTAATTTATTTTAAACTAATGAAGTTAATAGCTCCATGTAAACAGAACAACTAGCTGTATTATAATTAGATTTTTCTTTTGAAAAAGGGAATCATTGAAGTAGCTGAAACCAGTGGATTGAGTATTTTGTATATCATAAATCATATATATCATGTAGATACATAATCCATTCAATATTTTTACTTTAGCTTTATCAACAAAGAGTTGGTCCTTGGTTTCCTTTGGTGATTCTGTGTGGTAAGGTGATGTTCTAGCAAATATTGCATCCCTGTATTTTGAAAACAGCAGCTACAAAGTGAATATTGATGTCTAGGCCTGGCTATAAGCCAGTTAATGCTTTTGATGTGGAATAGCTTTGGCTATTCCTTGTTAGTTGAGACCAAGGTGTGGCTCTGGCACAGCTCAGCCATGGCAGGGCAGGGCAGGGCAGGGGGTGTGGCAGAGTCCCCGGGCTCAGGCAGCCCCGGCCCCAGGGCACTGCAGGAAGAGGCTCTGTGGGGTTTCCCTGCTCGGCTCCCTGAGGGACGTTCCCGTGTGGAACAGCCTTGGATTCACATCACGGACCTCGGCCTGAAAGCTGCCCCAGGAGAAAGAGCCCTTGCTCCATCTTCTGGAGCACGAGCTCAGTGAACTAAAGCCCAGCCCAATCTGCCAGGGGCTGTGGGAACCTCTGTGCCGAGTGTTCCCGTGCTCCAGATGTAACTGGAATATTTAGGATGTAAACGTGGAGGAAAAGTGAAATGTAAAACCGCTGGGCCCTGTGCTGGTGACTCATCTGAGATCCTGTTCCAGACCTGCCCTGGGGTCAGTGCCCACAGCTGCTGGTGCCAGCAGAGGGGACCTCGACCTCAGGGAGGGCTCTTCTCCAGCTCTGCTCTAAATCCCCTCAGCAGAGGGCACGAGCAGGGGCAGATCCTTTCCTGGGGGCTTTTTAAGCTCAGCATGGCCAGGAGCCAAGAGCAGGGAACACAGCACTGCCACCAGCAGCTCCCCCAGAGCCCGTGGCCAGTGGCTCCTACCTGAGTGTGCCCTGGGCAGCTCCACCTGCCCCTCCTGCCCTGAGCTGAGCCCTCCCTTTCTCCCTGTGCTGCAGAGCCCTGGGGAGCTTTGCATCCGTGATTCACGGCCCAGGAGTGCTGGGAGCCAGGCAGGCAGGTGTGGGTGGTGGCTCTGTCCCTCCCTGCCGGGCTCCTATCTCACCTCTTCTAGGACACCCTCCTCACACCTGGGCAGGGTTCTGCAGCTCTGGATACCATACCTTTGAAGCTTTTTTCCATTATGTATGTGTTCTGACGTCTATCCATCCCACAAGCACCTGCATAAAAATGATATATAACGGAAAACAAATAAATATTTATGTAAATTGGATTGCTTTGACTACTGAGCAGCATATATTCTTCTCTCTAAATTGTACATCAAGGCCTTCATTTAGGGAGGCTCTTAAGGACATCCTCAGCTGTAAGCACACACTCAGCTGCAGTGGGGAGTCTGTGCACGCCTGGAATTATGCATGTGCTTAAGAGTTTCCCTGGAAGGGAGAGCTCTCTGCAGCAGGGTTACCAAGAACTGCCCTCCATCAGGAGATCAGGATAAAAACCATCTGCTGAGACATGCATTACTGGAATGGTGTGAAAGAAGCCTAAAACACGGCCTTTCAAATCTGAGTCTGCAGGTTGCGTGGCAGCACTCTGTGACTAATTTTAGGCTTTGTTTTGTTTGTGGAGAGTGTGTTATTTAACTCACAGCCTCAGACTCTAAGGTGTGTACAACCTCCTTAAATTACCTACTATCACTTTGCTCATGAATTTGCCCAGTTCAGTGACTGATGTGACAACAGTCCCGAAGTGACCTCTGTGCTCTGAGTGCAGCACCAGGAGCAGAGCTGACAGCAAACAATTCTGCCTTGTGCAGCTCCAGAGGAACTTGCTGTTCCTCACAGAAGCTGAGACAGGAGGGGATGGGGACCTTTTCCATTTTTACTCCTGCAAATTACTCTAGATATCAATCAAAAGGAAAATCTAATGTAAGCCTTTAAATCTTTTTAGCTATAGACTCTGGTATTTCCTATTGACTGGGACAATCAATACAAATTTGGTTACTGAGAAATGTCCTTGTGGCTTATGGGATTCCCAGTCAAGTAACTCAGTTACCCTGGGAAAAGAGCCCCACAAAGAGTGTGTCCCAGAGGTCTCCCAGCAATTTGTCCTTGTGTATCCTCTGATCTCTGCAGAAAAGTTGTCATGGGCATGGGCAATGCTGTACCAGTCCTTTTTTCATGACAGCTTCATTTCTTTTTGCTAAATAAGGGAAATGGCTAAATTAGACAATAAATGTGTTACTGGCACATCAAAGACAAACCAACCCTTTGCTGTGGTTCTCAGTGCCCATCCCTGAGCACAGGAAAGGGGCTGGTGGCACCTGACTGGCTCTCTGTGATGGGGCTCTTCTGGCCACGAGTGACCCCCAGGCCACTCGAGCACTTTCTGCTTTGTTTTGCACCAGGAGCCAATTCCCAGACCCATCCTGCTGCAGAGGGTGAGGCAGACTGGGAGGCTTGGGCAGCTCTGGCCCAGAGCAGGAGGAGCTGTGCCCTGTCCCAGAGCAGGAGGAGCTCCGTGCCCTCTCCCAGAGCAGGATGAGCTGTGTGCCCTGTCCCAGAGCAGGATGAGCTCCGTGCCCTGTCCCAGAGCAGGATGAGCTCTGTGCCCTGTCCCAGAGCAGGATGAGCTCCGTGCCCTGGCCCAGAGCAGGAGGAGCTCCGTGCCCTGTCCCAGAGCAGGAGGAGCTCCGTGCCCTGTCCCAGAGCAGGATGAGATGTGCCCTGTCCCAGAGCAGGAGGAGCTCCGTGCCCTGTCCCAGAGCAGGAGGAGCTGTGTGCCCTGTCCCAGAGCAGGATGAGATGTGCCCTGTCCCAGAGCAGGAGGAGCTGTGTGCCCTGGCCCAGAGCAGGAGGAGCTGTGTGCCCTGTCCCAGAGCAGGATGAGCTCTGTGCCCTGTCCCAGAGCAGGAGGAGCTGTGCCCTGTCCCAGAGCAGGATGAGCTCCGTGCCCTGGCCCAGAGCAGGATGAGCTGTATGCCCTGTCCCAGAGCAGGATGAGCTCTGTGCCCTGTCCCAGAGCAGGAGGAGCTCTGTGCCCTGGCCCAGAGCAGGATGAGCTGTGTGCCCTGTCCCAGAGCAGGATGAGCTCTGTGCCCTGTCCCAGAGCAGGAGGAGCTCTGTGCCCTGGCCCAGAGCAGGATGAGCTGTGCCCTGGCCCAGAGCAGGAGGAGCTCTGTGCTGTAGCCCAGAGCAGGAGGAGCTCCGTGCTGTGTCCCAGAGCAGGATGAGCTCTGTGCTGTAGCCCAGAGCAGGATGAGTTCAGTTCTCTTTCCCTGCTCGGTTCTGCTGGGGCAGAGTCTGTCAGGAGGGTGAAGCCAATTCATTCCCTGGCCCACGGCCACAGGGCTGGGGCTCCCCAAGGCCGTCCCTGGGGATCACACCTCCTCCTCCTGCCAGGGCTGAGCAAATCTCCAAGGGCAGCAGTGTCCAAGCAGCATTTGGGGCTCACCCCACGGAGCAAGGCTGGAAGGAGCAGCTGCAGAGCTCCCAGCTGGGGTCCCCAGGGGAAGGGGCTGTACCCGTGGAGAGGCAGTGGCAGGGAACAAAGGGGACCCAGGTGAGCCATGGGGAGGTGCACTGCCCTTGGGAGAGCCACACAACCCCACAAAGCCCTTCCCAACCCAAAATCCCCTGTAATTCTGCCTTTAGTTTTCTCTTTTATCTGTTATAATACTGTGGGGTTTATGACCCATTTTTTTGTATTCACTAAGTTCCTTGGGAGGTGAAATGAATAATAGATACATTATTTTTTAAACTGCAGAAGTAGTTAATGTGGAAAAGTCCTAAACAGGCCAGGGATCTGGCACTTTAGTAAAGTCCAGGTTTAAGTTTGAAGCTAAATTATCTGCTGGGGTGAAATCAGAGTCTCAGCTGGAAATAGTTTTCCACACCTTTTGGCTTTGAGAAAAAAGTGAAGTCAGCTGTGAATCAAACTTATAGCCTTTGGTCCTCTGGAATAAATGCAGCTTTGAGTCACTCATGATGTGCTGCAAATCCCACTTTAGTGTCTGCATCCAGGACTGCTGTTAAAAAACCATCACAGATAAACCCAGGCCTGCCTGCAGCTGCTGTGGCCAGTGCTCCAGATAATGAGAGAAGAACCTTGCCTGAGCTCAGGTGAGTGGTTTGGGTGTTTTGACCTGCTTGAGATGAGTGCTGGAAGCTCTGCCACTGCTCAGTGCAGACTGGACTAGAGCAAGAGGGATTACTGACAGGCAAACAATTCCAGTTCTGCAACATGAGACAGAGAAAATGCAAGGAGAAGCCATTCCCTGAAACAAGGAGCAGGCTGCCTTGGGCAGGCAGTGACACACAGGAAGGTGACAAAGCCACCTCTTCTTGGCACCACAGAGTCCCCAGACTTTGATGTCTCAAGGCCACGTCCATGGGAATTTCTTGTGCTCCTCCCCAGACTCCACTGAATGCAATCAGCTCTCTGAAAACCTGGAATTTGAAGCTCACTAACAAATGTGCAGCAGTAAAAGTCGAGGCTTTGTCTTTGCCTTTCCCACTTGGAAAGAACATGAACCTGGCAAACAAAGTCCTGCAGAACAGGTAAAACACCTGCAGTCTGGTGAGGTCCACTGCAATTAAGAAAATCCTTCTCACTGCAGGTTTTAAGAGATGAGTGTTCAAGGTAATTTTGGTGTGGATATTCTTACATTAAAGGAAATGAAAATTTCCTTTCCCCAGCTATAATTCATGTTTAGAACAGCTGCAGATCCTAAGAGGGCTGTAGACATTTCTGGGAGCCTGGTGCTCCTCCTTTGCTGGGTCCCATCCTTTGGGATCACCGGAGGAGTCGCGGGCTGAGGAACCAGTGGGGAGTTTCCATCCTTTCCAAATTTCCATTTCTCTTCCATTTCCCTCTCTCTTCCTGGCTCACTCCCACATCTGCTCTCTGTGACAATTCATGGGGTCACAGCAGAGGAGTTGGGCAGTTGTCCACTGCTGTTTTTAACTTTTTAACTGAATCCAGCCCTGCCCAAGGCTTGGCTGCTCTTCCAACACATGAGTTGGAGCATTTCTGTTATGAAGCTAAGGCTGATCATGGGATCAGAAGGTGGAACACGTTTTTTAACTGTGGTACTTCTGTGCTTGATGAAGTTTGAAAGTCAAGATTCCCTGTGTGACCTTATTAGGCTTTTATTTTATGTTTATAATTGGAAGTTGAAGATCTTAACTTTCTTCTGCAATTTTTGTGAGAGGAACCTGCAGCTTTTATTGCACAACAGTAATACTAAGGAATGAAAACTTTTTATTTTCATGTAAAAATGGCCTCGATTTGAGCAAGGATTCAACATGAAGAAAGTTAGCATGAGTAGGCATTAATTCTGGTACTGAAAAGAGAGAAAAAAAATCTAATTTTCATCAATTCGTTTGAAAAAAGAAAAAAATGTTATCTTGGATGCAAAATGCTAGGGGAAGAAAAATCTGAGAGTTTTGCTGGAGGCCCCTTAGCTAAAGTATTTATCACTTCTAGATCATTGTTGCTGCAGAGGCATTTAGCATCGTTTCTGCTGGTAAAATAAAATGCATGAATGCAGTACAGAGATGGCACATGGGGAGCTCAGGACAGCACAAAATGAAGCAAATAGTGTGCAAAAAAAGCAGCAAAATGGTAAAAGGAAAATTCATGTGGTTTGAGAAGCATTTGGAAACCCTCACACACAGCCTAGATAAGCACTATAGTGGTTCTGCAGTTTATTACACAGAAAACATTGATGGTGTTGAGGATGAGAAGATTTTGCACTGAAGCTTGACAGGTTTGTGATTTTCCTGATGCAGGGAAGAGTCTTTGGAGGCAGGCACGGTGTGGGCCCAGGGCAGTGGCAGGATGTGATGCCTGGTGCTGCCCTAAGTTCATTCCTTTGCCATGTGAGCTGTGAGATAGTTGACCTTAAAAATCCCATAATAGCCCTAAATGCTGCACTTTCCCTCCTCCTGCATATTTTCAGTTTGATGTTACTAATCCCAGCAAAGGAAAGGGCAAATGCTTTTGGCCACTGATGAGCCAAACTCTGAATGCTGAAATAGGAAAACAAATAGCATCCAAAGCACTAAATCTGGGCAGGATTTGAGCTAAGAGCTGCTAAAAACCCTGTGAAAACTCAAGCCAGGAAGAATAAACTCAGAACAGGCAATTAAACTTCACTCTTGGCTTGGTTGCACTGGCTGGTGGTTCAGAATTGCCACGGAATGATTTACTGGGAGATAATGGAGCATTGCACACCCCAGTTCCCACAGAGGCTCCACACCTTCATCAAGATGCCAGTATTTAGTACTAAGCTTTATAAAGCATGAAAGGAAAAAAAAAAAAAGAAGCCAAATTTGAATTTTTAATGTCCTGAGTTAGTCCTTAAAAAAACATTTATAGAGTAGATGATAGTGATTCAACAGAGCAACCTTGGAAGGGAGACTAAAATGAATATTGACTTTGCTTTCCCAGTCTGTGGTTTGTGGTAAAGGAAACAATTTTTAATTCTCCATCTTTCACTACTGGCAATTCTGATTGTGAAATAAAGACAACACCAATATTCCTCATTATTGTTAATGCCTTTATGAAAGGCTGATTTGGATTTGGAATTTCTCTGAAGTCTACTAAAGTGATTAAAGTGTTTAAAAATTACCTAGTTCATTCAGATAGCTGTAGGGTCTCCAGTCTGCAGTTTCTCTGTCAAGGATTTTGTTACTGAGCTGTTCAAAAAGTATGATAATGGGTTAATGCTGGAAGAGACAGACAGTTCCCACCCCAGACTACAGCCCAAGGACGTCAGGAACAAAAATGGGAGGTGACTCCTGCCTTGGCCTCACCATCTCAGCCCTTTATCTGTGTGAGCTGGACAGCTGTTCACTGGCATTAGGGAAAATCACAAAGGAAAGTCACTTCACCAAGCCATGAGCACAAACATGCTGGAAAAGCCAGGGTTTCCTTCAGCACCAGCGCTCGGATGCCTGTGGCCCTGGGGTGACACACTCCAGAGGAACCCACGGAGATGGATGGATCAAAGCCCCTAGAGCAGCATGCACAGGGGGGATCTGCAGCTACAGGATCTGCTGAGGCAGCTGTGGGTGCACTGACAGGAGGTGCAGGGGACACGAGTTCTCTCAATTCAAGGAAAATAACTTTGGCAATGATGGAGCACCAAGGCTCCTGTGGATCTGCCAGCGAAGAGGAGAGGCCGGGGCTGCCCTCCCCGTGCTGCTGCTGGGACAGCACCTCCCAGAGCCTGCAGTGAGGGGAGAGGGGCCTCTGCTGTGGGGTGCACGGCCCCACGAGGCTGGGACAGAGCACAAGGGGCTCCACAGGTGAGTGGTCACCAGCTGAGCTCTGCAGGGGGGTCTGGGAATCGCTGTAGGTGCTAAAACTGCTGAGTTTTCCTCCTCACGTTATTCCCTTGAAAGCCACACCTGCTGGAATACAGCTGGTGCTGAGGAAGTGTCAATTCAAGAGCAAATCCCAACCTTGTTTCTGAAAAGTTATGAAGTCATCATTGCCCTCCTGTGTCTGCTTCCAGACTGGGAAGCCTCCTGCTGTGTTTGGAAGCATTCAGCTCTGCTATTTTACTGTATTTACAAGAAAATGCTTAACAAACAGGAGGCTAAAATTGAAAAAGTATTCAAAATTACCACAACATTCCATTTCTCCTGATCTATCATTCCTTTTTGCTTAGCTGTCTTAATATGTTTTTAGACCTGGAACAAAACCCCTCAGTGATGTGTTGAAGCCTGTTGGGATATTAAATCCCAGCTGGGGCCCAGCACCTACAGCCACATTCCAAAGGCATTTTCACCCCTTCCCAGTCCTTTCCAACAACCCTCAGTGCTACTGGCACCCCACCCCAGGGTCCAGCATCCCTGTGCTGCCCCTGTGCCCGCAGCGCTCCCGCTGTCCCCAGGCACTGAGGAAGCTCTGCAGGAAGCCTGGAGAGCCCAGGAGACATTTCTTGATCATCCAGCAGCTCCCTGTGCTTCCCCAAACTGGGGATGGAAACAGAGACAGCAGAGGCAGGGAGGGAGGGATGGATGGACGGATGGATGGACAGACAGATGGATGAGGGATGGATGAGGGATGGATGGATGATGGATGGATGATGGATGGATGAGGGATGGATGAGGGATGGATGGATGATGGATGGATGAAGGATGGATGGATGAATGGATGGATGAAAGACAGATGATGGATGGATGATGGAGGGATGGATGAATGGATGGATGATGGATGGATGATGGAGGGATGGATGAATGGATGGATGATGGATGGATGAATGGATGAATGAAGGACAGGTGATGGAGGGATGGATGGATGAAGGACAGGTGATGGAGGGGTGGATGGATGAATGGATGGATGGATGATGGATGGATGATGGAGGGATGGATGGATGAATGGACGGATGGATGGATGGATAAAGGATGGATGATGGAGGGATGGATGGATGATGGAGGGATGGATGGACGGGTCAGTTGGACAGTCCAGCAGGGGCAGGGGGATGAAGAGCAGATCCATTTGGAATGTGGTCACTGGGAGGAATTCAACCCTTGGCACCATCAGTTCTCCTCAGCAGAGCTCACGGCTTCATTCTTCTCTTCAAAACTTGCAGCCAGAACACAAATGCTGATTTTTCAGCTCAGCTGCACCACTCAGAGCACATTTATTAAAGTCTTGGGGTTTCTATTAAAAGCTGTGGGTTTGCAGGATTTATAAATCAGCTCACAAACCTAAAATTTGGCATGAAGAGCTACAGGCTAGAATTGATTTTTTTTAATGAAATGATTTGGGGACATTTCTAAGTTTTTCTGAATGCAGTTTTTCTAAATGTGATTATAGCTGTCTCTTTGTGCTACTATCATTTCTTAACACACTATAATTTGTTAACTTTTTTTTTTTTTTTAAGATAGAAAATACTTCAATTTTTACTGTGAAGCAAAATTGCTTTTCTGGAAGAAGAAATTCTTCATAGTAAATTTATCCATTAAAATTCCAGGCTGGTAACTTCAGCAATTTGGTTAAAACTACCTCATATCTGGCAACTCTTCCTTTAAGATCAGCGAGATATCAGCCTGAGTAAAGCAAAGTCATTATCTGCCTGTCTGAAATAGCTGGATAGATGACAGTGGCCACTTGATCACCACCAGCCATTTGTCAATGCCCAGGTTTTTAAGTCCATGGTGATTAGGCAAAGAAGTTCTGGCAGGAATTCCATCATACCTTTATCTTCCAGGAGAGCAATCAATAATTTGACATTTGTTTCCTTAACTACTGACTTCAGATCTCCCTGGTCCCAGCTTGTGCTGCTCAGTTTTAGATGCCCACCCTGAATGTTCTGCAGCCATTCTGTATTTGCAGTTCTCCTTTTTCTTGGGCAAGTTTTAGTCAAAGGTACTTAAATTCTGCTTTCTGTACTGAATTCCTTTTTATTAGCTGGGTGACATCCAGTCAGACCATTTCCAGTGACCTCTGTTTTGCAGTTTCTAATTTTATGTGAAGTCTTTGGTGGAATTTAGAACTTCCTTTAATAGATGTGAAACTGCAGGCTTTAAAAATTCAGCACATCTAATAGCAATTGATTTTTATGATGTCTGTAGAAACCAACACCTGGACTTTTGCTGCGATGCTGGAAGGGAATGAGGGTGGAATTATGAGCTTTGCAAAAGCTCAAGGTGAGAATCCTCCATTTGCTTGTGACCAGTGCAGCAGCCTCATCCTTTACACAGAGGATTCTTCACAAACTTTGCAGCACTTGGTAAAAGTGAGATTTGTTTTTATATCATGCACAATTCAAAAACTCAGGCACAAAGCTGGCATTGAAGCCCTGAGAGTGGTTCTGTGAGTGGTCCTGCCAAACACCCTCTGAGCAAAACAGGTCCTCAGCATCTGAAATCTGGTCTGTGGCTCAGCAGTGAGAGCTCTGATGGGAAGACACAGGTTTGGAGGTATGTAATCTCTGTTTATGTACTTTGGAAATTTCTGGTGAGGTAATTCTGTGACAAAAGTTCACCTGAGTGCACATCTGATACTCCTCAGTAACTTGCAGCATCATTACTAGTTAGTGCTGCACATGTCATGAGAAAAAAGGCCAAACCTACTTGTAGGAGCTCATAAGCAAAGGTCAAGGTTTGGCTTCACTTAGAGAGTAAAATCTCTTTGACTCCAATGGTTGCAGCATTTTCCTGAGCTGACTTGCCAAGCTCTCTCCCATGGGAAGAGCAGTTACTTGTGGCAAAGTGCTGGGAGTTAAAAGCCTGCACTGAGATGCTGCAGCCTCCTGCTGAAGCTCAGAGCTGCAGATCCATTCTCAGGGACCTTGCACAGAGATGAAGCTCAGCCCTACAAGCACAGGCAGGGGGACAGGACAGGAAAGGCTTGGATCCCCCAGTCCCTGTGTCCAGCTGCCTTTTATTGCAAACACTTGGGCACATAATCCCTCAGAGAGCTGATCAAGCTCCATTTTAACACTAATCAGATTTCTTTGTCCCATTAGTCTTCCTGGGAAGCTATTCCAAAACCTCACTGATCTGATGGTAGAAATCTAATTTCCAGCTTCGATGCATTCATGGCCAGTTCATCCTCATTTGTTCTCGAGCCAGCTCTGTCATCTCACTTAAACAGCTCTCCTCCCTCCTCGTGTTTACCTTGCTGTATTTATAGATGGCAATCATGCTCCCCCTCAGCATTCACTTTGCCAGATAAAAGCAGCCAAGCCTTTTTTCAGTCTCTTCTCAAAGGCTCCCCCTTATCCTCCCACTTGTTTTTCCTCCAGCCTGTCTTCCAGCCTGTGCTCACTGGCACAACCACGCAGCCCCAAACACCCTGGGGAGGGTTTAATGCCTCCACTGGTGCTTGTCTCTCTCAGCAGCTACAATGGTTCACCTTCAGGACCTGAGCAGTGGCCAAGTGTCTGTCTGGCAGAGGGAGAGTGAGGAGGTGAGATCCTTGCCCCTGCTCCCATCCTGTGCAGACAGACCCATGTCACAAACTGTCCCCAGTGCAGTGCTGGCCCCTTGAGCTCCTGCTCAAGCCTCACCCTCCTGCATCTCTCCAGAGGTGCCCCCCTGGGAAGTGCAGCAGGGTCAGTACACAGTGCTGGGAGCCCCCAGCCAGGGATCCTGGAGATGGGAGAGGAGAACAGGAAGGAAATAGGAATTGTATGTGTTGAGTTGGGGGAGAAAAGAGACAAGGAAAAGGGACAGGAGAAATAAAAAAGAGTGGAGAAAAGGCAAAAGACACAGAAAGAAAGGAGAGAAGGGCAGGGAAGCACAGGAGAGAAAACTCTCCTCAACCCTCCTCAAACTGGAGCAGGGCTCCCAGCTGCCCTGCCTTGGTGCTTTGCCCAGGCTCTGAGAGAGGAATGGCTCCAGGCCTGATCTCCTTGGAGCTCAGGGAGGGTAACACATCCCGGGCTCTGGCTCAGCATTTCAGAGATTCCTCTGCCGTTTTTTTTTTTTTTTTTTTTTTCATTTTGCATCTGTGCTGGTTCCTTTGTGACCCCAGCTGGCACTATAAAGAAATGAATCCTCCAAGTACAAGTTGTGCACATTTCTCTGCAGAAAGTGAGAATGGCACCAGGCAAACTGATTTGGAAATGAACTCGTTAAGGCAGCTATTAGGGCTTTATTTGCTCCTTTGTCTTACTTGGCTGCAGAGCTGCAGACAGACAAAGTGTATTTTTGGCCATCCTCAGCTATTCAGCACTGCAAAGCATTCTCATTAATAAGTGAGATGCTGGGAGATCTAAAGGAAATATCAGGCCATATATTTTGATAAATACCCTGAAAATACCAGCTCTATTCCAGGTCTTTCAGTGATTATCAGGACAACCTGACTGACTGCAATGGCCAGAGCTGCAGCAGGGGGAGCAGCTTCCAGGCCAGTCCCAAAGCACCACTTGGGGATTAAACCTTTCCAGCAGCTTCATTTTTGAAGTAGTTCTGTGAGAAGATGGCACTGCAGGCTGGGAATCCAGGATAGGTGCTGGCTTTGACCTTTTCTGAATTCATTTAAATTTCTGCAAAAGGATTAGTGGTCCAGATGGACACTCATCCTAAATTTGACATTATGAGCGTTTGCACTTTCAATTTGGGGAGCAAAAATTCATGATGCAAGGGGACCATCTACATCAAAAAACATATTTACACATCTGTCTAAACATTCCTCTGAGAAATCTCTGGAGCCAGCCTTTTTATTACATTTTAATGAGATTTTCTTTTAACAGCCAAGAAATTACTTACAGGGGCACATGTAGAGATATTTTTGCCTGTCCTGTACAATACTGTCTTTTTTGCATTAATCTTGTTTGTATGGCATTCCAGTGAATAGTTACATTTGGATTAAGGTGACACAGCCTGAAATACCATCATTTTTAAAGCTGACAACCTTGATGAAATCAATTGCATTTCCTTTTTCCCCTGCTCCCTCTGCTTTGCCCCCACCTGGGCTTATTTAATGCTCCAAAGGAAGAGCTGCTTTACCATTTGCCATATCTAAATTTACTGCTAAAGTGCTGAATTGAGGCAGTGTTGCTCCTGAATGGTCTGAGGGAATCAATTGCAACAAATGATAAGGAAGGTGCTCCTGGTTGTTCCAGTGATAGGCTTGGAACAGCTCTGCTGGAGAGCCAGGAGTGACAGCAGAGCTCCCAGAACGTCCCTGGACGAGTCAGGACAGTCCTCAAAAGCGCCCCAGGAACCTTCTTGCATCTTTCTGCTTGTCTGTGTCAGCAGGGAATTTGTGTGTCTGAGGTGGGAAACAATGAAAGAGCAGAGTGCGATTACTGATTAATGCTTCATTGATTTACTGGTGTTGTGTTAATGGATAATTATATTTATTGAGTTATTTATCTCTTCTGAGAAGCAAACATACCTCAGAGTTGCTAAGACACCAAGCCTTGCTGACCCAGACAGACATGAGAGTCCAGTTCCCATTCCCAGAGATTGGGAAGATACAGGGAAGGGAAATCCAAGATACAGGGAAGGGAAATCCAAGCTGTCAGTGCCTGGGATGTCAGGAATGCTACCCTGGAGTGGGAAATAGTGCTGGCAGACAACAGGGCCCCAGAGACATTGCTTTGGTTGATTTCCTTGAACTGATAAGAACATTGCTGCAGTGGGGTGGGGTAATATCTACCTTACAGGAGCTGTTTCCATCCAGATTACTGGGAAAGAAGCGTGAAGTCACCCCACATGAGAGAGTGTGGTAGCTTGGATTGGAAAAACAATGAACACTGCTGCTACCTTGGGATATATCTGGGAAGAAAACAAGTCATCACAAAATACTTTTGGAAGCCACAACAGTTCTTAAGAAACTGAAAACAAGGTAGAGACAATCTAGTTTAGAAATCTTTGTTGGAGTACTGGGTGTTCTAAAACATTTGCAGATGCAATCTATCCGGCATTATGGTGTGAAGCTCTTGACTATTAGCATTAAATATGAGAGAAAACCAGCAAAATATTTAAATAATACGGTGTTAACTTCTTGAAGATGTTAATGAAGTCATTCCTGACAGTCCAGCTGCTTTGCAGGTGAGGGGAGGGAGGCAAAACTCAGGAAATGCGTGGGCTGCAACACAGCTGCCTCCTTAGTTTAACCTATGGAAGAGCCCCTGAGCAGTCTTGCAGTCAAAAAAATTTGTGAAACCACTTTGTCACCAAACCAGGAGTAATGTTAGAAATCAAGGTGCTGTAACTGTACCAAGGAGTCCAAAACATTTTACATTGTGTGCAAAGGCTTTTTAAACAGCAAAGCTGAAAGGCAAACCTGGGCAGTTACATTGTGTGCTCAGAGACATTTTATCTATTTCCTCTATTTAAGTTATAAACACATTTACCAAACAGAGTAATTTACCAAGAAAGGCATCATATTTGTACTGGCACTTCTAATGAAAATATCAATCCCAATCTGGTTCCAGCTGCATAACAAATGGATACATATTTCAAAGCACCATCAGGAGAAGGGATGGGAAATTTCAACTGGAGCAGCATCGTTTGAACAACGAGGCCCTGTAAGGAGCAAATGAATGGGCTTTAATAAAGCACGGGCTCCAGCTGCAGGCAGAGAGGTTGGCTGTGGGGAACACCTTCATGTCAAAGGGTAATGAAGTGCTGGGGTGGCTGCCTGAGCCCATCACCACCCTCCCTGAAGGCTGGAAGCGATGGGTGAGGAAGGACAGGGACCTGGCTGGCACTGGGGTCCCCAGCCACCATCACCCTCCTCTCCTTGCCCTCTGCATTCACCTCACTCTGAACATGCACTTTGCTTTGCTGACATCTTGTGGAGATCTAGGCTGAGCTTAATTTACTGCAGACTATCCTGTTTCCAAGAGGGGTTTATCTGCAGGGTGTCTCTTACATAAGGGCTGTGGCTCAGGGCTCAGGGGAAGCTGCTCCTGCATGTGCAGCTCTGACTGAGCACTTCTTTTCTGCTGAAACATGCAAGGGGACTTTCGAGGTCAGCTCCATTGTGTGGTAAGTGCAGAGCCTTTGAGTCCCAGCTGTTTTCCAGAGTTGCTGCTAACAAATTATCTCAGATCAGGATGTGATTCCAGAGCTGAAGTCTTTGCATTGAACATCTGTCAGCCAGGCTCTGCCATCTCCCCCAGCTACAACTCTGTGACATTTACAATCAAACCAAGAGGAAACTAATCTCTCTTGGGGTCTGCCAGTGGGAACTGGGGCTGGAACCCACCCCTCATGTCAGTGTGAGCCCCCCAGCAATACAGCTGCTCTCACACAGCCTTGAGCCTGCTCAGGGGCTTGGCTCAAGGGCCCATCCTGCCTCCCCACAGCCCACCGTCCCAGTTAAACACGGACACTTGGATCTGTGTCTTTCTGCTCTGAAAGTGTTGCTGGAGTCAGCTCTGCCTCCCCCCTTCCCTTTTCCACTGGCTGTGGGCAAGGAGCAGCTGGAAGGAAGAGCCAGGACCCTCTGGCTCTGCTGTGGGATTCGAGGTGTGCACCGATGTCACCGGGGCCACCAGGGACAATGCGAGTCCTGACCCAGCTCAGCTGGCTGGAGCTTGTTTTCTGCACCCAAAATGAGCTGAAATAAAACTCTACCAGAGTGCTCTACTTAGCACAGTGTTAAATTAATGACCATGAGCTTGTAGATATCCCCCCAAATCCTTTTCTCACCCCCCCGTGCATGCAGCCCCCTGAACTCAGAATTGCTCCTTCTGCACAGTTCCCTTTGGTCGATACTTAAGTAGCCACCCAGGCTGATTTACCTTGATAGCACAGTCCATTTTCTACACATTTATTCATGAAACTCGTGTAACTGCTGGCTGGAAATACATCAAATTCAAATCTAATGCTATCCCTGGATAAAAAAATCCAACCAAAAAAAAAAAAAAAAAAAAAAAAGCCCCAACCCACAAAAAAATCTCTCTCTTCCCAAAGGTGAGAATTTTAATCTGGTCTGAACAGTAAGGAAAGACTTAAATGTTTAAAGGAAAGGGAATTAGACTGAGCTCCTGCTCTGAGCCTGGGCTGTGGGGTGCCACAGAGAGCATCAGTCCCCATCCTGCAGGACACTACTGTGGAAACTGGGCACCAGCCCAGCCACAAAAAAACAGGGAGTAAGTGAGCACTCTGCAGAAAATACAAACCCAGACTTCTCGACTGCTAAATGGAACTGCTTCCTTCTCTTTGTGTGGGTCTTCTCTGCCCACACAGTGTCAGTGAGACGGCTGAAGGCTCCAAACAGGAGGGTTCACTCTGCCACCTCCCACCACCCATCATCTGCAGATCATTCCTGGAAGTGTCTTGTCTAGGCTTCAGGATCCACGATGCTTTATTTGTGGCAAGCTTTGCTTAGCTCTTGGCTCTCAGCAGTGGATTCACCCATACCAGAAAGTTTGCTAAGACCTTGGTAAGACCTCAAACATCACTTCAGCCCATAGCCAAGTCTTTGTGAAAGTCCCACTAAGAAATCTCTGCTGCTCTCCTGCACTACCACAGAGTTTTCCCTTCTGGCCCCATCTCCTTGAACTAAATAACCTGCACTTTAAAAGCATTTTTGGATGTAGTGCACTGCTCTCATGCTGGGGAGCACCATTTTGATTTCAGGCTTATTTGGGAAAGTTTGCTCTTAGATCCGTGTGCTGTGGATAAGCCCTCCCAGCACAGGTGGTTTTCTTTTCCTCTGGCTGCTGGGCAAAGTCTGTGTTTTGCTGCCACATCCTTCATCCACAAATGCCAAAGAGTCCAAGGGCTGCCCAGGGGGTTCCCCTTCCTCATAATCTCTCTCACACATATGCATGGATTATCAGCCTCACAAGAGCTGAGGATGTAAAGACCAAAAACATCCTCCAGAAATGAATGTGCTGGAAGAAACTGCTGCCCCCAGGAGCTAAGGATCTGTGTATGTGACTCTATTCAGAAGCAACACCACCATTACCCAAATAAGAGTAAACAAGCAAAATAACAACTGGTGATGCAGGAGAGCCATAATGTTACAGCCCACAGAGGGCTGGATGCTGCAGCCATCCAGCTGGAATTCCTGCCAAAGTACATGGGATTACATGGGATTATACCCATTGGACAAGTACATCTACATGGTATTCTGCCCTTAACCCACAAGCAAACCTGCAGGTGAAGGTTGGAATCCCTGTTCCCTCTGTGCAATATTGCTGCTGTCCTTCACACGTGTGTGTGCACACCTGCCCTCACACACACACACGTGTTGTCTTGCCAGCCACATATTTCTTTCCTGTGAGCTTCTCTCAGCATCCACCTCTCCACTTTCTGCTGAGGAAGGTGCACATCAGCACCTTATCCTGCCTCTCTGCTCTATGGGAGAGAAGCAGCCTTGGAAAGGCCAAAGTTGGGGCAGTTACTGAAAGTCTCAGGAGGGGAAAGTACTGGAGGACAGTCAGGATTTGGCAGGGAGTTTTGATAAGCTCTTGTCTAGGATTTGTAAATGCCCTTCTAAAAAGAGCAAAACCCAAAACTTGAAACAATGCTGGTACCTGCTGGCAATTTTTAATGAGCTGAAGATGGAGCAGTGTGTTTCTATCTTCTTAAGCTTCCTCTGCAAGCTCAGATGGCAGTTTTCCAAGGAGGGTGAGGAAGAAAACTGTCCTTGTGACCTCCAGAGAGAGATGCCTGACCCCACTCTGCTGCAGCTTCCTGAGTGATACAATTTCTACTGCTAGAAGGACTGCACAAAGAAAGTAAAGAGGAAAAAAAAGGCCCAGTCTCTGCATCCCCATCACTGACTGAGATGAACAGAAAGAACCATTATCCAATTTTTTTTCTAGAGAAGCCCATGAAACTCCCCTGACCTGGTGCTGTTTGACTTTGTGGGGATGTGGTATTCAGGGTTTTTACAAACTGACCTGATACAGAGCAGCAATGCCACAAGGGCCAGAACTAAACTCCCAGCCCAAGAACCAAAAGAGATCCCAGGTTCAGTGCAGAGAGGGTTGTGATCCTCAGCTATTTAGGATGTACCCAGGAATTCAGCCATCTCCAAAATACTTTTGTTCCTCATGTACCTAAGTATCATATGGCATCAGGAGCTCTGGGAAAGGTGGCTGCACCTGAGAGGAAGGTGAAGAACATTTCTTAGCCAAATGGGCAACTTAAGCAAGAGCCAGCAAAGCTAAAAATCAAAAATAAGAAGGAATGAAAGGAGATCCATGATAATTTCTCCCTCCATCTGTAGCTCTCAGAAGAAGAAATGCTCTGCTGATCTGGTCTAGATAGGAATGTGGTCAATGGTGCCCAACAGAGAGCCCATGATGTGGGACACACCATGGCAGGAGAATGTCCCTGGCATGAGGACTGAAGTCACTGTGCCATGAGAAGCTCTATGATTAAGTTTCACGTGTAGCCAGGCATTACAATCATTGGCTTAATGGGAAAGGCTCCTTCCAGGCACATCCTTGGCAGGGAAGTCCATAGAAAGCTTCCATCTGTGCCACCCTGAGACAGCAAAGAAGCCAAAGGACCTTGTACATTTAGAGTAGAAAGCACTGCAGCCCTGGGGAAGCAGAGCTGCTGGGCCAACTCTGCCTGCCCCAGGGGCTTGTATTTACTTGGGCTTGGAGTTTCAGCCATTTAAGAGGAAGAGAAGAAGTCAGAGGGCAGTAAACCCTGAGAAGATCCCCACTGAGACAGTGGAGAAACCAGAAGGGAGTAAAGTCATCTCCTGCCTGGCATCGTCCCTGATATTGGCCAGAGAGGAATGAAGAAGAATGACAGCTTTGAAAAGAAGATCACATCCTCCAAAATTTAGATAATCTGTCAAGAAAAACTGTCCTCCACAGCAGTAGCAGAGGATAGAAAGACGGAAGAATGCTTTGATCCTGAAGAGCCTTCCTCTTCCTCTCTCCTGCTTTCCTCAGCCAAACAGACACCTCAAATCACAACTTGCAACAGAGACAAAACCAGAACCTTATGACTGACCCAGCCAATCCCATTCCTCCAACAAAAAAAAGGCTTCCCAAGGTTTCACAAAGGAAAACATCTCTGCACTGCAACAGGAATGCACATGACTCAAAATTCCATGCAGCATATTTCCTGCCTAGGTATAACCCATATCACCTTCCACACAGAAAACAGCTTAAATCAGTTTTATATTTGCTTTCCTGTCCCATTTATGTGTTTAAAGATCACGGTATTCTGAGGAAGAACGGAACTGTCATTATTTTTGAGGCTCAATAACACACATCACAGAAACTTGTATTTCCCCAACAGACAGGAATATGAGTCTGGATTTGATTAACATAAAAAGACCCTTACCAGAAAGTGAGTAATCTGTATTAGTCATCCTCATGGCTGGAGTGTAAGATACACTTGGCATGTCATGGCCCTTCTCCTTCTGTTTCCGTCGATACCACACAAAGAGTGCCAGCAAGACCATAATAATTAGAAGGAGAATAATAATTCCAATGATTGCTCCCACTGAGTGCCTCTCTGATCCAAGAGCAGGGCTAATTTTAGTATAGGGGTTTAATTCTTCCATCATAAGAGCCGCTGTTAAAAGTAATTCATAACACACTGTAAATTGAATCGTGCATTTCATTTCTGAAACACTGGGGTTTTTTTTTTAAGGCAAGTACATCATTGGAGAGGGGGGGGGAGAGAGAGGGAGAGAGGGATTTTATAGAGAGAATTCCACTGTACCTTGATCACATCGGATTCCTTTGAAGCCTGGACTGCAGTAGCAAGTGCCCGTGACGTGGTCGCACGTCGCGTTGTTCATGCACTCGCACAATTGTTTGCAACCATAACCAAATGTTCCTGGAGAGCACTCTGGGGAGCCAAAGAAAAACATTGGAAAGAATTCTACTGCTTTTGGGAATGGGCACAACACTTGCCATGGGAAATTGGGTAGAGAAGTCTCCGTGGCTTTAGGATCTCTAGGATAACACCTTAATGTGAAATTATTTAGTCTAAAGCAGAAGCTAAATGTATTCTATGTGCAGTTCATTACTTATGAAGCTGTAACCTTCTGGAAACTTCAGAGAATGAAATCAATGGGTACAAAGGCTTTAGAAGACTTGATGTATATTACAAATGTTCAGAGTTTAACAGAGCTTAAGCTCAGAAGCTGTAGATAACACAGCTCAACATTCTTCACTAACCTACCTGTTTGTTTTTTTTTTTTTTTATGGGGGGAGTTGCAAAGAAAAGTTTTAATGAACCTTTATATGAAGCCAACAGCCTTAACCAAACAAACCCCACATGATTTCCTACTCATCCCTCCCAGTGCCAGGAGGTGAACAGAACATTGCAGGTGGAATTTCAGAACTGAGCAACTGAATGGTTTGATTTGCTCTGCTTGGGTGTCAGGATTGCTAATACAAAAGGAATTTCTATCCTGTCTTTGTGTTTCTATCAAATACAAAATGATTAAATGTCCAGCTGAGAAATTTATTCATACAATTGCCATGATGGGCTATTACAATAAATCTGTAGGCAGCTTACTGTACTTCTGGAAGCACTGTTCAAGAATAAATTGAAAGAAACAATGTCTGTCACATCCCACTTATTTCCATGGAGAAGCTGCATTATTGAAAACATGCACCCTTGCTATGATCCTGTGGACTGTATTGTTCAAGATCTGACTCCTTGTGTGTCACTGAGAATGTTTTTCATTGCCTGACAACACCTCCTCAATGTCAGTCTCGAAGTAGCTTCTGGTAGCCAAAATTTAATATTAAATAGAGAACCATAGCCAGTATCTGCTTATTGATTTGCAGTGTGTATTAAAATTGTATCTTTAATCTGTTGGTACTCAAACAAAGAAAAAAATTAAAATCATTACAATTAATGCTCATTCTTTTATTAGCCTGCAGCCTACTTAAAATGAATAAGGCCTAAATTTTGGGACTGCACCACAGAAATGATGCCTGCAATTAAGCATTTCATCTGCAATGCAGTGTGACTGCCCATTCAGCAGGATTTGGAGAAGGAAGGAGCCTTAATGAAGAGATTCTTTTAGATTAAACAGTAGAAAAACAAGTAAATAAATACATTTGTAGTTTGGATAGAAAAGAAAGCCTCAGGCTTTATACAGGGGTCAAATCATAAGGCAGCTCCTTGTATAAAATCTGCTATTGTGCAGTTCTTTGTGGGATTCTTCAGTTTCCTCTTTTGATTATGGCTGCAGTGAAGGGTGTTCCCAAATTCCAGAAAGTTGGCCACGTACAGAGTTAGAGTGGTGCCATGTGCAAACCCCCGTGAGCACACAGATATTCACTGAGATATTCACTTTGCTGAATGCAAGTGTGTGAAAAAACATATTTATGAATTAAGTTACATGCAGCACAAATACTTCCCTAAAGATCCATGCAGCAAGCTACAGTTAAAAAGCCTTCCCTTGCAAATGTGGCAGGAATGTTACTGAATTACCTTACTGCCAAAAATGGTGAGAGAGCCCTGTGGAATTAATGCCTTGGGAGGATGAGGTGGATTTCACCTGTGTTTAGAATCCCAGTGTGTGAGAATTTCCTGATGAATTACTGCACTGGACAAACAATTATCCAGTTACAGCACATCCAGTTTCCAGAAGCCTCATTTCATGTTCTTTAAAAAAGCCATTTGGCACAGCCTGCTAAATATTCCAGTGGAACATGGACAATTCCAGTAAGACATTCCAGACCCCTTGCAAGGGAATTAAGGTTCATTGGGAGACACCCACTGCTCAAGTTAAACACAGACCCTTCCCAAAATGGCAAGCAACCTTGTTTCCCTTGATCTGCTTCCATTGTAAAGATGAATTTTTATTTGGTCCCTGTCTACATCATAATTTCTGGGGGAAAGCCCCATATCCCCAATATTCTTTGGGAGGCAGAGAGCAGAAGGGACTTATTCCCTTTATCCCTTCTGTCTTCATGCGCTGGGAAACCTGGGGTTGCTGTTCCCAGCAGCATTAACAAGGCCTGAGGCAGCTGTAGGGCTGGGTGTGGATGAATCAGGTGCAAGTTGTTTGGGAAGGCCCCATCCAGTCAGCAATAATTTGCTTTCTCTCACCTAACTTCAGCCTGGGAGCAAAAGGCCCAATTTGCAGGGATTCACTGAATTTCTTTATGCTTAGATTGCCCAATTCTCCAGAGGTGCTCTCTCCTCCCTATGGATTATATAAGGTGCCTGGGGTCATTGTCCTGCTGACATCACCACCTCATTTAAGAGCCTGTTTGTGCAAGAATTCTGAAAACACAGCCCCTCTCTGGAGAAAGAGAGGACTGAGCTCCCTGTACTTACTCTGCTCACACTGTTTGCCTGTAAATCCCGTCCTGCACGTGCACTGCCCGGTGATGTGGTCACAGTCGGCTCCGTTCTGGCACTGGCACACATTGGCACAGTTCTTGCCGTAAAAAGCAGCTGGGCAACCTTTCAGCAATCAGAACAAGGAAAGAGTAAGAAATAAGCTGAAACCAAAGTCAGATGTGTTATCAGCACAAAGTATGTGGGTGTATAAATCTATGGATTTTCAGCCTCTGTATATTTAATGACATTTATTTGATGGTCTAAATGCAGAGATACTGTGACAGCCAATTTTCTTGAAGTAATGTTTCTCATCTTTACAGAATTGCCTCTTAAGTTTTCCAGAAGAATGAAAACTTGACCCATCTATACAAACTACATTTTCAAGAAGTGAAAGAAGATGCTAAACAGAAACACTCTGGAAGACCAGGGATCAATCAATTACTTGCAAGTGAAAGAACCTTCTTAAAAGGCTCACCAGAATTGGATCTCCTCTTTCATACCAGTAATTTGGCACTGGGGTGAGAAATCTCAAACATTTTCCTAAATCAGACCACAAATACTGGGGCATTAAAAAGCAGCGACACTGACTGTGCACATTCCAACAATGAATCAATAATCTAAACGATTTCCCCCTCCTTTACCGAGCGCCAAAGGCATAAAAAACCTTGGAGAGCTTCAGGATTATTTTCTTAGGGGTGATGTGAGGTTATCAGCAGTAAGGAGCGTGTGGTTTTCCAGGGAAAGCTGCAATACTTGGAAGAGACACGAGGTAGCAGCACACACTTTGACAGATTCCCTGTCCCTGCAAGGCTTACGCTGAGTGCAGTAGAGCCCCGTCCAACCATGGGTACATCTACATTCTCCATCGTAGGGGCTGCACAGTGCTCCGTTGTGGCAGTTGCATGAATGAAAGCAATCAGGGCCCCAAAACCCAGTGGGACAAGCTATGAAAATAAAAAACATTTGTCAGCTGACAAAAAAAAAAGAAAGCAATGATACTGTGTTAGTGTTGTGGAGGAGCAACAATAAAGGGAGAAGGTGTGAGACACCAGCAAAGGCAGAACCTCACACTGCTGAGCTTGGCAGTGACTCCTGCACAGTGACCACTCCTTCCTGCACAGTGACCACTCCTCCCAAGCCACCAATTGCTCTCCAAACCCTGGTGCCACCCTGGAACCTCTCCCTGGCACAGGGATTTCTCCCAGGCAGGTCAATGGATGGGATTCTACTCCTCTGCCCTGTTCAGGTGAGACTCCACCTGCAGAGCTGCCCCCCAGCCCTGGGGAACAACAGCAGAAGGATTTGGAGCTGCTGGAGCAAGTCCAGAGGAGGTCACAGAGATGCTGCAAAGGCTGGAGCCCCTCTGCTCTGGAGCCAGGCTGGGAGAACTGGGAATGTTCACCTGGAGAAGAAAAGGCTCCAGGGAGAGCCCCTTGCAGGGTCTAAAGGGGCTCCAGGAGAGCTGGAGAGGAACTGGGGACAGGGGATGGAGGGGCAGGACATGGGGAATGGCTCCCACTGCCAGAGGGCAGGGATAGATGGGGGATTGGAAAGAAACTCTTTTCTGTGAGAGTGGTGAGGCCCCAGCACAGGGTGCCCAGAGAAGCTGTGGCTGCCCCATCCCTGGAAGTGTCCAAGGCCAGGCTGGACATTGGGGCTTGGAGGCACCTGGGATAGGGGAAGGTGTCCCTGCCCATGGCAGGGGTGGGATGGGATTCAAGGTCCCTTCCAGCCCAAACATTCCAGGATTGTGTGATTGCATGATCCTCTGTGCAGGGCAGAGGCAGGATCAGTGACCTCGCTCAACACGACCCCGCTCTGGGCTGTGGCCATGCTCCCTCCCTCACTGGCATCATCTGTGAGGACAATTTAGGCAGGGTTGCAAGATATGGAGGTAATTTAATTTTCTTTTTGACATGCTGGAATTCTTGCATAATAAAGCCCAGCTATTCAGGTTTACTTTGCTATGCAATCAACCACTGAAATTACCACATTCATTTGAAGCACAGAGTGCTACTCCAATCATGTAAAAATGTAAAGAAAACTTCTTCCAGTATGAATTCCCATCCACAAATTCAGATTGCTTTTGTTGTTGGGGGCGAATATTAAATTAAAATCTCCGGGTCTATTTTATATTTCAACAAGTACAATATTAATACATTTTAAAAAGTTATTTTAAGCCTCCCTCCAAAAATGAATGCAGTAAGTTACAGTTATTAGTGCCAGACTAAAAGATTCAAAATTATGATAGCCCTTCAATATAACAACTATATTTTTGCTTTAAAAAGCACTTTCCATTGCTTCCTGCTAAAGACATGAATTAATAAGGCAAGGTTCCCAGGAAACCTGAAAGTACAGACACCAGGCCTATTTCCATGGATGCCAGTGGCTCCATGGATGATAAATGGAAGGTTCTGGCATTTGACAGACACCTCTAAAGCCAGAATGAACGGCCAAAAAAACCCTGCCATGACGTAAATCAAACAAAAGGTCACTGGACTCACACAATGTAAAGCTGAGCAGGATTTGGCCTGAAGTATTTGTGCTATAAGCAACCAGAAATACTTTTCCAATGCCTTTCTAAGGCAGAGCTGCAGGGGCTGATAGTGAATCCAGAACTGGCTCTGGAGTGGAGCTAAAATTATCTCCTGTGCAGCTCCAAGTCCAGGTCATTCCAGGTTAACAGGAGCACAGGGCTGGAAATAGCCTGGGAGGGGAGGCCAGGTGAGCCTGGAGCGGGACAGGGTCACCTTGGGAGAGGCTCCCTTTGTGTGCAAGGAGTGACTGAGCAAAGGGCCCTGTCCCCCTCTGCTCATCCTGAGCACAGAGCACCCACAGCCAGGTCCTGCCTGCTCAGCTGCTCCTGCTGACCTGGCCTGCCTAGCTCTGTAAGGAAACCCATCTTTTTCAAGGTTAACAGACATTTCCCAATTAGATGGCTAAATGTAATGAGGAATATGTGCAGCTTTCTATCTTTTTTTCCCCTTTTTTTTTTTCCTGCTGTTTTTGAGTGACAGCAATATTCTGCCTGTGGAAGACACACAATAAAAGCAAAATTACAGCTGTCTGTTTTTATCCGATTCCTGCTTTATCACTTGGAGTTTAATATATTTTACTCTGGAATGCTGTCTAATATGCTAGTTGTATCCTGAATATGAAGTAACATTTCTGAATGATCGGATATTGCCTCCCTCTGTGATCTAGCTTCAATTAAGGGATGCTCTCAGGAAATGACACTTTGGGATCAGCAAATGCCAATCTTCTACCTGGGCAATTTTCAGAAAGAAATCCTTCATCCCTACAAGGCCACATTGACTTTTACAATTAAATTACATTTAATAGAAATATTTCAGCTGCCTAATTTCTCAATTCTAGGGATTTGGTACATGAAAAACATTTACTGCTTAATAATGTCTACATGTAATAGCTGAAAGGAAATGATTTCAAAAAAAAATAAATAAAAAAGAATCCAGCTAGAAATTAAAAGGGAGCATGGAGCTTTCTTTTCTGATAAGAGCTTGTGACCTCCCTTTCCTGGAAGAAAAGCCACTCACGGCTTCTGCAAACTCCAAATGCAGAAACTAATTCAATCCGAAGCTAACTTCGATTAATTAAAAAGCAATCAGCTTTAAAGAGAGTAAGGCCCTGGCTGTAATACAACAGGGATCTCCCCAGAATCTTTAACTTTCAGAAAGCACTGAACAAACCCAAAAGCAGGATCTTTGAAGGCAGAGGTGCTTACTCTGGGAGCAGTCCATGCCTATCCAGCCGGGGAAGCACTGGCAGGATCCATCGATGGGATTGCAGGTCCCGTTCTCGGTGCACTGACACACCTCGGCACAGCCCTTCCCAAACTTCCCACTGGGACACACTGAAAACACAGGGCACTTTACTGCAGGCTCTTCAAAAGGAATGTCAGCAAATCACAGCACTCAACATTTAGCAATTGGAGATAAAATTAATTGCTCCAGTTTTTTTTTTTTTTGCTTTGATGGAGCAAAATTCCTCTGGAAAGCAGGAAAAAGGCAGAAAGTATTCGAGCCCATTTTGCTTGCATCCCAGGAGTAAAAACAGTAGGAAAAAAGTCATATCAAAATCCATTCTTCTGCTGGAAAATGAAGCTACTATAGTCAGAAGATTGCAATTATTGAAGTGCATGACAAGAGGAGAAGAGGGGTCATTAGGAGAGGAAGAGACCAAGAAAAATTTAGGAGAATTCAGTGAGTAGCAGCCACAAGTGAGTGGCTGGGACTGCTCTGGTTTCCAAGGATATTTTTTAATTTATATATTTATCTATGTTATGTATCTGTTTGACTGAGAGCTATTTAACAGACGTGCTGCATCCCAACAAAATCAGCACCTCTCCCTGTGTGCCCACCTAAGGGAAGTTGGAAGAAAAGAAACTAAATTTTTTCCAGAGTCATCTTCTCACATGCTAAGCCCAGTGACAGGAAACTAATAGACATGTAGATCTTCCACCTCCCACCAAATTATTGGAAATCTTTAACGTTAAAGTTGATGGAAAGCTCTGCTCAGTAACGAATGAAATGTTTCATTTCTGAGCTCTTATTGGCTGTGCTCCCTGACAAAAACAGATGTATTTTCAAAACAAGATAAAACATACAGTCCATCTTTGCAAAGAGTGTAACAAATGGAACTGGACTTGTATCCTGGTAAATAATAGCGATGTCAAAAAAGTGATTAAGGCACTTCCCTGAATTATGCAGCTGTTTTAGCACTTCAGCCTCTCTCACTTTCTCAAAAGTAGTCTCTGCAGGTGACCTCAATCTATCCTGACTGTGAATCAGCCACAGATTGAAATCCTGAGCTGTGATTCATTTGCTTTTATATAATATGCCATGCTCTGCTCTTACTACAGCAGGGTATTGTTTTCTGCTTGTGTTTCTATAGACTCTGGACTTATCTGTAGGAGTGGATAAAGTTGGGTTTGGCTTTCACACTGTGTGCTGAACAGAACAGTTCCTAAGTGAAAAGAGATAAAACCAAACACAACACACATCCACGATGGAGAGAATACACAAAGAGAGAAGGAAAGCAGAGCCCTCCTATCATAGACAGCAAAAACTGAACTGATCTGTCAGCCCAGGCCCTTGGAAAGGCCACACCACTGTTCCCTCCAGCTCCAGGCACTGTTTTATGGCATCTTTGAGATGGAGATAGGCAACACCACCTCGATGAAGGCTGGGGTTTGTATGTACCAAAAAATGTAATTCTCAAAGCACGTCCTCAGAAGAGGAGCTGGTTTGTTCTGCACCATGGAATGCTGATGGATCAGGGCAAGAGCTGTGATCCAAAGAGAGCTGCTGGCAAAGGGACCAGGTCCCACTTTGGTGCACACAGGCAGAGCTGGCAGAGGGGTCTCTCCACAGGAGCTCCTCTTGTCTCCTGGAGATGGGATGATGCCCTCTGGAGTGTCAGCACAGAGGGATGACAAAATGCTTTGTTCTCCCCTAATTTAAACAACCTGCTTGTGCACTGACAGAGTGACTCTTGGGAAGATGGGAGATCCAAATCCAAGCACTTTTTAAATGTCTCAATCATTTTTAGAGAGCTGTAAAACAAGGCCTAATGCTGCTTTCTTCAGCAGCAACCTGAGTGTACAACACAGATTGGGATGTTAATTAGCTTGAAAAGCTCTGAAGTGGGACTCCCAAAGTCCCTGTGGGATGTCAGGTGTGTTCTGGCAGTGATAACAAGTTATTATCAGCCCATTTTGCTCCGTGATTGTGAAAGATATTCACAAAGCAGCTGCTTAGTTGTTTGCAGCTCAGAATCCTTGGCACAACCGAGTCAACCTGGGCAGTTTTGGGGGTTACACAGCTCCTGACATGCACATACTGCTGGTGGAAGAGTGTTCCTGCTGCCAATGGCACAAGGAGATGAAAATTCCAAAGTGAAATCTTCATTTCACGTTTGCCTAATGGAAAATTAATTAGCATTTTTTCTTTCTAGAAAATAAAAAGTTAACATGTTAACTCATTATGACAAACTGCAACACAAATTGATTTTAATTAGGACATGAATATTTTAAGATTAATTTGCTGGATAGATCAACATTTCAAAGTAAAACCAGAAGTGCTGAACATCTGAGCAAAAAATAAAATAGTTTTCTTAAGAGGATAATTAGACCTGCTTATGCTTTGAAATCTGGCTAACGTTTCACATAAAATGGACAAATTCACTGAAATATGTTCATTTTAATAAATTAATTGGTGTAATGTTTAGTTGACTATACAGTACAGGAAAGAAAAATCCCATGGTTATACTTAATCTATGTTTAATGATTTTGGGTAACTGCTGCCTGCAATCCCAACATACTGAAAAGCAGGTCATTGAAAGTGTCATTCAATTTTGGCAGGGATGGTGACTTCACAGGGGCAGTGGCCACTACAAATCACTTCTTTTAAATACCTGTGTGGAAAATATCCACTGCAGTACACAGCAACTGAGAGTGCAGAAGGCTGAGTGATTTTGTGGGTATTTTTAGGATGAAAATGAAACCTGGAGTTAAATGTGGAACTTTCCAAGGTACAGGAAGGAAATGGGTGTTTGGGGGAGCTGAAGTTCCCTTTCACTTGTGAAAATGAACTCACTTCTCAGCCTCACTGCAAACTTTCCTGTCTCCTGCCCTGGTGTCCATGGTTTTAGCTATTCCCAGCCAGGTCCTGCACAGAGTAGATGAGTTTTGTGCACAACTGGGTGTTTGGGATTGTTCACCTGAGCTGGCCTTTACCTTAACGGGTCCCTCCCCATCCTGCTGCAAAGATCACATGAAGGTGCTATCAACATTCAGCTGAGGACAGGCTGAGCAGCCAGAAAAATGAAGCCATTGGATGCTGATGTATTTACAGCAGGTGCCTCATTCCAGAGTCATTTCAATCCAGGGTGGCAGACCTGGTTTATTTATGAAACCAGGAGCACATCGTATTTACAAGAGGGTGACTGAGGACCTGTTTGCGTTTTCCCTCTGAAGTAAAGATTTTCTTGGCATCTAAATGCTGAAACAAAGGGAGCAGGCAGGAACCATGGGATGGAACTGGCTGCAGTCACAGTCCCTGGGGAAGGGAGGGGGCGCTGGGGAGGTACCTTGGTTGCAGAGAGGCCCGGAGAATCCCGGCAGGCAGTCGCAGTGTCCGGACACGTGGTGACAGGGACCATTGCTGTGCACGCACTGGGGACACGGCTGGCTGCAGTGGTGGCCGTAAAACCCAGGGGGGCAAACTGAAAACAGAACAAAGCAAGCTGTCACAGCTTTGCCAACGTTTTCTCATCACTGAGAGCTTGAGAATTCTCTGCCTGTCTTAATCTCAAACCAATATTTCTTAGTTTATCAGCCACGATTTTGTGGACAGGTGAAACGATGAAGCCCGCTGGATTGTTCCATGTCTAATGAAGTGCAGGCTCTGGGTAAAACTGCTCCTGTGTTCAAACATTCCCACCTTCCTTCCTCCTGGAAGTCCTTGGCTATTTAATACCACAGTGGAGTTCTCAGCAGCCTCTCTCTCGGGACACTCATTTGAGTCTCTCTGACCTGAACTCTCTAAAACAGGAATTGAAGATGTTTGAGACCTCACAGCCTACTGCAGATATGGTTCATAACACACATTCCAAAGATTTTAGGCTAGATTGGAAAAGAAACACTGGCACATGGGTACAGACAACAGAAACTCAGAAGGAAATGCAAATTGAGTCGAGAAATCAGAGAAGGTGTATTAGGAAACAATATTTTATGTCAAAACAACTCTGCCAAGAGCTGTCTGGTGCAACGCCTGTGCTGAGCTGGGGCAGTCATTGAAACATTTCATGGCAGGAGCAACAGCCATCAGGAGATGAACAGAATCTATTAATGGTAATTATGTAACACCATACAAAATCACCTGACTTGCATCGGTAATCACACCAGAGAGCTGAGTAAACCCGTCATGAACAGTTTGCTTATTTTGCCTAAAAACTGGATTGAAATTATTACAGAATCTGTTCATCAGATATAGAGTCAGGATTATGGCTCAGTATCTCTTCTAAAAGCAGATTTTTGCTTCTAAGAGCATGTAGAGTGAAAAAGGATCCACTGTCCAAACATTCACTGCAATAGATAACACAAAGAAATGTTAAATTGCAGTAAGTGACAGTATAAATAACTTTATATGTTTTTATTTTTACTCCTTTGATTCTCTGTTCTATAGTTCTGGCTCAGTGGTTACTAAATCATGTCTGTTCTATTTTTCCAGCAAATGAGAATTTGCTCTTGGACTGTATGTTCTCAGAGGGTGTCAGGCTCTTACCCCACTGCACATTTCCAGCTGGAGCTTAGCTGACAGGTTGGTTGATGATGCAGTAGCTATAAAACAACCTGGATCATTCCTGGAGACATTTCTGCAGGCTTAAGAGCACTAAACCATCCCAGTGTCTCATGTAATCCTGATTACACAGACAGAACAAGTTGGCTGAGTATCATCTTCAGTATCATCCTCAGCTCTGCCTTGTACAGCCTAAATTCTGTTTCTAAATGATTTTCTAAGAGAAAAATGTGGATGATTTTGAGAAGGAGCTTAGCAAGGTCTCCTGTTCATGAGGTATTCTTGAGTCTGAATCCCACAGAAGAGGTGGAAGCAAGCTGGATCCCCAGGCCATGTGCTCACAGAGGCAACTGCAGAAGCATCCACAGGATCCCTCTGCTGTCACTCCAGTGGGGAAAAAAAAAATCTCCCCATTAGACCCTTAGCAAAGATCCCCAGGGAGCAACCTGATTCCTGGATTGCAACTGGGCACAAGGTTTGCTCTTGTAGCCTGTATGCCAACAGTTGATAGAACTAAGCTGGGTTTTTTTCATCACAGAAAGGTCAGAAACTATTAACTTCTGGAAGTTTTGCACTCTTAAGGTTTCAAATTTGTAAAACATTTTCTTCCTCATCTCCCTGAAGCTCTGAGCACCACATTTTAGCCTTGGAGAGAGGTTTTACAGCCACACAGATATGCTGAAGCACCTGGAAATTGGGGTTTATAATGGAAATGCTTATAGGCCATTAACTACAGCAGTGCTAGAGGTCACTGTTATAATGGCTTTAAATAAAAACTGTCAGCTACAAATTATTTTTAGAGATGAGTGTGTTCTAGTGTCAAGTGTAACTGGTGGAATCAAAGGGGATGTATGAACTTGGCATGCAGAATGTCTTACAGGAAGAAGAAGAAGATGAAGAAATGCTGAGCAGAAAAGAAAGACAAATCCACTTCTTGTTTACATGGGAAGATGGTTGGTGTAGTTTGGATCAGTGAATTAGGGTCCCTATGGGGCAAATGCAGCTTCCCAGATAAAGCAAATGAGAGCATTTTTATCTGCTTGGTACATTTTAATATGTAGCAGCAGAGCATCAAACAGGAGCTATTTCAGGCTGCTGTGTTTCTTTTTCTGGCATATAAGAAAACATTGCCTGGTTATTTTGATGCCAATGCTCATCCACTTGTCATTATGTGATGGGTGGTGGCTGACTCTCTTTAATGGGTCTGACTTCACTAGAAATCTGTGTCCAGCCAGCTTTGGTTTGTAAGGGTGCTGCTCCTCCTTTCAGGTCACTGTGACCTCCAGGTGCAGATCAGAAGAAGCACAAGGCACAGCTCAGTGCAGGAGAGCCTTGCCTTCTTGGTGAAGGAGCATTTTTCAGGCTCTTTTGCCCTTAGCAAGTCACGAGCTAAAGCAGCTCAGAAAGCGTGGGTTTGTCTGTCTGGTGTCATAAAAACATTTCTACCTGCCTTGCTCCTGCCAGCTATGGAAATTCTTACTTCTCTGGCACAAGGGTCCTCTGTAGCCTGGGGCACAGTCACAGGTTCCATCCTCAGGGGAGCAGGATCCCCCGTTCTCACAGCTGCAGGAGATGGAGCAGTTGGGTCCCCAGCGGCCCTGGGTGCAGATGTTGTCACAGTGGATGCCTAAGGACACAAAGCCACACGTTAGGCTCCCCACAACTTTTCCTCTGCTCATTGATCAAAGAAATGCTTGGCTGGACTGATGCCTCACAGTCCCTCAGAGCCGGTGAGGGAGTCTGGGAAGGAAACAGCTCCTCTTTTATCTGCCTAATAAAGTGAAAATTAAGAAAATGCCAGAGAGGTGAACTCTGTAGGTGTTAGTGGGTGCCTGTTCAGTCCTCAGCACCATGAAAGGAACTCTGCATGTCATCCAAGAGATGAAGGTCAGGAATTGCTTTAAAGTCACAAAATAGCTCAAATAACTGGTCTGGAAATAGGCAGTTGATTGAAGCCTGATTACTTACCTGTTGTGAATTGGAAGACCATAAAAAGAAAAATCAGGATTTTGCAAAAACATGTGCAGTATTTGGATCCTTGAACACAGGTAAATTCAGCTCTATTTTGTGTTCTGTTCCCTTCCTGGCTTAAACCCCTGTGCTCTGGTGTTCTGTGCACAAACCCCACATCCACCCAGAGCTCCCCACTTGTGTGTGAATGAACTGAGCTCTGATCCAGCAAGTGGCCATATGTGAGCACAGGCTGAGCATTTGCATCTTAAATGGAGACTGAGACCTGCCAATCCAGCTCCCAGTGCTTCCCAGGGTGCTTGTCTGATATTTATGATTATGAAGAGCAAAGCTTGGAAACACCAGAAGGAGCACACAGCCAGGAAACTTAACACGAGGCTTCTGGCAGGGTTTCAACTGGTTTTGTTTAAACTGGTGACTTTTAAAAACAACCTTGTGCCATGGCTTGTCACATCTAAATGTGATTGAAGGACACAGCCTGTCTGAGAGGCTCTCACTCCACTGGGATAAGGCAACACCAATACCTGCAATTAGCAGGGTTATTAGCATGATCAAGGGTTCCCTGGATGGGTTTGCAGGCTCATGAACTAAGAGGGACATTGAGCAGTGCCAGCTGCAGGGAGTGGCACTGGCAGGGGCACTGATAACAACAGCAAAAATGGATCAGAAACTGGCTTGGGAATTTTCCCAAAACCACAACCCCAGTGGAAGCCTGGCCCTGGGATTGGGGGGCACCCACAAACCCCAGCTGGGCTTCCAACACTGAGATGTTCTCTATCATCCCCAACCTCAGATGTTGTTTATCACCCATGCACATGTCCCACTGCACAATGGGATCAAAGCAGCCTGGGGGCTGGATTAGTGCAGTGCTCTGCAGAAACACAATCCCAAGCATTTCTTCCACCTCTGATAACTTCATCTGGATGCTAAAGGTAATGCACTGCACTTGGGGAGCTGTGATCTGTATGGTCACCAAACTTGGAGGATTATTAAATCAGCTAAAAGTCATTATAAACACACTTACAGTGCAGTTTCAAGTTGGTTTTATAAATCTCTGAAGTTAACACAGGAAGAAATACTGCAGAGCCAAAATTTCTCTTTTCTGAAGATTAATCACACAATTATATTGTCCCTTCCTAGAAAATCTTAACCAAGTCTGGCAAAACTACAGTTTGAAATGTGATTTCTAGTAATACATGATTTTAGCTTTATTTATAAAGAGGCATGGGCCATTCTGTACAGCTTAATAAAAACCACATTAAAATACAGTAAAAACTTAATACAAGCTCAATTCCTTCATATCCAAGTAAATAAATCTGAAAAAGGGGACTGTGAAAAGAGACAAGGAACATTTGTATTAGTAAAATCAAGAAAAACAATTATTTTAAACAGTCTTTCCTGCTCCCTTTGAAATCAAATATATCCTTGGATTACTTAAACAAGTGTTTTGTGTGTGCATTTATGCATTGTATCCACAGTGCTCTGTAATTAAAAAGTCAGACAATAAATTGTAAAGAAATAAATGTGGTTTGTGTTTATAAATACACATATATGATCATTTATAGCCTTGAGTCTCAGTGTGAGCTCCCTGAACTGAAATTCAGACACAAACACAGAAAAAAAAAAAAAGTGCATTTTCCCTCCTGATTGCAGCATTAAAATTACAATCCTGTCATCGTGGATGAGCCATTTATAAACGGGGACAATTAAAGAGCATTATTTCTTGTCTCTTTTGACAAAGTTTGGGGAAGAATGACACTGGCTCTTTTCTTGTGGAAGGTACCTGAATTAGAATGCTGGGGCTGTTCCTTGCAGCAGCAAAGTCCTTCCTTTGGTAATGAGTGATGAGGGATGTCTTCCCTCTCCTAACGAAGGCAATGAGTCATTGTGGAGCTGATTGTTGTAGCAAGATGGAAAGGGGGAAAAGGAAACTTTCCAGAAGGCACTGCCACCCATTGCAGCCCTTCTTTATTTGTGCATTTCCAGAAGACAACCGAGATGGTGCCGCAATCAGGTTTTTATTGCTTTTTATTACTCCAAGTTAATTCTCATGGAAGACTTCATTTTTGAAGGCTCCTACACGCATTGAATTGCAAATATAAATGAGAAGTTAAAAATTGCATCTGGACACGTGAGTCTTATGGAATTGTGCTGGAAAAAGCACCTTAATTTTACAATTCCCTAACCTGACAGCGTGTAAAGGGGGAGCCCATCCCTCCCAGCTACTTTACAGTCAGAGTCAGTGAAGCAGCAAGATTCTGTAATGTAAAACTTTAATATTTATTTAGGAACTTGCTGATGAACATTTCTGATAAGTAATTAGTTTTCAATTTCCAGAACTACAAAAACTGCTGAAGTTGACACACCTCTGTATTACTTCGTGTTACAACAACAGACTCCTAATTTATGAACGAAGTCCTGGTTTCACATGCATGGTGCAGAAATTGGAAAGACAACTATCAGAAGTCCTTGAAGCTGCAGGAAGCAGTTCTATACATAAACTCTATTGCCTGGATACCAGGGAATTATCTGCCAGCCTGAGGCTGTGGTTCACAATTGCAGACACTGGTACCAAATTACCCTTCCAAGACCTTTTTAAACAATGTTCTGGGGGTGAATTGTAAATGAAATCCACATAACTCCTATAAAATTGTAGTTATCCACTGGACATGGGCAAAAGCTTTGCAGGAAGGCATAACCCAGGTAAGAGCAGAGCCCATTGTGGCTTTAATTCAGTCTGTGAAACAGCAGCCACAAGCTCTCCATGGCCCAGCAGGGATTTGGGGTATTGGATTTCTGCAAACACTGGCTGCTCTCCAGTGGGATTCCCTTTGGATTGTTCTGTACACAGCATTTAGCTGAGACAGTCCCAGGAGTGGCTTCACCCCTTTTCCCCACACCAACCTCCTCTGCACGCCAGGTGGGGAGGAAAAGCAGCCCTAAGGGCCTGAATTCCTGTGGAAAACACAAACTGGGCTGAACTCAGCCCACCAGAGCAGTCATAGCTGCACTGATCTAAGGGACAACCACACAGGAGAGCTGCTCCAAACTCCTGCCCCTCCAGGACAATTTCCTAGCAAGTGGCCAAGCAGCTGCTGCCTGGGATGTGAAGCCATTTGGTTGGGCAGGGATCTTCCAATGTGGAGCTGCAGATAATCCTGATAAAGGAAAGCAGCAGAGAAAGAGGTAGAGGAGGAAGAGAATCCCAGAATGGTTTGGGCTGGAAGGGGCATTAAAGCCAATCCAGTCCCACCCCTTCCATGGGCAGGGACACCTTCCACTGCCCCATGCTCCATCCAGCCTGGCCTTGGACACTCCCAGGGATCCAGGGGCAGGCACAGGCTGTGCCAGGGCCTTCCCACCCTCACAGGAAATAATTTCTTCCCAATATCCCACCCAGCCCTGCCCTCTGGCAGGGAGAAGCTGTTGATAGAAACTTGTGTCTGTCTTACATGGAACAGCTTCAAGTTTGATCAGATGAAGTCGGTGCTTGTATTCAAATTTACAAATCAAGCTGTGATGGATTAATCCAACATCCACACAAGCATGAGGAAGAGGAACAAGAAAAAGAAGAGGGAAAAATCTCCCCAGGCCATCCAACTGGGATGTGAGCCATCTATTGAAGAACTCCTTCACAGGCTGCTTCCATTAATAATCTTCAGTGACTTCAAGAAAGTTTGTCAAACTAATGCAGATCTAGTGCTGCCCGTAACTTCATCAGGCTGAAGGACTTTGGAGGATAAATTCCTGAAAGCCAGACATAAGCAGAATTCCCTTTTTCCCTCTCCAGCTTCTGCAATTGCACTCGAGCTTGGGGATTACGTCTCTGGCTCTTAATAAAGCTGCCATTGTTTCTCTGCTGTGTCTCTGGATAGTTGGAAACTAATACTCCAAACACAATAAAAGAGCAAAAATGGATGGAATAAATGAGAACCAGTGGCCTGGTTTTGACCACTGCTATCCCCCTGACAGTAGCCTCTGCAGCAGTGCCTGCACACTGCCCAGCATCTAATTATTTTTCAGGGACATAGGAATTTGATAAATTACAGGATGTACGTCCCTTCCCCCCACGTACTTTAATTTTATATCTACCAGTGTATAACTGTAATTATTTCTCTGAATAAGATCTTCAGCTTTTTTTTTTTTTTTTTCCCTCAATAGTCCCAATCTAAAGACAGATGCAACATCAATTAGGAATGACAGGAATGATTTCAGCAGACATTTGAATCCAACACAAACATTGTGCTCTCCTCCACCTGTCTTTCAACATGACATGAAGTCATAATAATCTCTTATTTCTGGCATTTGAATAGCTTTGGAAAGAAGTGCTTTTTATGCAAAAATAGGCACTGGATTGATGCAGGCAATGCTGGGGAGGCCTGAGGTTTGGTGAGTCAGGCTTGGCTTTGATGTGGAATGCTGGTGGCTCGTGTCTGTGGCAGGATGGCTCCTCAGTGGTGGTTTGTACCTGCTGGCAGGGTACCCACAACAGAGCACACAGCCTCCAGCTGCTGCTGCAGGGCTGCTTGGCCTGGCTGGCTGTGGGCAGGGGCCAGCAGGGAGTTGGAGGTACTGGGAACAGCTCTGGAATGTCTCTGGATGTGACCTCTGGAATGGGCTCTGTCCCACCTATGATCCCTCTGGCAGCATCCCCCACCCAGCCCAGGGGCACAGCCAGAGTTCCCCCAGGTCACCCCAAATCCTGCCTTGTACAGTTATTTCTGACAATGATTTCTATAATCACATGTTTTCTTTAACCTTATTCTCTTGTCTTTCCCTGATACTCTTATGGCTTCACTTCTGTTGTGCCTATAAATTCTATTTAAATTGTATTTGGGATTAGGTCCATGTGCTTTCCTAAGTAGAGACTCTTCTGCTGCTTCAGTCTCTAAAAGGTAAAAGACAATTCAGTAAGAACACAGGAAAGAACTGTCCAAGCTGTGGATCAGCTGCTCAGAGGGGCTATCACAGAGCACCAACAGGAGTTCAAAAAGAATTCTTGATGCTTTTCTACCACTTTTTGCATCATTATTCTTATCTGAGGCAAACCCTGAAGTATTTGACTCAGAGCCAGTCATAAGCACCACAGCACAATTCCTGACAGCTCAGCATTTAAGAATGCTGAAGAATGAGAAAATCAGTGTGGGGAGGGCAGCAGATAGAAGAAAACATAAAGGGATCTCTCATAAAATTAAATGGAAACATTAAGAATTGATGGCTGCTCATCTAGTCTGCAAATAAGCTATTTTTGTTTTTATATAGTAAAACTACTCAGCAGAGAGAACAGCAGCCACACTCACATTATCTATCAATTTCTGTGGTGTTCTCAAATGCTTTTTTTCACTGATTTTTTTTTTCCCAAGTTGGTGCCATGGAGCCCTTCCTTCTCTTGCTGAGCATCGCTCACCAGTGGATTCAGAAGGGCAGCTCCTGAGTGTAACAGCCCATCAGTCTAAGTGAAAGCTCCATGATCTGGTCCTAAATAATGAAGAACAAGCCTTTCCCTGCAGCCAGTGAAAAATTCGAAATTGTCCCTTCTCTCATCTGTGCAGGGCCGATTTATGCCCCCATTAATGGAAGTGTTTTTCTGCAAGTAATACACTTAGAGCCTAATGCACCTCTGTGGAGCTCTAATCCTACCCCTATTTTTAATTATCTAGAGAAATCTCCAGGTATGAATCACCCAACCCGGGGAATTTATGCAATAAAAGCTTTTGAGGCAAGAGCCCTACCTCACAAGAAATTAGGTAAGTCAAAATGTTTGCTCAAATTCAGGATGATCTGGTTCCCTTGGCTCCAGGGTGTTCTCCAGGGTGCACTCTTGCAGGGGAGGAGTTGCCCTGAGCAGGCAGGGCAGAGCTGCAGAAAATGGAGCTAAAAGGAGTCAAGCCCTACACAGCCCTGGAGCTTTCTTAATTCTCAAATGCTAGGAACAGTTTCAGGCCAGGAGGGAAGAGAAAGCTGGGAAAGATCCAAGCTGACCATCAGCAGGAGGAACTGGTAACTGGGCAAACCTGGATTGTTTTCCTGCTGGAAATGTTCAAGCTCCTGAACAAAACCATGAGTGAAGAACAGCTGAGCAAGAGCTGGGGCACAACCAAAGCCTTTTGTGGTCAATGATGTTGAAATTCCACCCTTTCTCCGTGGTGTGGGAGGGGAAGGAAGAGGTTTACAACATTTTTACTGCAAACTCTTTCATGAATAACATAATGCATCACAGAACTGTGGCATGGTTTGGGCTGGAAGGGACATTCAAGATCATCCCATTCCATGGGCAGGGACACCTCCCACTACCTCAGGGTGCTCCAAGCCCCACCCAAGCTGGCCTTGGACACTGCCAGGGATCCAGGGGCAGCCACAGCTTCTCTGTGCCAGGGCCTCCCCACCCTCCCAGGGAAGGCAGTATAAAGAGTATTTCTACTTTTTCTAAGATCCAATCTAACCCTACTCTCTGGCAGTGTGAAGCCATCCCCCCCATGTGATCTCACATCACCTGTCACTACCTGCTCTTGGAAAGAGTCTCTCTCCACTATATAAATACATAAAAACACACACACACACCTCATTTTAGCTTGCAGGCTGTTTGCTGAGCACTCTTCCCTCTCCTCCTTTCACACCCAGCGTGCCAGCAGCCAGGATTTAGTCTGCTGAAATGTGCACAAATAATTTTTCCCCGCTTCTCGCCCACATTTATTTATAGGTGACTATTGTACACACAGCCAGGCTTATATATAGAATGTCTCCATATTAAAATGGGAAAGGGTTGGGTACCTCTAGCATCAAGTCTCATGTTTTTAGAGCCCATTAAATTAGCATCACCCAGGATGCCATCCAAGCTCTGTCTTCTCTCAGAAATTTAAAAGCTGTCCTTTATTAAGCAAAATTAAACCCCCGAATAAATACAAAGATGAAAAAAACTTGTGCATCTTCTGTGTTTATAAGATTATTACTGCAATGATTTGCATACATGCTGAAGTTTAGCAGTAGCCTTACTGCAGCTGCTAATTATAGGCTGAGGGTCTGATCCAACTCCCACTGAAGGAGTGGCAAAAATCCAACTGATTTCACAAAAGGTGAAATATATACAAAATCTGGCACTGGACAAACATAACTAAGCCTCGCTCAGATGAAAATCAGGAGCCCCCCAAATACCTGCCAAGGAAGACACAGACATAATTAATGTCAGGACATCAATGAAATCTTTGATATAACTTCATAATTCATATTTTTGAAAATTTGCCCTATATCAGCAGGAACCATCCTTAAAGGTTCCTGTCAAAGAGAGAATTTTTAAGCACAGCCTGACATTAAAATCTTATCAACTCACTTGAAATTAAGTCAATGAAAAATTAAAGCTAATTTCTAATAAGCTTATCTTACATTCATAGACTAAAGGGCACTTGTGGAATCCAGAGAGTAAGCACACCTTTCATATGGAAAGGATTTTCACCTAGAAAGGCAGAGGCCAGGAAAGAGGCTAAAATGCACCATTTTAGACTGACTCTAGAAATTTCTAGTTTTCCTGTCTGTTTAAAGCTAATGTAAGGATACAGGATAATCACAGAAATAAATTATTAATTTAAAAATCTGGGATAAGACTGCCAGAAGTGATAAATGCAAAATACGGTATAGATAATGGGATAAGACATCTAGAAAATGCATGTTTAATAGGAACTTGCTATTGCTCTATTCTGGTATTTTAGGCTCTGTCTTACAAACCAATGGTATGAAACAATCTGATGGGGGGAAAAAAAAAAAAAGTCAACCCATGACATTGTGAATTCTAAAACACTCTGGATCTTTAGCTAAAAACTGCAGGTGCATGAAACAAATCCTAGATTTTTTTTTCTGGTTCTAAATAGGCTTGGAAAACCAGCTCCAAGTTTTATCATCACATGGGTGAGGCTGATCTACTAATGACCAGAGAATTATTTAGGCTTCAACCCAGTGCAGCTGAGGACAGGATCTGGCCCTAAGATTATAAATTGGATGCAGCTGCAATGGAAGAAAAGTCATATTAGTACAAACAAAATGCATTTTATGGAAAGGGTGGGTTTTTTCCTTCAAGGCTATTTCACCTCCTTGCAAAGAACTCAGAGAAAGTGAAGTTAAAAAATACCTTAGAGCTCCCCATCAAAGTGGTCACTGTTGCTTTAAAATTCAAAAAGGCTTTCCCTTGAGTAACAGCCTTATCAGTTTTCCTGAATTAATGTGTCCACAGGAGGCCAGAAACATGTTCCTGTGTTTGAGTGACAGTGCAGATGTCACTGCCAGCCTGCAAATGTCCCCAGCCCTGCAGCCTGGTCCCCTGCTCTGTGCCCAGCAGCACCTCCTGACCCCATCCCTCCCTCAGACCCCACAGGTGGAAATCCTGCAGCTCCAGAGTCCCCCAGGCACCGTGCTGGAGCTCTGCACACCAGGAGAGACAGGCAGGGTTTGTGCTGCTGGCAATGTGTGAAAGTTAGCGAGCTTGTAAAGGACAGTGAAATGTGTATTTTGATTTCCTGTGTAACAGCAGAGAGGGAGGCTGCTCTGATGAGACAGGAATGAAGCCTGAAGGTGTAAAGCACCAAGCTAATAACAAGATGTTCCTCAGCAGCATGCATCATTTGCATACCTGTGTTTGCCATCCTGATTAATTAAGGAAAATCTATATGGGCTTCTTTTATGATGAACTATGGGATGCACGCTTTTATGTTTTCCATCTCATATCTACAGCACCGGGCTGATTTTCCCCACACATCTTTGGGATGTTCAAGTCTAGTGAATAAACTTTGGCTTTGGATAGTGAGAGAAGCCTCTGGGTACCCCAGCTCAGTGGGGAAGTGAGATACCATCACCACAGCAGCTCTGCAAAACCAGAGCACCACACAAGAAAAAAGGCAGAACAAGATGCAGATAAGACAGCATTTCAGATTAAAGGAATTCAGATAAACAGGATTTTAACTGACCTTAGCATTTAGAGGAGTGGAATATATCCCCCTGCAGATCACTTCCCATTTAATCCCAGTGTAGGAACTGAAAGGGTAACAAAACACACACTGCCACAATTAACCTGGGGCACATTGGCTCATCTCAGGGAGGAGCAGAGCTGGGCATGAGGAGCAGCCAGGCTGTGGCTTTCCTTCTGTGATCAGTCTGAGAGTGGGAAAATGCATGGACTCCATGGGTCTTGGGGCCAGGAGGGGCAACACCTGGGTCTGTCTTCCCAGGGAGTCTTACCTGGCTCTGGTCAAGCACCTCCAGAAATTGGAGGACAGGCTAGCAGCTCTAATTTAATTACTGAGGGATTACTGAGGGAAGCAGCTAAAGGCTGCACAGTTTTAACCAGTTGGAATCTGTGAGGAAGCCATTTCTGATACAAAACCTGCTGCCAGCAGCTGCCTGAGGTGGGACCAAACTGAGGGGGGTTGAAGTTCATCCTGCATCCCCACAGAGCTTGGCTGGAGCTGTCATCTCCAGAGCCACACCTGGCACAAGAGCACTGTCATCCTGCTCACCCAGCAAGGCCACCAGGGCAGTTCCTGTCCTTTCCTGTCCACTTGCAGATTATGCAGTAATTAAGAGAAACCTGAGATTTATAACTTTGTCATTGTCACTTGAGCATCCAGGAGAGGAGAATCATCCTGCTTCTCCAGGACCTGTTTGCTTGCAAAGGACTGCCAGGAGCTGCTCTACCACGCAGCATTTCTGTGCTTCCATTCCCTCTGTGCATTCAGTGTGTGCAGGACCCCTAATTAACCAAATGTAATTAGCACTGAGGATTTTCATTTCAACTTGAGTGTACATAAAGTAACATCTCTTCCACAAATGCCTGTGTGTTGGAGCTCTGAGGGACCTGTGCACACAGAGCTGCAAGCACGGAAGTGTCTGTGCCTAAAATGAGCAGCAAAGGTGGAGAAAGAGATCCTCATTAATCCTTAAAAACAGCCTGAGCAATCAAGATTTGATTTTTTGAGAGCAAGACTTTTCTTTTTTACCCAGCACTAGATATGAGCACCTCTTCTTTAGATTTCCAGGGTACATTTCTATTTGTATGCATGAAGTTACACGTGTCCAATGTGGAGAACTCCATCCAGTGCAAGGCTGAGCCCTCAGTGTCACTGCATCCCACATTTCCTTCCTGTGGAGGGAAATGCAGCTCTGCTTGGCATCAGCAGGTCACAGATCTGATTCTGGCCAACATTTCAACAAGTTTCACTTTGGTTTTACCACATGAGAGCGTTTTGCCAATGTAGTTTTGGGCTTCTGCTCTTGCTGGGCTATCTCCAAAGCCATTGGTGACACCCCGTGCCCGAGTACTTGGCTGGGTGATCTGCAGCAGTAACACCAGGGACTGGTGAGGAACAAATGTGAGGAACAAATACTTTACCCATCAGACATGTATCATCTAAGTAATATCAGCTCCTGATGGGAGGCCTGACAACATGTATTTGAAAACAAAAGCTCTATGAACTTCCCATTTGGTGTATTGATGTTATTTCTCAACCAGCTTGAAAACACAACGGACAATTGCACAAAAACAAATGCTGGGGCCAAGGCATTACCTTGCCTGCTCTAGGACACATCATACACATGAGAACCAGAGCTGATCCAGCTCCTGCCTGTGGCTGCACACGTGCAATCTGTGAATTCTCTGAATGTTCTATGAGCAACTCCCCGTGAGCCTGACGGGAAGGGAACGTGCACGGCTCGGAGCAGCTTGCTGCCTCTGTGCTTATTTATGCATCCAGCTGCTTTGCACAGCTTTGTGATCTCCTGGTAGAGATGTGGGGATCTCTTCATCATCTTCCCATCTGGCAGGGAAACTCAGCTCCTGAAAATTACCTTCCCCCAGCTGGTATCCACAGAAGGTCATTGTCCTGAATAATAGTCTTGGGTGGCAGTCATGACATAATAAAAGGATGGCAGAGTGCTATTACCTTACATTGCATGCTACTCTGGACATGACTTTTTCTTTCTTTTGCCAGTTCTCCTCCATGCTCTTACCATCTATCAGTCCCTGAAGGTTTATATCAGTAACATCTTGAAACCACTTTAAAGAAAATGGGTTCAATCTTCCCCTTGATCTTTACATAAAACACAGACATCAAGAGGGAGCCCCACGTCTGGGATGAACATACAGAATATGCTGTTTCAGATGAAGTTTTGTGGCTATTAGGATCAGAAAGCCACGTGAATTCTCTGTTTGGTGTGAGTGGGCAGGAGAACCTTCAGAAGTTCCATGATCCTGAACTTTTCTGATCTTTTTCAGGCCATGCCTAATTAGTACCAAAATCAGAAAGCAAAAATTTCAGCCTGAATTATTTATCACCTCATATTAATAAAATGCACTGCAATACACATCATGGCCCAGTTTACAACAACTGCAGATAAGATTAATCTTTCACTGATGCCGTACTCCTTAAGATGAAAATATAATTATCTAGCTGAAGAGTTTCTTAAATTACATACTTTCAACCTGGTACGAGCAGAATTTATCCTTGTGTTGGTGCCAAGTGGAAAAAACATTGGAACAGAATTGACAAAACATGTGTTGGTTCTGTCTGTCAACATTTCCACCTTACAGGGCCCAGTCAACATTGCAGCTTCAACCTGGTTTCAAATATGGATATAATATTTTCCTCCCTGAAATGTGATCCTGAAGAGAAGAATTCCAGAACTGCAGGAGCACACCGATGGATAAAGTGCTTAGGCTGCAGCAAATCCCCTCCAAGTTAATCTACACTTACCTTGCCCAATATGGAAATTAAAGAAGGGCATCAGAAATTATTCTTACCTTTAATTAATTAGTATCTGCATTTGATGTCCATTTACAGATGTGCATGGGAGTAAGTACAAAGTATTTGCTGTGGAGAAAAAGCCACACCTTCAGTCTGCACTGCCTGCAAAGGTCAGTCCCTGCAGTTTCCTCTGGAAAGCCACATCCAGAAGATGTAATAAACTTTTAGTGTAGGTGTATATAAATATCTCTCTTCAAATTACTGTACTTTTAAAAGCCATTTTTTCCCTTGAAGAAGCTCACAGTGACTACAGGAAAACCAACCAGCTGTTTCTCTGCTGATCATCAGTAATGAACAGTAGAGTTTTAAAGCCTGATAGATGGATATATTGATGGCAAGGAGGCTCAGAGAAAGATAAATGCAGCCCAGCCAGGGAGGAAGGCAAGAGAATGAAGTAGGGGATGGAAGTGAGCTTATAAAATGGATTTTCTTGGGGGAAAAATGTTCTTTTCAGGGATACATGCTCAGTATCTTCGAAAAGTAGTTTTGTCATACACAAGATGTAGAACCTAGTATTTTTACCTTTTATGAAATTCTCTAAAGATTATTTCCCTTGTATGTTTTAGGCATCATTTCATTGCTTTTGCCTCATGCTCCTGGGAGCTGGGCTGCTGTGGGATGTTGTCTCCATCAGAAACAGAAGGCATGTGTTGGTTTAAGGCATAAATCAATGGAAAAGGTGACAGTATCCCAAATGTTGGCTGCCTGATCAGCCTGCCTTGCTCCATGCATCCTTCCAACTTGTACTTGTTTGAAAAACAATTAAATTTTCCAAACGACTTGCTGTTAATATAAACACATTTTGACTGCCAGTGCCACTGGTGGTTCTGCAGTATATGGAACACAACATTATTTCCACTCAGGGCCTCAACAGAGAGCACAGAGAGATTAACCAGCATTTTAGGCAGCAAAGTGTGAAATGGTTGGGTCAATAACTTGCCCTCTACTGCTGTCAAAAGCTGGCAAAGAGAACATCAGTGTGGAGTCAAGTGCAGGTCTAATTGTACTGAGAACTCCAGCCTGGACTCTGCAACTTCACTGAATATTCCTCTCTGTTGCTGTGTAATCACAAGAGCTCTGTCAAACCAGCATTAATCTGCTTTCTGCAGCTACTCTGTGACAAGAACCATTGGACAATGGGAAAAACCTGAGTTTTGTATGATGGAGCAGCTGTAATGACTCATCAGAAATGCTCTGTCTGCATCCCAGGGATGATGGTCCCGGGATTCACCATCCCAAAACTACACCCCTGTGGAAAGGGCAGTTCAAGGAGAAAAACTCTGCAGGATTATGGATGATCTGCATCCCTCCTGAGGACGCTTTTACAGAAGGCTAACATCTGGTTTGGAGCCATCTTCAACTCATCTGAATACAAATTTAATGTATGCCAATTATTGTCACCATCACCAGTGATTTAAATATGGGCAAGTTCAGCTGATCTTGTCTCAATCTATTATTTAGAAGTTTGCAGTCACAAGTCCAGGGCTATAACTGATGCAATAAGAAAGCAAAACAAACCAACAAAACCCCCCAAAGCCTCAAATCAACCAAACCTCCAAGGCTGCCAAAGGTAATTGGTGATTTTACCTGTCCAGCCTGCAAGGCAGCAGCAGTAGCCAGTGACAGGATCGCAGCCATCCGCGTGGTTACAGTCACAACGCTCACTGCAGTTCAGGCCATATGTTCCATCCTTCAAAAATGTAAATAAAGAAGCCTCTCAGTGATCAGCTTTTTTGTTCTGAAATGTGCAAAATCATCTATCACGTCCCTCTTAATGCTGAGTCGCATTTTTTAAATGAACATACAGTCAAGACAGAAACTCGGTGCCTAATGTTTCTATACAGAACCAAATGAGGAATCGCTTTAAAAAATGACATTCAAGGAAATGCAGATAACACAGCAATAGCTCTGATAAAATACAATGCAAAGTATAATACATCCAGCTGACTGCTAGAACCCCAATCTGTTATTTACACTTCATTTCCTTCAGACATCACAGACAAATTGAGATCCTGCCCTGCTCTCTGCTCAGCAGAGCTATGGGGACTGTGATTTAAAGGGGCTGCAAGACCACCCCCATTGTTTTTGCACTCACAGGGCAAGGCTGGTCACAGAACTCCCCCTGCCATCCTGGGGAGCAGAGGCAGGAGCCATCAGCCGGCCTGCAGGACGCTCCATTGCTGCAGGAACACGTCTGGTTACAGTTCAGACCCCAACTTCCACTGGAACATGGGATAGAGCAATCCACTCCTTGCCACCCTAAGGAAACAGGGGAGAGAAACAGCATCTGGGATGTTTTCATGGAAGCAGCAAGACAGGCAGCTGGCAAGCTGCAGATCTTTGTTTCTAGGACCAGTTTCTTGGTGTAAATCAAGACTAACTTGGGGTCAAAGATTGACCCTTTCATTGTGACCTCCCAGCTCCATCTCCCAGCATCTCTACACACTCATGGAGCTATCACAGGCTTGGCTGTGACCAGATTTAGGTGTCTGATGCCTTTCTGGGAACTGCTGGGACAGTCCCTGTCTGTCAGGCTGGAGACCTTCTGACCTACAGGACTGCAAGAACTTTTCATGTGCTGCTGTGTCTTTCTTATCTTTTTTTTTTTTTTTTTTTTTTTTTTTTTTTTTTTGAATGCTATTTAATATAAAGCAGCCATTACACCTAAAAAAAGACCAAGGCCATCATTTCTAGCCATTAAGGCTCAAATCTTAACTACCAGGAGCACAATGACTTTCATTACACTGCAGCTCTGTGTCATGGAGTTGAGCAGTAACTCATGGTTTATACACCCTCATTAAATGGGGTTCTACAGTGATCCATTAATTCATGTTTGAAATGCCAGATTTTATTGTTATTTGCCTCACTTCTGTTTTAGGGCTTATGTATGTCACACAGGCACAGCTCACATTGGGATTTTGGGGGAATAGAAGAGCCACTGTGCCATGGAGTAGTGGAGGAATTCTCAGGTGGTTACTGGGTCCATGGGATGTGCTCACCACCATGTCCAGGAGGGAATTATAGACACATGTGTGGGAAGAAAAGGTGTCAGCCACCCTGGAGCAGGCAAGACTTCTTATTTCCCCAAATAAATGAGAGCCACATCCTGAACCCTGTGCTAGCACAGGAAACAGAGGACACCTGCATGAGACTGAGGTGTCACCATGTCAGGGTACAGGAGGATGAGCAGCTGAGGATGAGCCAGGAGCCCAGGGCAGCAGGAATGTGACCAGCCCAAGGTGGAGAGGGGCAGGCAGGACTCAGGTCAGGGCTGGTGGGGATGACCAAGGCCAGGCACAGCCCAGTGCCAGAGGCTGCAGGACACAGGCAGGAAGCTGCCTTCACTCCTGTGCCCCGTGGCTTTGGAATCTGGGAGAAACAGGGCAGCAAGGGCATAAAAAGCCAGCAGCCAGGGGATTGTTCTGCATTTCCCCTGGAGAGGAGCAGTGCCTCTGCTCTCACACTTAGTTCTGTGATCATTTCAGCAGCACAGCAGAGAAGTCTGGCCCCTGTTCAGGGCAGAGGCTGAACTTACAGTCCAGCCCCTGCTGAGCTGGGATACTTTGGAGGAAAAGAAAATAGCAGAGTTCCTGACTGCACAGCTGTGCCACTTTCAAAGGGGACAGGCATTGATGGCAGGGACTTATTAAATGTGAATTTTGTTTACCTTCTTTGCAGTAGCACAGCCCGTCCACAGGGGAACACGTGCCATTGTTCTTGCAGTTACAAACCGAGGAGCAATTGGTTCCGTAGGTTCCTGCCATGCAGGGAATGGTGCAGTCATCTCCCTGCAACCCAGAAAAGTCAGAGTCAGCTAAAGAAATCTGGCATGCAGGAAATTCCCAGCTCGGCACAGGGAAGTTTTCTCTCTCCAAACAGTGAGCAGAGTGTTGGGAGTTGATTGCTGAGTCTTCAGCACTTGAGCAGTCACCGCTGCTTCCCATGATTATGATGCAATTAGTGCTTTGATTGACTTGGAGGAAAGGGACAAGTTTCTGGCATTCATTCAGCAGGAGGTGGGGAAGTTACAAAAACAAACCTCCTAGAGCAGATGTTAGATCATTAAGCAAAACATCACTTATGAAACACTAATCACAAAATATACAGTCTGAAACCATGCAGAGATTGCTCTGCGGTTCTTGGAAAATATATTCTAAGAATAGGGTTGTTAAAAACCTAAAGGATCTCGTACACGCTCGTCTTCCACAGATTGGCAGAGAGGAAAACGACATGGCAGGTGCATCAGACCTTTTTGATGCGTAGCTGGTACCTGCATTTGTTTTCAATTAATTTGCATGAGATTGTGACTTTAGGAAGAAGGCAGAACAGGAGTGATGTGTATGTCAGAGACAGGAGCACACAGCAGAACACAGAAACATGGTGTCTGTCTCATTTCTGCTCTAGGGGTGGGCAAAGGGAGGGAAAGGAGAATAAGTACTTATCTTTTACAGAAATACAGAATACTCTACGTTCTGGTGTGCTGTATGCACTGATCAGCTTGTGTGGTTGGAAGGACAGACACAGTTTTTACTAATACTGTTCATCTGATACAACAAGGGAATTAAAATGTGAGCACAATAAGGTTTAAAGCAATTGTGGTTTAACCTCACTAATTGAGGTTTAAGCCTTAGTAAACTTACTGAGTCCCATAGCTGGGTCTACACATTAACATATACAAGGTATTTTTGCTTCCTTTTCCTCTGTGTGTAATCCTGACTTTCACATTGCAAATTAGCTCCTAAATTTACTACTTCAGTGAGTCAAACTTAAATAATTTAGCTCTATGCCAGGGAAAGTGAACCTACTACAAGTTAAAAAGTAACTCCACTGCATGCTGTGACCCTGTAGCTCGGGGGGAAATGATATTGGTCAAAATGTATTTTTGCAGGTGAGAGGCTTCACTGTTTGATAGGAGGATCCATTTATCAGGAGAGAAATGTGCACCATGTCAGCTTCCCTGTGCTGTGACAAGTACCTCCAGGAGCCTTTATATCACACAGCAGACACCCAGACAGCACAAGGAAATATGAACAGATTTCTGAGCACCATAAACCCCCATCTGCTTTGCTGGAGCAGTTTTGCCTCACACCAGTGTGACTCATCCTATTTTAGACCCAAAACTTTGTTTCAGGGGGGAAGGAAAGGAAATGGTTAACATACACTGCTCCCAAGTAAATCCTGCAAGTCTCTGATTTTTTGAGTGAAGGCAGTGTTTGTAAAAGATGCTATCTTTGACCTTGGTGGAGTAAAACAAGTGGCCCCGATAAGGCCTGGCAGGAAAAGATGCTGCCTTGACAGCCAGCAAATGCAGAGCAGGCTGCCCCTCATTACCCTGCCAGCATGCCTATGCAATGAGCTCCAGGAGCCCGGCCTGGCAGAGGGGCATTCAGTCTCCACGCCTAATCAATCCTCTGCCTTTCTCCTGTGTGTGACAATTAGACAGCCAATTAGTGCCACTTAGGAACCCTTATCCTGTGTGAATGAAACTCCCAACTCATTTCATGTACTACACAGGACTGCTGGTAGTGCTAATAATTTCTATGACAACTGACCTTATCTGGATTTGAACTAGTGATCCAGAAGGAAAAGAAAATTCCTTTGAAAAGGAAAAGGGAGCAGAGTGATGTGGTGTTAAAATGCCCCTTTAGGAATTACATTAACCAACCACAGAACCACAGAATCATCAGGGTTAGGAGGGACCTTCAAGATCATCCAGTCCAACCATCAATCACCCCCAAACCACATCCCCACATCCTGACACCTCTAAAACACCAAAAACACCATCTGGGCCAGGGCTGGAGGCAGCAGGAGGATTTCCAGTGTCTCAGCTGACATTCTGTGACCACAGAGCAGCTCCTGTTAGGGGGCAGTGCTCCCTGGCCAGGCACAGCTGGAGTGGATTCCCTGGTTTTCTTTCATCACTTGGAATTATCCCAAAGAAAAGGGACACAACTCCCTGAAAAAGGATTGAAGTGAGGTGGGTGTCAGTCTCCTCTCTCAGGTAACAAGTGACAAGACAATAAGGTGAGGGAATGGCCTCAAGTTGCACCAAGGGAGGTTTAGGTTGGATATTAAGGACAATTTCTTCAGACAGGGCTGTCCATCATTGGAACAGGCTGCCCAGGGAAGTGGTGGAATCACCATTCCTGAAATCTTTTAAAAACCCATGGATGTGTCACTTGAGGACACGATTTAGTGGTGAACACAGCGGTGGTGCTGGTTGATGGTTGGACTTGGTGGTCTTTGAGGCCTTTTCCATCCTTAAAGATTCTGTGATTCTGTGATTCTCACAAGCTGAACATCAGGCTGTTTATTCCAAGGCTTTGAGTTTTGGCATTTCCTTTAATGTACTTGGCTTTATGGACTGACAGAGCTGGGCATTCTGGCTGCCCACCATCCACTCACGTACTTTGCAAACAAACCTTAACTGAAAAAAAAACCCCAACCTGGTTTAATGAGATTTCTATCCCCAGGTTTGACAAGCGAGACCTTCAGAGCTCTCTGAGTGACAACTGCCAAATACACTTAACTTCTTAATTACATAAGAGGAAAATGCACTTGAACTATAGCACTGGCTCTAAGATTTTATTAATTATAAATGCACACCTTGTTATTAACATTTTGAACTTGATTTGGGAGAATGACCTCTGAAATGAAATGCATTCAGGTACTGTCAAAGATATGTAAATTCCACCTCCCTCTCACCACCTGCCTGAGTGGATAATGCTGCAGTTGTATGCATCCAGCTGTTAATGAGTTATATATTCTAATAAACTGATTTCAGATTGTGTGTATTGAATCTTGCAATATGGTACTTTACGTTTCTATCCTATTTAGTAAAATTAATCAACAGCTGTGCTCCTTATGTTGATTCTTTTTTTTTTCTATTAAGATCGGGAGGTTAACGAGGATAGTGCAATGTCTGGATGTGCTATCCATGCTAGGAGGGAGTAGCTAATTCCATCAAACATACACCCCTGGAAATGTTAAAGCTATATTAAGAAATTAGGCTATAAATAACTTGGTATTTTCCATCTCTGTGTTCCAAATCAGAATGACCCATATGGATATCACAATCTTTCAAAGGTGCTTCGTTTTCACTTAGAAGGGCCAGCTTATCAAAATACCCCCAAATCTATCCACTGGGTTATTTCTAATTTCAGGGGTCAAATTTGACTTTAACATAAACAATGTTAAAACTGTCTTTAGGGAATGTGGGTTCAGGGTCAGCTGTGGGAAATGCCCTGCCCTGGGTGCAGCAGCACTTTCCTGCTCTCTGCTCTGCACCACAGACCCCCCAGTCTGGGAGAGGCCACCCCAGAGCCACCAAGGACAGGGTGTCCCACACCTCACCCCTGCTCAGAAATGAACACCACTGAGCCTCTTCCTGTGTGAAATCCAGACCTGATGGGAGCATCCCAACATGGCAAAGATGGAGGAGGGCATCTACCATTCCTGGGACCCTAAAAGTCCCCTTTTAATCAGAATGAATGGTGGCACTGACCCGAGCAGCCCCACCCATGACTTTCCCTGCCTGTAAGTCCCTGAGGAACACTCATTCTTGCTGGAACTGACAGCCCTTCCCAGCACCCTGAGAGCTTTGGGCATCCAGTTCTTGTTATGGTTAATTCTCCCCCATGGATTGAGGGTGAGGTCCAAGGAACCAAACTCCATTAATAACTCAGGCTGCCAGCTCACATCCATCAGCATCAAATATTAATAGACTCTGAGGGCCACAGCATCCATCTTTCTGGATGGCAGTCAATAATATGTCTTGTTTCTGTTCAGGGAGAGGGGAAGATTTTCCTCCACCAAAATTATTATTGTTCAATATTAGTAGAGCTTAAAGACATAGTGCTGCCTTAGGTGTTGGCTGTGTTAACAAGCTCTGGCTGCTTCAGAAAGTGCTTTCCCTGGATTAATGTTACCCTAACAGGTTACATTACTTATTTCTTTTGAAAACCATTCCTGCTATAAGCAGTGATCAACTTCCTTAAAAATCCTTTTCTGGTGATCAATACACAAGTTTGTATTTATTTCTGTGCATTTTCGATCAGGACTTCAAGTCTGTGAAATGCATTTTGAAATGGAAGAACAAGGGTGTTGCAGACCATAAAGGGAGTTAATAACCCAGCAATGGTCAACAATCCAGCAAAGTTTGCACCCACACCTAGTCTGTCACAAAGTTTGCTATTTAAGGATGTGAAATTAAGGATTTCAGAAGTAGCTACAATCTACAGGAATACAATTCCCTTGGAGTGCTGAGGTCTGGTTCCACTGAACTCAGTGGCAAAACAGAAAATCAATTTTTCAAGGCTTCTGCAATGCAGAAGAGGAACAGGATGTTATTGAACCTGGCCTCAAGTTTGCATGACAAAGACCTGGGTGACAGCTTTGCTCTTGAGGTTTAATCTGCTGAGGTGCTGAAATTCCTCAACTCCCACAGGTAACTGGGGGCGACTGACAGCACCGAAAGGCAAAATATTGGAACCTTTGGTAATCTGCAGTGGGTCTCCAGCTAATCAGAGACTTCTAACAGCATCTGCTTCCCTCCCTCGAGCCCTCCTCACCAGGCTGTGCAGGTGAATCAGAGGTGCAGCCCCTGGCAGCAGCCCAGGGATGCTCCACGCTGGCTGCCCAGAGCACGGAGTGGAAAGAAGGGCACGGTGCAGAGCCTCCTGTGTGTGCTGATCCACAGATCAGGGAGACAAAATGCTGCTGCTGTTTGTACCTGAGGCCTGTGTGTCCAGATAAGCTGATCAGTATGGATTTAGCACCTACAACTGAATATTTCTGTGTACAAACAGCACGTGGGACACGCGTGTGCCGGGACACGGTGTCTGTGCACTGATGCAGATCACAGATACACTTCTGTCTATTTACTTATTTAATTGTGACATTTACAATTAACCCAAAGTAGTTCTCCACAAACATTCCCTCAAGGTAAACATATGGTATCCAGCAACACAAACTGTCAGAACAAACTAATTTCCTTAATGGTGTTCCGTGGAAATTACTGTGCTCTTCATCAGCGGATCAGCAGCAGGGGGAAACTTTGTACTTGCACCGGCCTTGTCCTCCACCCTGGACTCAAACAATTTATTCACGACCTTACTACACAGCATCTTTAGTTTTCCAGACATAATGATGTCCTCTGGCAGAATTCCTTTCCCCTCTGGGTGTTACTAATTACTCCCTGCAGAGGCTATTATTGGTGCTAATGATAAAATGCAGTAAAAAGCTTGGCGAAGGCTCCTGTGCCAAGTGTTCCGTGTGCAGGTGATTGCTGTGACTGAGCACTGCTAAAAGTTCCTTTGCCCACCTCCTAACACGATGTGATGCAGCTGTGCTGGGGTTTGATACTCATCTAAAAAAAAACAAAATGAAGCCACCGATGACCTTGTTCACTCTCTTTTTCCCTGTGCCCTTTTCACGGGGAAGGCGGAAAGGATGGGAAAGAGTTTTCTTACTCTTAAAGAAGTGACTTTACAGCTCATGACTCATCCAAAGACAGAACCATTGGCAGCCTGAATGCCAGAGTCTTTCACGAAATCATCAACCCCTCCAAGAGCCATCTGCAAAGCTTCCCCCAATCTGCACCCCGGTGACACTGCAGTTCTCTGAGCAAAACACACATGCCAAGCACGGATCCCTCTGGGAACGTGCAGAACTTCCCCTTTGCTTCCTATAACCTTACAAGGATTTACAAACCTTTACAAATGGATGTCAGCATTTTATTTCACCTCGGAATTTGTGCTAATATGCTAATTCATACAGTAAATTTCCCAGTAAATGCCAAGTTCGGAATTACTCAGCCTGATACTAATTCTTAAATTTGATGATGGATCAGAAGTATTCAGCAGAACATGCATGCTAACAAAATGGAAACTTCATTTATTATAAAGAGAGTGTAAGCAAAATATTATAAATAATGTCAATTTTAAGTACCTAGAGTACTTTATTAGATGCAATTTAATTTTACTTTACTGATCACAGTCTTTGCTAGCAAAGCTCTGAGCGAAAGGGGAGTAAAAATTACCACAAAGTAACTGTGGATGTTATTTTCCAAACTGTACAGAACCTGGTTAAATTTCATGGATTCCTATTTTATAAACCCCAATATATTTGCTATGTTACTGGCATAGCTCACATTACTCTCTCATTAAGGCCACAGAAGAACCAGCACCATGTTCTCATTTCTGGCCTCTCGGCCCCAGAACCTCTCACTCCCTCTCTGGGTTGTTCTGTTTCCACTGCACAGCCTCAAAATTGATCTGAGATACATTAACAGTATATTTGGGTTAAAGAAAAAAAAGAGCCCATGGTCCCAGGGCTACAAGGGGTTACAAGAGCAACAATTATCCATCCATCCATCCATCCATCCATCCATCCATCCATCCATCCATCCATCCATCCATCCATCCATCCATCCATCCTCCCTCCTAGAAGGGATCTTGCCCAAGCCACTGCCCAGGCACCTTGGGAATCCTTTGTCACAGCCTAGGAGAGCCTTTGGACAGGGTTTGGCTGCCTGGGGAATAATTTGAACCTATCAGGATGGGAGAACTTGTGCAGCCCCCCAGTCTGGACACTGTGCATGTGGAAAACTGGAATTAATTGGACAGGGCTCATGGTTTCCAGCCCAGGAAATCCCAGCTGAGAGGGATTTTTTGTGGAGGATGCAAGGATCTGTGCATCTCAGGAGTCAAGCACTGCCTCTTGGCTCAGGGTCCCCTCACCTGGGACTCCACTGGAAATTCATCTTTTGCACAGTCTCACCCCTCTCCTGCCCTGCAGCAGCTTGGCTCCAACATGTTCCATCCAGCCAAAAGGAACAATGCCCTGGCACAATAAAACTGATGAATAAAAGCAGTAAATCCTAGCTTTGGGAGGGTTCTTTTCCCTCCATGAAATCCAGTGAAAACAAACACAAATAAAACCTTCATTAAAAAAATTGGATTTTGCATACTAAAAGTCAGCAAACCTGAGCTGGATTTCTTTCAGCAAGCATTATAATCCCCCTCACCACCAGGGAACAGTTTGCTAGTTTGCACTAAAAGTATGCCCAATACCAGTCAGTTATCTGCAATTAAAAAAAATCCATTCCTACAGTACCAGTTACCTAAACATGGTTATTAAAAAAGGAAAGAGAATTCAATAAAGAAAGTAGGCAAGAGATCACACCCTCCCTCCTGCTTCCTGTAAATTAGGGCAGCACTTGCTGGCAAAAAAAAAAATCTAGACTGACTTTACAACACTTGAATATCTGCCTGGTTTAGTATTTAGGCTTAACTGCAGAGCCCTTTAGTGTCAGCAAGGCAATGAATACAGCATCATATAATTAAATGTATTCAGAAGGAAAGTAGTGTGGAGAGTACAAAAGATGATCATCAACCTCTGAACAAGAATATTTTTTATGCAGTCAGCACTTTTCACCTAATAGAATATCACAAAACACATTCACCCAGGAGGGACCTCTCTAAAAACAGGGGATTGGATTTAGACTGGGTAAACCAGGTAGATTATCAGGGCAGGTAAATCACAGCTGTACCAGAGGGATTTCTTATGTCCAGTGTGGGGCCAGCTGGGAAACCAAGTCCTCTCGAGTTAAAGCAATTTAAACCTGGAATTTAAACCTGGAATTAGGCCACTGCAGATTTATACAGGTGAGGCAGGGAGCAAGCTCTCAGAATATTTTGCACTTAACTCTGAGCAAGCTGTAAAGAGTCAAATATCTGTGGGGCTCTTTGCTGTCACTATAACCAGCTTTGATCAGCTGCTGTTTTAAGATGCTCCAAAACACATCAGATCACAATTAAATATCGTCAAAGGTAAAATGGCCCAGTCATCCTGTGCATTATTTCAAGTTAGTGGGAATTATTTACATCCCTGAGAAATACATGTGTCCTCCATGACGTGCCCAACAAGCTACTCGTGTCCAAACTGGGGATGGAAGGTGGCTAAATGTCAAAATACCAAACCACTGTCCTTGAATATACTGGTAATGAGGTAAAAAAAGCTGGGGTTTTTTTGCCTTTTTTTAAATGAAGGCATCGAAGTTGGGGTTTCCACTGTGGCTAAGGAAAGATTTTGACACACTGTGTGCAGTTCCATCATTTCCTTCCCCAGATTTGGGCAGAGCAGGTCAGTGGCTAACAGGAGCCATTTGGAAATATAGATTAGCATTTCAGTGCCAGGCAGTGACCTTCAGAGTGGGAACCCAGAGCTGCCTGTCAATTCTGCCCCAGCTCTTTAATGGAAATACCTCTGCTTGGAAATTTGAGATGGTTTCAGCTCTATCCACACAGCCCGAGTGCCACAGTCCAAGATCCACCTTGTAAAACAGCTGTGGCCTCCTGACTTTTTTGCAATAATAAATGTGGGTTCTGACTGTCAAGTCTGAACAGTTCTGCAAAAAGGACATCAGCTGAAATAGGAAATAAAAGGCATCATTTATACCTTCAGCCTCTATGATGTTTTCTGGCAAGAAGATCCACAGTTTAATTATAAACACAAAGGAGAAGAAACATCTTTATCTGTTTGCTTCAAACCCACTGCCTGATTTTTAATTGGGAAACTTCTTATGCTGTGATAAGTAGCAAGAATGAATTCCTTCTTCCCCTTCCCCCATGGAGTGAGAGACCTCTCACATCCCTACCCTCGGTGACCCCTTCTCTAAAATCATCCCACTGTTTTTCCCATTTTATGGGAGCCATTTCACAACTTAATTACGCATTCTGTGAAAAGCACTCTCTTTGTTTTTAACCTGCTGTGCAATCATTTAATTGGTTGGCCCTTGTTCCTGTGTTATTAGAAATAGTAAATAACCATTCCTTGTTCATGTTCTGTGCACCATCCCCAGTTCCACAGATCTCTATCGTCTCCCTCCTCAGCCATCTGTTTTCAGAGCCCAGTTCCCGCTTATCGAGCGACTCTCTATAGAAATCATTCCATATAAAAGATGATCTTTGTCACCATTTCCATTCTATCCTTTGTAAGCAGGAATCAGCCAAGCTGTGTGCAGTAATTTGAGAATTGGATATATTATGGATTTACACAATACCAAAAAAATGGCTTTTCCATCCTGTTTTATTCTCATCCTGATCATTCTGACTATTCTGTCAGGCGCTCTGGATTCGTTTGAGTTTTTCAGACTCATTGAGGGGTTGAGTTTTTCAGAAAACTACCCACAGTGATTGCCTGATCTTTTTCCCTGAATAGCAGGGATTGAATTAGAACTCATCTTTTGTGTATTTACTTAATATTATTTTCCTATCATCTATTACTCTGCATTGTTAAATCTTGAATTTCAACATACCCAGTCATTCAGGAACAGAAATCTTCCCCCAAATTTGCTACTGCCTTGACAATCCCAATAGTTTTGCATAATTTGCAAACTTCCTTTTAGACTTCTTCCACAGCTGTATTGTGCAATTAAGGACAAGGTCCAAGCACAGCCTCAAACCAGCCCATCAGTGCACACCTGAACTTGTGTCCACACCCCAAAGGACTGAGTCCAGGAGGAGCTCAAAGTGCTGGAAACAGCAGGAATTCCCAACTGGCCCCTTGCTATGAGCACTGGAGCCAGGGAAGTAGCAATGTGGATGGAAAATGCAAAGGAACAGGGCTGATGCTGCAAACAGCTGTGGTGGACCTTGGTGCTGAGCTGCATGATTCACAGGTGAAAGGATCAAAGGAAAAAACCAGCATCTAAAAAAGAGAGGATGTCAACTCTAAGCTAATGGGTTTTGGGATGTAATTCTGAAAGGCTGGTAAATAACCAGGTGACCACACACAGGCAGATAAGAAATAGCCCCTTCAAACTCTCACAGATATTCCTAAATCAAAACCCTATGGCAAAAAACATTTGAGATGTGGTAAAATTTCAGTTGCTCTTTGGCATAAGAAAACAAAATCAGGATTTTTCATTTATACATGCTGAATTGTGAAAGACAAAGTCTTTGACAGTACAGTTGCACAGAAAAACAAATGCAAAACTAACCTGTGACTTAAATCCTGTCCTTAGGAGATTTTAATGAAGTCAGTTTGCAATTTGAACTACCAGGAGAGTCAGCTACCAAAACTTCCATGCACAGAACCATAGCTAGTGTGGATAAAGATATATACACTTGGAAGCCTAATAGATGAAAGGAGGCACTGCTAATAGCAAGCAGCTCATCCCTCTGCAAAATTCAGATCAAATAACTCAGTCTGAGCAGAATATTGAGCTCCACTGGTTCTGAATGAGGCTACAGGAAGGGAAATGCAATTTGACATAGCCACATTGCCAATTAAGGATAAAACACATGAAATATGTCAACTAGCAACAAAGGCAGAGGCTTTCAGGCTTTCTGTATCAAGTTGGTTCCTTTGGACCCACTTACAAAAAACTTTGGAGTTATTCGGGTAAATAAAACTGCAGCAGAGCCCAGTAAAAGTAAACACGAGAAGAAAGAGAAGACCTGGGACTTGCTCAGAGTTCTTATCAAATTATAAACTCTGTGTGTGAGTGAATAAGTTCTCATTAGTAGAGGCAGACACTGAGGCAAACCCCCCTCTTGTGTATCTGGGACAATCCCACTGAAAGTAGCAGTTGTGTTCAGGTAAACTTGGGCTGGCAAAGTAGAATTTGAGCTGTCACAGACAATTTCTGGAGCTTGCGAATCGACAAGGGAGTGAGCAGAGAAAAATGAAATGGAATAGCTCATAAAAGGCTCTGAAAAGTTCCACTGAATTCAAAGAAAGGGCTGCAGTTTGCACAGCTGAGCAGGAGCCACTGTGTCCTGTGCATTCAGTGACCTTGTTAAACGCTGCAGTACAATAGTTCACCTGCTCTAAAGCATCCACCAAATGCCCTGAGGTGGGAGCAGAGCCTTTGTTCCTACTCCTGCAGCCGGGTGCTGACAGGGGCACTGCAGGCTTTGGGAAAGCACAGGCTCCTGAGCACTCCTGCAGAAATCCCTAATTGGTCCAGAGGAGCTCAGGGGGGAGAACAGCACCGGGCCTGACTGACAGCACTGATATAAAAACCTCTATAAAGCTGATATAAAACACTGATAGCAAAATCAATAGGGGAGCGCCTTGGTCTGAAAGCCTGGAATACACAGGTGGCCTCCCCATTATGATCTTCTCTGTTGGAACTGGAATGGAGATTATCTCCTCCTGTAATTCAGCAGAGCCAGAAGAATCCCTTTGTGAGTTGTTACTGAAATCCTGGCTTAGCCCACGTCCAGCTCCTTTGCCCTGAGGTGATGTCCATTGTTCCCTGAATTGTGGCAGTGTCACCCCACAGCTGGACCCATTTTCCAACTTCACCTGCCATTTGGGAAAGGTGCAGGACAAGCTGAGTGGCTCACAGTGCTCACCAGGGGTGCTGCTCCAAAAGCTCTCAGTACCTGTGCTCTTTGTGCCCAGAAAAAGCCCTACAGGGACCTTGAGATGGATCACACAGCCACGTCACCAGGCTTGACCTGAAGCAATGGTTTGTGAAGGGAAAATGGTGAAAAGGCTCAATGTGCCAGCAAATTTGCTGGTGGCTGCTGATGGAAATGGGGATTGTGATGTACACAGTGATCCACAGGGAGCTGGACTGAGACCAAGTCATTCCATGCAAGGCACTGCACAGACAGGAGAAGATCATTCTCAGTCTGTACTGATCACACCGAGTAGCTCTGGGATGAAAAATTTTATAGTCTGTTATTAGCCCCAATGGACTACAAAAAAATCAAAGCACAGCCATTGCATACACACACAAATATGTTCTTTTGTGTGCACTGAGAATGGGTAAGAGAATTCAGATGTCATCAATGAAAAGGGACATCAAGATGTGATTCACGTTTTCATCTGGTTTGTGACTGTGCAAAAATCTTGAAAAGTGCAAATGATCTGTGATCAACTCTATGTGGAAAATGTACCAAAACATTGTGTGAGAGATGTTTTGATTTCTGTTTGTAAACTCAGACCTTCCAACTCGCAGGCCAGATGACAGGAAGGCTTCTGTCCAATGGGAAAGTGTCAGTTCCTTCATTCAAAAAACATTTTCCCAGCTCACTCTTAGGCTGTACGGAACAGAGAGGTTTTGTTGCCTGCTTGAGATCCACTTCTTGTTCCACATCCACTTGTGAAGTAATTTGTAAGCTTTAAAAACCAATCAGCTGAGCTTTCAGACTTATCCCTATCTAGAAGACATCAAGAAAATGAAAATTCAAAGGAGAGACCTAAACCAGGAAAGAGAGACCTGGGGTGCAGCCACAGTTAGTGTAGGGGGCCTGGTTGTGAGGTTCTGATTTACTGATTTTTATCTGTATTCCATTTTTAAATACCAGGTGAATATAACTTTTGACTTCCATCATGGCTTCCCAGGGCACAGCTCCATCTACCATTTTTTAAGGTTATTTTAGTTGAATTTCCCATATCTCTGCCTTTCCCATCACCTCCAGACCTAAAACTGACACTGATATCTGTTATCAAAGGGACTGCATTTCCTTCTCGCTGGCTTTGACAAAATGAGCCTCTCAAACCTGCTCAGAACACTTTGAAAGATCTGCCAGATCTTTTTTGGTGACTCTTCAGCTGCATCTCAGTGCTCCTTGTATCCAAGCAGGGACTTTCCCTCTTGAGCTGTTTCTGGGATCACCAGGACAGTCCTCCTGGTTGGCTTGGCCTTTCCCCTGTCTGTGCCTACTTCAGGGGTAGCTGAGGAATTAGTCAGGGCTACAGAGGGATATTCCCAAACTTCTTAAAATTAACTCTGCTAAGAACTTTTGGACAACTGAGGTGAAACAAAGGGAAAAAAACCAAAACAAAACAGGAAAGAGTTCAAAGGCTGGAAGAATGGGAATAATTTTTTTTCTGTGTCTTGACTTAATACTCAACTTTTGCTCAGGCAGAAGCCTTTTCTTATTTAGGGAATGTGATCCATGCTACTTTGAACCTGGTTATGCAGCCAGGGGATTGAATCTGAGGTCTCTGAGCCCACCTGAGTGTCCTTTGCCAGGCAAAGCATCAAAGGAGACCTGACAGCGTCACTGCAGCAGGGCAGGAGCAGCCAGAGGACTGAGGATAGAAACCAGTGGCAAACAAGGCTCTTGTAGCTCCACAGCTTCTAAGACAACTTGTTTTACTTTTATTATCAATTAATAATTCATGCCCTGCCAGCTCAGACCACGCTCAGACCCACCTGCACAGTGAGGGTGCCTCTCCTCATCCCCTCCTCCTCTGCTCCTCGCCCTTCTCTGTGGGTTTGAGATGTTGGGTCATGGACACAAATGGGAAACCAGTGAGGAGAAAATGCATCTTCCCCCTGCACCCAGGTAATTCATGAAACAAGACCCTGCAAAGCATTCCTATTGCCTGTGATACTCCAGTTAATTGGACAACTGCTGTGCCAGAAAACCTCTCCCCACCTACAGCAAGTATAATTTATACTGGTGGCTGGTAACAAGAACATCTTGATAAAATGGTTGAATTTATTTTATACCTAGAAATGAAAAGAGCTCTTAACAAAGGGGGGTAACTGATATGCTCAGTAAATCAAGGATAAAAGGACACAGGCTCTATTGAAGATTTTTTCCCCTCTTCTTTTCTTTTTAAACCTTTTGATGAGGTGCCCTGTTGCTCTGCGATGAGCTTCCACTGAAGTACTTTTGGAATTATCTCAAAGAGAAATGGATCATTTAAATGAGTTAAAGCCCCCAAACCAGATCCGCTATCTCCGGCTTTACGTTCATTTTTTATATTAAGAATTTTGTGAAATTTATAAAATGATTTTACTACCAAACCACGGGCTTGTAACACAAAGAAGTCTCATCCATTTTTTCCCCTGCTTCCTTGTGAAGTGGTAAAGAATGATACATTTAGAATAAAGATGAAAGTTAATATGTAGAAGAGAGGGAATACTCTGATAAATTTGTACCTTGTGTGTTTAGAAAACACCTACAGGCAATGATGCTTCAAATTTCTCCAGACCTACCTGAGACTTGGGTCCTTCAGGGAAAATTCAATTGAAGATAAGATAAGGTGCTCCTCTCTATTTACTCTGTTTTTTTCTTTTAGACAACAGAGAGAATTTTAAAGGTGTAGGACAGGAGAACAGGCTTCCACTTTTCTCAATACAAAGATTGTTTTTCTCTCCTGTACGTTTTTTTCAGGGAACAAGAGATATGGTATGTGCCAGAAGGAAGCCTGTTATGGCTGGAATACTCAACAGGCTGGACCTTTAAGTGTTTATGACCTCTAAAGGCCCATAATCACGCTCCTTCTCATTCTATGGAACAGTAAATTGGTCATTTTACTCAGTGAGTAGGCACAGAGCAGGCTAAGACTGGTCTGAGTCTGTGTGTGGGTGTTTCTACTGACCAAGAGATTATCCATTGCAAAATCTGGTGTGCATTTGCTGTGCATTTGAATAGCTTTAGAGCACTATAATTTATACTTATTTTTACTAAGTGCTCAAGCTACTGTTCATTGTGTGCTACAAGGGCCGACTTTTACTCAATGTGCAGGTAGGTTGTAAAGTTTTACTCTGATGTAAGCCCTGGGAACAATTTGTACCCCTGTGGTAGAGAAAGCATTGTGTTGAGAAATTCAGGCATGCCAGACAAAATTATGGACTTAGAGACCCAAATGAAGCCTGTGTTTCAGGGCTTAAGTGCCTGGATTCCCACTGAGCCCAGCCAGAGATCCATACACATAAGCACCTCTATAAGGATAGATTTGAAAGGCATTAATTGTGCTTTTAAAATGCTATTTTGTTACAATGCCAACAGAAGATGCAAATAGCTACAGATGCACAGCACTGGGATAAATCTTGGAAAGCTTTAGGGAATCCAAGAGCTATTCCAAAAGCTGAAAAATCTTCTAGTAAGAGATCACCACTGCTGGAGTTTCCATACTGTGCAGCATGTGATTGGCTTGTGTGGGATCTACCAATATAGTGAAGAAATAGAGAAATGTCAGAATGGATTCTTTCATTTTGGTGATGAAGTGCTTGCTCTGCTTGCCAGCATGCAGGGTTCAATAAAAGCAGACAGGTCTTCAAAAAATAGCAGCATAAATAGATGAACTCTTTAAAGTAATATAAGTTCTGTCATCTGGATGTGAAATATAGACCTAAGTGCCCGCTGAAGTAAAAGCTGACCACACATTCCACAGAGAAGTGTTAAAAGTTTTCTCAGAGTGTCTTGGGCTGAGAAATGTTTTAACTACATCTCTCCTTGCCACAACACACAGAACGGAAGCGTTTCAAGTTAAATCCATTTTTCAAAAGAAGAAAACAAAGCATCCATAAAGAAACAAAGGCATAGCATGGGATGAGGTCTCCAGATAGCCACTGCTTTCAGGGAAGCTGCAATTAGCTGTGCAATGGAGAAAGTGAACTTAGTTGTATCTCAATAGCATTTATAATGATTTCAGCAGCTAAAATGCTGATAGGTACGTGCAGGGGTTGTTTTCAAGATTTCCTTGTGAGACACAAGGTCAGGATTCCCGTGGTCTCTTGTCATATTTAATTCATATCCTCTGGCCCTCTCTACCATGTTTATTGAATTACAGGAATAAAATTCAATGAACCAAAACCAAAAGAATAGAGAGAGGACATGGCAAGTCCTGCTTTCTTTTACGTCCCTCCTGCACATGTGAGTTCAGTGGACTTATAGGAGAACATGCTGGAGCAGAATTTGGAAGGAGGGGGAGGTACAAGTTAGTATAATCCCTCTCACCATCTCCATAATTGCATCCAGATAATTTATTGCAAGCAGTGGCCACTTCCACGTGGGAGGGAGGATCCAATTTCTGCCAGTCAAGACACTCCCCTGGTGCTTTTTATGGCTGATCTGTGCACTCCCTGTGTGTGTTTGCCAGGTTCCTTCTGGTCACAAACGAGATGGGAGCAGAACAGCTTTACAAAACCATTCTTCAGAAGAGCATTCTGGCAATTCATCATTTCAGTGCTAAGAGAAAACCCTCAAATATGTTCAAAGTCCCAGTTGGAGGGAAGTGCCCTCTTGGCAGGCTTGTAATGATGATTCCCTGCAATCATCTGAGTTAAACTGATCCAGCCTTTCTCCTCCTTTACAAGTGGGATGCAGGAAGCAAAGCATTCCCAACAGGCCTGTGGAGCAATGGGGAGTAGGTCTGTGATTTTGGGGAGGATTTTATTGTGTCTCCTCTACTATTATCCTGTTTTCATTGCCCTTTGTGCTGCCTCCAAGAACTGCCCGCTTGGGGTTGTGGATCCCTCAGTCAAATCCACACCCAGTTCTGCACGGTGGTTCAGGACCTGCAGAGGTAAAACAGAGACTTCTCCCCATGGGATCATCACAGCAGCACCTCACACAAATACCCTGATACCCAACAAAACTTTACAACATTGTCATTTGGGTTTAGAGCCAGACATATGCAAATCTGGCTCTTGAGTCTGACCCAAGACATTCACAGAAAAAATAAGACAGAAGATGTTTTGAAACTCTATCCTAAACTGCAAGCTCACCACTATTTAGCTTTGGCATTTTAATTTTTGGAAATGGCACAGCTAATAAATAATGTATTTTCTTTAAGCTACCATATACATTTTTATTTTACAGCTTGAATCTTCTTAAATTTCCAAAAATTGAGTGCTCTGCTCACGTACATGGCAGTGTATGGGATGGCTGCCTTTTCACTTAATACATTTAATAAAGGTGACCAGATGCTTTGTGTTCCTAATGGCTTGTTCTGCATCCCAACAAAATGTCCCTGTTTTGGCTGCGAGAGCAGATGATTCATCCTGAAACCCAGCCCAGCTGCCCTGACACAGGCAGGGTGAGTTAAAAACCCACCATCTGTGCTGGAGGAGCGGGCAGGAGGAGTGCTTTGTCAGGAAAACACTGTCCTTCCTTGGGCACTGCATATTCCAGGCAGCCAGTAATCCCAAAGTCCTGTGGGTCCAACCTCTGTACCTTTGCAGATAAATTCTGCAGTTATATCCCATCTCCCACCATTTCTCCTCCTTCCCCCTTCCTGAGAAGCCTCTCAAGACTGTTCTGCCCTAGGAGCACGTGTAGATCAAACATTGCTCTAAAACGTAAGATGCTGCTCCTGGTTTTATTCTTCCCAATGACGTGGCAAAATTCCTGCCCGTGTGCCTGCCTCAGCCAAACCTCGTACTGGAAAAAGCAAGAGGGATTCATTGATGGCTTTTGTGAATAATTAGCTCTGCCCAGCTCTGCATTAACACCACTCCCCTGCCAGCTCTGCCAGAGGACACATCCTGAGCTCGGAACCGGCGCTCGCAGACGCGCCCAGCTCAAGGGCAAAGCTCTGCCCCCAGGCAGAGCTCCCCTGCTCCCTCAGCAAGAGCCAGGCAGGAATATCTGAAGGGAAAGCCTGGTTTGGAGTGTGTCATTGGGATAAGGCTCAGAACCAGCCTGGTTCTGGTCCCACAGCCTTTGCCAGCTCCCCTCCTCCCTGCCCGGAGCATCCCGGCAGGACAACGCCCCAGGGTGGGAGGAAAAGGTTCCCAGCAACTTTTTCTGCACAGCCTGTGTTCTGCAGCACTTGAAAGAACCATTGCAGCTCGTCTGGCATGCACACGAATGACAAATATGCTTCAGAGGCAATAAATTAGCAATTTCAAGGCTTTACTTCCCCTCATGGACTAATTGCCAGAGATTATAGTATATTATGTGAGAGCAATGATACTAATGCCTAAATATGCTTCAGTGATTATAGAGCTATCCTCAATAACCAAGCTGTTTAAATGTCAATGCAAGAAAGCTCTTTATTATGAGATTAAATATTATTTTGAAGCAATGCAATAGGAACTTCCCAGGCTTTCTGCCTGCACTAATGCTGCCTTGGGGCAATGTATATTGGACAAGGTATGCTTTTTTAAAATGTGTACTGTAAAGGGTCCCTAAGTGCTTTTGTGCTGCAAATTTGGACAGCATTCCTAATAAGGAGGATCTTGGCATCTTTCTATTTTGTAGTTGTTACTAACATGCTGCTGCCTTCATCCTTCCTTCACTTGTGTATCAACTACTGTATAGAGAAGATAAATTCTTGTTTTCTGTTTGTGGAGTTGGGAATCAAACCTCAAAGATCTCTTCTTTCCCCACCCCTATCTCTAAGTACCATTACCTTGCACAGATGCTTTTCAGTCCAGCCCCTCAGACCTAAATTAATCTGTTCATACCTGGTATTGAGACAACCCCTGGAAATCAGTGGAAGCTCCAACTTTCAGGTTCAGCTGCTGACACGAGGCAGAGAACAAAAGTGTCTTTGAGCCATGACTCCAATTGCACAGCTCTGCAGATGCCAGTTGGGGATCACAAGTTCAGGTGTGGAATTAGAAGGAAGGGAGGCAAAAAAGTCTTTGGCATCCCACTAATCTCATACAGGATCATCCCACTATGGATCTGTCCCAGCTGTGCAGCCCATCCCTTGATTTCCAGTAAATGTAGTAATTATAACTCATAATTATTATAATAGAAAACAGAGCTAGGCCTGTGGGGACAGATCATGTTAAATGGAGAACAGAGAAAGCCAACTTTTTGTGAACTTTGGTGGAATTCTCTCTTTAAAGTATTTTTTGTCCTCTAGGAAGTATTGTTTCTTAAACACAGTCTGCACTTCTCCCCATGGTGAGTCCCTGAAGGGGAGGAGCTTCATACACAGAAAACCAGGGAATTTATTGGCAAGAATTCCATTCTGCCCAGCCTTAGCAGGACTGGACACTTGGATCCATGTCCCAATACTTTCTGCTGCAGCCTGGCAATTGGTAACTCTGAATTTTTGATGTTTTCATCTTGGCTGGTTTCTTCAACCATTTCACATCTCACCTATAAAATGCAATGCTTGTTTACCTCAGAATGTCTGAAGCTCTTTCTGATGCTCAGGTAAAAGACACCTGCCACACAGGCTCAGAAAAGACATAAATTGCTCTATCATTTGTAACACTTTAAAATATCTTCATCTATTAAAATCACAGTGTGACTGACAAGGAACATGCTGAACGGCCATGAGAATTCTTTCTCTGCTCTTCCAGGCAGATAATAATCTGACACCTTTTTTATTATGTCTTGACTTAGAATATACTCTGGGAAACCATATCTTTATCTTTATAACAGTAATAAACTTAGAACAGTCATGTTAACTAAACAACCAGCAACCATAGACAGACACTGCTCAAAGGACAGCGATGTGGACTTGGAACAGGAAGGGTGAGAATGACCCGCATTTGGCTGCTTTTTTATGCAAATATTCTTTCAAATCAGATGAAAAGCCTCTTTTATTTTTGCAACCATTTTAGGAACCCCCTCCCCAGGCCCAGCCCCACTCACCATGAAGCCTGGGGCGCAGATGCAGCTGCCAGTGATGCTGTCACAGTCGGCCCCGTTGTGGCAGGGACAGGGCACGGCGCAGCCCTCGCCGTAGTAGCCCACGGGACACGTCTCGTTGCAGTAGAGCCCAGCCCAGCCAGCCTTGCAGCTGCACTCCCCAGACAGAGGATGGCAACTAATGAGGAGACAGATGTTAATGAGATGTGGGCAGGAAGGAAAAACACAGCCCAGAACATTTCAGGTGTCACGCTAAGAACAGGACGAGCCTGGAAGCTCTTTAGGGTGGGGGATATGAGCAGCTGTATAATTTGGGAAGTGAAGAGAGAATCTGGTGCTAAATAGCCCAGCATTCCAAACATCTGGGAGCTGCCACAGCACTGGGTAGTTTACACCTTGAAGATGATGCTCTTCCATTCTCACATCAGTGTGACTTGGTTTACTGACATCAACCACACCATTAAACTTTACAAGCTGTAGGACAGGTATGTGCTGCACTAGTTGGCTGTAATGCAGCCAGCTAAAGATGCTTGGGATAGGAGAAATTCCAGTGGGTGGAAGAAGGCCATCAAGAGAGCTGTGAAGATAAACCTGAGTTCAAGGGCACAGCATTTCTTTTCTATTCTATTCTATTCTATTCTATTCTATTCTATTCTATTCTATTCTATTCTATCCCATCCCATCCCATCCCATCCCATCCCATCCCATCCCATCCCATCCCATCCCATCCCATCCCATCCCACTGTCATTTCTGTTTTAAAAGTGGATGCCACCTCAGCAGAACCTTCCAGAAGGCACAGGTAGAAAGGAAAGTGCTTTGGAAGGGAAAACTCTCCTTGGAAGAAGAGTTTTGCAGGGAATATTCAACCATAGTGACCAGAACTGATCAGCACTTGAAGCCTTGGGATTTACTCAGGACAGGAGTTAACAGAAGCCCTGGGACTAAGTCACAGCTGTGCAGGGAAATGAGTCAAGTTCCTTTTTGTTGCATAATGAACATTATTAATCCTCCAGCTTTCATTGCTATTCAGTCAATCCCACTCTGTTGTGAGAGCTCATGGAGAGAAAAGGAGAAAGGAGAATGGAGCAGACAATGCATGGTCCCCCTGCATTCCTAGGTGGAACACTCTGTTCCTCCTACATGAAACAGTTCATTGGGCATTTTTCCTCCTCGAGGTTTCCTCAGGGCAGGAGCTGTGGCTGAGGCTGGGAGAGGAGGGGAAGGAAGGCTGGAGATGTGGTAACTCCTGGTTTGAAGGGATGGAGGTTTCTGGACGTTGTCTGAGGCCAGCTGGGAGTGTTGAGGCTGCACCTGAGAGCTCAGCATGCCCTGTGGCCTCTGCACCAAGGCACTGCACAGCAATGGCACTGCTCAGTCCTCAGTGAGAGAGATGAGAAATAATATTGCCAGAAATCCTGTTTTCTTTACTCTCAGAACAAGAAGAATAGCTTTCTGCAAGGTGGGATCTCTCTCTCTAGGCCTGTCCCCTGGGGTTTTGCATACCAGAAACAATTTCTTTTCTTTTACAATTATTTATTGCTATGGTTTAAGATTGTAGACATGACTGAATGGGTTTCTTTACACCTATAAAATTAATATTGTATATGTTAATTTTCAAGGTAACCTCATAAAATGTAATTTCCAACCATGTTTCAGGCAATTTCTGGTAGGAGAGGTTGGTCATATAATGTTGCAACTAAAAAGGATCAAATTTTCTAAGTGTCAAATGTTTCATCATAAATAGTGTTTTACTGGCTAATTAAAACAATTCATCAGCATAACAAACTACCATCCATGACAAAGCAGTCCCTGAAATTATGGTTTTCCACAAAGCACCTCTTAACATTCAGATGAAAATAGTAAAAGCTTGGGTTTTCCCCTCTGAGTCTATTAATCATTACCTAATAGGAGCAGAAAGCTCAACGTTAAAGAAGGATTTTGAAATGAATTTTGTGTTTCTCTTTTTCCACTACTACTACATGTATCATGTGCTTCTGTGAGAACTGCATCTGGTGGGTAAATTAAATATTTCAGGGGTAATATATGACCAGGGCAGTTTGAATCAGTCTATGACAATTCAGCAGAAAACACTACACTCACTCAGAATTTTTACTCCAAGGTTGGCTCCTTCATCAGCATGGACAGCTTTTTTGCATGGGATGCAAGCTATGTATTAAAGGGCTAAAACTCATCCTGACATGCACTAAAGCAAGAATCAAAACCAAACAGGCTTTCCAGAAGAATCTGCTGGAGACAGGGAGCTTGGACTTCAAAACAAAGGTCAGTAGAAGTTTGAGGGCATATTCTGACCCACCAAAGCCTTGTCCACATTTCATGGGACAGCGAGCCAGGAAAATCTGATGCAGATGTTTGGGTCCCTCCATCCATGTAAATCCTCCCACTGAAGAAAGGATACTTTTGCTGTCAGCCTGAGCAGATCAGGGTTTTGTTTTTCTCCTAACTCCAAAGCACTTGTTTAACAATCCAGGTGCCTGATGCAGCGTTAACTTGAGGAGGGCTGAGATTTAGATGCTTTCCCAAACTGCACAAGGCAGCTGTTCTCTTCTCAATCCTGCCAGGGAATCTTGGCCACCTAACTGACTCTTCTGCCTTCATTTTTCCCATTTCTAACATGATGCCTTTCTTCCTTTGGAAACCCTTTCAAGATCTGCAGTTGATATCACTAAATAGTACAAAGTTTTTGTATTAATTCTTTTTTCTCTCAGGTTTGCATGAATTATTCCACTAATTAAAGTGAGCAGAGTTACACACTAAATATACTGCAGCTCATGATGTAGGAATAGTGTATGTGTGGATGTGTGTGTGTGTGTGTGTGTGTTAGGAAGGTTTCTCTTGTGCTGGCATTTTGTACAACTACATTCTGATCAAATTATGTACCTAGATACAAAACAGAGCCAGGAAATTCATCTATCACCCATCCAAACATCCATGCATCCAGACTGCCCAGTGAATGAAATGCTATTTGGACTGAAGCTGAAATTTTTGAGGCAGAATAAAGCTTGAATAGGAAATACAGCTAGAAATCTTAATAAATAACTGTATAATCCCTCCCCTCCTGTTCTGAGTGCACCCTCCCAGGCCATGTGTCCATGGAACATTTTGACAGCAGGAGTCACAGTGCATGTGAGGCATTTCCCCAGCCCCCAACAAACTGAAATTAATGAACACAAGCAATTCCTCTGCAGAAGGATCACTGAAGGATGGGTGAGAGAATGGGAAGGCTCCAAAAGGATCCCAAAAGCAAAACCACCAATATCTGTTTTCCAACCCTGCCTGGGAGCAGCAAGGGAACCTCACACTCTTCAGAGAGTTTGGCAGTTATCCTTTGTAGTTTGCATTGAATCTTAACAACTTTATTTCTTCAACTCTCCTACATCGCAGGGAGAAGCAGAGGAGAAACCAGGAGTGAACACAGGCAGCCAAGAGTTCCTGTGGCCCCAGGCCAAGCAGAGGTGGAGCAGAGCTGTCCACACACACATCAGGGCTGACAAGGAAAGGGTTCCAGGGCTCCTGCTGCACTTTGAAAGCTACTGCACAATCCCTGGCTTTTGAGCCACCTTGACAGCAATAAAAGATTTTTAATAAAATTTTTTTAAAATTTTATTAACTGAACTGAAAAGCATAAAGGCATTTTTGACCTTTAAATTTTTTAAGCATCTAATTTTGAGGAAATCTGAGGAAACCAGGTAAATTTCTCAAGGCAAATTAGAAGCGTTTTAGACAGCACAGTCTGTTCCCAATTCTGAATTTGTTCTCCTACAGTTCTCCACACATCTTTCAGCCAAAGCAACACCTTCCCAGTGAATTTCCTGATTTTCTGTTTATACAGTAGCACCAGTCATCTCATTTTCGTTATCAGCAGCCTAATCCTCATTTTACACTGTTTTCTGTTTCATGGTGTCCACACTATATCCAGTCTCCCTCACTAAAATGCCTCTTGCTTTAAAGCAGTGGCCACAGTGAGAGCAGCAGGGCTGCTCCTTCAGTCCAGCACATCTTCAAAGCCTGCCTTGTCCAGCACATTATTGACTCAGATCAAGGCAGAACTTCATGGAAGCTCCATGGGGTTTGGTTCTCCCCCACTTGCCAGTGTTGAGGCAGTAACTGGAGCCTCTGGAGATGATCTGCCCATCCCATTTGACTTTGTCCCAGTGGCTTCCTTTCTTCTGACATCTCTGACCTGGGAAAGACCAGGGCACACAGCTCCCCAGGCTGGCTGCACAGCAGTGCTCAGGAGGGGTGGCCAGGACTATTCCAGCCATTCATCTCCCTCCCTGCCTGACAGAAGAACAAGCCAGGATTATTCTCTTCCAGCCACTGCAGGCTGTCTCAACATGGACTGTTTACAGAAGGGAGTTTTTTACAGGTGTACCTTTTCCTGTGGAAGGACAGTCCAAGTCACCACCACATTCTAAATCACCTAATTGTGGGGTTGTTCAAAGTCCTCTACAAAGTGCCTTTCAGTGTGCTTTGAAGCAGAAATTATTGGATGGTGTCCTTCAGTCATTACCATGCTGGAGGTTAGACTAGATGATCACTCTGATCTCTTCAGACATTAAAATAGATAGATCTATGAAAATGGAAAAGCTGATTGTGTATTTCCTACTGTTCCCCCTCAGCTAATCCTCAAAGCCCTCAGAACTTCCCTTTCCAGTCAACTCTCCAATAACCAGATCAAATGAGACAAATCCAGGGACAGGAGTTGCTTTCACCTCCTACAAATGTTTAATAATTATCCTCCCCACTTGGGGATCACAACAAGTAGCCATCAGCTTAAACTGCTTCTGGGGAAAATAGATGGCTGTGGGTAAATGAGTCACTTTGGAAAAGCCCAGTTTCAATATGGACAAGCACTCAGGGAGGAATGGGAAGAGGTGGGTGGGAAGAGAAGTGCGCTGTATGGGACTGGTTAAACAATCAGCACAAAGATTTGTTCAGAATATGGAGTGCCTTTGGAAAAGGTCATTTTCCATCAGCTCTGACGCTCCTTGGCTCAGCAATTACCAGCACTCTGCAGAGCTGGTGGAAAAGTGGAGAGCTGAAATCCCATGGATGAATGAAAGAACATTTACTGATCTACAGCTTGCTGATATCTCTTTGTTCCATAACAGCAGTGATAAGATGTAGGCAAAAGGGAGATTTTATCAACAGAGAGACCAGACTCATTTATTAAGGAACCAGAGATACCATCTCAGCAGAGGATGCTGCAAGGGATGCTGACAGAGCAGTGTTGGGAGAGAAGGAATGAAATGTTCCCATCAGACAGCAGCCAGGCACAGGCAGGGTGTGTAGGAATGACCACATGCCCAGAAAAGAGCTGGGAGAGGATTCAATCCTCCCTCTTTCTGAGCTCTCTCAAACCTCTCTGAGACCTCTTCTTTCCTCACAGATAGAAGGTGTAAGTCTGCTCTTTCAGGAAAGATGCTCTGGCAAACTCTCAGAGCACCTCACAGGTAGTTCTGAGTAACACAGGGTGAATTCTTTCACCCTCCAACCCACCTAAAAGACTCCTAATGAATTGAGCTCACAGCTGAGAAACTGCAGCCAAGCTCAGCCTTGCCTGTGGCCTGCAGTCCTTCCACTCTGTTTCTGCCTTTATGGAAACAAACAGGTTTCTGCAGGCTCAGGAGGGGTGAAGACACAAGTGTCAGCTGCTGACCACGAGCATATTCTCACCCTCCTGTACACCTGAAGAACAGTGTACACTGAGGAGCAATTCAGCCTGGATTTACCACAGGTGCTGCAGTGATGTGACACGTAGGAATTTCTCCCTCAGCTCACCCTGCAGTAATTCCTGAAGCATCCCCCATCCTCAGCACAACACAGCACTAACCTTTTGTGTATCATGTGCAGCTCATGCCTCAGGGATGGTATTTTTGCAGTGATTTCATGATACACAACATAATCACAAGCGATGGGAGACTCTTGTACAGAGCTCCCTGAGAGCCTCAAACCCTTTGGATCCTGGTGTCAAACCCAGTTGTGCTGGAGCTCTCTTGTTGCTCAGGAGTCCTATCACCACAATTACAAGTTTTTAAATAATCCATTGTGAGCTCTGACTTTCAGTTAAGCAAAGCCTCACCACTCACAGCTGAATTCCCAAGGAAAGTCACCTGTTTATTTCCAAGACTGAGACAAATAGGGTCTATCTCAAGTGCACAGACAGATTTGCCTGAAGTGTTTGTGTGTGTGTGTCTGTGTGCACACAAACGAGGTGCCATTTCTTGCATACATAATTGAGTGTGTTTATATTTTAGCAGCAGCACGATGGCAAGGTGGGTTTGTCAGCATCAGCAGGACAGTCAGGTCCCCACCTGTCTGGCTCCAAATTGAAGAATGTTTGTATTAAGGGCATTTTTGCCTGGGCATCAATTATCTCCACCTCACCTCTGAAGCCTACACAACCATAAATTGGCTCCTGCTGAACAGGAATGGACAGAAAAAGGAGAGAATCCAGTGGGAGCTGAGGGGCTCAGCATTGTGCAGGTGAGGAAATATCAGACAGCTCAGGCCAGGGGTGTTGGGCTGTGCAGGCTCCCTTCACTGCAAGACAGGGAGTGAGGATTCTCCAAACAGCAATTCCAGCAGTCAGCAAACAAGGCAATGAGTTACTTAAGGTAACAAAGAGGATAATAGGGAAAAGTACTAAATTCTTCCTTCTTTTCAACATTTGGAAAACTTATTCAAGTCTGCAACGGGAAAGCAAATTCAAAGTGCTCAAGTCTGTTTGTGGCTCTGTCTCATAATAAAGAGAACTTCAAGAATCAGATCTCTAAAAAAGCAAAAAAGGGAATAAAACATCAAACCCTGACCTTTTAAGTGAGGCTCCTTCCATTGTAGGTATAATTCCCTGGTATTTATTTTCCTGAATATTTTCCTCACACACAAAGAGAAGGAAGAGCAAAAAAAGGCTCACGTGAAGAGTCTATTTTGACAATGTCAGCCCTGTTACAGTTCCACAGACTGACTCAGGGATATTGATTTCAGTCTATTTATACATCTGCCTCAAGTGTTTCCAACAAGGTAATTTACCATGAGACATCAGCTGAAGCAAATTAGGTTTCATGTTGAAAGTCTCCTTGCTGTCTTATAGATCTAACAAGCAAACCCATGTCATAAAAAAGAGGGAAAGTGATGGATTTGAGTAAATATGTATCTATTTTTTAAACTTCAGTGGGTTATTATCCACACATATGAGCATCATCTGGTGGTTCTTATGCCTAGAAGATTTACAGGATAAAGCTGTATGTCAGGCTGTTTCAGGTGTTACCAGAACTGTTAACAGATCCATGCTTAGAATCTGCTTGGACTGAGGCTTATGGTTCCAAACCTGAGGTCATTTAAATCAAAATTTTGCAAACCAGAGAAACTCTCTGTATTTGTATTAAAAACTACAGAGGAAAGGACAATAGTATAACTGATTACGACGCCAAGGAGACGAGACAGGGAGTGCATCAGTGAAGGCTGCATGGTGCTCTTGCAGGCAAGAGACCACACTTTTATTTCTGACTCTTTTAGTACATTTTACAAGTTGCCCACCCTAGAGGTGGGACCCTTGGGAACTACTGGTCATTTTCTAGAGACTATCACCGAAGCCTCTCCTCTGGGAACAGATGTGGGAGCTTCGGTTGTTTACTGAACATGGCTTTGTGATTCAACACAGTGCCTGAGAATAGAATTTCCCCAAACCAAAACAAGCAGGCACAGGCATAGCAACACAATAGGTGTAGTTAACTGAATCTTTGCTGGACCAGTCCCTGGTACCACTAGAATATTACGTGCTGCACGTACCTGAGGGTGTTGGTAACATTGCAAGGGCATCTCTTGTTGCATTTGAGGCCATAAAAGCCTTCAGGACACATCCTCTCCTGGCAGTGGATGCCTTTGAAGCCAGGGTCACAGATGCAGGCTCCGTTGACGTGGTAGCACTTGGCCCCGTTCCGGCAGTCGCAGCTCTGCGCGCACTGGAAGCCGTAGGTGCCGATGGGACACTCCTCCTGACACCTGCCACGGCACGGGGACAGGGACACAGTCACAGCCACAGCCTCAGCAGGGCATTGCTTTTACACAGCAACCTTTGTGTTAATGAATTAAATAGCAAACGGAGCAATCGCTGCTCATTTATTTCAGCAGCGCACCGAACGGGTGGGGTATCACTGGAGTGATGGGATATCTTGGGCATGCAAATTGCTGCTAAGAGAAACTGCAGTCATCCATGCTCAATTATAGCCTGCTAAATTTGCATCAGCTCGTATTACCTTCATTCACAAAATGCATCCTTCTTTCCTGGACCTTGACAATTGTGCTCATCAATCCGAAGAAACTGATAGGCAATAAAGTATTTTATTATAAAACCCCTCACCTGATTGACTTCTCTTTATCACAGGAGGACTGTGCACCTCTCTTGAAAGTGTATGGCCCTCTCAGTGATGAGGAGAGTTAAAAGGGAAAGTGTATTTAGCAATATGGAGCAAAAATGTTCTCCAGCAATGTTTTAGTTTTACTTGCCCTCTCCGCTGTCATTGCACCAGTTTTATACCAACAAGGAGAAAAGAAACCCCTTTGTGTCTTGTGTGTGTTCTGAGTAACTAAAAGCTTAAATTTGTGTTTCTTCTCCTACTCCAGGGTAGCTCAGTAGTATAAAATCTCAATAAAAATAATTTTCATGCTCCTTAGTGGAGAATCTTCTTAAAAATTGCCAACATTTTTAATATTTCATGCACATAAAATTGGAATCTGCAAACACTTTACGCAGATTGTTTTAAATTGCACCTTCCATGCACTGTTAAAAATATCTCCCTACTTGGATACGTTCTGAGATCTGCCAAAAAGTCTTGTTTCCATGTCCTACACAACCAATTTAAGAGTTCAGATTATTTCCTACTTGGAAAAGCTCAGCTAAGGTCCTGAAGAAAGCAACTGATTGTGTGCTTGACATAATTCAGTGGTTTCAAAATTCTGCAATGAGTCAGTACCACAGTTTACATGATCCACCGTGAAATACAGATAGGCCTTTTCAGTTAATAAAAACAGAAAAAGAAGCCCAGAAAAGCCCAATTCCCTTATCACATGGATGCCAGGCATTGGAAATTGCCTATCAGCATTAATTTAAGCCTGAGCATTGATTAAAGTGTATACTGTAAACTCAGTGGATGGAGGCAATTGTTAAATGTCTTTCTGCAGGTCATTTCACAGCTGGCAGGTGAGAGTTAATATAATGATCAGTAATAAAAGATTAATGTGTGATGCAAGCCAGGCAAAACTGCAATGAACACAGGCAGTATATAAGAAGGGCATTACTTCTGCAGCTTCAGATTATCACGTTTTACTATAAATAAATGAACACAGCAAAGGGTCTGGCTGGTGATTTAATTCCAGCAGGCACCAACGCAGTTGCTGGTTGCAAATCCGAGTTGAGGAGTTCATCCGAGACCCAAAGTGAGAGGAGTTTGGGACAAAGAGGGAAAGGGTCTGGAGAGGCACCAGAGAGAGAGAAAGAGAGAGCCCTGCTGCTCTCAGGGGGTTCAGCTGCAAAGGAAAGAGCCAGCAAAGAATGGGAACAGTGGGGCTGGAGCACTCCCAGCAAATGAAATGCAAGAGGAACAATGAAGCTCCTCATGTCCCCACTGCTGCACAGACCCTGAGTGAGCAGGAAAGCTCTGAGCTCCACGGGGTGAATTCTCAGTCAATAGTGCACTGTATCATTCTATATTTATAGAAGATGAAGCATTACCTAGCAGGGAGAAAAGCATCTGGAAATGAAATATTGACGACCTAATCCATTTACATAATTAGCCTTTTTCTACTAACAATTTAACCAACTTATTTATTTGGAGATCAAGCAGCTACCGCTAATGAATTTTATACAAAGAATACTAATAATGACTCCTCTGGAACATGAGAATAATCACAGCAGGAATTAGCTTTCTACTTAAACATCTTTCCTTTGCAACATATCAATCTAATGTGTCCATAGCACCATTAACAACCAAATACATTGTTCAATTAAATTACAAAATGAGCTGCTAAGCCCTAGTTATGTTTCTTGTTTAATTTACATTGCTTTCTGCCTGTCTGGGGAGATTCGTATTATAATATCCACTGAACTTTAATATGTACCATAATTATTTGGGTTGGGATAGGATAATATGGCTGTCACCTGTAGAATTAATGGAAGCAATTTCACAAAATATTAAACAGAAGACAGCCTGCTTAACAGATGAACTTAGTACATGCTCCTACATTTTCCCCCACAATTTTCTCTTTTTTTAAGGAATAATGCTGCAAAGTTTTTTAGGTTATCCTCTTTGTTTGAAACAGTGATCACGTTTATGTAGCACAGACAAATATGAAAAGCCATTCAAAATGCACTAACCTGGAGATAAGAGATACAAGTACAAACACAACAACAGGAGAGTAAGTCTGCCCATATAGTTCTAATAAATGTGAGATTTATTCTGTTAAGATTCAATCTTTCCATTTGAGGGCAATATGGAAAACCGAGCTAAAGCAGCATGTTCACTCTTCCTGTGAGCCACTGAATTCTGAAACACTCCATTCTCAGCTTCTAACTGTGCCTCTGCTATTATTCCTTTCCAGTTTGTAAAACACACATTTCCATGACAGATCCAGTCATTGCAGTGAGCACAAAGCATCCTGCAGTTATTAACAGTGCTGCCAATTTCCTAGAGATTTAGTGCAGTGCCACTCTTGGAAAACAGGTAGGGAACAAAAGTGTGGCAATTACACTCACACAGACCTTCATGACCATTTCATCTCCACAGATATTTATCTAACTCTGTGTTATTATCTTCTGCACGTGATGATGAACTGTAGCATTACATAGTACTTATTGACAATTTTAAGATGATAGTAGGTAAAACGTATTTATGTCTTTATTGCTGTTATTCACAGCATGTGTCATTATTAAGAAGATTTTTTTTCAATGCCTTGTAAGATGTTAAAGCAAGCAGTGTTCTGTTGTGCAGCAGATTCTCCTGCTCTCCTTTTTTGCTGTGACACTGCAACAGCTGCAGGAGATGCAGAGGGTAAAACAGACTCTGAGCTAAACTGGAGCTGCCTGGTCTGTCCCACTGTCCCTGTGGTGTGAACACAAAACCAAGGAAAGCCATTCAGACTCTTTAAAGACCTCGTCCCTCACTGAAATCAGTGAGCTCCCAGTGAGCACAGGTGCGTGTTCAGAACAAACCAGTACAGCCAGTACAAACCAGTACAAACCAGTACAGCCAGTATAAACCAGAGCTGCCCAGCTCAAGTGAGCAGAACTGCAGCTGGATACAACAGGCTTAAGGGTTCCTTCCCTTATGGAAGGGGGATTAAAGGCTGAGAGATGAATATGTTTTAACCTTCCAGGAACCCATTGGAAAGGTGGGAATTTCTAGGCTAATCCAGTTTTACCCTGCTGCAGCAGAGCTTTCCTAACTGCCTGTTTACCTTTTCAATCCTGTTCTCATTCATCCTTTCACACACCTGATTTCTGCTCTCCTGCCTCTCCCCTCAGTGTCTTTTTTCCCCTGCTCTGGGATGGGGAAGCTGAGCCATTCCCAAGGGTTTTGCTTGGATTCAGATCCAGAATGTGACATTCCCTTGCTTCTTTTCCACTTTTTCCAACTTATTCTGCCTTATTTTTTTACTGTCTCCCTGCCCAAGTTACATCTCTCTTTGGAGTCCAAATCTCTCTCACTTTTCTCCAAGTACAGATCTCATGAGTCCACTCTCCCCTGGCTCAAGGACAATCCCTGCCATGTCTTCCCTGAGGTGTCTCCTCTACCCTGTCTCTCCCTGAGTTGCCTCCTCCAGCCCCTCTCCAAGTGCAATCAGCAGTAAAATCCTCTTCTCGTCTCCTTTCCTCATCCCCAACAGGGATGCAGGCTGCTGGCTGGGAGCTCCCAACAGCTCCACCACTTGATAGGATTGATTCATCTACAGCCAGGAATCCATCAGGGTGTGCAAGAACCAAAGGAGGAGAGCAGGAGAGGCTCTGCCAGCCTTCCCCAGCATGGCCAGCACTGGGAGCAGCGTGGGATTTAAATCTGGTCACCACTACAAATGCCCAGGCTGCACAGCTGCCTCCTTTAGTGGAAAAGTCTCCACAAAGAGAAAGAGAAACGGGAATTATATGGTACCACATGCCTGGGAACAGTCTCCAGATGGAGAATGGGGAAGAGAGGCACACTGATGTCTTCTCCTCTAAATTACTTGGAAATAATTAGGTTTTCCTCCATATTCAACCCCATGCAAATCCTGACATAAACTCCAGAGCCCCCTCCAATTATAACTGTCCATAAAATGGAAGCAGGGAAGCTCCACGTGTAACAGGAAGGAGCAGCCTTCTGACCCTCCCCCAGGGCTCAGGCTTGGATCTTTGTGCTACAACGACCTGCTGATTATTCAGCAAAGGCAGAGATGAGAAATTCCAATGAGCTTTGTTGCATAAAAATATAATTGTAGCATATGTCAGTACAGAGCTAATAAAAAAGGGAACATAGAGGAGAAAGTGCTTTAGCACGACATCCACTGGTGAGCCGTGCATCTCTGCAAACTTTGGTACCACAGGCCCCATGCAAAGTGCTCCTGAGAGCTGCTTTAACTGCACCTCCCAGCCTTTGTTAGCCAGGATTAGCTGGAGGCTAAGGCAGCACGTGCTGCAATCCCTCATTGACTTTGCTGTGTAGTCATTTTGCTGAATCCATGACACCTTGGTAAAACAATATTATCATCTGCTCTGATCGATTCATGGGTGAAGGCTCTCGTTTATAAATTTTGAGGATTTATCACCTTTTGCTGGTGGCTGAGATGGATCAGTGCTACAGCAGCACAGAGGAATGAAGGAGACATTAAACTGCTGCATTGCTTACTCTTGAGGATATTAATTTGTATAAAGATAGTTCATTTACATATCTTGTAAACATGTAATGCTCTCTATTAAATTTATCACTGTAAATATCTAAATTAAATTTAATCCATTAAATTTTAAAAGTTATATTAAAACCCCCTGTAAATGGAGAGCATTGCCAATAAAAAGTAATAACATTGCCACATTTATATTGCTTGAAGTGCTTCAGAAGGATGAACCTAATTGGAGCAATAGAAACATCACACCATTTCTCAGAGAGGAAGATTGTCCTAGAAGGGATATAAATATTGGCAGTCCGTGGTTAAAATGCAAGGCTTTGGGGGTTGATTTTTACCTGTCTCCTATATAGCCAGCTGTACACAGGCATTTTCCTGTCACGGGGTCACAGTGTCCTCCGTTGTGGCATGGACAGTCCTGGCTGCAGTTAATTCCAAAGGTTCCAGGAGGACAAGGCTGTGCACACACCAGCCCCTGGTGAGGTTGCAGAAAGAGCAATATTTCAGTCAACATTCATAATGCAATAAATTTCTCCATGCAGCTTGGAATTTTATTGTCCTTCTTGCTAAAACTAGATGTAAGTGTAGCAGCAATATTTTATCTGCATAAGATGTGCTAAAGACAGTCTGAAAACTCCACTACCACAGTAAATGCCTGCCTGGCCTGATTCCAGAAGGGATTTTTCTCACCACTGCACACTCATGGATAGCTCTCTTCCTTGGATCTCCCCCACAAACTGCAGCTGGGCTTGCACTGCCCCTTCAACAGCCACACAAAGATGTGGGAGAAGTTAAAGGCAACCAGAGAAGTCTACGAAGCTGCTTGTGTGCTCCTGGGGTTTTTGTGAAATGGGGAGTCTGAAAAGCTGCTGGCCACACATTGCACAGAGAAGGTTTGGGAAGGGAGGGATTGTTGGATTGTTGGATTGTTGGAAAGGTTGCACTGGGAGGGTGCAGCTGTGCTGGGTGTGATAGTCTGTGATGATCTCTCCTCTTCAGGCAATCTCATTCATCCAACCCCACACAGCAGCTGGAGATTGCTCTACAGCCCTTCACACCCTTCACTCTGCTCCCTCTGCTCTCTCCAGCCCCACATCCACCTCTCAGAGCAGCACAGAGTGGATCTGCCAGAGCTTTGGGAAAGCCATGGAGGGGCAGGATGGGAATGAGGATTAGGACAGTGGCAGAAAGTCCCCAGTGATGGCACAGAAGCCATGTGAGTCCCCACATCAGCACTACAGCAACCTTCTGGCCAGAAGAAGGGATTTTGCAGTGGAATATCTGCCCAATCCCTAAACAGGGACAGGATGCAGCATCCAGCATCCTCCCAGCTCCTCATCCCCAACCTTGGAGCCACATCTCAGTCCCTGACCTGCCTCAACTCCACATCCCATTTTGTGCTCCCAGCTCTCTGCTTTCCTGCCTCTTTATTCCAGTCTATTCCAAATCCCTGCTGCAGCCTCCCTTTCAATCCTCTCCTCCATCCAGACCCAAATGCTCATCTCTGAGATGTTTCCTCCTTCCCCTCTCTGTTTAACCAGCCCTGGGAGTGAAGCAAAGGCAGAGTGTCCCTGCTGTGCCCCCTGGCACTGCTCACAAGTAAAGCAGCTCCCAGGTAATCCCTGCTCCAGCTGTTCAGCCCCAAGGCAGGGAATGCTCACCCTTGTGTGGGGTGGTGCCTTTGGAGAATTCACCTGCCAGACTCAGGTGGTTCCTCCCCCAGGTATCCCATAATGTCCCTGCCAAGTATCAAGGCCTTACAAGGATTTCCCCAGACTTTCTTAGAAGTTGTATGAATGTTTTTCTCCCTGTGAGCAAATATAAAGCCTGAGGCTGGCATCCAGCTGAGGAACTTCAGCCAAAACAAGCCTGGCAGTGCTGGGATCTGAAGTTGTGGTCCTATAATGGAAAATGTTTGGCATCTGCAGCAAGTGGTGCTGCTGCCAGTGCCACCACAGTGCCCAGTGCGAGACAGAAACAGTGTCTGGCCACAGGATTATTTGGGTTTAACTTCTCTGTTTCCCTAACCAAGCCCCAGAGGCTCTGGGTTTTGAACAAAGCACGTATCAGACACAACTTATTCAAAATATAAACCAGGAATATAATGGCTGCTTTCACTCCTCGGGGCTTGGGAAGTTTAGCTGTATTAACAGCCCCAAAGTGAAGAGGCTGCTCTTCAATGTCACCATAAAACAGACACTTTGAGCCTTTCCCAACCAGGGCTATGTGGCTCCTTGGCTGTAAAACAGACAGGTTGGCCTCAGTTCAAGAACTTTCAGATTACAGTGTTAAAAACTGGTGTCTCTGGACTTGAGTAATACACAACACCATATATCTGAAAACCTAAGTGTCCATTTATCTTGATAATAAATACTTTCTCCCTTCATGTCTCAAAAGGAACAGGATTTCTATCAACAAATGATGAGAAAGCAATACTCTGGGATGCATCCCCCCAGAGCCAAGAGAATCTTTAGCTGTACTTTTTGCATTAATATGTACTAAGGGAATTCAAAACATCCCTCTCTAGAGGATCAAATGTCAGACCAACATTTCCTGCTGCTTATACATCTAATCAGCAAAGTTCACCCCATCAGCACCTTTTTTAAGGCCCTGATCTCATCAGCTTCTGCTTTTGACATTGTTTGCTGTATTTTGTAGGACAGAAAAGATTTTTTTTCTGCTCCATTTTCTCAGACACCCCCACGTTTAAAATCCGTAACGGAAAGAAAAATAGACAAAAATACAAATGATGCTTCACAATGGCCAGAATCAATAAGAGAGAAGTGATGAGCAGAATGTGCTGCATTGCCACAGCACCACGATGCCTTGGGAAGAGGGTCTGGGGCCAAACAGGGGGCGTTGCCAGTGACAAATGTTCTGTGACATCAGGAAATATTGCTGCTTTCCTGAGCACAGAGATCTAGTCCTTCAAAAGGGCTTCTGAGAAGCGTTGTAAATGCTAAATTAACTTCTCTCCCCACTTCCTGAGAGCGCTTGGAGAATTTAATATTGCAAATGAGAAAGATGTATAGAATTAAACCCCTAAATTGTTAATGAGGCCCTAAAGCAGCCACCCACTAAACTCCACAGCCACAAAGGCACAGAAGTGGAAAAAGCCCAACATTGTGAGATGCTGGAAGCCACGTTCTGTTGACTGTTCAACAACAGAGGCTGTTGGCCACCATCCTCCTGGTGAAGAACCCATGGGGCAGTAAAATCCCACAGGACACCGTCCATGGAACTCGTGCTGCTGGGAGATTTGGCACTGGTGGGAGGAAAGAAATTACAAGTCATAAAAGAACCAGGCTTTGAAGATGGCAGATCCAAGGAAGGACCTCAGAACCCCAGAACTTCCTCCTTTAAAAGTCACTGCCTCCCCTTCCCCATCCCACCAAACCCTGAGGGAGCTGAGCTCCTGTTAATAAGCCAACCTAGGAAAGGATAAAAGTTGCAGCTCATCCAGCAGCAAGAAAGTCCAAGTGGGTTTGCACTTGTATAAATCTAGGGAGAATTCTCTCCTTCCAAAATGATGGTATATTCAATATATATGTGCAGTCTCAAGCCTCAAAATCAGCAAGTAAAATGCCTGGTGTCACAGAAATCCATGGTGTGAAATAAAACGAATGCTGTCTAGCAATCCCATCTCGCCTGCTCGTTTACAGCCCCCTCATGTCTCACTTCCCAAACCATTCCAACCACCAAGAGTTAAAAATATAGCATGAAAACATACTTTTTATCCCTCTCTGTACACTGAATTATCAGCTTTTCATTAAAACCCTGGAGAGACCCTTTATACTTAAAATCTCAACATTTACAAGCTGAGTGCTTTTACTTATAATTTCAGTTTCTTTCTGCAGAATACTTGATCTCTCTCTTCAATTTCCAGTTATGCTTGTTTCAAACATCAATTGTTAACTCTAGGGTTCCTCCAGGGACAGAACAGCCAACAACACAGTTTTCAGAAAAGTCTCTCTGGGCTCCTAAAAATGCATAAAAGGAACTCCAGGCTGTAAGGAATTGGGCAGGACTGGGCCAGAATACAACCACAGCTGCTGTGCAGTGCTCTGGTTCTTCTTAGGGTCTGTGCTGCATCCTAAAAGACATCTAAAAATTCCTGTTCTATTCTGATATTCTTATTTGTTTAGTGATGTTTTAACTTTGAAAAAGAAGAGAAAACTCCTGATAAAATGCAAGTAAGGAAGAAACCAGCAAAACAACTCAGATCCTGAGAAATCTTGGCATGCAGGAAGAGAGATGAGGAAAAGTAATATTTTTATGTGAATCACTTTATTGATCTCTTCTTAAGGGGTAGTGCCAGAATGGACTGATAGGCCCTCAAAAATATGAGAATTGCTTTCCTAATGCTCCAGAATTCAAGGAAAGAACCTTTTCTTTGCCACCACTGATTGCCAGGCAAGGGCAAGGGGCCATATTCACACTTCTGACAAGTTTTGCCTTTGTCATTTGAGATGGAATAACCTCATCAACATCCTTGCCATGGTGGGTGGTGTTTGAGAGATTCCAGCTGTCCAGTTAGAGATATTCTCACCAAAATTCATGGACAGCAACGTTCTCCCACGCTGCTGATGTACAGCAGCATCTCATAGCTGGTACTTTTGAACCCAAAGCAATTGATGTACAAATGGAAGGGAACATAAACCTCCCTCTCAGCTTTTGTATGTTTGAACAGGTAGAGGGTCCCCATCAAAAGTCACAGCTGTGTGATGATCTGCAGGGCCTTCCACATGAAAATAAAAATTCAGAGTACTTGCATGCTTTAAAACCCAGCAACTTTGCCAAGAGACTAATTGTCAGATACAGGAAAAATGCCAGGAAGTTTAGTGCAGCTAAATGGGATGAAGGCCTGTGAGACTCAGCACGCCCCAAGAGAGCTCATTATTACATTATTGATAAAGTTGAGGACTTTGAAAGTGCTTGGCCTTGCTTTCCTGACACAAGGGATGAAAGGTCAGGGCAGTTGTCTCTCTGCAGTGCAAGCTCTGACACAAGCAAATCCCTGGCAATCAATGGCAGCGGTGCCTGAGCAAGGACAGACCCTGAGCTGGCCTCTGTGCCCTGGGCTCAGCTCTGCTGCCTGCCTGAGCCACGGATTCCCCCTGGCTTCTCCCTCTCCCCTGAAGGGGAACAGGACACTTGGTGCCTCTGACAAGGCTGAGCTGGGCTTTGAACTTTCTGTCCTGTGTGAGGGCACTGTCTGAGGCTGCAGGGAATATTCCAAGTAACTGGAACTCCCAGAGAACTCTCTCATCTCATGGCATGCTGTTGTTTTTAAACTCTGTGTTGGCACCTAGCAGTCAGAGAATCACAGGACCACCGAGGCTGGAAAAGCCCTCCAAGATGATCAAGTCCAACCATTCCCACTGCACTGCCAAGCCCACCACCAACCCCTGTCCCCAGGTGCCACACCCATGTGTTTTTGGAACCCTTCCAGGGAAGGTGGCAGATCCCAAACTGGTGGCCTGTCTGTGCAGGTGATGTGCACACCCAGCAAATGTGGTCCCAGCTTGGGGATTGTTAAAGCCTGGCTGAGACACATCAGCTGAGACAGTGAACAATGAACATCCAGTTGCAAGGCCTGGGTGAGGATGAGCAGTACCCACCATCCATCCAGCAGGACAGGAGCACTCCCCAGTGATGTGGTGACAAACTCCCCCGTTCTGGCAGGGGCAGCGCAGCTCGCACTGGGCTCCGTGGCTGCCGGGGGGACACAGCTCCTCACAGCTTTGGGGAGAGACAACAACAGAAAACAAAGAGATGGTTTCAAAGAACGTACAGGAAACAGTAAATGAGGAAAACCCACGACACAGATCATCATGGGAGTCCTCGTGTAAATGATGAAACTCAGTAAGGCTCAGCTGGCACTGCCAATTAGCTGAGATTCCTTTCATTTCTGCTGGGGTTGTTTATGTGCCGTGGTTATGTGCCAGCCCTGTAGGGCTGATGCATGTGTGTAACCTTTATGCATCTACCAAATCCCACCCATCTCAACAGGACAACCCATAACCATTAAAATAGCCCAGCAAAATAGGAGTTGCAGGATGAAGCCCTCAATGTGAATTATATGACATGGCAATAAAAGAAGCTGCAAACAGAATAAAGAGATGGGATTAAAATGCTGGAAATTTCTCCAGTCACTACTGAATGTTAACATTTGCAGTGTATAATGGACTGGCAAAGACTCAACATCATTTAAAGGCTATTTAAGCTCATTGAGTCTCTCTCAGTACTCACGGGGGGCAATGTGAGGTAATCCCTGCAAAACCCAGTGTCTTCTACATCTGCACATCACAGCTTTCAGCATTGAGGTTCTGAAACCACAGGATGTTTAACACCCCCTAACTGACTGTCCTCTGATGAGGATGTTCCTACAACCTCAGGGGCTGGCCCTGCTGGGAACTGACACTCTGATGTCAAGGGGAGCACTCCCCAGAGTCCTTAGCAGTGAGTGCTTCCACGACTGAGGCCACAAGTCTAGGAGGAAATCAGGTACTAAATAAAATATTCACAAGGCCTATCATCTATTTATGAGGGTTAACTCTGTCCTTATTTTTTACCTTCCCCTTCATGCGGGTCAACAAATAATAATAGACTGCAAAAGTATTAACTCACCTACAATAGATCTTCAACCAAATTCAGTGACTAAATTCTCTTTTCCCCTTAAATAATTCTGAAAAACATAATTACTTCTGAAACTACTGAAAGATCTCTAATGAGAACTGATGTTACACTGTGGGCAATTTTAAACAAGAAACTATTGCTTGCTGTCCTAAAATTAATATGCAGATTTTGTGAATCCTACTGGTAAACTTTCTGTGTGGTGGATGGGGATTTAGCTACATGATTCTCGTTAAAGTTAATAGGAGTCACACCGCTAAATCCCTGCTCTCTGTGCTTAAAATTTACCCCCTAGATACTAAGCTGATACAGTTAACAGCAATGCTTTCTCAGTTAGATTGAAAGTCAAATAAATTGGGGATGGAATAGTCCCATTTGATGCTGCACTGGACTGCTAATGAGGAGAGTCCAACTGCTTATCAAAACTCCACTGTAATTTGGATTGTATTCACATTCTGAAATTAGGAACAGGTAGAGTTGTTGCACAAGCTGGAAAATATAAATTATTTTAAAGTTTATTTTAGCACTGTATTTTATTTTAATAGCATGGAATCATAGAACTCCAGAATGGTTTGGGTTAGAAGAGCCATTGAAGCCAGATCCAACTCGCAGCCATGGGCAAGGACATCTTCCACTATCCCAGGATGCTCCAAGCCCCATCCAGTCTGGCTTTGGTCACTTCCAGGGATCCAGGGGCAGCCACAGCTTCTCTGGGCACGTTGTACCAGGGCCTCCCCACCCTCACAGGGAAGAATTCCCTCCCGATATCCCATCCAGCCCTGCCCTCTGGCAGTTTAAAGCCATCACCCTTTGTTCTATGACCACCCACCCTTGTCCTAACTCCCTTTGCAGCTCTCTTGAAGGCTCCCTTCAGGGATACAGGTACAACCAGCAGCAAGAACAGAGGTTCCCTTTACTCATTCCCTCTGAAACCCCTTCCCCTGATTTCTACCAAGGCCATTTACAACAGGGTGTAAATTCAGCCAATTACTCATCGCGTTCAACACGCGGCCGAACCAAACCATCTCCGGAGCCCCGGCGTGCTGCTGCTGCTGCACTTACAACACGCCGGTGTATCCGGGCGCGCAGTGGCACTCGCCGGTCTGGTGGTCGCAGGTGGCCCCGTGGTGGCACTGGCACTGGAAGTGGCAGCCCTTGCCGTAGGTGCCGGGCTCGCAGAGCTCCTCGCAGCGCCAGCCGCGGAAGCCGTCGGCGCACACGCAGGCGCCCGTGATGGGGTTGCAGAGCGCTTCGTTCTGGCACTGGCACCGGTTGCTGCAGTGCGGCCCCCAGTGCTCGCTGTCACAGCCTGCGGACACACACGGAGTTAGCCAGGCACGGGGGGACACGGGGCTGCCTCACCCCACAGCCCCGTGTGCACCTCGGCCAGAGCCTTCCCAAGGAACTCGCCTTCCCAAAGTGTCCCTCCCCGAGCCGGTTTTAACATCTGCCCGCACCCTGTCCCAGCTTCATCATCCGCCCCCTCCCCTGGATTCAGCATCTGCCCCCCGCCAGACCCAGCTTCAGCATCTTCCTCCCAGACCCAGCTTCAGCACCTTCCTCCCAGACCCAGCTTCAGCATCTTCCTCCCAGACCCAGCTTCAGCACCTTCCTCCCAGACCCAGCTTCAGCATCTTTCCCCCAGGCTCAGGTTCAGCATCTTTTCCCCAGGCTCAGGTTCAGCATCTGCCCTCCAGACCCAGGTTCAGCATCTTCCCCCAAACCCAGGTTCAGCATCTTCCCCCCAAACCCTGGTTCAGCATCTTCCTCCAAACCCAGGTTCAGCATCTTCCCCCCAAACCCTGGTTCAGCATCTTCCTCCAAACCCAGGTTCAGCATCTTCCTCTAAAACCCAGGTTCAGCATCTTCCCCCACCAGACCCAGGTTCAGCATCTGCCCCCCAAACCAGCTTTAGGGTGCAAGGACACAATGGCACCACTGTTATACCTAAAGTTGAGGACTTGTTTAACACCTTATTGGATCAGGCCCAAAATCTTTTAATATCCTGTTTCTCAGTGCTTTTAGATTGCTGGAAGGAATGAATTTATAGTGGAATTAGATGCAGAGGGTCACATCCTGCCTGCAGTGCCTTAATGGCAGGTGGTGTTGCCAAGCAAATCCTGTCGATTTAATAATGTCATCAAATATTGTTTCTTTGTTATGTTCCCATAAGATAACATACAAGATAATCTAAAGAAAGCTTTCTCCTTGGTGTTGTTTTTCCAGATCTATTTATTTATTTATTTATTTATTTATTTATTTACTTTTGTTGTCTGGACTAAATAGATGGGAGGAAAGAAAATAACACTGGAGACAGGACGTCCTGAGGCTGCCCAGGCTCAGGGATGAAGGTCTGGAGTGAATATATCAGGTAATTCTTGTGCTAATAACAGCAACACAGAAGGACCTCAAACCTTCTGGCCACTGATGGAGAGGAGGCTCTCCATAGAATGCATTAAGGCACAGGGAGAAGCCTTCATGTGACAATCCTGCCTGATCCCTTCTCTTTTGAAGATCATGTGGAGGATGGGAGAGGGAAATCAGCCTTACAGGAACAGCCTGTGCTGATTTGCTATCGAAACAGCACCTGTACAACACCTCTTTGAGCTGCATGCACTGAACAGAGCTCAAGCAAACACCTGAGGTCAAGGTTTCCTCAGCAAAAAGTCAACAGGAAAACAAAGGATTTCTTCAGCAGCCCTACCCTCCACTTAGCAGCCTTGCACCATAGCTGTGGCAAGCACGAAGAAAATCCTCATCCTATTCAGAACAGGCTGCTGGGACGGACACAGCTACTGATCACTGCTGGCTGTGCTCAGAGCTGGTTTCAATTTCACCACCAACTCTCCTGCCAGTGGTGTAAATCCCACTGCCAGGCAGGAGAGGAGAGTGGAATCCCAGCAACAAGGCTGTCTTCACAAACTATTTATTTGCAAACATGGAAACTAATCCCAGGTGACACGCGCTGCTTCTCAGCCCTGGATCTGTTGCCAGGATTAGCGAGGTAAATGTAAAGCTCACTTAAGCCTGGTGCTTTTGTCCTAGAAATTTCATAGCCCTCTCCCTCTCCAGTACTTGGCTATAAACCCACACTGGAAAACTGCCTCTATCCATTAATTCTGGCAATATTTTTATTTATTATCCTTCATTTTGAGAAAGAGGATACTCATTGGTCAGTGTGAGGATACCCAGCAGATAAAGAAGAGAGCTCTTAGTTAATTTGCACTGCTGATTACCAGTTTACAAATTTTTTGTTTCTTGAGCAAGCGTTAAAAGCCCAGAAGACAATTCCAAGGTCTCCAAAAGATCTGCAGGATGTTAGAGGATGCAGGTGCAGAGGTTTTGTGTCCTGCAGGGAGCAGAGCACACCAAGTCCTCTTGTGCATGATCCCACTCGTGCCTTGCCCCAGATCGTCTATTGCTTTGCCTCACTTCCCCCACAGCTGTAAACAGGGATGATAGTTCCTCTTTAACACCACTGGGAGCCAAGCAAACAAAATCTTACTCTTTAAAAGACTTAAATTATTACTGAGAATCTGTGGGAAGAGATGATCTATCTTTATTTCACACAGACACTTGCTAAGGCTGTGTGAGCCTTCTGGGGCAGGGAGCAAAGCTGCTGGAGCTGCTGGAGTTCCCCAGCAATTTCCATCCCAGAAACGTTGATTTGTTTTCTGCACAACTTGAACATCAAGGGATGCAGTTCTGCACCTCCATAAAGGGCACAAATCTGAACCACACAAGGACAGCTGATGTCCCTCAGCACAGGAAAGTGGAGTTCCAGGATCAAACTGTGTGCTCTGGGGACTGATTCCTGCCTTCCCACACCTCACATCAGAGCCTCAGCTGCAGACTCTGGCTTGTTCTGAGTTGATACAGCTCCAGTTGCAATTAATTTCCCTAATATGAATAAATAACACTCATTAGAAGATATGATTCTATCCTTGCTTTTTCATGTCTCAGGTGGGTGCTCCAAGCATCCCATTTGTCTGCCGGGTTTGTGTTTTTCACTTGAAAAGAAAGTGAAGGAAAAAGAAAACCATTTGTAGGAAGGGAAAACCATTTCCCATCATTAGTTCAAGCACCTTATTTCAACTGTACAGTGCCTGCCCTAAACACAGCTCCATTCTGGCTGTCCATCCTGTTTGAACACTCATTTACAATCAGTGTTTGGTCACATGCTTGCTTCCTCCCTGGGGCAGATTTCCCCCCACAATCTCACCAAAGGGAATTGAGTGAAATTTGTTAGCAATGTGTCAGTGTAAAATTTGGATAATGAAAGTTCATCCTCACCTGATTTTACACTGCAGTATCCTCACATGAAAATAAGATCTTTGCTGCTCAAAGTTTATCAGTTCCTGTTGGTTTTCTTTTCCCCTTTCCTCTAAGTCCCATATTGCAGTGACTCCAATGAATCCAATGACTGTGGAGTCATTTCATTGGAACACGATGTGAGATTTATATAATGATATAATGAGAACTCTGAGATCTGCACTGTGGGCACTTCTGTACCTTTACCAAGGTAGATACAGGAATGATAAGCTAAAATCCAAGTAATTATTCATACAATTAACTCCACTGAGCTCAGCAGGCTCTCTCGGCTGTGAGACTATTTGAGTGTGTAACTGGCTACAGGACTGGGATCTAGTAGCTCTTGGTAGAAAATTATAAAACAGAAGAAACAAAAGACTTCAGCAACCAAAAGGTATTTTTTTTCTCTATACAACAGTGTGGCAAATCCTGGCTGGTGTGTGACAGTGACTCCAGGTTCTGGGACAGAGACAGAGAGCAGAGCAGGCTCAGAGCCACAGGATCCTGCTGCACTTTGGGATCATCAGCAAGTTCTCCCATGGGCAAGGAGAGACCATTTTAAACCCCAGCTCCAGCCTAGCAGAGTCTGATCCTGCTCTTGTTGATTGCCTCAGTGTGTTACTGTAATAGAGATAAATAATAACAGCAACAACGTGTGAACAGAGAGCTGATTAAAGCTCACACGAGCGCGCCGCTGTAAATGCAGATGCCATTAAAAATGTCAAAATGATACAGAGACTTTAACCAGACCATCAATAAGGAGAGCAACCTGGGAGAGGTGATGCCAGGGAGCTACAAATGCTCCCCTTAGCTGCATGTGGGGATGTCAATACCGTGAGGGATGAGTCTGAAACAGCCCCTGTTCTCCCAGGAGATGCTACATTGAAGGGAGCTGCTGTATTTCAGGTACGTGCCCACATTCCCTGGCAAACGTGCTAACTTCCTCACTTTTTCACCTTTGGGAATATGGCTGGAGATGAACTGTCACCAGTAAAAATGAATGTAGCTCTGTAAGGGATGAGGCTGGGTGCCTAAGCACAGTCACACTGGCGTGCACAGCATGCTGTGACAGGGGAGGGAGTCACCCCTCAATGGAGACTGCTCAGAGCAGCACCAAGGTTTTTCCTCCTCTTGCCATTCCCACTCCCACACTGAAACCTCAATTCTTTCCTGAAGTGAAGGCTAATTCCTGCAGGCTCTGCATGTAGAATCCTCAAATCATAGAATTGTTAAAGCTGGAAAAGACCTCCGAGATCACCAAGTCCAACTTTCAAGTGAACACCCTGTGCCTACTAAGCCAGATCATGAAGTGCCACATCTGCTTGTTTTTGAACCCTGCCAGGGATGGTGACTCCACCACTTCCCTGGGGAGCCTGTTCAGTGCTTAACCACTCCTGCAGTGCAGAAATGTTTCTGCTGTGGGTGCATGGCATCCTGTTTTCAGTTGTTTCCTGGTAAATAATGCTGAGGACACATGGGAAGTGCTGCTTTGCTGAGGACACATGGGAAGGGCTGCTTTGCTCCCCAAGGGCTGTAGGAAGGAGTAGGGAATTGCTGTGTTCTGGGTCAATGGAGACACCCAGTGCCCGGTGCAGCAGCACAATGAAGCAAACATAGGAGTTTGAAAAGGTAACAGATGAATAAAAAGACTCCCAAGGAAGGGGTGACATTTATGGAGTGACTTATCCCAACGAGAGAGAGTCAAAAGCTCTATTCCAGAGCTTTTCCATCACTGCACACACACTATTAATATGAAATTCTGTCTATCACAGCAGCACCACAACCTGTGGTCTCAAGGTCTGAGTTTATTCTGCTCTCATCAGCATCAGCCTCCCTGTGGCTCTTTTATATCTGGGAACCCGTTCTGTACTGCAGGTCTGCAAAGTCAGTGGGATGTTCACAAACATCCTGCACAAGGCACAGCTGAAAAAACCCCAGTGTCTGATTGCCTTGGCCCAAGGACTCAGGAACATATTGGGCTGATGGAGAACTTCAATTAATTCACACTTTGAAGAAGCTTTCTACAAATTTGCTAAAGCACAGAACATGCTCATATTCAGTAATCAATATTCTGGAATACTTCCAAATTCAGTTTGTAATGTTTAAATGAGATAGTAGCCCTTAAAAATGCAAACAGGAAATAAAATTAACTTATTAAATCTAGGAGGACATGGTTTAAGAGAGATTATTTTAGGATTTACTTTGAAATTAGGACTGGATTCTCCTCTTAATGTAACTGTACTGTTGTAAAATGATTCTATGCATACAAATTGAGGTGAAATGTGCTCTGGGTGGGTTTTTTTGCCTAATTCAGTTTTAGAATCAGATGGTTGACCCAGCTAATGTAAAACAGGCAAAGAAACAGCAAAAGGTAAAACATATACCTGAATGTAATGAAGGAAAATTTAAAATAACCAATTAGATTTTTATTCCGTGCACTTTATTCAGCAGAATTACAGCCCTGTGCTGAGCTGTGACTGCTCCCTGCACAAACATGATGGTTCAACACCTTTGCAAACAGAAGCCAAGCAATAGGTCTGGAAGAAGGTCCATGAAGAGGGATTTCCCCTACAATGACACTTCCCAGCACTTTGTGTTGGCTCTGAGCAGCACTGAGCCCCTCAGTGACACCAGCACTTGGTGAGCCAGGTCACTGACAAATCACCTGCTGCTCTGCTCGATTCTAACCCAAAACCCCTCTGTCTCATAAGACTGATCACACTTGGAACATCTAACACATGTTAGTAACATGCAAAATAACCCAGATTTTCACAAGTGCCCTTCAAAGATGTTCCTCCAAATGCTTAGAGACTGACATTTTAATTCCATGATTCCACTAGCTGGGACACCTTCCACTGTCCCACACCCAGGGGTGTGCTCACATGTCCCCAGTGAAAATTCACCTGTACTCCATTAAACTATAAAAAATGCAATTTGCACCCCTGGATAACTTATTACCTACCTTCCTCAAAGATTCCAACCATATTAAAAGCGACCTGAAATTAAAGACTTCAGGGCCTTAGCAGGACTCCTCTGACAATTTCTCCTGGGAGCAGCCACGGGCCCCTGGCTGTTTAATCTCTGTGCAGTAAGTGGCCCATGGGGAGGGTGAGAGCCCTGTGCTCCCAGACCATCACCCACATGTCAAGGCTTTGCTCTGTCCCTGCTGATGAACAGCAGCCTGATGACACTCTTGAAGAGATTTTTTTTTTATTCTTCATTTGCTTTCATTTGTTTCCCCAAACCAAACAGGGAGCATCTCATGTAAATAAGACATTTGACTTATGGAGTCGGTGTCACAAAAATAAAATGTCAGAGTAAAGGTTGGAAGGACAGCAGTAATTCAGTACTTGAGCTTATGAATTATGTTATTTTCTTTAATTATGTGAGCACAGGGTACCCTGGCACTTGCTGACTTCTGAGCTTTTAGTTTTGCAGCCTTAAGGTTCCCAAACCTGGATTCCTTTTATCTCCAAAGCCAGATTTTCAGTCACAGCTCACACAATTATAATGAAGAAAATGCCAGTCTCAGTGTTTACAACTCTAAGACTGCCCAGAGAATGTATTTAGCATATGTAAATATGCATTTGTGTATCCACCCAAAAGGAAAACCCCTGAGGTTAATCTGAGGCTGGCAGGACTTGCAATCAGCCTCATCCTCCCAGTTTATGGATCAGCCTTCATCAGGTAGAAATAGAAAGTTGGGAAGGGAACATCAGCTGATTTTTCCCAAAATGAATAAATTATTACTCACAGGAGGAAATCAATCTCATTTTGTGTTTAGGGTTTTTTGGTTGGTTTTTTTTTTCCTTTCTTAAGGGCAGGAGAACAGATTTTCATCCTTCAAGAAAGATTTTGCTGATTCTCCCTGAAGTTCCTGCTCTGAATCAGATATGGAACATGTGGCTGATTTGGGCCCTGATTTAATCTTGGATGATGAGCTCATTAGTCACTGACTCTCCAACATGTGGTACCTAACTCAGGCTCAGCACTTTAGAGACCCTGCAGTTTATTTAGTACCCTCTGAGGAAACATTTGCTTTCCAAAGTAATTCTTGTTTAAAGAACATTCCTACGGTATTTTGTAGAATGCTTACAACAGTTACCTAGCTGCAGGTTTGTCTTTTGGATAAATGAAAACAAAATCATTCCAAGTCAAAGAAAAGTTAAGTATTTGGATGTCAGCCTCATCAAATCATGTAATGAACTCAATATATTTTGGAAGCAGCAAAAAGGAAGAAACAACTTCTACTCCTGACAGATATCGAAGAGTGGCGCTTACAGAATTTCTACTATGAGCTATTTTGACAGACGCTTCAAAAGAAGTGAAAATTAGAACATTAAAAAAACCCTGAGAATATTTCCTATTCCTTTTTGTAGAAATTACTGCTCTGTTTAATGAGCCTTTAACTCTACTGACACTCTGGATCTTACAAGGAGTTTAAAATCATGAAACGCTTCATAAGGGAATGACAAAGTTCTATACAACACCGGCAGCTTGTCTTCTCATTATAATTTTTGTGGAGAAGTTGCTACATTCTTTAAAATGTTGTGGGGTTGTTGTTTTTTTTTTTTTTTTTTTTTTTTAGTGTCATATTAATGGGAGGCAAAGTCTGTTCTTTAATTAGAATTTTACTGTGGTGAATTAAAAAATACATGGGCAGAGTATCAAGAGTCTAATAAAACTAAATGAAGATACTATCTTTCCTCTGTATGAAACCCAGCAGTCTTTGCTCTGGCAAAACTTCCATCAATACTTCATTATTATTGTCTAGGACAGGCTTGTAATAATAATATCTGCAAGTAACTTACTTCCAAATTCCGTCTTCCAACTGGGTAAAACATTTTCTCTCTCAACATCTGTAATGGACTTGAGATGTTTTCATTGACTAGGTAATGAAATTTGCTGGTAATGCCTCTGCACAGAAGTAAAATCAGTTTTGCCTGCAAGAAGGGGTAGAAATACATTGGATATGCCTAAAACACTGCAGGACAGGGATGGGGAGGAGATGTAGCCTTCAAGAAATTAGTGTAGGGATGGTGGCAGCAGAGCTGCTCAGAGAGGCCTTTGTCCCCAGAGATTCAGAGCTGTTGACACAACAGCAGTGCCTGGTGTGAAAAAGCCACATGCAATATCCACATGGGCTTCTTCCTACTCTAAGTAATCTAAATAAACAATCAAGGCAGCAGAGGGAGCAGCAGCAAAGCCCCCCTTGGTTCAGTAATTCCAGCTGGCTTGGATGCAGTTTGGAGCAGACCCACAGGGCCACTGGGAGCTGCAGGAGCCTGCCCAGCCTGGCTGTCCTTCAGTCACATCCTCCTCCAGCTCCTGCAGCTGAGCAGGACAACTTCATCCTTCACCTGGGGAATCCAGCATGTGGAAAGCAAGCTGACCCAAGCCCTGGAGTCACCTTTGCATCCTGTGTGACTGCAGAGGATCGAGCGGGGCCAACCCTGCCTGCCCGAGCTCTGCAGAGTGCTCAGCTCCTTGTTTTTCACAGCGCATAAACCTCGCCTTGCCGAAGGTCACCCTGCTGATGTTTTGCCAGGTAGGCAATATCTCTTTATTTGCAGTTAAAGCAGTGCTTAAAAGAGAAAAGCTTCTTGTCACTACAGCAAGGGGTAGAGGATGTTCCTTCTCCCTGTCCTTCCCACGCAGGGATGTGTCCCTTCTCTTGCAGCTGCTGAGCAAAAGGAGCAGAATTGAGATCTGGATTTGCTGATCAGGACTGGCTGAGCAGCGGGGAAAATCAAGCCACAGATATGGAAGGAATGCTGGATCCACCTCAGCAGCTTCAAATTGTGCCATAAAGTTTCCCCTTCAAGGGGATGGATAAGCACATCCTTCATGCATAACATAGCTCGCAGCCCTGACTCATCAGTCATTTTTAAGATGGTCAATAAGCAATTTATTTTATTGTGTTGATATTGAAACACGAAGTAAACACTGTGGATTGTAGTATTTGCTTTTATCTCCAACAGTGTAGAGTAAAAAGAACCACTTATTCTCTTTGCTACAATTCCCTCCTAATGACTAATCATAGAATCCTGGAATGGTCTGGGTAGGAAGGGACCTTAAAGAATTTGTTCCACCCCCTGCCATGGGCAGGGACACCTTCCATTATCCCAGGTTGCTCCAAGCCCTGTCCAGCCTGGCCTTGGGCACTTCCAGGGTTCCAGGGGCAGCTGCTCTGGGCACCCTGTGCCAGGGCCTGCCCACCCTCCCAGGGCAGAATTCCTTTCTACCATCTAAGCAAAATCTCTCCTCCTTTAGTTTAAAACCTCCCCCCCTTGTCCTGTCACTGGGTCACCTGTGTGCTGCTCTTCAGCCAAACAATATCAGCTTAAAGGATGTTCTGCCCCAGCAACTGAATCTAGGAAAAATCTTACCTTTTCTAGTGTGAATTCTTTAGTGTTACAGAGATTCAGAGAGAATTAGAGCAGGAGAAAGCCCAATGGCCTTTGAAAAAGGGGTTTCTTTTATATCTAAAACAGTTCAAAGGCTTGCAAAAAGCTGTGTGCAGGTATCCACACCAGCTACTTGCTGCTCTCTTTTCTTCCAGGCATACTTGAACCTTCACATGGCTCTTTAATGTTACCTAATGTCTTCAAGATATCTTAAATACACTGCTGTCTTTCTCTTATAAACCATTAATAGTAATGTCCCTTTCAGGCATTGAAAAAGAAACAGTTTTGTGAAGAAGCCTTGCCCTGAGTGACCCAGTAAAAACTGGAATGTTCACTCATCGAAACACTTTGCAAGACACAGCACAGTCTCTGCAAAACCTTGCTGGTATTTACCAACAGAAAATAGCAAGTCTGAAACTACTGGTGGAAAAAAAAAAAAAAGGCAAAAATACTGAAATACTAGAATATTACACACTCTTTTCACTCAGGCACAGAGATGTGGGATGTGCTTTTAATAAAGAGATAATCATGAGGCAAACAAATCCTGCACAGCTGAAACACAAGGAGCCAAAGCCTGCGTGTCCCTGGGTGTGTTGGGAAAGGCAGAGGACACAGAGCCCAGCATCAGGAGAGGTTTATGCCAGAAAAATTCCAGTGTCCCTAGAGCAGCTCCTCAGACTGCACCACTGCTGCAGCTCTCCTGCACCACTTCTTTCGGATGCAAATGCTGAGAGAGCAGAGCAGCCTCAGCAAGCAAAGCACCAGCCCCCAGTGCTGAGCAGAGCATTCAGGCACCTCTGCCTGTGTCCCCACAGCTTCCTCTGCCCACCAGTGGGGCTTGAGTGTCCTTCTGGAGAGCCAGGCAGGAGGAGAAAGTCTTGTCTCCTAAATTATTGAGATTGGATGTCTAAACCTTGATATTTTATTTTGACTTCCCAACATGTTCCAATGTTGTTCACAGAGGCGTAAATTAATGCCAATTTTTAAAGTAGAACTTGCTCTAAATTGGGAAGAGAAACTTTTTTGTTATGATGTTAAAAACAGACAATTCTTAAACTGTTTTACATCCTGAAAAACAGGCTGATCAAAACTGTTCATGCTCACAATCAGTTATGGGTGTACTGAGCTGAAATGTTTTGACAAAATCCCAGCCATATGGAAGCCGGTGCTTTCGGAACAGTTTCCCCATTGTAGATTCCTGCATGAAGCCATCAAGTGTCAGGCAGGCAGAAACACTAAATCATCACTCCACATGTTTTTCCTCATTGTTTACAAACAACCTGTTTGTGCCTGCAGCATTATCCAGGGGTCAGCCTCACAGAAACCAGGAAAATCCACACAGCAGCTCCACTTCTCAGGCTCGGGGTGTGAGCTCCTGGAGGTTCAGCTGCAGTCCGAGCAACCGTGGAACAGTTTCACCCCTGGATTAATTTAATTTCTCTCTTTTTTAGTGACAACTGCCACTGACAAGGAAAAAGCAAACCAGACATGTGACTTCCTGACTGGATAGCAGCAGAGATTTTGCTGGAAGAGAGCACAGCACCTGTGCATTAAAGGTTTTAAATGCCAGACTCCCTTTAAGGTTCAGATGCCTACATTCTCCTGTGACAGCAGAGATGTACCTTAAGAAATGACAGGGAAAAGGAGGTTGTCTGATGAGACCATCACCTAAATTGCTACTGGCCATGCTGCACGGTGTCATCAGCAGCACCTCGGGCTCACCCCAGTGCCCTTTGCAGCCAGGGAATTTCTTCCCATCATCTGTAATCATCTCTGATAAGGGCTGGCCTCCGTGGGTTAAGTGAGTGCCATCTGGAAAATGACACTGATCCCACAAGTCTGCTGTTTCCTTGGCTGAGAAAGGTGGCCAGCTCCCTGCAGAACATCTGAGCAGAGCAAACACCAAACCCCCCAATATTAAATAATCGATGAGCAGGAGGCACGAGCCCACAACAGGAACCACCCAGGGAAATGCTGGATGTTCCTGATGCCTGGGAGGATGGTGACTGTGTAGGTAGGTGGTGATTTAGGGATGCTGCTGACACACATGCACAAATCTGATGACACAGGAAATTAGCATCCGTTCCTCTCCCCCTGCTTCAGAAGAATTTACTAAATATAGCTCACTCTTTAAATATTAAGGATATCTGCAGAATGTTGTTGTTTTTGAAAGGGTTCTTTCCTGACTGGATTTTCCTCATCAGGCTTAGTAATCAAGTCGTTTTATTTGGAATGGATAATTATTAGTTGAGTGATTAATTATTCAGAGTACATTACTAAATAAAATTCGAAGTATGTTAGTGTAAGAAAAAAGTGACAATATGCAACTATTTGGGTTCTAAACTGTGCAATAAGGTCAGAACATGTAGGGTCTGTAGGTATGTAAATGTGGTTCTGCACATTTGACAGAATTGCCTCCATCACCAGAGCCCCATGCAAGCCCTGATTAATTCTCAAAGTCCATCTATGACCTGGAAAATGTATTTAATGACCATTTCATAGAAGGGAAACTGAGACAGTCAAATTACTTTCAACTACAAAACTCTCCAGAAAATGATAGCACTGAGATAGGACAGCTCCAAGATCTAAAGTGTAAATTTATGCTATAAGTACCTTATAGTATATTTTTTCCACTACATTTATAATCCTGTGCTGAATTAAACAGATGAAAAATGACTCTTTAATGTATACAGAGATTAATTCATAAAGTATTTTCCTGCTTCTCATCAATAGCAGTGTTTAAAAGGTGGGAAGCTGGTACAAAGAGCATCCCTGGGATGCAAACTGCAGTGGGATGTGGCTGGTGCAGGACTTGAACACCCTGGGACCCAGCCTCTCCATCCTGCTCAGCCAGTGCTGGGACACTGAGTGACACTTCCTGGCATTCTCCCTCCTGGTTTTCCAGCTCCCAGCTCCAGCTCTCTCTTTAAGGAAATCTGGGATTCTCCAGGTTCATTTCTCTCCATTTGCTTCCATCCCCACTAACCCTGACAGTGTTTCTTACAGACCTGTGCTGATCTTCTCCCTCACTTGGTCTCTAACGAACCAAACCCAAGTTACACAACATTGGCTGCAAAATTTTCCACAGACTGTGCTGGGACCTGGTAGGTTTTGTTTCCCTGCTGATTGCCAGGGTTGCACAATTGGAATTTTTGCAAGGCAAGGGATCCAAAAGGCAGTAAAAATCCACAGACAGAGACTGCTGGAGCTTCTTCAAGTATTTGTTAATTAAAATTGTTAGAAGTAAATGAATTAAGTTCATATTGCACCAGAAGGACTTGCCCTTATAGAGACCTCACAGCCAGCAAATGTAAATTCTTTATTGTTCTGCAACTCCCATCTATGCAGACTCCTCTGTTTGGCACATCCTTAATTTCTGTCACACTAAAAGAATTCTGACATTTTCTGTCAGGGAGCTGGTGTAAAACTTGAAGAAGGCTTAAAAAAAACCTCTACTGTTGACTCATTTCACTCATTCCTAGGCAGATCTGAGAGAAGGAAGATTGAAAGCAACATTATAAGCCCAAGAATTATCCTCAACTCTTGAAAGGCACACAGAAAATTAAACTGGGGGATCAGGATCAAAGTAGTGGAAATTATTGGGTCTCTGCACTTAAAAGCTGAAGAAGGTGACTTCCCACTGAGACTTGAGAACACAGGTGCACATAATTTTAAAAATCTGCATTTTTAACCTTTTACATTTGCTAGAAAAGCAAGGAAATGGTTGAGAAACTGCAGTAAACATGGCAATTCAATCAGCTCCTTTCAGAGTCTACCTCACAACTTTGTGATTCCTGAACCAAGCAGGTCAGTGGATCGTGGAATGACTCCTTGGTAGCAGCTGAATGGAGCTGGAAGCAGCACAGCAAGAATTTTTTAGGAACTGCATAAAAAAATCTCTTAATTCCCAGCTGTGGTGGCTGTGGCCACCAGTGGTCATTGCTGAAACCACTGTCCTGTTTCCTGTTCCTTCCTAGCAATGCAAGAGGAGCTGTGTAAAGAGCTAAAGCCAACTTTCTAACAGCAGTCTGGGAAAGGATTCAATTTTTCCAACTTTGGGATCAGTTTCTGTACATTTTTAAAAGCAGGGCTCTACAATCAACAATTTACAGGTGATAACAATGTTTTTTTCAAGATTTTAAGCATATCAGAGGTGAACACAGATTTCTAGATGCTACTTTTCTTTGAATCAGCCAAAAGACATCAGGCTTATTCTTAGACCCATGGACTTAAAAATAATTATAACCTCATCATGCAAATACTGTGAATTTCATTAAAAATCAAAACACCACTTGACTGCCAAGAAACAACAAGCACTTTTATGCATAAGCTGACTAATTCCATCTTCAAAGCTTCTGAAAAAACAGTAATTGTAGCTCATCATGGCTACACCTTGAGAGATAACCTTGCACTCGCTCCTGCCCGCCCTGCAGCTTCAGAGGAACCACTGATGACTGTTTACATCTCACTTATGGCAACAGGACCCGTGGTGGAACAGGGCCACAGCCGTGACATGTGACAAATGCTGTGACAAAGATTTATAAAGCAGACACTCTAATTACAGCCCCGATCCACAGCCCACTGAAAGGAAAGCAAAAGACACCACTTGTTTTCCCAGCGTAGCCTTATAACCTGATTTATCCTCAGATTGGTCCTGGCAACAGAGCCAGGAGCTGCTGCCCACAAAATCCTGCCAGGTGGAATCTTAGTAAAAAAAAAGATTTGAAGCTGTCGATCCAAGTCCTTGTTTTCCAAGTCTCAATTATGGGACCATTTTCCTTGTGGGAGCTCTTTATTGCTTCCCATTGGGAGCACAACTCAGCCTGAGTGTAGCTGCCAGAATTCCCCTCTCAGCGTCTGACTGCTCGAGTACATCCACCTTATTTTACACTATTTACACGAGTGCTGTAAAGTTCTTTATTGATGCCCAGGTTTTACAGCTTAATTTTAAGGTACTCAACAGTTGGGCTCGGATATAGTGGATGGATCCTCCTGCTTCCATATGTTCTCCATTGTCAGGGAGGTCCAAACTGGCAGCTTGCTGAGCCCGCCTGAGACATGGCCATAAGTCTTTGGAATTGGGACTTTTAACAACTCTGCTTTTCCTGATTCTTGTGCAAACTACTCAATCTGTCCTGGCTTTTAAACTACAGACGTTTTTATTTGCTCTTACTTTTGACTGGTCTTGGAAATAACACGTCAATGAAATACTGTTATTGTAAAACACCTTAAAAAACAGGTTTAGGACTAGGAAAGCTGTATGAATGAGATCATAAACTCTTGGAATGGTTTGGGTTGGAAAGGAGCTTGAAGATCATCCACTCCCAGGCCATGGGCAGGGACACCTTCCACTGTCCCAGGTTGCCTCCAAGCCCCAATGTCCAGCCTGGCCTTGGGCACTGCCAGGGATCCAGGGGCAGCCACAGCTTCTCTGGGCACCCTGTGCCAGGGCCTGCCCACCCTCCAGGGAACAATTCCTCCCCAATCTCCCATCCATCCCTGCCCTCTGGCTGGGGGAAGCCATTCCCTGTGTCCTGTCCCTCCACCCCTTGTCCCCAGTCCCTCTCCAGCTCTCCTGGAGCCCCTTTAAGCCCTCCCTGGAGCCTTTTTTATTCCAGGCTGAACAACAGAGTCCCAGTTTACCATCAATGATTACTAAAAGAACATTACATTAACCAGCACTGGCAGTGACCAGTCACACATTTACCCAAACCAGTTGTCCTTTCTGCCCTCTCATCTTTCACAGGTGCGAAAGCTTAGAAAAAATATTTGGCTTTGGCTGAGCAAAACACAGGAGTATGAAGAACCAAAGTAATCCTGCAATTTCCTGCTTTCATGTGTGCAGAGAGAACTGGGGGAAGAAAACAAGGTATGGAAAGTATTAGACAGAAAAAGGGAAACCACTAGGAGTAGGAGGAAACAAGGAGAAAGAATATGTAGGAAAAGAACACTGAGACAGGTTAAAAGAAGGGAAAAAAACAACAAACAAACAAAACCCCAACTACATAAAATCCTGAAAAAACAGAGAGGAAAATAAAGAGCTGAATGAAAGACCACATGAATTCCTGCTGTCCCTGCCTCAGTGTCCCACATAAAGTGTCCCTGAAAATAATGAAGGTCACCAGCACATTATAGGAAGTAGCCAGCAATGAGAAGCCCATTAGAACCAGCACAGAAATGATCAATTTGTTTATCCTTGTTATCTGAAAACAGAAAACAACGTGGGAAGGGGATGAGTTCATCTTGCTCCCCAAGGCTTTCATTCCCCTGCTGCTTCCCCTCCCCGGTGCCACGCACATGACTCCTGCTTTTTACTCCTGGATAGGCAGGGAATAATGACTAACTGTAATAAAATAAATAGCTGCTTCTTGCACACACAACATCTCCTGTCTGATTTCCTGGGAGCTGCATTAGTAGGGTTTATAAGTCAATTTTTAAAACTCAGGACAGCATTAAAAAACTGACAAATGCCACTTGGTCACGTCCCTGTTGTCACAGTTATTGAGGCCCCTGGAGAGAGTGTCAAAGAAATAAAGCAAATTTCTTTTTTTGCTTAATTTGTGTCAATTGATTTCCTATTTTTAATTAATAATTCTAATTATGATGCAGCAAATTTACCCAACAGACACAACTGGTTTAATCAGCATGTATTGATTGTAACAGTAGAATTATCCCAGTGTTCCTGACACCATTGATTTTCTGTTGTGTGACTGTAAGAAAACAGCAGCTGGACAAACTCTGGTGTCAGCTCACGGTGCTGATGATCCCTGAGCTATGAATTGGTGCTCCTGACCCAACAAATAAAACCACAGACATTATCTACTGCTTCAGCACTCCAGAGGAGGGATCTGGTGATTGTGTATGGCACAAATAAGGGGTTTAGTCATAGCAGTGGCAGCAAGAATGTGAAGGTGGGAGACAGTGATTTGAGGCAAAAAGGCAGCAATTGGGAAAGTCTTTGTAAAACTGAGGTAAATCACTTGGTGTAAGTTCCTAATTTGTCCTCATTTTGGACAGCTCCAAAACATCTCTTTAAAGCACATGCTTAAATATTTGGGATAAAGACTTTAAGACTTTATTGAGCCTGAGTCTTGCATTTTTTGTAGAATCACAGAATTGGAGAATGGCTTGGGTTGGAAGGGATCTTAAATCTCATCCAGTCTCACCCCTGCCATGGGCAGGGACACCTTCCTCTATCCCAGGTGCCTCCAAGCCCCAGTGTCCAACCTGGCCTTGAACATTTCCAGAGATCAGGGGCAGCCACAGCTGCTCTGGGCACCCTGTGCCAGGGCCTGCCCACCTGCACAGGGAACAATTTCCTCCTGATAGCCAATCCAAACCTCCTCTCAGTTTGAATTTCTAGTCTTGTTTCAGTTTTTTCCCCATTTTTCTCCCTAGCTCCCCTCTGATGGTGCTCTCAGAGGCTGTAGAGTGTCCAGGCCATCAACACCTGGGTACAGCCTGGGCTCCCTCAAATGTCACTGCTGTCCACAGCTTCTCCAGAAGCAGAGCACTGGGCTGAGAAAAGAAAGAGAATTTACAGAAAAGGCACAGTGTGACCTAAACTACTGTTTAGCCCTTTTGCTGGAGTCATTGAGATTTCTGCAATTTTCTGCTCATCAAATTCTGCAGAAATTGTATTAAAAGCCCCTTGGAGCAGCACAGAGGATTCTGATCCATTTGCAATTTGAACACTCCCACTTTGAAAGTGTACAAAGTCTTTGCAGGAAAAGGTGGGTTTGAACTGACCCTCTGGAACCAAGATGTTCCCACGTTTGTGAGGGAAAATGGTGAGATCTGAAGGCTGGGCAAACCAGTACAGGGGGGAGAAGAAAAACCAAGGTGGATGGAAGTCTGGGAAGGCAGAGACATCCCACCATTCCCAGGGGGAACAGAGGGCACAGCATTCCTTCACCTGAGCTGTGGCCTGGGAATGGAAGCAGCAGCCTCTGGCAGAGGTGTGAAAGGGAAACTCTGCTTCCTTCAGAGTTAATCACAGTGCAGCAGAAGATAATTCCCCAAGTTTCCCCTCATTTGCTTTTCCACAATAGCTGACAACACGAGCACATTTAGCAGAAAAGCTGCCGCGGTGGAGGGGAAATCACGAGTAATAGAGAAATTATAATTTTTTCCTGAAGCTGTTAATTCATATTAAACATTTTCAGTTCTGCTTACTCAAACTATAATGTGTCAGGAATAAACATGTGATTATACTAGTTAGCTTTTTGGCTAAAATATTTGGAACAGTAAAATTGATAGATAATTACAGTAACAATTATTTGTTCCCTGCCAAACCTGCACTAAGGCATGTCTGCCTGCAGACTTATGCCTTTTTAAGCACAAAAAGATAAGCAGTACACATCATACACTTTGAATAATGAAAAAGATATCCTATGGCCAGCGTTTCAGAAGTGGAAACAGACTGTGGTTTGATTCAAACCATATCTATTTATGTAAAATGGGATTTTAATTGGAGCTACTTATCCCCGTGATACAAATGAGGCAATGAAAAATGATTGATGCACTCGGGTAATTATTGTTATAGCACCTTGCAAAAACTACAACAAAAAAACTTTCGTGTACATAATGGCTGTTTAAATTTTAATAAGATACAGAACTGCTTGTCAGCAGGCAAGATATTAATGCTACATTTGAACAATATTTATATTTAAATACAAACAATATTTAACCGAAAAATCAGAATACATGAGAAATGCTGGGTGGGTTTGTTTAAGTGATGAATAGATTTATTTAGGAAACATATGGAAGAAAGTAAAAAATGCATTAACTAGTTATTTTTCACACTAGGGACACGCAAAGATGATACAGCACAAACTCTCAGTCTCAAAGTGTAAAAGGAGGCAATGAGTGTGATGGTGCAGATACATCTGGTCTCCTAAGAGTCACTGTTGCTGCTTCTCCATTTCTACCTAACAGCAAAGGTTAAGAGTGCAAACCCAGTTTCTGTTCATTATTATACAGCATGAATAGCAATATAAATTCTTAATAATTGTTATACCTAGGGGGGAAGTAAAGCAATTCTGCTCATTTAAATGAAATGAAAGCTGAGCACTCCAGCCATCCTTTCCCTCTGCAGCCATGGAACCCTGCCCCAGCAGGACGTGAGGCTGCTCCTGCTCTCTCCATCACGGCCAGATCAGACTTTCTGCAATACTGAACAGCCAACAAGGCTCAAAGAGCCCCTCACAGAGCACAGCACTCGAGCAGTGCACGCAGCAAGTGCAAGAGTCCTGTTAGAGAGAAGTCTTCTGCAGACAAAAAAACCCCCAAAAAAACTGCAGCAAAGAGTCTGTCTATACAATCAACTCATGTGTCATTTGTCAGGGAAGAAAGGTCTACGTTAGACTGAAAAAAATGCCAAGAAGCTGCTTATAAGAGAGGAGGGTATTGAATAACAGACCAAAGCAATCAAGACCTTCTCTGGTTATAATCTCATTTGTGCATTGACAGTATTTCAGTCAATAGCCTGTCATGCACTAGCCAAGAGTTGTATTGCAAAAATGTTTGGGCCATCATCTCAAATTTCATAGCTGGTGCCCTACAAGGTCAGAGTGGAATCATTACTCTTAATAGGGTGAGTGATCAAGCCATAAATCCAGCAAAATCAAATTTCACTTTGGTGTTTCATATAAAGAAAAATAATAAAACTTCCAAAACATTAAATTTTTATATATCATCATTTCAAGCAACAAGATCCCATTGCATCAGGAAAATCAGAGGCCTCTGCATATAAAGCATGATCTCACTTTCATTGGAATCAATCACAAGCTCTCACTCTCTCTTTCAGATAAGTAGGGTATTATCACACAATCACAAATGGTTTGGGTTGGAAGGGAGCGTGAAGATCATCCCATTCCACCCCCTGCCATGGGCAGGGACATTTTCCACTGTCCCAGGCTGCTCCAAACCTGGCCTTGGGCACTTCCAGGGATCCAGGGGCAGCCACAGCTTCTCAGGGCACTCTGTGCCAGGGCTTCCCCACCCTCACAGGGAACAATTCCTTCCCAACACCCGATCTAAATCTCTCTCAATTTTAGTTTGAAATTACTCTTCGTTGTCCTATCACCATCTATCAGTGTAAAAAGTGACTTTTCCTCTTTTTTATAACCCTCTTTAAGGCTCCATGGAGTGCCATCTCCCCAGAACCTTCTCCCCTCCAGGCTAAAGGGGAACAGTCAGGATGGGAAGGGGATATTTCATAATTCTGTGTAGTTCTGGATGCAGATCATCACATTCTGGATGCTCCTTTTGGACCAAGCAAATGCAAAGCAGAATGGGGAGCTTAGCACATCCTCCCCCACTCCACCAGCTGCAATTCCATCCCTGCAGTGGGAGCTTTCCTGCAAATAAACACCTTCAGGGAAGTAGGGGTCAGCACATAGGATCAGCCAGACTCTGTCACTGCAAAGATTTCTTTTGTTTCCTGAGCCTCTCGGTGAATCTGACTCAAGTACAAAACCCCAGCTGAAGGCCTCAGATCATGGCATTTGGTTTGGTCTGTACTGTGGCACAGTTGCACTGTGGAATGAAGGGGAGAGTGAAGCTGTTGACGATGGACAGGAGCAGTTGGTTTAAAGCACGACAGCATCACTGCACTGCTCATTTTTGTATCGCATTGCAGCTTCGGAATATAATTGAACTGTTTGGCTTTTGAGTGCCTTTTCATTGGAAATGCAATATTAATGAACCCTACTGAGCTTCCCCAAACAATAACAGGGATATGAATAAAAAATTACCCCTAACTGTCGTGATTCTACATGAACCTTCCTAACCCAGCTATATTTAACACCAACAAAAGGGGAAAAACACCCAAAGTAGAAGACATTAACGGATTGTGAAACATGGATCAAGGGCATTTTGCTTAAATCCCTGATTTAATCTGTTCAAGTTATGTCCCTCTCATATAGCAGTAATCACCTGGATACAGGGTTTAGCAACTAACTCTAATTATAGAGATGTTGAGCGGTGATTTTTTAAAACTGAGAGTTAAGCTGAGAAGAGCTTCTTGACTAGAAGCCAGTGTGCTCAATCAATTAAATTATCATAAGAGAAGAAGAATCAGACCAAGGGGGAATGCGGATGTGGATGTGAGGCTGATCATTAGCACAACTGAACTGTCACCTCGGTGTAGGCTGGAATGTGGCCATAGCAGGAGATTGATGGATGAATTTTGCTCAGCAGAGAACAGCCCACAGTGAATTGCTGATAAGATCTGAAAATAAATCTTACAATATTACAAGGCAAGGTGGAAGTGCAGCCTCTGCAGCCTTGCAGTGGTTCACAGGCTGAGCAGCTCCTCCTGTCTGCCTGCTCCAGGGGCCCTTCCTGGGCTGAAGGAGGTTGTTCTCCCCATGTTATAGGATGTTGTACCCACGAGGTGTCACACAGCAGCTCATTAACACTGGAAGTAGATGAGCTTGGAAAGATTTGACTGGGTTTGTGTGACTCAAAGATGCAGCTTTTCCCTGTAACGCCTGTTTTTCTGGATGACAATTTCATGTCTGTCTAATAGAGGAAGGAGAGACTGACTGGAACCACAGCAATCCAAAGCAAAAGGCAATGTGGGATGGGGAGGGGTAAGGATGAAGCTGTCTGGCAGGTTGGTTTCTGGGTTCATGGAGGTATTACTGACCTGCAGAGTACCTGTGAAGAGGGGATGGATGTCAGACAGCTCACTGAGAAAGGTTTCTTTGCTGTGTTCAGCTATTTTAGTCCTCACTGTTCAGGGAACTTTGCTTTAAGCTCCATCAGTAGAAGGAGAGACAAAGACTAATCTTGCCATTTAGAGTCAAGCCTTAAACAGACAGTGGGAAATTCACAGTGAATTCATTAGGTGCCCACAGAGTCCTCAGAAAGAGGAGGTCTGAGCTGCTGTCACTATCCCTTGGCTTGCAAGCTACAGCAATGCGACTCTGGAATCAGAAATCAGGGTATAAATCATCAGAAGATGTGAACTTCCTTCATTCCTCACTTAGGAAGTTTGTGCTGTAAGAGATGTGAGGCTCATTCCTGTCACACCTCCAAGGGAATGGCTTTACAAATGATTATAAATATCATTATTTAACTCCTGTGGGAGCCCAAAGACTCCCAGATCTGCACTATTCTGAAAAGGTATGAGCTGTGTGCGAGACTCAAAATGTCTTGTTTTGATACTTTACTGCAAGTAGATGTTTTTGGAATACAATGTCCAAATAGAGAGACGTTATTCCCAAAATTGCATCCTAGATAAGATCCACACTGGCTGATTTCTGTCTGGCTTGGACAAAGCTCCCACATCCCCCTTAATAGTCCAGAGCACTCTAATTAAAGACTGTGGGTAGTGAGTTGCCTTTTTATAGTGTGTGAAGTCCATAAAGCAGAGCCTTTTCTACAGCTGCCCACTAAACCTCACACCCCTTTAAGGGCATGGTGAGATCTTTCCAAAAGCTTTGTAATATTCCTGTTCCAAGGGTTTTTAGTGTCAGTGACAGATGGCCAACGGAGAGCACAAGGAAGAGCAGCTCTTAACTTATCCATGAAGTTTGAGCTGGCACAAGAAGAGGTATAAAAATCCTCATAGTTACATGCCTCCCTGAAGGATGAAGGTCTCCATTCCTCAGCATCCTTAAGCCACAGGGAAAGGGAAGGGTTTGTGGCAAGCAGGGCTGCAAAGCCCAGTATAAACCTCATTAAATAAATCAAAATCTTCCCACTGACCTACGATGACTCTGTTAAAACAGAAACACCGAACTGAATTCAGATACATGGAAATGAGGTGCCAATTGTTTTTTATTTCTGGAAACAATCCAGGGCTCCCTTCTGCACTTCTGGGGTCTTCAAGCATTTGAGGCTCCTCTCATGCTGCCCTCTCACCTCTGAGACACCTCATCAGCAGAAAACGGATTGCATTTGCTGTTCCTTGCCTCTCCGCTCAGAGAGCAGCCCTGCCGCAGCAGCAGAGGCTCTTGGCAGCGGGGAGGCAGCAGGTGTGCAGTGCTGCTCTCATCATCCCTCCCCCTGCCTCCTCAGCCTCATTAGTGCAGCTCCAGCTTCGGGAAAACTCCCGGGGAACGGGGCCAGGGTCAGCCTGGGACCGCCCCCAGCGCTCCTCTGGTGTCCCCAGGGCTCAGCCCAGCACCAGTGTGGGAGCACTGGATTCCAGGGCTATGGAACTGCCAGTTAACCTCGGGGGCAGAAAATCACCTGGCCCAAGGACAAAGCTCCTGTTTCCTTGGATCCTTAGCTTGGCAAACTGTCATCTCCTGCCTGACATGCAGATCTTTCAGTTCCCAGAGCCTTCACTGCCTACAAAACAAGCACAACTCCTTGCAGGGAATAAGAGAATCCTACCAAAACAAGCACAACTCCTTGCAGGGAATAAGAGAATCTCAGAAATTATAGAAAGGCTTGGGCTGGAAAGGACGGAATGGTTTGGGTTCACAGGGACCTTAAACATTGTCTCGTTCCAACCCCCTGCCATGGGCAGGGATGTCAATAATAGGGAGATAAATTTCAGCCTTCCTCCAGAAATGCTAAAATAATTTGTCACTTGGTTTCGATGGCTCTGCGTGAACACTCTGTGCCCATCAGCACTCATCACTCTGCCAGTTCTTCTGTCATTCATAAATTTTTCTGCAGTGATTCCATATTTACTCCTAGATCAGTAATGTAAATATTGATAGCAGTAAGTGGAATAGCAGAAACCCACCAGAAATACATTTGATGTTTATTCCACACTGACAGCTGCTTTTTGAGATCTGTCATTTAGTTTTTATTCAATTATTAATGTATGTTGTTGATAATTGTATAGAGATGATTTTTTAATCAGAATATCCTTCAGTACTGAATCAAACATGTCACAAAATTTTATTTTATTTGCACAGCTACTTTAATAGAACTTGCAACTAAATCTGTGATCTCATCACAGAACAAAATCGGGTTTGTGTAGAATGAACAATTTCTTGTGAAATGCAAAACCTTATTTTATTCTTTTGATTTTTCATTGACTGAGTTTGAATAGCACTATAACTTATTGGTTTCCCTCCTGAAGTGAATGACACTTTTTCCAAAATCTGCACAGGACTGTGAAACATTCAAGTTTCTCTTTGGTTTTTCTTAAAAGACATTTTAAAGAATTTTCTTCAAGAGATTTTTGAGAACTTGCAACCAAGGCACCCAGAAGAGCGACTTGGCTGCTGGGCTGGCACAGCAGGAAAGCCCAGGGGGAAGAAGCAATGTCTGAGTCATCCTCAAAACTCCCTTTTCCAGGTCTCCAGCACAAATCAGAGAGCAGCAGAGAATTGTTCTCAGGCTGCTCCAGAGCAGGCAGAGATTGATTTCAAGCTGCAGGACGATTCAGAGGCCTCATGCTCTGCACAGGGCAGCTCAGGAGGGACAGGGACTCCCCTCTGCTGCCAGGCCAGGGGATGTGCATGTGTTGGATTAGAGTTGGATTCTGAGCATGAGCAGCAAAGCAGCTTTGGCTTCTCTCCCCCTGCTCCCCTCACTCTTGCCCTGCTCACAAAGGAATATGATTAAGATGTGATTTGTTTAGATCCATTTTTAATATCTCCTGATCAAAAGTGGAAGCTTAAGGAGCATGTAAGGAATGACTTTGATATTAAAGAGAGAGAAAGAAGAACAAATAGTTTAATTTGCTTCTTGTCTTTCTTGGCTTGGGAATTTGAAGCAGATGTTCATATGCGAACACAAAAAACCCAGATTCCATCCAAGTCTGAGCACAAATTGCCTGGATCAGAGGGAAGATGTCTGGAGAGGGATACACCAGGGTGCTGCCTGCTGGGAGGGGTGCAGGGATGGCACAGGCAACAACCCCTCTGAATGGTCTGAATTGTGGGACCAAGAAGTGAGGAAAGAAATCCTTCAAATGGAATAAAATACTTGCAGTGAGCCCTCCTCATAAAACAAGTGTGTTATTGCAGTGTATCCATGGATCTGAAAACTGGGGAAAATGCAGATTGAGTATTACAGTAAGATTTTAATGGAGATCTTCAGAGACAAAGAAGGATGCAATGGTAAAAGAAAGGGGCTGATTTCTGCATCTTGAACTGATGAGAGCATGGGGTGGCACATATGAAGCCTCTGATTAGTCATAAATAGGGGAAACAGACTCTCCATATCATCCACATTCTAAAGGGCTGCAATGTCAGATTTTCAAGAGGGTTTTGATTCATTTTGGTCTGTGCATGTAGTGAGGAATGAGAGCTAAATTATAGAAGCCAAAGCCAGGCACAGGAGAGAACCCAATCAGCACAGAATCAAACAGGAGGGTGTGGGATGTTTCGCAGATCACTTTAATCCTGAGAGAAATGACCCAATGCAGCAACCACCACCAACCTTCCACCTACCCCAGGAAGAGGCCCTTTGCTCTGCAGCACAACTCCCTGCTCTCCAGGCTGACTCCAAAACTCAGGAAGAGCCAACCACTCACCTCAGTATTGCCAGAAAAGAAGGGATGTGGACACAGGCACAGGGAGAGAACTTTCCAAGGGTAATGCTGCCCCATCCCCTTCAACATGGAACCATCACAGATGGACATTATCACTGATTCCAGTGTTTCCTATGGGCTCATGGTGTTTAAAATGCTTTTTAGATATTTAAATAGATATTTAGATATTTTATGTTCGTGATGAAGATGGGAGAGGAAGGGGATGAGTATTAACAGAGAAAAAGGCTTCAGGCTTGATTAAAAATCCGGGATATTTGATCCCACAGCAAGACAGTCCTTGAGCTTTTACCATTTAAAGCCAGACCCAGAGTGTGCAGGCATGAGTTCCACATGTACATAAAGGCATTCCAGTGGATTTCTGGAGACACTGCCAGTTATTTCTCTGGAAGCCAAAATGTGTCACAGGCACTTCTGTACCTCACAGGCTCCAAGCACAGCTCATGTCCTCTCCCTTGGAGAGGTCTACTCACAGCAATTGCCTTCACCACCATGTTAAGAGTCCAAATGCTCTTCCATTTTTGCTTCTATGTGTTCTGCATGTTCAGGATGTAGGAAAGTAAAACATTTCAGAATGTCTCTGTGTGCTTGAATTTGTATTGGTAGCACAGTATTTACCTTGCATTAACAGGGCATAAGCTGAGTGTAAAATCTGGCCCTTCATGCAATGGGATAATTTTGGCACTGGGCCCAGACAAGAACCAAAAACAAATTGTCTGAATTTAATCAGTTGGTGTTACTTGGCAGTGCAAGAAGTCTTTATGCAGGTATTTATTTGTCCCAGCAATAACAAGAATATTGGAATTTATATCCAGGAGATAAGCGAGTACCTTGTCACTCAAGCACAACTAACAAGGGAATTGCTATTTGGTGCAGACATGTAAATGCCAAATGCTTAGTCTGGTTATTATTGTAAATTCCATTTTTACAACCTCTTGTTTTTAAAATGGTCTCTTAATTGATTTTTAATTATATTTTTCAATGACATTTAACTACACGTGCTTTGTAAATAAACCCACACACATCCCAAAATACATTAAAGGAGCAAATACCGACACAGCCGAGGTTCTCTCTTCCCTGCCTGCTCTGAGTGCTCTCAGTAGATGCTTTGCATAAGGAAACAAGATCAAAGTGGCTCTGGGTAGAAAGGGGATGCAGTTCTACCACAGGCAGCTGATGCCAGAAGATTTGGTCCTCAGAGTGTTACTGATGCACAACAGAATGAAGGGGATGAAGCATAAAATGAGCCAGAACATCCAATCCTGTGCCCTGTGATTTACCCAAGCTGAAGTGTGGCCAGGACATACTGACCTAGAGCTGGTTTAATGTAAAACTCCATGAGGTCTTTAGTGATCAGAAGAAGCTTTAACATCTCTTTAACCTCAGAACACCATATTAAGGGAGAAGCAGAACGAGTCTCATGTCTCCAGTGGGTGTTTTGGAGGTGCCAAATAGCCCAGGTGAGCACCAGGTAAGCCTGTGGTACAAAGTGCAGAATTCAAGGACATGGAACTATAAATTGAATCCATCCAGCTGCCTAAAGCACAGGTTTGGGATGAATTTAAAAATCCAAGTCAGTTAACTGAAATACTGCATGAAATGACTCAATTCCCTTGAGTTTCTGCCTCAGCATCCCTCAGGTTTGGGGTCCAGAGGATTATGTGCCATTCAGGAGAGAAACCATGCCCAGGGACAGGCTGGAAGCAGCTCCATCAGATCCCACCACCCTGCAGGAGCCACTGGATTTGTGTGTTTATGGATTTACATGTACAACTCACTGTTGTAGTTGCTGTTCCCACCAGTCTCTGCCGAAGAGGTGCTGGACTCCCCCAGCCCATCAGAAGTGGCCAAATCTTATGGAAAATCAAAATAATAACTTGAAAATATCACTTCCCATGCATTCCTGAAAACACTTGATGAAGTCAGCAGGATAACAACAGGTGAGGACTTGCACCTTTTTCACTCCAACTTGCATTTGCTGACAATTCCCACATACCTTTCCCATGGCCAGGATGTCACATTGTTATTAGCAGGGCTGTAATTTCATTAATGGTCACAAAGAAAACACTGGGAAAATCAGAATTTAGTATTTATCCAATTCCCAAGCTCAGCAATTATGGCAGAGGCATAGTGCTTTTGTTGGGGAAGGATTCCTTTAGGCTGTGGCACTCACAAAACCCACAGGACTGGGGAATGACTCTATTGATCTTGGGTAAGATTCACTCCTGTGCAGAGATCCAGCACAAGCCAGCATTTCTCATAAATTTTGTTTAAGCCCCATCCTGTGGAATAAAGCAGCAAGCAAATCACACATTACTGGGACAACGATGCTTTGTTCCTAAATATTGCTACTCCTGAGGAGACTACAAAATGCTTTCAGAGAGTGTCAGAAATGAGATGTGACTTGCCAAAGGTCACCCAGCAGGGAGCAGAGGAGCTGGGACACATCCAGGTGCCAGAGCAGAGATCTCTGTCCTGTCCTCTGCCCTTCTCCACGGTACAAACATGAAGTGACAGCTTCTGCCCCCCAAAATGTCTTATCAAAAAATGCCTCGTGTAAAGTCTGCCTGCACAATGGGAGCTGAGTGTTCCTCACAAGCTGCATTCATTAATTCAGGCCGTTTATTTTAATTTCAATGAAACCTGATTTAATTAGTTGTCGTATGTGTTCTGCATAGATGACTGAAGTTCTTCTGAATTTTTTTTTCAGTGGGTACATATTTCACCTGCTCTCTTTTTTTTGCAATGGCTGCTTTTGCTCACCTCCTGCTATGGGATCTGAGGAAAAAAGAATCCAACTGGCATTCCTTTCCAGCCCTTAATGAAAGTAGGGTTCAGTTCCTGCCATAAGGTGAAGACTTGTAAAACATCTTTGCTGACAGTTTAAAAACTTCCAGAACACAGAAATTAAGCAGAAGGAGTTGGAAATCTCACAGACTCCAGCAGACAAAAATGTACACTCTGTTCATTAACTGACTCTGAAGAAATGTAAGTTTTACATTTCATATGTGTCACAAATTCTTAAGAATAGTAAATGTTTGTTAATGGACTTATGGGGGGAAAAAAGCTAAACCGAGTGGCAAAGCTCTCTGCATTTCTGTGTCTGAGCAAAACTGGCTGCAAAATAGAGTAAACTGTGGATGTATTTCAGAGAGCTACAAGTAAAGTTTCAGATTAATCCATTCCTGTACTTGTGCTGTTGCTCAAAACAGTAATTGGAAAACAAGCCTGGTAAGGTTTTGAGCAGCAAGGATAAAAATCCTTCCTTCAGCACAAGTCAGTCCTCTTATTTCCTGGGGAAGGGAATAAATGGTTCCTCTGGGGATCCAATAATTGTTTGTTGTTTCTTTTTAAGCAAACATATATGCACCTGTACTTATGAATAGTTATGTGCTTATTTGGCCATAAAGTGCCCAAGTGGTCCTTTAAGCATGCAATTCCTCACCTAATTGCACAGCCCTGAGTATTCATGGACAAATTGTAATTACAAGCACAGGTTCATTCTGCATGGACAGTCTCTGTTTAAGTATCTTTAACTGCCAAAACACAAATGGTTTCAAATTATAAGAAGCCCACCAGTTCCCATTTTACACGAGCAGAAGACAAATTTAATACCAAATCTTTAAAGGATCTTGGAATTCAGGCTGGCCCAGTAGCAGGTGCTGTGAGAAATCCCCCTCTCTTCAGACACATGAAGTGAGAGAAATGCAAGGTAGACCACAAAGAATCAATTTGTCACGACCACTAAAAGAGAGCTGGAGCCTCTGTTTTCATTTCTGATACCTGAACTGGCAAAGCACTTCAGCAGTGACATTTATTGATCATGTAGCCTCAAAACAAAGCTGGGGAAGCACAAAGCCTGGACAGGTAAAAGGTATGCATTAAATACAACAGGGGAGTTCCAAAAATTGCTTTTATTGGCAGAAAAAAAAAATAGAAATAAATCCCATTTATAAAGCTGGGAAGCACAGGAAGCATGCAGCCACTCTTACCAGCAAGAAAGTGTTGGGATTTTGCTATTACATGGCTTTTCCTGTCATGTTTGATCACTATTTTAGATGCAGAGGGGACACTGTGCCTGTTAATGTCACTGGCCTCAATCATGCAATCCTTAATCAAGCAGAAATCCCTGCAGCTTTGCCCATAAAAGAATTACAGACTTAGTTATAGGTTTTCTGGTGCAGATTTGACCCCTGCTGCCTCCCTGCCGCAATAAAACTCCTAAACCCTTTTGGATCATTACTCCTACAACTTGCCTGAGGGCACAGGGGATGCAGCATCCATGGGGCTGTTTTCTGGTTTAATCCAAGAGCTGAGGATTCAGCCAGTGACTGTCCTGGCCAACAGACAGCACGAGAAACCATCCAAACCAGAGTCAGGGCTGGGAGGGAATTCTTGCCCCAAAGGAAATCATTCCACTAACTCAAATTCCCCACCACTTTCTCATCCTTGCTCAGCCATTGCCAGAATGTCTTTTATTTAGGACAAAAAAGAGGCTTCTTTAATGGCTAAAGAGGTTACTGAGATTGTTTATTCTAAGGTCTGAAATATGTGTTCAATTCTTGATTTGCTTAGATGTCTTCTAATTACATCAAGATTGGGGTTCTGCCTTTGTTGTTATAATTGGAAGCTGATATAAAACCAAGACTAGGAAATATTAAGCATTGCAGTGATTTGTGGCATTTGTCATCTCACTGCTTTTTTACCAGAATGAAGTTTCCAACACAACTCTCTTTTTAACCTACAATATTAGGTGAAAATATTAAACATGTTCACTGGCAGATGATTATTTATCAGAGACAAAGCCAAAAAAAGCCATACTCTGCTCAAGGCAGAGCCTGCAACTCATTATTTACATAATTCAAGGTTAGAGAGGGAGGAAGAGAGAATGCTTTGGAGGGGAAGGGACCTTCAGGACCATCTCATTCCACCTTCCACTATCCCAGGTTGTTCCAAGCCCCATCCAACCTGGCCTTGGGCACTTCTAGAAGTCCATACAAGGATTCCTACGATGTAAGTGGCCTGGTTGTATTCAAAGACCATGATTTCAACAGATACTAAAATCCCCTCCAAGATCAACAATAAATTCTTTTAAGTTCTCATTTTCAAGTTTAAAATTGTGCCAGGAAACATTAATCACAAACTAATCTCAATGCATCGTCACCCTGTCGTTGATTGGCCTCAGCCCTGACAAGGCAAGTGTGTTCTTAGGTGCAACCAAAGGTGATTTTTGGGGTGGGGCTCAGCCTCCACAGGGTCTGTGGAAGCTGCTGAACATCCAAACCAACTTAAGACACCTGAAATTATTCTCCATAGGGATCTGCAGGAACATTTTGATAATGCCAAGGGCCATACATCATCAGAGCTCTCTATTCAAGGAGCACTTCACGCTTTACTTGCCATACTATAATAGGAAATAATAATGGAATAATAAATGGAGAAAAACATTTTTTCTGTTGTCTTTGTTCGAATTGCTCAGTGTGTGAGAGCAACACGTGTCTGATTTTTCATCTCTCCTTGAACAGCCTGAACTGACAGATTGCCCATAATCTGTTCTACAATCTCAGTGCCAGAACATGACAATAGACAGCCCCACGGAGTGGCTTGGGAATCTCAAAGGGAATAATTTCCCACTAACCAATAGCTGAAGGGTGACCCAGTTCGGAGAGGCCTGGAGAGAGACACATTGCTGGTGGCTCCAAGCATGTGGCTCCATGCAGGCACGGTTAAAAGGCAGATTAATCGGCAGTCAGGTGTGAGGAACAAAGCCAAGGAGCCCTACCGGGGACCACACGGCATCCAGCCCGTCTGGAAAGCACTTTATGAATTAACCTAGGCTGGGGTTTTTTTAAACTGTGAGCATCCAAAGACTCACACCAGCCTGATCTGTATTCCAAAGCAGTGCTGCTCACATAAATCTCGGTGCTGTTTTTTACTGGAGAGTGAAAGGGAGAAAAGCTGCCATTAAATCAATAGGCTGCGTTGCACACCACAGTATATGAAAGTCCTGGTGCTTGTGCTTATCACTTGTGCTGCCACCAACTAATTGCTGTCCCTTGCACTTCATTATCCCCTGTAATATGGTTACAATAACAGAGGATGACAAATAAGAACTGTTATCTTCTCCAGGCCAGTCTTTCCTCGCAGGGTGAGTTCTCATTCAAATCCATCTATCTGGATGAAGAAGATTTACCAGATTACACGTGGACTTAAAAGGTTTAACACGAGCAGTGATGGAGAGCTGCCTTAGGAAATATTTTTACAGGCACACTTTGGGGATCTGGCACAAAAAACTCTTTACTGCTGCTTTTGTACCCACCGTGGTTTCCCTTAGCTCTCCCTGCATTTAAGGCAGCGATGCTGGCAGACAGAAAACCTGGTTCTATAAAATACTAAATGTCCTCCCTGAATCAGGTCTGCCAGTCATTCACACACCAGAGAGGTGGTCTGATTCTTTTGATGTTAAATTAGATCCTGGAACTAATAAAACTGCCTGCATTGATTATGAAGCAAAAACAGGCAAAGAATATTATGGATAGGAGAAAAGACTTTGGGTCTGGCAAGAAAGGATGAAAGTATCTGATCATTAATGGGTGGCCTAGTTAAAGAAAGTCCTTTGTTGCAGCAAAAAAGAAAATGTGAATGAAATCTCCAACATCCATGTTAAGGCCACCTGGTCTCACGTGAGGCTCAGGAGGGGAAGAGGAGCCTCTTCTGTGGCTTCCAAAGTCTCTGCAGGAGATCAGTTTTTCCCATTGGATGTAAAGGATGTGCACGGTGTCAGAAGGAAGGAGAGATGGGGAAGCCATTATTACAAAGCCTTTGCTTATGCTAAAGATCCTCAAACAATCAGTGTGGGGAGGCAAATTCATATGGACTGCAGGAGACAGCAATGGGAACTCAGATGTTTCACCAATGAAATGAATGCATTTATAAATTACATTTCCTTAATCCCACGGCAGCTTCACACGTGTCTCAAAAGTCACCTTTACCCCAGGCACCCACAGCACTCACAAATATCACCAATATTTGTCTCCACAATTGCATTAAGGCACACATTTGCATCCTTAACACCCATAGGTGAAGGAGCACAAACAAAAGCTAACAAAGAACCATTTGTTTTCCAAAGCCTTCCAAACCAAATTTGAGGTAGCTAATTGTCCAATATCTGATGGCTGGAGGTAGTTCCCATTCTTACCCCATACTGAGCTCTCTGTAAATTTCTGCATTTTTTAAATTCCTTCTGGAGATATTGTTTCTTTCTTTTTGCTGTTCCAGATGCTCTTTTTGTTTTCTGCTTGGTTCCAAACTAGTTATGATGAAGAATTTCTCTCAGAAAACAGCATTGCATAAGTGTCCATAATCCTGTGTAAACTGGCTCTAAATACCCAAGAACCCCAACAGACCTCCACGAAAATAAATCTGAACACGCCCATGAATCATTGTCTCATTTGTATTATTTCAAATGCTCTGCTAGTTAATGATGTCTTGAATTGGTTTATTATTATTATAACCTCTCTGATAGTTAAATCAATCAAATAATCAGTGCTGCAGTTCATCAAATATACACTTCCAGGAAGATGCTGCTTCCCTTGCACAGTGCTGAGGAAAAACAGCATTTCTTTATTAGAGACATGATTAGTTTGTCTTAATATCCTAGAAATGTGGTGAAATAGTGCCTTGGAGGTAACAGTTAACTATTTTTGCATCTGTTTATAGTGTTTCTGTTTTCCTTAGAAAGAAGAAGATGTAAACTGCACTGCACCAGTTCTGTGGTGGTCACTGGTGCGTCCTGGCTGCAATTTGTTACTCAACACTGCTTCAGCTCAGGCACTCCCACCCTTCCAGAAACCCACCCAGCATCCCTCCCCTCACAAAATCTGTGCTGGATCACCCTGATTTTGCTTTTCCCCTCGTATCAAGCCAGTCTTTCAGAAGCTTTGCTGTGTGGATATCAGCTTCTCTGTGAACAGCATTATAAGGAACTACTTAGCACTGCATTGACATTATCATGGCAAATTGGTTTAAAATATCACTTGTAACTGTAATATTAGCACAATAAAATATTTTAAATTTGCCTACTGTGTCTCAGAGCTTGCCCTGACGGTGAATTACTCCTCATAGTACATTAACAACGATTCTAATAATTGTCAGGAGCACTGATGGACATTTTGTTCTCCTCTGTGAAGAGAGATCACAGCTCCAAGGACACAGGCAGTTTATTAAATTTCATAACTCTTGCTTTCAGGTAGGTGATGTGGAAGACTTCCACCTATATATCAATTATAAATTTATTGTGCTAATAGCTGGTAGGATTAGAGCATCTGCAAGCTGCAGTTTTATGCAGAGCTCAGGATCAAGGCTTCCCGTGCAGTGACTCCCATTACAGCCTAATAAAGATGAATGTGGCCAGTGTTGCTCAGAGAGAGCGCTCACTAAATGAAGAAAGCAGCTCAGTGAATGTGGAATCTGTACAGGAGCCAAACCCTACTCCTTTTTCTAACTCAGAGATGCAACATTTGGGCAGCTGCCCAAGGAAGGGAAGAGAAGGAAAACCAAGTCTGCATGCATTTTTATTTCTCACTGACTCTAAGCCCACAGTTATAAAACCTAACTAAATTCTTGATTTCTTTATATGTGCCGTTCCAGACTCTTTAATCCACGATTAGAGGAGCGTAATTGATATGCAGGCCATGTTAAATGCATTATGGTAACTCTGCAGTTAGGGAAGTAACATATTCCCACTAAATTTCAGTGTGATGCAGCCCAAAGTGAAAACAAGATAAAAGGAATTCAGAAGATGAGAACTAAGTGGGGTTTCATAATCCTCAGCATGTGCACAGTTGAGAGGCAGAGCTCCAAACGACCTGGACAAATCTGCATAAAGTTTTTTAGCAAACATAAATGAATTCCTGAAGTAATCACTCCATCAACACATGGAATTGTATCTCCACCTCTCCCACTCTTCACTTCTGCTTGCAGAAGAAGTCTTGCATAATAAGTAAAAACTGCACTTGGAATGTGCTATTTTTTGAGCCTTTAAGATGAACACTGCTCAACCTGACTACCTGGTGGATATATTTAATAATTTATCAAAAATGTCTATGCTGTGCCTGATTCCAAGGAGAGAAACAGGGAATGATAGTCTGTAAACATTAGTTTGTTACACAGCTTTCAGAATCTAAAGGCTGAACACCAGCGTAACCTCTGCATTGCACAAGGGAGAGAATTTGGCATTGACAGTGTGTTCCAAATTTGATCCATGCCTCTGAGGAAGGTTCTCAAAGATGGGATGGTTAAAAAGTTAGCTTGGAAAGGAAGTTCCATTTGGTAAGCAAAAGCCAAATTCTTGTCAAAGTGACACACTGTCACACAGGTGGACTGGATGACCTTGGGGGTCTCCTCCAACTCTGATTCTGTGCACGATCTGACACAGCTGGGAGTGACTTCCAGAGTGCCCCAGGACAAGGGGAAGCACCTCACTGGAGAGAACCCCCAGGCAGGGCCATTCCAGTCCTGTTCTCTATACTGGGCTGTGCTCTCAGGGTCCTGGGTGCACAGGGCAGCCCTGCTCAGCCTCCCTTGGGACCACCACCCACAGCCCAAGGAACCAGAAGCTGCATTTCAGCTCAGCCCTGGACCCTCAGCCACTGCCTGAGCTAAGCTGGAGCTGTGTCTGTCTCCAGTTCTGTCCCAGCCAGGCCTCTGCCTGCCCAGGGACCCTGCTGATCCCAGCCCCATGGACTGAGACCCTGGCCTGACCTCACCAGCCTCCTCAGCCAGGACCTGCTGGTTCCTTCTCATTTTCAACAGGGTTAGATTTGCACATTTCTGAAAGAATGGATTTGAAATCATAGGTCATTTGTTCACAGTAATTAGTGTGTGACATCACTCCTGCTAATGTTCAACATATGGTCTAATGCAATACTACATTATTTATTGCTACATTATGTTACATAAGTGCAAAACATACAAAGAGTCAAGCAGCTGAAGCCTGGTTATGTTAATCCTCTCAAGTACTGTGGTATTTCACAGCACCTCTTAATAGCCAAATCTTCTCTGCATCTCTACTGCTGCCTGGCAGTCTGGCTAAGAGAGATGTGGGGGATCCATTCCTGTAGCTGAGATCTCACCCTGCCTGCAAGTGCCTCACCAGATGGTCAGCATATTGCATTTTCCCCTTGGTAACATCCTTTTTTCTCCCTGCATCTGGAACTCAAGTAGGAAAATACTTCTGTTGTTTCCTGTAGTGCTGGAGGTAGGGATGTATCCTCAGCTCCTGCAGGGTGCAGCTGCCCATGTCTGTACAGTGTTTTAAGCTGAGACACACCTGAATTCTGGTGTTGCCCATGTCTGTACAGTGTTTTAAGCTGAGACACACCTGAATTCTGGTGCTGACTTCCCCCTCTCACAGCCTGGTGATGCAGCAGGCAGGGAACTGCTGTCTCTTTGATCAAGAATTTCCACAAAACAATTGCTTATTTGATCTCAGGTGCTTGCTTATCTTATTCCAATGCTGTTTTGAAACGGCTTTTAACATTCATGACTTTCATCCTAAAATGCCTCTGTTAGTTGATCAAAAGGTATTCTTGACCCCATTCAAAAGTTCTGGAGCTCCTCCTGCCTATTGTCCCCTAATTAGAGCCACAGCCTCAGCGTGATGCTCTTCTCCAGAGGAATACAGGAGGTCACTGGCACGAGGTTGCAGCCTCTGGATTGTTTCCTTGCTCTCAGCACCAAGGAATGGAATGGCTTTTTAAAAAATCCTGTGTTTGCATTAACTGGTAATGTGTTTGGGAGGGAATGACTTTTTTATTGTAACATTTTAGTAACAGCTCAGAGCTTTGAAAAGACATCATTTTAATATGCACAGTGTTCACCTCCTCAAAGAGCTGATACTCCAAAACACTTCTCAAAGAGTTACACGTTACACAGTATTTTAGGAGTTCATTTCCCAGCGTTTCTAATTTCTTTAGAAAACAACATCCTGAAATCACCAGTCATTCCAGAGCCCACACTAACACCACAGCTTGGCAAACAGAGTCCAAATGTGCTGCCTTGGCAGTGCCTGGGTGGGTGGGGTGTCCCTGGGGGCAGCAGGTGCCCTCCAAAGCCACTCTGTCACTCCCCCCCTCATCTGGACAGAGGACAGAAAATACAACCTTGGGGTCTGCAGAGCTCTTCCTCTCACAGCTCCCACCAACTGCAAAACCACAAGTTTGGGTTTTCCCCATCTTAACTCTTGTAATTCCTGTAAACCCCTGACAGGCTCAGCCTTGGCCAGTGTTGGGTCTGTCTTGGAGCCGGCTGGCGTTGGCTCCATGGGACACGGGGGAACTTCTGGCAGCTTCTCACACAATTTTCTCACCCCTGTGGCTCCCCCCCACAACAAAATCTGGCCCTGCAAATCCAATGCAGTGACTGCCACTTTTTAAACTGGCCCCAACAGCCAAAGGCAAGATCCACATAACCCAGGAAACAGAAATCACTGACTTGCTTCAGCTGCAGAAGAAAATCTTCAAAAGTTCTTTGTATCAGGAATCTAAATCCTACTTTCAGAAGTGTCAGAAAGTTTAAAAGCTGATGTGTAACTGGGTTTAAGTGTGTAAACTGTTGATGCTGCATCCCATTTCTCTGGCTTTGCTGGAGCACACATGGGGCATTGACAAACGCAGCCCTGGCTGCCAGGCCCTTGAGGAGCAGCTGCACAAAGCTCCTTGTACTTGTGCATGTTCTGCCATCACAGGTACACAGCCCCTACATCCATTTCAAAGTGCAATTTAAGACTTTTGAGAATTTGCCCCCCAGTTATTCCTCAGTAATGTCTCTCGATGAGGTCAAATTCCTCTTCCCCTTTTACAAACGTGTAATACCTGCTTTTCTCTCCAGACTAATTTTGTTTTATAAACTATTAGCTTCAAGGAGTTACTGCAGAGTAACACTGTTGTGTGATCAGAATATAAACCAGAGGGAATTGCCTGTGTGTGTTCTCATCTATACCATTCAATCAGTCTCTCCTTTTCCCTATTTTTCACTCTCTGCTAGTTATCCCTCCCAGACATCTTCCAAATCCCTTTATTGGGTTTTGTATTTAACAAAGAAGCAATGAACCCACAGAACTCTCCCTTCATTACCAGAGTATTGTAATAGCATCTTTCTTTACCCATAAATAGCATTTCAGCACTGTGAACATCTGCACTGTGGGAAGAGGAACTGGAATTGTCAACGGCCTGAACAACATCAGCTCAGAGACTCCTGGCTAAAAGACCTTCCAGTCATGATATTTTGCATATTCAAAAGCACAACCACATTCTGATTTGCTTTAAGACATTTAAGATTCCTCTGATCTCTCTTCAGAAGGACCATCAGCACACCTAAAAAAAATTATATTTTCATGTGCCAGGATATTGAAAATTGTCTCAGGAATATGACACTGCAAACATGAGTCAATTTTTTTTCCTGTGGATCTATCTAGAAGAGACAATTTGACAGTGTAGAGTGAGGAGTTTATTCACCAGGACTTCAGATAACCCACTTAGTTCTCACCTGGCTTTCCTGCATCACCCACACATTCACCCCAGAGCCACATCACGTGGTTCAGACCATCTTCCTTGTCTTGTGGGGCAGCTGAAGTCATAGAAATCGTTGAAGTCATTGAAGTCTCTTAAGGAGCAATGACCAGGGTGCCATGTTTCACTGATTTTCCATGAAGGAGTTCCCATGGAAGTCACTGGGATCTCACATGAATCAACCAGTGCTGAATGTGTTCCCAAGCAATTCATCTCTTCAACCAGAGGTTCCAGCTTTGGTGATGGACATGAGTTCTCATTACTGCCAACAAGTTTTACATACCTAATTAATTCTCCGAGCTCCCTATTAAAACTTGGTGCAGAGTCTGGCCACAGCCTAGAGGTGGCCTTTTTGCTGGAGAAAATTCCATCTATTTGATATGAGATCCTGTAAGATTTTAAGAAAACTGGAACTAAGCTTGACATTCGAGTCCCACAGACATTTCATCCAAGAAAACCTGGATAAAGATGACAGGATTTGGTAGCAAGGAGTGTTTTTTCTGTGCAGTATGAGAAGAGCTTAGACAGCATCCTTGGATAAAAACAAAGTCAAACTTGATTCATACTGATTTATACAATAATCTAAACAGAACTCTTGAAGGCTAAGGAGACGTGGAAGAGACAGTGATGCAGTTCTCTATTACTGATGATGCTTTAGGCTGTGGATAAAGCCAGAAAGCCCAGAAAGCTGCCTGCCAACGTTCCTGGGATCCTTTGCTCTCAAATAAGAGTGCTCTGCATGGGGATGCTCAGGCATTAGGCACAGAACCAATGGGCTTTTCCAAAGCTGCTCACAACAGCAGCACTTGCTCCAGCCAGACACTTACCCATAGGCTTCAATTGAAATTATTTCTATTCAACAAAGCATGAGATTAATGTTAAACCTGTTCTCAAAAGCTTTGTTGAACTAGGTTTAAATGAGTAGCTACCACGAGCAAGGAGAACAGATGTAAAGGAATCCACAGAACTGGAGCTGAGCAGAGCCAAGCAGAGTCAGTTCCCAGGGGCTGCAGGAATGGGATCCCAGCCTCACACAGAATATCCCCAACAGCAAGTATTGAACATGCCTGAAAGGGGGATCCAAACAGGGCTTTGCTCCCGTTGGTGTGAATCTTCCCCTCATCTCTGACCCATCCCACTTCCTTTGTTTGTCCACTGATGGTTCATCCCCGGCTCCAGGGAAGAACATCTCACCTGAAATAGCTTTAACCCCAACTCAGGGCTGGTAGACCCATCCCCACCAATCCAAAGAAGACTCCTTTTGATGTTCAGTTATGTTTGAAAGCATGTTTGTGATCATTTTTTTGGTACCTTTTCCTTCTGGAACATTCAGGTGCCACCAGGGCCTGGGAGAGCCCTGAACACCCCAAGGAATTGTTATTTGGTGGGTCAGTCTGTCCTGGGGACACTAAAGGGGCCAGGGGCAGACTGGGTGCTCCAACACCAAAAGTTGCTGCGATGTGTAAGAGGCTCCCTCTGTCTCTTGCCTTTCCTTGCAGGGAATGAAGGGACATAAAAGCTTTCAGTCAGTTGCTGAAGTCTTCACTGTTGCAAAGATAAAGTAGTTGGAAAGGAGCTGGAGTCATTTAGCAATTAACTGACATTTTAAAAAACAATTCTTTTGCAAGATTCAGGCAACTCTTTTTATTATCTAGTTAATGGTAGCACTTAGAGAAGCTAATTTTATGTGTAATAAAACTTCATTACTATCCCTTCTTTGGAGAGAAGGGTGCAGAGGACAATTGGAATAAGAAACATATGGTTTCTTATACTTTCTCAGTCATATACGTGCATGTGATGCATTATAGGTACCTAAAACTTTCTTCCTTTCTCTTTTTTCCCCTCTTTCTTTCCCTTTCTGGCTGTGCAGTGCTGTATTCTTTCATGTCAGAGGTCGCCTATCAAATCCTACTCTGCTCTTTTTTTTTTTTTTTTTTTCCAATCCCAAATCAATGATGAGGACAACAGAAGGTTAGAGCCATTTTAAAAATAGCACTGATGTTTCTGCTTGCTTATTTGGGGTCTGGTCTCTTACAGGCAGAGATTCCTAAGGAGAATGTTCCAGACCAGCAAAAGTGGGAGGGTGCTGACCCTCCCCATGTCCTGCAGGTCAGGGAACAGGGATGAGCTGCCTGGCCAAGCCCTCTCCAGCCTTTGGATCCTTGTGGGAACTGTCAGAGCAGCAGCTGGTGTTGAGATGGAAGGGAAATGAAGGCTGAGCAGGGAGCACTGTCACACTGAAGGTGACAGGATGACATGGCTTTTAACTCTATTTCAGTCAGTGCAGTTTTTCAGCTAACCTACCCCAATTCCCATGGAGCTGTTTTTCTACCAGTCATTGTTATTAACCTGATACTTACTGTATTCAGAGTGACAAAAGTGGACAGATTGACATTTCATACAATATAGATTTTAAAGCACAAGATGGAGATCTCATAAGGAAAGTGTAGATTTGCAGAGTACACATACTATTTCTAACACAAGGAAAGGCAAGAGCAACAAACCAGAGCTGGTGTTGCATAATCACCATAAAGCAGGGACTTCCTCAGTGGGAAAATTCCAGTCTGTGTCAGATCACTGCATAATTCAGGTGCCTTTCACAGCTGCTCCAGCAGCCCCACCTCACAGGAACAACGCTGTTGGCTACAGGCAAGGAGTTACAGGTTTGTGCTGTGAGAATTTGCCCATTTCACTGCTGAGGCTCCATCAGCTGGCCCCCACTGAAGGATCTGCTTGTGTCATCCCTCTGTAGGCTCAAGAAAAAAGTAGCTGGACTGTGTGAAAAAGGCACTTATTAAAATACAAACACTTCTATCACAAAGAAAGATCATCCGGAAAGTGCTGGCAAAGGGTATTTTGTTCTCTCCTTTTCCTATTTGTTCTAGCAGGACGAGCCAAACTCAGCTGTCACTTGTAATGCTGCAAGCAGAACAAGCTGGTGGAAACTACAAAACTCCATTTGGAGTTTTAAGTGCTAATTTACACCGAGGGAGGAGCTGAGCCACTGGCAAATTCTACTGGTGCTGCTCAGCTCTAACCAAAAGCAGGAGTTTCCTCTGTATCTTTCACTTCTCTTGGAATTGGAGGACTTTTATGAATATATTTAACAATGAGCACCCCAGGGACACCTTGGTAAACCAAGCAAGAGGGAGAAGAAAGAAATTATAGATCTGTTTTTCAGACATTACTGCCTATGCTCAATGAGTGCTCATGTCTTTATGCATTCCAAATCCTCTCTGGGATGGGAGCAGACCCCTGCATTACTGCCTAAGTCAAAGGCAGGAGCAGTGATTTTAAAAAACCTTCTGATTTGGGCCCAATTGTTTTCCATTCTTTGTAATTACTTTAACTTTCAGCATCAGCTTTTCCTGTGAGCAATTCAGTAAGCAAATCAATTTTCCCTATTCCTAGGAGAGACTGTGTCTAGGTTTAACTTCAGAAAAAAATGCTCTGCGACAGGGTATTTCAGAAGTGTGCTCTTCATCTGAAGACAGCTCCTTCAGTCATTATTTCAGCTGCAGGTACAGTCTGTATCTATTTCCATCTAACTTTCCACAGACAAGTACATTTCCTCTACCCTATCTGTGGTAGTGATAGCCTTTAAAAATATTGGAGGGAACTCAAGGATCCCTGCTTTTCACTATGATATACAGAACTTTCTTCTAATCATGGGATGGTTTAAGATAAAAAGCCCTGTGTAGCAACAGCATTGCTATCTCAGTGATCTGCACTGATGGATTCATGACAACTTTGGTCTCTGTAGTAATTCCAGTAAAATGATGCCGTGTGGCTTTGGAATAGCTTCGGGAAACGCTTTTTCTGCAGAGCACGTGGCACAGGAAGGCTGTGGGGCAGAACAGCAGGGAAGTGTGAAAGCACTCAGCTGGGGCAGCCAGGGGCCCGGGGTTCATGCCAGACTCACCCTGTTCAGTCTTGCAGCCGTGTCACAGCACTGAATGTTCCCTCATGCGAGCTGGGCTTGGTCTTACAGCGTTTGCTTTGCTTCAACCCATGCATATGCATATGTAAACTTGGCCTGGGATGTGCTAAGTGCCTTTCTAAATATGGATGAACTCCTGAGTGGAGCCGGATCACAGTCATATTCCCACCTTTGTGAAATGTAAGAAGCAGTAGGAGGTGGTTTGTGCTTTGCAGTGCCATAAAAATACAATGTTAGATCTGGCTCCGAGCCCATTGTACAGAGAATGATCTGAGAGCCCGGGGTGGAAAGAGAAGAGCCTGACCCACTGTGAGACATGAATCATGGCCCACATTTCGTGCCTTGGTCAGCCCATTAGAAACCTGCTCTGAGGTTTCTGTATTGTTTTTTGTATTTCTTCAGTATTTCCAGATGAAAGGTGCTAATGTCCCAAACATCATTATTAACTGAAATTCATTGCCTAGTCAGAATATGTAAGAGCCTGATGTTATCTGAGACACACTGAGAACTGTATTACTACATAAAAGTAACTGTATTACACTTCACAAAGAATCTCAGCATTTACAGAGCTGAAAGAATGGTTTGAAAAATACCTTTGTAATTTTAAATTAGACTTTTTAATCAAAGTGGTAGATTGCAGCTGCTACTCCAAACCTGGGTGCGTGACTCGGTTCCTAGTGAGGGTGCTCTTCAAACAGATGAGCAAAGATTCAGGCTGAAAAATGTCCTTACAATTGCAAGTGCCTTCTGCAAGTACAAACTAGAAAGGAAACCTTTGGAATGAGAATTTCATGTGTATTCTTTGAATCAAATGGTGCTGAGTTTTTTCTCTTCTTTTTAGTTCTCTCTTTTTGCTGGACATTTAGAGCCCCTGTAGTCAGTTTGCTTATGAATTCGCTCTTGACTGTTTGGCTTTTCTGACTGTCAGAGGCATCAGTAAATATTTTTTTTTTCCTGTATAAATTTTCCAGTGGGCAGAGAAAAGTGTTTCACCCAGTGCTCAGTAGAGAGACGCACATGGAATGGCAAAGCTGCTGCTGCTGCCATGGAGGCACTGGTGTGGCATCACAGGGCCCCAGGATGGATGTCCCTTGGTGGAAGGGACAGTATGAGGTCTGTCTGTCCCCTTAGTTCCACCCCCAGCTATGGAATCACAGCCCCCAGGGCATCCCTGGTAGTGAATTTTCTGCTGGCTGGCTGTTACACTCTTCCTGCCAGGTGAGAGAATTTCCTGTTCTGCCAGTAGCACACATGGACATGCCCAGCACCTCACCCATCATTTCCTCTGACTTCCAGCACTGGTCTGGACCCTTTATCTGCCCTTCTGCTTCCTCCTGACTCTTCATTTCCTTTATTTTCTCCTCCCTGTTATCAAGTGTGTGTTTGCCTACACCAAGAAGAAATTACCAAGGCTAAAAACCATGAACTCTATTGTACAGGGCACCTTCCCAGTTTATTCAGGTGCTCTGATGCTCAATTAGTTTATTAAATACTTGGAACAAGAAGGTATAATGCTCTACAAAGGCAAGGATCTGTTATTTATTATTATGCAATGTTAATCAGGGGGTGAGCCTGCTAACACAACCAGAGCTCTAGTGTCTGCTTCCACACACGGAGCAAAATTCATCAGATAAAACCAACTTTTCTCTTTAGTATCTTCACTAAATCTATTCCAGTGTTGGGAAACTGTACAGAAGAGTTTTGCAGCTGGACCACTGTTTAACAGTTTTCCAAATGCTGCCTTCAAAAGTGCTAATTTCCTCCAAGCAAAGCTTGGCTGATCCAGATATTTTAACATTTATGACCCTTGTAGTCCCTTTCAAAGTCCTGATTGTTAAAACATTAAAGGTTTCTATACTGTGCTAATGGAGAGAAGGTGAGCTGGTGCGAGACATCTGCTTCTTGATAATAATTATCAGAGTAATTAAGTTTTGCCATAGCTGCTACAATAAGGATCCAGTTTTGACATTTAGAAGAGTGGCATTATGAAAAGCTGAACTCAGAATTATCTCTTTATCATACGACTAAAACAATTACAGATGTTCTATTGATGGATGCTGTGGTCCTCTTCTCAGCACAATAATTATCTTTTAATGAGCCCACATTAATGTAAATTGGATTCATCAGGAAATAAATTTCCCAATGAATGTGAGGCACTCTACAGGTAACCTTTCATGAAAGCAAAGCAAATACTAATCTTGATCATTTGTGGACCAGAGATTTCCTTTCAGGTCTGAGACAAGGCAAAAAATCCAGGTGGATCACACTCTTTTCTGGTATTCCACGCAATTTAGTGAAAATAAATTGAATTTGTCACTTTTATAAAATTTGCCGTGGACAAAGGATGGATAATAATGCATGTTTTATGTGGGTTCCTATTTCCATCATTCCCTAATTCACCTCAAAGAGTCACCAGTGCCATGGTACCAATAGAGGGAAGCTCAGTGCCAAATCTGCTGGATTATTCCAAATGCTGTGTTTTAGGAATCCCTGCTGCCTGCTTGCCTCTGCTTCACCCTGCACCACTTCTGCCATTTTCCTGAGTGTCTTGAGTTCTTTAAAAAGCAAGTTCCACTAAATAAAAAACTTCCCAGCTCATACCCCCCAAAAAAGGATAAAGAATAATTTTTAAAAATCTTATGAATATATACAATTACACATTATGGATATATGTGTATATATAATCACAAAATATGCAGAATTGGGAGGGACCCACAAGAACCATGGAGTCCAACTCCTGGCCCTGCACAGGACCATCCCTAATGTCAAATTTGGAAGATGTTGGATGGATTTTGCTGGAAGTATTCAACCCAAGACCATGAGGAGTAACTAAACACATGTATAGACAAGAAGCTGTGTCTGTTGTGTTCACAGTCTGGAACATGACTCTATTCAATTTCCTAAACCTCTTCTATATTCGTTACCCTAAAAACAAAGTCATTGAAGGAAAAGACACAATTAAAGCTGCTTTGTAACAGAATATGAGGGGGAAGCAATTCCTGAAGGAAAGGGTAAGGTAGGAGCAGCTTTTCAGAGGAATTTCACCTCATCTTTGGTTGTGTTCTCCTGTCACTGGGCTGATCACAGCACCAGAGAGATACAGGGGTGACTACAGAGCCCAGGTGTGACCCCAAGCTGTGGGGACAACCTGCCCTAATCTGGACAAGTGAGGTCCCAAAATTTAGACATCAACAGCACTGCTGCACCTGGTGTTTAGCCAGAGTTCTGGGTGTGTTCATGGGGTTTATGCTCAAAGCCTGCAGGTCCAGGGAGAAGTTGAGGTGCAGGTCCTTACCTGTCCCCCACGGGCTGCAGGGCAGTCAGAGCTGGGGCTAAGGCAGGAGCCAATGATGCCTAAAGCCAAAGGACAAAAGGGACCAAAGAGATGTCCCAGTCAGTGACAGGCTGAGCAGTGCCTTGGATCCATCACTGCCATCAAGCCTTTTGAGGGACTTTTATCTGTGCCAGGAGCAAAAAAAAAAGGTCTATGTATTACTCCAGGATTATTTTGAGGACTGAAATGTGATTTCTTAGGTACAAAGTCTCACTTTGGCCTTCTGCAAAGTGGCTTTCTCTGTGGTTTTCTCCCACATTAGAATATTGAAAATAGACTTCATTCAATTATAGGGACTACATCAGCTATTTTTCCCCCTGAAACAAACAGTGCCCTGAAATTCATCAGGAGATACACATTGAAATGCATGCAAATTGTGTACACACATTTGCTCTCTCCCAGCTATGGCAGAAGCCTCCATTAAAAAAGCATTCCCATCCTTACTGCAGCATTTGTCTGCAGCTTCTAAATGTCAATATTATCCCCAGTGAGAGGAGGTGGGAGGTGGGAAGGTTGGGAGCATTAGGGAGCTAATTGCCACCCAAAACTGGGAGTTGGGAACACTCCACTCCTTGTGCTGCAGGGACCTTGCACTGTCAGGTCTCGCTGCACAACCCCGAATTTACAGAGCCACCCTTTGTGTTGCCATGATCATCACAGGAAATGAATTCATGGTAACGAGAAGGTACAGCAGCAGATTAAAAGAATGTTCTTTACAATTCATTAATAATAGGAGCCTTTGAAATAAAACACAGAAAAATGCCTGTGTAAAACCGACTTCTCCAGATCGTTCCCTGTTTTCATCAAGGACTTGGCCAATAAGATGTGAGAGCTCAGCACTAAAAGACAAGCTTGAAGGGATTTTTTTGTTAAGATGTCACAAATAAGAAATAACACTCTATTTGAAGCAGCCGCGATCACCAATTTGACTCCATATGGCATTTTTGTTGCACATCAAAAATGGATGTTAGTCAGAAACTCCCTCCCCCACCCAACGCCAGGGAAAGCTGAACACTGAATTTCCTTGGGCACCAAGACCATGTACTGCAGTTCTAAGGTTAGGAGTTAGGTTCTCACTGAATGTCACCTGTGCCTCTGTGGACAAAACAAAACCACTGCAGGACACTGCTTTTTATCCAAAATGACTCTGCCACTCCCTTTAAATATAGCCATCTATCAGAACATTTCACAGGGATATTTATTAAAATTTATCTTGGATCTTTAATATTTTTTAATATGCCATACTTGCTTTTTGGGTTTGGCTTTTGGAGTAGACTGCCAATAAATAAGTGATTTTTTTCCCACCAGCAGGTTACCTCTTGAAGACAGTTTTCTATGGATGAAGGGAGAAGGGATGTGTTGACAGTCACAGATACCAGGACCATATGCTGCCTAATCTCATCTCGAGCACATACTCTGAACCTCATGAAATCTATGTGATATTTAAATGCATCTACACTACACAACTCCACATCTCAGATCCCTTGTTCCATGATGTCTCTGCACACAAACACCCACTGCCTTAGGTGTTCTCCAATATTAGATCCTCTGGGGTTGGGAGTTATGGCAGTTTGCTCTCAGGATTCGGTGGATTTGCTGATGTTTTCCTGACTTTGATTGACATCAGAGGTTTGACTCACCTTCTGCAATTCTAGCAAGTTTTACCTTGCCTTCACAAAAACCTTGGGCATTCAGACAAGAATCTGAGCTGAAAAGATACTGGATTGAAGGCACTGCTAATGCAAGACATAGAAGTAAAAAGATCAGGAAAATAAAAAGTAAAGAAAAAAAATTCTGGTGTAAAAGATCCCTTTTGTTTCCTTCTTTAAATAAGATTGATATTGTCTCTGTGTGTCTGTTTCTGCCTGACTGTCTCCCCCTCCTCACTAGGAACTTGTTTTAACCCACCAACAGCCTTTGGCAGACTGGCAGAATATCCAAAAATACTGCAGTTCTCTGGCTGCAGTTAGACAATGAGACAGAAAAGGATGATTTTATTACTGCCCTGAGGAAAAGAGCCCTTTTTTTAAGCATCAAAGGATGCATATGGGACTAATCAGTTGGAGGCAAAGGCTTTTAAATTTTGTCTCCTGACAATGCCTATCACACCAAAGTGCTGCTCCTGGCTGGGGCTGCAAAACACCTCTGTAAATATTAATCCCAGCATATCCCTCCCTGTCTCCAGCCTAAGAATAGCAGAGGTGTGGTATTTAATAAACCAGCCTTTTTGTAATTACAGAGGGATCACTGCTACAAGTGCAGCCTAGACGCCAAATCTGTCTTTTGCCTCTACTGAGATTACAAGTGTGACAAGTGTGATTTGGAGAAACACACCATGATGGTACAATTTCATGCTCAGTTTGCCATGCTTACAATAAGGCAACAGAAAAAAAAAAGCCTTCAAATGGTAAATGGAGTAAATTTGCTATGGAAATCACTGAGAGAAGATAAATATAGAGTCCTACAATGTCATTTTTACAGTCAATTTTCTCTCTGTATCTGAAGTTTATCTCAAAAGAAGGGAAATTACATAAACATTTCATCTGGACTGTAATAGTACTAAATTAGGTGCTCTAGAGATTATTTGTATGATGTAGATAGGCTGTCAGTGGCAAATATGAGAAGTACAGTAACACTGAAACAGAATCCACTCTAATTCCTGTACAGGAGTAAGTGGGAGCTTATGCAACTTCTAAATAAATGTTTCTTACAGCTGTTTAAACCAGTTTCAGCTGAGCCATGTGTTGGAGAGATACAGTGGTTCTTTCCCCTCAGACACAGTCTTCCTTTTGGAAAAATCTGGGGTGCTTTAGGGTTAAAACTTACATGGACTTTTTTGTCTCCATCATTTGAGTGAGGAGACTGAGTGGTCTGAATTGTCACTGGTGCCACACCAGGTCCTTGCTCAGAAGGAGCTGCTGAAGTGGAGGGAGGTTTGTCCCAACCATGAGAGTCAATAATTTGTTCCAATTGCCAGAGACATTCCCTCCCAAAGCAAGGCTGTGTGGAAGCTCCTCAGTACTCACATCTTCACCAAACATAAAGGAGAGCAGCCATGGATCATCACAGGAAAGTCATGTCAGCTTCCCTCTTGGGATGCTGAATTAGAAGCAGAGCTAAAAGGTGGGCTTTGCTCTTTGACCTACTCCCCATTATAGCTCTGTAGCAACAATGGGAATGAAAAACTATTTGAAGATCCCTACCAGATACTTTCTGATGGGTGAAGACACCAGGAGATGCAAACGTGGTACAGCCAGTGCCTCCCATCCCTGCCAAGGGGCATTTGTGGGGCAGGCTGGGAAGAGGGGTGGGATGGCAGCCAAAGCCCACCTCGCAGGGATCTCAGTGGGATTTACACTCTTGCCTGTGCCTGGTGGATCAGGGCCCTAGAGCTGCCCATCTGTCCAGCCCCTCAGAGCAGCTGTGAGAGTGCACCCAGCCAGCCTTTCCCAGGGATGCCTGGGCTGATGAGGGAGGTGGGTGTTCCCCTGGATTTCTTACAGCTCTTACCTCACCTACAGAAACCCCCTTGGCTGCTGTCCTGCCATCCCTCCATGAACAGGATGCACTCCATCACCACTTGTTAGGAAAAGCAGCAAGTTCTGCTACCTGCAGCCACAGAGGGAGCAGCAAACCAGCCCCTCCTCCAGCCCAGGGCTCTCTAAGTCTTTTGTGCTTTTACTCTCTAAAGTGACATCTAAAGCATCTTCCCCCCATTAGCTGATATTGCAGCAGTGGCAGATGCACAACAAATAATACATTATAGACCTTTACTTCAAAGGCCTGAGTAGTGCAAGTGCAGAATCTTCCTCACATTCCGTTTATTTAATGCTTTCCATAAAAACGGTGTGTGATATTTATTTATTTGTTTTCCAACTGAGTGCTTAGACTGTGGTTCCTTCCAGTTTTCATTCTCCTGCCTGGTGACCTGGCTGCTCTGGTGAGTGCAAAGGGCATTTCAGAAATAAAATGGAGAGAAATACAGTTATTAATCAGCACAGCTTACCGAAAACGAGCATTCTGCACAGGGCCAAGCCCCAAGGAAGGGAAAAAAGTCATGGCATTTCTAGGAATGCCATTGGGAGCAGCGTGGCCAACCTCTGAATAATGAGATGAGAAGGTAAAATGAATGTAGTTGGGTGGCCTGAGGGGTTAAAGAAACATAAACCCCTGGCTGAGAGTGGAAACTTCCACAGGACTTCACCATGTGTTCATGTTTTAAAGATGTTCTCTCAAAACCTGTTTTCATTCCATTCAGATTTTTCTTGTACTTAGATCTTTTCTAGAGCAACATCCCAGGACACGCCACACTCCAGAGGGAAGGCTGGAAGCAAAACCCCAGAGCATCCCAAATGAGCTGCAGGGAGGAGGCACAGCCAAAAAGCAAATTTCAGGGTCATCAAAGCACTCTGCACTTCTGTCTCAAGGAATTCCAGTTCCCAGAGTAGCAAACTGGGATGAATCCCTCCCGTGGGGCTGCCCTTGACTGGCCCATGTGGTGAAATGATCCCCTGACAGGACATTTAGCTCACAAGCAAACAACCTGGGCTGTGGCTGCCCATGTATGACTGATTTTAGGAGCACACCATGCCTTGAGTAGGACAAGGGACTGTTGGTGCCACGAGGTGCACACCAGGTTGTGTCTCCAGCATCGGTCCCCAGGTGTGACATGTAAGCAGTGCTGGAATGTGGCCCTGCCTCACCTGCTGGGGAAGAACATCTCTAAACAGCAGCTGCAATTAGAGATGAACTGCATTTTCAAATTAGCAGCCAACTGATTTCATCCCTAAAAGACCATCACACACCCCAAAGCTCCTGGAGGTGTGTGTACACACACATATACAAGAATTGACTCCAATATTTAGATGAGTTAATCAGGTCTCAAGTTCCATGCACAGTAAATTTTCTTTACTGTACTACCTGTACACTGCAATGGAGACTAAATTAACAGTGTTGTAGCAAAGCATGGACCAGAGTTTATAATAGATTTATAAGTACTGTATGGACATGTTTGTCTTTTCCTTTATTTCCTCATAAGTGATGCTGTTATGACAGCCATAATTCTTACTTACTCGACTTGTAGGCTGCTGGCAATAGCATAAAAATAGATTTTGAGAATTTATATCATACATGCATCATAAGAAGGCAACAAAAGAGCACAGGTAGAATTTATTTAGGTTTAGAGCCAGTGTTCTTCATATTCATTTTCCCACTAACCCCATTCCCCTAAGAGTCATCAGCTCTGCTTCCCAACAGTCCAAGGACCTGACATTTCCAGCAAGACAAGCAGGAATTGCACTGGAACTGTCTGACCAACTTTGGGCTTAGAGCTGATGCAGAAGTTGGAAACAGCACAAATAAATTCCCCCAGGAACACTGCTACAGTCCCAGAATATTCACTCCCCAAACCGAGGACTCATTTCTAATGCAAAATGCACCACATGTGACATCTCCTCTCAGCTTCACACAGAGGAGTTCATCCAGCAGCACCGAGACAAACCACCACTGACTCTGGGAAGGGATCAGCAGTAACCTGCTGAGCTCCTTGGAACTGCACCAGTGTGGGATGTGGACACCAGGGCTGGAATAACAACATTCCAAATGGCATTTTGCAAGAACGACTCCACAGGACATTGTTCTGCTTGTGAAGAACCTTGCAAGTCGAGAATTTTATCATCACCTCATTTCAAGGGTGCCTGTTCTCAAAGGCAATGTCTGCTCACGCTGGGCAGGTGCCAGAATGTGCACACCCACCATGGTGGTGGGAGCTGCTGGGAGCTTCTCTCAGTGGGGCAGGGGGGCTCTCAGAGACTGAGAGCCAAGGCAGGGTGTGGAAGGGACCAACAGTGCAAAACCCGAGCCCTCGTTGTACCCAAATCTCCTTTCATGTGCACCTTTGTTTGTGCAGTGACAGGGCAGGAACTGTTCATTACCTTCATGTTCTGGGATGTTTGCTTTAACAGGACTTTCCTTCCACCTATTATAAATGTTCGGTGAAATATTCAATAAAAAAGGGAAGATTTGCAGTTATAGAGAAGAGCTCAAATAAAGTTCATGGTTTCTAAGTAATGCAGCTTTCAATTACCATACCCTTTTTAAACTGGGAAAGATGTAATGTTAATCAAACATGTAATTTGCAAGTGTTTTTCTTTAGTAAATGTCATGTACAAGTAGATATTTAGGATGTAATGCAAAAAGTAATTGCAGTTGGATAACTTTCCATGGTAATATTTATTTACATTAGAGCAGACGTGAGTATTCCTGAAAAAGGAAATGAATATTGTGCATAAAATCCAAACCCCACTGAAGTCAATTCCAAAACTCCCTTCGCCTGCCAGGACTAGAATGTCACCCTTTCTTTAATGCAGCATGTTAAGTAATCCCTTTCCTGCTGCTTATTAAATAAGAGTGAAAAACGGAGTCAGCAAAGGGAGCTCAATGGAAGAAATGCTCAGACTCTTTCCAAGGTAAAAATACCAAAGGAGAATGATGGAAAGTGCCTGGAAATCAGAGGAATGTTGAATTCAGATATGAACTCTGATAGCAGAGGTTGCATTGGTCCCATTCCAAGCTCCAGTTCGGTGCCTACAGGTGTATCATGCCACACTTCAGGATCCTGGGATCCTTACAAATTTATGGGAATTATTCTTCTGGTCAGACATTTACATCAGGATTAGAGCAGCCAGACACTTCTGTGGGGTCACTCCAAATATCTAAAGGGTTGTCACCAGTCAGTTCTTATCTTGCTGGGACATCCCTCCCACTGCCACCATCTATAAATAATAATGAGAAGTTTTATAAAGCCAATAGCTAAATTCAGTTGTACAAAAAAGATAAATTCCTGCTTAATAAAAGAGTGTTCTCCACCTGCACCAGCTGGAAACTGCTTTATCCAACATGAAGGGGCCAACGGGAGAGGATTTTAAGTTGAAATGTTGTCTGACAGAGAGGCCTATCAGGGCAACTGGGGAACTGTCAGCAAGATGAGAAATTGGATGCACCCAGTAGGAAAACAATCTTTACATTCATGGGACGAGGTTTCTCAATGGGCTCTCCTGGCTGTGAGCTGCAGGCTCTCAAACCGCCCAGAGAGGTCAACCCTGCGCCTGAGTTAATGGTTAAAAAGTAACTGTGAACTCCTAAATAAGGGCTTTCAACAGGAAACAAATGCTCTTTCACGAGTTCTGTGCCAACGGCACATTTCAAACTTCTGCAACATCCTCTTAGGAAGACTAAAGGCTCTGTCGTGCTCTCCACAGTTAAATACACAACATCCCCCGGCTCCAGCAGCACCTCTGCCCTGCCCCTGAGCTCCCAGGCAGACCCGTGCAGCTCATTCACCCCAGAGCAGCCAAGCCGGACAATGGGGAGGGGGGAGGTTCACCCCAGTGCCCGTCCCACAGCCCAGGAACGGGGGCTCCTGCCACGCATTCGCTGCCTGGGGTGGAGGGATGGAAACCCCACCCTGGCCGTGCAGCCCAAACCTGGCAAGGAGGCGGCGGCTCTGATGCAGCACACGCTGTGTGCATTCCCAGTGAGTGTTACTTGGCTGTGTGCATTCCCAGTGAGTGTTACTTGCTTCATGCTGGTATTTTCATACAGCATTTTTTTTCCTGGCTGCCCACAAGCTACAGAATTCCTAGAAAGGCAACGTTTACAGGGAACCCATCAGCCAGCAATTTGCCTCCATTTTTTTATGTTTACAAAGCATTTTGCACTGTTTCCTTTGCCTGGAAAATTGGTTATGTTACCAAAGAAAGCTATTGGTTGCCTTTTGTACTATCTACCTTAGATAAATATATGTTCATTTTAAAAATATTTTTCATTTATTTCTAGGCAATTGATTCCTTAGTTCCTTCAAAATGTATTCCATGATGCTTATATTATTTGGATTGGAAAAGCAGGCCTCTAAACTACATAAGCTATTTTCCCACTTTGTTAAATGTAGAAACTATGTTTTATTTTCTTCAGCCACACAATAATGTGACCAAGGAGTGAATCTGTGTCTTTCTGAGTTCTCTAGACCAGCATAGGGTGTGTTAACCTGGCTCAGCCCAACATGGAACATAAAACATGGATAAAGAAGATAATTTGAAGGGAGCAGTGGGCTTGAGTGGGTTTCAACCCACCAGGTCCTTCCCAGCACCTGGGACACAGAATGTCAGGATGGTGAAGAATTTACTGAGAGCAGGGGTGAAGTGTGTTTGGATTGTGATTCAGCTGTGCAACTGTGATTACACTCTGCTGAGTGTGATTTCTCTGTAGTTTATGTGCACTGCTGCCTCACTCTGCTAAATCCCAACCCTGAGTAACTTCAAATAAATAAACTTTGTATGAAGCATTAACCCCCTCCACGTGCAACACCTGCAAGAACGTGGTCAGCACATTCTGGGCTCTGACAAGTGCCCCTTTCACCCTGGCAGGATTCATTAACCACTCCCTGCTATCAGGTCATATTTCCTGTGCTGCTGTTTCAGAGCAGGGCTGCCAGCTCACCTGCCTTGTCTTCCAGAGGCACATTAATGCCTTCGGATTGGGGTCCTGCCTCAGCTGTGGCTGGTTTTTTCCCCTTCACCCATCATCTTCCTGAACCCACGTTCATCATCCTTGCAGAAACCTGCAGAAACATCTGTCTGGTTTTGGTGACACCACTGTCCTACTCCATTTCCCCTAAAGCAGGACTCCCCCATCCTCTTCTTGTCTCTTTTTACTCAGCTGCTATTTTCGTTAATAGGCATAGCTTGACTTCTGGCAAATCTCACTTTATCCCTAATGTATTTTGACTTCTAAGTCAAAATAGTTTTGTCTGCTGTTCAGTTCTGCTTTCTGCTCCTTACTACTCATCTGTACTCTCTACTTATTTCAACTATCTCCCCTTCTGATAACTAATATGAAATTGGCTCTGATGTCTCCAGCTACAAGTTTCTGCCTCTTAAGTTTAAGTTGCTGATTCTTGACAGTTTTCTTAGAACCTGAACTTTGGGGTATTTATCACACAAAATTTTCTGGGTGTTCCAAGCCAAAACACATTCCAAATGGATTTCCTTAGTTTTGAATGTTTGCTTTTATAGCTGTGCAATTCCTAAATGACTGATGTTATTTTCTACGGCCAGGTCATTTATTCTATCTTCATTACCTACAATACTACATCTGAAATAGTATTTTCCTGCTTCAGTAATCTGTTGGCAGGAATATCTACTATTTCAGTAACACTTGTTCTCCGAAATATATCAGAGGAATTAAAGCTTGGAAGCGATACAAGTCCTCGACGTATTTCTCTCTGTAGTAACATTTGACAGGCCTCTACACAGAGCCAGCTCATGTGCTAAACCTGCAAAACAGATTTCCAGCACTACACCACTCCAAACTTTTAGCAGCCTCTCCTGCAGTGATTCTGACCTAAACAGATGTTGATGTATCTTTACTATCTTTTATTTCTCTTAAGCTGATCACAGCCCTACAGAATATTGCTATCTGTCAGCTTAAGTGTCTTTTGTACATAAACCATGATAAAGTGGCTCTGTGCATTTTTATAATCATATAATTACAGGGCTTTGTACAGTTTATGCTCTCACAGATAACATCTCTTTGCACACAGCATGTGATGAAACCCTTACAGCTACAAACTGAGAAGTTTTGCCTTCCTAAATGTTTAGGGCTTGAAACACCAGCTCTGTGCAGAGTGAGTGTCTCAGAAAGAGAAGGGACCAATCAGATCTGTGGGTGCAGCTGAACTACACCAGGTTCTCCAGGATGGAAAATTTACCTCTTAATTCCTCATACAGAAAAAGTGATTTGACTCTCTGGACTCTTCCAGCTCCTGTTTCCTCTCCGAACTCCACAGCTGTGGTGCAAGTGCTGGCTGGATCCGACTGGGTGTTGACATTTTCCCTAAAGTCCTGGTGCTCATTTCCCCAGTTACCTGCCCTGCCTGGGATTGATCCTATCACCAGGGTGAATGCAGCCCCACCACAGCAGGGCACCCCCTCACTCACCTGAGGGGTGCATGGCCACCCCCTGCAGCAAAAGTTTGCAGAAAGCACCTGGTTGGGATGTTATGTGGCATTGGCTGAACTGATGTGAGAGGAGGTTTTTAACTTTAGTCAACCCAGGACAACATCCATGAGAATATTTTGATCAAATTATATCAAATTTATATGATTGCACGGTGCAACAGTTTATAAACATGGCAGAAAAGAATATTCTGATTTTGTGAATGTAAGCAAAACATTTCTACTGAGCCTCTGGGAGATTTGCATGCCCGTGAAATACAGGATCAATCTGCTCCAGAGTCTGACATACAAGGACTTTATGTTTATGCTTAGGCTGATGTTTAGCATGCTGCAGTGCAGCAAACAGAAAAGTGTAGTTGAGCTGTCATGTAAGATAATTGATTTTGACACAACTACAAGTTAATTCGTCACTATTTTGCAACTTATTTGGAAATTCTTTGCAGCAATGTCCCAGAGGACAGCGTGTAATCGCTTGTAAACTGAAATTAGGTCCAGAGTTAAATATCATTAAATCTCAGGTACAGCCCGAGCTCAGCATGTGCCTACTAATGCGTTACCTTCCCTATTACATCAAGGACACAACTGTAGCAAAGGTTATGAGGATTATTGCTCAAGTTGCAAATTGCTCATAACCACAGAATTAAGTTGAGATAAATTTCCAGGCAGGGTAGAAATGGGTGGAAGAGAAAAGTCACCGAATGGACACCTGACAATCACCAATGTCCTGTGCACTCACATTTTCTTCACTTTCTTTTGCACCCATAAAAAAAAAAAAATCCCTGTGGGAAATAAGGAACCCAGAGAAGCTGTGGCTGCCTCATCCCTGGAAGTGTTCAAGGCCAGGCTGGACAGGGCTTGGAGCAACCTGGGATAGTGAATGGCATCCTGAGCCATGGCAGAGGGCTGGATGGTCTTTAAGGTCCTTTCCAACCCAAATCATTCCATGATTTTATGTTTCTGAATAAAATAAAGGGGAATATTAAAGCTCATCTTTGTACTAACATAACCAAATTAAATCACCACTCACATTAGCCATTCCAGTCTTTTATTATAATAGAGGATGAAGGATTGGTAGATATTTTAAAACTGTATTGTGAAAACCATATTGTTTGACAGTTTTATTTGAGACTGTTAAATATTAATTGCTGAACAAAAGGGTGCATTAAAGAATTATGTGGAATACAAATAATTCAACTCCCTACAACTAGAAAGAATATTTGCATATTCACCCTCTCTCAAGCCACAGGTAAGAATCTCACTCTGGATAGGCTGGGAGGGTTTGTTGGTCATTTCTACCAGAGTGGATGCACAACTGCATCAGCATTTGCCTCACAGATTAAAGTGAAGGCGGTGAGCACAGCCAAGACATCACACATGACCTTGTAACAGCAATTTAAGCAGTTCCCCTCAACAATTCCAGAGGTTTCAGCCTGAGACCAGTGTCTGGTTAGGATCATTTGGGCTGACAGGGAAGGAATTCTACCAAGAGATGCTGCTGCTGCCATCCAGGCTCCCTCACCTACTCAAAGAATGCCCTGGTGGTCTTGGGCTGCTGCAACCTCTCCCTCAGCTGCAGGATAGTCAGAGCTGCCTGAGAGTGGTTGTGATTTATGAAATGTTTGTGTCCTGAAAGGGCAGAGGGAGCAGATCCCCCACCCTGCAGTGCTGCACAAAGTAGGTTGAGAAGCCACAGGCTCTTCCTTCCCCAAGGCACAAACCTAGAGACAAACACAGGGACCTGGCCGTGCATGTTTTGATCCCTGGCGTGGAACACAAACTGTTGTGCCAGGAATTAAATTGAGATTCTTCACCAAAACCCATCTTGTTTTCAAACAGACAGTGTACTACAGTCAGAACTCCTTCATTTCACTAATTACTTTTTAATGATCTTAAGCAAACAAAAGACATGAGGTAGGTGCCATGTGCCAGGAGACTCAGTGCAGGGTCTGGTCAGAGTCAGAAATCTAATCATGTCCACCTGCTCTCCAAACCTGCCAGCATCAGAGATTGGTTTGGGTTCAATTTCTGAAGAAATGGAGACTCTGCTCATTCTAATTAGACTTTTGGAGCAGGGACACCTGAACTGAAAAGCCATCTGAGAGCAGGCTCAGATGGTGACTCTGATGTTCTTCAGCAGCAATCACTGATTTTGCAGAAACAATTCTATCCCCATTATGAGAACAAAAGTGTGTTTTATAGACTCTTATTTCCTAAACTTTAGAAAATATCTCATAAGCCTTTATGTATGTCTCTTTTTATTCCTCTCTTCTCCTCCCCCCGCTTAAAGTTCAAATATAGAACTACATTGCTGAAGTCCCCTGGGGTGGCAGCCTGGCAGTTTCTGCAAATGTTGAATTCACAGAATCACAAATTACATTAAATAAGTGTTTCTGATTGCCTGTCTCTGTTTGTGAGAGGGAGACCCCAATGTGATAGCAGTGGCACACTTGGCAGTTCCACTCAGGTAAGTGACTGGCTAAGACAGTAACCCCACAGAACAGCTGGTAGTGGCTGAAGGGCAGGCTGGCATTTTGAAACACATTAAAGGAAACTTTCTGTGATACAAAATGGTGTTGTAGACTCTAAGCCAGGCTACCCAAGCAGCATCAGGGCAATCTAGGGAAGCCAAGGAATAACAGAGAACTCCAGGCACTAAAATCTTGCCACTGCTCTGCTTGAGAGCCATTTCCTTGCTCTGTTGCAATGTCTCACTGTGGGTGAAGCCATAGGCAGCTCCTTGAATCCCACTTTACTCCCTGCCTGCTGGAGAAGGCAATCAGGAGGCACTGAGCAGAGCTGCTGCTCAGGAGGCCCTGGCACAGCCCAGCCTGTGGGCTCTGAGTGCTGGGGGGAGCAGGGGGATCTGAGCCCTTCCCACCCAGGAATGAGGAGGAATTAAGGGCAACAAGGGAGGGGAGCACAGGAAAAGAACAGATAAAAGCAGAATGCAAGAGTAAAATGACAAAGGAGGGAGATGGCAAGAGACAGAGGTGGAGACATGGGGACAAACAGCCTCAGGTCTGGCTCCAACACAAAGGACCATCACTTCAGGCTGCTGTGGCAGTAGCATCTCAAGAACAGGGTGTTCTAGGCTGGTGATGCCAGCCATGCCTCAATATGAACCCCAGCTCCCTCTCCAACAAGGAAAAACCTGTACCTGCTTTCTGGCCTGTGTTTGTTTGAGAGACAAACATCTTTTAGTAATGTGACATTGTTCACTGTGAGTGAGTGTTTTAATAAGGTACAGGACTGCACTCAACCACTAAACCAAATCTCATGTTTAACGTGTCCAGAGAATCCCTGCATTGAAAGCCTGACATAAAAGGCTGGATGAGTGAAGAGACAGCAGAAAGCTGAATGTGCTGGTTTGTACTCACCATAACCTGTCAGATGTCCCTTTGTTAATGGGGGGCTGTGTATAAAGTGTTCTGGTCAGGGAGATTTTGGACCCTGAAAAGTCTGGCAACATCATCACCCAGGTGTTTCACAAGTTGTCCCTCATGCAGAACATGTAACCCCAACTACATGGAAAAACAATTTCAGAGATCACACAGCTGATGTCAGTGGGAGCACTAGCAAAGGACAGGGAGGAAGCCCTTTGCTTCCTGGCTTTGAAATATTTTTTCACTATCTGTAGGTTAGGCCAAGCCAGTCATGCATTGATGCTTACAAACTTAGATGCAAGTGCAATACCTAACTCACACAAACCTCCTTCCTTCTCTTAAAAATAACAAGTAACCCAATTGTAACTTTCTCTGTGCTATGCTTTATTTTTATGGAGTTTCAAACCTCTTACACACTCACAGAGCTCCATGAGCTTTGTAGCACTGACCTGCCATGGAAAAGTTTGTTCTTTAAATCCTAACAAAATAATAAACATCTGCAACTCATTTCAGAACTGTGCTCTGCATTAGAAGTTAATCTACTGATTAATTTATCTAATTACAGTAAACCAAACAATCCTGCAACTGAGGCTGCTCTGTTCACTTCCTTAAAATGCAATTACACACAGCCCCTGCTCAGATCCGATCCACTGCTGGATATCTGAGGACTGGGCCATGTTAAAATTTTAAATATTTCTTCTGGTCATGTTTCTGTTTTTCAAGTCTGTCTCTTTTGAAATATCAGAGCCTAGTTTGACATTTAATTTCCATTTCTGTATTGAAACCAGAAATATGTGGCTCTAGAGGAAGACACTGAGAGAAGCAAATATAAGCTAATCAGTCATGGAATTGGGGATGGTGATGAACATGTTTGTTATGCTGTGTCCAGGGAAAGAAAAGTTCCGTTTCTGTGCAGAGCTCACACCAGATCAATTAACTCCTGAAATCTTCTTTAGGAGAGATTGGAGCTGGATCTGAGATCTTGACTGAAGTGTAAGTGGCAGAGGAACCTTGTCATTCTTCTCCCGGAGGGGTGAGCAGCACCGTAACCACTCAGTGAACAGACTTCCACTGACAAAGGAATTTTGTCCCAAAAGTGATTTATCCAAATAGAAAACTTCAAAACTTGGTTCTCTCCTGAATCCCACTGTAATGGAGGTATAAGCAGAAATTCTCAATTATGAAGAAAAAGAGGATTTTTAGCCTAATTTACTAGAATTTTTACTTGCTTTTCTTGGAAGTTATGAAAACCTCAATTTCCTATACAAGCTGCATGACCCATGTACCAATCCTGATCATTGCTTATTTTATCAAAGAAATTATTTAATTTCAGTAGAGAAATGGGGAAAGTCTGTATTGTGCAAGAAGCATAGGAGACATCATGGAAACTACTTCTGACAGAACTGATCAAGACTGGACCCTGCTCCATTATTTCTGTTTTAGTTTAACATGCTCTACTGTTATTGCTGGGTTTTAATGTGTGAAAGACTTACAGAAAAAGGAGAATTTGGATTTTGATCTGCATTAGAAAACAAAATATTAGAAGAACCATAGAACTTGGAGGGGAAGCAGCCTCCTTGTTTGGCACACTGGCCACAGTCCCATTACTGGGATTTCCAAAATGCAGATGAAATGGCATTTGCAAAGATCCTGAGAACCAGAATGGAGATGTGCATTTTAGTTTACTTAATGGAGCATAATGTTTCCCTACAGAGAGGTCTGGGTTGTGTTCCCCTGCTCTCCTGTTATGGCAACACCAACCCAACCCAGAGAATTCCCTGCAATTTCATCCCTCAATATCTGATGTTCCTCCTGTCCATGTTCTCCCTTTCACACCAGCTCAGGATTATCAGACCCTTGCTGGGATATCCAACCCCCAAAGGTCACATGTGGAGTTCACCTAAGTCTCCTTCTCTAATCAGCCTAGAAGGAATTCCAGGTGAGAGGAGCTGTACCTGCTTTAAAGAAAGCACTTCAGAAATGTTAAATATTGACTTTAAACATCTGACAATGGCTGAGCTTCTGTTATCACTTCTGTGAACCCAGAACAATTCCACTTGTGTAGTTCTGTATTAATAAGACTGCGCTCCAAATGTGATCCCGAGATGCACCATGTCCTTTACAACAACAAAGCAAATGGAGCAAAAGAGAATGAAAAGTGAATTAAAAAAACATTGATCTTGCAGATACAAAACAAAGCTGGGATAAATATTAGCGCTGATGATTTCCTTTCCATTATCCACAATGTGGTTTTTTTCCCACAAAAAAATAAAAGAAAAGAAAAAAGGGGGGAGAGGTTTAATACCATCTATCACTCATGGAATGGATGAAGCGTGAAAGATGCCTGGGAGCAACTTTAGTGCTTGGCTGTGCCTCAATTTGTCATAGTCATCCACAGAGCAAAAATGCACCTCCTAATGCATTCCAACATGTTGCATCCTGGAAGAGCAACCCAACATCTGGACATCTCTGACACCGACTGCAACATCATGACTGCATGTCAGAGTAATTAATTAATGTCATTTCTTGCTGTCAGATAGAACACATGCATCCACCACACAATGCACAACAAAGGATCTCAATCATTTGAGGAGAAACATCTCTTTCTTTTGTAGCAGTTTTCATCTAGAAACCTCAGTATTCCACCCAAATGTGGTCAGGCTCACCATTCCATAAACCAGAAAATGAAATACAGAGGGACAGGACATGTCCAGAATGATGCAGCAGTCCAGACACAGAGTTAGGAACAGAGCCTGAATTCCTGAATATGGGCAAGAAATTCTGGTACTGTTGAATTTCCTGATGAAAATACATCCTGTCACAAGAATTTCCATGGCACTTCAGGATTTTGGAGTGAGAATAACCACATAATTCTTTGGACAGGCTCACCACAATACAGTTCTGCTCACAGACACAGGAGGTTCCCGGGGGCTTTCAGAATGCTCTGACCTGCTGCTTAGATATTTTATGTTTGCCACCCTATCCAGCAATGCACTAAGCCTCCTGCTCTGACTCAGAGATCACTAAACTTACAGGAATAAAATAATTCATGGAATCATAGAATTGTAGAACAGCTAAGGTAGAAAGGCCCCCTGGAGATCATCTAGTCCAAGTTGTCAAGGACTGTATCAAGTTGAATTTTGAATATCTCCAAGGACAGGCTCCATAATCTCTTTGAGCAGCCTATTCCAGGCTTTAATCACCCTTATAGCAGAGGAGGTTTTAATGGCTAAATGGCACTTCTGGTATTTGATTGAGCTCTGAGCTGTGAACCTGAGCACTCCGAAGAGCCCTGGAGCCAGAAGCTGAGGATGAAGGGTGGGGAGACCCTTACCAATGTCATGGAGGGGTGGTTCCCAAGAAATCCAGCCCTGGGCTGACACCAGCAGATTCCATGAAAGGGCTAAACAGCAACACCCTCTTCCCAAAGGATTTCTGAATAAGCTCTGAGGAAAGAATCCTTCACCTGATGTTGAAAACAAATTTACTGGGCTTTGTCCTGCAGCTCCTATGGCCCACAGCCCCACCAGATCTGCAAGGGAGAGGTACCGTGCTCTACTGGAATTCCTAAACTGGAATCTGGGGAATTCCAGTGGCTGGAATTTATCCTAGAAGAAGGAGACAATATTTGCAGAAATGTATGTATTTTCTTATTGCTATCCAACTGAAGTGGATGCCATGTAATTGGGAAGCACTAACAGACAGGCTAAAGGAGATGAGGAAACAAAAGTTATTCTGGATTCCCAAGAATTCCTCAAACTTCCAGCTATGTCTCCCTATCTCCCACCCTAGCTGCAAAGAGTGCAATCTCTATGGAAAAATTGATCTTCCATATGAATCCTCCTATCTTTCTGCAAACCTGCCTCCTTCTGCAGTTTGTTTCCAGGATTTGATCTTTATTTAGGAAATTATCACTGCAATGTAGATAAGTCAGAGAGGGCATCAGATTTTGGACCTTAGCTAAAAACTCTCCTGAAATCAATTTTCATGATTTACTCACAGAGCTGCATAATTAGAACACTGCAGCTCTGTACATGGGGTTCAGAAGGGTGAGATTTAAGCAGGCAGAAGGAAGGTTAAGAAACCCTCACCTCTAAACCACCCCAAGTGTCTGCTGTTTCATTTTTATCTGCTTCTGTTAAAATTTGAGTTTTGCTGACTAATTTCACCCTCTACCCTGAATTTGATGCATGTATTTTTAAGCATCCTGGTCAGGGTTATAAAACCTGGCAGCCTCTGGTCTTCACATGAGCAAGCACTGTGTGAGAGGCACAGAAGCTACTGAAAATGAAAATGATGAACAGCAGAGACTTTTCATGTTGAATGACCACCCTCCAAGATCAAAGAATCTGTGGTTTATCTCTCTTTTTTCTGGTTAATGCCCATAAAGCTCTTCCTGATATAAAATGATCTCAGTAACAATACACACATCATTTCCATCTGGCATTTACTATTATTCCTAATGGGGCCTAAATCCTTCTTGCACAGCACACCCCAAAGCCATGAAAGTGGATAAAATCTATTGCTACGAAGTAGTTGTGGATGGAAACCTTTCTCACAGGTTTTCTTTCCCTCTTCCACCTTTCTCCTCTGTAGTTCTTTAAGCAGAAGTCTCTGTGTAGCAGTAGGTCCCTTTTGATTTCCCTGCCCAACCCAGAAATTCACTGTGCATTGTTATTCTCTGACTTTACTCATCTTTTAGGTCACTGATCATATTTCATGAGTTCTTGCCATTACAAAGACAGTGACACCCATATCTGTGACACTTGGGTCTCTTCCCAGCTTCCCTGACAAATGGCCTTCACTGGGCTCTCTTGGACAAGACTGAGGCCTTTAGAACTCTCATTTTCACTCCCAAACATCCAGATATTCTGCTGGGCTAACATAGGCACGTTTAATAAATAAAACCCTGCAGTTTTTCTGCACTGAATTAGGTCTTTAGGAGCGTTAAGGAAATGACTGGAAGATGTGCTTGTTATGTAGCACACATTTAAGGCAATCAAATGGTGTAAGGAAGGGTCAAGACTAAAGGTGTAAAGTATTTTCATGAGTACAGAAATACAGGTGAACTTTTGACTGTATAAATTCTCCTTAATGTGCAAAATTCCTGGTATTTCACCTCTGCTTTTGTCAGTAACCCCGACAAAACCATGAAAATAACCCTGTCTATTGAAAACTGCACTTTCTTTGCTCGCATGATCCTTCCAGGCCAAGAAAAGGCATTTTTGGCAGTTGAATGCGCTATAACTTCCAGCATCCCACTTCAATACATTGTGTTTAAGCATTACACAGTGTTTATTGAAGCCATAATGCTGTAAAACACGTTTACATCCCTTCATAAACACTTCAACAGGTTTCTTTGCCAGCACCAAAAAAAAGACAAATGCCACTTAAACCTAAGCATTTAATCTCTAAATCCTTCTTCTGTCTGGATATCACCTGGTTCAGATTCTTGTCCTGGCAATGAAGTCCCACAGAGCCTTTGCTCACTCTGCTCACCAGTGGGATGGGGATGAGAATTGGAAAAGGATAAAACCCACTGGTTGAGATAAGAACAGCAATAATAATACAAGGCTGAAATTGTAGGTACCTCACACATATCACAGTGTTCATTTGTAAAACATCCAAATTCAGCTATGTATTGTCTTGAGTCAGTTATCTGCACACTGACCTCATTTCCTATCCCCACCTGCTTCTGCCTGTTGACTCACCTTGATTATTTTCCCAACTTTTCCCCTGAATTCCTTCTCTGTCATGTCTCAATCTTTATTTTGCCCTGCTATTTTATTCCATGCCTCCATGCATATCACCTTCCCCTGCTTTTCTTGGCTTTGGGCTCTGTTCACAACTCTGTTTGCAGTCGGTGGTTATGCTCCAACCACCTCCTCTGGAGTGTCAGGTATGATGCTGGCACACCATCTGCTCATTTATTTCCTTAGGTCACGACACATTCCCTCATTTTCCTTCTGGAGAGCTGCAGGCCTGCTCCTCTCCCTGCCCGAGCTCGATTAGCAGCGAGAACAAAACGCTCACCTGCAAGGGGCCTGCGAGGGCTCTGATCTGCCAGCCCCGCATTTACAGCCACGTTTGCACTTGTTAAAAGTCCTCTGCTATCTCATTATTTCTCTCCCCAACACCAAGGCAGACAAGCTGTCAACAAACACTCATTTCATTGGGGACTCAAGGTATCTGCTCCTATGGCAAAGACTTTTTCAGGGTTTTGTAAGGACTACAAATAAGTATCAGAGTATTATTTGAGGGGATTAAGAGAGATCCTTAAGAGGGATTTTCGTGAGTGTAATTTAGGAGAACAGGATTTCTCAGAGAAACTCCTGAAAATATTCCACTTCAGAATCTTGCTATCAAACTCACAACAGCACAAACACTGGGTAAAACAAAGAAAACTCCCTGAAACTTTCTCAAATTTACACAGAATGATTTAAGATCACCATGGCCTCCTCCCGCATGGAGAAACTACCAGAAATGCAAGTGATTTTAAGGCTAAAGAGAAACTCCAGTGTCAACGTGTACAATGGCAGATGCATCTCTAAAGAGGTCTCTATTTCCTACACAGATATTTTATTGACATGCAAAGAACTTTAAAACCAATAAATAGCAGAATAATCCATTCTGCTGCCACGTCCCCATTAGGCAATGGAGGAGCTCAGTGCTACCACTCTCACTTTAAACTGTCGTGTTGCATCACTTCTGCGTAGTCTCTGCAGATCTGATCATCACACATCTCTAAAGTTAGCAAAGCTGCCTCCAGGCTGTATTTTAAATGCAACCCACCCAAGACACCAAGGCCAGCTGTACATTAGAGCCTCCCTCCTCTTTAGCACAGATATTAACTGTGGCTGAGCTCTTCCCAGCCCACCACTGCCATCCCTTTTCAGCTCCAACATGGGCCCAGTCAATCCAGACGACAAATATACTCAACTCCCACTGAAACTAAGGATAAATGAGGACTTCCCGCCCTGTGGAGGCTGAGCTAAGTTCACACAAAATTAGGGTGAAGCCTGAGGACAAATCTCAGCATGTAACACTTTTCCTTGGAGAAGACACTGCCCACGTTGAACACCAGGTCAGTGGGAGGGGACATGGACGATGGGGACTGCTCAGTGCAGCAGCCAAAGAGCAGCTGAGATACACCCAGCAGCTGTTTCCTGAAATAATATATTTAGTAGCTTGGTATGTAGACCCTGAAATTTAAGCCTAAACAAAGAAATCCTCAGTACCAGGGAAAGCTGTGTGTTCATGTGCCTGCCTCCCATGCCTGGGCACACTCCCTGGTGCTCTTGGAATGATTTACTGGCTGTGCCTTGGCTCTCGGGTATCCACACCCAGGCAGGCTGGTGTCTAACACTGTGTGATGAATATCTGCCATTTTCTAGCCAATTTTAGCTGCTGCAGGCCCGAGGTAAATTTCAAGTCTAACTTTTGAAGGAAACCTTTGGTTTCCCTTTTTGATTTCAACCCTTAAAGGCTGCCCAGAAAATAGTATTTTAACTAAGAAGAACAGCAGCTTTAAAAAAAATCCTAAGAGCATGGGATGGAGCAGTAGGGCCTTTCCCAGTTGTAGCACTTGTCTTTGGGGACAGTAATTCATAACCCAGAAAAAGTCAGAACAGGCCTGAGGTTTCTCAAGCTTCAGGTGCCTGAAATAGCTCCTGAGGGATTTTCTTATACCTTAGTGTTGGACAGTGAGCAGAGCTCTGCCCTCTCCAAGCATGCCTTGGAATCCCTCGCCATGTCTAACACTGAGAAAAGTGGTTTAGAAGCTTTCCCTAGGACCACTGATTATTTTGTATTTTTTAGCAAGCAAAAACCCCAGGAATACTTCTGAGTGGGTGTCCACAGCTGAGATTTTTGCCTACGCTTTGTGGAAGGAAATTTTGCTCTTTTCTCCAAGTGACAGCTCTTAGTGACCAGGCCATAAAATTATACCAATGGTACTTTTAAATTGATCTAAAGTCTGTTCATTTGTGTAGTGCACATTTAAAGCCACATTATTGTAAGATGCTCCAGCAATGAAATTCAGCATTAGCAATTCAGTTCATTAAAGAGGATATTTTAGTAGGTTCTTTCTTTTATAGCTATTACTCTGTCTAAAGTGAGAAAAACCTCAGTCAAATTAATAAAACTAACAACTCGTCACACATACGCTGCCTCTCTGTGAAGTCTGCTCTGCTCTCACCAGTTTGGCAGCCAAGGAAAGATGTATGGGAGCCAAATTCCCTCTTGCATAACCACATCAACCTGCACGGGGATGCGTTTAGCCCATTCAGTGCTTGTAACCATGGTTTCATTTGCTGAAAGTTACCCTGAAAATTCAAAGTTTTAGTCAATCATCAAGCCAGTCCCCAGATCAGAGAGCAGCCACACAGCTGAGCTGTGCTCCAGGTTCAGAGGGGCTGTGCTTTGGGAGGGCTTTGCTGTTGCTCTCTTACAAACACCTCAGCAGCACTGTTGGACACAGCTTCCCCAGGTAACCCTGCCTGCTCCCAAAGCTTCCCACCCAGCTCTCTGCTCCAAAACCTAAATGCCTTTTCTCACTCCGTTTTGGAAGCACCAGTCCCTGACACACTGCCCTACTGACAGGCAATCAGTAAGGCTGTACACAGTAAGATTTGCCCACAGCTTCCCTTTTTGGTTTTCAGCAGGAATTCAGTGTTGGATTCAAACTGATTTTGCAGAGATACCCAGCATAAAGATTTGCAGTTCAGTTCCATGGAACACAGAATTTCCATCCTGCTCAAGGATAGCTCACCAGGGGCTGTGCCCAGGTAGTCACTGGGTCTTACCTGTCCTCTCACCTCCCATTTGTCAGCTGTGGGATGCAAGCAATGCTCGTGCCCTTGCTCATGCTGGATGACACTCAGAAAATGTTGGCCCCTATAAGAGATCCTCACCAACTTGATTTTCACCTCATCTCATGAGTTCCCATTCAGGTAATGGCTTAAGCATTTATCTAACTTAAAGAAGTTAAGATTGTTCCTTATTGACTTTAAAAGGACAATTCATATGTATGAAGTACAAGGCGGGATCAAGCCTTGAGAGCAAGGCACGAGCTGGAAGACAGAACTCCAGGGACTGGAACAGACAGAGTCAGGTCAGCTCAATTGACTCTTCAAATCATCCAAAAGAGGGAGTCTCAGAGGAGGGCTGGGAGTGCTGGGGAAATGATCTGTCACTACCTTGGCTTTAGACACAATCAGCTGATTTAGAGAAGGAAGAACTCTCCCAGACTCTGACAGGGAAGATGAAGGTGAAAAGTAAAAGGACACAGGGTGCTGAATTTCTATTTTTCACTCACTTTAGTACAAGACTTAGAACAACTGGCAGCTGATCTATTCATCACCAATGAATCACACAAAAGTACAGAAAGCAGTTCCTTCCCAGAGTAAATTTTGACTCTACTTTTCCTTTCCCAGAATCAACCCTTGCCCTCGCCCAGCCCTGTTACTGTGGGAGAAGCTCATATGACTCCAGCACTTTCCATAAGCTTGCAGCACCTCCCAAGTGGTTAATTCATGGAAGCTGAGAGGATACAGGATACACATCCCTCACAAAGTGAGGAGAAACCGCCACAAAAGACTGGGCAGATATCAACAGCTTCAGCAAGAGACAAAATATTCCCACTGAATGAAAAGTGATGGATTAGCCCGGTTTAATGCAGCCAAATTATCTGTGTAAAAATACATGCAGGACATGCTGCTGTGCCACCAACGGCACTGCACAGCAGCTTGTGTTTACATCTCCTTCCCTGTCACAGGCTGTCCTGCGTGGGCTGGGCCTGGGAAGAGCTGCTGCCACAGAGCCTGGGAACACACGAAACCCGGGGCCTGAGCCCTGGTGCGTGGGCCCAACATCCAGCAGAGGCAAAAATTAAACACAAGCTGTTTACCTGATTACACCAGTTCAGCAGTGATTGAAGGGAGATGGGTGTTTTTTAAGTTTAAGGAAGAGCAAATTGTTAGAACTGAGAGACAGAAATCAATTCCGCTCTCTAATTGCTATGGGAAGATCCTCGTATGAGCCTCACTGGAGTTTGATTTTGTACATTTGCATCTCTTTGCATGATGCAGTTGTCACTGACTCTGCAAATCACATCAAAATTAAGCTGTAATTTGAGCTTGGCTTAAATGAAAAGTGTGTTAAAACTTTGAAGTCCACATGCTATAGATATGAAATCCTGTTTCAGCTAAAGCAATAATTAAGACTGGTGACAATTGCAGTTTAACAACTTCAAACAGATCTATAGAAACTGCCTCTAAACCCAGCAGCTGGAATGGCAAATGAAACACTTGGGCTGTGGTGGAAACAGGAACACTGTACCAGGTTGTGTGACCTCAACTGGAGCTTGGGTACAGCAGTCACTGAGGTACAAAGCCCACAGTGACAAATTCCCAGACAACAGCCAAGGGCAGATGTCCCTCAGGGACAGGCTCTGGATCTATGCAGTAGCCCACTAACAGCTTAGAAGAGCTGTTGTTTTGCACCTTAGCCCCTCTTTGGTGGACTCTGGTGGTTTCCTGGTCAATCCTATCCTAAAAATCTGAGGATGAAAAATCAGCTAATGATTCTGGCAGATCAGCCTCCCACACGCATTTTGTTTGAGTCTGAATTCATGAACCAGGGATCCTTCCTTTGAACTTCATTTCCTCTTCAGAAATAGTTCAAAGCAGTTGGAGAACATGAATGCCAAAATCAAGCCTGAAAACCACCACAGCCTCACTTTAAAACACTTCATTTTTCTCCTGAGAGTTCTGCTGTTGCTTTCCATGGCTTGTCAAACAACCCTGTTCAGATTTAGCACAGGATCTGCTGTTCCCATTCATCACGAGTCTCAGGACTGAGGCACTCCAGCTGCTCCAGGGCTCTACCCTTAAAAGTGATCTTGCTGTGATGTTACAACAGCCTGTTGTTATGACCTTGGCTATTTTTGACAAAGAGATAAAGATGAAATAGGTTCTTGTTCCTAATGATAGCTTGTACAAAACATCCTTTCCAAGGAAACCTCTGTTATCCATATGTATACATTATGGATCAGGCTATGCCAGACAGCAGCACTAGCATCTCTCTCCCCCAGGTGACACAGCAAGAAAGATGGTTTGCTGTTATTAAGCCAATATCTCTTTAGTTACACTTTGGGCAAGTACTGTGTTTTCTCTCAAAACTAATAACAAATCAAACACTTTGAAAACCACTTTATTTTTTCACTACAACCTCTGTGTTTCTTTACTTGGAAATTTCTCAACCTGGCACATATAGTTTTGGAAGATTTTTTGCTTTTAATTTGGGGTTCTTGCCCTGAACTTTCTTTTTCCTACCTGTTGCTCTTTTTTTGAGAATGCCCTATTAATCACAAAGATTTCTGTGACCTCCCTCACAACAAATAATACTCATGAGAGTCAAAATGATCTTCAATAAAATTACCTGACTGACATCTTGAAAGAAATACCACTTTATTTCTCACAGGCCTGATGATTTCAATTATATCTTTGTATAGATTTCACAAAACCAATTCAACAACTATCTAAATATTTAAAGCAGATGAAAAGTCCTATTTGTGTAAGGATAAGTTTAAATTCTTTGCTGGATGGGGGCCTAAGGGTCTGTAAATACAGATGGCAGTGAGCAGGACCCAGAAGAGGCCAGGTAACCACCAACAGGCAATTATATCCCCACCAGAACTTCAAGCCAGTATATCATACTGTTTGAAGCTAATTGCTTTGAAAAAATTGGAAAGGTGAGCAGGTGAGTTCACACAGAGCATTTGCAATCTTGCTTTGTATTTTAAAAACCAACAGTCCAGATTGCATGGACAAAACAGGCATGATTCAATAAAACAAGTTGAAAGGGAAGGGAAAGGTATGCAGTGGTTTTTAAAAAGTATTTTCCTTTTAATTTTTAGCATCATTAAAATGCTGAAAACATTTTGTTCAAGAGCTTCTTTAGCTAATACCTCATTACTTCTCTTTTTATTGTTATGGTAATCAAGCCTTAATATATTGCAGCTTTATAGCATGAAATCAAGGCTAGGCCTGTGGGCATGGACAGATGTACAGCAGCATGCAGTAAAACACAGGTACAGAGACATGCAGAGCTGAATATGGCACTGGGGTTTTTTATAATTGTTTAGCAATTCATCTGAAGTTATTTTAACCTTGACAACAGATGAACTCTAATGTGTACCACGATCAGTCACTGGAAAGATGCACTGAAAAGCAAGTTTTGTAACTGTTGTCTTACAGGCTGGGTTCTAGGAAAGCATGGAACCAAGTCTGAGCAAGATGATTAAATTGTTTGCATGACTACAGGCTGTAGCTGTAACTGTTCAAAACATTTAATTGAGAATATTTTAGCCAAGGGAGAATGGTAACCCCGAGGAACTGCATTTTACCCCAGAACTTTGCCTCTCCATGGGAAACTGGGGCTCAGTGTCAGAATTCAGACCCTCTCCAGGCATAGGCACACCAAAAAAGAAGAATATTTGGATCTGACTTCTGGTTCTGAAGTGATATTTGGACCTTGTGCTGGAGCTTTGCTTGTGGTTGAATTTCACCCATCACATCAAGTGAAAGATAGAAATAAGAAAAACTTTAAGAAAGTTACAATGGCTGTGTCAGCAGGGTGTTGAAATTGTATCTCAGAAAGAGTGAGCACCCTTAGATCTTCCCTGAGTAAACCACAACACACGACCCCCAGTGTCAGGGAGGCTCCACTTCCCAGCAAGTGCTTTCAGGAGAGATCATCCAGGAAACCATTCCAGCTCCTGGTTGCTTTGCTCTATTTAAAGGGAGTGTTTTGGCTGGTGATCCCTCTCTCAGTGAAAGCCTTCAAACAGCCAACATGAAAAGCAATATGCCTTTGACTGCATCAAATCCCTGATCCTGAGGAATGTGTTGGGATGTTCTCGAGCCCCACGGCTTTGGGATGGCACCATTCAGCCCCAGCCTGGGCTTCTCCCGAGCACACCCTGCAGGAACACCCCGGACAGCCTTTGTCACTGCAAACAGGTGACCTTCGTTGGTTACCCAATAGCCATGAAGGAACAGAAAGAAAGTAGGTACAGGGGATACATTATTCCAGTAGAAGTGAAAATTGTTTTCCACATTATAACTGGATACCAGTAAAATATGATTTAACACATGAATCATGTATCAGAAAAACCTGGTTAACCTCAGTTAGGCAAAGCTTCCAGATTCCCCCTTTCTTGGAAATACTGGGAGTAACAGTGTGCTGTATTCAGCTGAAATTTGTTCCTTTAAACCTTTGAATTTAAACAAAATCTCCTAACAATGGAGTCACCCAGATTTCAAGCACAAAGCTGAGCAGCTCTCAGGTGCAGTAAAACTGACTTTCCCTCCCAGGAGCATTCCACTGGGCAGAGCTTATGGGATCAGACCTTGGGACAGGAACACGTGTTACCCAGCATATAACAAGTGGAATGAAAGACAATGGGCACTATAGGCCAGCAAACACACTAATTATATTAATAAAATGAAAGCTTAAAATTTGAAGCTAATCCTGGGCTATCATTTATAAAAGTTAACAGGGCATATTTAATTTAGGAATTGGCTAACACTTCTCTTTCCACCGCTGAAACCTCATAAATGAAATATACTGGATCCCTGCCCAGTGCGGAAATAAAAGTTATGAATAATGTTTCTATCTCAATCATTGTCAGTGCTTTAATATTCCTAATTACTTTAAAAAGCTAAATATTCAATATAGGAAAAACCTTCTTTTTCTTTTATCTCCACTTGCAAGATTAGAGCAATTTAATAAGAGTCACTGGGTAGTTTTAGTCCACAAGACCATTCTGTACTTTGACATCTTATCCTTTCCTGGCCATTTTTATACAGAATGAAGTGCTTTTTACTCTGTGAGTGCACATATGTATAATCTATATCTGCATGCCCCTATTGTCATAGTCTTTTTTATTATTATTATATTTAACTTCTGTTAGTGCACATGCACTGTACAAATACTCACTGGTAGGTTAAACTAAATCTAGTACTAATAATCAAAACATTAAATGAGCTCCTGAGAATCTATACAATATCTCACAACCAATGGTATTATTTTTCTTTTTTTAAATATTTTTAAAGATAGATATTCAACATGTCACGATGCCCAGTATTTCCCTTACCTACATTCCAAGTAATCCCAAAATATTGCTTCAAACCCCAGAGTATGGCCTTTGTAATCCCAGAAGGGTTTGGGTTGGAGGGACCTCACTGATCATCTCATCCCAACCCCTGCCATGGGCAGGGGGGTGCCACCCCCACACCAGGCTACTCAGGGCTCTGTCCAACCCTGGCCAGGGCTGGAGCATCCACATCCCCTCTGGATTAAAGTCCTTCCTCCCTACACCATTCCTATTCCCTTTTCTGCTAGAATTGAGGGGAAATTCAGCAGAGCTGCAGGCAAAACCCCAGGAAGTCACCCAGGAATCTGCCCTACTGCCCTCAGCCTCTGGTTGTGTTCATCCTCAGACACATTTACCTCTCATTCCCTTCACCCTCCATCACATTTGCCTCCCATTCCCTTCTAACTCCTCCCTTTATAGATCCCTTCTCTGTTACCTTCTTGACTGGTAATGATGCTTCTTTCTTAAGATCCCAATCAATTTGGGAGAAAGGGAGGAAGCCAACATGAAGGGAAACGTCCATTCAGTTTCATTTCCCAGCATCTCTCCCCATGCAGCTTTATTTACTTGCCTGATGCACAAATTGACTCCATTTAAGAAGCTTATTCCTGTTCTGTCAATAATGTCTCAGGCCTGTGTTACATCACACTCAGATGTTTGTGCTGCCTGTTCCATTCCAGCATGAGCCAACCACTTCAACTCACCGTTCCCAATTAAGAGAGTTTAACAAACACAGCCTTGCCAGCTGAAAGAATTGAAAGCCTCAAGTGTGGATTAATTCCCTAGCAAAAGGTGCAGAACTCCCAACTCCCCTTTCCCTAACTTTGCCAGTATGGATTTAAGCAATGGATTGTAAATCAGAGGAGAGAATCTGGGCTGCCTGAAAAGTCAATGGCAAAACTCCCACTGGCTTGAGCAGGACAAGAATTCTATCTGGAGAGAGTGCTTTCCAAACAGCTCCAACACTCCACAGAGTATTCCATGAAGAATGTGCTGTATTAAATACTTGAGGGAAAAAAATTCTTTATAGAGCTCTATTATCTGTACTGGTATCCTAATAACAGAACCAAAAGCATTAACAGCATCCTCCACTGCATTTCACATTTCTTTGCAAAACACAACCAATAAAGTCCAATGTCATTATCCTAGGAAAGGGCATTCTCACATGCTCATAGAACCACAGAATGGTTGAATGTTGGAAGGGACCTTAAGGCCATTTTGTTCCAACCCTGTATGAATTCTTACAAAATAACCAGCAGACAACTCTCATTTTTCCATTCAAAGCATCCAAGTTCTAAGGCCACTGCTTTATAAGGCCTGGTTTTTAATAGCAACATATATTTTTATCACATTTTGATATCTTTACTCACCACTTGAGCAGTCAGTCCCTCCCCAGCCTGGTTCACAGTGACACGTGTCAGGAGAGACACATCTTCCATGCACACACTCCTCTGTGCACAGTGCTGTTGAGAGGAAACAACACACACCATTGTAAACATATTAAGTGGTTGCTAAACATCCCCTAAACAATGCCTTGGAGAGCAATATTTTGTTTAAAAATATTAAACAAAGCAAACACACAAAAAAAAATAATTACTCACAAGATTTAATTATTGCTAAGTGACCAAAATAAAATACAGGTCTCTTGACAGCAATAAATTCATTTGTCACTTCAGCCCTGTAATGAAAAACTCGCACACCAGAAATTCCTTTGGTTAGCAATTTTGCTTTGTAATAAAGTTTTTACCAAACTGACATTTATTATTCTTATATTACAGAACAGCAGCTTCTTATATCGCACTCAAATTGCAACTGCTCATAAGACAAAATGGAGCTCAGTCTTGAAAGTGTATTAAGATCCAAAATAGGTTTGTAAAAAACATCTCTAGGAAAAATAAATAATTTTACTCCATGATGCAGTGGCTGTAAGTGCATTTGTGTCTTTTCAAGGTCAGCCAGTTTTCCATAACTGCAGTTCTCTGTCTCACTGGTGGAATATTGGAAGTTCAATATCCTCAAGTTCAAACCAAGACAAACAGGTTGGCTGAGGAACAGCTCGTTGTTTTTAGGATTCTCTTTTCCTGTGCTGTTTCAGTGTCTGACAGTTTCCAGTGTGTCCCCATCACACACTAAAGAACCTGGAGAGCACTGAATAACTGCTTCAAAGACTGAACTTTTTTGCTTACTACCTAGTTTCCATTTTACCACCTAGGACACTGCCAAAAACTCCGTGTGTCAGAGCTTCAAATTGGATGGTTAAGCTGGAAAACATCATTTCCACCTAGACCAACATGTCTGAGTTAATAATAAATATGATGCAGTGGCAATGAGGTCACTGTACTAAACTGTATGCACATATGTACAAAATACATGGTTTAGATCATATATAACCTATGGTTGTATACCCTGTGTTTTTATATCTGATGGGAAACATGGGTATTGAGTTTACTTAACCAAGAACTGCCTGAAGCTGGACTAAAAAATATTTATCCCAAGACAGAGATAATTCCTTCCTGTTTAAACTAAGGCTAGCAAAGCTGATTGGGGAAGTAGCTTTGGGCTGCTGTAGTGAAAATGGAGTTGAACCATCCAATTCCTTTGAAATCAGCCAGCAAAGCTTCTGGAAGTTTCCCTGTTCTGCAGGTGAAATGAAAGCTGGAACCCTTTCAGTTCCCAGATACTTCCTGTGCCAAAAGTTCTCCACCACTGCCTTGTAGCTTTGGGTGACTCCAGCTACACCCTGACATTCTGGTTGCACTTCCAAACTGCATCACACCTTGGACCTACACCCAGGCTGTCATCAATGCTCATGGAAACATTTTACTGCCTCTTCTGTGTTTGGGTCATTGCAGACCAAACCCACTGAGTTGTTCAGAAAATATTTAAATTCAACTTCAAAATGCAGGTGAACTTAGAATAATCCTGTGGGACAAACTTTCCTGCTCTTTATCCAGCAGATCCCACGTGACCAGTGATTAGAACGCTGCCTCGTTAAAACGACAGCGAGATCTTTCTAAATTAATCATTTCCTTTCTACGTTTGCTGCATGTCAAAAATGCAATTTATTCTTATTTCATATCTTGTGTTTAGACAGTATTGCAGTGGGCATGAAATATTCATAGCTAATCTCTAGTCACTAATTGTCCTAATCTTTTGTGCATTTATTTTACTCGAGTTAGGCTTTCTGGAGACAGTGAAGCATCCTACTCCACAGCTGTAGGATGAAATTCAGGACAGGATATTAGATAAATGGGATTTTTCAATAAAAATATACACACCTTCATGCAACCATTTGAAAATGGCTGGTTATCCAGAACAAGGAGAAGTTCACATATAGAATAGCCTTACAGGTTTTTATTCAAACTACAGTGTGCTAATAGATATAGGATATGCTGGGATAGGGATACCCTGGGAATTGTGCCCTGCACAGCTTTAGCTGAGTACATTTCTCATTGATGTGACATCCTAGTTTTGTAAGAGATGTGGAAGTCAAAACTGAGATTGTGCTGTTGCCTGTATAGACATTTGCAATAATAAATCACTCTAACATGTAAAATGTGTAGCAATTTTTACACTTTTAATTGGGCCACGTTCTCACCTCAAGGCAAACATTGTGAGCAAGAAGGTTGATGGGGGACTGGTTCCTTACTCTTCCAAATAACAAAACTCCTGCACATTACTGCTCTATATTTAGATGATTTCCACACAAATTTATCACACCTTAACTATGTTAACATAAATACGAAATAATGGTAACTAATTATGCAATAAAGTTTTCTTAATCACTTGTCTAGCTGCAGTCCTGTGGGAAGAGTGCAATGTGAGACTTAGCAGCAAGACTCAAGAGAGATCTCCTCATTCTAAAGCACTCAGTCACATGAAAAGTAATAAAAAATGTATTATAAAGAACTGTATCCTTGTTTTCAGGTGTTCAGAAGCCCCACATCGCTGAAGATGACAATGTTTAATGAGCAATTAAAGATTCAAGTAATGTGAAGATGCTTCTTGGAATCGTGGTTTCTCTCATCTCTGGTTGATTAATTGCTAAACAAGTAGCTGTGAGCTCAGAGCTCACTAGTGACTAATCCCAAATGTGGGGGTGACAGAAACCCCCCCCTTTTAAACAGAGAAGCTTTGACAGAAGTAATTGTATTTAAAGTGGCAAACAATCAGAGTCCTGCACTGACTGATTCAAACCAGGCTTATAAAGGTCATATTAGGGTACAGCTCTAAAGTTTTACCATAGCAAATAAAATTTTGAATTTCTCCTATAAAAGGGAAGTCTTGCCTTGCTCAAGTCTTTAGAGTTTAAATTAATTTTTCATTCTATTAACATTCAACATAATAGGATACAATGGTCCCCAAGGCATTCTTCATAATACACTTTGTACAGTGGTTTGCAAATGATCTTACTAGTTAATGGAACTATAAAAATTACTTGCACATAAAGGTCAAGAAAAATAAAGATAAGTATATACTTTCTGACACTGTCCTGTTCAATACTCAGCTAAAGGCCCCTGGAGTAAAGAAAACTTGTCCTAATGCAAGGAACATAATTCCTCCCAGTATAATAGTCCAAGCACTTCAACCTTTGGAATTCCAGACTTTTTATGTCTGCATTTTCCCTCGACCACTTCACTTGAGCAATCCAGCACCTCATTGATCAGTGTACTATTAGCATTCTTGGCATGAGTTTGACATCAGTTTGTAGTTTGATTCAGCCTGGTAATAAAATGACCTACATCAAAGCCCTGCCAAAATGCCATCTTTGTCGCAATGTGTTTAGCATGAATTATTTGCCCACATTCAAGGTTACAGAGCAACTGCTCCTTATCATGCAATAAAGGCAACAAAAGGGTTCTGTAACAATCCATTTGATGCTTATCACTTACTTTATAATTACAGACTGGCCTTTTTTTAACATATAAGGTCAATCCTCAGGGAAATACACCTAAAGATTAAACTCTTTTCACACCTGAAACGGCTGCACTAGAGAAATGGATTCCTCTAACGCTAGTGCTTATTCTTTAATTGTTGCCCAGAATTCAGATATGATAAATGGTTTGTCTGTGTCTCCTCTCCACAAAGGTGTGAAGTGGCCAGAATATTGCAATGAGGAGAAGAGCTCAGTGGAGCAGACTGCAGAATATTTCCACTGCAGAGTTCCTTCAGCTAAGGGGAACCACAGGGAGTTCATCCCAGACAAAAGCAGGGATGGAGAGTTGCTCTGTCTTCCTTTAATGCTGCATCCCTCTGTATGGACCCAAATTGTGATGTTGCAGGGTTCATCTTTGTTGTTATACCCACTGTGACACCCTGCTCATCACTGACTGCTGGCACCACTGAGATCCACCATCAGCCTCTTTCCCAGAGCCTGAGGTGCATTTAGGGAAGGGTTTCATCCTAGGGGAACAAGCATGGAGTGATTAACACAAAAAAATTTCATTGTCCAAGAATATAGCCTGTGCATTTATTTTGCAAAAGACAGTGTCACAAACAACCTGATTTGTGCTTGCACTGGAGTGTGGTAACATTTGTGGTGGTCCTTAGAACCTGTGGGAGTTCACAGCTACTGACCCAGCAACTTCCATCTGCCATTGCCCCACTTGGCCGTGCCAGACAAGCAAAATATCTCCAGAACAAAGAGCAGGACAATTACAAAGTGTGAAGGACCCAGAGCAGAACAGAAATCAGGCTCCGTGAGCTGTGCTCGCTCACGGCAGCGCGTGCTGCTGGAGAGCGTGCCGGAGCATTCCGTCCACGCTGGAGTTTCCTGGGCTCTGTGGGATTCCTGCCCAGGATCACAGAGCAGCCAGGAGGTGACAGAAAGCATAAATAACTGTAGATACATTATGATAATGGAAAACATTGCTAAATGGAGATATGGATGCTGCTATGAGACACAATGAGAAATTCAGGCACTCGCCTGGAACTGCACAGAATGAACTGGTTTATTTAGAGTGCACACGTGGCACAAGGTCATTACCTCACAACATCTTCTTTTCTCTGTCTTACCTCTGCCAGGTTTTCTTCACTATACACTGATCTTGCCCAAACTCTGACCAATTTCATCCATTTTCTGTGAACTAACAGTAAACCCCCATTTTTTCTTTTATGTTGCTGGTATTTTAACTTCAGATTATTTAACCACTTCGCCCCATGCTTGATAGTTGTTGGACTAAACCAAACAGAAATATAATGGAAAAAGGGATGTTTTACTTCAATATTTAAAATGTGTCCCTGAAATAATTTGGGCCATTTTAGCCCATTTCTCCATTCCCTCACACCACTTTTAGGGTAAAGAATGATTTTGTCAGGTGAAATAGCTGTTATCCTATGGCCAGTGGTTTCAGATAATGCAGAGAGGTCAAAGCAGATGAAAAAAGATGAAAAAGATTCTTGCTTCTTATCCATTAGGAATCTATTCACTCAGGGCCTCTCTGGTGCTTCCACCTTAATGCACTGGCCCGGGTCCAGCTTGTGCTGAGTCTACAATATCAGCTTCATTAGATCAGCCTGTAGTCAGCTTTTGGCTGGATTCTCCTTGCCTCTGCTCAGGAAAGGGAGGTTTGATAGCACAAGAAAGATGACTACCAGCTAATGCATCCAGGTAGGTTTTCCTCATTCTTAGATTATTGCTTATTTGTGGAATGGATGATTTCCTCCCTAAATCACTGACTTTCCATCAGGAATCAAGCTGATTTGATGGTTTCCTGGATAATTGCTTCAATGAAGTGGGATAATAGCTCTTTGCATTGCTTAATGTCCATTTCTGTGGTCATCGCTCAGGATACATCCATTAATTTATCACCTTGGAAAGCACTTTCATGCAAGGTTTAGCGACTTCCAAAGATGAAGAGATCTCAAAGCTTACTCAGGCTTTGAGGAATTTATTGTTTCAGTGCATGGCAACCCTTCTTTTTCATCTTCCCATGAAAGTACCAGTGAAAAACAGAAGCCCAAGGAGATCAATGTGAGCAAAGGAAAGATGAGACTGATGCAGAGCAGATAACATCAATGGGTCACAAGATCAGCTCCTTTTCCTGTAGGTGCAATTCCAGCACTTCTTTTGCAGATTTTGGAATTAGACACTCTGCATCAATGCAATCAGAACAGAATCAATGGTCTTTTTGTTGTCTGGGACATGGGGATCTCTGACCATTGCCTCAGTGAGGTATTGATCTTTTCCGGGTTGTGTTATCCTCAGCCTTGACACCCAGCCAAAGCACAGGGATTAGGCCAGACATGACTTGTGAATGTCTGAAGTAAAAGAACTGTGGAGATCCATTTTGAGGATTTTGTCTTTTCCCAAGAGCAGAATCTGACATGTGTCATTTGTCATCACTGACTATAGATCAGTAAATCTCTGTATCCATTTGCTGGGACATGAAGATTCGTTAATAAGCACAAACTCCATGGTAGTTTTTTACCCTTTCTATCAGTGGGTAAATGGCAACCTGAGGTTCTGATCACTATTGAGGTGAACAAGAGCCTTCCACATTCTTGAGTGTCCCAGGCTTGTGGCATGGACTAGTTTAGGGGTCCTGGAAAAATCCCAGCCAGATCTCAATGTTTCAGACTCCACAGGCCCTTCAGGAGGAATGCTCACAGTTTACTGTCACTTAAGGAGCTTGCACTGATGAGAACCCCCTTCAGTCCATGCTGCAATCTGCTGCTTTAGGCCTTACTCTAGGGAATGAATAGGGAAGTAAACTGTGCCAGGGGAAGGGCAGGGCAGGGAAGAGACTGTCACTTGTTCACTTGTAAGACTGGTGGAGCACAGTTTGGAATCCCAGTCTGGCTGGTTCTGAGGAACAGCTGAGCTGGAGCAGCACATCCCTGAGACAGGAATGGCATCGCATCACTGACCATAAAACAGTGACAGTGACAGAGAAGTTTAGAGCCTGCAAAAGGAGAGGCTGGGGGAATCACACATTTAACAGAGTCTTTGTGGCATTTTGATGCCCCATTGGTTTCATCTGCCCTGGTGGAGAGAGGGAATGGGAGATAGCACTCACCATTTAGTGCTGTCTGAGCGAGAGCTCCTCGTAGCAGCAAATGTCAGAGAGCACGACTGGGGTCAGGAAGCTGAACTCTGTTGTACCTTTGGCTGTGTTAATAACAAGTGCAGGAGTTGAAGGCACAAAAAGGGATGGTGGAAAGGCACTGAGAGACTCTGAGCACTAGAGTGCATCTGCCCTGCAAAGTGGACAGGTTACAGGGCTGGGTAAGAACAGCACTGATCCCCTATTTTGGAGACTAGTCCTGACTAACTCATACCTCAGACCAAGGTCAGAGTCATCTACACAGGGACTCCTGCTCAGCCCCAGGGCTCCAGAGGAATCAGGACACACCAGAGCCGGGGCTTGACCTTGGGGCAAAGAGAGAAATTCCTCCTTCTGGTGAAATCCTGATCCTCTGAGGTAAGTTACATTCCCAAATCCCTTACCAGTTTGTTGGGGGTTAGGATTTTTCCTTTTGTTTCTTTCTCTCATGGAATTTTGTCCCATCTGTTGCTGAGACAATAATGACCAATATTTAAGGGAGACTAACAAAATGGCCAAGGTGGGAGAAAGGTGCAGCTGGCTACTCTCTTACCTGGGAGGTCTTCTCTTTGGAAGAACATACACCTCGAGGTTTTGAGCTGAGGGAAGGGGCTGGGCGTAGCTCCTCACTCTCGCTGTGGCATCAGTGGGGAGACAGGCTGTCCTCATCATGGGGAGAATCCACCAGCACTGTGAGGCTCCATCTCCTGCTGTCTGCTCCTACCATGAGTGAAGCTCTGCTTGTGGGAGCAGCTGTTGCACTGGAACCTTATTAACACCCTACCTCACTAAAAAAAGGCCCTCACCATCTCAGGTACCTCAGGGGAAACCTGAGCTACTGAGAAACTTTTGGCTACGCTACCTGCTGGACACCCTGCAGTTGCTGCTACAGCTGCAGAGTTTCTGATACATTTCCTTTGCTCCTCTGGGGTCTGCTCATCCCTCCCCTGCCAGGCGCTGCCCCAAGGTTCCTGCTGCATCCCCTTTCCCCATCCCGCCTCCCGCCATCACCGCCTGAGGGAGAAACGCGGCTGGGCCCGCGCCACAGCGCCCCCTGCAGGCTCGGAGGAACCATCGCACCTGCCCCGCCTGGCCCGGAGCCAGCAGCGCCCCCTGCAGGCTCGGAGGAACCATTGCACCCGCCCGGCCCGGAGCCAGCAGCGCCCCCTGCGGCTGTGCCTGGAACTGCAGCCAAGGGGAAAGTGCCGCAGCCCCTGGGAGGGAGGCGGCTGGGGCTGGGTTTGTGCTCTGCTCCTGCTTGTTTGTTTGCCTTTTTATGCACACTGGGAAAGAACTGGTGTTCCTTTTCCCACAGCTTTCCCCGAAAGCACTGCAATTTCAAAGTTATAATAATTCAGAGGGAAGGGGGTCATGTTCTCTGTTCCAAGGGAGGTTCCTGCCTTGCGTGGCAGACACCGGTCTTTCAAACCAAGACACAGTTTTAAGGCTCAGTCTTTCTCATTGCCTTCACAGAAAGTGAATTGGAGCCCAGAGAGAACTCATCAGGGATCAGCTAAATATTGATGGTTGTTGATCCTTTGAGGCCTGCAACTGATTTTATGCATTTTCTGTCATTGCTTCAAGTAGAGATAATCATTGCGTTCTGCCATGTTTGGGGGAAAGAGTTAAGCTGAGATCAATTCTGCTGATCAATGTTCTAATACAATATTATTCTGTGGGACAATTTCAGCATTTAACATTTTCTGGTAAACGATTTCTCATTGCCTCACTCAGGGTTCAAAACAATCATTAGCACTAGTTCAAACTGTTAATGAGGTTAAGGGAGATCCTGAATCAGCAGAGCAGAAGCTGTGACCCTGGAAAGCTTTTCCCCTCCTGTGCCCTCTGTCTGCTCCTTCCATTTTGGTAAATTGACCAACTCTTCCCAGCAATTTGTAGGAAATACATTTTCACTTGTTAATTTTCTACTGGAGCTTGATTCATCCAACCAACAAACTTAATTTGTCTGCAAACTGTGCTCTGTGTGGCACCTTCTGAAAGAGCAGCACTATCTTTTTCTAAGCAATGCAGAAATACTAACATTTACTCTTGGCATTCTCTCTGAACACAGCCTAGGAGACCTCACTCCAACAAAACCAAATGCAGTCAAATAGGCTTTGCCTGCAGGAAGCTCTAGGTTTTGTGAGGACAGAAGTGCCAAAACCAGTGAAAGTTTTCCCCAGTCATTCCGTTCTTAACTTCAGGGGATTTCTTTGTTGTTGCCTGAGGAAACTAAATTCTTGACAGGTTGGGAATAGAGGAGAAGTTTGTACCTATGATCCCTGGCCCTTCCAGCCTTCCTGCCAATCTGTGGAGCAGCAGCCAAACCTACCAGAAGAAGAGAAAGCATAACCTGGCCTATCAAACTATCTGTGAGGGCAGCTGGCACCACACCACACCCAGCACAGAGGCAGGAATGCCCCTTCTCCACTCCTGGGTAACTTTGCCTGCAGTCTGAGCTCTCCTGGGAGTTATGCTAGAATGGAAAATGAGCTGCCTGGTGTGAAGCACAGAGCTGCAAATTAGCTAAAAGTGGCAAATTACAAACATTTCTATCATAGAAAGACTGGAGGAACCGGCAGAGCCCTGCAGGTGAGGAAGGTGAGAAGTAAATGACAGATGGACAGGTGAGAGGTGTGGCAGAACTGGGTGAAACTCAACTGCTGGGGGATATTTCCAGCCTCACCAGTACGGTACCACTGCTTTGCTTCATGCCACCTCTGCTTTCTTCCTGCGACTGCAGCAATCCAAGAGACCAGGAATTTACAGCTCCAACACTGGCTGAGGAGCTGTTTGATTTAAACAGTGAGACAGGAAGCACATGGGAAAATGTCAAAGAAAATGAGCCATTATCAGAAAAAACCCTCACACATTTATAATTGGAAACATTTATAAATGGAAATCACCTCAAAATCACAGCACTTGCATATTTTGCTACAGGTTACCCACTCAGGGCATTGAGTGAATTTCTTTGTGTACAAATTCCATCAGCTTGTGATATATTTATTTTTAAATCTAGTAGCCTTGCTACATGTCCGTAGTTCTCTGATTACTGACTTGCCCTGAATTGTGGGTCTCATGCCAAGAAAATTCTATTTTCTGACAGCAAATGACACAGCTCCACTGCTGATTGATTTTCATAGGTACAGAGTGTGTGCTGTGTATTAGAGTGAGGATGGAAGCATCAAAAATGTTGTTCCTAAAAGATCAAAAGTAGATGGATGAAGGCATCTGGACTGCATGACACTTCTGGCTGTCTTTGCTAGACAATGCAACACTTAATAAAACCAAATTACACAGATGTTCCTAGAAAACTTTTAGTCCTGTAGCAAATTGAATAAACTATCGATGTTACCAACAAAATCTTTCTTCATTCTTATTCCAAAATTTATCAAGTCAATCTAACAACAATCCATTCTTTGTTTCTCACCAAAACAAGATGAATATGGACAAATTTCTAAAGGCAAAACCTGTCCTTGAGGCCACGCACAGGCCCCAGAGGGGCAACACATTGCAGATTTCATTTCAAGCCAAGGCCCACAATGCAAGTGAAGGTGACCCTGCTGAAATCAAGGACAGACTGTGCTCTGTTTGAAGATCATGCTTGTGTATAAGCTACACAAACGTTCCTGGGGATGGAATATTTAAATGCAGACTCTTTTCACTTTTCTCACATTTCAAAAAGAATCACAGCAATGTGTTTCACAGCACCTTTCTGAAAAGAACTGCAAAAAAGGCAACACAGGAAATTTTTTGTGTAATGATGGGGCCTGATTCTCATCTCAAGCCATTCCTTTAAGCTTCCTGTCACCAACTCCAGATTGCAGAAGTTCAGCTGATTTAGGATCAAGCCCAATTTCTGGATGTTGAATTTCTATTAATGATACACAGTAAAATGCACTTTCCAGTTCCTGAGATTCACACTGTGGTCTGTGAAGATAGAAGATAGAAGATGGGAGCTGGAAACAAAAACTTTTCTCTAATTATCAGAAACTACCACTTATAATAAGGTAACTATGACATAACATTGGCAGTATTTGGTGAAAAGATAACTTTTGATGCTTTCAGTAATGCTTTTAAAAGGAATTCTATTTAAGCTGGACATTTGTCAAAACATGACACTGTGAATGCAGGTGTGGTGACATCAGATCCAAGATGTGTACCAGAGAGCTGCCTCAGCAGAGCTCCTGTGCACAGCACTGCTGTACCTGAAAAGGTTCCATTTCTTTATCAGTCTCCTTGTAACATGTTTCATACACACTTTTTTATTTTTAATAAAAAAAACTTTCTTTTTTTGACTCAATTTACATATTTACAGTGTAAGCTTTGTGAAGCAAGGCCATCTTCTAGCTTTGCACATGGATTTCTGGACATTATAGTAATAAAAGTAAATCATAGCATTCAGAAAGGAAAAATCTTGATTAAAAAAAGAAAAGGTTTGAGGTTAGATAGATTGATTAAATAGTTCCTCTTGACTTCCTGCATCAGAGAAAGTGAGGTTTCCATAAGTGAATACCTACGTTAGAAATATTGAGCTTAAGATAAACTATTCAAAAACGTTTTGTGATCAAATCTGCAATGGACTGAAGTTGCATGAAAAATCTCCCTTGGGAGCCTTAAAACCCCACTATTAAAATGGAAAGTAAGTGCAACAGCACACAATGTGAAGGGGAACGCTGTAATCCTCACACAGAGAGGAAAAGGGAATGTCTGTAGACACAGTTCCAAGCACATCAGGTTCTAAAGGACAGCTCCATGGCTGCTTAGAAGAGCTCTGTCCCTGATTAGCTTTTTGACACCTGATTAATCCCCTTCCCTGTACTAAGTATCGAGTGTTAACAGATGCTTTTCCAGCCGACATCATCTTCCTTCCCTCAGAACAACTAAGGAACCAGAAATGAAAAGTGATTTGCCAACTGACTCTATTGCAAACATAAAATTTCCATAGTGTGCCCTCTGGGCACCTTTAGTTTCACTCCTATTACCCATTGTGCCCTCCCACACTCTTTTGTTTCCCCGTGTCCCACGAAGAATTTCCCTTCACTATCAGCAACTTCAGCTGCCAGAGGGCAGGGCTGGATGGGATATTGGGAAGGAAATATTCCCTGGGAGGGTGGGGAGGCCCTGGTACAGGGTGCCCAGAGCAGCTGTGGCTGCCCCTGGATCCCTGGCAGTGTCCAAGGCCAGGCTGGATGGGGCTTGGAGCAGCCTGGGACAGTGGGAGGTGTCCCTGCCCATGGCAGGGGTGGAATGGGATTAAAGTTCCCTTCCAACCCAAAGCATTCCATGAACTCACTTTGCAGATCATTTATTACTGTGGTGTGTTAACACCACTCGGAAATGGTGCACAGCCACAATTCTCACCCAAGGAGATGGAAATTGGAGCACCCACCCTGTTTGATATCCAGGCCTCTGCTGCAAAATTGTAGATTCAATAGGAAGAAATTACTTCTTTTCCAAAGTCTCAGAGTGATTTTCTGCACAATTTGGCATCTTAATATTTTTACATTTTGGTCTAAATGTTTTATGTTTCAGAGTTGTAAGTATTTTATATTTTAACTTAAGTGATTGCTTTCTACAAATTTTCAAGACTTCTTCCATAACAGAGCACTGTCAGTTTGCATTAAGCTCCAGAGTAACTGCTCTTTTTTTATAGTCTCCATCAGAAATGGATGCAGTTGCAAAAAATCCATGGAATAATATATCTTTATCCTACTATGAGATGTGGAATATGTGCCACAAAACCCAAAGTTAACTGGGAACAAAGGGAATGACAACTTTTTAAAATTCCCACCCAGCAAACCCACTCCCAGGAATTAAGGAGATTGATAGAATCATAGAGTCACAGGTCAGAGCTGGAAAGGACTCACAAAGATCATTGAATTCCAGCTCCTGGCCCTGCACAGGATCACACCATGTGCCTGGAATGGTATTTCTTATGTCAGGCTCACGTGGTATTCCCTGTGTGAATGCCATTGGTATTGTTCAGAGGCACTGCTAAAAGGATGGAATAATTACAGACAGGCGTTCCAAAAGTTCACATAAAAGAAATGCACATTATGCACAGGAAGATGCTGAAAGCACTGTACAGTCTGGGCCAAATTCCATCTGCCAAATGCTTCCAGCCACTCTCATTCCTGTGCTACAGGAGATGGGGAGTAGCTGAGCTGTAAGTAAGTCCACCCAGGTAGCCAAATACCTCCTCCTGCTTGCCCAGGTTGCTGTATTTAGGGCATCCATGGCTGTTGCTATAAAAGGCTGTGAGAGCAGAGGGTGGCAGGAGCAAGGCCCACAAAGCCTCAGCCAGCCCAGACAACTGCCAGCACCAGCTCGTCCTTCCCAGCATTCTGAACAGAGACAAAAACACTTGAAAAGAGTGCTTCTCTCCAGCTTCCAAAGTGCTCCCCTACCACTACTGAAACCAAGAAGTGGAAAGACAAAAAAAAAAAAACCATGAGGAGATTTCCTGAGGATCACACTGAGTGTTATATTATCTGCAGTGTGGCTGGCTGTACTGGGCTGGCTGGGATGGGGTTAACTCCTCTCAGCTTGGATCATGCTGTGGTTTAGGTTGGTGACCAAATCAACGTGACATTTCAGCTACTGCTGAACTGTGCTGGCACAGCACCGAGGCTTTCTCTGCTCCTCAGGATCGTTCACATTTATTTTATCTCAATCCACAAGTTTGCTTTCTTTGACTCTTCTTTCCCCTTCTCCCATCCCATCAGACAAAGGGAATGGGAGTGGCTGCAGTGAGGGAGGAGACACTGGGTTAACCCACAGCCCTGCTATGTTATCATGTGTTATCATGTGTAATCATGTGTTATCATGTGTAATCATTCTATTGTGGCACTTCAGCCATTCTTGCAGTGTCAGTGATTCAGTTTTATTCACATTTTCAGTCTGTAAGATGCCTAGAAAGGAGGAAGGGGCCACTGGCACTGCCGTCTGGCAGGAGGTTGCAGTAGCTCAGTTTTGTAGGCAAGAAGGAATCTGCTGATAATTGTCCCCCACATCTGACTGGTGACTTCCCAGACATGCAGAGTTTGTGTGGGAATGCTAGGGAAGGTCACAGCCAGAGGAATGCAGAAAGGAAGCAGAAAAAGATGCTATCTCAGATTTTGTATGTACGTCAGGAGCTCTTTTTAAAGGCCGTCTCCGTTTAGTTAACTTCTCTTCTTCTCTCAGACTTTCCTTCCTTTTCTCCTAGGCTTTAAAACTTCTCCAGAGCACAAGGAAAATCTATTAATGGGAAAAAGATGTAAAGGAGTGATCATGAAAACAACTTGTGGGTTGGAACAAGCTGACCTTTAAGGTCCTTTCCAACCCAAACCATTCTATGATTCCAATTTCAATTTTAAACCTGTTCCATTTCACACATTTGTCTTCTTTCTGACCCTATTGATTTCCATAAATTAACCTGGCTCACCACATGCCTAGACTACTCATGAACTGCAAACTTGTTTTGGAGGGGAAAACCTTCTGGGATTTTGTCTTCATAATTCTGTAAGTGGCAAATGGTCTGTATGTCCACATCCTTGGAACCAGTCCATTCATCCCTGGGATGCACAGGACCCTGTTTTCATTCTGTGCAAACAAATGGGTCCCAGCAGCATGGGGAGGGTTGGGTAACAAAGCCACTGTGGAACAGCCCTGGTGCCTCCAGGCCATGCAGGACCTGTGCAGGCTGCCATGAACCACCCTGAGGTGCATCCCAGCAGGAGAAGGACTTGAAAGGGCATCCAGACATATCCTGGTGGATCTGTGCTGATTTAGAGCAGCTGGGGACCAGCCTGACTTTGCTAAAAGAGGGCAAATTAATGGACTAAACTTTGCATGGCTCTTCCTTTGAACTCAACAATGAATCACATCTATGATTCTTGTGATTTTTTCTCATCCTGCTGAAGCTCCCAGCCATCCAGGCATCAGCATGAGCATCATGAGGAGCTCTGGATCCAGTGCCTCCTTCTGTGTCTGCAGTCCCAGTGTGCTTTTATACTGATCCTACAGAGACTGCCTAAAGCAGCCAAAAAGCCTTTTCTGCTACGCTAGCAACAGTCTAAATCTTTTTCCAACCATAATGCCTGCATAATTTTTTCCTCTGATATTTATTAAGCCCCTTGAGATATTATATAGCTTCAGCATTCCCTTCTTTTTAACTTTATGCTATTTTCATTCCTTTATATGAGCGTTTTGTTTCTCCTCCTCCTCCTGCACTACTTCCAGAAGTCCTTCCCTTGTTTCATTACTGCTCCCCACCAGCATCTTTGCAAATTCCTCAGCATCCAGAGGCTGAGTGCAAGCATAAAATGATGGATGGGAGATGAGAACTGACCTTTCCACCTTCCCATTCAGGGGATCTCTCCAGTGTCTTTAGGCTAAACAGGAACCCACTGGTTTCATCTGTGCCACCAGCTGAACTGACCTGCTTTTGGGGCTGGTGTCCCTGTGCCCTCACACTCCTGTGTCCCAAGAGGTTCTGAATGAACAAGCAAAAGCCCATTTCCTCTCAGTTTCCCTTCAGATGGGAACAAAGGATTCAAATAATTTTCCCTATGTTCTTCACTGGGAAAAGATGTATGGAGTCATCTCCAATGCATATAAAGGGAGAAATTTCAAAGTGTCTCCTGCTGTCATTTCAATTCTATAATTAATAACTATATGCAGAAGGGCCTTCCACACCATTTTCTCGCTGTCACACATCCCAAATCAGACAGAGAAAAAGAATGTCCCCTGATAGGACGTATCTATGTCCTGCTATAGCATTTCCCCTAATTTTGGTTGCATTATTGATGTACAGAACTCTGTACTTGAATAATGTAACAGTAAGGCTCTCACAGAAAGTGCCAGCACTGGCTTTAAAGTGTGTCTGTAAAGATAACAAAAACGTATTTTAAAAATCCAGCAGCTTTCAAACAATATATTTTCAAGTTACAGGAATGCTCACCACAAGGAATTTAAAATAGAGGTGAGAAGGCAGGGCAACATTTCTTCTAAAATGCTAATGAGCTACTGCCTTATAAAGTGAAAAAAAAAATCAACAAATCTGACGTATGAACAAACATTATGAATATTCAGGAAGTTTAAGCCACTGATTCAACGTTTTCTAGGAGTGTCCAACTTTTGCACTGATCACACAAGCCATTCTTTTTCTTCTCATCATGAGCACACTGGGCTGTGGTGTCGGTGTGCTGCTGGAACATATGCGTGGAATTGCAGGGATTGTGATTCATCCAGATGGCAGGAAGCTCTGGAATTGTTACTCCTATGCTACAGATGTTTAACAATCCAACCATATGGCTCCAATAAGGCAGCCTTGTCAAAGAATACAAAACCCACACTAGACACAGAGGCCTGTAAATGGGAGTGAAGTCCTGAGGTGGGGATGTTCATATGGCTGCACTAGAAATGCACACATCACAACAGCAAGCTGGCGTGGCTATTGCAATTACAGAATTGATGAAACATTATTTCAACTCCTGAAAACAATCAGGCCTCATATTTGCATAATTTCCCCAAGTCAGCTATTAAAAGAACATTCCTCATTTGGTTTGGAAATTCGTTAAGGGCATCAATCAGAGGTGAGTTGAAAAGCTGGGTAAATAAATACATGTAAATACAATAATGTCCCCAAACCTCTGGCCTGAGGGAAATACCATTGTAGGTAAAAGCTGAGATTCAACCAGTGAGACCAACAATTTCTCTAGAAAAAGATTTGTCAAAGTCAGGGAGCCCTGCTGATGCTTGTGACAATGGTAATGTGGAAAGCTGAATGTTGAGAAACAATCTGGGATCAATAATATCTTGGCCAAGAAAGGAAAGCACCATGAAATGGTCAATCTATAACTCTACTGAATTTTGGCAGGTTTGAAAGACAGATAAATGGCAGCAAATCAGATTGTTAAATCACTAATCCTGTCATTATTACATCCTGTCACATTGCATAGATTTAGACATTAGAAAAAGAGTGTAAGGTAGGAGAGTGAAGAAAACACTTAAAAGCTCAACTCAATCTGTGAAGGAAAGGTGAATTCCCCACTTTTTGTTTCGTGGTTGGTGCTTTTCTGCCCAAAAGGCAGCTGGCAGTAGCTGCTGCTCAGAGTCCCATCTGCCTTCCCTCTGATGTCAGGTCTCTGACCCTTTGTTCCCCACAAGAAGTGTCTCCTCTGTACAAATCTGTTGTGCAAGAATAAGATTAAAATGGACAGACTGAACAAAGCATCAGTCTCTCAGACAAAAATGCATCCATTTAGCACACAGGGCATCTTTCCACCTGACATATTCTTAAAGGGAACTATTCAATTACCATCTCCTCACAGGCTAAAGAGCACAAAAGAGTCATGTAATATTCTTTTTTCTCTATTTTTTTTTTTGAGCAGCAAAGTATTCCAAGCTGCTTTATCTACCACAGATACTAATCTAGGCAATATAATTTTAAAACATCCTTACAAAAACCTTGAAGGGCAGTTGAACCCTGTGGTTGTTTAAAAAAAGATTTTCTGCAGTTTATGCATTTGCTCTGCCAAAAGCTTACCTTAGCATACAAAGTACAGTAAATCATCGCTGCTCTGATTTACTGCCCAGACTGTGCTGTTTGTTTTCAGGGACAGCTCAGGGAAAAGCTCTGTCAAGTGTAAGAACATTCAAGGAAGGGGAATCATTTTGCAAAGCTCCCACAATGGTAACAGCATTGCTAAGATATCAGTGAAGGGGAAAAAAAAATGCAGATGTGCATTTGCAGCATTTTTCAGGGGGGATTTTTTGAATACCACTGCAACCCCAAAATAATTCAAGCCCTTTGGAGGCACAAAGACAATGTCATACCCCAAAACTGTTTAGCCTAAATATTAATGGGCTGGTCAGTAGTATAATTCACCTGGCAACCAGTTAAATTATTGGACCTTGTGCCTGAATTACACATTTTATGGGGCAGCAGCACACATAGACACCAAAAAGGCAAAGAAGACACCAGAGAAGTGGCAGAGCAAGAAGGTCTGGATCAACATGATGATTTAGAACTGAGGGTAGATGTTATTAGACTTAATCTATTTAGTAAGCCCCAACAGGAGGACAAAGATAAAACCATATATCTGACATCCTCTTAAAAGTGAGTAAATGAGAAGGGAAAAGATCAAAACTGTAGCTGAAAGCCTTCACTTTTGCTTTAAAATCCAAGAAACAGTCATTAATAGAGATTTAAACTCAGCCCTCTCTAGTCTAAACATGTCACTGTTAATTACAAAGCTATTTAACTTTTGCAAGAAATAAAGACTGCTATTAATGAAAGAAGAACCAATTAGCCTTTAATCTACACACTGTTTTTTAATCAAACTTTCTTTTGATCATCAGACTCACTGCAGGATGTATCCCTCCTCCCCATGTTGTAGTGGCTTCCATGATTGCTAATGGAATGGATTTTAAAGGGCTGGCTGAGCAGGGAGAACCCTCTCTGCAGGGCTGGAGCTTCCCTCCCTTCCTGCCAGGGACAGCTCAGGAAAGGGGAATTTTGTGCCCTGACCACTCTTGGAGCAGCTGCCTTTAGAGGAATAGCACTGAATGTGTCCAGAGGAACGTGGGACAGCAGTACTGGACAAGCTCATTAGGAAACAGCAAAAAAAAAAAAAAAAAACCCAGTTTAAAGAGAAGTAAGAAATGGGATGGAAAAAGGCAAAAGCAGAGAAGTGCCTCCAGGAATGAAAATGGAATTCACTGCTGACTGCAAAGAATGATGAATGAGAGAATTTGCTTGTTGGCACAGGAACATGTTGTGGAAAAACAAAACAAAACAAAACAAAACAAATGGGATCAGGGCTCGATGTGTTACAAACAAAAGGGGTGACACGAAAAGGATCCCATTAGCAAAATATTGTGCCTCCAAACTATTGCTTGAGGGCTCAGACAATTTCAAGGAGGTTTTCTGTTTGGTTTGGGATTTTTTTTTTTTTCTGTGTGGCTACTTGTAGTAGCAAAATAATAAGCCCAAGGATCTGGAATCCATCATGATGGAGAACTTCTTCCCTGACATCATTTCCCTCTCGGCTGCTGTTGCTGCTCGGATCTCCAGGAAGGACAGAGAGCAGATGTCCCTGAGCACACACCAGGCTGATAATGAAATACAAGAACCTGACTCCTGCACATGTAAACAGCAGAGAGAATGTAACTATTATCTGCTCTGTGTCAAACACAGAGCTCTTGGTCTGACCAGATACCTGCTGCCTGCTCTGCATTAGCAAAATTTCTGTGTATGCTGTTCTTTCTCCCCCACAGAAAGATAAAATTTGCCTGGCAGCAGCAGAACGCCAAGTATTAATACCAACAAAAAAACCTGCTTTGAAACAAATGTTAATATCCTCCAAGAATCAGAAAGTCTGGAGAGATTTATTGTTGTAACAGTATGGCAATTAAAAAAAAAATTAAAAAATAAAAAAATCAATAGATTGTGGGGAGAAAAGTGATAATAAATATGCTCTGTGCCAGACAGGATTCTGAGTCATGAAATTCAGGACTGTATTAAAAGTATGTGGAACAGCTGCTGACATGGTATTGACACCTGAGATATTTGAAGGTAGGTACATACTTACCATAGGGAGGATTCCAGCAAAGACAATAGGTTGCAATAAATGTTTTTCAGGACTTGACTAACAGCATTTTGCACTTCAAAAGATCAAATTATTACACTTTCTGTAAAATAATTCTAATGCCTTATCTCAAAGGGCTGGTGATTTTTCACAGTCCAAACCCCTTTAATGTAAGTGTTTGGCGTAAAGGTCATTGAAAATGAGATCAGGGTCCATTCATGGTTTTCAGCTGCTCATGTATTACAATATGATCCAACACAGGAACTCAGATAAAAGCAGCAACACAGCTAAAAAGAAATAGCTGTAAAGCACAGCGCCAAGATATTTGAAGTTAGCTGGGTAATTGTATCATTTTCACATTTATTCCATGGCATTTATAAGCCTGTTAATAAAATTTGGATTCTGATGCTGATCAAAACCTCGTTGTGTATTTTTTGTGTCATGATGTCACAACACAAGACCTGGACAAGAGATCCCATCTCCACTCTCCTTTTGAGCACATGCAGAACACTCAGAAAGCTGCAATACTGAAAACATGTGACACTAATGTACAGGGTATTTTTAATTAACAAGGCTCTTAGGCATTGTTGAAAGATCCATTTTGATTTTTGTCCCCCCTCACGTTGACCTAAAACACTCCAGAGCTCCGTATTTATTTATACAGTGCAGCTGGGAGAAAGTTCTTCTGACATTTGAGAAACTTTAAAAAGTTAAATTGTTGATGGGAACCATTGTTAAAAAAAAAGGAAAAAAAAAGAGAGAGATTTTAAAATTTAAAGCTTTGAGAAGCTTTAAAAAGTTAAATTGTTGATGGGAACCATTGTAAAAAAAAGGGGAAAATGTAAAGAGATTTTAACTCGTTTAACTCTTGAAGTAAGAACTTTCAAAGGTAAGAGGCCGAACCTTTACATTGCTGCTTAAATTACGTGATAGTTTATTCCTGAGTGTTCTCAGTCCCCCTAATTCCTTAGCACTGGCGAATACTTGCATTAATTACTCCCCAAAGTAAGCTCTGATTCAAGAAGGCACTACAGAACTTCAGTAACTCCCTCCCCAATGACTTCAGCCAAATTTTCCCGGCTCACTTGAGACGCACGTACCCCGAAAGAGTCTGCACCCACAATTCCTCCTGCCATCAGCACCAGATGAAAGCCCTACAACCCAACCCTGATGCACACATCTTTTCACTCCCCTCCAGCTGCCCCCAAGCCCAGTGCTGGCTGTGCCACGTGTACGTACGGATGCAGTAGTCCCCACTCTCGTAGTAGCCGGGGCAGCACTGCGAGCGTCGCCGGTACATCGTGCGCAGCCCCCTGCGATAGGCGGTCTTGTAGCTGATCCTGCACCGCAAGACACAAAAAAAACCATTGGGGCACCATTGAAAATCAATGCCTCCTGCTGCAATGATATTTGTGTTAAATTATAGTAAGGGGAGAGCTCGATAATTATTTTTAAATGCATGAAAGGTTTTCGATAATAGGAGCCGCAATAAGGAAGGAATCGATGCTTGTTTTTGGAGATTGAAATACGACTCCCGTTAGAAACACAGCGCTCGTGACAGTCACCGGAGCTCTTCCTGGGGCAGCTGCTGTCTTATAAGACATTTTCCCAGTCCTGCTGCAAGGGCAAGGAGTTTCTTCAAGAAGAAATTATTTATTTTTGCACATCAGCAAGGTCGGATCTCATCAATGGCAGGAAGAGAGTCTTCTGCGGAGACCACTGTGTCAGCTGCTACACAAAAACCTCCCCAAAGTGGCAACTGCTCTCAATACACAACTTGAGAAGTTAACCCCCAGTGATTTGTTCCTGCTTGCTAACCCTTCCAAGGCACTCATACCTTGCAAAGTGTCATTATAGTCCCAGTTCAGTATTTAAAGCCTGTTTTCCCCACCACAATACTGGCCATAGAAATTAAAATGTGTTTAGCATTCTGAAGCATTCCTATATTTATTCATAGCATTTGCAAGGATACCACATAAAAAAAGGTAATATTTAACTGCATTTAAGAGCAAACACTTCAAAACAGCTTTGCTAGTTTATGGAAATTACCTCAATTGAACAGAATCTATTGTCCCTCATGTTAGATGAACTGATCGAATTTACTCTGCTGCATTCCAATCCATACAATATTCCAGAAAGCTCTGCAGCTCTGTTCACTTCCAGGCACTGTAACACAGGAGCTAAAAAGCCAAGTGCCACAGTCCCACTGGGATAGTGCTGAACAGCCAACTTGCAACTGAATGCATGAGAGTTGAGATACAAATTGGCTGCTAAACCCTTGAAAGATTGAGAATATTTCTGGATATTTATTAGGATACCTTGGAAGCAGAATAAATATAACAGCAATATCCTGCAGCCTAGGAAAAATTAACTCCTTGGTACAAGCTTTCATTCAGTCCTAGAAATGGACCCATCTTCATTTTACCTGATTTTCAGTGCAGATTTGGAGTTTACCTGATTTTCAGTGCAGATCTAACACAGTTCCATTTCTAATTATCACTAGTCCTCAAATGCCTGATTATGCACAATTTAGGAGGTGCATGGACTTCCTTTTACACACCTGGACATGCACCAACCACTTGGCAAAGAGAGTTGGTCATGTCTGGTCAGGGAATAAACACTTCTAACCCCATGGCAGGGCCAGTGGAATGATACATTCTCCTGGATGTATGTTCCATGAGGGACTGACTATCACTTATCCCACTCAAACCTCAGAGAAATATGAGATCAGGGTCCATTCATGGTTTTCAGCTGCTCATGTATTACAATATGAGTCCAACACAGGAACTCAGATAGAAACAGCAACAGAGCTAAAGAGAAATAGCTGTAAAGCACAGTGCCAGGATATTTGAAGTTAGCTGGATAATTGTATCATTTTCAAATTTATTCCATGGCATTATAAACCTATTCATAAAATTGGGATTCTGATGCTGATCAAAACCTCTTTGTGTTTTTCTTGTGTCATAATCTCAGACACAACTATCTAACACTATCACTTATCTCACTCAAACTTCAGGCAAAAATCTCTGCATTTCTATTCAATGCCCTGGAATTCCAAACACCCTGTCCCAAAACACATCTCTGTGTACACCTCTATATCAGAGCACCACAAACATTTGCATCAACAAGAGGTGTGTGAGGAGATGAAGAGGCAGAAGGAGGCTCAGGTTCCTGAGGATTAGCTCTTACCTGTGCCTGGTGCACTTGAACCAGTTGAGGATGTCTGTGCATCGTGTGTAATAGATCTGGTCAAAGGGATGAGCGTAAGATTCCTGCACGGTCACGGCGTAGCTGCGAGGGGACAAGGAAGGAGGTGAGAGCCTGCCTAGGGCCACATGAAAAGCTGAAGTTCCCTGTATCTGCTGCTCATGGAACTCCAGTATGAAACATATCTACATCAAAAATCTTTGAAACTTTGGGTATTAGCAAAGAGCAGAAGAGGGATTCCTTCAGCTAGACCTCTTCCTGGAAAGTTTGGAAATGCTTGGCTTCACGGCTGATGTAGGCATAGAGACATCACTGTTAGCAATAAACCATTCAGGAAAAAAACCCCAAATATTACTAAAATTTATAGATATTTAGAAGGCGAATGGATATGGACAAAACCTGGGCAATTTGATGAGAAGTCACAGAGCTCCAACAACGGCAAGAACCGAGCAATCTTCCCAAAACACCACTTAGCCATGCAACAGGTTCTATGTTCATCACTGTTTGGGCCTCTCACATGATACAGGAACCCAAATCTCATGTTGGGGTCAGTAATGGCAGAGCACTGCCCCATAGCAGGTGTGTGCTCTGCTCAAGGGACTCCTCTCTCAGGTGCTGATCTGGACACAGGCCTCAACTCATCAGAGCTACAATATCTTTGGAGAACAATACAGAGATCATGCTAGGCAGGTCAAGAGCCAGGAGTTAGATCCTCTAGGTCACTCATTATATTGATTGTCTTAATTCTGCAGCTGATTTCCCTCTCATCAGCATGGACTGCAGATGTGATTAAGCCCTGGGAAATTGCACCCACAATGTAATACCAAGATATTTGCTTGGAGGGGCTGACTGGCTTGAAATCGAAGATTGGGCTGTTCCTGCCCTGCTTGTCGTGTCCCTTCTGGACAAGCCAAGGTTCTCCTGGATGCTGCTTTGCCCTCTGTCACTGTTTGCTGGGTTTGACAATAATGTTTTTACTTCTGCTAATGCCAAAATATAAAATATTTACATTGCTCATTATTAATGGAAGACAGTAACACTTGCAAATCTCAATTATTATTTTATGATCCCGTTTATTATCCAGCAATAGCCCTAACAATCTTTTCCCTTTGATTTATTAACATCTAACTAACAAAGTCATCTTGGTCAGTACAACCAATCAATTTTGGTATTTAATTTTTGTTTCTCCTTGATTGGGTCTCTAGGTTGCTGACTTTCTTCAGACAAAATCAATATTTTATTCCTGTGCTCTGAATGCACTTCCAGCACGCAGACTGCAAAATCCTTTTCTTGTACAGTCCTTGCTTTGCAGTTGCATTATCCACAAAGAGTTAATTCTCTAATTGAGGCCTTACAACATAGTCATTAAATATGATTCTATTTTTACCTTTGTTCAGGGGTGTATTTTGCTGAAGTGTACAGCAATTCAGATTTGTGTGGAATTGAATCAGAGAGCAGAACTGGAAATTTAGCAAGTTTAACTGAGAAGTACAGGACCTTTAGCCTCTGCAAACAGCCCCTGCATGAGTGTGAACCCCATCAAAGGCTGTGGGTTTCTCTGTGCTCACAGGCCTGCTCAGATCTACTTTTAGGACCAGGACACTGGAACAATAGAGAGAACAAGAAATTCCAGAGCCTTTCATGTTCAGGGCTTTCGTTCACTCTTTGATGCCGACACGAATTTGGCAGGAAGAGCCCCAAAGTTCAGGCCAGACAAAAAGAGCCTGGATGCTGCAGCAGGAAGGACTTCAAACTTTCTTACTGGACAACAAGCAGAAAAAAGCAGGACAGAACAAGGCCAGCATTTCTGTGTGTCTCTCCATGATAAATGTAAACACTTCAGTGCACTCCTGTTGCCCAGACTCTGGAGGAGCTTCCCAGAGGGCACAGGGGGATGTAGCCTTAGCACCAATTCCTTGGCATGATCCAAACCCTCCAAGGCATTCAAAAGTACTATTTCTGTAAAGCAAATCTCTGCTCTTTTCTGAGACCTGGTGGTATTTAGCAAATTATGGCTCTCGGCTTGCCTTCTAAATGTAAAAGTCTGAAATGGGTGGTAAAAAAATACAAATCAGCAAGTTACACATTACCTTTCCCAGTGACTACAAACATTTGGATCATCTGGATTTAGGGACAGAGTAGTTTTGAGCAGAAAAGTCAGAATAAGCCCTCTCAGAATCCACTGGAACAGTACATGTGCCACCATTGTTGCACCTAGATAAAGAGAAGAAAGTAGAGCCATTAAAAACAATTTTGAATAAAATATCCTTCTAGACCTTTTCCTCCTTACTTTTGTGCAAATCCAAATACTGTGGAGCTATTCAGAAACTGAAATACTTGAAAAAGCAATCAACTAAATAGTAAAATGCTTTAAAAGTTCAAATCCATTCTAAAAGGAATTTATACATTTAAGCCTAATAAAACCAATGGATTTGATGATTAAGCCACCCAAGATATTGATAGCCCCAATGATTCTTCCAAAGAACATTTCTGATACTGATTATTTTTATGATAGGCTGTCTGTACTGACAAATAAATCACTGAGGTATTAAAGCAATCTATTCTTCCATCAACCTACAGGCAAGTGGGAGAATACCCAAATGCCCCCTTTGATTTATTTAAATGGGGTTTACAGGTGTCAATATGGGCTGGATGTGAGACTCGTGCTTATTGCATGATGGAAGGAAAATCAATGCACTCCTCAAGCCTTGGATGGGGAACCACTGAGAATTACAGAGGTCAGAGCATTGGGGCACATTACACAGAACACTGAACATGAAATAAAAATATTTGCATCTGGATATGTGCTGGACAGAGGTTGTACAAAATTCACTGGGTGTGGTCTCTTATAAATGTCATCACCTTCCTGTTCATTTATTAAATCTACTGACTTACACCTGAGGCTTTCAAAGTCTGGGGCTTTGAAACCAAACTTGTGTTGGCCTAGATGTCTCCAATGACATCTAGGTGTTGGCCTAGAAGTCTCCAATAACACCAGTCAAAAATTCAAAATAGATAGAAAATAAAATTGCCTTTTTTTTGTAACAGCATTAGAGGTGTTAATCTGCAAAACATTAAGTCAGGAAAAAGTATTTTTAAATATCCATTTCAGGCATTTATATGGACACATAATTCACCATTCAAATCAGAAGACCTAGAAATTATTCCTGGCAACAAGATTGCCCTAAAAATAGATTGAATCTTCATATGATCATCAAAAAAACACATGGCTCATTGCCTCAGGGTCCAGAACAGCAAAGGGATGTTAAGAGGTTTGCTCTGCAGGGCCCTGATATACAGCCCAGGATAAAGAAGCCATCAGAAAGCAGAATGAAGAGCCAGGAAAACTGCTCAGAAATTACCTCCTGACCCAGAGCTTTCTTAGCCACTTCAAGGACACCCATTGCCTTTAGTGGATTCAAGTCACAATCCCAATGGGAGCAATAGCTCATCTTTTAAATTATTCCTAGAGCGCTGCTAAACCCAAAGATAGGTCTTAAGCCATGTAAGTCATATTAATGTTAATTAACATGATTTAATGCTAATGTTCCTCATGAAATGGGTTTAAGTCAAGGAGTGACCATTTTTTACCTGTGGGCTTTTCCAAAGTCCCACAGCAACAATGCAGAAGCTCAGTCTGGAAATGCAGAGGGCTGACAAGGCAAGGATGTATTTCTGGAAAAGCCATTGCCTATCCTTGTCCTGGCCACTGCTTCTCCATGGAGGAAAAGTGTCTGGAAAAGGCTGGGCTGCCAAAAGTGCCAATGTTCAAACAGCCAGAGCTGTGGGGGAGCAGAGCTGAACCTTCCCTGAGCACAGCATGGACAATGGATGTGAACAACCCAAGGATGAGGCTCCACAAACTGGCAGCCCTTTAACCCAAATCCCTCCCAAAAATTCCTTTAACTGTGACACTGGGCAGCACTGCAATAATGCCAAAGCACAGGGGACAAATGTTTCTTGGCACTGTATTTCCAGGTTGTAATTTGCCCTCCTCCTTTGGTACAGGGCAGGGCTGAGCAAATGGGACTAAAGGAAAGCTCCTTCTGATGGACAGATGTGAGCAAAGCTGCCCCAGGAAATGCAAATCTTCAGAGAGGGCTTAAATCTCAGTTTGTTAACTTCTGGAGAACATCAACAGCCTGGGTCTGTGCTACACTAATTACAGGCAGAAAGGGAGCCTGACTTTAAACCAGTAATTTATTGCCTGCATTTGCTTTCCATCAGTTATCAGAAACTCAAAGGTAAATAATAATTAATTCAAGGTAGAAATCAAACTTCTCCCCCACTCCAATTTCTTCTCCTTTGGTACCAACTGAAGCCAGTGCCCTTGAGTTCAGGAGAAAGCAAACTTTCAAGAAAGATTTGCTTAGAATACACCAGACGCTAAGAAAGAGGCTCTTAAGATCACTTATTCCTGCTGAAAATTACCAATTCTTTATATTGAATTTTATATATCCTTTATATTAAAGCACTCCCTACAAAATAAAAATAAATGAGAATAGAGCTCTGCTGCCTCACTCACTCTAAAGAGAATGAGATCCAAAGCAGCCCCATGTTTGAATTCTGTAGTTCTCAGAGCCCTCCATTTGTTTTTAAGAAAATGATGCCTCCGTTTAGTTTTTAAACCAAACAAACATCAGAGAATTATTTATAAGCCCTAATAGCACCCAGAATATTTTTGAAGTGTATTAGAAAGAGGTTCTAAATTGTTTTCTAAACTTTTATTGCTAACGCTCTGTTATTATCTGTTTGTGAGGGAGCTGCTTTGTGTCTTTAATTTCCTAACTCTGTAACTCAGATGGAAGATCAGAACCATCCAACTCCCCAAATCCAGCACAACCTCATTCATCTCAAGTGTCTCTTTTTGTAATTCAAATGAAATATTTCACTTTGATCACTGCTAATAGAAAAGCCCTCTCACCAAAATGGAATGGTTGCTATTACAGGAGTCAGAATAAAACTCTAAAAATAGGAGCACACATATTAAAAACCAATATCAAAAAAGAATCCAGTAATGACATCTAATACTGGGCTTTCAGCTTTCACTGCTCACCACAGCACACAGGAAATTCCTGCCTCAAATTCAGTGTTTGGGACAGATTCTCCAAGGAGGCAGCACCAGCCTTGAGGAGGACAATGCCTGTAACTTCATTAAAGCTGCAGCCCAATTATTCAAACATTTCCAGTGCCTGTCTCTCTCCCAGGACAGGCAGCCTGGGGGGGCTGAACACCAAAATAAATGACACATAAGTTGTCTGGGCAATCTCCACATGGACTCATAATTTTTTGTCTCTCCAAATTTGATTTTTCTTTTCAGGAGTGAAAGAAAAGTCAATTTAGGTAAAATTTGGCAAGAGTCTTTCAATGCAAAGGACAACCCAGTGGTTTTCACAAGTATCTCACTCTGTTAATTACAACTGATTAGGTATCTGCTACTCCTTAGGCCATTTTCTCCCACCTTCCTCCTTTTTGAAAAATTTCAGTATTTCATCTACAATATTGATACAAGTCCGTAGTTCCATCACAAAAGAAAGGAAAGCTCCAAATCTTAGCAACAGAAAAACTAGTAGGTGGCAAATCATTAATTTATTTGTCTGTGGAGTGTCTTTACAAAAAACCTTATTTGAGGATATTGTGCTGGGGTTTGCACAGAGACCAAGAGATGCAGATGATCCTTTGAACTTCATGAACGTCATGAAGAAAAAGCACATCTAACACTCTCCTGCAGCAGTACCCCTGACTGCAAAGAAAACAAAATCTCAAAGAATCCTTGCTGGGTGAAATAAATATCCTATAAAGCTTTTTCTAGATGTTGAGGACTTGGTAACATTCTTGTGTAAAAAAAGAAAAAAAAAAAAAAAAAAAAGCCCATTGTGTAGTTTAAATGGCTGAGGTGAAAAAAAAACAAAACCAAAAAAAACCCTAAAACTACAGGTTCAATTTCTCCTCTGCTTCCTTGGCTGACAGGCTGGAAAATCTAACTAAAAATGACCATTGGAGACTTTTCCTGTTCAGGGCCAGAAGTGGTGAAACATTTCATTTTGACATCTCTGTCATAAAATATTTCATAACATGACTTTGACATAAAATTCAAACAGAATTTCCAGTCCATGACAGAGTTCTAAATTGAATGTTTTTCCCTCAATTTGGGATGAAGTGAGCTCTAAACCAAGGGAAAAAACCCTTAATTTTGTGTCTAGCTGTAAGCAGAGGAGTTTTTCACTAGCACACACCATTCTTAAGTCCTTATGTACTTTCAAAGATCATAAAGTCTAAATGTTTCTGCAGTCGGTTTACCTAGGCAGCATTTTCCCCACAAATTTCCAAGTGATGCATTTAGCAAAGAGCCACGTGAAAAAGTCTTACCTTAAAGTGCTAAAAATTCCCAGTGGGTGCTGTTTGTACAGATCCCCAGCACATGGAGGCAGGGCACATCAAGAGGAGAGTGGGAGAAAGCTCTTGGGAAGTCACTTGGCCCTGTGAGCGATCAGGAAAAACACAAAACTGGGTCAGGGGAAATGTGTTTGGGGGTGTGGAAACAAATTAAGGCAGAGATGAGACAAAACATTTGAAAGAATTAGATAAGGGAACATAATAGTGCTATTCAGATCAATCCCACTATCCAGCTTTAGGGCAAGAGCACTCAGAAAGAGTGGAAGAACACGGGGGATGTAACACATCCCTCTTACACCCTCCCAGCCTCCAGAAATTTGTTTCCTGTCATTTCCTACCTAATTTTGTTTCAATACAGACTTTTCCTTCTTTAATATCCTAACAGGAAAGTCCAGTTTCTTTCAGGAAGTTTGATGTGAGACCTTGTAAAATCCTTCTGGAGATCTAAACTGCACCTTCTGGATGCACATGTTTAGTCTGAAGAGCTTTCAGAGGTTAAGAAGGCTTTACAAAGCCATGTTGATTCTTCAAAAATGTACTTGATGCTTTAAGATAAATAATTCTGTTCTTAACTCTAGTTTCTACCAAACAGGAAAATGAGGTGTGCCAAAATGAAAATGGATCCGAGTATTTGTGTGGGAGCAATTGAGGAAAATGCAAGAGAGTGGTTGAGCCAGGAAACAAAAAGTTGGATTTCACTGGAGAAGCATTAAAGTGACGGAGTGTTTGCTGATTACACTATTTTAGTCTCTAAGTAGTAGCAAGCTTCCAACAAGCTGCCCTTGGTGGCATTCCTTCTTCTCATCCCATCTGAAATTTTCATGATAGTTTAGGCAAGGGATCATTTAAACACACACTTCATTTGGCTCCACATCAGATTTTGTTCGAAACAAGCTGTTATGAAAGCTAAATGAGGCCATGAGTTTCAAAACTGATCAGGGGTTTTTGGATGCCTCCATTTATGATTAATAACTTGAGATACCATGAAAGGACTGGATAATTTGCAGAGCTCAGGATACCTGTTCAGAACAGCTTGTTTTAATCTGGGCAGTCAAGAAACAAACCCATTCTACCTCACCAGTCACCTCTAAAAGTTTTTGTCATGACCAACAGAAATATTGCCAGTGACAGGTTGTGGTTTTGTTTGTTTTTTAATGAAAATTTAAAGCTGTTTTAAACAGATAAACACTTCCAGGAAGGATCAGGTACTGAATACAAAAGCACTGACAATGTGATTCTTATCATCTGAGCACAGAGAAATTCAAGTGATGGAAGAAGTAGCAGAAACAGCAGACTGTGCCCTGGGCTGCTGTGTTTCCTCTGCTGGCACCTTGCACGATTAATGCAGGAGACAGGAGACAAGAATTAACATGTAATTAACACGACTTGGGAAATGAAAGAATAAATGCAAAAGTCTGAGATTTTCACAGTTTATGGGGAAATCCTGCATCCTGAGTCCTGTGTGCTCATCTCCACAGCTACCACCTCTGCTACATCATTCTGTGAAGTGGGTGATGTTCAGTACCAACAAAGGAACCAATTCCACTTCCAAGATCTCATTTTAGAGGTTCTATTTTAAAGCCTGAATAAACACACCACAGTCATAATTGCTGCAGTGCCCTCATGTCTCTCTCTCACACTCTCTGAACCACAGTTGCCTAGCTTTCCAAAACTGGGTGGGGGGGCTGATTTCAGTGGGATCTGAACACCCAAAACTCTAAAGCTGCTTTAAATTTCAAAGCTCTAAAACACATCAGTGTGAGTTGTACTTGATAGAGGGAACGTTGTTCCAGTTCCAGGGATAACTTATGAAGTCTGCAGATCTGCTTCAGTGCTAACGCTTTTCTGAGCTGACTTCTGGAGTCATCAGGAGCTTGGCCACAGCTAAGTGAGAATAAATAATGAAGTAAGTGCTGCTTAATCTATCAAATGTTATTTTTGGAAGCACAAGATTGTTCCTTCAGTGCTCTCAGAGGAAAACTGGGTCAAAATACCACAGAGATGTGTCAGAGGCAAGGAATCTGGGCAATTACTTCAGTTATGGCTAATGAAATATGTTTATCAAGACAAAGGCTGGTGGATGTGTCTGGGCCTCTGTTTAAATCACCCTGGCAAAGATTTCAGGCCTGACACTGGCTTAGCAGAGTGGGCCGGGCTGAGGTGGCTCAAATTCCCCCCAAGTTCTGCATCCAGTGTTTTCCATCTGAGCCCACACACAGCACTGGGCTCTGGAACTCCAGGTGGAATTAAGGACAAGCAAGTTCTCAAAGTCTCTCTACTTCCCCAGGGGAAGAGGACTGGCCAACCTGCCAGGTGCTTTGAAAATAAGCTTGTTACAAACTGAGAAGTGTTAATACACTGAAGTTACAATGTGCAAACATGTTTGGCATTCCCCATCCACTCCATGAGATTATCATCAGCATACAAAGAGGTACAGACTGGATTTTGTCAGTTCTTACACACACTCCATGAACACTTGTGCAAAGCACAACTACCCATCCAAAAAGCTATTATTCACTACAATGCTAAACTTCTTTTTGTTAAATAATTGAACACTTAATCAATAGTCCAGCAGAAATATAATGAAAATATTGCATTAACAACACCTAAAAACACTGCTGAACCAGTGCCCAAATCCACATAATTGCTGGCTCCTTTTCAGAAAGGTTGGCTTGGAAAAAGATTTTCTGTGATTTCCTGCCCATAATCTTGTACTCGTATATTTGACTACCAGTGTAAAACTGGAAGTCAGCCCTTTGAACATTTGGCCCTTGAAGTTATCAATCCAAACCCAAGTCCACTGAAATGTTTGTGTTCCTGGTAGTGCCTAAGCCTGAACTGTCCTTCCAAGCACAGCCAGGACAGGGGCTGATGTTCCACCAGCACCTTCAGCCAAAAGCAGCTTGGTGCTGGAAGGCTGCAAAGGCAAAACCCTGGGCTCTAAAGGATTTCAGCACAGACACTGTCCTGCAGGCTGGGAGAGCCTCCTGGGGCAGCTTTCTCTGAACCCTCTCCATTAAAACATGGAAAGCAAGGAAGGTCAGGCACTTTGTGCCTTTGGCTGCTCCCTTTACCAGAGAGCTGCTGCAGGGATGTCCAGGAAGGAGCCAGGCTCAGTGTCCTCTCCTCTGCTCCCAGAAACTCTCACTCAGTGGAACATGGAACTGCTGGAAACTGTGGGGGGAGTCACACTGGCTCCTGACTGAACAGTGTATTTATATTCCCCATCCCATGCCTTCTCAGAGATGCCTCCACAGACATTCCATCAGGAGGGCAAGTGGCTGCCACTCATCGAAAAGCTCATCTCTGAGAAGCCAAATGAGCTTGAATTGAGCTCACACCCAGCCACCCACCCAACCCATGTGCAAATGGCAAACAATTACAGCATATGCTCCCTTAGACACTTGGAGCAACAAAGACCTTGAATCCCCAGAACACCCGGGATAAATAAAGCAACCCAAGTGTTACAGCCATGCCCAGATGACGACTAATGTTTCTAAATACTTAAGTTTAAAAACCTCAACTATTTATTTCAACAGAGTTTTTTACAGCATTTAAAGAGTGCACATAAAGTTGACCTGAAAATGAGAGTAACAAGCAATAAAATAAAAGGATGTTCAATAGACACACCGTGAGATAAATTAACTGTGATCTGTGAAAGTGCTGTGAAAGTCAGAAAAAAAAAAAAAAGCCGTTTGAAAATGTAAAATATCTTTTACGGTTATATGTTTTTAAAAATTACTTCTATTTGTCAAGAACAATTGACCCTTTCTTTTTGTCTTCATTTATCTCAGAGGAAAATAAAATGAAACAAACAGCAAAAAAGTCCCAAGTACAGTGAACAGCTGAGCCAGGGACAAATTAAGTAACACAGATTGATGGCTGTTGATCTACAGCAGTACCATCACATCCCAATGCTACAGCTCATATTTCATTTAAAGACCCATCTCTTATTTTCCAGAAACAGTGCAGTATTTATGGGAGAAGGCTGATTTGCAAGCCTTGGAGCTGCACTGAGAATCCTGATTCAGTTTTTCCAATTTGGCTTTAATGTTGGTGAATTCCTTGGACTTTCGAGGTACCAATCCAACTAAAACGAAACCAAACACTGGAATAAAATGAGCACTGAAACTAAACACGTGAACATGTGTTTTTAAAAAATGCTGCAGACAGGGAAAAGCTTTTTTATCTTCAGTGTCTTAACCAGGTGGAAAGGAAATAATGTTTGCTACTTCTGCATCTCCACCTTTACTGACCCCACTGGTCCCTGAGCAGGTTATCCTCAGCTCTTCTCCTGAGCCTTTCCCCAGAGTTTTATCTCCCCTGGCATTCCCTATTACAGCAGCACACAGGTTTCCTCCTCCTGCACTCCATTCCCCTCTCTGCCTCTTGAAACCTTAATCTAAGAGTTTTTAATTTCATAGCTATTAAAGATATTGATATCCCAGACAGAACATAACTTTTTCTGTGCATGTCTGGTAAGTATAAGATAAACGTTCAATCAATTTTTAGATTTCTAATGGCTTAAGAATTAGAGTGGCCACGTAAAAACTGCCAATTTTACTTGAAATACAAGAGGTTTCCTCAGAAGCTGCAATAATCCTTTGTGCTTTCCTGTGTTTCTTACAGACACATCTGGAACACTGTCAATACTGGAGGATTGATATTTGGTTCAATCAAAGCCTCAAGCAGAGATCCACAAAATTTATCTGGTTTTCAGAGCATGCACAAATCTGTCTGGGAATCAGGCTGGTTACTCAGGTGCCTGGCTATAAACTGCCAGATTCAGGCATCCAACATGGAAAACAGGCTGAACAGATGTGCCCTTTGCTAGGACACAAAGCTGATGCCATGGAGAGGGTGTGTCAAGATCTTTGCAATCCCTGCTGGATTCCCCTGTGAACCAGGCAAGAGGAGTGCTGGGCATCAGGGGCTGGATCTGGGCTGAGGAAGGTCTCTGCAAGAAGCAAAATATCTCTGAAATAGGGATTTGAACTTGGATCTCTCCACCAGCCAGCACTGGGCCCCTGGTCAGTCCCAGTGCAGCGGCTGCACCTGCACTGAGAGGGGTCTCAGTGGGTTGAGATGGGCAAGAACAGTGGCTGTAAATGCTCTCTGATAAGAGCCACGTCCTACAGTTCTGTGTCTGCTTCCTCCTCTGTGCAGAGCTGAGAAACAGAGACTGCGCCCAAAACTCCCAGCAGATCTAAACAGTCCTCCAAAATACCCTCACCTTTCCAGGAACCATCAGGACCCTGTTAGAGCAGTAACTGCAGAGATAAACGAGAACATGACCCCAGCCTTATTCAATTTCACATCACTACGCAAAGCTCTCCACTCTGCTGTCTCCATGACCTACTTTATCTACTGTTTATTTTTTTTATTTTTTTTTCTTCTTCCAGGAAACTCTTCATTAGGGATAAAAGTACCTGGCTTACAGTAACAGGGCACTGTGCAAAACGTCTGCCAAAAAGTCAAGGGAGGAACACTCATAAACACATCAGAGAGAGCAAACCCACAGAGAACTGTGGGATTGCAAAGGAGTAACTCAGGTAGAAGAAAGGCAAAGAAGATGCACAGGCCAAAGTCTCTACTGGTATAAATGGCTGAAGTCCAGTGAGTTCACTGTGCCAGTGTGAATCTGGGGAGATTTTGGATGTGCCAGCTCAGTCTGATGCAGATGGCACTGGAGCTACTCAGGTTAGAGCCAGTGTCTGTTTTCTGGCAGGAAAACAGGAGCTGGGAAAACCACTATGGACAAAACCAGACCTGAACAACTGGTGCATGCAACTGCCTTGGCTTCCTCTTCCCCCTCTTCCTGAATTTGACACTAAAAACTTATTTGAGAAAACTGCTTTGAGAAAAAAGGTTAATGAAAACTATAAAAGAGAGAGCTTATGGGGAAATTTTAGGACTTAATTTCCTTCATTTTCAGATGTTCTAATTAAGGTTTTTTTCTACCAGGTAAGACAAGTGCAGTTTTCTCTCTGTGTTCTTTCCACATCATGCATGTACCATCTGCTGAGTCCTCTTACTGAGCCCTCTCCATAGCTTGTTCTCAGCTCCACTGCTCTCAGATGACCAAGGACAACACTTCATCACCAGCCCTTTATCAATCTCTCTGCAGAGGCCAAAAATCAGAGCTTAAAAATTGCTTCTACATCTTTGAACTTGGTGTAAAGTTTACCACAGCTCACTGTGTGTTGAGGTTCCCTGAGCAAACATCACTTATTCTGCTAAACAAGACCAAACCCAAGTCCTCCTCTCCACAAAGTGGGCACACCAGGTGCTGGCTGGCAGGCAACAAGGGAGCTCCCCATTTTCCTCTCCCATCAAACACCACCTGCAGCACAATTAGAAAAAAACCCACAAGCCTCAAGACTTTTGGTTTTGTTAGCACCACACTTGTGGAAAGCTTGTATTTGTAGGTGTGAGCTGATATCCATCTCCCTTGCAGAGCACAGCAGCAATGAAGGTTTTCTAAGCTCCCCACACATTATTCCCCTCCTTCCACCTGCTCCAGTTCTTTAGGTACATGCTATGAGTTCTGCTTCCCTCTTCAGGTATTTTCTGACCATCTTCTAGGTGTTGTTACCTCGCACACTGCTGTCCAAAACCCCTCTGGAGGATTCCACTTAGAATTCTATGGGAACTTCTTCCCATATCAACAGCCACTTGCCACATTCCCCTTCACAGAACTCATTACAGGCAATTGTATCTCTGTTTATTTAAACTTCAACCCAACTCACTCTGTCTCCAAGGGAACCTGTGCAGTTTTTCTGCTCTTAGTTCTGAATTCCAGCACCTGCTGGGACTGCAGGAGTGCCATGAGCTGCAGGGTGAAGGGTCAAGATTGTATAATTTAGTGATCACTCCTTTGCCAGAGAACAAACAAGTTCTCTCTGTGCATGAAAATGTTGGAGTGGAAGCAGGACAGGTGACTGTAAACTCTCTTCTGGCCACTCATCAGAATCTCAGTAGCCTGCACACCACTCCTGGGTCTTACCACCTGTTCCTCCTCCTTCCTTCTGCCATGGCATTGCTTAGTTTTCATGGAATTCCTTTCTTCAGACATGGTGAAGCCAAACTCCAGCTCATCTCCACCTAACCCAACATTTTACATGATTTGCTGCTACTGCAGCTGGGCCACACAAAGCTGGGGATGTTTAACGGGTGTGTAGGAGCCAGAGAAATCACTGCCCAATGACAAAACTGCCACAAGGGGTAAACAGAGAAACACAACACCAAAATACCTGAATAAATCATGGATTACTGGTTTATAACCTGGGCTATTCAAAGAGCTCTGAACTGCTTCTTACACTGAATTTTGAGGAATTGCTGTTAATACACCTTGAAATATCCTTTGGGTTTTTTACCAAGCGGAAAAGACGCCAGAGTGTGTCCTGCTCATCTGCTGAGGAATGAAACTCCTCATCCTCTGCCAAAGCAGACTCAGGCACAAACAGATACGAGGATAGGATGTGTTTTGCTCGTCTGTTTATTTGTTTAAGCTTGGAGCCCACCCACCAGCCCAGACATCCATTTCTCAGCCTGTTTCAATTCTTTGATTTGCTAACTAGGAAATCAAACAGAAGGTGGGAGTAGGAATGAGTAGGTGGGAACCAGAGCAGTCAGAAGTTTTTAGAATGTTATTCTAAGAGCTTAAAAATCTGAAAATCAGAAGTTGATTTTAAAAAATTCTCATTTTTTTGGACACCTTATTATTTTTATTTTTTTTTAGAATACTGACTCTGATCAAGATTTTTATCTGTCTGTAAGTTACTTCTCTGAAGGATTTAGTCAAAATCCTCAAACTTTTAACACCTCAATGAAAACAGGCACAAAAAGGCTAGCTGGAGTCTGGATAGTGGTTCAGCTTTAAAAGATGTTCAAACTTCACAATCTAAACAAAATATTTACTAGTAATATCTCACCTTATTATCATGAATTGAGAGCAAATTGAAATCTCATGCAACTGAATGGGCTAATCACATACACAGACACATACTTTAAAATCTAGGCTTTTCATGTTCTTAAGTATAAGCAATTAAGGGTAAGAGTAACATTTCATAATTATGTCATTGATCTCAATTCCTTTTCCTATGAAAGCACTAAGCTTACATAAGACACATCTGAGGTTGCTCCTATTGCTCAGATGCACATTTGTTCTAATCAAATATTCACCTCGTGGCTTGTTTTGGGTTTGGTATTTTTTTCACTTTTTGCCTTCACATGAAATTAAAATTTGCAAAGTCTGAATGTATCATTAACTTTGAAAAAAGTACTAAAAACTCATTAAAAAAAAAAAAAAGTCACAGGGAGCTATGGGAAATTCTGTCTTAGGCTGGCCTACTAATTAAAATCAACTATGCCACATTATTTCCACTGTTCAAAAGTATCCGCCTACAGATCTAAAATCTTTTCCCAATGATTAAAATCAGGAGTAAAAAACCCCAAATCTCTTCCCTCTTTCATGTGGAGCCACACAGAACACACTTTTGCAGCTTTCAGAGTCCATTAAAGCATCACCTTTGAAAACAGATGCAGAAGCAGGCCCAGGAGTGATTCATGATTCAGAACTGCCAGTGACTCCTCGTGTTCAAAGCACCCCCAGCAGGCTCAGCAAGGTCCACTTTGGATCACTTGTAATGAAGATTCTCCAGACCAGAGAATCAATAATATAATTAGTAAATGGCATGTTATTTCTCAGAGTCTTGCCGCAGCTTATCCGCCTTTGATCAAGGCGAGTTGACTGCTAATGACATTTAATATTAATTAATGAAAATGCATGTGATAAAAAGTTCTTTGGAGAACTATCTAATTATGGGCCACAAAAAAAAAAAAAAAAAGAAGTCTGAAATAACTGCAATTTATATTTAGATCAATGACTATTGTTTAGGCTACTCTGAGAAGATGTTGGGGTTATGAGTTATCTTTAGCTCCTGCCTGACAGAGCCACTTAGAGCAGCTGAGCCACATCATTAATGAGTTTTGTCTCATTTACAACACCAAGGGCTGCAGGTAAATCCTTCCTCAGCTCTGGGACAGCACCCACAGAATATTTGATGAAATTCACTTCTCTTTTGACAATGGATGATTGACAGCAAACCATCTCGACTGAAGGTACTGACAAAATAAATAACTGTGGAGATTAAGCAGGCTTTCAAAGGAACAACTGCAATCCTTAGGGAACAACCATTACAGAAAGGCAAAGTATTTCATTAACTCATAGAAATGCAGCACTTTGCTACCTCTCACTCTGACTGCCTGAGACCCCAGCTTTTGAAAAACATTTACATTTTAAAATATTCCAGTTTGATATAACATGTCTAAGTAACTTCTCATGATTGTCAGGCACAGGAGAAAGGCAAAGGGAAATTTTTCATTATTATGAAACACTGTGGGATTCACCAGAAACATCGTACCCAGTTTAATAAATCTGGTTCTAAACTAGAAAGGAAAGGTGGAATGAATACATTGTGTTAGCACCACAGGGCAGGTTCTATGGTTAATATGTCATGTCAGTTAGATCCCATTTCCTAAGATAGTTTGGTTTTGGGGATAAATATATATAATTTGGGAAACATATATCCTAATGTTCTTGCTTTATATCAGCTATGTGCAGTAACTGACTCCTGGGTTTGCTGAGATTATTCTAATCCCATAATCAGAGTACACACCTGATTTGCAGCAGCCTTTTCCAGTGCAGGTGAGTAAAAAAGGAACAGCTGTCATATGATCTCACTCTTCTCTCTAACAACCATACAGAGAAGTATAATAATACTCAGAAATTGTCAATATTCTTACAGCAGCTCCATTAATTCCACATAGGACATTCCCTGTTGTTCACTGGCACACTCTCATCAGGGTGAGTGGGGAACATTGAATTTAGAAGTAAACTAAGGTTTTCAATGATCTGAATTCCTGTGAAAAAAAATCATAATCTTGCTTCACCTCTCCCAGTTTGGTTTATTTTGAAAGACAACGTGTGAAATTGCTGAGAGCAGACCATTGGCTAAATAGGTGCCACTTGTTCTTGCCCCAGATGTGAAGGAGCTGGTTGCTCTCAATACAAAGTGATTAATGATTGCTTGCAATCAGCCCTGGAAATCATTGGCATTGAGTGACAGAATGATTCTGTGACATCACACAGCCTCACATCCGATGCTTGTTCTCGGCCACGTTGCTCCTCCTGCTGCCATTTCTGGCACCACGAGTGGGCTCCAAAAAATTATTGCCTTTATGATGTTCATGAATAAACAAGTTTTCACATGAGAGAGGTTTCTATTTCTTTCTGCCAAATTTATTCTTCTGTTCACTCATGACCTCTCCCACCCCCACTCTACCTTGTAGGAGCACTGCTTTGTACAAAGGTTCTGACATTTTTCCATCTCTGCACAAAAATACCTCATTGAATCAGTCCTGGAACACCTGACTGCAACCAGATGTCTCTCCTCTGTCACATCCAAATGATGAGCCTCTACCTCACAGCTAAGATTCACATTATTTTAGTTAATTGCAGTTAATCTTTGTAGTTGCTTTATTAAATCTCTTGCTGTTTTTACAGAGCACAAGGTCATCCAGTTCTTCCTCTGTTAAAACCCACTGATACTGAGAAGCTCATTAGTCCCCCAGAATAATCATGGAGTGCCATTTGAGCAAGCAAGAAACAGGCAAGAACTGATATCTCACAGCTTTCCCAGCTGAAACCCTCAAAACATGATAGATAAGGAAAAAAAAATACAAAGGATTCTAGAGTCAAGCATTCAAGTTACCAAATTCTTCTTAATCCCATCAAGTTGTCTTTTACCATCAAAACTTTACATCTAGAAAATAGAAATACAACTTCTGCATTCATATTAATTAGAGGCTAAAGAGAATTTCGTGAAGAAATAGCTGGATGCTCACAATTCAGTATATAAAAGTGAAACTCAGCTGGATAAACCTGCTCCTTGCGTTTCATTATTTGCATTTTGCTTCAGTTGTACAAGCACAAAAAAGAGGGAAGAACTCCTGCTTGGTAAACAATCTGGGGAAATTTTTACCTAAGGGTCCTTGTGCTCAGTGCCCAGCACAACCAGTGGAACCAGTATGACCAGTATGACCAGTCCAGGGCAGGCTGATGAGTGCTGGGTATCACAGCAGCAGTGAGGCCTTGGAAGGAAATGATGTTTGAGTCTTAGGAGAAGATGGAACAACATCATAACTGTCAGAGCAATTTTCCACCTTGGTAGTTGAACACCTGAAGTGTTGCTTGTTTTTGCAGTGGAATTATTCCCAGTTTCTCTCTGCTCAGCTCTGAATCAGCTCGGAGATGTGTCATAAACAATGTTTGCCTCAAAGAGCCGCGTGGGCCAGCGCCGGGGAGGGACTTAATGAGGAGACAGTAGTTCCATCAGAAAATAAAAATAAAGAGCTTGGTTCGTTTTCTGTAAACATCTGGGTTGTAAATAACTGTAGGCAGGATAGCATTAGACTGCCTCTGACTTAAGTCATAAAGATTGAGCTCTTAATTTTAATTTAAAGCCACCATCATTTTCAGTTTGCATGGGAACATAATTTTACAGTCTGTTAGCAGGTACCTCGGAAACGTAGCACAAATTATAACATTCTTACACTTTTCACAGGAAAAACTGAGTAAACATTTGTGTTTGTCAGGTATTGTTAAAGGATTTTCCTAGTTCAGTAGCAGTGCACAAAGGAAGTTTGATTTCAAAATAAAAACCCAGACAACTTATTTAATATATCAATTTTCCAGATTCAAAACAGTTTGATTTTTTTCATGGTCTAAATGAAATCTTAAAAAAAAAAAATGTGACATATAAAAGAATAATTTGTTTCCAATGGTTAATCCTTCAAAAAACCACAGGGGAAGAGTCTTGGGACGCAGAAATCATTAATGGTGGAGCAATTGCTGAGTTCTATTCCTAGAAACAGAGAAATAAGGCTACAGCTGGCTCCCAGAGGCAGGTGAGTTGTGGCTGACCTGCCAGGAGGACTCTGAAAAGGCTCATTCAGAATCTCATCAAACTGCTGGTGTGGGGAAGATAAGGCTTGAGTATAATTTTCTAGAAAATACTCTTTAAATGGTTCCAGTCACATTTTTCTACTTGATGTCTTTCTTCAAGCTATTTTGATTCCTGTTTTCATTTCCTGGACCTGCCCCTCAAAGAACCAAGCGAGTCAGCCCCTGACACCAGCAATCCCATGCCCAGGCAGGGATGGAGGTGTAGGAAGAGAATCTGGCAGGAGCTGACCCCTCTGCAGATGTCAGCCCAGGTGTGAGGAGAACATCCACATCCCACACCTTGTTCAAGCCCAGGGGGGTAAAATCCAGCCCCAGCAGGGGAAAACAAGGCAAAGAAAGCACCAGCTGCCAATCCAACCTCTAGGGAAAAAATACCCTTGCAGGAGCCTGGAGTGTCCCATGGCTGTGCTGGTGGGAACCCAGTGTGGCCTCGTTCCTGATGAGGAAGGCTCACTCACCCCACGTGGATGCTGACATGGAACCTTAGGGATGCTCAATGCCTCTTCGTTTTGTTGGAAAATATTATGCTGAAGAAACACAGCTCCAATACAATTTTCCTTTACCTGACTCCTAAGGAATCCTGCAGAGTCCTGCAAAAGCAAGTCCCTTTGTGTGAACTCTTTCTTGCTCTGATGTGGGTGATAAGCCAGAAAGTTGTTGGGCACCAGGCCAGGGGGAGGGAGCAGGGACAAAGAAATGAATGAGAGTAGAGGTAATTATAGCACTTATTTCGATTAAGTGCAGATCACCAATGAACTCTTTTGCCACTTGTTTTCTCCTCAGGGAAATCTCACTTTCCCAGCTTTAATTTAATCATGGGAAAAAAAAATATGTCAAGTATTGATTATAACTAGAAACTAAAGTCTACTACAAGCATGTTCACATTAACACTTTCACTCAGACATGACCTGGAAGAAATCCTCTGTTTGTCTTTCTTCATCCTGATTCCTGAACAGACTGTCTTACAGAGAACAGCATGTTCAAACTTACAAACATCAGTTTGGGTGATGAAAAGTCCAGGAGGGAATTTGTTAAACAACTAAATTTATGTTGCTTGTGATTCTAAGTGTAACCAAAAGACACATCTTCCAGCTCTGAGAGCAGAACACAATAAAGCCTCTGAGGAAGTGCTGCATATCAACACAGATTTCAATTTATTACAGTTTGAAATAATATTCCAGTCAAGTCCAAAAGTCAGAGAATTTGTCAGAAACACTGGGAAAATCCTAAAATGGTGCTGTTTGTTCATGACCCTTGAGAAATGAAAGAAACAAGTGGCACGCAGTCACAATGCATTAGACTGCAAAGCAGGAACAGGAAATTAATGGATGGAAGATTCTAAAAGTGACCCTCTGCCACTTCTGCACACCTGCCCACCCAGGCCACACTCTGCCCTTTGCTCCTTTGTCTGTTCCAAACTCACACTGATGGTACATTTTGAAACCCATCAGTATTAGAGAAAGGCAATATGTACCTTCAGGTCCTTGAGAAAGCTCCCAATATGTCAAAGATTTGAAAAGAATTCAGACCTTTTAGAGGAGAAGTAACAGAGCATGCTTTACCACACTGTCCATAGTGGTTTATGTCATGCTGTAGCCCCTAAACTCATTTAGAGAGGCAGAAGCTCAACCTCCTGGCCCTGATCAAGAACAGGCCTGTGAAACGGAGTCAGTTCCCTTGCAAATGCTGGCAACTGGAGAGGAGCAGCCCTTCTCCTGTGCCCAAGAATTCCCCCTCCTCAGAGGCAGTACACAAAGATAACTTCATGTTTAATATCCTGTGATCGAGAGAGAGCACTGCCAATTGCCTGTGCTCAGCTACTCCTCACTCTGATTGCTTTGAGCTGCAGTGTCAGGGTGACAGCTCCTGTGCTCCCCAGAAAAACCTGCACAGCACAGTCCCTTCTGGAACTGCTCTTGCATTTTGCAGTCATGTCATATTATTTTATTGCTTCATCTGTACCCCTGTAAATAAAAATCTTTCAGACAAACTCAAAGGAAAAACAACCAAGTTTGCAGAACCTCACTGAAGACATTCAACAGCTGAACAGTTCTACTTAGACTTAATTAACTTTATACAGCCTGGTTTTATTCACAACTTCTACTTGATTTGAAAAAAGCCAGGATTAACAGCGTTATGCCTAAACTTGTAGCTGCAGAATGTGATCTCTGTGTTCAGTAGGAGACTCCTGCCAAGTCTCAGCAACTACAGAAAGGAAATGGGAGAGCTGATTTCAGGTAATATTTGGGTCCCAAATACACCCAGGAAAGCTCAGGAAAATTCCTCCAGAGACACAAAATAACAGCCAGTCACACATTCAGATTTTACAGACATAGACTTGCTGGAAACCTCCTGGAATAACAAACATTTTCCTCCTAACCACTCCAATCACCTGTAAGAAGAACTAGAGAAAGTTCCTGAATATTCTACCCATGTTTTTGGTTTGAGTTACTAAGTAATGACATTGTTAGAGAGATTAATGTTAGAGCTTAACTGCTCCTTTAGCACCTGTCCAGTCCATGCCTGACAGAGGAAGATAAATATATTTATAACACACAGCAAAGTGAATAACAAAGGGTTTATAAAGTTGTCTCTGACAAAACTGACACGTTGTAGCTGGCAGCTTTAATCAGCTCCCAGCTGAGCCTGGGAAATTGGAGGGAACTGAGCACTGACCTTTCTGATGAATCTCTGAAGGAAGGTTAAAATTTTGTTTACTTTTTTAATGGGCAGACCTATCAAGTTCTGAGACCTTTGGATAAAAGGAGGATTCCTGTGCAAGAGCATTGTACACTGTATTTAACAAAGCCATTACTGGATTAAAACTGATTTTTTGCAGTGAAGGATATGGCCTAGTGTTCCAGGGATGAAAGCTCTATAATGCCACAAATAACTGCCAGATGCTGGCAATGTAGATATGTTTTTCATGTCTTGAACGTGAAAAATGCAGTAGAATATAATTTAAATTTCATTTTTACAGATCAGTGGTTCTTAAACCACCAATTTGATTTCTTTTTCAACAAGTATTCAGCTCCTGCTTCTTTAGTATGGAAACAGTGGGATCTTTCATGTACATTTACTTAACTAGTACCAAGGAGACAAATGCAAGTAATGACCAATTATTTGATCAGCTTTTTCAAAGTAAGCTATAATTTATTATATTGCAGTATGTATAAAATCTCTGGGTTTAAAAATTCCTCAACCATCACTCTCTTAAAAGTGAATTCCTTGGAGCCATGTCTGAGGACTGAGAGATCCAGCAGCACTTCCCAATGTCTCACCTTACAGTGCACACCCCATTGCAGCCCTGCCCCACCAACACCACAGGGGACTTGGTTTTTCCAAAAGCCAAAATTGTTTTCTGATTAACAGCATTCTATCACAGAAGTGTCTGCTCTTGTTGCTGGCTCAAGTGTCTACTCCATAGGAACAGCTGATACAGAGACCTCACAAGAATTTAGGAAGGTTGGTAAATCAGGACCAAGGAGAGTTTTGCAGCAAACGAACAGAAAACCTTTTACTCTTTCACAATCTGATTCACTGATTGCTTCCTGTCCCCTAACTTCTAAAAAATGAGCCCACAGCTCTAAATCAGCAGCACACATGGACTCACAGCCCTCCAAAGCTGTTTATGAACCAGTCACTGTGTAAGTCACTGTACAATTTTTCAAGCAGCACTGAAGGAACTTGAGTATTGATTTTTTTCCAGAGCTGTACAAGATACACCTGAATGTCCATCAACAACACTTATACCAGCAAAATACCTCCATGTTCGAGTTTGTTTTTTATTTTCCTCGTGGTTCTGCTTCAATGATTTCTACCTGGTAGCAGTGGCAGACACTGAAATTTGGTTTTAGATCTGGGCCATCCGACTTTGTGTGTACAGCATCACATGAATGTTATACACATGTGTGATGCATAAACATAAACACGAGCATGAAAAAACCACTGCCTTCTGATTGAAATCAGTGGAATTGTTCAACTGGACCAGTTATTTACTGGGAAGATGACAAAGAACCTCACTGGCACACAACTGTTGTATTGGAAGGGCCCTGACTAACTGAACCTTTTCAATTCTGACCTGTTTTGTTCAGAAATGTTTCCAGGGCATCTGTTTAGTGGAGATGGAAAATAATTTAAAGTTCCCTTGTGAGATAAGGCTGTGCTGTACTCTCAGAGTGAAGGGATATGAGGATCAAGGCCAGGCTGGATGGAGCTTGGAGCAGCCTGGCCTAGAGGAAACTGGGATTGGAACAAGGTGGTGCTGAAGGTGCCTTCCAACCCAAACCATTCCATGGACTCTGTGATCATCAGGGGGTAAAAGAACACCTAAATGAAGCCCAGCTCCTGCTGCTCTCAGAGAAAGGCTCTGTTTCCTCAGCAGCAGAAAACAGCCAGTGAATTATATCCTCTCTGCAAGCATGAGACAACCCACACACTGCTAAAAAGTTTTTATAAATTGTGATGGATGAGTCCAGAACTGCTTCCGCCCGCTCCTGCACACTAACACAAGGATCAGCTGAGGAAATGAAAAGGGAACATGAAAGTTGCATTAACAAAAAATAGATGTTTGTACTACTACAAAATTAATATGTTGGCATTGCAGATCTATATCCTCATTTAGCTGAGTTACAATCATTAAAATACACAAACAATATTATTAATATCATTGTGGGATAGCAACCAAAACCATTCCCACCACCTAGAGCATAATAAAAATCAACAAATGGATTTTACATCAGTAAATCTCCTAGAGTGTGGGTCAGAAATAATTTATATATCTATGTAATCAATATATAAATAATTAGGATTCTAGTTTATGGTTGAAGGAATTCACATCCTGATAGAGCAATGCAGGAGAATTGGAGCACTTCTTCAGCTGATAAAATCACCATATTGTCACTATCACTGCTGGTTCAGAGCACCTGCAAAGTCAAAAATATTATAGAAATAAAAGGAGATTTTAAAAATGCTACATTTAGTCAAAACAGCAGTCCAAATAGTTCAGATTCCTTACTGTTCACAGGCTAGAGGCATGCAAATGAATCTGGACTGGCAAACAGTGGATAATTTTTCTCATTTGCATGAATGCCTGATTTTTCATATGAATTCTGCCAAATGAGGTATTCACAGCATCCCACTGAATCTCACCTCTGAGATATTCACAGAATCCCAGAATGGTTTGGCTGGGAAGGGACATTCAAGCCCATCCAGGGCCAGCCCTGCCATGGCAGGGACACCTTCCACTGTCCCAGGCTGCTCCAGCCCCACCCAACCTGGCCTTGGAGGTTCCCCTTCCCTGGCCCAGGTGCAGGACCTGATGACACCTTGGTCAAGTGTTGCTTCACATCTTCCCTTTTCATCTTTGTGTAACTTTCATTTCATTGGAGTTATGAGAGAAACTAATTCGAATGTCTGATCCACGCACTCCAGACTGCTCATCATTTATTATATAAATTTACTACCCATTTCTATTCTAATGTGAGCAATTTCTATCTCTTCAACAAGCTAAAAAGCGTTTTGCTACATTTCAAAGCATTCCTGTCACATCTGTAAGACTCATTCAGCTGCTAGAGCAGCAACATTTTGAAACTTTATTTGAAAAATAGATTTATTTCTTATATAAATTGTGTTGTTCAAAATGCATTCAAATGAAAAGAATTTTGTGATTCTAATTGGACTTCTAAAAGTGTTAGATCTGCTCCTAAATCACAGCATCACATGATATCCTTCTCTCTTGCCTAAGGAAGTGAGCAGATTCCTTGGATTGTTTCAAAGCTTCAGAGGAATGAGTGATTCAGTTAAGCTCAGGATCTGAATCCAAGTGATTTACACTGCAAGGAAAGCACTTGGAAAAGCTCCACTCCTGTAGTCACAGAACAATCTCATGGTTTAATTCATTACTTTCAGCAACTTCAGATTGGAATTACCTCCCTGACTGGAGGGGAGCTCCTTCCAGGTTAGTGAAATCAGAGCCAGGCTCCTGGATCTGAGCACAGGATGGATAGGTCACCTCGGATTTTGCATGGAGAGCATATTAAATACATAGACATATATCACTCTGGTGGCAGACTCAGGGAACAAAAGCAGTAAAATATTTCCTCAGGGTAAAATACAGCTCCCAGGAGTGAGAAAGCCTGAAGCAAAAGGTTATTCTACCCAAGACAGATGCTGGATGTTTTATTATTTCGGGGGGGGATGCAGTGGTGTTGTTCTAATGTGTGGTGTTCCAGTTCCTGAGACTTCATCCTACCTGCCCTTTGAAGACCTTGGAAGCAAAACTTCCTTAATGACACTGATGGGCAGAGAGGGGAATGGAACAGAGAAGTCAAGACAGCAGTGCAGAACCATTCCATGTTTAATGAAACACAGGGAGGATGATGGATGTAGATAATTACCTGCAATTTGTATCTGAGACAATCTTGGAGTAAAAACACCACATAAGGTTTTAAAAGTCCAAGGTGAGATTGCAGGTGGTGTAATTAATGGTAGGCAAAGCAGTCAGTACCTCTGGGGAGAGGAAGGGACAAGTGCTGGTCAGTATTTCAGGGTTACCTGTGTCAACATAAATGGGGGTGACTTTCAGCACAGGCTCCAGCCTTCCTCAGGACAGCTAACAAACACCTCCTTCTGCTTGAAGGTCTCAAGCAGCAAGGAAGGAAAAGGATCACACAGGACTAAATCAAGAAGAAATTAAAATAACAATAAACAGAGTGGAAAAATTTCAACAAGAAAATCTACAACATGTATGGAAAGTTGATATAATATAAGCAGCACAGTCAAAAGACAGAACAGTAGAAAGATCAGCAGAGAGAAAGCCCACACTGTGCATAAAAGGTCCAGTTGGATAATCACAGAATTACAGAATCACAGAATCACTGAATCACAGAATCACAGAATCACTGAATCACAGAACCACAGAATCACTGAATGGTCTGAGTTGAAGGGGCTCAGAAGGATCATTGAGTCCAACTTTAAGTGAATGGCCCATATGAGGACCAAGCCCACAACCTTCTTTCCCCACTGTCTAAAGCTCCTGTTTGGAAGGACACTGGGGATCCCAGCTGAGCCCTTTAACCACAGCACCAGGGAGAGCAGGTGTGTGCTCCATTTCCAATCCACTGACCCATTGCTGATTCTCCTGTTACATCTGAACATCCTGAATATGGACATTTGTATCTCTGTTCCCATGCCTTGCTGCAGCCACTGCTCACAGGAAATATGCTGAAATTTTAGGATATTTTGGCAGGGGGGCAGACTGAGTGGCCAGGCCAGCCTGGCTCAGAACTGCTCAGTCACACAGCCCCGTGATTCCAGACTTCAGGGGCTGAGGGGGAAACATTCATCATCCAGTGCTCATCTCCATGGACTCTCCATGTGCTACAGCTCTAACAGATCCCAAGGCAGACTGTGGGGCATTGACTCATCAAAGTGGGGAAGAATCCAAACACTGTAACAGCATTTTTCTCTCTGGGGAACTTTACAAAGAAACATCAGTTAGGGCAGAGGAGAAAATAACAGCCCAAATATTTCAACCTTGGAAATGTCCTATTAATGTATTTCCAACTTCTCTTTGTATGGAATGACTTGCATACAAATCCAACAGGACTAGACACAGCAGCTTCTGAACATGCATACAGAGGTTTGGGGTTTTTTCCTTCTTTTTGAACTAATGAAAGGACTAAATATTGAGGGTTTTCTTTTTTCTTTTTTAGATCGAGATTTACTCCCTGCTGTCTGGAGAGCTTCTGATGAAGTCATTGGGATCCTCAAAAGCAGAAACTACAATTTAGGAAGCAAAGGGAAAACAAGGACTTGAATGCTGAGACAGGAAATCATCCACAGAAGGTGAAGGATGGAAGAATTTGATAAAACACTTGAAGGGAGATGACTTGGGGCATAACCCAGGTGAGGAGGCTTCTCCAGGGTGAACTGTGCTCATATCTCCTCCTGTCCTACACACTGATATTCCTCATTCCTGGGCATGTGTGTACATGACAAACAATAGCCCTGTCTCAGGGGAAGGTGCTGAAGGGAGAGAAGATTCTGAATTGAGAGCTCAGATCCTGTTCTCAGCCAGCTCACAATCAATAGACTTATTCCTGCTTCATTATTATTTATCTGGTGCAGTGAGGAAGGGATGGAGAACTCCCATGCTATTCCACAGGCACAAGCACAGAAAATTCTTCTTAGACCAATTTATATCAAGTTCCTTCCCTTCAAATGACTCACTCTGTGTTTACACCTCTGCAACGGAGATAAAGGTCTGTCTGCATCAGGGATTTTAACAAGATCTTTCTGTTCTCCTTGGTCCAGACACAAATTTTAGCCAGGGGGAAGGAAAATAATTTGAAAAAGCAGGCCAAGGCTGCCCAGCTGAGATGATGCTTCAGCCTGTCCCATCCTCTGTCAATAGCCATGAGCAACCAAGGGCAGCTCCCTGAACCCAGAGCCCTGCTGTCCTCCATGTGCTATTGTGACTGTGGAGAACAGAAAGCAAGGACATCTTCAGCTCTCAGCGAGAGCTTTTTTTTGTTGAAAAATCATTCCTCACTGTTTGGAATGAAACCCATTATTACCAATTAACCTGCTGTGAACCCATATCACTGGCTGAATTGAGCATAATTATTCATCCATAGTAATAGCTAAAGTAAATTCTGGCAATCTCGGCTAACATTGACTTCTCCTTTGGGAAAATTTTCAATGATGCCGTGTCCTTGGTTATGTTTCTAAAATCTTTTTTTGTGTTAAACTGCAACTGAAAGTGTATCATTATGACTCATTTCTTCTTGTTTCATAATGTTGTTTTCTTTTTTCTTGCACAAACATCTATAAGTAACTCTATTATCAACTGAAAAATTACCTCCACGTGTTCAGAAACCTGATTTTACTTAAACAAAGTTTTAGCATGGGTAGCCCGTGTAGGTTGTCTAAAAATAAATTTTTAAATTAGTTGTTACTTTTCATAGCTTTTTAACCACACAGTCTGATGAACCACAGCCCTGTGAGCAAATGCAGGCATAAATTTTGGTTTGAATTTATTTCAGGTTGTCAAATATAATTTACTAAGAGAACGTCTGCCAAAAAAGAATCCAGAGGCAAACCTAAGTTGTCATCTTAAATTAAGTGTGGTTCCTTTTTGTTAATCTTTCTACATAAAAGGTTGTAAAGTAGCGCATTAAAGATGCAGTCCTCTCTCCTAATAAAAAGGCAGAGGTGGAAAAACAGAATAAAGACAGAATGTTTCCCTAGCTGAGGGAACATGTGCTCAAAACCATTGAGTAAATGCTTGCTTGCTCTCTGAGAACTGCAGGCTGCTGTTTATTCATAGCACACATGCAAGGTGGGGAATGAACAACCTGACCACTGGAGAGGAAGAGCAGCAAAACATCTGCCTAAGCTCAGCATCACCTTTTTGCACAGCAGAATTGCTCAGAAGGGCAAAAAAATCCTACTGGATCCTACTGTGACAGCCCTGGACATGCTGGAGGGATCACATCCCCTCCAGCCTGCACTGGAACTGTGGAACTCATTTCATTAAGGACAGGATGGTTCTGGCTCTCACTGAAGAAATGTTTGACTTTCAAACTCAAAAAACTCTGAATTATTAAACCATGTCCAAACCTTTGAGCCTTCACACCCATCCCTTCCTCTCAGCACAGCAAGGTTGTTCTTGCCTTCAGGGTCTGAATCAAGCAGCTGCTGCTCTTTTCATCCCTCTGGGTTCCCATCTCCTCCTCATCATCCGTGTCCCAGTTGTTCACCGTAACCACGGGCACCTCTTTGGATTTCCTCCATGCCCTTCCCCTGAGTAAAACTGTCACAACTGATGCCCAAAGTCACTCCCTCCCAGGTTCTGCAGGAAGTTTTCTACAACAGCTCCTTTACATTAATCTGTAGTACAAAGAAAAATTCCAAGTTTAGCTTTCATATGGGGAAAAAAATTCTTTAACAAAAAGATTGTCAAGCCCTGGCAGTGTTGGAGGCCCCATCCCTGGAGGGACTTAAAAGCCCAGTGGATGTGGCACTTGGGGACATGGGTCAGTGTTGGGGGAATGGTTAGATATGATGGTCTTGGAGGGCTTTTCCAACCTAAATGATTCTGTGAATATGAACTGAAAAAAACTCAGACTGGACAGCTCTGCTGGCTGAGACATTCCCGTGCCCCATTGAGATCACACAAATTTAAATGGAAGTAATTATAATCTAAACCAGGCAACCAAGTCATATTTAATGCCACGTTCCTACAATAACATCACTTTGGTACAGATGAGGATTTGTGACTTCTTTTAGCCCAGGTAAATTTGTGTGCAATAGAGCTGGAAGGTCCCTTAGCAGTTTCTGTGACAGGACTCTTTTCTGTGCCCACTTCTCAGATTTGAAACTGGTCTGGGAATTCTCAGGGGATGAAGATGCTTCTAATGGGCCAGTGAAAGTTAAGTGAGAAAAACAAAGCTGCTGGTTATTTGCTATAGAGAGAGCCATCCCTAAATTTGAACATGTCCAGGAGTCACAAACTGAGCTCACTAAAGCAGATTTGTTCAAGCTTCTGTCCAAAAAGCCCAACTTTTTAGCTGAAACTCCTGAAATGTTTTTCAGCCCACAGGTCACTCTTTTGCTTTTTGATATGCCTGTCAGACACTCCTTTGCTGATCAAGCATCTCCTTTCCCTGAGTAGGAGCTGAGGCCTCTATTTTTGGAGACAGGCCCTTTCTATATCCTCTCTGTGGGCAGAATTTTCATCAACAATATTATCATCACTGGGAAAAATGAGTGTCCTACACGACTCTTCTGCCTGCAGTGGTCTAAAAGCTGGGGTTTAGCAAGTGAGAGGCACGAGCACTGTGGCTTTAGTCAGATTTATATGCACCTCTGCTGTACCCTTGGCTCTTTGCATAGTTTAAAAGACAATATTCTACACAACCAATTAAGATCTTATCATATTAAATGAACTGCCATTATAGCATTACCACAAGCCATCTAAGTAATCACTATATGATAACTCCTTATAAACCAGTTCAGTGACCTCCCAGAAGCCTGCAGAAACCGTGGGGTTGGCAGTTTGCCCTGAAAGCTCAGAATCTGCCAAATAACTCCTAAAATAAGGGATCTTTTCCACCAAAATGAAGCCTCCTACTTCTCTGTCTAGGAGGGGAGAATAAGTGGGTTTTTTTTCTTTATGGAAACATTTTTGAAGGTTTAAATAATATCTAGACACTATTGAGAGGAAAAAAGGAAAAGATGAAGCTGACACACTTTGAAGATACATCATTATCCATCATTTGAGATCAAGAGGAAGACAGCTTTTACAGGCCAAAGATCCAGGCTCTTATTTAGGGTGGGAAGAAAGGGTCTTCCTTTACCCAGTAGAAGCAGTAGGACAGTGGCATCAAGCAGACAATCCACCCTCATTTTGATAGAATGTGAATTTCTCTTGGAAGAAGAGACTTAGGAAAGAATCTCCTGGTAGACAGAGCACTGGAGCTGCTCATCCTCTGCTTCTCACAGAGCTCTGCAGATTAATCCCAGTGCTTTGCAGGCATGGATTGGCAGGCACTGTGGAGAACTGTGCCATGCTCCAAGGTGGGACACAGATGGAGCACAGGTTAGGAAGCAGAGAGCTGCTTTCTGCTGCTCCCAAAGAGCTCTGCACATCTCCAGTATCCCCTGGTGATCCCTCCTAGAGTTTAATGGATTTAAACCAAATTAATGGATTAAAACCAAACCCTGAGGATAACTCAGCACACAAAAGGGACGTTCTTTGAGAGCTCATGGAAGCAACCCATGCCTTCATTTTGGGGGCTATTTCCCAATGGGTCTACAGGACCCAATAACAGAACTACACCAGGTGAAATATTCCAGCTAAATTACTGATTAAAGCCTTCTAAATTTTGGCATCACTAAATAATATTTAAAAGAAAAAAAAAAAAACAACACCGTGTGGTTTCAGACATGCCCACACTGATGGCTTGAAGGTTTTTTGAAGCTGTTTACAGTTGTCTTGCAACACACTGGGTTCCTGAGAAGATTCATGGAGCTGAGACAATCTGAGTACTTAACACTTTCCAAGACTGTGAACCTGCAAATTTTCTGTCAAAATTCATAGCAGCAAATATGTCAGTAGCTTCCTTCAGCTTCACCTCAACCATACAGACTAAAAAAAAAAATTTCTTTTTTTAACAGGTTGTACCACTCCTGCTACCAATTCAAATACACAATGTTAATGTCCAACTAAAATTGTTCAGGGAATATCTCACCTGGCAGGCAGCACAACCAAGTACCTGTGAATGGAGTGATAGTGAAATGATCCCTGCATTTCCTCCATCCCAGCTTGTCTGTTGAAATCTGACTTTTACATTATTCATAGAATAGCCATTAGCTGAATTTTCACTTCTGCAGTACAAAATCTTCAGCTCTGGTCAAAAGCTGTTTAATTTACAATCTCAAGTCCGAGCCATCGATTTTGGGTCAAGTGCTCCTGCTGAATAAGCCCCTCTGTTACCAAAGTGGCACACAGGAGACTTCACCATAACAGATAGGGAACACCAGGATCTGTCAGGGCACAGTAATAATGCTCTGCAGTGATGCAAATCTCAAGTTTCTCTGATGCAACACAGATCAGGGCACTCAGAGAACCTGTTCCTTCTCACCCTCTCCTCACAGAACAGCTTCTGCCTCCATCTCTCTTCTTGTTTCTTGTTATTTCCCATTTTCAGCTGCCCAGCCCTGGCTCAGTGTTCTGCTCCCTGCCTCGCAGCCTCTTTGACTCGTTAACCTCCCAGCAAACCAGACACATTTTTTTGTTTCCTGGCACAGAGGATTTTCTCAGTGCTCTGTCATGCACAGGCTCCTGTGCACAGCCCTGCCCTGCCCAAGGACTCCGCATTCCCTCCCCCAGGGGAGCAGCAGGAATCAGGCACTGAGGCAGGACTTGCACTTGCTCACTGCTGAGCACAGTGTGGGCACAGAAAGCATTAATAAACTTCATCAAACACAGTTCTCCAAGAGGGTATAAATTACAGAGAACTGAGCAGTTTGTCCTGTCACATGCTATGACAGAGCAGCTCAGGAGCTCTTCACAAGCACTGAAAAAACAGTGAGACTGGAAGAAAGCCACAGAATTCACCAGGTTCATTGTGTTTTCCTTGAAAAAAAAGGTTAGTGTTTTTTTCTGGAATAGCTCTCTCTCAACCCATACCAGGGATAGGACAAACCTGATATGACAAGAAAAAGTTCAGCATAGAATCACAGAATTCCAGGATGGTTTGGGTGGGAAGGGACCTTAAAGCCCATCCACTGCCACACCTGCCATGGCAGGGACACCTTCCACTATCCCAGGCTGCTCCAAGCTCCATCCAGCCTGGCCTTGGACACTTCCAGGGATGCAGAGGCAGCCTGAGTTGCTCTGGGCACCCTGTGCCAGGGCCTCACTGCCTCACATCCCTAGCATCTCATCTGAGCCTACTCTCATCCATTCTGAAGCCATTCCCCCTTGTCCTGTCACTACATGCTCTTAAAAAGTCACTCTAAGATGCAGCTGAAATAGAAAGATCAGAAGTACATCATGGGAACTGTAAGAAAATTTAAGCCAGGTTGTCCCTAGACAATGGTAATACCTGAAAATCCTATAATATACATTAAATTAACAGCTAAATTGCAGCAAGGTTTGTATTTCATTTTGTGCAGGTTCCCCTTTTACATAATGCATGCTGTCAGCAATCACTCTCTGCTTAATATGCATAGCAATTCCTCTTCTGTGTCACTTACTCAATATTTTTTCCCTTTCTACCAAAGAAAAGGCATGTGAAGCTCTAATCTTGCTCCAGGTCTTGCAGGCAAGGAGGTGGGAAGCCAAGCAAATGTGTCCTGTCCTGAAGGAACCCAGGCAGGCAAAACACCCACAGAGAGAGGGACAGGGGAGATCATGATGGGCCGTGAGGGGGAGAGCATTTGCAGGGGAATGAGGCACAGCTAAAGGTGGCTGACACCACCAGCAAAGTTATGATGCATTCACTGCTCCTCACTTGCCCAAAATTCTGCCTCATTACCTGACCACAACTCCTGTCAGCTCCTCGAGGTCTCGCTACAACACCGACCTGTGCAGAGACAGCAGCTGATGCAGGAAATATCTCTAGTTATTTGTAGCCCCCAAAAAAACAATGTAAATGCTTCCTGACTGCCAAGATCAGCTGGGATTCAATCAGATGCTCAAACACATGGCCAAGTACCAGCTCTGCAGCAGGACCAATGGAGCAGGAGATGTGTGCTGCGCCCAGCCCGAGAGCAGAAATTCTATTGCAGCCCTGGAGGTTGTGGCCATTCCAGGGACACTCTGCATTTCCTGCTTTCCTTTCAGTGCTGATATTCTGGCTTATTGTCATTAAAGTAAAAGTTATGGCACCAGGGGCTTTAGAGGAGGTTTTGTTTCAAGGTGCCACTGAAAAGAACGTGGATATTTCAGCTTGAATAATTTTCCTTAAGGAGGGAGAGATTTACCATAAAAAATACCATCCAACTCTGTATGGCAGATATCAGTAAACATTATTGCACCAGTGAGCTAATACTTGTGAAGATAATGCATTAAAAGTTTCAAACTCGGGACTGCAGGAAGCAAGAGAGAGCTGCAGCTCAGAAGAAAAACAGCTACAGAGCTCAGTGGTTTTCTTGCTAAGAACAGCCACAATGGGATTTTACCCTTCCCTTTCTCAATTTTTTCACTCCCATAAATCAAAAAAGTCTTGCATTACAAAAATTGGCCAGCAATCAGTCCGAGCAGACTAATTGCTTTTGCTATTTAAAAAGAACCTCATTTTAAATGGCTCAAGTGTTGTGGTGTAAAGTAGCTATTGTACATGTGCATTAATTAATTTCCTAAGGATTTTTATTACATCTTCATGACACAGTCTAATTATCTGATAATGCTTTTTCCCATGTAGAGGAGAACGATGTTGCTCCAGCATGTACTTCAATTGTACTCCAGGAGCCTGGGAAGTGGGGAACCAAAGGACTGAAGGTCTGGCTGCTCTCTCTGCTAAATAACACGTCAGGAAACCCAACTGCAAAATCTCTTCATTCCCAAGGGATACCAGAGATAATCTGTCAAACATCACTGTCCAACTTAATGCATTTTTCATACTTTTTCAAAGACACAGAGAAAAAGCGGGGGGAAGCAAGTGCACAGTACTTGATTAAACATTTCCCTTCTTCCTGAATGAAAAATGCAAACAGTGGTCAGCATAAAGAATGAGGACAGTGCTGGCTGGAAGCCTCTCCCCCTCTACTCCCACCTATTTCTAAGACTTGAAATCTTTTTGGTAAGTGTGACTCCCCATCACTGGAGGGATGTCCTGTCAGGCTCCCAGCTCGGGTCTGAGGGCTGCTGTGGAACCCTTAGAGCCAGGACACAGAGCACAGCAACTTCCCTTCCCAAAATCCTGAAGCCTTTTTCAAAAGCTGAGGAAGAAATCTCACAACAAGCAGGAGAAATGCAGAACACAAAAATGTATCCTGGTCCCTGGAAAGTTCCAAATAGATTTGACCCACAAGATGCCACAGGAATTTGCAGTTTTCCTCTCTGCTGCTATTCCACAACAAATCACAAGAAGGGTTGAGAGGATCCAAGCTTGGGAGAGTTCCCAGTGGGACTCTCATTCCTTGCAATGCAAGAGGAAGATTCTTTTCACCAGAGTACAGGAGAGATGGCCCCAGTTTGGAACAAACAGAAGGGTGCATAAATATACACTACCCCTTATCCAATATTCATTAGAAGGAGAAGCCAAAGTCTATCAGTTTCAAATGAGAAATAAATAAATATCAGATTGAAAATAAGGACTAGATAAAGGCTCGGGAATCTTCTCTTCCAGTAAGTCATTGCAGCTGGCAGGTGGAAGAATTTGGATCTCAACTACAGCAATGGGGACCCTGGAAAAATGCATGATAAATACAGGCCTTGGGAAAAAAAGAATTTCCCTATGTTTGTCTTAATTTTCATTCTGTTTGGGAAAAGCTTCAATCCTGGCAATGATTTCAACTTCAAATTAATTTAGAGTAAATAGAGTAGCTAACAGTAGTGGAAGGTTTCCCTGGGTTTGTACAGTGCTCAGTATGCATCTGAGCAGGGATGGAACAATTAGAACCCAGACTCCCCTCAGACTGCATTGAGCTTCATGTGAAATCATTAACACCCTGTGAACACCCTGAGAGCCTCAGCACTGGAAATATGATCCACTTGCTTTAGACCAGAAACCAAGCCTCAAATGAGCACAGCCCCACTGGCCCTGGCCTTGCAGAGATCGCTCCACTCTGTTTGTGTGGGGACAAATCAAACAAAATTCTCCCAGCATATGGAATATGACCTGGGGGAGGGAAAGCTGGAGAGACAGCAAACGAATTTGTAAAGTCTAATCTCTGTTTGATGCACACAAGTTGCTCTCATTAATGTGAAATCAAGTAATATCACACCAAAAAGAGACTGCAGCTCCAAAGTGCCTGTCTGGGCCCATCCACCCCCTCCTCTGCAGCCTGTGCTGCCACAGAGCAGCCTCCTGCCAGCTGCTTCTCCACATTTAACTCCTTTTCCTTGTGCCAAAACTGGCTGAGGGTGAGCTTGGCATCACTACTGGGTGAGAAATACACACAAATATTCAGATGCACTTCAAGGTTAGCTCTTGAGAGCCTCTGGGCCAACCACTTGCAGCTTAAAGAAAAGTGATGAATCTGGCACACAAGTCAACAAATCCCATCCCTGGTGCAGCAGTGCCAGGGCATTTCCCCCATGCTGGTATTCCATCCCTGCCCTCTCCCAGCGAGCAGCATCAGGCACAGACTGCAGGGCTGGGGATGAGATCACAACCTCTTGAAGAAGAGTTTGAGGTTCAAGTCCAAACCTTCCCAACACTGAGCACCGTTAGGGAAATTCCTGCTCCCCAGGGAGACAAAGCAGCTCAGGAGCTTGCCAGAGTGGGATGGGAAACACAGAAAGGAAAAGGAACGTGAACTGTGCATCATTTGTAGATATTCCCTCTCTGTTTCCTTGTATTCCATGTGCTTGGCATGACCATGGGCCCCATCTGGCAGGGGAAAGGGGAAAAGGGCCTGGTTGGAAATGGGTGAGCGATAAAACGTGGCAGCACTTGGAGGGGAACTGCAATTTCCATCCTATTGATCCTCTCTGCACATCAGTGACACACTGAGTTTATTTGGAAAACCAAATTCTAGAGCATGTTGCTGGAAGATGCTCTAGTTAAGCTTGTTAGGCTGACTAAAATTTAATTACATTTATTTTTCCATTCTAAGATACAGCAAGGAAATATATATTCACAGCTAAATAAGCATATCATTTGGCTGTATCATATAGAAATAAAACTTTCAGGAATAAAGAGGTGCATTTTATTAGTGGTTTATAAGATTAAAATTTCATTGTAAATTATTAGCAAAACTATAGCATCACAAAATTGGATTTTAATTAAATTGAACTTCCCTTAAAAGCAAAACCTCCAGGATCTCTTAAGCAGCAGCTTCAAATGGTGCACGACACTTTCCAACAAACTTCCCCCAAAGAAACAAACAGAAAAATTGGCACTTCAAAAAATCATTATGTAAAAATGGATCTTTAAGACTACCTGTCTGTAAAGTGTAGTTCCTGACAGGAGTAAAATCCAGATATTAATTTGCTCCGTTTTCAGAATGTAAAATCCTGCTCAACTAATTTTTGCTGACAACAAAGGTGCCAAGGAACTCCCATGCAGGTTGTTGCAAGTGCAGCCTTCAACTCCTTCCCTTGCTTATAAAAAACCACTGGCAGCCACACTGGGGTATCAGTATTGGATAGGAGTGCCTGGCCTCCCTTAAGTGGAAAACTGTCAATAGGGAACAAGAGAAAATCATTCCCTGATCCATAAATGATTATCTGTGATGGGATTTTATCACCCTGCTCACCACCGTCTGCAAAATCTGAGTTTTAGAAGAGTCCTGGGGAAAAAAAAAAAGCAAATTTGCCCTTCAAAGTACAGAGCAGGAACCTGACTCAGCCTCTCTGATGCCTTTGTTACCCACCCTCAGAGTGTCAGCACTGCTCTGCTGCATCAGGAATGACAACACCACTCCATCAGTCCTGGAAACTTGGTTCCCAAAGCTCCTCGTGGAATATCAGCAAGTGCTGACTCAGGAACCTTCCTTGTCAGGCTTTGTTCCTCCCCTGCTGTAAACAGACTCATTATTTGACATTCCACTTTTCAATCATGCATTTTTAATACTTTTTAGGAGAGCTCGTCTGTCATGAAATCCGCTCCAAATATTTCTTTGATTCTTCAGACTCCTGAATATTAAGAACATTTTTTTCTATTTTTCTTTCTTCTTTGGCACATCCCATGTGTTCCTCAGTTCTGCTCTTGTGCTGCCATTAAAATGCTCTTCAGACAACACATCTGTAACCAGGAGCTCAGGTGGGTGATGGCTCCCAGGTAAACCCAAACCCTCGGAGGAGCATCGTGTATTCAAATTCTCCCTGCCCTTATCCCACAGAATGTGGCAGAGTTTAGATAAGAATACATTAAGGATGATGTATGAACTGAGGTCCAAATCTTTCAATAAGTATTGTTCCAGATGAGATGAGTGAGCTCTTTAAATGGATTACTTTCCAGAAGAAAAGACTTCACCGCTGTGTTATCATAAATCTATATTTCCACGGCACAGACGCTGTAATTTAATTATGGTGTTTAGCTTCTGTAAGTTTAAGGTGCAACCTTGTCTCCTTTCAAATCTACATGGACAGATGCCTTTTCTAGTTCATTGAAATACTGTATGGGAAAAAGCAGAATCTGAAGCAGCAGAAGTAATTTTTACTAAGAAAATGATCAAAACGAAGATCCAGGAGGTTCTCGGCGTGACAAGGAACAGACACTTCAAGCAAGTGGTGTGCTTTTTGTAATAATGCTATTTGAATATTAAATCACTTGGCAAAACAAAATCTTATTGATTAGGAGCTGCTTTAAAGAAGAATACGCTTTTTAGCCATTTTTTTTTTTATTGCCCATCACTTGAAGCAAAGTGTGTAAGAATATTCAAACACCCAACAGAGTGTGGTCTGGAAAGACTCCTTCCCAGAGTCCCCAGCTGAGGAATGACACATTCCACAAGAACAACTTCACACTGAAGTAATGAGGAGGCAGAAAAGGTTGTTTTGTGACTTCCTCACCTGCCAATCACTGTCTAATTGATGTAATCAGGCAAATGGAACAGGTGAGTGTCTCTATCTGCTTGACTACAAAACTAAAACTAACTAAAACACCAGAGAAGCCGTCCAACTTTCTGTAGAGTAAATACCAAGTTAACACGAAAAAGCATTAATTCACCCAGTTCTGCTGGAGGGAGGCAGTGTCTCAGAGCTGTGACATGCTCAGGTACATTAACCACATCTAGGAAGTGTCTCCAGGGCCTGACCTCAGTGGAAGCCATCAGTCAGTTGGGGGAGGCTGCACTGACACCCTCGTCCTTTAGGCATTTATCCAAACAGAGCCTCAACAAGCACCACGTTCCTGAGCTCTGTGTGGGAGAGTTCACAAGGACATGAGCACTGTGAGACTCATGGACAGCTGTGGAGAAAGGATAGCAGGGGTAGCAGAGGAGAAAGCTGAATCTCCAGGGATATCACCCAGCACCTGCTCTCTGCTGCAACCCAGCAAAAGAGAACAAGAAGCTGTGGCCATCCTTAAGCACCCAACTGTTTGCTCTGCTCAGTGCAAACCTGGGGTGAAAACACAAACCAAAATCAACATCACTTTTTTTCTGGAGAAAAAAAAAAATCAGGTCTCTCACTGAAACGTCACGATCTGAAATTTTAATCTGTTTTCTCATCTGAGGGCTTTACTAAGGCATCAGCACACTGGGAAGTCCACATGGTGTGAGCTCCATTGGCAGTTTATTATGGAATTATGTCTCTGACTGTGCACTGCTCAGCCACTCTGAGAATGGGAAACATGGACCTTTGCTCAGGAAATGCATTCTTCTAATCATGTTGCCTGCTTTCCATTCATTACTGACCAGCAAAATCATATTTTAAACCTAAATTATTCAAAATCTTGTTGTATAGCAACATGCAAATCCTCTAAATAAAGAATATATTAATATGGTGCTTAATTAGATTAATTAGATGAAAAATCATTGCATAGATTTTCATGTGGGAGTTGAAAAAGCATTTCTTAACATCATGTCAGATTTCCCTATTTTCTTTTTATTGCTCCTTGGTTGCTTTTCTTTCCTGTGTCCTTCACAGCTCCTTTCATTCCTTTCAGGTAGACTTCCAGTGGGACAGATGGAGAACTCTGGGCAGCAACTCAACCAGCACAGGATTCACAGTACCCAGTTTAGCTCAGGGCAGTAGGAAATCCTTTTGTAGTTTTTTCTCCAGTCTTAGGAGGAAAAAAAAAAAAAAAAAAAAAAAAGCAAAGCCTTGTCTTTCACATGTTTTTACACTGCCTACTTATGTCAGCACAATTCACTGCTGAGAAACTTAGAATCTGTAACTTTTTCTGAGCAAGTCTGGCCAGCTGCCATTAGACAAAAGAGCTCCACAAAACCATCCCGTGCTTCCAAAGCTTGGAGGTGAAGAATACTGGAGATTAGGAGTGAAATCTATGACATTTGCCCTTTGGTTCACTCTGGTGGGTGATCAACATTTAAGGCAGTTTCTGGTATAAGGGAAGTTTCAGGTATAAGGGAAAGCAAAGTGCAAAAGGCATCGGGGACACCAGGGCTGATCCTCTTTGGGCACAGAGCACACCTGCTTGTCTCTGTGCCTGAGACATTCCAGACAAAGCTCAGGAAGCTCCTCTCTCCTGTGGTTTGTGCTAAACCACAGATTTCACCTTTCCTCCAAATACAGGAACAGATCAAGGAACTGGAGAGGAAACGAGGCCCCACTGACTGATTGATTTTGCAGGACAAGATGCAGAGCAGCTGCAGTAAATCTGCATTTTGGCCACTGCACAGATGTGCTCCAGGTAATCCCTCCTGCAGCCAGAGACCATGGCTGGGGCAGGAATTGGGGAATTGGCTGTCTCTCTTCCCTGAGATGTGTGTGGCAGCTCGCTAGCCTAAAGCCAAACACATCCAAAACAAAGATTTGTTCCAAGCCCTCAACTTGGAAATTCATCTTTTCATGCCCTTTTCTCACACACAACACACTGAGGTGTTTTTATCATCTCCAAAACGTTTTTCCTTGGTCCTTAAATGCTGTACATGTGTGGCTACCAGGTCATCCTACACAAAACAACCTTGTGGCAGCATTAGCAGAAGAGCTGAGTGCCAAGAACCAAACAAGTTGGGTTTTGTCTTCAGGAGGAGGAGAAGGAAGAAGTTCATGGCACTTCTCACACCTGGTAGGGTCCCCTTGGTCCCCTCTCTGCTGTCACAGCCACTGCTGGGTCTGGTGCATTCCCAGCCCAAAAGGAGCTGAACAAATCTCATCCCAAGATAACTCCCCAGTCAGAAGGAAACCACAGGAAGAGCCTTGCTGCTGCTCAGAGCATCTATTTTAAGATATTGGCATTTGATATAAATAAAAGAAAAGCTGTTCAGGATTCATTGTTCTGTCTGCTGAGTAATGAACACCAACATGATAATTACATCAAAATTGATTGGTTTTAAAATGCCTACTCTAATTAATTTATTATAATACTTATAGGACAGTTTCAGACAAGCTCTAGTGCACCAAGGATTAAATGTCATTCACTTGCAGAGCCCAGGGGGCTGCATACACACCCATTAGAGAATGGAAATTAAAATCCAAATCAGAATCATAGAAATCATCACAGAAAGGCTTGGGTTGGAAGGGACCTCAAAAATCATGTAGTTCCAACCCAACAAAATAGGTTTAACTTTTTTATTTCTCAATCCTAATTTTCTTTGCTCTTAGTGTTATGTGAACATTTTTTTATATTTAACTTTCTTCTTTTTTTATCTTTTTTAAACAAGGAAAGGGGAAAGATGAGAGATCTTTCTTCTTCAGCCTGATGGGAAAACCTGGCTAGGGATTTCCCTGTTTATCCAGGCTTGGAAGGACAGCTCTTCTGTGAACTGGGAGATTGGACACAGGCAGTAGCTAGAGCAAGATTTTCAGTCCCAGTAAGTAATTGAAGCATGTTGATTTCTTAATTTTCAGATCCTTTGCCAACTAATTTAGGCCACGAGAATAAGTTATAATTTCTGCATTTAGAATTTACGTGTTCCAGCTGTGACCTGACCACACTGAGCTGGGCTTCTCAGAACAAACACCTAATTCTGGCTCTGAGTCACAGCCCACCCAGCCCAACTGCTGACATGGGAAGGGTTCATTTACAGGGTATAAATATGCCTTTCTAGTCAAATATATTGGCTGGAAAATATCAGGCAAGAGGAGATATAAGGGAAAAAAAGGATAAATCAGAATTCTCAGAATATTTCATAATTGGTCTGACTCTAAAATTGCTAACCTCAACTCAGTTTGGAAAGTGCACAACCCACTGTGAGGGTAAGAGTTTTCCTTTTAGAGAAAGTCAGTTTACATTTCATCAACTGAACACAAGCTTTATTTCTTTTTTGTTTAGAAGCAGGAAAGCGTAATGCCACAAAGACCAAAAGCCCTCTGTTGGTTTATAAAAAACTGCTGTGCTCTGAGCAAGAGCTTGGCCTGCCTCGGAGTCCATTAATAGCTATCTGTACCAGCAAGACAGTCGTGTATTTCTGTTTGTTTCTCTTCTCCAATTCCTCCCCTCCAAAGGCTAAATTGTGCTGCTTCTAGTAAAGATTAAATAGCAAGCAATTCAACTTCTGGCACTACACTTTCAAATGCGAAAGAGGTTAAGTCATGCAAGAAGAAAAGGGTTTTCTTTGGGATTGGGCATTCTTCTTCTTTCATGACATAATGAAAGGGAAGGGGGGGGCCTTTTAAAGCTCTGTGACATTATCAAACTTTGCCACAGTCACGCTGTGTGAAAGCCCTGCACATCACCGATGCTAAGGATAGACAGGAAATGATAATGAAAAAATCAGCACTAATTGCTGGCAGAGCCAGGAGCTGCTCCATCCCCGTGTACACACAACTGCACAGCTCTGCCTCATTGCTCGTGCTGCTGGAGCAGGGGAAAAGTCACTTTCATACCCTGCTTGTTTACTCTGCAGAGTTACTCGGTGAATAGTAAGAAGACTCTGAGGCACGGCAAGTCAGCAAATAAATCACAACTGACAGGTTTTTTATTTCAGTCACACTGTGGTAAATTCAAATAATTCTAATGAAGTCAACTGTGCTGCTCCAGACTGACCCACATCATCACACGGAGTGGGACAATCGTTGTTAATTTAACAAAGAGAAAAGATACGCTGATATATTTTTCAGATCTGGTGATATATAACTTACATTCTTCATTAATTGTTTCTAGTCGAGGCATTTAATTAGCATTATGATAAAACTAACCAAACTGCCTACAGTGCAACAAACAACCTGAGCTGAGGCTGAGCAGTTAAAGCCCTCTGACAGCTCTGACCGCCCGCAATCCTAATGGCCAGTCTGGCAATTAATGTTCGCTCATTCATCACTACTAATTAACTTCATTGATTTTTAACACTGGGATTTCCACATTAAAGCACGCTGCAAGAAGCACCACATTTGTTATGATATAATATTCAGAGGAAATGAAATAAAAGAAGTGCTGTGTCAGGAGACAAAACCACCATTTAGGCCAGGATGTCAAGTTACACCAAAAATCATTCATTGATCTTCAGTGGCTTTTATTTGAACCATCTGCCCTCTTGAGAAGGAAATGGCAACTGTTTGTTACATGGACATGAGACAAGAAAAGGCAAAGTTTAATGGATGGGCTGCGAAGTTGCTTTGCAGGTACACTGCTATTGCATAAACTCCATCACTTCAATACAGCCTGAAATCCCCACGGTTCTATTGGAAGGATCATGGAGAAGGTAAATAATGTTTTTAAAGGATTTAAAAGGTGTTAAGGTTCTGCATTGGTCAAATCTGTTGGAATGGAGGGGAAGAGGGGGGAGATAAAGATTTTACACAGTTTCTCTAAGGAGTATCTGAACTTTCCACCATATAAAAAGATAATATGAGAATTACAATACTAATCAGGCATGGAGACTGAGTCTCTGAAGATGCAGAGCCAGTCAAGAAAGAACAAACTATCAAAAGAAATTAAAGTTACACTGCACTGTTGGACTGGCTTGTGCAGGTAGATCAATAGAGCATTGACAACATATTTCTATGCCAGGAACATCCACTAAAAGCACATGGTTTCACTGAGCTGGATGTTCTCAATAAAATATAAGCTATCACAGAGCAAAGAACTGGAGGAAAAAAATACCCTGTTACTTCTTTAAAGAGTGTTTGTAATAAACTAATGATCAGGACTGATTCTAGTGGATTAGAGTGGTCCTGCCTGTCACTTGACACTGATTTGCTGTATAAACTTGAGCAAAGCCTGTTCCCCACAAGTCTCAGGCTTTCCTCCACTTATAAATTTTAAAAACTCCTCCTGAAGATTTTTCTCTTTATGAGAAGGGAGGAGAGTATTTCAGGGTGCAAATGAGGACATTTTACAGCATAATAAATCATCAATAAAAGCAAAAAGAAATTGGGTGAGGAAAGGTTTTGTGTCTGGCAAACTTCTGGATCCTTTTCCATAGGCCAGTTACAGATGGTTTGAAGGTGACACCACAGAGCACATAAAAGATACTTTCTCCTGAATTTCAGCTTAAAATACAAGCCTAAAAAGTAGCAAATTCATGGTGCACAGGAGTCACTGAAGCTCTTCCAAATCTCCCATGAAGGCTGTGCTTAGCTTTCTAAACAGGGAACATAGGAAGAGGATGTGCTGCATACAGAGCAACTCAGTGATGGTGCAGCAGCCATACAAGATTTTATGTAAGAATTACATAAAAGCAAACGCATGAAGATTTGCAAGATCAAAAGTTGTTCATCTGTGAAGTAAATGCCCAGTATTGTCTCTCCACTTCCTGCCTTGGGATGACACAATCAACAAGGCTTCCTTTGTGGTTTAAGTTCTGCTTGATTGTACATTAATGCACCAGATAGGACTGAATCATCTGTTCTTGTCTGCGAGTGGTGCTGAGGATTTATAGCTCTACAGTGGGAAGCTACAAGTGATGTGTATGGGCACAGCTGAAAAGAAGAAAGGCAAGGTCATCCACAAACAGCAGGCCTGAGAAAAGGGAGGCAGTAATGTTTTAAAGAGATTTAATTATGGGGAAGATATTAATAAATGTATCACAGTTTCCGTTATATTCCGATCATGTGAACCATTGTAAGGCATGGAACAGAAAGGCTTTGGTCTAGGATCACTTGGTGCAGAAGTTCAGGATTCATTTCTTCAGTGTCCAAGAACTTTCTCAGTCCCAACCTGCCCCTTTCCCAGCACAGGCTCCAGAATTCCCTGCTGGAGAGGCCTGGGGAGTTGCTGCCTCCATTTGAAGGATGGAGACAAGCTCTCCACAAAGCAGGGAATGTGCCAGAGTAAGAGGAATGTGAACTCATAAATTAATGTCCTTTCAACATACAGAGATGGAGAGATTTTGCAGGAAGCTGCTTTTTATCATAGAGTGCTCAGGCAAGCCAAGGGTAGATCAGATCCTGAGCACAGGTTTTTTGGATAGGGTGTGTGAAACAAAGGACAAACAAACTTCAAGCAGCTTGGTGACACCGTTGCCATCATTCAGTTAAGATTAAGACATCGTGATTTTAAAGTTACATCTTTTGCAAATCTTTTTTGTGGCCTTGGAATTTCTTTAGGATTTTGGATGGCTCAGTTTGCAAAGATCTCTCTCAAGGCAGATTCTGTGTGGATCAGAGTTCAGTTCAGGAGTTCACAACATTTTTCCCTTTGACTTCTGGATCTATTAAAAGTAAACATATATTGAAGTGCTTTCCTGTAGACCTACAAATTGCAAAGCGAGCCAAGAATCCACCCCAGGAGAGCCCCTTTGTCAGGTTCACACTCCTATTTTATTCACTCAGACTGGACTCTTCCTCAGAACCTGTATGGACTAACCTGGGAGTGACTGAGTCTTTCCCATTCTGGAATGGGGAATAATAAAATAGCTAAAAATAATATAAAATATTCCCCATTTTGAAATGGGCAACAAGACTGAGAACATCTGCCAAAGAAGATAAAACAAAAAAGACACCAGCACACTTTCCTCTGTTTTTTCTCAGTTACACTCCTTCCCCTGAGCTGCTGCCTCCTTGCAAGTTTTGCCCCAGTGAAGATCCACTAAATTTCTTCTATCCTTGTTCCTTGATAAAAAAACCTCATGGGACATCCTACCTGAAGTCTCATCCCAGTCTCAGTGGTTTATATTGCATCCAGCCTGCTCTAACACAGCCACGTGGTTTTGCCTATTCCTTTGTTCTCATCAAAGGCATTTTGAGGTGGCTTCCACAATAAAAAGTGGGACAATGGTGCCTCTGACAGACTGGAAAGCAGCAGAGGGTGGGATGAGCCCCGCCTGCCAGCTAGAGAGAGACACAAAGCACGAGCTTTTGCCAGTCCTACACAATGTGGTGCATTTGCCCCAGGAAAAAAAGATGCTTCCAAACAACCCAGTGCAATCTTTGCTGTGCAATGAACTGAATCGAGATCTGATATTGAATGACATTCCATCAAGAGCAGGACAAGCAAGGAACTGACTGAACCAGGCAGGGAGACTCAGCCTCCTTTGGAAGCACCAAACATCTTGTGGTGGGTGATTATCAGAGGAGGAGAAAGAGGAGAAGGAGGAGGCAGCTTCCTCTAGCTCAGAATAACACAAGCCCATCAGCTGAATGTGAAGAGCTCCAGAGAGCTCCCCTGAGCTGTGTCTGTGCAGCCCTGGCTGTCACATTCTTCACAGAACTCTTTGAGGGCTCTACAAAACCTCCTAGGGGTGCAGGGGACACTGAGAGAGAACTTGAGACTTTAGCACAGCACCATTGGCAGCTTCAAACAAGGAGCTTTTGGTAACCAAAGAAACATGTTCAAGACCTCAGCACAGCTTTGTCACATAAATTTGAGAAATATTCTCCCTATGATCTGAAATGATTTGAAGTTGTCATGGGCAAATTTACCTTTCTCTGCTGCTTGAGGAAAGCACACTGCAAAGGTCATCAGCTCCTCACACAGAAGTTTAGAAGCTTTCAAAAACCAGAAAATTCCTACCTGTTTATGGTAAGGTCTCATGTGGTAGTTATAACTTTTAGGTACTGGTGTAATTTGGGGTGTTTTTTTTTATTCTGTTATATGCTTAGAAAAAAAGACATGATTTTACATTAATCCTACAACTGAACACTGACCCCAAAATCTACAGGAAGCTGCTGATATTATCATTGCTGCCATGTGCATGTACCATTTATACCTAAATATATACATACTATGAACAGTTTTGGCAGCAATATGGAAAAAATGGCCTTTCTTTAACCAAATAAAGGGAGTACCATAGAATCAAAACTCCAGAAAATAAAATCTATTGAATAATCCATTTTATATACATATATAGACACATACACAGAATTTCTTTTATATATAAATGTAGGTGTTTCTATCTCCTATTTTCACCCTTAACTCCCCTGCTCACAGACCTGAGAACAGTGCTTCTATTTACATGAAGAACTTACAAGAGTATAATTTTCCTGAAGATTTCTCTCTCATAACTGAGGATTTCAATTTGAAATATTTCCTAATGATGACCAGAAAAGTAGCACTCAAAGTATTCCAAGATTCCAGCACATGGTTCAAAGATAATTCACTCTAAGTTATCTCTACAAAGGATGTTCTCATTTGCAAAAGAAACTGTAAATGATGTAAATCAGAAGTGCTCATCTTGTCAGTCAGTTCTACATTTATATCCAAATAACCAGTTGTTCCTTGAAAACATGAGGGTCAATGAAGCCAGCAGGTACATTCAGATAGGCTTTGACTGATGTATTTTAAATGACTGAAAAATGTGTTTTTCTGTGTTCTGACACCAGACAGATCCATGTACAACCGCTCCAGGAATGTGGTTTTTAATATTGAAGCTGAGTTTTTGAGAGCACCAAGTGGTGTCTTTTCCTCTTGATGTGCTGCTGTATTAAAAGGAATTATGCATGTGAACTTGGCCACAGCAAGAAGAGACCTCATGTCTTGTACTGGGCTGGATTTGATTATTGAGATAAAGTTTGTAATAAAATGAAAGCAGTGTCAGGGGGAAAAAATTGTAACTCCCGAGAAGAGGAAAACCTTTGGTAATGTCACGTTCCCACCTGAAATCTTACACCTAAAGCAACTGGAATGGTCCCTTTTAAGTCCCTTCCTTATTTTTGTCCTAAATGCTCATTTCCTCTGCACCACTGAAGAATTCAGTGAAGCAATAAAATCATTGGTCTAAAAGTTGACCAGGACAAAATCTACATTTTAAAGAGCCTTATAAAGCCTGGGAAGGCTCAAAGTGTATGGGACACAAGGAAGGAGGAGCACCTCGAAACACAAACAGTATAGGAATATGTACAACTACTTTTAATAAACTTACAGTAATAGGCTGGGAAGTTGTACTAAAAAGAGATTAAAATGCAAGCTAAAAACTAGAAACACCTAAAGTGCTTTGTAAGTTCTGTAAGGAAGTGAATTAAGAGGGGTAATGGCAGTTTCAGACCAAAATGAGTGCATTTTCTGAGAAAAGGCCATAGGACATGCTTTTACCAGGGGCCAAAACCGTGGTCCTTGTATGAGGCACAACATTTCCTCCAGGTACAGGATATTCAGGGAAGGATATTTCTGGCTATTTCTAAGTTAGAAGTTATTCAGTTGAAGAACAAAGATTTTGCATTTAATTTGGAGCTGACTGGAAAATGTTATTGAGTTATCCCCTAACCAGATTGAAAATACAGCAGCAAAATCAAATCATGGGATGAGTTTCATGCTCTCTTACAGAAGTGCTTTAAATTTGCTGAAGTTAATGGTGTCTCTGCTGAATTACATCAGCTTTTTAGCTCTAAAAGAGCATACTAGTATAAACTAAAGCATTATCAACTTCTTATCAGCAATCTCCTTGTCTCCTCCTGGCTGCAGGGCCAGAAAAGAAGATTCTTGGTTTAGACACAGTGCAGTGAACCAAGCAGACCCCTACACACCCAAGAAGTCAAAGCTCAAAGTAATAAAAGGCCTGAAATCCTACTAGATTCCTTGGCAATTCTGAAAGTAAGGAACAAAAAACTCCCTAGAAAGGATTGCTTTTATCTCCAAATGTTCTGAAACTTGTGATTATTCTTCTTAAACAGAGATCTGTCATCTAGATCAGTTCCATCCTATTTTCTGGTGGTGCTGAGCTAAGAGATCCCTGGAAAGCACCTTGGATCTGCCCATTTACACGTGGAATTCCCAAATGCCACTTCTCACGTTACAAACCCTCAACAGCCCCAGTCCAGCTCTCAAACTCTCTCTGATTCAGGCAGTGCCAAAAACTACAGACACAAGGGCTGGGAATCAGAAAATCTCCACATTTAGAATTCCTCTTTCTGGAGTTCCAGCCAGATGATGAGCAAAGTCTTTACATCTCTGCTTTCCATTATTGGCAAGCACAGGTTTTCCCTGGTATTTATCCTTGTGCTAACTGCCTTCACAGGATTCCATGATAAAACAAGTGGGCTACTGCAGGGATTTGACACATATGGATGTGTGTACCCCAATCCTGGCACTACTCTAATCTTGCCAGAAATAGAAAGCCCCTGGCAATGTAATTCTTTAAAAAGTAAATTTGGAAGGAATAAAAAAAAGTGGCAATTAATTGACCGATGTAAATGGCTCTGGACTGAATACAAGCCAGTTTGATTACCTAACAAATAAAATCACCTTCTGAGGTGATAACCCAGTTCATAAAGTTGGGCAGAAAAAGATTGATTCCAAAGTCCTTGCTGTGGTGCACCCTTCTGGATGTCACTCAGGCCATGGCTTGAGCTGAGTTATACAGGCAGAGACACAAAACCCAGCTAAAGGACACCCACCTTGGCCTCCCTTGGCTGCCAGCAAACCTTGGAAGCCTCTTGCTCTTCAAGGAAGAGGCAGAGATGCTCCTTCCCTTCACTTGTACCTCACAATGGAATGGGTTATAGCAGAGGGCTGACAAAAAGGGAGAGTCCAGTTCCTGCTGCTAAGGGACTGATTTGATTGTTGCTGCAGGTATTGAAAGAGCAGATGAACAATGAGCTTGTGGGGACTGGGATCTGTGCAAATAACTGAGAACTGAATGGGAACTGAGAGAGTTCTGAAGGCTCTCTTCAGAACAGCTTGGCTTTCCTCAGCAGCTTCCTTGGGTTTGGCTTTCCTCAGCAGCTTCCCTGAGCTCTCACCTCCCAAATCCTGGGACACTGTAGCCACAGGAATACCACACACCACTACATCTGTGCAGGAACTGTCCCCAGCCCAGTCAGCCACACCTCCTGTGTGCTCCCAGAGCATTCCCAGCCAAAAAAAGTGCCGCAGGAGAACATCTGGCTGCTCCTGCCCTCTTCTCCTGCTGATTTCACCCACATGAGCCTGGTAAAACTGCTGAGTCTCAAACTTCCAGAGAAAGGAATTCGGCTCAATCATTTTCTTTTCTGTTGAACATGTTTTGTTTGATCATAACAAATCAGCCCAGTGTGATGTAAACGAGCTGATCTTAATCAGCAGTGTACTAAATATCCATGTGACATCTGCATACATTGTTGGTTCCTGCCTGCTCTGCATGCACAATTTAATTAGATGAGTAATAAACGTGTCAAATTTATCAATGGTGTAAAACATTTGACTGCAGTGGATTTACGTCCTTGATTTGGATTGTTCAGAGATGCCTTATTATAGCTAACACGGCTTACCTATTTATCCTAAAAAATTAATAATTATCTTCTTGCTTTTACATTGATTTGTCCAATTTTCCAGGAGGGAAATACAATTAACCACAAATAAGGAAAAAACCACCTCCAAGCTGACTGACGAGAAGTTGTTTAAAGATTCTCAGTTCAATTAGGCTAAAAGCATTCTTTCTTTGTGGCAACAGCACTTTCCAAATAAAACCTGAGTTGCAACAGGAGGAAAGTGAAAACTCAACCACAAGTTGAGGATGGATGTTCCATAATTTCATCTATTGATTGTGATGGAGCATAATATGGAACCAACGTTAATTATTTGTTAAATTCTTAAGACATAAATATATTTTCTCCAAAGGTCTTTTATTTAACAGAATTTTAAGATGAAGTGGCTGTATGTCAATATGTTTAAAACCTGTGCTTAGGTTCCTAAAATGTTCATCCCAGCCACACCAACTGAACAATTCCTTTGAATTGAGTTGGGTTGGAATTAGGCCCAATAAACTTCTCTACTTACAAAAATCATAATAGAGAATAGAATTGACTTGCACCAAAGTTTATTACACAGCCACTGGACACAAATGCACTCAACATAATCAAGTTGCTACTTCTCATATTTTAATTATAGGAAAAGCATTGTGAAAGTCAGACTTCCATTAAAAACAGGGAGTTTAACAAGACCTAATAATAAAATTTTTATCAATAGGAATATTCAGAATTAACTTCCTGTATACAAATTAGATTTCAAATAGCAGGTTCATTTCTCTGGTGATCTAATTTAGGTTTTGGTATCAAAAAAATGTCTCAAACACATAAAAAAACCTCCTATGGTAAATTTTCATCCCTAATGTTTTCCAGCTGGTCTCTAATAACTATTCCTAATTGTACTTGTTAAAAAGTGGATTTATGAATCTCAATTAGACTGGTTTTACTTATGCTACAGCCATTTCCAGTACCAACCAAGACTATTTCAAGATAGAAAAAAGTTTTATGTGGATGAAAGAATAATTATGAAAATAAAAAAAGAAGATGCCTTTTATACAATTTAATTCTCAGTAATTCTATTTCAATAATCCAAAACAGAAAATACAGCATGTAATAACCATTCTGGGAACTTTGTTCATTCCACGAGTTACAAGGTACTTTTATTACCAGGATATTCACTTTGCTTCTAGTGCCCTACTGTGAGCATAAAGATTTACATCATTCTCAGTGAATCTATTTTAATTTTCTTTGCAAACTTAATATCCTGATTCAGCAAAGTATCGAGATGGAAGCTTACCCTGAGCACACACTGAAGACCCCAGTCAGTGTAAATGCTCCTGGAATTTGTGCAGGGCAGCTTCAGCAAACTCATCTTTCAGGTGATTCAATCTTCAGCAGGTACCCAGGTATCCTTTCTTTAATCATTTCGCTGACCAATGTCCTCAATTGTGCAATAAAAGCTCCAGGACAGCCCTGCCAAGGCCTGTGCCCCTCCCACGACTGGCACTGACTTAATCCCAGTTCTCAACCATGCTCAGTACAAACACCCCATGCAAAATTTTCTGTCATCTTCCTGTGAACTGGATTCCTCAGGAGATCCTTCCCATCCCCTCAGCTGTGGGACTTCAAAAAAAATCGTATCAGAGAATCCTGGGATGGTTTGGGTGGGAAGGGACCTTAAGGCCCATCCCATCCCCTGCCATGGGCAGGGACACCTTCCACTATCCCCGGGTGCTCCAAGCCCTGTCCAACCTGGCCTGAGACACTTCCAGGGATCCAGGGGCAGCCACAGCTCCTTCAGGCCACCTGCTGGGAAATGTGACTTTGTGCCTGCCATGCCACATTTATGGCAAAGCAAAACTTCCACAGTTTGATAGGACAAAAAAAAAAAAAAAAGTGACATAAACTATTTTAGACAAAAAAATCCCATCTATGGGCAGAAACTACTGCTACAAACACCTTTTTTTTTTTTTTTTTTTTGTTACATTCTCCTCCAACCTTTCCAGATGGCCAGGTAGTGGCTATTCCTTGGGAGTCACCATATGTTCTATATTAGTGACTTATGTCTCTAACTGACATTCAGATCTCTGAAAAATGCCCAGGAAATCAGAGCTGGAGACCAAGACCCTCCTGCATCAGAGGAAAAAGCAGGTTTTTCCATGGCAAGTTCTGAAATCCAATGTAACAGAATAACCAGGAACAGCACTGCCAGCCAAGACAAGGGACTGGGCTGGTGGATTCCTGCACGTTTCCTTCCCTTGTGAGGCTGAATATAGATACAAGAATGTTATTTTTACAACCTTACAACACTGTCTGTTGCTGCAGCCAAACACTTTGGCTTGAACACTTGACTTTAGATATGTGTTAAGCAATGCACAATAAATTCTCATCCAAAAGAAAGAGAAATACAGGAGTACATGCAAGGCAGGCTCTGGGCACAGAACAGTTAACACAGACCTGCTGTCCACTCCACGTTTTCCTTAAAAGCTGCTGTGAAAAAATCTGATTTCTCCCCAGAAGTACCATGATTGAAAGCAGCAACTTGAAAACAGCAATATTTTTATGGGCTCCTGTGAAGAGGATTCTCCAGTGCTCAGTAGGGTGAATCCAACCTTCTCAAAAACACTGATCCCATTATTCAGTTTTGGTAATTAAAATGTTTTCTAAATGATTGTTCCCCAGCAGGAGGAAATTGATTAATTTTAATGCATTATTGTATTTTAGCATGGAACAACGTTGTCTTTTTATTCCTCTCCTCTTGTTCCCACCATTTGCAGATGAATTATTTAGATGTGAAGATTTGTCTATTGTGTTTGACGTGAAGCTTTAGGGAGCAAGGGGAGAAACCCAAGGAGTGCCTCATCATTTGCAAGTTCAATTTCTTTCTATTTGGATATTGATTAGCACAGCACATATCACGAGGAAGTGGCTTGACTAAGGGAACATAAATGTGACTTTAACAGAATTTACGTATTTAGAAATGCATTTAGGAGTTCCATTATATGCTGCTTTTTAAAACAAGTTGTTTCATTTCGTGGGGATAGTTTGGGTTTTGTTTTGGTTTCTAAATTAGGCAACAGAATCTTATTCAATTTAAATATATTCCAATGACACTGAGCAGCATTTACCAGCATAGTGCCTCTTTATTTAGGTCCAAATTCTGAGTCCTTTGAAATACACTCATTAACTTCAGCTGGTTTTCAGTGAGGCTGTTAATGACTTACAAGTGTTAGAAAAGCTGAAGCAACAGACACCTGGACAGCTGACATCAAACACTGGTTGGAAACCAGATCCTGTCCCAGCTGAAGAAAAGAGATGTGTGCATTTCACACTTCTATCACAGCAAGCAATATTTTAAATAATTAGAATTATTTTGTGTTCGTGTTCATCTTGTGGCATTTTGAGTAGAATCAATGCTGCCACAAATGACCTAACACTAAAGAGTTTCTTGAAACAAATTGAAACACAAACAATTTGTGTTTCACAAATTTTTTTAATGAAAGCTTCTGCTTGATTAGAAATTAAAAGGCTAATCCAATATGATTTTATCAGAGAAGAAAAGTTTGTTTACATATCCAGTTCTATATTCAAGCAGACTTCAGATAGCTGAGAAAACAATCAGATCTTCTGGAATGAAACTGTGATCAGCCAATTGCACAAAATACAGCAACCAACTGGAACAGAACTACTTGGCTTTGGACTTAGCAGCACCTGGCAGCAGTCACTTCCATAAAATTAAGAGAAATGAGCAGAGCAGACTGATCTATAGCTAATGCAGGACTAATTTGCCCAGGGATGCCTATAGTGCTCCCAAGAACTTTGCAGAGGATCTTGGAGCACTCTACAAATATGTTAAGATTTAAAAAAATACCAGGAGCATTAGTATGCTCAGAAAATAGAAGGCACTGGTATTAGAGGCAGCTTTTGACAAAGCCAAGAACAGGCTTCTCCTTTCCTGATCCTATAATACATCACTTTTTCTGGCAGTAGATCTATCAAATAAACAATGTTCATCATAACATTTATTACTTAATATCAAATTTACTAAAGTGCTCAAGGGTCTCAGGCAGAATGAGGGCCTCTATATTTTATGTAAAGACACCCAAAGAAACTGTGTGTCCTTAAATACTCACTGTCCTACATATCTCTGAAAAGTCTCATCTTCAAAGAACACAAGGCTTCAGTGCAGCTGAATATCTCAGCTGCCAGCACTTCCCACCATCATGGACTTACTTGGTTTGAAACTCAGTTTGGGAGAGGATTTAAACAATCAAAAGTGTTGTCCTTCACACAGCAAATTTATCAGCTGTGTTAAACACACCAGTGAGCAACACAGGATATATTGTTGGCTTGCAATGTATAGATTGAAATCTTGTGTGCAGTTGAAAATATTAGAGTAGGAAGGGGAATGGCATGAAGACCACCTCATCCTATTTCCAAAAACCTCAGCTTCTCATGCCTTGGAATAATTAGCTTTAGCTAAGCAAGAGGAATTTTTTGTTCCTTATTAATTCCTACATAATGAATGACAAGCTACTATGCTAATGTAAGAAAATACTTGTATCAAAGTTGCTTTTTTTTTTCTTGTATGACAAGCAACATGCAACACAAGAGTTCTTTGAATTCCTAAACAGATGTCCAAGATATTAGCTGGGAAGAGAGTCCAACTGGCTGCTGGGGCTCAGTGTGAAAGGCAAACACTCCAGCACTGCTCTCTCCTGAGGGGTCAGATGGCCTGAGCAGGGACCACATCTGCTCAAACATCCTCCTCCCTGTGGCTGGAGCATTTACCTGATGTGACACAACTTCTCAAGGCTGCATTCCTCACACTGCTCAGCAGGATGATTCAGGAGAGCAGATGTGCTCACCCTCGAACGCAAGTCAAGCTCATGCCTCCCTCCTAACAGGGCTACTTTTGCACACACTGACTTGCACCATTTCTTCTCCAGAGCTCTAATGCAGGACTGAAGACTTCACAGCACTTTTTATTTTTGCCATCCAGTGGAATAAATAAATGGCATGCAAGCACCGTGGAATATGGCAAGAAGATGCTTTTAAATTTAAAAAAGTAACTTTTCTCTAAAGAGAGTCAAAGCTCTCAGGAACATGGGGGGATTCTTGGGGTGCCCTGTGCAGAGTCAGGAGTCAGAATTGTCCCTTCTAATTCAGGATATTATATAACCCAAATGGGTTCACTGAAGTAAATCCAGCATTAATCCAGGCATTGTGCTGCCTGTTGGCAATGGCAAAACCAAGCAATTGCCAAACTGAGCCCGTGTTCCATCAGCAGGAGGAAAAGCAGCACGGACACACCAGTCCCTCCCTCTCTGTGGAGGGAAGTTCAGCAGCACAGAACAATCAAAACTCCACATTTCCATATCCCTTTGGCTAAACACACCAGGCTATATCACCAACATTTACATCCCAGCAGCACCTCTGCAAGCTCAGGATATTCCCCTTCACCAGTCTGCTCATTGCTGGGCTATGTGGGAACACCAGAGCCTATTTCATTTAGAGTACCTGTGCAAACATGTTTCTCTTACAAAAGTCAACAGAACTACGAGTTTATATTCAGCTTCCAGTGCACATTATTTTAAGTACATCTCCTGTCTTTCAATGCCTGCATGCAAAAGAAAACCCCAGCCTTAGCTCTGTACTACAAGGGGAGCACAGACCCTAAAATTCTCCTCTGCTCAATGCTCTACCAAGCTGTCCCTCAAGAGGGAAACTTAATCCTTAAGAAAGCATAAAAGAAGGCTGGGGAGGATAAGGCAAAAGACCTGCAGGACAATAGGAGAGCAGGGGGAAAAAATCTGCTACAAAAAATTGGGAGGATGCTTGGATTATCTAGAAACCATCAGTGTTAAATGCTGGACACTGTTCAGTGCAGCAGCATCCTGCTAATTATTTATGTTTCTGTCAAGCAAAAGGCTTTTTGCACACCATACACAGATCTGATTCCTCGCTTCACCTTCCCAACCCAGTGATTTCTAAGTGAGCTTTAATCTGTTGCTGAATTTTATTTAGTTGTCTCTTTGTCCCTTCTTGTTTATTTTCTTAATTGTGTTTCTTTTTCTCGCTTTTTTCTATATATAAGTGACTTTCTATGTCCTTCCTACCCACACACCTCTGCCTGCCAAGTTATTTCCCATTGCCTTTCTGTTTAACATCGTTTGCCCCTTATTCAGAGTTCCCACATTTTTTTGCATCTTACAGATCAGAGCAAGAGGAACAAGCTCAGTTTCCAGGCTGGGCTCAGATCATCCACAAACAATCCCACGGAACATATTTTGAGAAATAAATTTCACTTACATCTTCATGAGCCAGAGTGGTACAATATAAATCAAAATAGAGTAAGAAAAATAAAACTTCTCCAGATTCCTGTGGATTGGAATGGATGTAGCACCTGCCTCAACTGTTAAGAACACCTACTCCATTCCCTCATTTGCTACCTTCTGACCACAAGCAGCAGATGGTATTTTGTCATTGCACAGACCTCAGTTCCCATAAATCACAATTTCTGCCCTGCAGAATTCATAACCCAGTGCTGGGTAACAAGTGGATGAGTCTTCTCCTGCAACAGGTACTGCAAATGAGTCTCCTTCCATGTGCAGCTCACAAATCTTTCTCTATATTTGACCACCAGTATTTCATAGAAATGAGTATTTTGTAAATGCAATTCACCACTCCTGTCATTTTGGTGACATTCCCAGTAGCCCTCACTGCACAGACCCCCTCTAATCAATCCTCAATTACTGTTAACACATCCTTTAGGCTACTGATGTCTTCCCTGTCCAACACAAAATACATGATCTAAGATACTATAATGGCACTAAAGAATTCAACCCAAAAGGACTTCCTGAGGTAATTTGCACCACTAAAGAAAACTGCTTTGTTGGAGTATTTAATTTTCAAGTATTTTGCAGTGTTCTGGCAAAGTTATTACCAGTAGTTCTAGTCAGTGGCTGCAGTTACTGTACTTTGCCCCTCAAAACAAGTTCCACATAACTTAGTGCAATGACATTTCCAGCTGAGGGGTTACCTCAGTTAATTAGGGTTACATCCAAAAATCACCATCCAGGGGAAAACAGCAAAACCCACTTGCTACATGCTCAGCTCTGTCATTCTGTAGCACTACAGCTATCAAAACTCATCATAGCTAAACTGACACTCAGAGTTACAAATGATAATTTTCAAATTTGTTCATTCGTTCATTTACCATAAAGTTTTTAGCCTTTCTTTACAAGTCAAATGAAAACCAGGCATTGTTATGAAAGGATGGGATCCATCTCACCACACTGAAGTACAGAAGTTGGATGCCTGGCCTGGTCTGATCAGGACCAGCAGACTGCCAAGGACTGCCTAGACCTCCGTGGAGGAAATGGGCAGGTGTTATATCCAGAAGGCAACTCATCATAAAGATGACATCTCCTGCCAAAACAAGCCTCCAAAAGCCCAATCCTTTGCAAATAAACACAGACATAGAACTCCTCTCTCCTTGGAGTTTCAGGGCATGACTGGTCACACGGTGTTTGGGGAAAACATTGCATAAGAACACCTAGAATTACATTTTCTGATGCTTGAATTGCATAACTGACTGGTCCTGTTTGGTTGATGAAATGCCTATGTGGAATATGCAGGGAAATTAGAGAAGGAGAAGGGGTGAAGAACATTGCTACATCAGACACTTTTCCTCAGTTTGAGGAACGGTGTTGTGACTTTAATGGTTTTGATTTGCCATATCCATTTTAACGCACAGAAGTTAATACAAGTTCAAATTAATCAGCCAGCACTTCTTTAAAATTATATTTACAGCTTGTGCATTTAAATGAAGGCAAACAAAAGTAAAATTTATGCTATAATAAAGTATCATTGTTTTAATTCTTTAATAGAATTAAGCTAGCTGTGGCAAGTAGATAAAAGCCCTTTGAATAGTTAAATATTGCCACAGTTTGTCTTGTCAAGGCTCCTGCTTCTAAGAATATTTATGGTTTTCCTGTTCCTCGAGAACCATAAATGACACAGCAGGTCAACAAGACTGTTTCCATCTCAGTCTGGATATTTCCATCCAGAGCTAGAGGATAATTCAGTCTCCATCCCCAAGTAACCCCAGCCTCTCTCTTCCCACTGCTAACAAAGGGCTAATACTGGACTTCCTCCTGAGAAACAAATTCCACACTTTGTGTTAACCCCACGACTTGGCCAGGGCTGTGGCATGAAAATGAAAGCAGCATTTCCTGGTACATTCAGAAAGCAGGAATCAGCCCCAGGACACAGGGGGCAGGGGCACTTTTCTGGAGTGACTGCCTGTCAGTAGGTACTAGACTGATGCACAGCTCATGTGACACGCTGCGTGTCAGAGAAGTCACCTCCCAATGTCCTGTGCTGTGCCAACAGCGTGTTGGCTGCTAAATGACTTTACATTCTTCTTTATTTTTCTGCAGAGCTTATTTTAGAAAGGTTGTATATCAATCTGGAAAGTGCTGTGAACATGATGTTATCATAATGGTACCATATGCCAGTTGACTACTTACAAATCATCCATGCTTCCCTCACTTGGTAGATTTTAAAAGCATGATAAAGAACTTGATTCTCCTCATGCTTACACTGGATTTATATCAGTGCACCTCCATGTTTTATAGTGGTAAAAAAAAATATTTGTATCAAAACCTCTACAAAGCTTTAAAGGCTCTTAAAACAGCAATGTCCAAACAATAGTTTTTACTATGCAAGTAATTGTCTCAAAACCAGATGTGAGTGTTAAAGACTCCAACATAAAAAAGTAGGATATGCTCCCAAAACACCTTATCCATCCCCACAATCTATAGAAATAGGTTATATCCTTTAACTAAAGAGCTTTAAAGCTGTTAATTTACCCTCCTGGGTTGGCCCCTTTAGGAGGCCACTGTGAATTCCAATACTCCACCTGATCATTTCTCTATAGCTTTTTCCTACTATCTGTGTTTCAGAGAAATCAGATTTTCATGTGTTCACAACATTCCACAAACCTCGCAAAAAATTATGTTCTGTAAGACTTGTGATAAAGTGGGAGGCTAGCAAAAGTCTAGATCTTAACAAGGAATCCAAGATAAAAGGCTAAATAAAACTTCAGCTGCATATCTGAGCATAGGACAACCTGGACCTATTTCCTATTTCCACTCCTATCTACCAGTAAAACATCAAAAGAATAAAAACCAAAACAAACCAAGCAAAAAAAAAATTAAAAACAACACAAACTTGTTCACAAATTCCTCATTTGGGCAGCTTTTCAGCTGTCATATACAGGCAAGTTTTACGGTGTTTTTTTCACCCTTTAAAATATTTTTCAGAGTGACTATTAGCCCTTATAAAATGTTTTTTGTGAAAAAAACCCTCAAAAATGAATTATGTGAAATTCGTGCACAGAACTATTTTCACTCAGCTACTCTCTCTTACTCCTCCTCCAGGCAGAGCACACATTTAGCAGTGACTCTCATTTCAGCCTCGTGCCTATTCATTCATTCATTCATTAGCCTTTGTTCTCAGGCTGGTACCAAAATCTCAGTGCCAGGTCTTACTGCAAAGGGAAAAGTGAGCCCTAAAGTTCTGCTCTTGTTTGCAGTCTGGTGTGAGTTGGGTGAGCTCTTCATTCCTGCTGCATTCCTGTGAGCAGGCTAAGTGGTGACCTTCATCTTGTACCTCTCTGCCTCACTCAGAAAGAAGATTCCATACAAATTTCAGCAGTTTCCCTTTAGAGCAGCAGCCAGACTAGAGAATCTGCCTGGAGGGCTGAGCTCCACTGGTCAGATACAAGTGTTTGTAAACACACTCAGCCTGGAGAATTCTTCACTTGTTTTTGGTCATCTTGACCAAATGCCTCAGATTCTCTGGGCTGCAGCCCACTCTCACAGCTACTGAGTCTGATCTTCACAGCAGTGTGGGATATAGTCTCTTCATGAATTTGGTACTTTATCTGTAATTCATAAGGTAAGGGTCACATTCTACAAACCCTTAAACAAAATCCCTCCTCTCTATCTGCACACATTGACTGTACATCACCCACAGGATTCACAGAGAAGTATCATATGGCTGAATTCTTCTGGCAATCTCAGACAGGTTCTGTCTGGGATTTGTCTCCTCTGAGAGTGGCTCTTTTAATTTTCTACAAGCTTTTTCATGTCTCACTCCTTAACAGAACTTCCCCACTGAGGTTTCAGTCAGTTTTGTGCAAAGGAGCGCACGGGTGGCTCTGGCAGCATGGTCAGTCTGCAGGACATAGAACAATGAGGGGGAATTTTTTCTCTCTTTTTCATTAACATCTGAACAAGTCTTTCTGGGGACAAATCATTTATTCCCAATGGTGATTGTAACTTTGATACAGGGTTTTACATATTAGCCATTTTTTGTAATATGTGAGATAGTGAGGGCAGGACTCTGGAGCTTAACAGGGATCCCAAGTGCTATTTGAGACACATGAGGAAAACCAAGATATCTGCATTGGGCACCAGATCCAATGTGTGTCTCCCAGGACAACAGAATTCTGGTGGGGCAGCAACTGGAGACCAGGCAGGATACCTTGGGGAATATAAGGAGATTGTGAGACCTGAATCCTACAGGCATCTACAGTGTGATCTTAACTCCATCACCATCACTCCCAGGGACTTTGGCTTTGAATTGGCAACAGATTCTGCCTCTGGCAGCCTCACAGGTCCTTTGCACAGACAGGCAAGGCAGAGAGGAGCAGTGGAAGTGCCTCCCGTGCCTCCCAGCACTCCTCTGCAAGATGCACCCAGCACAGACACATTTGGATATAAGAGGACAATATGACAATAAATGTGTAAACAGGTAATTCAGACCCAAAGGGGACCAACAGATGATGCTTTGGGGGAGCCCACCACACTGTGCACCTAGCAGTACACAAAGGCCAATGGCAAGCATACCTGCTGCAAGAACAAAAAGGTAAAAACCAGTGCAGGCACCACACTTCTCACTCCCCAGTGCCTGCAGGCCCCATGTTTTGAGAAGAAGATTTATGGCTTTTATATAAAGTAGCTGTGAATTCTGTGTAGTCTCCATTTAAATTCCCGACCCAGAGATTTGCACAGCAGTACTGCAAAAAGTAGTAATTACATAGAAGCTTTTTAATATGCAATGGTATGCAGCACTTCCCTTTTTAAGCTGAACAACCAAAGTAGTATCATAAATATTATATTTAAATAGTAACCCAAACCACATGGTTTTGGAAACAATAACCAAGCACATGCTTTGCAGGAACACAGAATTAGAAACGATTTCACATACAAGGATAAAAGGTTTGCAAGAATTGTGATCACGCTAGAGAGAAATAGTTTATGCAGGCTGTACTCAAAGGTATTTTCACAGCTCCAATATAATTAACTGTTTTCAGTGATTTATAGTTTTGCTGTATGCATTTGCTTAAATATTAATTCTGCTGCCTGGTGTTTAAAGCACGATGGATTGTTCAAAGTGAAAATGGCTGAGTGCCCCATTCACAGTAAATATGAGACTTCTTAACAGGGACTGTTGGCTTCTGTTTGATTCTTTGGACAAAAAATTTATATTTAGTTTTAAAAAACAAGACATCAAACTAGGATTTTCTCATAGGTAAAAAGCTGGAGCAATGCAATGCAGCCTAATATTGTGTATTTAACATCAGCCAATTTGGGGTTTTAAACTAAAATTACAGAATTTTACAAAGTAGGTAACTGGGAGTGACTGGAAATAAAGACGACACTGAGACCCTGTTCTGAAAAACAGATCGTGTCCATATGACCCTTTTCAATGTTTCATATGTTGAAACACTTTCACCACAAAACTTCTGCAATTCTGTAACAGATTTAGTCAGGTATCAACAAAAAGCAGCAATAAAACTGAACTCAAGAGTTTGAACGCTGAAGAAGCCTCAGAAGATTGTTCCTGAGAAATAAGAACTTGTGCACTTGCCTTGAAACTGATTCTGCAAACATATTTTACACATGCTTCTTAGCATTTATTAACCTCATCAAAGACAATTTCAGGTGTCCCACACCAAACTTTAAGAGACTCCAGAGTAGGGCCCATGAACATCAACTTGCTCATAAACAAGAATTCTGTAAAAGATTGGCTACAATCCAACCCTGGGATGAGGCTCTTCAGTCAGTTTGGTCACCTTTATTTATAACCAAGGCAACACACCTGAAAGGATCCATCCTACTCTGAGAAGGAAAATTGGTGGGATTTAATAACAAAGTAGTCATGGCAGGAAGGTCCAAACAGCAAGAGGGACAGCAAAGCTCTGGATGGACTCTAGGAGATGTCTAAGCATGGAAAGGATTCTGACTGAGATTTGGATATCCCAGCATAAATCTTCTCAGAATTCCTTAGCCCAGTGATGTGAAATCGAGACGAAGTCCAGTCACCTAACTTGAGATTTCTCTTACCAAAATACAGGACTGAGCATGACCGGGGCGGGATCTCCCCCATCTGACAGGTCGTGGAAGGCAGACAGGCTGCTCCATTCCAGCTAATTTATGTGTTACATACTTCTCTTCTAAGTCAGGGGATAATAAAGACATGAACTGTAGCCTTCCTTTTAGTTAACTCCAGACTTTCTTCCTGCTGGGGGCTGGGGTAGGGGGGGGGGAGGACGGGCTAAGCCCAGCGTGCAGTGATCACGGGGGCTGGAGATTTAAATCACAAGGAGCGGTGGCTGCCTTGGTTTCCCAGCTCTTGATGCTCTGCCCACCTCTCTGGCTCAATCAGGTGCCCCGTGCCTGCACTGAGTAACCGGCATCAGATAAACACAGCCACCAGAACTGTGCGCTGTCCCTGGGACCTGAGCTGAGCGCTGGGTTTGGGAGCTGATGTCCTGACACTCCCAAACTTCTCTCTTTGTTAGGAACCATCTGGCAGCGTGGCCAGAGTCCTGCCTAGGCAAAAGAAGGCAATGTTTGGCAGCAGCGAGTAGCACCAGCGAGAGTGAGATTCCACCCCCTTCCCAGGCTCTAGAAACGCAGGTGTCGCTTACACACTGCATCCTACAACTTCTCCCTACCCCAAACACCTTCTCCCACCAGGAGCCCCGGCAGGTACAGACAAGGGAAGCCGCTACAATCCGAGCAGAGAGGCGCCAGCCCGAGTCCACTCGCCCGCGCAGCGCAGCAGCCCGAGGACGGGGACACGCGGGGACACGAGGGGACCAAATCGGTCTCCTACAACCAGAAGAAAGTTCGTGCCGATACAACACCCCAGTAAACCACGCGGGGGGGGAAGAAGCGGCTTCTGAGAGAAGCGCTGATAGGGGAGAGTCCCTAATAAAGCCGTAAGATCTCACCCACGCACACATCTCCTAGCTCAGCACTTCCAAAAGCACCAACGAGAATGCAAAGATTGAGGGAAGGGACTGGAGAGAGACTGCCTCCCCCCGGCTCGTCCTGGCTGCCTGGGCAGTTCCAGGAGGAGCAGGGCAGGGGCTTCGCCCCTCGCAGCCGGGGGTGCAGAGGATGCTCCTTGCCCCGCAGCAGCGCCAGGAACCAACGGGGAACGGGGGCCCCGCAGCTGCGGGCACGGGGCTCCGGTGCCGCGTCCCCGGCAGCGCCCAGCGCTTGTCCCGACTCGCACCTACCTCGGCGGGACCCGGGCCCGGCTCCGCGGGGCTGCGGCGAGAGGCGGCGGCGGGAGGCGGCGAGCCGAGCCCGGGCAGCCTCGGCAGAGCCGGGGCCGCTCGCACGGGGGCACCGCGCCGGTGCCGCTGCCTAGGACGGGCGGGCGATGCTGCTGCGGGGGACTCCGGGCGCCTCTTTGGCTCTGTTCGGAAAGTTACCGCGACCACACGACCCACCTTAAACCCGCCTCCCCGCAGGACCCGGGGGAGGGGGAAGGAAGAGGAGGGCGGGAAGAGACGGGGGTGGGGGCTCGGAGCCGTTCTTTTCCCGGCGCAGAACCAAGTCACAGCAGCATCTCTCGGGCAGTCGCTCCGGGATGCAGGGCTGGGCGCACCGGCGCATCCCCGGCTCTCGCAGGCGCCGGGCTGAGGCCGCGCTCCGCTCCCCTCCCCCTGGATTCTCGCTTTGACGTGCGGTACCAGCTTCAGAGCGCAGAAACTTTCCCGTTTGCTGCGGCGCTGACGCTGATTTTTGGCTTATTCGTTTGGTGATGGTTGGTTTGGCATATCGTTATTTATTTAACCGTTTGTTGTTTGGGGGAAGGGGGATCTAGTCCTGATGCCTTGGGCTTTGTGTATGCGTTTTGGGTTTTTTTTCTCTGCCCGATTCAATTAAAATACATTCAGTAGCCTAGAAGGAGAAAGAATCAGACTGCCACCCCGGCATCCCAGGGTTGCCGCCCGAACATGTGGGAATGAGGAAGCAAACTATAGCCGAGGCAGAAACACTTGGTGGCTCAGCAGAGGCAGGAGCTGGGAGCTCCCTGCCTCCTGCAGCTGAACCACCGCGATCTCCCGAGCAGAGACCTCTCAGACTCCGCGGATGTGCTCACAGGGAGGTGCTGCAAACTTCTGGACCCATTTCAAGGTGCCGGGTTTGCAAGCAGAGGCACGCACGCAGCCGGAGGAGCGGGCACACACACGGGCAGGCACAGGCAGCTCGCAGTGCCTAAAGCAGCCCCTGCACGGGGAGACGCTGGCTCGAGCTGATACCACGCGAGGTTCAGGGGATGCTAATGGGGAAAAGCGCCGTGGAAAATTTACCTCTTCTCTAGCATCCTCTACCGTCCAGAGCATCTGCCCTTGCACTGTCAGATCGACTGCATCGCTGCTGCTCTCGGGTGGCTCAGTGCCACTGCATGCTCAGAGAGGCATCAGCCAGGGAACCAATTGCACCCCACGGTTGTCATTTTCTTCCTGAAAGACGTACCAGAAGTTACAAATGCATAATGATTAAAATCATTAGACCAAAAGGCTTATGACAGGTGATTTGAACAGCTGTACTAACTTAGCTCTTAGCCAGAAATCTTATGCTTGCACAGGCTTTTCAAGATGAAATGCTCTACTTGTGTTATGTACTATTACTGATTATATTCTAATTAGAATAACAATGTTGGCTGTGATCCTGCTTTTTGAACACCTCATATGTAAGAAACACAAGACCAAGTCCCTTTCTGATAACAGACCAAAATGATTAAACAGAACTTTTTCTTGTCACCGTAGCCACACGATGAATCCCCACATTGGACAGTGTTTTATGTCCATTGGAGGCTGCCAAAATCCTTTGTCCTGCACTGTGTTTCTTGGTCACTTGCCAGTGCATGACTGCAGGTGATGGCAATGTTTCAAAAAGGACGTCGTTTGGGCCAGGATTGGTACACTGGCTCCACAAGGGACTCCCTGCAACCTCCCAGCCTCCCCAAAGATTCCTTCACTTCAGCACCAGGTTCCCAGTCTTGCCTCGCCTTGCTGTGCTGGTTTGCAGCATTCCCAAGACCTTGCACCAGCCCCCTGAGCCAGCAGCACGGGGCAGTGGAGAATCCCTGGCTGCTGGAGCAGCTGCTGGAGAGATTCCTCCTTCTCCACCTCTTTTCCAGGCCCAGTTCTGCTCCCTCCCTGGATCCACAAGCTATTTTTCTTCATTATCCATGGCTAAGGCAACCTTAGCAGTTTCTGCAGCAGTACTGGTGCCTGAGGTGAATTCCTCACGATCTTTCTCCACCTGTTTTAAATTATTTCCTACCAAAATCCTAATGATGAATATCAATAATAAATTAGCGATCATGTTTATTTATTAAATTATTTTCAATATTTAATACAATTCAATAGATCAAATTTGAACTTGATTTATTGAATAAATAAAGATAATTAGGTTTTGTTGTTTGCCTAAGAATATTAAAAACCACCAGTTGCTCTATACTGATGGCATTGTTTAGAACTCCGTTTTGTCACCAGTTTCCATTTTGGGAACTATTTAGCACCCCTGATTTTCCTTTTTAAATGGTAAGAAATGCAAAGAGACTAAACCAGACTGCTTAGAATGAATTAGGCAAGCCTACTGTGACTCTTTTTTTTTCCTTTGTCTTTCAGTGTTCTCTGTAAAACTTTCCAAGAAGTGACCTGTCAAACTATGAGTGCTCTGGACACCAGTGAAACCCAAGATATTACACTCTGCTGTATGACTTCTGACAGATATTTGAGGCAAAGCATTCAGCCCCACTCTTCTGGCTCATATAAAATCCCATCCAGCTCAGTAATTTCCCATGGAAAGTTCTGGCATTCTCTGCACTATGGTTGTCTGCTTGCAGGGATGTAGATGTCAGTAAATGCCAATGAGTGTGGCTATGGATGTTTCTCCATTTGAGGGTGACTACTGGAATACTCATTTCTTCTGGGTGTCTATTTAAATGCAAACCTCTTCTAAAAGACATTCAGTCCAAAGAGCAGTAGATTGCAGCACACTGGTTCTAGTTCAGTGCTTCTGTTTTTAAAATGTGTAGTTTACAAAAAAAAGATATAAAAAGACAGTTTGGCTTCTTTCTTATTATTGTTGACTCAATGAGTCTAGACTAGAGTTATAACTCTGTAAACTCCAGCTGAATCTTCAAGCTTAGCCAGATTCTTTCATAAATCAGAATGAGTTGTTGAAATTCTGAAGGACAAAATAACTCTCAGTTATGAGTGCACAGCTTCAGTTTGGTGAAATGATATCTGGTTATCCCCAGGAAACCTGAACCAATATGAAAATGAGAAAAGAATTTAAAAAAAAAAGGGGAAAAAAAAGGGAAAAAAAGCAGGAGTGTATTACAAGAGTGACTCTGCACAGAAAACTGCTTAATAATTCTGCTGATAAAGTGTGAGCCAGAGAATTCATTTCCCTCTCCCAGAGCTCAGCTGGGGTGACAGGAGTTTAAAGAAGAGCAGCTCTTTCATAAAGGTGAGCAGGTATGTCCTTCACACAGACAACAGGAGTTTGAAAACACTGAAGCCACTGTGAGCTTTGCCTTTGACTTTTGGGGAGGCAGAATTTTACCCTTTGAAAAGATCTGCTGAGTAAAAACAGCCACTTGTACACGTTTGCTCTTCAAAGTCCATTCACCTTTCAAGAGCATTTTTCTGCTTTCATTTGCTTGCTTCTACATGTCCAATTCAAAACTAGTTCCTCTCCACTTTCTCATTTTCCATATATTCTTTTTGCTTAAAGGGGAAATTGGGCCTCAGAAGACAACAGCAAACTGAATCCTGCTAGTGTTTGTAAAAGCACAAGTTATCAACACTGGAAAATTATTATACTGTTAATATTAAAGCCCAAGAAATTAAATATGCACCATTTGTGTCTCAATGAACAATTACTATTGAAAATAATGCTTGAAAAAGAAAAACAAAGCTTTTCAGATGTAACATGAATTTTAACTTGGTTTTTTTTAGAAAACCAATCAGGGTTTTGGTTTATGCATCATTCTGTTCCCCACAATAATACTCTGTCTGTGCAATCAGTGATGATAAATGGTACATAATTGTAAACTTGATATTGGTTTTCAATATTGAATTCATCATCCTGTCCTCTTAACACATATTAAATACTTTAAAGAATTTATGTATTTGTTTGATTTATCTGTGATTTTTTCCAATATGTAAAATTTATTAGTTTTCTAGTTTTTGAGGAACTAAGAGTAGACAACATCATTAATAACACTGAATAACAGTGTTGGCCTCATTTATGCCTGACTCCCTTCTACCAATACAAAGTGTCCAAATCAAATACAAACATATTAGTTGTAGGCAGTGTAGAAAATACAGTCTGAACTAGAGCCAGTTCTGCACAGGTTTTGTTTGGCTTTCCCAATCCATCCCTGATCTCTCCAAATAAGGATAGCAAGAATCACATTAATTTATCTTTTCCCACATGATGGACCCATTACAAATATGAAGATTCACTCAAATTGTCCCAGTGCTCTTAAGAAACAAGTAATGAAATGTGAGCAGAAAACATTAATCCTGCATTACTGGAGCAAAATACACAGGAATTGTTCATCTAATTCAGACACTAAGTATTTAGGGCCTGGTTCAATCATGCCAATTGTTTTTTTTTTCATTAACACAGCTTTTAAGTCTGCTCCCCAATCCTAATAAAAAGGACATTCAAAATGAGTTAAGAACTGGCCAGTGACCAAGTTGTTTGTGTAAATCTTGACCTATAGGTAGTCAAATTCTGCTCTTAATCCTGTGTGTATGACCATCATTCTTAGTGTCTGCTGTTTCTCTTAATCAGGGTTTCTGCACTGCTCCAGGGCACGACTTTATTTTCTGCTTAGTACAATGTAAATTTAAAAATAAACAAAAGATTTGGTGAGGCCGAAGCAAATAATTATGCAATGATGTAAATGAAGATATAGCCCTCATTCAGATGAATTGTAGCTGGTAACTTCAGGGAGGAATTTGATCCACTGACAAAAAAGCCAGAGGAATTCAGTTGTATACAGCTATTACTCTTTTTATTATAAAGGAAACTGGATAAGAGACCAGCCTCCCACAAAAGGGATGAGTGGAACTCTGCTGCAGGATGCCTTTGCTGTATGAACAGATCATCTCTTTGGTTTGATCAGAATGGCCTGAGCATGTAAGAGAGCTCCAAGGAACCACGGCTGGCTCTCAGGAGCTTCAGGGTGTAATTCTGTATGAAAAAGGAACTGAAGTACACCCTGGCATCCAGAATGACATTCTGCCTTTATTTGGAGCACATGACCCTGGTTAAGTATTGGGGAATGATAACAAACTAGATTGACAATCACTCTGCAACACCTAAACTCTTATTAATGTTAATGAGACTAATGCGTATGAACTGAGAAGCCAAGAGGCCCCTCACAATGAAAAAATAGGAAAAGCAGCATATATAATGCATAATTAACAGCAATGTCATACAGGTCAGACTGCAAGTGCAAATTCCTATGTGGATAACTGCAAGATGAGATTTTTTTTTTCTTTTATCCAGAAAATTCACATTGCAATTGAAGCAAGAAACCAATTGCTTTCAAGCACATCTTCACCTTCTGGTTTTGAGAGTGAAAAGACAATTTACCTGCTGTGTTCCTGTGTGTCTACAGGACATCCCTCCTAGTACTGCCTGAGGTGGAATCGAGGCTGTGGGAGAAACCCAACCAATTCCCAACTTTCCAACACCCAACTGGCACTTACAGGTTGAATATTATCAGCTCTATTTGTGATTGAGTCAATTATTTGAATATTCCCCATCTCCTGAGTTTGTATCTCTTTGAATTTCTCTTTCACCTCACCTAAATCCAAAGGCTGGAACAGCCACAGACCAAAAAAGGGGCATAGACCCAGGAGCTAAAGAAGAATCCTCATTCTCTCCATCTGCCTATACCAATGCACCCCTTCTCTGCAAAAGCCAGAGTCCTCACTCCCAGTCCAAAATTCTGCCACTTGTGTAGCTCAGAGCTGTGCTCTCCTCCCTTCAGCTGCAATGGGCTCAGCATGAGACTTTTGGGAAGAGGATCATTTGAATTTTTATCTGCTCTGTAAATGTTGTTACTGCTTTTATTCATCACTGCAGAGATGAGCAGCCTGCAAAGCCAGTCCACCTGCACAATACCTTATCCTGCTGCAGTGAGATCTGAAGATGCACCTTAGACTGATTGTAACCATCCTTGGAATGGACCACACATTATTTTATGCCTCACTTTCCTCCCTGCAAAAGTGGAAACAGCATTCCATGTGCTGGATAATATTGACTTCTGCCCAGAAACTGTTTGTCTTGCATATGCTACAGAGAGGAAAATGAAAATGGACGTTTTGAAATTTTGGAATTTCTAGGAATGATGTTCATTGACGTTTACGTGTAAAAAAGAAACCAAGCAAATCCTAGCAGAAATTCCCAAAAGTTCATTTCTGTTTTCAAAGAAAATCTAAGAAAACTTGGCTGCACGTATTTCTTTTCATTTTCATCCAGCTCTGTAGTCATTCACAGAATTCTAAGTCAGGATCTAGCAGGAGTTGTACTCAAAATGACAGCCTGCCGTGATGCATTTATTTCTCTGGTTTGCCACTTTACAAGGGAAAAAAACACATTTCCAAGATATTTTTGGTAACGTATGACTAAGTAGCAAAATTAAAACTAGGAAATTAATAACTACATGGCATTTCAATCCCATCAACTCTAATCAACATAAATCCATTCTAATTAAAACCTGCAAATCCTGAGGATACCAAAGAGATAGCCTTCTGTTATAGGGAGATGGCAGCAACAGGTACATTTCATACAAATGGAAAGGATGCAAATCTCTGGAAGAGGCAAAGATGAAGCTGTACTAGAAGTTATATTTTTAGAATACCACTCGACCCTAATAATCTCAAACTGGTGAAATAAAAAATAAAAAAAATAAAAAACTCATAAATTTTGCCCTTTAAAACTTAAAAAGCACTTTTACAATCTAAATGAAGGAGTGTACAGCTTTCAGGCTGAAAAGGGTCACTAAGTTTATCACAATCATTCCTATAGTTTTAGAATATGATTAGCCCCTGGTAATCCCTAATTGGCAAAAACAAACAAAAATTTTGTCCTTTAAAATTTAAAAAGCACTTTCACAAGCCAAACAGAGGATCTGAAGGAAGTGTACAACTTCACAGCCTGCAAAAGGTTACCAAGTTTATCACAATCATCAAGCCAGAAATAGGACAGAGATGCAAAGCGTGTTCTGATCAGAATGATGAATAACACACACAAGTTACAAGAGAATAATAGAAATTATATAATTGCACCAGGGCCTTTGTTTCAAAGTCAAAACATCTCAACTCTTGAGTCTGTCTTTAGGACTTGATCAAAAGCCCATAAACATTAACAAGATTCTTTGCACTGACTCCCTTGGGCCTTGCACATGTCCTTTATACAGCAGCTTTGTGCATCTTTAATCAGTTCAGGAAGCTCCCCATCTCTCCTGCAATCCATTCAATCTTAAACTTACAATTGGCATCAGCTTTTAAATACATAACTACAGATGCCAAATCTTCCTGATTCTGGTAACTTTTCATATTATACTGAGATCAGTAGTTCCCCTCTCCTCTTACTGCACTGTCAGGGGAAAAAAGGGATGCAAAGTGAGCTTGGGTGTGTGGTATTTGTGCACATCCAGAGCAGCTACTACTGACACTTAGGGCTTTAAGGGGAGAAGCCATCTTCACCCAGATCTAAATCAGCTCTTTTAAAGAAGGCCTCTTTTGTCTGTTGGTGGTTTTTGTCCCCAACCAGCAGAGATTAAAAAAAATGTATGTGTTTGGCAGGCAGTGGCTGTCACCCTGCCAATTAGCTCAGCAGGAAGCAAACAACCTGCTGACCTTCCTGGGCCAGTGTCTCTCCAAGGCAAGCAAAAGGGGCTGTGCTCAGTAGCTCAGACTGTTGTTATTCCATCATATTCCATCACAAACTTACCCTACCATGCCCTGGAGTCACAGCAACAATCCAGAGCCACAGGAGTGTAGAGCTGGAGGGACTCAAAGCCATCATTATGTCTGGTGGTTTCCAAACTTTATTTGTGAAATCATGATGAGCATTGTCCTCATTCTGTTTGCAACAGGCACTGACACTGAGGGGGTTTGGGGGTCTGTGCAGGAGTCCTGGGGGCTGGCAAGGCTTTGCCAGACCAGAAAGCCTGGGAATCACTGATTTTACTACTGTGGCAAGGAATAAGTTACACCTGACTATTCTTAACATGTTCATTTCACATGTTCTTACAAACTGCCACACAGCCTCTTTATGCAAACTGTGCCAGAATTTAATGCACTCGTGTTGTTCAAGAATGTTTAATGTTAGCTGTAGTTTCCTTTTCCAAACTGCAAGTTCTGGTATGGTTGGTTTTTTTTCTTGCAGTGACGAAAAAATAGAACATCACCTATATAAAGGCTTAGACAGCATTATATTTAGAAAAGCAAGAATATAAAATCCACAATTTTTATCCATCCTAGCCTGTTGTGATGTCCAGTGGTGATAGTTTAGTAAAATATCTGCTCCTTCTGTGTTTTCAGTGGGAGGGAGCAGCTACAGCTGGCCTCTGCTTTAATATGGCACAGTCTGGAATCAGGATCCAGAGCTGCAGGACTTTGGTGGATAATGAGGAAGGCAGCTTTGGTAAGGTTCCTCAGCTCTGAGCACACACCCTCTTCAGGTGTAACTTTCATCTAAGTCTCCCCTGCATGTCATTCCATTGGATCAAATCAACAGGAGAAACTGAAAATTAGGCTGAGATAAAAATGTGTTGGGACACAGAAAGATGCTTTAATAGATAAAAAGCTACAGTCTCTTTTAGAAAGGATTTTTCCACTTTGTATTCCTATTGTCTGAAATCAGGCCTGAATAGAAGAAGATGACTTGATAAAATATAGGCAAAAAAATCATATAAGGAAATAATGGAAATGCTGTTATGGATTTTTGTGAGTATAAATAGTTTCGGAAATGAAACTGTCAAGCCCAGCATCTGAAATGCTGTAGAAATAAAGTCACTTTAACGGTCAGCCTGCTGCAACCACATAAACATTCCCTAGCTCCTTTCACAGCCCAGCATCTTGTAAAATTTTTTTTTAATCTGACATATGGGGAGACATTAGTTGGAGACTGAAGAAGACAGAATCTAAAAGAGAAGCAGAAATGGATCAAGAGAAGATAAGGAACAGAAATCATCAACAGGAGATATTAAATTCCAAAAATGAAACTTGAAGGGATGGGACATTCTAGAAGGGAAAAAAAAAAAAAAAAAAAGAAAAAAGAAAAAAAAAGGGTAGTGACATAAGCTGGAAAATAACATGGTGACTCAATTTTAAGCAAAAATATTAGACAGAAATAATCTGAGAGTGCCCCTCCTCTCCTTCCATGCTTCTGAAGGTATGGGCTGCCATATCTGTAGGAGCATTCCTGGCACCTGACTGTAAATCCAGAACAGTTCTGTCCCACAGCTGGGGCTGCTCCTTGGCTTTGCTGTTGCACCAGCAGAAAACATTTCCCTTACCTGCAGCTGCACCAGCTCATCCAGCATGGGGGACACCTGCTCACACTGGTGCTGTGCACTCCCTCCACACACTGCATTCTGCAATGTGCAACTGGGGAAAGAGCAGAAAAATACCTAAAATAAGCATCAATGTGAAAAAATCAGGCAGTCTCTCACTAAGTTAAATGAGCATTTAATTGACATTCTAACCTCCTTCATGTCCCCAGAAAGTTCCACATCTTATCAGCTGCCACAAACTATGTAGTTCAAGGTTTAATTTCTTCTTCTGGAAATATTTTTTGTATCTTGTTTTTCTTTAGTTTATTACCCATTAGACTATTTCCTCATTATAATGGCAGCTCAGTCTCTTTCAGAAAGTTATAAAACATATAAAAGCTGCCTAATATCTTCATAAAGCAGAATTAAATCTCCTATTTACGTTCAAGGGGGATGAACCACGAGAATGGATCTTTGGTCCAAACCCTGGCTGAGCCACTGAGTTGCCATGTGACCCCAGGCAAAGAATCTGATCTTCTTTAATTGAAGCAGTTATAAATTTGGCTAAGAAGCAAGACCTTTCTGAAAAGCATCAGCCTCTGACCTCAGCTTGTATGAGTAAATGCACCTCCAAAGTCTGAGTGATGCAACAATTTTTTTCAGTTATCTATCCCTAGAAACTATCACTTTGTACTATCAGCATAATAAGGAAACCAGATCATTTAGTGAGGTAGTAACAAGCAGCACTTTGGTGGTTCTATCCATTGTTTGGGACCTAGAGGACAGTTCTTGACCACCTGACTGACTGACTGACTTGTGGGTGAAAGCAGTGGAGAGGAGGGAGCTTTGGATGCAGATCCTGCTGCCAGGGAAGCAAGTGAAGAATAAAGGTGTAATTTAGCTTTCAGGAGCTCAGCCTAAGTAGAAAATAAACATCAGTTACTGTTTTTGTTCCCACAGTTGATGATCAGATCCTTCCCATCACCAGGACACAGAGAAGGATAACTGGAGTCCCTGAGGCCAGGATGAGCAAGGGCATTGGATGTCTCAGCTCTTAGCAAGGGCCAAAGACCTGAGTTTGTTTGACTCCAGACTAAACTCAGTACTCAGCATCACAACAAATTCGATTTTACCTCATTTGTAAAAGCAGCAGGCACGTGGTGAACACACTCTCACCTTGCCTCTCTCCAATGAACCATTTTAACCATATCAAGAACAAATTTTGCATAATGACTGCAATATGAAGTCGTAAGGAACCATCCAGCATTTGTGATGGAAGCCTTGAGGACAATGACAAAGGCACCCATTAAGAAGACATTCAGCAGCTGAGTGTCCCAGTAGAGTTGGGCAAACACTGAAATCCATTTCCCTTGGATATTCATTTGAATTTTTAAATGTGTTTCTTTGACTGTTCACATCTCTTTTGTGCTCACTTTCCATGAATAGCAAATGAGCTTTAATAAGGGGAATAATCATGAAAAACACATTTTAAGCTTGAACATTTGCCAAATGAAAACCTCCAATTGCACAATAAGTGGTTAGCAGTACATATGTCATTTTATGACTTTTACATTCAATTAAAAATGTTCACTGCTGGTCAGTTATTACACAGGGACATCAAGGAAACCCAAATAACACCACTACATACAGAAGTGGGCAACATAGCTTAAAGTATTATTATGTACAATTAGGTATTTCTGAATTACTTGCTGGCTGAGACTGAGTTCTTGACAATAATTATGAAATAATGTATCTGGAAATCTTGTATACTTTCCTTTGTACTTTTTTTAAGAGCAACCTGTTATTTACCCAGCCCTGACAGGCAATATGATTTGCCAGAGGATATAGCAGTTATGGGCATAAAATCTTTGCTCAAGGGCTTTTAGTAAGAAGAATTTAAGGCACCTAAGATGCACAGCTGCAGCCCAGAAATGCAGTGTGATACATTTTCCTTTAGTTTCCTTTTATACATCATTGAGCTCTCAAGGAAAACCTCTTATATCTCATTTGTAGAGCAAATCACAAGTGCAGAGTTCCCCATGAGTCAACCCCATTTAATCTCTGCTGACAGGAGCCTAAGAGGGAATTAATCAGCTTCACCTAGAAACTTCTTGTTATTTTGAAAGCGGGGTGGGGAGGGGTAAAAAGTCACCCTTGCAATTCTGTTTTCTGTTTGCTGGGGTTTATAAATAAATAAACCTTAGAGCATGATATTGTGCAGCACTGACCCCAGCCTTGAGCGAGATGTACCACAGGGAGCACTCCCAATTTGGAAGTGGGTGGAAAATCTGACCTGTTGGGTCTTTCCATCTCTGACCACCATTATCCTCTGAATCCTGCAGGAGCTGCTCTGGAGGCTGAGACAACCCTGAGCATCATTTCAGTGCAAGGGCTCCCACCAAATCAAACGCATTTTGATGGCAAAAAGATTGATATGGTTGCCCTCTCCTTTGACCCAAATTGTTCTCATCATTTCTAGCATAACAAATATAAGCATATTTTATGAAAGCAGAAATTCTGGACTATACCAAATTATTATCAGCTGCAACCCAAAGCTCCCTGAGCAGATAAAGTGTAACATTCTAATTATCTCAGCATAAAGGCTTTTTTTTTTTTCTTTTAATAATATTTAGGGTCTCTCATCAGTAAATACAGTGGGAAACCCTGGGATAAACTAAGCCAAGGTACAGAAAATCAGTGAAACAAAATAGTACACAGCTTTGCATTCCTGTGCTGGAAACTTTTGAATTGCATCCATGGAAGAAAAGGGTAAGAGAAAGAAGATCAAATGCATGCTATAGTAAATATCAGGTATTGTGATAAATTGCCTTTATGCTTCCAGTAATTGTAAACATCGTGTAGTTTCATATTCCTGACATGCTTGAAGACATCTGCAAGCCTTTCTTTTTTTTTTTTTTTACTTTATTTTATTATAGAGCAGCATCGCTTTCTAGTTTATTTTGTGGAGAAAATTGTCTCTTTATGCTATAAACAACTCCAAGCAGTTTGCTCACGGAAGCTGAAAGGTGGAATTTTAGCCCATTAGACACGGGCAGGGAAGCGAAAGCTCCGATTTCAACCCAAACTCGATTACAGAGCGTCCCCCAGCGGGAGTGCCCGGTACTGGGAACGCAAAGGACAAGTGAAACCCACGGAGAATATCCGGAAGCCCAAAAATGCACGAAGACAAAATAATTTTCTTTTCGCTAAAATAAGAACATTAGCATTCTCTTTGTAACGCTGTATAAATGATTTTAAAGGATAAAGGAGATAATCATCAGTCAAAGTGCAATCCTAAGCAAAATAACAGAGTCTAATTAACATGAGATCTGACAAAAATAATTAAAGAAGGGGGATATCGTTAATGCCAGACACGGGATTACATAAAACAGACATTGTTTAAAATATCTGATATCTTTCTTTTTTATGACTGCAAGGAATGACATATTAATATTCTGAGACCTTTCTAGATGTGGGTGCAATTTTTACAATACTTGGCTTTTACTGAGCCAGGAATCCAGGAGAAGGAATCTCCAAGAGAGGAGAGCATTTATCCAGTTTAGGATGAGTTAGAAGGAGATGCTGAATTGCCAATTGCTCCACAATTGCTTTAAGAATAGGAGAACCAACTTAAAAAATATGCTGTAAGATAATCAAATCTTGCATCCTCCACCTCAGTGACAAGAGTATTTGGAGGGGAAAAAAAAAAAAGATAAAAAGTTTTTTTTCAAATGGAAAGATACAATTTCTATTGATTCCATGACGGTGTGGATCCCAGATTTATCTTCTGCCTCTTGGTTTTGGCATTTGTCAGATGAGTCAGGCTTCAGGCTTGGGAAACTTGAGCCAATTGCTGGTAACCCCCAGTGATCTCAAATTTCTTTGCCCAAACACTTCTGTCAAAAGGTAACACACTGAAATTCTGTCCTGCATCTCCTGACAGGCTTCTCCAGGCAGGGAGAGCCCCTGAGAAGCTCCCAGTTCCCATCCCAGGCAGGCACAAAGATGGGATTGAACTTTACAGACTTTTATTGCCCATATAAAAGAAAAGCTTCTCCAGCACTCACTGGTGTTATCCACGGGAGCATTGCACAAAGTGAGGAATACTCCATAAAAATAATACTTGTACTATGTTTTTGTATTCTACCATGGTTTTTTTCTTTACAAACTATTTTATGGAGTGAAGCTGTATGAAGCAATGTACATCCCATAGTTCTGCAGGCAGACTGCACTCCATCTTTACTCTTCAACATTTGGTAAGATCTTCTAATATTTTTGCATACGCCAACATTTTTGCAACTTTTATTTTAAAGCAAATAAACATGCACATGTTAGCCAGTTAGTTTTGGCTCTCCCTGCACAAACTTCTTGCCCTGTGTCAAGACAATTACCAGATCAGCATGAACATTGATCTCTGATCTCACAGGGACAGACTCAGCTGTCAGATAAAGTGTCAAGAGTTGTCTTCGGCTCCAGTGACTCCAGCCTGGCCTTTTGCAACCAGCTGAGGTCTCTTCCAAGAGAGGAAGGAAGTGGGGAAACTCAAGAATGATAAAACTGCTCAGATTAGGATGTTAGAAATACACATGCAGCTACTCAACAGCATCAGCAGGGCGTGAACTTGGCCCAAAGGTCTTCCATTTTCCTCTGTGGAACAGTGCACAAATGAGAGGAGTGATCTCAGCTACTTTTATTTAATTAACCTTCCTTTTATTACAGTCATTGAATGTCACTGAGTAAGCACACTGGTCTGTGCTCCTCACTGTGTCAGCAATCAGCATCTGCCACATTTTAAACTCAATTAAATGTCTTTTTTTTTCCCCAAATGTTGTGTTTTTCTTACCCTTTCTATCAGCACGGGTTACTTCATCTTTGTTCCTGCTGAACAAGAGCTCCATCATTTTGCTCTCCATTTCCCTTTTCCTCTCACATCCTGCTTACATAATACATCTGAAATCATCCTGACTCCCAAAGCCAAGTCTACACTTTGGTCGTCTCTCACTAAGTTATAACACCTCCTCCTCCTCAGATGTTTGAGAACTTGGCTTCTGCAAATCAGCTTCTTACAGATGGTGCTTCCATTTACTGGCACAAATTGGTTACTTAGAAGTATTAGTCATTGGAGATACACATTTTATAAAACATGTAAAAAATACGAAGTAGAATAAACAGGAACATACAGTGACATACTGCCTTGGCTCTTTCCCAGTGGTTTTTTCCCTCCTAAGGACAAACACTACACACCTCTCACCATGTATTTATGTTCAAATGAAGTTATGGTGTGGGCAGTTATTATTTGAGAAAATATGAATGCTTTTCTAAGAGTCAAAACAATCACCCCCAAAATGCCACATTTGCAGCATTACACAGAGCAGTGGCTCAGAGACACTGCTTATGGACTCCTGACCTTGCACTGCTTTTCTGTTTCATCTTGGACCAGACTTCATCTGTCAGTGCTTTTATTTTCCCCTCTGTAAATGTAAAGGACAATATTGGTGGTTACTGTAGAATTAGGTGTCAACAGGGCTTGTCTGCTCTCCTCACGCCCCCTTGCCCTGATAATCCCCACCTCCCGGAGGGCTCTGGCATGTGATCACACAAAATCAGGGCTGAGGAACGGACCTGGAATTTCTCCTGGAAGATGCCGTGAAAGACCATGGAGGTTCACACAACTGCATCCCTCACTTTGAGGAATCCGCCCTCTGTGCTCGCTCAGCCACACAACCCTGGGCCCCCTCAGGGCTTGCACTGGTCGGGCTCCCCCTCAGCTCGCTACCGCCCGCGCCCTCAGGGCCGCCCTGGTTCCCTCAGCCGGCCGCTTCCCTCAGCTCGTCCCCGCTGTCCCTCAGCTCCAGTTCTGTTATTCCAGCTCCGTCAGCTCGTTCCCGCTGTCCCTCAGCTCACATCCCCTCAGCTCCAGTTCCAGCCCCCTCAACTCGTTCCCGCTGTCCCTCAGCTCACATCCCCTCAGCTCCAGTTCCAGCTCCCTCAGCTCGTCCCCGCTGTCCCTCAGCTCACATCCCCTCAGCTCCTTCCCGCCCGTTCCCTCAGGCCGCCCGGTCCTCTCAGCTCGCGTCCCTTCAGGTCGTCCCCGCCCCGGTTCCCTCCGCTCGTTCCCGCCTGGCTCCGTCATCTCGCCCCGCTTCTCTCAGCTCGTTCCCGCCCGGTGCCCTCAGCCCGCCCCACCCGCTCTCTTCCCGCCCCTCGGTTGAGGCCGTTCCCCGCGCTGTGACCCCGCGCCCCGCCCCGCGCAGGCGCCCCGGCAGTCGCGGCCTCGGGGCCGCCGGTCCCCGCCGGTCTCCGCCATTGCCGGCCGGTCCCCGCCGCCCCGATGCTCCGCACGGAGAAGGTGCTGCAGCTGCGGGGGCAGCAGGGCCGCGCCGTGCGGGTGGTGCGGGAGCACTACCTGCGGCCCGACGTGCCGTGCCGCAGCGCCCTGTGCCGCAGCGCCCAGTGCCGCGCCGCCTGCGCCCGCGGTGAGGCTCCGCCGTGAGGGCTCTGGGGGGAGCCGGGGGTGAGCGCTGACAGAACCGGGATCGACCGCGGGCAGGGCTGCGGCGGTGGGCGGCGTCCCCCGGGGTGGCGAGGGGTAGAGCTGGGGGCAAAGTGATCCCTGAGGGTAGAGGGTGATCCCCGGGCTGGGGGGATCCCTGAGCTGGGAGGGATCCCTGAGCTGGGAGGGATCCCTGAGGACAGAGGGTGATTCTCGGGCTGGGGGGATCCCTGAGCTGGGAGGGATCCCTGAGGACAGAGGGTGATTCTCGGGCTAGTGTTATCCCTGGAGGGGAAAGGATGATCCTCGTCCTGGGTTGTCCGGACCGTGCTGAACAAATCACGGCTGTAGCAATAGTTTTCCTTTAAAGCAAGATCCTTCAGAAATCAACGAGGCGTTAAGAGCGGAAGGAATCGAGGAGTTGGTTGTTAGAGGGTTTAACTGTGAACAGCTTACTGGTAGTGATAAAAGGCTAAAGGATTGTTCCGTTTTTACACTTCTCTTGTTTTAAAAGATCCTTTAAAGTGCATTAATTTCTGCAGGGTGATGGTTTATAGCATGAGTTAAATTCTATACATACCTGTTAAGTATTACAATGGGGCCAAGCCATTATCTTGAAACCATTGTAATTCTGCATCAGCAACTATTTCTGTTCAGTAATTAAATGTAATTGCCTGTGTTATATCGGGGCATTTCAGACACGGGAAGGCTGCCAGGCTCTGATGTCTGCATTTGTTGTTGTTTTTACTGTGGTGCTGTTGTATGCATCACAGATCATCACCCGAGCCGTGGTTGATATTTCGGTTGGGGTTGTTGTTGTTCAATAACACAATTTATTTGATGCAGGAAACTGGCTGGCAAATAGCAAACATAATATCCAACCTGTTTAAATCGACCAAATTACTTGCCTGAAAGAAAAGGTTGAGAATTGTGACTTTTTATTCCTTTGGAGCTATGATTGACATAGATGTTTTCACTTTTGATTTAGGTTGCAATCGAAGGGAGAAGGTGTATGACTTAGATTATTATAATGTATTACTGCTATCTAGGAGATCAGGACTAGTGATAGTTACTGCTCCTTAAAATGCTGCATTTGGTTTTGCATTCCTAAGGATAAATTAAAGGCACATGTCAGAAAAAAGTCTAACATCTCCTGCTGTGCCTAACTCCCCCTCTTTTGTACTTAAATGTAAATTGTGCTACAGGTGATGGTCAGAATATGTCCCTACGTGATTATTCAAGGTAAGCCAGCTGTAAGGGAAATATTTGTTTTCCTTCCTGACTCTACACAGTGTGCTGAGCAAATCTATTTCATGCCCTGTGAGAGACTGCCTGCAAAAATCACATCAGCAGGTGCTTGTAAGGGTGAGCTGTGCCTGCCTGGGAGTCATTCTGCTCTAGATGTGTGGGTTAGGCAAGGATAGCTTCCTATGGGCAGAGCTCATAAATCTTCCAGTGGCATTTCACTTCTAATGCTCCTCTGAATTATTAATAAATATTAGCTTTCTTGTATGCCTGCTGCCATCATCCATTATAAGCCTTCAGTGTGAGATGAGGCCAAGTTACTGTGTGCACAGTTGTGCTGGCTGGATTCACACTTCTTGTGCTCACAGCTCAAAGATTGTCCCGTGGCAGCTTCTAAGAAATACATGAAAATAACCTGACTTGTCAATATCTATCTGCTTTATTCTGTGTAATCCCCTGCACTGTGTGAGTTCAGCAGTTCAGTGTTTACAATAAAGAATAAATTGGTATTAAGAGAAAATACAGTGGAGATCCCCTCCCATCTGAAAGCTTTTGGGTAATCTTTCAAATACCAAAAGCAATTAAACTCTTTAATTTTGAGGTACATTTTAAGATGTCACCTGTGATGTGTTGTGTGTGATATTTTGATGGTGATATTCCTAAGGGATGGAGTCTCTATAAAGAAAATTAACACTGATGGTTAATAGTTTATGTTTCAAAACATCATCTCTTTGCAGTAGCAGTCGTTTTCTCTACATGCACCCTTACCTGTGCTCTTTTATGTAAAGAGCCTGCTGTAAATGGTGTGTTTGAACAGAGAGAGCTGTGGGAGCAGGGTAAAGGAACTGCTCATAATTCTACAGCCTTTGGAGATTCCATGAAAAGATTTTCTGTGCCAGATGTGTAGTCCCTTTTTCATATGGAAGCAGAAGAGAAAGAACTGTAACCTTCCCTCTTTTAAGTTATAGCCTTTTCGTAATGAAAGTGGAACTTTTTCACTCCTTTTGGATAGAATTTGCACTCAATTTTGGCATCAGTGGATGCAAAAGGGCTTTGTCACAAATTTATGGACTGTACCACAGGATTCTACCATAATATCTGTAGTTTTGTTGATCAGAAAAAGAAATGTACCCATTTGAGGAGACACAACTCTTAATTTTCTTACATTGGGAAATATTTTCAAAAAACCAACATTGCAACTGAAAGTTTGAACCTTGAAACTGTGAATTATCTTCTAGATGGGAAATTGTTATCAGATGATGTCACACACTATGTTGTCCCAGACTGCAAGGTTGTTCAGGAGTACCTGGAGATTCTGGAATTTCCAGAGCTGAAGGGAATTATTTTCATGCAAACAGCTTGTCAGGCTGTGCAGCATCAGAAAGGACGCAGGTATGTATCCCATAAGAACTTATTTTTTATTTGGCTTGAAGTAAAAATACTGATTTGTAAAATGTATAAGAAGTTTTTTAGGCCTTTCAAGTGTCTTAATGTAGTTTTACAGAAGGGGAAGGACTGGGATCCTTTGTGATCCATGGGTATCAATGCCTATTCATTTGTTAGGAGCAGTATGAAACCTGTAGCATTATTAACTAATCAATTAGACTTTGCAGTAATGATCTATCATGTGCCCACAGCTAGATTATGGACAGGCTTTGGTTTGCTGTATTGATGCCTGAGCCCTTGTCTTTGGGGAGCAGTTAATATTATTGTATGGTACTTATCTCACCAGACATTAACCTGAGCATTGCCACAGCATTGCAGAGTAAAATTTGCTCTCAGGGCCTTCCTATATTTCTACAGCACAAATGCTTTTGAAGAAATAGCCCTTGCCCTAAAAGTGACAAACAAAACAAGTTCCTGAACACTTAGAATGTTTTGTGGGGCTCATTGGAAAACAAGAATGTTTAAAATCAGAAGCGTTCACAATGGAACTTAAGAGTTTGCTTGCAGGTGATAGTTTAGGATTTATCATCAGTGGTGTAATTTAATGAGTGCATTTCCCTGTGCATGACAGTAATTTTCCTGGAGTTTTTCAGCTGTATTTTCACATGGAGTTAAAATAGCATTATCAAAGGAAAGCACAAGAATATATTTCTCTCTTTTCATTCCAGACAGTACAACAAGTTACGAAATCTCTTGAAGGATCCCCGTCACGACTGCACTGTGTTTGCCAATGAATTCCACCAGCACTGCTACCTGCCCAGGGAGAAGGGAGAATCCATGGAGAAGTGGCAGACCAGGTTTGTTTGAACCTCTGCAGTGTCACACTGCACAGCATCATGACTTTGTATTTAGGCATGTGAGTGTGCACCAGGTACTGAGAGTTCGTGCTCTTGCTCTGCTTAGCTCTGCAACAGTTCACAGTCACTGGAAGTCTGCGTTGTGCTTTATGGTGATAAAAGTATCAGCATTGTTTTCTTAGGGAAACAGACAAAATGTACTAAATTAAATGCAATAATGCTAAAGAAAAAGCTGGATCAGTTTAAAGTCACAGTGTAGCATCAGAGTCTTAGCACCTCCAGCCTGCTTTTTACAAGTTTTCACTCAGAGGAGCTTCATGCTGTGTTGCAGCTAGGGCACAAGAGGATGTAGTGGGGAGGAAACATTCTGTTCTCCTCTTCTTGTGGTGCTTAAGAATGGCACAGGAACATTTTTGCAGAAAAATGTTTCTGTAGTTTGGTGTATATCTCTCAAAAGTCTGAGTGTTAAATCAAAATCTCGTTCATACGAAGCCAGCAAAATCTTGCAAGTAGCAAATGAGCTATGCCAGAAATCTTATGTCAAACTTTGCTTTTCTAGGAATATTTACAATGCAGCAGCCTGGTATCACCATCACTGCCTGGGTCAGATGCCAGTTGTTATGGTAACAGAAGATGAAGATGCTATCAGGCAGTACGGAAATGAAACAGAAGGAGTGTTTGTGATTTCCTTCAAGGTAACATGCCAGAAAAATAAAAGGTTTCCTTTATGCTGCATCAAAATGATGAAGCAAGTACATTAAAGTGTATTGCAAATCATGTCAGAGTTTACATTCAAGAAAACTGTGATGGTAACTCACGTCTCCATTTATCAAAGCAAGGAAATATGTCACTTATGGGAGTGTCAGAGAAACCAATGGCAGTGAGCAAAGCAGAGAGCTGGAAAGATAAACTTGAGAGTTGGAAAGATTGGGCAGCTCTGAGGATAGAGGTCATCCTTCTTAGGAGACCTTTTCCTTGTTTTCCTTGTTTTTGAGGAATTTGGCATTGATGAGCAGTGATCAGTTCCCTCAGGCAGCTGCCTAAATCTGGAGTGCAAGCAGTCCATAAGCAGCTGTAGCCTAAATATCCATCAGCAATGTTCTGGCAGTTACTTTGCCTGGACTGCTGAGGATACAGTGACATCAGAAAATAATTCATTCTTCATTTTGGTGTCCCTCTCTGATACCACTGGTATTGTGGGATCAGGGGATGGGATGGTTATGTTTATCTGTGGAAGGATGTTGAGTAAAAACTGCACCAAACTGATTGACCTTTGTTGTATTTAGCAGTGGATTAGGCTGAACCTGGGACAGACCTGTGGGGTTTAGAGCAGACTCATCATTACCACTTGGAAGTGTTATTTGAGTATAGTGTGAGACAGCTCTTGTCCATGACGGGCTTTCCAAATGCATTATTGAAAGAACAGAGATCTCAGAATACTTTCCTGTTTATTTCTATCTGTGCATACAGAATTACTTGGATAACTTCTGGCCTGACCTCAAGGCTGCCCATGAGCTCTTTGACTCCATAGTCCAAGCTCGGCGCGAACGGGAGAGCGAAAGCCAAGAGAACCACGGGAAGGAATATCCTGAGCACTTACCTGTGGAAGTGTTGGAGGCTGGGATCAAATCTGGAAGATACCTGCAGGTATTTGTTATCTAGAGAACATACACAGAGCAATGCAGTCTTCTGCTTGGTCCCTTGAGTTGCCTGAATTAGAGTGATTAGAGAAAGAAATATGGCTCTGGTGGGAAGAAGGAAAGAAAACAAAAAAAACCCAAGAGGATGGAAGGGATTAGGATTCTCAAAATATGTCCCCTATACTGTGTTGTGACATGTGGATTTTTTCTTTTTTTTTTTCTTGTCTTGGAGAAGTTAAAGTAAGAATTGGCTACTGAGGATTTGAAATTTGCTGTGGATTTTTCTTCAGGTTGATATGTGTTGTGCCTGTAAATGGAGAGACCAGGTATAATCTGAAGCAGTGAGACCTTGTTCTTAAATATAAATAGTGTTGCACAAAGGCAGCAGTTCTAACCTCATTTGCACAGAGATCTCCCAGTCAATGAAATTAATTCACAGATTTATGGCTGTTCAGGGCCTTAATATGGATTGTTGGTAGACAAGTGTCCTTCTTTTAAAAATAATTTAAAGAATTAGAGGCAGTAATTTGTTCCTTTCTTGGCAATTTCAGCAGAGGAAAGAATAAAATATGAACAGAAAGACTGAGGTTTTTCTTTCTTGTTGGAATAATGCCAGATTCTGTACTAAAGCAGGCAGCAAAGGTAATCTTACACTGCCTGTGGTTGGAATTAAATGTCATTTACCATCTTAGAAATAAATTCAGCATTTAAAGGAATTTACCATTCTTTTCCAGAAGTGATTTCCTGAAATTCTACATCCTGCATTCCCCCCTATAGAGAGAACAGTTGTGTTCAAAATACCCTACAGATCAATAGAAACTAATTCATGTAAAAATAATTGTAACCCCCAAAATTTGATCCTTTGAAGTTGTCCATTTTTAGGGTGACTGTTTCATTCTGCTGGTTGCTTTGTTGCTCTCTTGCAGGGTACCCTGAGTGTCAACAAGCACCGAGCACAGCTGGAAGCTTTTGTTCGGCTTCAGGGCCTTGGCAGCAAGGACACAGGTGAGAGGGTCTCAGTTAGCAACCAAGGGGAAGGCTGAGACACTGCAGTGCCTGTGTGGTTTGCAGAAGTGGGCCAGAAAGGAGAAGATTAACCAGAGGGTGGAACTTGTGAGAACTCCCTCCTCTTTCTTACCAGTTCTGGCCTCTTGTCCTGTTTCCCTGCATCTCTCTGAAGGGAAATGCTGGTGCAAATTGTTGTCCCTGTGCTTTGCTCTAACCTCAGTGACCACTCCTTTGACTCTACTAAGAGTTTGCATAGATGTTGGCAGGATTAGGGAACTGGTCTCTGTGAACATCACTGGAAAATTGCCTTTTGGATCAAGCTGATCCAGAATGATCCAGGATTGTCTCCCTGGCATGAGTTACTCATCAGCACCTTAGAAGGAGCAGTTCATTGCCCTTGCACAAGATTTAATTCTGGTTGTGTAAGTGTAAGACACATTGGCCCAGCTGTCACTAATAACTGCTTTCAAATGTTCCTGTGACAGACCCTGCAGTCAAACCAGTGCTCAATATACTCATCATCTTTTAAAAGCTTGTTTTGTTCTGAATCCTGCTCAGAATCCTGTGACAGTGGCTTTCACAATTTAAAGGTACTGCCTATGAGCCATGAACTCATCCCAGCCTGTGCTGCTTTTTATCCAAAAGTTCACTTACAGAATTCCTTAACAGATCCTTAAAAAAAAAAAAAAAAGGTAAAAGGTTTTCATTTCCTTGCAATATTAATTTCTTGCCAGTAGTCCTTTTTGGAAGAAATCATACTGAAAAAGTCATTTTCTGTTATTTCAGCAGAATGCTGCCAAGAATGGAGGGATTTGATTTTTTTTTTAGCAGATTATAGTTCTGTTTCTTTTTATTTTAAATACAGAACTTCAAAGTGACATCCTTATTTATGGGTCAAAGGCTCGGAATCGTGCAATCCACGGGGATGTGGTTGTGGTTGAGTTGCTCCCTGTGCATGAATGGAAGGGAAGGACTGTTGCCCTCTGTGAAAATGAGACTGAGGACAAAGCACCTGCAGACACCACAGGTGACCCTATGCCCACAGGTAAGGAGAAGCATCCTTTTCATTCCCTGCTGATAAATAAAAAGTTAGATGAAAAAGTGTCCCAGTGTGACATGCCTGGGTACCATGGAAACTTAGAGTGTTGTTTGAAATTACTACTCTGCAGCTGTAGCTGCATCTTAAAGTTTGTTGAGGTCAGAGCTAAAACTTGCAAGAGGTTAATTCTCTTTTTGTAGGGAAATCATGTTTTGTTTTGCTCTTTGCCATTAAAAACTTTCTGTATGACTGGAATTGGCCACATTTCAGCAGCAGTGGCAATCTCTGAATAATTTATGTCGTGTTTCAATTGAGATCTATACAATGAGTTAGTCTCCACATAAATAAAAGCTCTTTAAAATCTGCCTGTGCCAACAATAGTTTATGACACACTTGTATTGTCTGCACACCATATGTTGCTGGCAGTTGTGACAGATTTGGGGACACGTATTTTACAAAGCAATGAATCTCCTGCACCTCCTACATCTTTGCTTTCTTGGTTCTGTTTAACTCTTTAATCCACAATGTTCCTTATTTAAAGGTAAAGTAGTTGGAATCACCCAAAAGAACTGGAGGGATTATGTGGTCACTTTCCCCTCTAAAGAAGAGAGCCAGTCCCAGGGCAGAAATGCTCAGAAAGTCCTTGTAACACCTTGGGATTACCGAATTCCCAAAATCCGGATCAGCACTCAGCAGGCCGAGGCATTACAGGTAATTTAACTGAGGTGTTTTCTGTTCTGTTTTCCTACAAAGCTGTGTGGGTGTTATAGGCTCTAAAGATGTTTTCCTTGACAAAAACATGGTAAAACTATTAAAGTCTGGGAGGGTTCAATTTCTGCCTTGAAGGACTGCGTTCCATTCCTGTCAGAACTTCAGCTTCAGGTAACAAAGCTTATTTTGAGTTCTGAATTTGGGCCACAGTCCAGCTGCTCTGAGCACTTCCATACCACTTGCTTTGGGTATTTTCTGTGCAGTGCAGGGCTGTGTTGGGGGTATAAATGGCACTTCTCAGGGGCACAGAGCTGTTGTGACAGAGCTGTCTCTGCAGGAGTACAGGGTTGTGGTGCGCATCGATTCCTGGGAGTCGACGTCGCTGTACCCAAACGGACACTTTGTGAGAGTGCTGGGCAGGATTGGAGATCTCGAGGGGGAAATTGCAGCCATCCTGGTGGAGAACAGCATCTGTGCTGCCCCCTTCTCAGAAATCCAGGTTTGTCTCTGTGATCACATCGGTCTTTTCTGTTCATTTCCGGGGTCTTGTTTCTCAAAGAGAGGGACCCTCTTATAGCTAAGCATCTTTGTTGCCAGTGGGCTTTTGAAAGCCCAGTTTGAAAGCTGAAAATTTATTATTATTTTACTCTGTTTTTCTGGGATCTCTTGGATCAGTGGTTCTATTGATACTATGGATTTTCAAGTCAAGAGTGATTTTAAGATAATCCTTTTTGCTGTGAGGAGAAGATTACAAACTCTTAATTCAAATTTGAGTTAGACTTCTAAGATTTTTCTGTCATTAGTGTGTGGTTATGCTACTGATCCAAAAGGCCTCATCCTACTGAAATCATTGTCTTTAAATACTTTGTTTTCAACTGGGAGAGGAGCCAGCTTTCATAGAGAAATATTTTGATTATTAACTACAATTAACTGAAAGAAGAAGACCAGAAAACCAATATGTAGTGGTTGTATTTGCCAGAGCTGCAGTATCACCACAGTAATAACACTGATTACTAATACACATAGAAATCTTTTTAATTTTTCCACATTTTCCATAAAGAAAATGTAAGGGACTTGGAAAATGAAACAAAAGAAGAATTTGAAAAACTAATTAAATCTAATTTGTTGGCATCTTTTTTGTAGAAAATATATAAATCTCTGTTCATCAACAATATTTCTGTATAGATGAGGGAAATGCCAGTGAGTTCTCCAAAGAATCCATGGAAAGTGAGTCCAGAGGAGGCAGAAAAACGCCTTGACTTGAGAGAGAGCCACCTGATATTCAGCATTGACCCCAAGGGCTGCGAGGATGTGGATGATGCTCTCTCTGTCAGGACTCTGCCCAACGGGAACCTCGAGCTGGGGGTGCACATTGCAGATGTCACTCACTTCGTGGCTGCAAATTCCTACACTGATGTTGAGGCCAGAGCAAGGTGAGTTATTTCCTGGGAATTAGAAGATTGATGGAGCTCAGAGGTTTGTGATGCTACCTTAAGGAAATTTTGGAAGGAAGGAAACATGCTTTCACCTTTCATGTCTTACTAAAGACTTCTTAAAGCTAGCAAAACTATTGTGTAACTGATGAGAGTCTGCTTTGATTTGGACACATTTCCCAGAAAGCTGTACAAGTTTATTTTTCCCTAATCACTCCTCTTTGCTTTATAGTCTAATTTAACATCTGTGACTTAAAGTATTTTTAAAAACCACTTGTTTGCATTCCAAGGGAGATGAATACCCACAAAATGGAGTTAAGTCTTATATGATTTTAATTCCAGAGGTATTTGTCAGGCTTATGTTTTAATATTCAATCTTGTCTTTTAATGTGCAAATATTTCATTCTCTTTTTTCTTTTACTGCCGCTGTTTTGAACTTAAACTGCCGAATCACTTCATGAACTGTATTCTTTGTAGATTCAAAGAGGTATAAAGTGTAGGCAGCAGAGATGTTTGATGTAGCCATTAAATCACCTCTTCTTCAGTGAGCAAATTTTGTCCAGCCCTGATTCTACCCTTAATGGCAGCTGAAATACCAAGGCAAAATTAGGGTTGTACTGCACAAATAGCTATTTCAGTAATTTGACTTTGGTATGGCACCTGTGAGGGTTGTGTGGGAATAACCTTTTCAAACCAGGCTGTGGAGCAATGCTCACACCCCAGCCCCGGGGTGGTGGAGGGAAGAGCAGTGGCTGTGTTCTGTTCCAGGGCCACCACGTATTACCTGGCAGACCGGCGCTATGACATGCTGCCCGCCGTGCTCAGCGCTGACCTCTGCTCCCTCCTCAGCGGCGTGGACAGGTGAGGCTCAGCAATTCTCCTGGCCAGGGAGGCTTGTACAAGTCACTTTGTGTTATTCCTGGAAGAATTGTGTATGTTAAAAATTAACCAGTTGTACCACAGGTAGGGTGAATTTTATAGATCAGTTTATATCAATTTACAGGCTCGGTTGGCTGCTGGCGTGAGGATATGCAAGGCTGGCATGAGGAGATTCAGGGTACAGAGATGTTCAGTGTGGATGCATGGGACTAATAAAATAAAAATGGGTAAAAATAACCATCACAGTGGAGCTCTGCTTTAACTTCAAGGAGACCTTGTACCTTAGGGGTACTCTCCTTCAGCAGATGAATTGAAAATACTGCTGTGTAGCTGGTCCTCATTTCAATTGTCATGCATGAGACTTGAGAGGCAAGTGCATTATTTAGCAGTGTTGCTGAGCTCTGGTTTCTTGAAGAAAAAGATGCTTCCACAACCAGAATTAAATCTATAGATTTCTAAGGGTTGAATGTGTTTTAAATGGCAGGGTAAGTCCACCAGAACTATTCCAGAACTGTGGTGTTGTCTTTAAGATACGCTGTGAGTGTCTTGTGGGAGCTGGAGAAGGAATCGTACGAGACGCTGAGGGTTCAGTACACCAGAACCCTGATCCGCTCTGCCTACAAGCTGGAGTACGAGACAGCCCAGGGACTGTTGGATGGGGACACGAGTGTCGTGGGGGACATCCTGGAACTGAAAGGCCTGGATGAGGGAACGAGGCAGAAGCATCTGGCTGAGCTGGTTTGGGCCATATCCAAGCTCACCGACATAGCGCGACACGTCCGGGCGAAGCGGGACAGGTGCGGCGCGCTGGAGCTGGAAGGGATCGAGATCCGAGTGCAGCTGGATGACAAACGGAACATCCACGATCTCATCCCCAAGCAGCCGCTGGAAGTGCACGAGACCGTGGCGGAATGCATGATCCTGGCCAACCACTGGGTGGCGAGGAGGATTGCCGAGGATTTTCCCCACCAAGCTCTGCTGCGGCAGCACCCTCCGCCCCGCCAGGAATTCTTCACTGAGCTTCGGGAATGTGCCAGTGCCAAAGGCTTCACAATTGACACACGGTAGCTTTTATTATTAAAGCTCTGTAATTAAAGTTTAGCAATTAACTGGTTGGCCATGTTGTCGTTAAACAATTCCAGAGTATCAGTGTTAAGAGGAACTGCATAGCAGTTCTTAAAAACTTTTATCAGAACCTTTCTGATGATGCTCTGACCAGGAGAAGCTGCCTGCATTCTGCTGGCTGTACTGCAAATGGCAGTGGCTAAATAATTGTAGACATACCCAGAGAAAACATTTGTTCAGTCACTGTGCAGTGGTCAAGCTCTGCAGGGGCCTTGTTTGCACTGCATTTCCTGTGTAAGAGGGCATTGGTTTAAATTAGGTGAATTCTGTGCAATGTAGTAATTTTAAATGACTCAAAATAATTCAGAATTACTTGGGCAAGATCACATGAGAAGGCCATGGTGAAAGGCATCAGTAGAGCCTCTGTAACCTGGGTGTCAACTTCTCCCATTTGTGCTGGACACAAAGGTTTGGACCAGCTCACTCTGTTGTACTGCACAGGATGGAGTTCAGTCCCTGGTTTTCCAGGTTGCAGCAGATAACTGGGTGAAAACTGGGATTTTTCTAAACATTTTCTTAGAGCAGAGCTGTTACTAAACGGCATTGAAAGTTTCAGTATCGCTCTGCTTGCCATTTTTGTATGAATAACTATTAACTTCTGTGTTAAGGTTTTATGCTGTTGTTAACTGTGAGCAATTATAACCAGAGATAGTGTCATTTTCTTTATAATTAACACCTTTTTGCCAGGTCCAACAAGGCTCTGGCCGAGTCTCTGGACAGAGCAAACGACCCCTCGGATCCCATTGTGAACAAACTGCTGCGCTCCATGGCCACCCATGCCATGTCCAATGCCCTGTATTTCTCAACTGGCTCTTGTCCCGAGGAGCAGTTCCATCATTATGGTATCTGGTCACTTCTCTGCCTTTCCTGTGGTTTCTGCTCTCTTGGGGGAGGCTGTGATGGCTGTGACTGCTCATCTCTGTTCCCTTCTCTGGCAGGGCTGGCTCTGGAGAAGTACACTCACTTCACCTCTCCCATCAGGAGATACGCTGACATCGTTGTGCACAGGCTCCTGATGGCAGCGACCCTGGGGGGAAGCACGGGGGATGCCAAGGATAACATCATCAGTAACAAGGACCTGGAGGAGCTGTGCAGGCACATCAATAACAGGAACCGGGTAAGGGCGTCCTTGTGGAGCCTCCATTTGTTTCTGTGGTGCCCTAGGGAATGGGATACCAGTCCTGACTGTGGCTTTTGTAGAGTATCACTTTACCTTTATTTGTAGTGCTTTGGGGTTTTTTTAAATAACAGTTTTCTTCTGAGGGTGGGAGTAAAAGTGTTCATACTTCACTTGTACTGCACACATGATTTTTGGTTTAGATGTAATTTTTCTTGGGCTGGGGTAAGAGAGTAAATAATGGGAAAAAGCAGCTGTGGAAATGAAAGCCAGAGCCCCTTGGTGGAGTATTTATGTAGGTTTTTGTCTCTGTCTGTGTGTGGGGGGTGCTCACAGGCAGCCCAGCGTGCTCAGAAGCAGTCCACAGAGCTCTTCCAGTGCATGTACTTCCGAGACAGGAGCGCCGAGAGCGACGAGCGCTGCGTGGCCGACGGGGTCATCTACTCCATCCGCACCAACGGCGTGCTGGTCTTTGTGCCACGGTGAGCCCGGGGCTGGGGACAGCTGCCAGTGACACCTGGGCTACTGCAGTGCCAGGGGGCACAGCCTGGCACAGCTCTGTGTGCATCTGGCACCTCCAGCATCCCTGAGGGCTGCCTGTGAGGCTCGAGAGCCAGAGCATCCATGCAGAAGTGCAACTCACTGCTGGGGTTTGCACCCCCACAGCAGCAGGGGTTTCCATCTTAGGGAAGGGTTTGGGTTTCACTCTTTCTTTGACTTACAAGGTAAAAACCCAGAGAGTTCAATACCTTGGTTGGCCTTGTGCCAGCACAGAGACACCAGTTGGATCCTTGAAGCTGTACCTCAAAACCCTGTCATTCTATTGGGCAGCATGCCAAGAATGCCACCTCACTCCTTACATACTTAAGAGAGTGCACAAAGACACTTTTGGGGTGTTGTAGCAGGTGCAAAGGTCCTCCTTGCACCTAGCATGGCTTCTCTCTTTTGTTCTGTATGGTTTGTTGTTTTCCTCTTAATTAAAACATTTTTGCTTTTCAGACACTTCCCATGATGCCACCTCACTAATATTTTAAGCCATTCTGGGGCTGCTGGCCAAACCCCGAGGTGATGTACCTGTGGGGAGCTTGTAAAACATGGCTCCCCATAAATGCATCACCTGCCCAGCCAGGAGAGGCTGCTGCCTTACAGAGAAGCCAGGGCAAACACGCTGCTGCTCTTCAAGGAGCTTTTTTTTAATGGAGAACTGCCTCCTCACTGTCTGTCTGGAAAAACCTGTAAAGCTGCTCTTCCATCACTGAGCCATTCCAGGCCCCACCCAGCACTACGATAGTGGATCACTGACTATTTCACTTCTGGTTCACTGCTCTCAAAACACTTCAGGCACTGTCTCCATGCTGTTTTCACATCTGGGTTTCTTTGACAACACCTATCAGTGTTCCTGAGGCAGGATTATCAGGCTGCTGTGCCTGCCCCTTCCTGTTACTTTTCTACAATCCCAGCCAGCCTGTGGGTTTCAAAACTAAGGCTGAGAACGGTAAGAACAGCTTTTCTCTGCTCTTTGGTAGGTACGGAATCAAAGGTGCAGCCTACATGAAAAACAAAGAGGGCTTGGTCATCTCCTGCCCAGGGGCTGGGAGCTGCCAGTGGAAGCCTGGATCCCTCCATCGCTCTCAGCATCAAATCACCTCCACTACAACTACTGGAGACTCGCTGACCTTGAGCCTTTTCGATCACATCACAGTGAGTATCTCACCTGAGGGGAGGAAAAGGAAGTAGCACCATCAGGAATTTAAAGACAATATTGCTTTCCAGGTGAGAATCCTCGTGCAGAGTTCACGCTGCCACGCTGAAACCATCAAGCTGGAGATCATCAGGAACGCGCCGCACAGCACCGCGGACACCGAGGCTGCCCACAGGAGTCTCCACGTGGTGAAGTCTGACTTGGTGAAAGAAGTCAGCCAGTGTGCAGAGGAGGCCCAGCGTGCCCAAGAGAGAGCCAGGGTGGAAGTGATGGATGAGGAGTCCCGGGAGTTCTGCCAGACCAAGGGGCCCAGCCTGTACCAGCTGCTGGAGGAGATCCGGGAGCTGGCGCTGCTGGATGTGACAGAGGACACTGCAACTTGAACTGGGACCAGCTGCTGCCTGGGGCTGTCCCACTCCTGTTCACTGTGCACAAGTGCTTGGGGGATCTTTTAAAAAGCAATTTATTTAAGTATTCAAGAGTCCTTTCAATAAGAAGCTAAATGTCTATTTTAAATAAGAATTATTTTTATCTGATTATGAGTATGGATGAGTTATGAAAAGATTTTGTACCTGATAAAGCTCATATTTCAGACTAAAGACACTGTGCTGTGAATTCTTTTAAAAATCATTCCAAAAATTACTTTGCTCATGTTGTCCATAAAGTAAATTCTTAAAACCTAAATACTTCCTTCTTCCCTACAAGGATATAAAAAGCAAATTCCTTCATAAAATAACATAAATGCCCTGAGGGTAGTGGCTTCATTCAGTGTTAGAAATTCAGTACTTTTTACTACTGGGAGGGGTGGTTCCTCTTCACAAAAGGGAGAAGCTGTTGTGTAAGGAAAGCCAAGACTCTCAGAAGAGGATGAAGCAGAGCCTCAAGCAGAGAGCAGGAATGGGAGAAGAAGGAAGGTCTCAGTCCCTGAGGGGAGGTGCTTGTCTGACCCAAGGGAGCCCTGGCCTTGTAACAAGAATTTCAGGTTTGACTTCTGAAATTTAATAGTTTCCATTTTATATGAAAAATATATAAGTAGTGGATAAGCAGTTTAAAAAAAATTCAGCACCTCTGTTAAAAGACTTGTTTAAAAAACCCCAAACAACACACTTTTAATAGTAACATAACCCATCACCATCCCAGTTAATTCAGTTTAACATAAATTATTAACTATATTCAAAGTCGGTCCAAAAACTCATAAACATTTACTAAAAAACATTCTGGGAAGTGGAAAAGATGGCTCAAGTGCAGCTGAAGAACTTTGTTCTGTTTCCCGGTGTACGGAGCTGCTCCTCTGCAGCTTCCAGGGAAGAGTTCTGTCCTTCAGTAGTGCCATGGGAAAGAATTCCCTGAGCTTCTGGAGTGCCAAGAGCCAGCAACATTTCAGTATAATGACAGTACTTAAAGCAGAGGGGTCTTTTGGTGAAGAAAGGCATTCACAGTGTGGGGAAGTTACTGCTCTTCCCTGGCACATTCCAATTCATCTCCTCCTTCGGGAGCATCCCTGACTGCAGGAACCTGAGCGTCATCAGTAAGGTCAGTGGGATCCTGAGCAGCTGGGCTGTCAAACTCCTCTTCTGAGTAACTACTGGGGAGCTCTGTGGAGAAAAAAACCCCATGAGCAGACACTGCTGCTGTGTTTAACTGCTGTCTCCATCACCAGAACCCCAGTCTGTGGCAAAGGCAGCTCAGAGATGAGAGGCTGAGTTGCATTTCACCAGAGACAAAGCTGTCACAGCTTGGTACAACCACCAGGGAGTGGAAACCAACAGGAAATCTGTTAAAATGTGAGAGTTGCACATTCCATCACTTCGTAGGAAAGCCATCAGAGCCCTGAGCCAGCAGCTCAGGCCCTGCCCTCACTGTTACCACTGAAACTGGGCTCCTTACCCTGGTGCTGGGACTGGCTGGGGCCCTGCAGCCGCGCCTGCCTCCGCTCCAGGGCCAGCTGCCGGTTCCTCTTCATCCGCTCCTGCTGCTCCTCCGTCAGAGCTGCACCAGGCAGGGAATTCAGATCTTCTGCAGGGCCAGGCTGGGAATGTGCAGCTTCAGCAGCTGCATCCAGCCCATTGCTTTCCTCTTCTCCTTCTGCTTAAAAACAAGGGGTGGCAGGGGGAAGAGGGGCAGAATCAACATTTCAAACTCTCAGAGATCCACATCAGTCAAGAGAACATTCTGAAACAATTTCTGTTTTACATTTTGTATTGGCACCTGAAGCTCATTCCGTAATTTAATTTGAATGGGCAATTTTCTGCCTAGGCCCACATCCCCAATATTCAAAAGACACAACAAGTGCTCAGAGCTCACACACACACAGTAAGCAATGCCTGAGTGCAGAGGCACAGCTCTGTGTACTGAGATAGCAACAGCAGCTGTGCTTAAAGGGTCAAAAGGGACAGGAAATCCAGGTAATCTTAGGCCAGGTAATCTTCCTCCCAACCCTACTAATAAAACACTGTCCTTTAGAAAGTGGCAGGAGTCACTACAGGAATTCTAACCCTTCAAGACCAGGCTGTGTGGCACTAACTGAGGGTGTCCCTGCCCAGGGAACAGGATGGGTTTTAAGGTCCCTTCCCACCCAAACCATCCCAGGATTCTGTGAATCAGAAGTTTGGACACATACATTGAGTACTCAGTTCTGAATTCAGTGTGCTCTAATACAGAGATATTCACTCATCTGCCAGCACTGAAAGGTGCAAAGTGGAGGCAGTTCAGTTAGAGAAACTTCACCCACCCAGAGAGCCCAACTCTGCACCACTTTAAGCCTGTGAATAGAAATGTGAGCTGACAAAAAGGTTGGGTTGTTAATGCAACACCCAGCCTGAGTTTATATTTCACACCTGTGAGATGCCCACTGCAGTTTTCCCCCTGCAGGCTGTAGCAGTGCCCTCAGCCGCAGAGCTCAGGAGCAGCTCAGCACCACGTTCACAGGGCAGTGTGTGGAACCATCGCACAGAACAATCTGATCTCTCTGCAGACGCTGTCGGCAGGAACCACTGGTGTTGCTGTCCATGGCTGCTTCTGGCTGCAGTGCAGTTCTCACAAAGCAGCGCCGCTGAAGGCAGCCACGTGTCACCAACTGCCCCAAGGGCACCCCAAAGCTCAGGCCAGCTGCTACCACTGCTGAACTCCTCTACCACAACACCATTCCCAAGCACTGGTGGGGTTGGAGGCTGAGGTTCATGTGGAGATGAATGGGACAAGGGGTAGATGATGCTCTCAAGAGAGACTGACAGTCAAAATGCAACACCCTGCACAGGGCCTTAGAGTGACAATGAAATTCCCTCCTTTCTACTGCCAAAGTTTCTTTCAAACTACCATGTGAACTCTACTTCCTCTTTAATTAAAAAAAAAAAACTACTCATGCCTAATTTCTATCTGATTGGAAGAGACTCTTCTCTGGTCCTCAGTAAGTGCTGGGTTCTGATCCTGGCAGAAGGAATAATCCCAGCAGCTGTGTGCCAGCACTGACAGACACAACAGTGCCCCAGCACGAGCAGGCACTTTGCCTGTGAAGGGCACCACACCCTGACTGCACTGCAACTCCTCCGAGTGTAACCAGGATGAGTTTGTGATTCCTGCTCTAACAGGATCCAAGAGTTCTCAAGACTGCACTCATCTGGGAGTGCAACACAAACCTGTGTGCTCAGTAACTGCAGTCCTAGGGGCTTTTTGGAACATTTCTAACAGTGCTGGTTAACAGCCATTTTCCAGTTCCTTTCAGCAGCCCATGCAATTTTATTTATTTTTACATACACGTGTGCAAGTTCAGTTCTGTCATTGTTAGACTCACAGAAGCCTGGTTTTAAAGCACAGACCTCTTAACAGTTTCTTCTACACTACAAAAGCCTATCATGATCCTTCACTTCTGGTCAGTAAGAAGGGAAGTCAATAATCTCAAGCACTGCAGTACTGAACAAATAGCAGAGAGAGCATACCTTCATTATTTTTGAAGTCTTCATGTAAAATAGGAAGATCAAGTCTAATCCGCTTGAGGCAGGTCTGCAGGTGAGAGATTAAAACACTGGCATTTCATCTCTAGCAAGTTTTTATGTTCAATTTTGGGAGAATGAGAAAACCACAGCAATTTCATTTTACACTTTTATTACTCTGAAAAAATACTTCTTTCACTTCATGTCCATTTGACACTTCGATGCTGTGGATCACCTTCCTAGTCCATCTATCACCCAGCCAGGTGAAGCTGAATCCTTTATCAGTTTTCTTTCGCAGGTTCAAACATTAAAAATCAACCAAACACAAAACCCCAACCAGTTTCAGCTGGTTAAGCAAGAACTGGTTAAAGTTCTTGCTGTGGTTAAGGATGTCCTGAAAATGCTGAAGCCAATTCTATGGAGTATTATTTCAAATGAAGAAAGGTTGTATCTAAATATAAACATAAATACCAGACAGAGTTCTAAATTGAGAGAAATTAATTTAAACATTATTCCTCTGAGCAGTATGCACAACCTAAGTCTTCTTTTGCTGCATAATTCATTCCCTAAATCTAACTCTTGCACTATTCCAAACAGCATGAAGAGAAACTGTCAGAAACAATTCCTACCTGAACTTCCTTTTTGCTTCCCAAAGATTCCACTCTGTCAATAAAATCCTCGAACTGCAGTTTTGGGAACAGTCTGTGAGCCCAGTGCTCCATGTGCTGTATCAGTGTCTTCAGGTCCTCTGCCTAGAGCAGAAAAAGCCCAGCTAGCAAAGCTGACAGAGCAGGGAGACCTGTAAAACATCTGCAGGTCCTGAAGCATTGTCCTTAAACCATCAGGGCTGAACCCAGGCTGAAATAAATCCACTGGGGCACAGCTGGCATTGATCCTGATGAAATAAGCTGATCTAGGAAAGGTTTTTTGCACTTTTCTGCACGACTGCCCAATTCCTTTGTGCCTCCAGTGGTAATGAGAACATTTATGCCATGGATGCTCTTTGTAAACCAGAGATGCACAGGAGTCCTTGCAAGTGTGCCAGGAGAATCATGGCAGAGGATGGTTTGGGTTGGAAAAGTCCTCAAAGATCACCGAGTCCAACCACTCCCCCAGCAGTGCTAAGGCCACCACTAAAACATGTCCCCAGGTGTCACATCTGAATGTCTTTTAAACCCCTTCAGGGATGATGACTCCACAGCACAGCCTGCCCAGGGCTGGACAACACTCTCAGTGAAGAAATTTTCCCTACTAACCAATCTAAACCTCCCTGGCAGAACCTGAGGCTGTTTCCTCTTGTTCTATTGTTTGTTACTTGGGAGAAGAGACTGCCTGTCTACAACCAACTCTATAAAGACATGTAAAGGACAATAAGTTCTGCATGTTGAAGTGCATCCAAAACAGTAAGAAAGCTTGTAGAGAAAGTCCTGCTTTCTCTTCGCTCAAGTGGTATGTCAAACTTTCTTGGGATTCAAAACCCTGCTTGTATTGACAATACAAGATTCACAGGTGTGATATTCTACTTTTAGAGTCGAGGAAAAGAATTTTATGATCAAAAGATGGATTTTGTTAAAACGTTTCATGTTTGTTTTAAAATTTGCAGCTCCAAACCCCACAGGAGTTTGTTCAGATACTGCTGGGAAGCTGGCTAATCAGAGCCCTATCAATTCTCCCCACATCAGATGGGCAGCACTCTATCAAATCTACATTAACCTTCCAGGAAACAAAACCAAAGTTCACCAGGTCTTACCTCGTGCCCTTTACCCTTAAACTGCACATTGTCAAACATGTGTCTCAGAGCTGGGAGTCCCCTTTCTGAAATTAACCTGGGAATAGGAATGGGGGAGTTATTTGAAACCCACACTTTTTTCTTTCAATCAACAAGTAAAAAATCCCAAATAAAGTGAAAACTCTCACATTCCTTAAAACAGCCTAAAGCTTGGATTCTTTCTGTTGATTATAAAAACTCACACCATCTTTAGAGGTACCCTCATGACTCCCCCACAGCCCTACACCAAACTCAACACATAAAGAAATATTCTGCATTACATTACCTCTGGGCATCTAATCTGGGCCTTGGCCTTTTAACTGCTTTCTGTGTGGTCACAGCAGAATCCTTTGTTTGGGACTGCTGGTTTCCATCTGGATCTGAGGAAGAAAATAGCATCATTTAAGTATTCAAAGCAATTGTCATCACCTAGGATTGTATTATGTACATTTTAAGTTTCCACTTGTATTTCTGAGAAGTGCATTGAGAGTGCATCCAACACTCTTTATCTCTTCTAAAAGCCAAGTCATAAAGAGTAACTACAGATCAGTGCTGTATAATTATTTAGAGCAATATTTTGTCAGAAGAGCTTGAGTTTTATAAAGATTCCTTTGTGCATGTATTTTCATGGAATCTACAAAAATGAACTTATCCCACAAGCTGGAAAGCATCACATGATTAACAATTTAAATTTACAGTCTGTTTTCTGCCTATTTTTACACACTGAAGTCCAACACCACGAATTTTGATTGCACAGCATTAAAACGGGATTTTTAGGGGTCCCGGGTGTTCACCTCCATTAGCCTGAGCCCATTCTGCATCGTCTCTTCCCGGAGAGGCAGGAGGTGGAAGAGGTGGGAATGTTTCGTCTTCTGTGTTCTCATAATCAGGAAGATCAAACAAGTTGTTCTCTAAAGGATCTAGCATTGCCACAAAGAAGCCTTTCTTCCCCTCCTGCAGAAAACACCAAAAGCATTTAAAGAGAAGCAGCGAGGCTGCCACAGAAGCAGATAAACGCCAATAATATACAATATTTACAGCTTTTTCAGGGAAAGATCTGCCAACCAAATGATCATACAAATTAGACAGCAGATACCATACAGAGAATAACACAACCCAGCCTTGCTGAGCCGAATATAATAAGGGTTTGTGATGTTTCAACTCGTCAAAGTTATTTGGGAGTGGCAGGAATTAACCAAAGCAAGTGGATTCCTGACCACAGCACTTATCCGTGGAGCCGCGTGCCACTCACACCCCTGACCAAAGCCGTCGCGGGTGGAGTGGCAATTCCCCAAATTTACAGCTCACCCACTTCGAAAGGCGGTCTGGAGGAGGATTCCCCTTTTCCGGCTGCCCAAGGGAAGCTAATTCCGGAGCCGCCGGCCCGAGCGGGGCTGGGCTGAGGCGGTGTGAGGACAGGCTCTGTTTCACGAACCCTTTCTCCAGCGGCTCGGGCGGGGCTGAGGCGGTGTGAGGACAGGCTCTGTTGCCGGGCTGAGGCGGTGTGAGGACGGGCTCTGATGCCGGGCTGAGGCGGTGTGAGGACGGGCTCTGTTGCCGGGCTGAGGCGGTGTGAGGACGGGCTCTGTTGCCGGGCTGAGGCGGTGTGAGGACGGGCTCTGTTGCCGGGCTGAGGCGGTGTGAGGACAGGCTCTGTTTTGTTTCACGAACCCTTTCTCCAGCCGCTCCGGCCGTGAGGGAGCGCGGGCCGGGCTGAGGGGCCGGGGCCGCCCCCGCGCGCGCCGACTCCCGCGAGAGCCCCAAGTCTCGCGAGCTCCTGAATGCGGCTCAGGGGTTTTGGCGCCAAAACGCAGCGGGAGGGGCGGGGCGGGGCGGCTGAGGCGATCCCAGGACTGTGGAATGCGGGAATGCTCAGGGTGGGAAGGGACATTACAGATGATCTCATTCTCATTCCAACGCTCCTGCTATCGTCAGGGACCCCTTCCACTATCCCAGCTTTTTCCAACCCCCGTCCAGCCTGGTTTTGGACACTTCCAGGGGTGGAACTGCTGCTCTGGGCAACCTGTGCAAGGCTGCACCATCCTCAAAAGGAGAAATTTCATCCTAATATCCCATCTAAACCTATTCTGTCAGTTTGAGGCCATTCCCCCTTGTCCTGTTTCTCCAGATCCTGGTAAATAGTCTCTCTCCATATTTCCTGTAAGCTCATCCCCTCATGAACTGGAAGGCCACAGTTAAGTCACCCCAAAGCTTCTCCAGGCTGAACAATCCCAGTTCTCTCAGACTTTCCCCATAGGAGAGGGGCTCCATCCCCTTGATCATCCTGGTGCCTCCTCTGGACTCACTTCCCTTCCTGTGCTGGGCCCCAAGGCTGAAGCTGCAGGAGGGGGTCTCACCTCAGCGGGGCAGTGGCAGAATTCCCCCTCACCTGCTGCCCTCCCTGTGGGATCAGCCCAGGATACACTTGGCTTTCTGGGCTGCCACAGCACACGGGCAGGTCATGTCCAATGTCTCACCCATCAGCACCTCCAGCCACCTGTAGTGTCACCTTGTCAGGGAAAATGGGCCAGGAATTAGTGTTTAATTTCAAATATCCAATGTTGCAAAGTCCCACCATGAGTCACCTCCAGGAACGGGATTTAAAACAGTGCCTGTTGAGCCCCCTGTCACTTCACAGAACCACAGAATCCCTGAGGTTGGAAAAGCCCTCCAAGACCATCGAGTCCAACCTGTGCCCCACCTTGTCACCAGCCAGAGCACTGAGTGCCACGTCCAGGAATTCCTTGGACACCTCCAGGGATGTGAACTCCAAACCTCCCTGAGCACCCTTTCCATGAGGAAATTCCTGCTGCTGTCCAACCTGAGCCTCCCCTGGTGCAGCTTAAGTCGATGTCCTCCTCCTGTCCCTGTTCCCTGGGAGCAGAGCCCGACTCTCCAGCTGTCCCCTCCTGTCAGGGAGTTGTGCAGAGCCAGAAATTCCCCCTGAGCCTCCTTTTCTCCAGGCTCAGCCCCTTTCCCAGCTCCCTCAGCCTCTCCTGGGGCTCCAGACCCTTCCCCAGCTCCGTTCCCTTCCCTGGACACGCTCAATATCCTTCTTGAACTGAGATGTCGGGCACAGCACTCGAGTAGTTCCTCCCCAGAATCGCTGCCCTGCTCCTGTGGCCACACTATTCCCAATCCAGGCCAGGGATTCCCACCCTGTCTCAGAGGAAAGGACCAGGACAGCGAGCGATCCCGAGCTCTTCTCCAGACAGCACCATCTGGGAATTTAAAACTGAACAGTTTGCACTTGTCCGGGCTGGAATAAATATGCTGAGCCCTCAGAGGTTTGGCAGCTGTGCACATCAAATGCCATGTAAGGATTTGGGTTGCAGGGACAACAGGAGAGGCTCCAGGCTCCCGTCTCCAGTGCAGTTGAAGGTGTAAATTGTTCTCATATTTTTACAGCTCAGTCCATAGAAGTGTATTTGACTTATAGTCTCTTTGTTTAAACGCAACTATATAAATTAATTTAAAATATTCATCCATTCAAGGAATTGGTTTTCCCTTATTTCTCTATAAATTCAAATTTGACATACAATGTTTCTGGTAATTTAATGTATTCCTTCTAGTACGACAAAATCAATTGCAGTTACTTTCTGGTTAAAATTATTTTAACTGTTACTGTTTAAAATGGGTATTTCCAATTGCTGCAGCATCTTTTATTGTCAAGAATATATTAAATATAGGGAGAACACACTAATGGATTTTTTAGCACTGAATCAATTTATCTTATCTTTTTGGATATGGCCAATTTCTTCAATCGATGGAGGCAGTTGAAGTATGAAAATTAACACAGAGATTTAATAATAATCATAGATCAAGTGCTGCTAATTTCCAGCACAAAGTATTGTAATTGTCATATAAAATTACTGAAAATCAAATATCTACATGATGAGCTCTTTGCATTGAAAATAATAGTCACTCTTGGTACTGAAAAATCCTTAAAAACCAAAAAAGAAAGCAGAAGATCACTTACAATCTCTGCAGAGGAGACAGGGTTATAAACCCCACCATATTTATGCAACTTTGATTAATCAATATTTTTGAAGAGTGTTTAATTAGAAACTGGACTTGATGACCTAGGTGATTCTTTCCAGCCCTATATTCCTAATTAAATAAAAAGCAAATGCTGGCAGGCATTGATTATTGGTTTTTCCTCAGGAAATGAATAACCAGCCACATGCTGCTAAAATAATAAGTCAGGAAAAAAACAAACAAACCCCTACAGGTTGCCTCTATTCTAGAAAACACTTCTGGTTTCTAGTTTAGGTGAAAAGGAAATATTACTGCCTGTTTCTATTTGATTACTATCATTTCATTAGAAAAACTGCAGAAAATTAGCACTTTATTTTATATTTCAGTCTCATTTCCTGCTTTGTTGCACGTAATATACGGCAAAGCAAATCTGTCAAATGGATAATTGCCTGCTTCCACGCTTGAAGGGGTTTGTTCCTAAGGGAGCAGAATTTGCTCAGCAAAAAAACCCTTCAAATATTACATTGGCAAAGCTGTTCATGCCATAAACCCTCAGCACAACTGCTCCCATTGTATCTGCATTAGTGGGAAGTCACATCTTAAGGATTAAGCAAATTTCAGTTATTTGTGATTTATACTTATTTACATTTATGCCTTGCTGATCTAATCTAAATTTAAGATTATGGAGCCACCTTACACATTCATTTCTAAGCTTTGAGTATATCACAAAGCATTAAAATTGTGCTGTGATCCACAGTGCTCTTTCAAATCTCTGTTTCTTGAGGAAAATAAGGCGCAGGGCAGGTTGTGATCTCTGTCAGGCTGTCACCCCCTTCAAATAATTTTTGATCCTCTTGGCCAATTTTATTCAAATTCCAACCAGACTTCTTAAATTCCATTGCTTTATGGGGCTAATTATTTCCCTAACTTGCTTTGCTAACCACTGCATAGGTTAAGAAGTATTAAATCTTGCAAATAGAAGTTTGTGTGCACATGTTTTGGCAGTAAAATACGCAGCTCTATGTAGCAATCGAGTTTGAAAAGTTGGCTTAATTTAGATGCAATTGATCTATATAGTAATTGTGGTTTTCTTTTCATGCAAGAAATTAGGCAAAATTTCGGTTTCTATAAGGGGAAAAAAGTGGTAATGAAGACAAGCTTCTTTGTTCCACTTCTATTTACAGAGACAAATTATTTCTATTTTTCCAAGCAGTGGTGAAATCAATAAATCAGAAAGTTTCCCCGCTCAGGAGCCTCTCACTAAAATTACAGCGCCTTCTATTTTTTCTTCATCTTTTCCTCTGTGATTCACCTCCAGAAACACCTGTTTGTAAAGCAAAATACAGTTCCTTCCATGGAGAATATTCAAATTTTCAAAACATGTGTTCTGTTTTGGCTGGGGAATTGTACTTAATTTTTAATAACAAATGCCCTGATGTTAAACCTATTTGTTTTACAGACAACAGTACAGAAATTATTTCTGCAGTGGCATCAATCCATATGCCCGTGAATTTATTTCAAGATACAGTCAATCCGTGATATTCTGGGGTTTGTGCTTTGGTCAAAGGGGTTTTAAAAGAGATTGATGAAATCAGTAATTTCACAGTCCAGTGTTCTCAGTGCAAGGATAAAGAGCTCCAGAGGAGGGAGCTGTCCCTTAATATCTGGAATTAGATGGAGGGAATATGTCTTTAATGGCGAAACTGTGAAAAAAAATAAATATATATATATTATACTTTAGAAATGGGTAAGGTGATAGGAACTATTCAGCATTTTTGCATTATATATGGGGAACTTTGTTCATCATTTCAGTTTCTGTAAAAACATTAATGATCACTTCGATTAAAATATAGTTGTACTTTTGCAAACCACAAAAATTTAAATCATACAGAATTCTGGCTCATTCTTTATCCAAAGTATTCACAGCAGAAATTTTGTTGTGGAATTAACTCCGCGCTTCCTTTTATGACTGAATCAACTCATTGGAGTATAGAACCTGTCCACTGCTGGAAAGATGTTAATTCATTCAGGTGGTAAATTCACATGTCTTGTATATGAAAAAGACCATTAGGGAATCCCAGGAAAAAATGGAACTGTCAAAGAAACTGGTTTTTCACTCTTTTACCAGTTCCAAGCCACTACCTCCACCTTAGTGCTGAGTCCCTCGGTGCTGCTTCACTTCTTGGCTCACGTGTGTCTGTGAGCGGCTTCATTTATCACTTAAGCAAAATTATGAGTAACTGCAGAGTCTTTTCTGCTTTTCTGCTTTTTCTGCTCGATGTGTCATGTTTGTTGACAGATGGAGCACTGTGTGGTACAGAAATGTACAGCAGCAACAGAGAGAATTTCTCAGCTGTGTCAGAAATCAGAAGAAATCTGCAAGCTCTTCTCACTTTGTAACTCCTACAGGCCCTAAAAGAGTTTTTAGCTGACTTCTGCTGGTTCCAGACAATGAGAAATTAATCTTATAAAGCAACTCAAACTTTAGCAAAGTTCTCTACAGATCTCAGCAGGAGAGGCAGGATTGCAGTGTCACTCTTCTGTTCACGGAAGTCAAATGCAGGGAACTCCTTTTATCTCCTGAATCTCATCACATGATTAATGTATGTGTCATAGCCAACTGCACACGCGTGTCCAGGTTGGCTTTGTTATCCAATCGAGGCCACTGGGTGCTTTAATTTTCCATATCTTGCCCCTCAACCCCCTCAAGATCCACAGCTAAGCAACAGAATCTTTACATTTCAATTCTCCCTCGTGGAGAGAGAAGTGGTGTGGAAGAACACATTCTACTGACCAGAGCAAGGATACATGTTGCCCTCACAGCAAGTTTGCTACCCCAGAAGAGCCCACTGGTGTTGGAGAGGATGAAGTAGCTAGGCCCTGCAGAGATGATTTATTAGTAAAAGATTCTAAAAGTATGAAACCCACAAGAGGAATAGAATTAAAAACAAGATTTGAACTGTAAGCATGGACAGGAAGAAGGTGATTAGACAGCTAAAAAGACTTGGCTGGGTGAGTCAGTGACACCCCTGCCAAGACAAAAGGATGAATAAAAGGTTGGACCTTCTCAGGTATCAGGGATAAGGTGGGTTTCACAGGATTTTGGTATGTAGAGTAGTATTGTAATGTTGTAGTTCCCATAGGCTATATGTAGATTCTGTAGGTTTTGTATCTCAAGGAGATTGGTTAATGCTCATTAGAATATTCACGATAGAAAGGGTTAAAATGGAATGTAACAAGGAGCTCTGACTCTTTGCACACCTTCTCTTGGACCCTCTTGCCTCTTGGACTCTTTGCACTGGATCCCTGGACTCTTCCCCAGTCAGGCTGCTGCCCCACGTGTTCCAAAGAGTATCCTGGTCTTCAGATCATCTCTCTCGTCGGACACAACCAGCGTGCTTTCTAATAGACTGGAGCACGGACACGCCGTTGTCCTGGCCGAGGGGTGACGTGCCCCGCTGGCCCGTGAGCCAGCCCTGGCTGGTGACAGCCCCACGTGTCCTGGGCTGACTGAGCAGCTCTGTCCCCGCTGCCCAGGTCCAGCCGGGCTGTCACAGGACACCATTGTCCAGCCTCTCCGCCACTGCTTCTCCTCTGGGATCCCTCTGCTTCCACTGATTACAACGCTGCAGTTTGCACGTTCTTTTAGTATTAAGTGGCAGACTCTTAAATCAGTTCTTTATCGATTTGTGGAAGCAAATTGATGTTAAAGCGAGGTTCTGTTTAAGTCATCAGAGGATAGGCTAGGTTGGAAGGGACCTTAAAGCCCATCTCATTCCACCCCCTGCCATGGGCAGGGACACCTTCCACTACACCAGGCTGTTCCAAGCCGCGTCCAGTTGAAAACCTCATTTCTGCCCTCCTTGTGCCAAGCACGGAGCGTGGCCCTCACCTTTGTGTGAAGGAGCTGCAAAGCTCAGAGATGGGGCAGACTTGAACTGCCCCAACGCTACTTCCTCACTATCCCAGGCTGCTCCAAGCCCCGTCCAACCTGGCCTTGGACATTTCCAAGGGATGAGGCAGCCACGGCTTCTCTGTGCAGCCTGTTCCAGGCGCTCCCCACCCTGCCAGGGAAGGATTATTCTCGCTACAGCCCCTGACCCTCGGTCGGGGCTGGGCGGGGGGCTCGCTGAGGGCAGGAGCGCTCTGAGGGCAGCAGCGCTCTGAGGGCAGCAGCGCTCTGAGGGCAGCGCTGCCCCGCGGCCTCGCTCCCCGCCGTGCGCGTGCGCGCGCTCCCCGCGCAGGCGCGCGGCGCGTGCGAGCGGCGCGCGCCGGCGCGGTCCCGGCCGGGCACATCCCGATCCCGGGCAGTGCCCGCCGGAGCTCGGAGCGCTCGGAGCGGGCTCCGGCAGCCGCACGGCCACCTGCCCTCAGCCCGCGGGGGCACCGCCGCACAGGGGAGCTCCCCACCGAGTTTGCCGCGCCGCAGGAAGTCTCTCGGACCTGTCCGAAGTGGGGCCGCGGCCGCTTCGTCCGCTCCTCTGCGCGCCGTGTGCGGGCGAAGATGCCGAAGAAGAAGCCCGGGCCGATCCAGCTGAACCCAGCTCCGGATGGATCCGCCGTGAACGGGACCAGTTCCGCAGAGTGAGTGCCGCCGGGGCCGGGGCTGCGGGCCGGGCCGGGCCGGGCAGGGCGCTGTCCGCGGGGTGCGGTGCTCCCCAGCCCGTCCTGCCCCGCAGCCCCGGCCCGGCTGCCGCAAACACCGCGGGCGGGGACTCCCGGGCCGGCCCCGGCTGGGGGATACTCGGAGTCTCCTCCGCCGAGTAAGGGGGATGCTGCCTTCGGCAATAAACAAACTTCTGTCACATACGCGACGGAAAAAAAAAAAAAATAACTGGTGGAAAAAAAAATAGGGGGAAACTTTTATAACTCCTTTCTCATAGTCCGTAATGGTGCCTGCTGGGTTCTCAGCTTATATAATTATCTAGTAATGCCAAATTACACGTTTCCGATGGCATATTTCATAAACGTGTGTGTGGGAGAATTTATACTGCAGCCGGCAGATTTGCAGAAAAGGTGTTTTTGTTTTGCCTCGTCCTTGGCTTTAACCCAAACAATCGTTAGTTTGAGCAAATCTGTTTTTCGCTAATTGACGTGTTGTGCTGGGTACGGCAAGGGAGTGTGTGTGGAGATCCAGCTTCGGAGCTCCTCTGTGTGCAACACAAACATGACACTGTAAATATGGGAAGGGCTGAGCTAATCACGGGGACACGTCTGGGGGAAAAAATACGGAATATTGGAATGGTTGCGTGGTGCTGATGGAGCCTCTGTTGCACGTTTCTCACGGATGTGGGTGGGCAGGGTGGCCTCGGTCAGGCAGACACCTCGAAAGTGATGAAATGTTACTGAAGGCTTTCATTTGAGGTTCACGGGTCAGCGTGCACGCCTTGATTTTTAGACAGTGGTGTCGGGCTAGCCCTTCAGTGAGCCTTGAAACCAAGGTGTGTCTTGGAGGAGCAGATTCCTGCCCCTGTATGGTCAGGTCCTCTCTGCGAGATGTAAACTGAGCTGCGATGTGCTGCTGTACCACGGTGACACAGGGGATGTGAGGCAGGCTTGCACTGACATGTGCAAGTCTTGGGCTTTAAAGTGCTCTGAATTCATCACTGCCACGTTTTCACACAGGCTCAGATCTCGTTTCACCACCCAAACATCTTTAAAAAAAAAAACAAACCCAAATCAAATCGACCACAAAAGAAATGTAACCCCGAAACCAAGCAAATACCTCCTGAAAAATAAAAAATTCAGCATCTAGCAGCTCCAGCTGTGACATTTCTAGCAAACTCTTTTGATGATCAACCGAGCGATGAGCGGTTTAAAAACTGTTCTTTGGCAGGAGTATACTGATTGTATCTAAGCATTATGATCTGAATATTACAGAGCTTTTGTTCTGGATTGACAGGGGGAAAATACTGTGTTTTTATATTTGCTTGGGTAGCACTTTCCAGTCGATTTTCTCAAGGCAGTTGGGAATATGTTGATTTAGCCTTCAGGGATCTCTTTGCATTTTGGTCTTGTTCTACAGAATAAATCTGATACACCAATCACTTGCTGCTTGTAGTACCTGATGTAAATCACCTCACTCCCAGTATACTCAATATCGTGTCTCTTCCCTCAAGAAGTGTCATTAATTTTAGATTGCTTTTATACTTGTATGGTACTCATTTACTTGTTGGAAGCCTTTGGGGACTCCTGGGAGTGCTGTGTCTTTTCTGCACTGATGAGCTGCCTTGCTTCATTTTCTGCTCCGTGTGTTGATTTGGCTGGGGTTTGTGTGAGTGTGTCCCCCAGACTTCTGATCTGTGTCACATACAAAACCTTACACCCAGCTTTTGCCAGGCTTACAGGTGTCCAGTATTTTTAAAAGAAGTAGCTTAGTGAAAGTCAATTCAGCAACTGGTTGTCCTATATACAGCCAGGATTAATTAATCACGGAAATATCCCCTCATCCTGCTAATTTTAAGCCCTCGTTGTGAAAGATTTCGAATAGCTAAGAGCAGTTGCATCAGAATTTGGACACGTTTTTGGACTCGAGTGGAAAACAAGTTTTGTTTTTCGTTTCCTTAATCTGTAAGGTTGTTTATTTTCCTCCCCTCTCCCGCTCTGGGTTTTTTTTCCCCCTTTGGTCAGTGCCTGAATTCCTCAGTCAGGTGTTTGTGAGGCTGCAGGCGTTCCAAGTATGCCGTGCATCCCTGCACTGCCGTATTAACACTTCCTAGAGCCCCGAGCCCGCTCTCCTGGCATTTTGGCTGTGCGAGGCTCCAGTTCCTGCCATATTAACACTTCCTAAAGCCCCGAGCCCGCTCTCCTGGCATTTTGGCCGTGTCAGGCTCCAGTTCCTCTCTGCACACACAAACCTGTCCTCCCGCAGACGCCTCCCTGCTCTTCAGGGACGGAAGGAGCTCGAATGACTTGGCAAAAGCAGAGGGGAAGATTCCGAGCGAGGCGATGAAATTCCTGGCTGTGAAGGACCCGAGCACCCAGCAGGAAGGAAGTTATTTCGGCCCAAGGGTGATTTTGGCACAAACCCAAACGGATGTGCACCGGCCATGGGGAGCTGCGTGCTGGAATGCCCAGACTTTTCCTCGCTGTCCGAGGGGGAAGGTTCTGTAATTTATTAATGCTTTTAGGAATGAGCGCTTCTGACTGACACCACGACTTCCTGGCAGAAAGGAAGGGGAAAGGGAGGAAATGAAAGAAGGGGCTGGATGATTCAGGATGTCCTGCTTTGCATTTGTGTCCTGTCCTCTGTCTTCATCCTTATTTGGTGATGGGAGCTCATTGACTGGAGGAAAGCTCATAGCTCCTGGTGGTGTAGGGCTTTAGAAATAAATGTGCAGGAGGCCTGGGTCTCATGTGCATGACTCTTTTCTCTTTTTTTCCTTTCTTTTTTTCCCTTTTTTATCCCCTTTTTTTTTTTTTTTTCCTGGCAGGATAGCGTAAAGTGGGAGTTAGTGCACTTACAATTTAAATACATGTATCCCAACTATTTAAATGAAAATTTCACAATGTTTCTCTCCAACGGCAGACTTTGTCACTTGTAGCAATTACTTAACCACAACGTCCTGTAGGAATAATTCCTTCCCAATCCCTGGCTGTGCCCAGTTGGACAATAGAGACAACTTCATGCAAGGTTTTTCCTGTGCCCTGAGCTTCACTTCTGTTTTTGACACTTCTCGTGGAGCTGTGGTTGCATGGCAAGGGCTGAAGCTTTCTGCTGCTCTGAGCTGCCTCAGCTCCTCAGCCTGAAACCAAGATGACACTGGCCAGCTGTAGATTTAATTTCATTCTATGGAGCTGCAGAGATATAATTGTGCAAAGCTTCTGCAGAGAAAAAGAAAAAAAAAAAAAAAAAACCAACAAAAAACAAACCACCAAACAAGCAAACCTGAATGAGAATGAATTGAAGGGAAACTGTCCTGGCTGAATGTTCTGGGGTAGTTTAGTGTCTTGATAGCCAAAAGAAACAAGAACAAATCTCCAATTTATGGAGTTATGTACCTTTCAAACTTCTGACTCCTTGTTCCTTAGAATATATGACAGTTTTCACCCAGTTTTTGTTTCTCTGAAGCCAACCCAGCCTCAGAACATGAAGGGGAAAAAAACCCCCAGGTTTTGAGATAATGCCACTTTCCATATTAGAATAATTTTTTTGTTTACACGAAAAGAAAGGTACTTCATGAAGTTCTTTATTTGCATCTTTGAAATAAAAAAAAAAGTCAGAGAGAAGGGTCAAACTAACTGAAGCCTTACTCTTTACCTTGTCTCAGTAAACCCAAACAACTTTCCCAGCTCTGGTGTTAAAACATAAACCTTCCCAAAGTGCCTGGGATTTGATTGAATACAAAAATGAAAACAATTCTTTTTAAAAATTGGCTGCCACTGACTTTTATGTATTTTATGAGCTTTGACACGATGGGATTGAAGTCTATTCTTTTTTCTTTTCAAAAGGTAACTGTGTTATGTGTTTTAGCAACAACTGGTGTCTCCCAAATCAAGCCCGAGCTGTGACCTCTGCAAATCTCAGATGTGAAGTATCAGCTACAATAGGAGGTTTGTGTTTAAACAGATAAAAAAGAGAGCAAAAAAAGAGTAAACCACAGAATTTGCATCTTCTCTCATGTGCTGGAAAGAAATGGGCCCTTGAGAGGCATTTAAGCTGCTGTCCATAGGTCTTTACCACCTTAGGAACTGTTATTTCTTTTTTAAAAAGAAGTAAAATCCAAAGCAAACTGTGAGTAGAACCAAGTCATCAGGCATAATGTGGTTTTTCAGGGTTTTCTCTTTGTAAAGCCTTAATTATAGTAAATCTGTGCCTTAGAACTGTTCAGGCCCGAGAGTAATTCTGTAAAAATGGGTGACTGCAAATTCCAGTCATAGTTTGAGTATTAATTAATCAGCCTTTTCTTGTTGTTGCTGTTTATTCTGGTTAAATTTCATTTAAGGAAGTCCCTGAATGGCTGGTGCAACTCCCTGCGTTTGCTTGGCAAAGAAAAGTTTGGGGATTGTGCAGAACTGGTTTGCATTTCAATATATATTACAATTTGCAAAGTAAACAATTGCTTACTTATTGTGCCTCCTGCAATTTTCATGTTTTTCAATATCTTTCTCAAGGGAGCTTCAGTTTGGGTTTTTGAGGAGTAGAAGGGCAGGCTGTATCCCATCAGAGGGATGGGGCTGTGGGGCTTTGGGTTTGGGTTTTTGGGCTTTAAGTTTCCACTGTGGGCTCTTTCCCAGAGATCCTGTTCCAAGAGGATTTGTTCTCCATGGAGTAGGGTTTTTTTATCAGTTTTCTTGGATGTGAGATTAGATAAAAGGAAAGGAAGATTTTCACAGAGTTGTTCAGTTTAATGCTTGCAGGGTCATTTCTGCCTTGCTTCAGGGGGGATTTTTTTTTCCCCCCCTTTGGAATTCCTTGGACTTCAGGGGAGCTTTTTTTTTGCCTGTGTGCAGTGTTCTGGAAGATTAGACCCTGGAATTTTATGACTGACCTGGTTGGATTGCAGTTGCATTCAATATACATGGAGAATTACTGCAAGCTTGTAAATATTAAAAAAAAAAAGAAACTTTTTTTTTAAATCCCCTACTAATGAAGGATTAATCAAGCTTCCAAATACATGTGATATGAGAGAGTGCATTTTAAATTAAAATATACTCATGCACAGCTTTCTCTTTTAATGTGCTTCAGCCTGGCATAGTCCTTCACTGAATTAGAAATACCATTTTAATGTTACTTAAGTACACTAATAGAACATGTGATCTGTTATAATAAAATAATGAAAAGTCAGAGCCTGCAGCACCTCACAGACTTGTGCTGAAAAAAATTATGACTAAGTGGACACCACTAGCACAGAAATTAATGCAAGGGGCACATTGACCTGTGCAGCTCCTGCTGTCTGTAGGCAGCTTTTTGCTGACAATAATGGATGTAGGAAGGATTTTAAGACATTTAATAGTGTCTTGTTATGTTCTGACATTCAGATTTAAGCATAATGACGATAATGGAGGAATACTTTAGTTTGTGTGAGGTGTCTTTTTTTTTTTTTTTTTCCCCAAAAAAAGCTTAAATTGGTTTAGGAGAGTTAAAAACTGGGTGTAAAAATAAACGTTGCTGAGGAAATGTGAGGAGAATAAGTGGTGAGGGAAGTGCAGCTGTGCTGGTGGATCCAGCTGCTTTTCTTGTCCTTTACACTGAGCCTGCAGACGGTCACAGAGGTGTGATTTCACAAGAGAGCTTGTGCAAGATCCTGCCCTTCTGCAGAAGTCTCTCCTCTCCTGGCTGTGCAGTATTTTTTAGTTAATTTGTACATGGGTCACTTGGGAAGCTGGGCTTGGGGCAGAGTGAGACCATCACCTCCTGCCTGGCAGCATCGAGTGGCAGAGCACAGGGAGCCTGAGAGATGCTGGAATTCAGAAATTACAGCAATTCCTGAGCAGCACATACTTTAATTGAGTAGTCTCAGGTCTCTGTCTCAAGAGGAACTGTGAGACCTTCCAGTGTTATCTCGTAGCCAAAAAAAAAGGGATTGAGAGGGTCTGGGTAAACCCAGCCTGTAGCTGAATTATTTATTGGTATAATCTGCAAAAAAGGGGTTTTGCCTTAGCACTAACTTAAAAAAAAAACCCCAAACATGAAAATTGTGGGGAATTTACCTGAGGCAGGAAATACACCAGCCAGTTTTTGGAGTGGATTTTGACTATGTATTTCACTGTGTACAGGAGAAACATTCTGAAATGAGCTGAGGAAGGAATTTTCTATGAGGTCTGATAAACCTTTCCGTCTCACCTTTAGGGTAGTTTGTTCCCTTTCAATGACTGAGTTCTATATTTTCCAGTAAAAAAGCTCCTGCCCCTTTTTTGCCTTTGTTACATTTTTTACAGCTGCATTTGTTCTCCCACCATTGCCCTGGGGGCTGACTGGGCTGTGTAAGGTGTGCAGATTGCACTGCCAGAACACGAGAATGTCTCTTGGAGGAAGAAATGCTTGCTGGCAAAACTGAATTTCTGAGGAATCACGTTCTTTCTTCCAAAGACTTCTTGATTTTTAAGGGTTGTTTGTTTGTTTGTTTGTTTTGAGGAAGCAGTGGATTTCTTTTTCTAATCACTTGTGTTGCTAGAAATTAGTAATCAGACGATTCCTGCTTTGATGCTCAGGATTACTCAGACAAAATCCTGGTGACACTTTGGAACAGAAGTGCAAGGCTTCCTTGCCCACAGCAGGGGAACAACTGGGAAAGGCTCATTCAGTGCTCAGCATCTCCTGGCAAACATTTGAGGAGGAGCCTTTGCCATCCTGAGTCCTGTCTGAGCAGGAGGAAGGGGGATTCCAGCAGAACTTGCTCCCTGCTGACAGCTCAGGATGGGATTTCCACCTGGATCCAGCCTCACCCAGCAGTGGGAAGCATCGAGTGGAGCCTGTAACAGGGACAGATTATTTTACTTTGCATCCTGAGCACCAGGATGGAGATATTCCAACAGTGTGGAGTTCTTTGGATGTACAAGAATCTTCTTAAAAACCTCCTTATGGGTTTTTATAACAAACCCTTGAAACTTGCTGGCAAGTTTTCTCCCTTTCTTGCAGGGTTTTGTACAACTCAGCATTGTTCTGTGCTTTTCCAGAACTTTTTTTTTTGGTGTGGTGGGAAGATGAGTCAGCAGATTGCAGAACACATTCTTTTGGGGGAAAAAGATGTTCTCTTTGGATATAGATAAGTGAATATTTCTGTATGTAGTGGTACACTCGATTCATATATTAAGTAAGAGTTATTAATTTCTTTTGCTAAACGGCCGTGCTGACGAATGTTCAGTGTTATGCAATCCATCCATTTGAAATACAGGCAAACCTTCCATCCCTGGCTTTCTCAGAATCCCAGTGATGGGGTTTTTTGTCTTTTTTCAGACACTTTCTAGCAATTTCTTTTCCTGGTCCCTGCTGTGGTCACTGTGGCTCTGGATGGAGTTTGTCCTGCTGTGCTCCGGGCTCAGCCTTTGCACAGAGGAGCCTCAATTTTAACCCTGGCCTTGTAAACTGATCCTGTAACTTCATCTTTTTTATTATTGTGATGTCCCTCAAAGGCTGTGTAGCTACCACATGGGAGAGTTGGGAATATACTGTTACTGTAACTATTGCACGTGCTCATCCTTTGTTTTTGTCATTATATTTAACTCCTGCTTCAGAGACATAAAACAATGGAAATGCAGGCCTTGGGTAAATATATGTAAATATAAATTTATAATTCTGTGTATCCTCTGTGTTGTGCTTTAAGTATCCAATCAGTAAGTTCATTTTTTCTGTCCATAAGGAAGTTTTAATTGCCCTGTGTTTCCTTTATCCCTGATAGTAGCTGGGAAAATCCATGGTGTGCAGACATGAAAGGGAGATGGAGAGCTTGGCTTTCTGGTTCTCAGGGTTTGGCTGTAGAATTCCTTAACTCGAAATTACAAAGTTGTTTTAGGGCAAACTTTGACTGCAATGGTACAAATAAGTCCTGAGAGAACCTCTTAACCCAGGAAAAAAAAACAAACCAAAAAAATCCCTCTTGTTTAGCCACTGAGCTCAACATGCCAAAGGGGTGCCTGAGCCTTGCTGGCAGCTCCTGGATAAGGGGCTGGAGCACCAAGGGGTGGTTGGCAACAACTGCAAAAAATCTGCTGGGAAGAGGCAGCCAGGGCATGAATCTGGACTCTCTGTGCCACTGCTGCCTTTTCTGTCTGTGAGCTCTGCCCTCAGCTCACGGTGTTGTTTGATGTGCTTTGGCTTAGGTGAGGAAAATGCAAGATTTAATGGGATGGTGGTGAGGCTAAAGAGAAGGAGGCTGAAAGCAAAGATTCCCCCCCCAACAGCTCAGCCTGGAGGGAGTTTTTGCTGTCCAGCTGGTTGGAGACTCAACTGGAGATTGGAAGTTGTGTTGTCTGTTTTCTTCTTTAAAAATCATGCTTTTCAGCCTTAGAAAAAATGAGAATTTACATGAAATTAGGATAGCAGGATACTCTTTTGGACAGAGCAGTGCTTTTCTAACAGTTTTGTTTTGCATGCCTTTTACTGAGAAATAGATTTTAATCCAACGTCTGCCTCTTACTGGGTATTTTTATTTGTTTTCTGGCAGTATTAAACCTCATGAAATGTCACTGCAATGTGGAAGTGGATGGTATGTTAGATATTAGGGAAAAATTCTTTATTGTGAGGGTGGTGAGCCCTGGCACAGGGTGCCCAGAGAAGCTGTGGCTGCCCCTGGATCCAGGCTGGACAGGGCTTGGAACAGCCTGGGATGGTGGGAGGTGTCCCTGCCATGGCAGGGGTGGGACAAGATGGGCTTTAAGAAACCAGTCTATGATGTTCAGATGAAAAAAATCACCTAGAAATCCCACCTAAGTCCAAGGGAAATTTTTTAAGATCCTCTAAGACATTGCAAGGATTGAAAATCAACAAGGGTTGAAAACCAGTGGTTTGTTTTGTTTTGTGTTTTGGTGTTTTTTTTTTTTTTTTCAAAAGAGACTCCTTTGCATTTATAGGGAATTTGGATTATTTTGAGTTGTTGCTCTGTCTGCAAGGTTTATGAGGCTGCACTGCATTTAGCCCAGACAGACACCTGTGCTCTAAGCTGGGAGACTTCTGGAATTACGTTTATCTTCCATGTTCTTCTGTGCACTGCTCTTCGTTAAAGGAAAAGTTTAATAAAAATTTGTCTTGTTGCCCAGGTTTGGCAGAGTCACACAACATAGTAGTCTGTCTTCTCAAAACCACAGAATGTCTTCATGTTCCTAACACTTAATTTCAGCTCCCTGATTGAGGTTGTTCATGGAAATTATGTAGTGAACTGCCTACTTTCTTCTCCAAATTGACAGTTGTGTGGGCTTGGGGAAAGCATTAATGTCACTGTTCTGGAAAACAACCCCCAAGCTTTGTATCCTCCTGCGACAGGGGATCTGAAAGTGAAAGTACTTCTTGATGCTTTCACTCATGCTAATTGTTCAGCTCGAAGCACTGATAGTAATGCCTTTGAACAGATATTTGACAAATTACTGGTAAAGACTCTCAGATGTTTTTTTTCTTTTTCCCCTGCCACACTCTTTTCTTCTCTCTCTGAAGTAGATTTTAGAGTCGAGTAACAGCTTTACTGTAGCCTTTAGGGTTGAGTGTATGATTAACATAGCACTAACATGAATTAAAAAAAAAAAAAAAAAGCTCCCAGGGATTTGGAGTACTAGTATTAATTAAAGACTTACTTTCTGCATTTTGTTATGCCATTATGTGCTAGCAGACTAAAAGCAGCATTTCTCTTCCTGTTACTGCTTCCAAGAGAACGAGTGTGTTCTGAAGTGTTCATGCATCTCCTCCAGGAGTGCTTCCCTCACTGCTGAGCTGGCTGTCCCCAAAACCAGGAGCTGAGAATCTCCACTTACTTTCTGTCCATCTCTGTGTGCTGAGTGCTCTCACTCTGCACAGTCTGTGACTCCTCCCTGCCCAACCTGCACGTAAAAAATCCCAGTTTGCTCCTTGTCCCCTAAGCCAGGGCTCTGTGCCTGCAGTGCCCAGCTGTGTGCGATGTGCACAGGCTTAGTGGTTATCAATCTTGGGAGGGGTTGGATGTTTAAAAAGAAAACCTGAACAGAATCTACAGCCAGCTGATAAAGGAACAGTGTGCTGGGCTGAAGAAGTGACCTGGTGGTGGTAGGATGTTTGTGTCTGTGCAGGGCTTTGTGCATAGGACCATGGGCATGGCTGGGAAGCAGAGAACAGGATGTTCAGTGCAGCAGTGACTCGAGGTGTTGCTGGGCATTCACTTGGCCTTGGTGTGTCCACCCAGGATTCTTTTACCCAAACATCCACTTTTGGCCATTGGCAGAAGGTGAGGGACTGGGGGGAGGTGAGAATTTAAGGATCCCAGATGAGCTTGCCCAAGGTGAGGGGTCCCTGAGTCTGAAGGGCTCCACATTCCCACGCTGTGATTCTCCTTGGAAAACCTTTCTCACCTGCACAGCGTGGCAGCAGAAGGGCTGGGGGTGGCTTCCCCCAGGGTCCCAGGTGGACAGGGATAGAGAGGAAGTTTCTCCACACCCATCAGGGGTCATTGCTTGGGGAAGGTGGGCTGTGTTTGAGTTCTTCCTGCACTCTTTTTGATCTTGGGAGCTCACAGAGGTGCCACCTGGCCAGGGGGATGCTGCGCTGTCAGAACCTTCCTTGAGCACAGAAAGGAAGAACCACCATGAGTTAATAGGAAAGATCCTCCCTGATCAAATGTGGGTGGAGAGAATTCCTCCTCTAGGAGACCTGGTACCTCATGCTGCCCTTGGAAGAGAGAAGGAAACAACCAGCTTTCCCAAAAACTTGCCCTGAGTGTGTATTTTTTTTTATCTTTCCATTTAGTCAGGAAGAGAGAGATCTTGCAATAATTTTGAAGACTGAGTGCAGAGATGTTGTCTGCTGCCTGGGCAGGGTATTTATCCTTCTGCCAGCTGAGTAGGAAGGTGTTTACTGGTGGTGTTCTGTGAGATTCCTCTGTTTCTTTAACAAACGGGGGAAGCAGCGCTGACCTCCCCGTGGCTTCATCCCAAGGATCACCCTGTGAGAGCTGGATCCCATCCCTGGTGCAGTTTAGTGTGTGCTTGGCTTTTCAAACTGCTAGCAATAAATTAAATGATAACCTATTGCTTGAGAGTAGTGCTTGGCACCGTGGAGCCCTGAGCTGATTTGATGATTTCCTGCTTTGATGGATCCCTGGGCAAAGCCATGCTGCCTTGACAGTGAAAAACACAACTCCAGGACTGCAGCAGGTAATGGTGATGAATTTTAATAGGAATCTTTGTCTCTGAAGAAAAGTTTTATATAAGATTAAGTAACTACCAGTGCTCCTTCTGGAGGCAGACAGTTGCACAGTAGCGTGTTGCTGTTTCAGCTGCCAAAGTTCCGGAACGCTTTCGTGGTGCCTGGTGGGGAACTGTTTAAAGTATTCCCTCTTCTGTGTTCTCTATGTGTTGGTTTCATTCAGTTCCTAAAACTTCCTGTGTACTGATTTACCCTTCCACCTGTTTCTCTGTGCTTTGCAATTTGCTGTGATGCTTTTACCTGGGGAGGGTCCAGGTAACAGTCCCAGCTCCCAGTCAGGGGAGTGTTCTTACAGCAGTTGGAGTTAAAAACTGGAACTTCCCAAGTCCTGCCTCCTGGAAAGATTCTGAGTTGGTTACACCACTAATTTTGATGACAAAAATACACCTTCTATTTACCTATCTGCATTTTAAATTGATTCATGTCCAGGCCTTCAAGCAAAGGACCAGAATGAAAAAAAAAAAAATCAATTCTTTCCTGATGCCTGACATGCAGTTATTACAGCTCTATTCTTATCATATAACTAACTGGAGATGTTGGTAGTTACACTCTGAATAGTGGTTCTGACAATGCCTTTGTTGGGTTCATATCTTTCAGATTAATTCACTTTACAGTAAGAGAATTGGTCCAGAAAAATCTGAGAACTTCATTGGTCATCACTGCAAGTAATGAAGGTTTTACCATTAGAGCTTAGAACATTCTGGAGGTTTTACTGGTGGCCACACTTGGTGGAGAAACTTGAGGTGCTGAAATTCAAGAGATCAATACTTTCCCATCTGTGAGAGCCTTTGGATTCTCTTGACTTGTATTCAGGCAGGGACCCCAGCAACAATTCATAGTTTCAAGGAAGGAAATGCCTGTTTTAAGTTTATTTAAATTGAAACAGCCAACTTATATGTATACATATTTTAAAAAAAGCTTTATCCAGTAAACATTAGACTAAATAGATGTGAGGAGTTCTATCCTAGCAAATTTTTTTGCTCCTAAAGCATCAGCAGGACAGTTGTTTGTTCCATCACACCAGCAGTCTGTCTGCTCCAAGCATCATGTGCTCAAGCATCTCTGTGTTGTCTCCAAAGGCAAAAACCCCCTTCTGCCTGAGAGAAAAACTGAATAGTTGTTGTCTTCAAAGCACAGCAAGGAAAGCCTTGTTGCATCCTGTTTCTGTGTCTCTAGCTTGTTTAGTTGTTGGTTTTTTTTTTATTATTCCAAATGGAGAGCCCTGCCTTACTCAGTAATCCTTAAAATGACAGCAAATTTCTTCTCAAAGCTTGTAAATTAAATGAAGACTTGAGTTCTGTCTTGTCACAAGAGTAATTTTCCAGGGTAGAACGTGGAGTTTGTGTCCAGCATTCGTTGCTCTGGAGTTTGTTGCAGGAAAGTAAAGGGAGCTTAACTTTGCCTCAGCTTTTCTCTTGTGGTTCAGGTGTATTCTAGGAAAGACACACCTCACTTTGACTTCAGCCTGGAATTTGTTGTTCACTGGGTGCATTTGATGGGGAAAAAGTATTCCAGTGATTAATCATTCAGTTATGCATTTCTGAGTTTCAAAAAATGTGGTTTTTTTTCTTAATGATTCATCTTTAAAACGGAGTCAGTAAAAGAGATTAACTTGGATGTTCTTGTAAGCCACGTTTATCTACATGAGGGATTTTTCAGTGAGGATACTCCAGGATTACTGGTATGTGATTATATAGGTATAAAACGTGGTATGAGGATGGAAATGTTGTTTCTCTTTCAAACATAGTATAAAAATAATTTGGGTTTTGTTGCAGATACTTTGTTTTTAAGGTAAGACAGAGACAGTTGTGGTAGTAGCCATGCATCCTCTCAGCTGGGTGTGAGGATGTCCCTTTGTACAACATATTTTCAAAGTGAATAATTTATGAAGTGATGAATAGAAACATTTTGATTATTGGTGAAATTTGATTTTTTTTAATGGAAAGTAGTTCTGTTCTTCACACTTCTGAAGAAATAGATCCTCGTCCTCAAATTATTCATCCTGGCAACACTGTATTCCCTGGGAACATTGCATTGAATTTGGTGAAACAAAACAGGTACTTGATGTTACATATTTACTATTGCAGCAACTTATTGTTGCAGTTGGATAAAGGAGCCTTTAAGCTCCTGTCATGTTGGAATGAAGTGTTTCCATAGGAACTGAAGTTGTAAAATGTTCCCAGAAAACTGAACTTGTGTCTGTAGTTCCAAATTTAACCCCTGTATAAAGTTTTGGTTTTCTGTTTTGCGTTGCTTAAAGATGTTAAAGTGAGGTTTCCAGCAGATGTGTCCTTTAACAGAATTAAAATAAGCTTAAAACCTTTGGGCCAGAGATTTTCACATTTCCAGTGACTGTGTTTTGGGTGTTTGTTTGGCTGTGCTCGATGACTTTTTACTGATAGCTAAATGAGAAACTTCTGAATGAACTGTTGGTTATACAGCCCCGTGAAAACCAGTCAATAAAGCATTTAGGCAAACTCTGTAGGAAATTACAACACAACCTTGAAAACACACAACTAAAAATAGCGTGGGGTGCCGTGCTGTGATTCAGGAGCTCTCCCTGACCAGAAATGCAGAGTCATTAAGCCACTCCTGGAGGTGGTGAAACTCAGCATGCCTGGATTTGGGCAGCACCTCACGGATGGGGAAGCTGGGTATCATGTGTTTGTCATTGTTTTAGCTGGGATAAAACACAGTTTACTTCAGTCAGAGTCGCTGTAACACATCTCATGGGGGTGACTGTGCAGGTTGTGATGCCTTGGGAAGGCTGAGCTGGAACAGAGACTGGACAGAGCTGGAGAATAAAGTTATTTATTGAAAGGGCTTTAGGGCACACCTTGGGCAGGACAGGGCCTGAGCAGGGCTGCACCCAAGGTGGACCCAAAAGGGTCACAAAATAGACAAACGGTCACAAGGTCTCACACTTTTATAGGTTTTGGTCCTTTGCACATTGGGGTTTAATTGTCCAATTGCAGCTGCAGGTTGTGAGGTCCCATCCTTCTTGTTCCTCCCTCCAGCCACCCTTGTTTGTGCTTTTGGGCTGAAAGTTGTCCTTGGTGTGCAGCAGGAGCAGGATTTGTTTGGTGTCCCTGCTCTGTGCAGAGCTGAGTGACCCTGAATGTGAGCTCAGAGCTGCACCCCTGGGCAGCACAGAACCTGAAAAACACCAAAGCTCAAACTGAAGGGCATTGGTTGGGTCCTTCTAAATAAGGTGCAAAAATGGAGTGATTTAACCCTGACCTCTGTTCCCTCACTCTTCCCCTCACAGCACTGCTCAATCCTGCCCTTCTTTCTTGTGCAGGACAAATTTGGAGGCCCTTCAGAAGAAGCTGGAAGAGCTGGAGCTGGATGAGCAGCAGCGGAAGCGCCTGGAAGCGTTCCTCACCCAGAAACAGAAGGTTGGGGAGCTGAAGGATGATGACTTTGAGAAGATCAGTGAGCTGGGAGCAGGGAATGGTGGTGTGGTCTTCAAAGTGTCTCACAAACCCTCTGGCCTCATCATGGCAAGAAAGGTGAGGGGGTCAGAAAGAAGAACTTGGGGGTGGTGTTTATAGAGGACGTTGTCTCTGAAGTACAGTGCTTTTATTTAGAGAAAGAACTGCTGTTGACACTCAAAAGTTACCATTTAATGCCAGCTTTCAGAGAAGGGGATGTGTTTCCAGAAGTAGGAAAGGTTGCACTTCCTCATCCTATATGAGCTTCCCAGTTTTTCAGAATTAGTGTCACACGTGTTAGTGATGAAAGGATTGGCATTTGTTCCTCCTTTTTTTCCTTTCACTCGGAGTAGGAGGCCTCAAAATTGCTGGAAGTTATAAATGAGAGAAAAATGGCAATATTCTGTATTCTGGGCAATAAGTTTAGAGGAATGGAAAAGGTTTCACCTGTCTTAAGAGCTTCCTCACAGGCACACATGAGAAAAGGGCCTCTGGATGAGACTGGAGAAGAAAAGAACTCAAAAAAATGGGAATGAGGGAATGCATTGGAGTTCAGTGACATCTTCTGTTCTGTAGTTCCATCCTGGGATACAGTTTCTGTGCAGAAAGGGATTTTTCCTTCTCTGAGAGTATTTTTCATGCTTTACAACCTGGAGCAGTTGTGACCTAGTTTGCAAGAGAACTGAGATTTTATTTTTTTTTTTTGACTGAAATAGCTGGGTGGTTTCATTCTCCTTGAGTTTACATGAGAAGGTTTCACTTCCTGGGAACAGAACACTCATCCCAGGTCCCATTGTTTTACTACACTGGGAACTTCCCCTTTTTTTTTTTTGACTGAGAAGTTGAAGACTTGAGATATTTCTTTTTAAGAAGGGGACAGTGTCATCTTCAGCAAAACCAAAGGAAAATGTGTGTGTGCTAAGAACAAACCATGCTGAGGACACTGGCAGTCTGGGGAGAAGCAAAGGAAAATGCCCAATTCTGAGATGTGAGAATTACAAAATGCACAAGTCACTGAGGCTTTCTTGAATTAAATCAATTTAATTGATTTTTGTCTTTTCACCTGCTGTGAGTTTAACAGGAAATTTTACCCCAGTTCATTAACATTTGATGCAACTGAGATGTTTGCTGAATTGCCATTTTTCTTCCATTTATTAACCAAAATTGCATTTCCATAATTCTCTTTCCATACTCTTTCCTTTCACATAAGGAACACACTTGTATTGGATGGGATAAACAATCTGGGGAGGAAAAAGTATTGGAGAGCTTTTAATTGGAGGTTCAGCTCATCCCTTCCACTAATGCTTTACCAACACCTGACAGATATTTTTCAGCAGCTGCCTCTGAGCCAGTGCATCTTTAACACATTTCCCTAAGGAAATGTGCTGGAACAAAAGGTTTCTGCTGGAGAAGTATTTTGTGGAAAGAAGATAGAATTCCTGCCTTTTCATGGGTGCTGTTGTTGTAGTGTTTTCCCTTGGCCACGAGGAAAACAAGGATGGATTATTTTCCTGTTAAACTGTAGAATAATTCGGGTTGGAAACAGCCTCTGGAAGTCATGAGATGGTCAGAGCATGCTCAGGGCCTGCCAGGTATTGAAGAGCTCTCTGAATGGCACAAACCAGTCCTGAAGAGTGGCTTTTATTTCACTGTTTGCAGTTAATCCACCTGGAGATCAAGCCAGCCATCCGCAACCAGATCATCCGGGAGCTGCAGGTGCTGCACGAGTGCAACTCCCCCTACATCGTGGGCTTCTATGGAGCCTTCTACAGCGATGGGGAGATCTCCATCTGCATGGAGCACATGGTGAGTGCCAGAATCCCAGAAACTTCACTGCCTGGGGGGTTATTCCCTGGGGGTTATCCACTGAGCAAAGCCTCAGTGCCTCAGTTGGCACCAGAGCTCTCTGCTGGGCTGAAGATGTGCTTGGGATTGACTCTGCACAGCTGAGGTTGGTGTTATAAATGCATATTTTGGGCTGAGGTTGGTGTTATAAATGCGTATTTTGGGCTGAGGTTGGTGTTATAAATGCAGATTTTGGAGTTGGCTTTTGGCATATAACGAGCAGATCACTTTATGTATAATACGGGAAAGTTATAGTGCATGTTGTTTTTTTTTTTTATTAATAGAGTTCAAAAAATTGTGATAGATAAATAATCCTTAGATTGTAACAAAGTAGAGATGGGATTGTTGTTTTTTTAATTCCTCAAAGAGATAGAAGACAGGAGGGCCGTCTGGAATTCCTGAAGATAAGAACAACTGAGCCTTGTTGAAGAAGAAAGATTTACTACCTCTATCTAGACTTAGCAAGGCCACATAGAAAAACTGCACAATTAAGGGAAGTCTTGAAACCAAAAATGAATATTTGAATCATGTATTAGCTCATTTAAATATGTAACACAGAAGTCCTTAAAAACAAAGGATCTGAAAAAAGACAGTGTACTGATGTTGTTGGAATCAGCACCTCGGCTGAAAAGAGCTTTGGTTTTTTTTCTCCTTTATTGTCTATTTTTATTCGATTTTATTTTATTTTTATTAAACTTATAAATTAATATAAAAAGGTGAAATGTCGTTTTTCACAGTTGGGATTGATAGGAGATGTTTTAGGAGGAGAATGAAAGATTAGGAGATGCTTTATCCCCTTCTCCAGGGTCTGCCCTGCACAGTTGTAGCTTCCCAATTGCTTCTCTTTTATCCACTTGTTGTATTTCAAAATATTTACCCAGTCCTGCTACTTAAACACTTGTTCTGACTGGGGTTCAGTTGGGATTTTTTTCTGCAGAATGGGCCAGATCACTCTGATACTGCAGCCTCTATTTTTTTTCTTATTTATATGAATCCACATTTTGTCCCTTTTTAAAATTTTACAGCAAATGCAAGCATGCAGAATCATGTACAAGCCCAGAGGGATCTTACACAACTTTTTTAACGCCAAAAAAAAAATATTTTTAACCGTGTTTCATTTTAATACAAAGTACACAGTCTTCTCAACATCTGTTTGCCTTTCTCCAGCCATATGGACTCAAAACATGAAAAGTAAATTTTCTGTAATTAAAGGACAGTAAAATTTGTTCCCTCACTTGGTGGAGGTTTTTAACAATACAGCTGAAGACCTCTTTATTTTTTCCTCCTGAAAAGAGCTATTTCTTTGGAGAGAAGCTGTATTTTTATTTTTTTTTTCTGGAAAGTGCATGTGATTGTTTTAATGCTTCTCTGGTCCCTCAGAATTTTTAGAAGGAATCGATGGTTGCTTAGGAACGAGCGCTCACCATCCGGGTTCCAGGCACGTGAGAGCCCAGGGGAAGGTGTGCAGCCCCCAAAATACAAATTCCAGCTGGGAATGGGCAAGCTGGGCTCTCAAAATTGAAAGGAAGAGTAAAAAATAGGAAAGCAGGTGTTGAAAAGCCACTGTCTGGGCATTGTGTCTGAGGCTGTGTGAAATGTCAGAGCTGTGGCTGCTGAAGGAAGCCTGTGTGTTACCACATTCCAGAGGAGAGCTGGTGATCCAGGAGAGAAATAAAAGGAGTCTCCATTTATTTGTCAATGAGAAAATCACCAGCAGCAGTCAGGGTTTGAAGGTTCCTAAGCAGGGAATAATATGTCTGACAGGGAATATTATGTCTGACAGCAAATATTTTCAATTTAAAAAGGTGGCAGGGTGAGATCTGGTGGCTCAGTGCTGAGTCTGGTCCCAGCCAGACTGGATCCAACATTTTACACATAGCACAACTGATCAATAAGTTATGAAATCAAAAGAGAGGTGGATTATTTAAGTTATTGTCTTAATTTAGCATTAAGCTTAAGGCAGATCATTGCTAGTTTTTGGTCTCCTTTTGGATGGAAGATTGGATGAAAATCTCCATTGTGGTAGTTTTTTTTTTTCAGTTGTTACCACTCAGAAATCTTATTTTTAGCAGTGGGTTACAAAACCCAAGTAGGATTACGAACAAAAAGTTGGAGGTGGAACAGGAATGGAACTTGAGTGTTGGATATTTTTAGGTGCCTAAATTCAAGATCAATGCCTAAGTTTGCTTAGCAGCAGGTATTTAACAGGCAAAAGGATCGGAGGCAGCTGCTGCAAGACACTGAAGGCTGCAGCCAACACCAGGCAGCAGAATTTTGTTCAGCCTTGTCCAGGATCAGAGCTGGTCCTCGGGGAAGGGGAAAAAAGTTTTTTTTCTGTACAAAATTATGGTAAATATACCAATGTCTCATCAGAGACAGCTGTCCAGAAATTCAGACTGGTTTAACAAGAGATTTCTAGTGACATTTTTTTTTTCTGCTGGTGTATTTTTAATCAAGTGTGGAGTATGTGGGTGTGTTTTTTACAAAAATACGTGATCAGAGAAGTATTTATATGCTTCCCTTCTCATAAGAGTTGTAGATTTTAGTCCTCAAATAATAAAACTTTGTGTTCCATTTTATTCTGCTTTCACCATATGTAAATGTTGATGAAAACTTCCAAAGGGGAGGTTAAGGCAGAAGACAATTCATTACTCCAGTTGGATCTTTATGTCAAGTGTGGGGAGTTATCCAGTGCTGATCCAGACAACAGGATATAGTTTTAAATTTGAAAAATAACTTCTCAGCTTCTTCCTTGGTTGTATATTCTCTGCTCCAGAAAATCCAGACCTTATGCACAAGTCTATTGTTGAATCAGTTGCTAAAAATAAACAGCATTTTTTCCCAGTTTTCCTTTTGAAAAGCTCTTAGCAACAGTGGGATATATTTGCCTTTGCTGGGGGTGTGTGTGCATGCAGGCAGTTTATTTAATCTAATAAACAAGGCCATGGCTTACCAGGGAACCTTCAAACCATTTTCTCCCTGGGTTGGTTCTTTCTGTGCCAAACCAACCTTCCATCCTTGGCAGAGTCACCCTGGACCTGCAGAAGTGACAGAGGCAACTCCTCCTGTGCAGGGTCTGCTCTGGGAGAGGAGTAGGACAGGGATCTGGGTTCTCTCACCATCCTGGGGTGCCACTGGCACAGTTTTCCTGGGAATTGGGGCTGCCCCTGGATCCCTGGAAGTGCCCAAGGCCAGGCTGGGGGAGCTTGGAGCAGCCCCCAGTGGAGATGTCCCTGCCCCAGGCTTAGAGGTCCCTTCCAACCCCATCATTCTGGGATTTTCAAGCAGGAAACTCTTGTCCCTTCCAGTATGATGAGTTTTCAGCCCCATAATCAGGATCAATAAAACCTTTTCTTTCTTTCTTTGGAGGAGGAGGATTATTGTGGGTGGCTGTGATGAGATAAAAATGCATTGGGACTGAAAATTACAGAAACCTGTGAAATCCTTCCTGCTTGCTTGTCACTGTTTGTGGACAGTGCTTCCTTAAGGAGATCCAAACCATGGAAATGCTGCTCTGGAAGAGCATTGTGTGCAGTGTTTATTTGAGTGGATGTTGTTAGTGGCCAAATGTTTGTTATAAAATAAACACAAACCCAACTGATTCCTCCCGAGGAGAGATTTATTTCTTTCAGGTTTGCACCACAACAACGCTAAAGCAAACACAAAAAGCAAAAAGTTTTTTTTTTTTGAGAAACAAATTAAGGCTTCAGTTTACAGCTTAAAATATTTTAGAGCAAATTGATTCAAGTTTGACTATTCAAATCTTTTTTTTTTTTTTTTTTTATTATTAGGATGGTGGCTCCTTGGATCAAGTGCTGAAAAAGGCTGGGAGAATTCCAGAGCAGATCCTGGGCAAAGTTAGCATTGCGGTGAGTGGGAGCCCTGTGGGGAGGGCTTGGGCAGTGCCACATGCAGGGATGAGGGAGAAGGGGATATTCCCAGATTTTTCAGTGTGTTTCTTCATTTCTCAGTTTCTTTTCTAAAGCATCTTTGTACGTGGAAGCTGTGGGCACTGGGATGAGTAACACATTCTGCTGTGTGTGCTTCTGGATATAAGAGCTGAATTAACATTTCCTTATTTTTCAGTATTTTACCTTTCCCTCTCCATTCTGCAGCAAGCTCTGTGTCCAGAACTTCCAGGAAGGGGTTGGATTTGATTTTGCTCCTCTAGTCTGAGCTGGAGGTACAAATTAAAGCTCAGTGGTGATTGGCAGTGATTACATTTTGGGATTTCTGTTAAAGCTGCATGCATTTTGGAATTCTTGAACAGGCAAAGCATTCAACTCTCTCTTCTGCTTCCTAAATTAATTTCCTTTTCATTTGTCTCTAGGTAATAAAAGGACTCACATATCTGAGAGAAAAGCATAAAATAATGCACAGAGGTGAGATAAAAGTTTGTGTTGTAACTTTCCTTGAGTATCATTTTTATTCACATTAAAATACCTCTTTTTTCCTATGCTTGGTTCTTTATGGTTCCATATGCCTTTGGTTCAAAGGATTTTTCTTGGACAGTGTAATGCAAACTTTTTGTTTTAAATCCAAATCTCTTAGCATGACTATCAAGTGTCTTCAACCTCTGTCTCCCTGCAGCTTATCTGGGTTTATAATCCAAGCTGGAACTGCTCCTTCTTGCATTTTATGTGCACACAGAACTTGTCTGTGTTTGAGACTGATTGCATTTAAAACCTCTGACCTAAATTTCATTTGACTGTTCAATAGCCATTGCCATTAAAACTTTTAAAAGAAAGTCACTTTTTTCCCATCTGTCTTACATTCACATGCTGTTTATTGAGAGCTGTCAGGCAGAGCTGCATCCTTTTTATACTTTAAAACAATTTAAAAACCGTGGAGAAGCTTTGTAAAATGGGAGTGTTGCTTCTCCTGGGTCTTTAGTTACTTTAGAATAGATGCATTGGATTATTTCCTGCTTTTAGTTGCCCTTTTGAAAATCCAGCTCCTCCATCAATCTGTTGCATGTTCCATTAAAGAGGGGTGACCCTTGGTACAGTAATAAATCCATTATTGCTGCTGTGGGTGTGATGTGAAGCTGGAGCTTTGGACCACAGGAGAATATTCAGATTATAAAATCTCTGCAGCAGACATGAATAGATGTCTGAATTTACATTTACTGCCCAGACCAAGAAGAGGAATCAGCACTCCCAGCTTGCACAAGCTGTTGTAGGATCACCTTACACATGGAGTCGTGTTTATCACACATTCCTGCTTGGTGGGGTTTTTTTTTAAACAAATATAGCTCTCTTGTGGAACAGGGAGGTTGGAGGGAGACTCTTAAACATTTCTGGTGACAGTTTCAAAGTCATTTGTCTCTGTTCAGAGCATAAGGACTCCAGGGAAAGAGATCACCTTATTTTAGGGCATCCTGGAAGAGTTACTGCTGCATCTTGTTGTTCTCAAGTCAGCCACAGCAGTGGGTTGTTACTATGTTGGCTGCTTGGGGTTTTGTTTTTTTTTTTAGGTTGAACTTGCTCAGCTGAGACAGCAGTTTTTATTTATTTATTTTCAGTTTTACAGTCTGTAAATCTGATAAATCCAAAATGAAGCTCTCCTGATCTTGTTTAAGTGCAGCTTAACCTCATGGTATTTGCCACATCAGAGGTTGCACTGCAGGTTCATGGAGAACACAAATTCCTCTTCTACAACAAAAATTCCTCTTCCACATTGCTTCCAGTTTTACTGGGCTGAGTGTGCCCTGCAGTGTAAAATTCCAAGTGCACGTTGTGGTTTCTGTGTTTCAGCTCAGTTTCCATCCTGTGTGCTCTGCCAGCAGCAGGAATTGGTGACCTTGTGCACTTCTTGCAGAGCCTGCTCTGTGATCACATCACATCTCTGAAGTCTGATAAAGAGGGAGCCAAAATGACATTTTGGGAGTTGATCATGGCCAGTGCTGGCAGCTAAAAGGAGAAGCAGTCAGAATCAGTGAGTGGTTTTCCCATCTCTGGACAGCCAGAGCCAAACCTGCAGCTCCTCTCCATGGCTCTGGCTGTGCCACAGGCTCTGTGCATTATTTGGACAGTCCTTGTGAAGGTTGCAGTGCAGGTGAAGCTGCTTCTGGCAGTTTTTCCAAACTGCCTCTTCCTTGAATCCCAGCTGAAACAAACAGTGCTGGTAAAAGCACTTTTGCTGTAACTGTGTCAGCATTATTTTATACACAGCTCTAATAATTGCAGATTTCTGTGCTTTGTTTTCTCTGCTGCACTGACAAGGTGAGAACAGCATCTCACATGGGCTGTTTGTTCTCACTCATCCATCCCTGGGGGAAATGTGTGCACTTGGTGGGCTTGTTTGCAGCAGGATTTATTGGGAGTTGTGCTGTGGGGAGGGTGGGGGATTTGTCTCTTCATTTCCATCCCTGTTAAACGTGAGAACACAGCAACAAAGGGCCAAAAAGTCTGTTCTTAAATCTAAAGACAGCCAGGCTTGTGAGAACTCATTTACAGGAAGGGAGTTTATTCCACTGCTATGTTTTATTACTTGTGTGGCAGTATCAGCAAGTTTGGGATATTTAACCTAAACTGCTTCAGTGCACAGCTGTGTCCTGGACTACCTGAGGAAAAGTGTTCACTTGTCATTCCAGACAACTCAAGGAAGATGTTTTGGGGGCTTTTTAGAGCAGGAATGGAAAATACAGTCCTTTTATAGAGGAAGAAACAGTCCTTTTATAGAGGGTTTGCTCATGTGGAGCACTGTGCACTCTCTGAACAGACAGGAATGAAATCACAAAACCTCTGGAAGTTCAACTGGTGGGATCCAAGGCAGGCCCAGGAAAGGAAGGGGTGAGGAGCACGACTGTGCTGGATATTTTAATGCTATCTTCTGTTCTGTTAAATAAAGATATCTCTGGTGCTGTCTGGAGTTTAATCCTCTCTGGGCAGTCTGTCCTTGCAGAGAAGCTGCTCTGGAAGGTTTTGAACCCCAGCTGGAGGCAGCAGCACCAGCCAGCAGGGAAGTGTCACTGCTCTGTTCCAGGCTTGCAGTTCCAGGGGATTCTTGTGAGATGCTGCCTTGGAAGATCCCAGTAATGTGCTGCAAGGCTCATCTCTGCTCCATGTCCTCATGTGTCTGCTCAGTAACTGGTACAGAGTGAATTCTGGGCTGAATGACAGAATTCTGAGGTTTTGACAACATCCAGGCCCACCTTGCAGAATGAACTTGTGGGGCAGAGCAGAGGAAGGAACCTCTTACAGAGATTATCAGGTGTTCTGGAAACTTCTCTGTGTTACCAGCTCCCTTTGCAGTGTCAGAAATCCATCCCCCTGGCAGAGGACTTCTCTAGAATTCTCTTCCTGGCTTGTCTGGGATGGTATATAAAATACCTTCCACCTTCTTTAATGCTGAAATGCTTGCATAACACATTGTGTGTTCCTTTTGTCTGTTCCTTGCAAGTTCCAGCATAGATTTTGCAGGATGCCTTGGCATTCCTCTTCCTCTGGCAGTACAAATCTCTGGTTTCCAGAGAAACTGCTCAAGTGCTCAGAGGCTCTGGAGTGAAAATAGAATAGGTGCTACATTGAGAGGGGTGGAAAGGCAGCAGCCTTCCAAACATCACACTGATCACATGGGGTGCCTTGTGTGGAAAATGAAAACACTCCAGGGAGGAGAAGCTTTGTGCAGAAATCCAGTGAGGGGTTGGGGTTGCTGTGCTGCTCTGAGAGCTGCAGTGTGGCACCTGCAGAAACACTGAGGGGGAAAGGGAAGCTTCAGGAGACCAGGGGGATTCTGAAACCTAAAGATGCTCATAGAGAGAATTTTGTTTGGGGCACTGACAGTGGAATGGTGATGTTTTTTTTTTTTCTTTGCCATTTAATTATGAAGTGTCAATGAACTCTAGAGATGAAAGTGAGGATTGGCATCTTTGCTCTGAGTTGAATTTGTAGCTGTGCATTGATGAACAGCACCAATCTGGGTCTCTGTGATTTGTTCAGGCTCTGCTGTGCCTCCAGTGTGTTTTGCAAACCCTGTTTTCTCCACCTTGCTCTTGCACAGAGCTTTGGGTGCAGATCCCTGTGCAGCTGGGGATCTCTCATCTCTGCTCCAGCTGCTGGGGCTTTGGGTTTGCTTGTTTTTTAGCTCCTGCTGGAGTTTGAAACTGGTGAGTCAAGCTCCCAGCCTGGATTCTTCCTTTCCATGGTGAAATTTCCCTGTGGTGAGGTCTCTCAGGCTGGTCCAGAGGAGGCAGAGCTTGCAGAAGGTCCAGCTGTGTGCCCAGCTGGCCAGATGCTCTCCCAGGGGTGGGGAATTGAGAGCAGCACACACAAAACACCTGCCTGGGTTTTCCATACACACACCAGACCAGGAAACTGTGCCTGGACAGTTTCAGTTGCCTGGAAAGGGATGTCAGGGACAAAAAAATGGAGCCACAATTTCCCAGAGTAGATAATTACCCAAACTTTGTGTTACTCCTCAGAAGGGAGCTGAAATTGTTTTGTTTTCCCCTCCCCATGGATCTTGCTCAGTGAGACATAAACCTTTGTCACATCAGTGTCAGGGACATCCCATGGGCATCCCAACCAAGGGGCAGCTCCTGGAATGTATCTGTGCTCAGAAGGGAAAAGCAAATGAAAATGTGCCAGCCTACAGATTTCTGAGCCTGCTCTGAAGTGAAATTATGATTCTCTTTCTTCAGAACAATCTCCCAGCTCCCTTTTTTGCTGCAGCATTGCTCTGCCAATGTGGGCTGTTGGTTGGTTATTTTGATAATGTGTTGGTAATGACCAGCTAAGCAGTGAGATACAGGGAAAAACCTCCTTACAGCTATAAAAGAAACACTGAACACTTGTTCCCTGTACCTTTGCATTCACAAAGAGCTGTTATTAGTTGCTAAGCTACCAGTGACCCTTATTAAATTTCCATTTATTAAAAGTGATTAATTCAAAATCATGAGGGGGCTCTGTCACAGGAAAAAAAAACAACCTCAGATTATTTAAAATACACATTTTCAACAATAGGAAAATTATTTTTTCAGAGCTTAAAAAATAACAAGAAAAAAACTCCAAATCTAAACCAACAAACAAGACCACCACCCCCAAAAAAACCCAACAAACCCAAACCCAGGAAGCAAAAACTCACTCCAGGGAGTGTTTGGCCATAGGATGATTTATGCCTGTGTAGATATGAAGGAATGATAGTGTGGTTGCTGTAATTCATTGACCTTTGTAAAATAAATATGTAGGGCCTCTTTATTGATCATTTCTAGGCAAAGTATCATCATTCAGGAGGAGTTCTGCTGTTGTACACTTATTTATCTCAAAGGAGACCATTTATCTGCAAGGAGGGTGTGGATGCCCAAACCTAGTATTTAAAAGGCAGGAAATTGGGTGAAATCAGAAAGCTGACAACCTTTTTTGCATGTGTAATTTTGAATATTTCTTTTTCTTTATCTGTAGTTAAATAGGGAGTCAGTGAGATGGGCCCACATCTCTGATTATTCCCAGAGAAGGGCCAGAGTTGTGTCACAGAAGGGAAGCAAAATGAGAATTCTCACCTTGCATTGGCAGATTTCCTGTTTTATCTCCTACATCATTCATTCTTTTTTTTTTCCAGATGTTAAACCATCCAACATTTTGGTAAACTCTAGAGGTGAAATCAAGCTCTGTGACTTTGGTGTCAGTGGGCAGCTGATAGATTCCATGGCAAACTCCTTTGTTGGCACACGCTCCTACATGTCTGTAAGTACAGATTTAAATCCAGATTTTACAGCTCTTGAGTTTGTTAGGGTTGAGTTGTCCCAGTTCTGGTGATCAAACAAGAACCAACTGTTGCTGTTCCTGGTTCAGCTCTTCCTGCATTCCAGGAATATTCTGGTGTCATATCAGAGTGTGCGTGTGGGGGAAGAACTGCTGCAGGAAAAGCCAAAAACTTGAAACATTGATAACACTCCAGAAGAGCTGGGGCTGTGTCAAACTGCAGAACCCAGTCAGTTCTTGCCTTTGGGGGTTGTACACGTGTGTCTCCCAGAAAATCCCAGTGTTTATGGTTTGTTTTCCTTGGGAAGTGTGCTTCTCTTCCCACTCCAGCAATTGCTGGGGTTGCTCTGTAGGCAGAGTTGCTCTGTAGGCTCCCAGATCCCAGCAACAGCAGAAATCCTGGGAGTGGGCAAGGAATTCATCTGGGGCTGTTAGCAGGGTGCTGTGTGTTCCTGTGGGTGAGGAACACCTTGAAACTCCTTTCCAGAGGAGCTCTCTGTGTGCTGTGCAAGGCAGGAACAGCTCTTGTATTCTCACACACCTTGTTCAGCACACAATTAATGAACTGCTGCACTCCTTCCCAGCTCTGGCTGCAGGGTTAAAACTGTGTGGGCTTAGACTGAAAGAGAAAAAGCTTTAATGCAGCCTCTGTTCAGCAGGAGACCTGCATTGTCTTTGTGTCATTTCACCTTGGTGACACACCTGAGATGGGGCTGGGGTTGGAGTTCTCACATCTGGGGGCTGTTGCTAATGAGCAAAACCCAATCCACAGCTCCAGCTCATCCCTGCTCCTGCCTTTCCCTGGCTCTTCCAGGTGAGGGGATGAGAGCCAAGTGCTGTCTGCCTCCAGTTTTCTTCAATTTGTTGTTTTGACAGACTGAGGTTTGGCTTTGCTCTCTGGCATCACAGACCAAGCCACGAGAGGGATTTTGTCTTGGTAGTGTCTGAAGGACCTTCTCTTGCAGTACCTGCCTTTGCACACTTCTATACATACAAAACCAGAATTATTGCATGCAAACATCCCTTTTTACCACCTGGAGGTGTGTAAAAGCAACAGTGTTTAACTTGAACAGATTTCTAAATTTTAATTCTATTTATAGAACAAGTGCTCTCTCTGTTTCCTGCTCTTTCTCATCCACCCACCTTCCTTTACACTTATATTTTATGAAAATCTTGGGATTTGGACATTTCCATTGCTGTCCAGCAGTTGTGTAGTTTTATCCAGATGGCTTTGGAACTGACTGAGGTGGGACACTGGAGAAAACTCAAATATAATCTCAGTAAATGCTACAAAACTAATTAAACAAAACTATCACCCCCTTATGGCAGAAGGAAGAGGCTTAACTGCGTTCTCACATTCTCTGAGAGGGAGTTTCAAATTACATATGTATTTTTCCAATTTGTGCATGTAATCACAGAAGAATCTGCACCATTTTGGTAAAATATGAGCTTGATTTTTAAAGGAATACAGAAAAGTGAATGTTTTCTTTGAGAACTCGGGTAAAAATGGATTTTAGGGTGAAGTAGATCAATGTATTCATAATTTCAGGAACCATATGCAGCACTGAACATAGACTGACAAAGCAGGTGCAGAAATGAAGCAAAAGGGGTTGGTGCAGAACTCATCTGCTGGTTTTGGCAGAAGCAGGAGGTGGATGCACTGCTCAAAACTGAGGATCTGTGGAGCAGTGGGACTGGGATAGTGAGACACACTTCTGATCATGATTAAACTGATCAAAAAAATCCCAGGCTTCAATACCTTTACAGTGTGTGAATCTCCTAAAGAGAATACAAAAGATGTTTTTGGCTGAGTCTGATCTTGCCTGCAGAGCCTTGTGTAATACTTTCATGGGATGTTTGCTAAAGAAATAAACCAGCACAGAAGAGAAGGATTTCTGAAGAGTCTCACAGTTGTTTGCAGTGCTGGAACGTTTGGAGAACTTGAGGAAATACAGAGGACAGCTTTCCAGGAAAACACCAACAAGTCACTCATTTGAGCATGCTGTACTAACAAGCTGGGCTTTCATCCTTTTGTTTATCCAGGTTATTGCAGAATGTAATTTTTTTTTTGTAATTTCTTGTTACAAACCTGCCTCTCCTCCCCTCCCCTGTGTGTTTTGCAGCCTGAGAGACTGCAGGGCACTCACTACTCAGTGCAGTCAGACATCTGGAGCATGGGGCTGTCCCTGGTGGAGATGGCCATTGGCAGGTACCCCATTCCCCCTCCTGACTCCAAGGAGCTGGAGTTGATGTTTGGCTGCCCCGTGGAGGGAGATTCTCCTGTCACAGAGACCTCGCCCAGGCAAAGAGCGCCCGGCCGGCCCATGAGCTGTGAGTTCAACACTCCTGGGGTCATCTCCAGCACCCTCCCCTGCCAGCTCCCAGCTCTCCTGTCTCTGATCCTGCTCTGCACAGTGGGGCTTTAAACTTGTGAAAAAACAGGGCTGTAGTGGGCACCTGGCTCAGTGAGAGCAGCCCTGTGAGAACAGAGCACCAGAGACCCTTTTGTTGGTGGTTCTTGTGAGCAGCCCTGAGCTCCCAGCCTGTTGCTCTGGTTTGCTCCAAGATGCTGATCCAAGTGCAGCAGGATGGTTCCCAGTGAAGTGAATGCTTTGGATCAGACCTGGAAATGTCTCCTTGCATGAAAGCATTTCCCTGCTGCTGTTGCACCTTTTCCCTGTAAATCTGCTGGGTGCCAGGTGCCAGAAGTGTCAGGCTTGGGCTTCCTCAAGCACCCCTAAAGCCCCTAATGCAGGGACAGTGGCACTGATCCCACCTCTCCCATTTCTCCCCAGCCTATGGATCAGACAGCAGACCCCCAATGGCAATCTTTGAACTTCTGGATTACATCGTCAATGAGGTAATTGATAAACTTAAAAATCTGCACTTTACAACTGCAAACTTCTAAAAGCATCCTGGAATTTGGGGGACTGTGGGGTTAGTGCTCTTTAGTCTGGTTTAGCCTTATGACTGAGTCACAATTCTGTTATCTTTCAAATAGCTAAGCTCCAAGGCTGGTGAGAGATTCCTGGTTTAGGATGGGTTGTTGCCAGTATGTTCACAAGTACCTCTGAAATTTGTGTGACTCCACTGCTTGTGTTCCTCAAAAAAAAAAAAAAAAAAAGGCATGCTCATGTTAGCTGTCATTTGTAGCATTGGCTAACGATTGTTCCAGCTGGATGAATTATTGAAAAGTGTCCAACTCACCCATTTCAAAGGCACAGTTGGTGTCTGGGTCCCTGCGTTGCCTGTGCCACTGAGAAATTGATAAATTGCTTCTGTAACTCATCTGCTTGCACAATTCTCTCAGATTACAAATCTGTTTTGCATATTATATAACAGCCCAATCTGCCAGCACTAACTCTGGGAACAGTTAGCATTGAATTACTTCAGCTGCTGTGGTCCTGCTCTTGCAGCATCCCTGAGGGGGTCAGTTTGGGCTGAAGTGCTGCAGGAGTTGAGAGTTTGGCAAGGTTGTTCTTGTGCCACCTCTGATTTAGCACAAACTTCTGCAGCAGGGGCTGCTCCCTCCAACACAGGCTGTGCAGCAGTGAGGGAGGAGTGCAGGCCTTGTCTCTGCTCTGTGCACAAAGGTAACTCAGTGTAAGGATGGAAACTTAACCCTGATCCTGTAGCAAAGTCCTGGAGGATGAGGCAGTATCTCCTGTCAAGGTTTATGCAGTGCCCCTTCTTTATTTGTCAGAATTCTTTCTGAATTCAGAGCCTGAACAAACTCATTCCCAGGGACAGAAAATTTGCATCAAAAGGATTATGGCACTAATGATGTGCAGGGCATCTTCCCTCAGCAGTGTGGAGAATGACAGGGTGCTAATTAATGCTCTGAGCCTTCTTTAATGAGAGCTGAGGCTGTGCTCACCCCATCCAGGTGTGTGTGTGGAGAAGGTAGAGCAACCAAGCAAGCAAAACCCAACAAACCCCACCCCACACCGGGAAAAGTCTGATTTGTTACTGAAACACCTGAAGTCCTGCAGCTGGCAGTAATAACCCAAATCAGCCAGGGTTTTACAGCTTTGCACAGATGTGAGACATGTAACTGGTAGATCCCTGGGTAGGTTGTGTTTCATCATGTATTAATTATGCTGAATGATTGCTGATTTTTAAAATTTATTTATTTACAGCCACCTCCAAAACTGCCCAACGGTGTCTTTGGTTCTGAATTTCAAGATTTTGTTAACAAATGGTGAGTATTTTCTCTGTATTTTCTCTGTGGCTGAGAGGCAGAGGGGCACACTGGGCTCAGCCCTGCTTTGTCCATCAGGCATTTGACAGTCAGAGTCCCTGCCCCAGGCCAGGGCAGATGGAAGGGCTGCAATCAGCATAATTAATCCTCTTTGGGTGTTAATTGCCTGAAGTTCATCTCACAGGCAGCACAACAGGTGCATCCAGAGGACCCCCATGGCTCAGGGAGATTCCCCTCTTCAGCACTGAATTTCTGCTGCTGTGTGCAGCTCAGAGCAGCCCTTTCCCAGCCTGAGGGAGTGACCCCCAGCACAGGCAGCTTCTGCAGGGCTCAGGAACATCATCCTGCAGTGCTTGTGCCGTGGGCTGCAGAATCTTGCAGGCTCCAGATGTTTTTTTCTTGCCCAGGAACCAACACCTTTATCCCAGCAGCCATTCCCCCTTCTCTTCACTTGCCCAGTTGCACCTCAGTGATGCCAGCACTGAACCAGTGCTAAGGGAGGCAGCTCATTGCAGTTCAAAAATGTATCAAATATCAAATATCTGTATTTACAGCTTCCAAAAGGAAGGACAGTCATGCAATAGCCCTACTTGATCCTGAGCTTGAAGACACTTGGGGCAGAGAAACGTGAGGGATAAAATGGTTCATGTTGTTTTAGTTGAAATGGGATTTATCTCCCCAGCTTGGTTTAGACTCAGCAGTCTCAGATAACTCAGGATTTCTTACCAGAAGGGAATTGCAGGCTCCCATCTCTGTCTGAGAGGCACCTGATGCTTTTATGGAGCTGTGTCATCAGACCAGAGCAGTACAACCAACAGCACACAACTCCAGCCTGATTTTAAAAGATAGCAGATTATAACTTGTGCACCACTTTGTGTTTTCCTAGTTTAATTAAAAACCCTGCTGAGAGAGCCGACTTGAAGCAGCTGATGGTAAGTGAAGGTTTTTCATTTGATCTGAGAGCCCTTTCCCAGACAGGTTGGCTTCCTCAGCTGGCCCAGAGCAGAGCATGTGGCCTCCAGGGTTGCTGGTGGCCCAGGAGCAGCTCAGCTTGAGGAGGAACAGCTTTTCTGAGCTAGAGATCAAGGGGCTGCAGGTTTCACACCCTCCTACAACAAGGGACTGTCAAGGAGACCAAAAGTCTGGTGGGTTGTGGAGTCTGACATTTGATAATCACAATGAGTGTCTTAATTAACAAAAGAGTTCTCTCTTGAGTTTATTAGTTAATGATAAAGTATTAATACTTTTAGGAGGACAAAAGAACAAAGCTCCACATGGAGCTCCGAAGTCCGTATGGTAATATGGACTAATTAAATACATTTTTAATCATCTGTTGTGAAACACAAAATTTGTCACTTTTTTACCAGCTTTATCTTGCAAAATCTGTAGAACTCAACACAAGTCCTGCACTTTTCCCTGTGGGAAATAACCATATCAGCCTCAGTGCAGCTTTTTATGGTTTTAAGTGTAGTGCCAGGACTTCAGCTGTACTGCAGAAAATCAGGTTTTCCCTGCCCTGACCCTGCTGCACAATAATGGTGCAAAATGCAGACAGACTTGATAACAAAAAGCCTTTTAGTGCCCAGGCAGACATTTTCCAGAGTATTACCTCGAGTGGCTGAGTCACATCCTTACCATTTCTGTGGTGGGAGTGCTCTGTGGCAGGATTCCTCTGGGACACTCTGCCACGCGCTGCCTGTTCTGCACTTCTCCACGCGGGGTTTGGAAAGTTTTCCAGCTCCATTGCTGCAGGTGCATTTATGGTACTGGGTGCTGCTGGGGGCTGTTCCTGAGCAGGCTGAGAGCTGGCACGCTGACCCTGTTCTCCTGTGCCCAGATCCATGCTTTCATCAAGAGATCCGAGGCGGAGGAGGTGGATTTTGCGGGGTGGCTCTGCTCCACCATCGGCCTTAACCAGCCCAGCACCCCCACGCACGCCGCCGGCGTCTGAGCCCGGGGCCAGCTCCTGGACTGTACCTCTGGTGACAACGATGCTCTCCTGGTCCTCTTTCCTCAGCTTGTACCTGTTCAAACATGTTATTTCACCTCTTAAGGAAGAATGTCTCGATAGCATGTGCCAAAACGGTTTTAAATCTCGTCCTAAACTAATTGGTATCGTACCGGGTTCCGTCGTTCACTGACCAAATGTAAGCTGTGTAAGTTCCAGTGCTTGCTGATTTTAGGTGATTATGGATATTCTTTCTTAATGAAAATATCACTGGGGCGGGGTGGGGGGGGTCGGCCCCTGGCTTGTTTGAACTTTATCAAGACTCTTTGTAAATCGTTGGTACTTCAATCATGCTTTCCCTGGGCTCCCCGGGCTCGGGCTGGGGCTGCTCCGAGCCTGTCTGTGAGCATGCTTTGCTGCTGCCCAGCTGTTCCTGAAAGTTAGGCTCCAATGTTGCTGTTGTCTAGAGATCTCTCTCTTTTGCAGGTGAAGAAGGCAAGAGCCCTGCATTTCTAGGAATGCACAGGGCCATATTCTAATTGTAGACTTGTTCATATTTCTATATTTATTTTTCGAACATATCATCATCCTTGGATTTAGTGACGTCTGTCTTTCTAATTGATTTTTAAAAGTTAGTTCTTGGAAGTGTCCTATGGAATCAAGACAATGATCCAAGCACTTTGCTTTCTTTTAACCTAAAGAGTCATGACAACTGTGTTTAGTGTCTAAAAGTGTATGAAAATCCTTTATTGTTTTATTCTCTCAGATGTTTAGCAATGGGTTCTCTTAATAAATATATTATCAAGTAACCTCTTGAAGCTTTTTTTTTTTAGAACTTGACCAAGGCTTTAATCTGGTCACTGCACTATCAATTTCAGCTCTTTGAAAGGAGGCTTTGGATGAGGAAATGCCTGAAATTCTTCCCCAAAAGGAATCCCCATCAGCGGGACCTGAACTTCCACCTGGCCAAAGGCTCGGGTATCAAAGGGCTGGCACAGCCTGGGCACAGCAGGGCAGGAAATGACTCAGTGACACATCCAGGGCTTCCTCCAGCCTGTCCTGGCTGCAATGAGACCTGAAGTGACAGCTGGGGGCTGTAAATTAAACTCTTCCCTGAGCTTTACCTACACCCAGCAAACAGAGCCACACCAGAGCCTTGCACTGTTGGCTGAAAGAAATGCACAGCAAGGTTTGAGAGGTTTAACTCCCACTTTGTCCCCCCAGACAGCAATAATTGGGGCACTGCAAGCACAGTTGTGTGTAAGGACAGCAAGAAAAGAACTTTATTGCAACATGCACTAGAATTGGGCTTTTCAAATGCAAAAGCAAGGGACTTGTTCACAAAAGCAGCAGGAATTCTGTCTATGAAAACTACTCTGGACCATGCTGGGCATCAATAATATTTTTCAGCAGTCAGTATTATCCTTTGGAGTTGAAATGTGTCAAGAAAGGCCAGGATGGCTCCTGAGCTCCTCCCAACCCAGCTCTTCACACACATCACTGCAAGGGCTGAATGACCATAACATTTTTGGCTCAGACTTTGGGGATTTTTTTACCTGCCAGGCTTGGGAGAGCTTTGTTAAAATATCTCTTCTAAACTCCTGTTCTAGATTCCTTCATTAAGATATCCAGGATCCTCAAAACCTACATAGTCTTTAGTACAGGATGGAGCCACATTTACATCCCAACAGTTTCCATTGGTACAAACCAAACAGGAGCCAAATGAACACTCAGTGCACAGTGGCAGGAATTCACTGAGGCTGAGTGTCAGTTCTGACCCTCCCCAGGATCCCAGACACTTTTCCAAATGCAAAAATTGTGGAGATTTCACATCACTTTCCATTGATAATTAAGTTCTTAAACTCCTCATACTCCTTGAGAATCACATGAAAGCAGGTGACCTTACCTTGATTAGTGAGGTTACAGTGAGAGAAAAAGAAAATAACACCAATTTAAGAGCATTAGTTTATGACAAGCACCACGGATCATTTCTTACTCTACAACTTGTGGACACATAAAAGGCTCCTTGGCTGCTGCTCTGAAGGAGCAGAAGTAGAAACTCCTTCTTTGGGACAGACTGACAGAACTGAAGAGCACCAGGGGGACAGAGAGACCTCCCTGCTGTGCACAGAACTGGGCTGACACTGGGAGGATTCTGGGAGTGACTCCAGCTTTCCACAGAACTGAAAACACAGCAGCTGTAGGCTGGAGACAGCCCTGGACACATCTTTTCTCACCCTGTATCTTAAATTCCCAGTTTAGGCAAATGAGGTTATCATGTAATCACTGGGGCAGCACCAGCCTCAGGACCTGGATTTGTTTCCCACATCAGGAAGTGAGAACAGACTATTATTGCTTTTAGTGCATGTGTTAATTAGTCTGGTTGATCAATTATTTCTCCTTTCCACGTACAAAGATGTTGTAAGAGCTACATTAGGTTTGAAATGTGGAATGGATTATGCTACATATTTGTGCAGCAGATTTTTCATTCTTTCAGCATCTGAGTCAAGATGTGCCCAGCCTGTGAAATTCATGTGTTCGGTGTCACTGCCCTCAACTCTGATGTATCAAACAGTTCATACCCACACAGAGCACAAAATGGAAATCACTTGGTGAGTTTCAGATGAATGAAGGAGAAATTCCTGAGTCTGTATTAAAAACCATCTCTGATTTTTTTCTCTCAAGAATCAGATTCTTCCTCCTCTTCCTCCTCTTTATCATCCTGAAGACTGAGGTGTAACTGAGTTTGATTGATGGCAGCCTCATTGTCCATCTGCCCAAGAGTCTGTCACGAGAAAAGGGCTGATTACCAAACCCAGCACAGACACCAAACACCTCTCAAATCACTGTCAGAGCTGTGCAGTCACTGCTCATGAAAGATCTCAGAGCCAGAACTGCTGACTGAGAGCCCACCACAGCAACAAGGCCCTGATCCCCATGGAGAAGCTGCACCTGGGTCAGGCTGGCCAGGTACTGAGTGAAAAGCTGCAGCAGCAGTGCCACAAAATATTTCATAAATGGGGAACCGAAGCTACACCACACAGGTATTTCCCAGTCCCCCTGCAAACACGGTGCTGTTTTGGGGGTTGGGGAAAGGTGAAACCCTTGAAACAAACCAGCAGCAACACAGACATTTCCCAGCTGAGCTCTGCACTGACGAGAAGCATCAGTGAGGTGACTCGAGGAACTGCACAGGGAAAGCAGGCAGAGCCCAGGGACCCCCTTACCTGCTGAGTGTCCTCGGCCAGGGCTGCCAGGGGCACTGGGACGTTCTCCTCGCCGGCCTGGATCATGGATTGCAGCGCCAGCTCCTCCACCTGCAGGGAGGGCAGGGCCACGGCCCCGGTGAGCACAGCACAGCTGCCAACCCGCACACCCCGCACAGCTGACACTGCTGAACCACTCTGACCCGCAGTTCTGGGGGTTTTGACCTGGCAGGCTTGGGAAAGCTTTGTTAAATCTCCTGCATTAGGATTTGCATGAGTCTCTAAAGCCAAGCAGTTTTCAGTTCCCCTACCACAAACTATCCCTTCTCCATCCATCAGCTAAGGGAAACCATACACTCACATTTATCTCTTAGAGATGTACTCCCAATTACATTTATCTCTTAATGTATACACACACTCACAATTACAGGTACCTCCTGCATACTTACAATGACATTTATCTCTTAATTTATCCTACATCCACTCACATTTAGCTTTTAGAGATGTATCCTATGCACACTCACAATTATATTTATCTCAATGTATCCTACGTGCATCACACTCACATTTACCTCTCAGAGATATATCCTATATATAAGATATATATAAGAGATATATCCTACACTCAACATTTCTCTCTTAATGTATACACACATTTACAGGTACCTCTTACATATGGACCCCGCACACACTCGCAATTACATTTACCTCTTTGAGATGCACCCTGCACACAACGACATTTACCTCTCACAGCTGTACCCACCCCACCCCTCAGAGCACCGTGGGCGGATCCCCCTTTCACAGACCGCCTGAAACCCCGCAGCGATTCCCCGCTCTCCCTTTCCCAGCCCCAAGCGGCGGCGGGCGCGGCCTGCGGCGGTGCCCGGCCTGTGGCGGAGCGCGGCCCGCGGCGGAGCCCGGCCCGTGGCAGTGCCCGGCCCGTGGCGGAGCGCGGCCTGAGGCGGAGCGCGGCCTGAGGCGGAGCCCGGCCCGTGGCGGAGCCCGGCCCGCGGCGGAGCGCGGCCCGTGGCGGAGCCCGGCCTCGCCGCGCGGGCAGGGCTGAGGGGCAGGCCCGGCCCCGCCGCTGCCGCTCCCGTCCCCACGGCCATCCCCACACCCCGGGCCGTCCCCGCGCACCCGCAGCCGGCGGAGCTGATCGTGCAGCGCCGCCTTGACCCGCAGCAGCGTCTCCTCCTCCCGGCGCAGCTCCTGCAGCCGGCTCAGCATCGTCCCCGCCGGGGGAGGCACCGCCCCGCCCCGGGACGTCACGGGCCGCCCGCGGCGCGTCACAGCGGCACGGCAGCGCGCCGCCGGCGCCCCCGCGCGGCCACCGCCGGTCACTGCACCCGCGGCCGCCACCGCCCACCGCAGCGGGAACCGCGCGGTCCCGGCTCCCGCGGCCTCAGCCGCACCACCCTCCTCTCCCTCTCATCCCGGAAGTTTCCATTTGAACGCCTGCTCAGACACGCACACCCGACCCGGCTTCCTCTGTTCCAACAGCGTTTATTAGGGACAGCCCCCGGGCACAGACACCCCGGGAACCCCGGGGCAGCACGGCCCCGGTTACGCCTTGGCCTCAGCCTTGCCCTTGGCCTCAGCCTTCCCCTTGGCCTCAGCCTTGCCCTTCGCTGCGGGCTTGGCTGCCTTGGCTGTCTTGGCCTTCTTGGCAGCGGGTTCTGCCTCAGGTGCAGCCGGGGCCTTGCCTGCCAGCTTGGCCCGGGCCTTGGCTTTCTTCTCTTCCTTGAGCTTGTGCTAAAACAGAGAGAGAGAGAGAGAGAGATGATCAACCAGGGCAACAGCTGAAGCAGGAGCCCCAGCCCTGCCCGTGGCAGCCCCACTCACGTTCTGGGCGTGCCGCAGGATGGTGTTGCGCCGCATGGTTTTGGCGTACGGGTTCAACTTGATCATGATTCTCAGGTTCTTCAGCGGGTTCTTCTTCAGGACCCTGCGCTGAATCTTCTTCCTGGAAAGCACAGCCATGTTGTATCATCAGCATACTTTGCCATGCCTGCTGCTAAATTATCTCTGAAATCCAGACAGCTGCAATTCCTTGTGTTTACCCAGAAATTAAGAAAGCCCAGCCTGAAACCTCCCTGCAAAGCCTTTGTTCATTAAATAAAATCACTTACTTTGGAGCACGCAGGGCCTTCTGGATTTCCTGGCTTCTCATGATTCTTCCAATATCTGTATTGGTCATCTTGTGCATGGGCAGGCTGTGAAACAACATTCAGAGTGTGAGTGGGTGATAAAACCATGGCTAATTTGCCCTAGCCAGGCATTTAGGAGCAAATCCCAGTATCCCTTCTCCTGGGAGAAAGGGGGTTTCTCTCCCACCCTGGCTGCACTCACTTGTAGTCGCTCTTGAGCGTGGCAGCCTTGCGCCAGGTGCCGTACAGATCGTCCAGCTTGCGGAAGGCGCTCTCTGTCCAGATGCAGAAACGCCCCACGTGGCCCCCGGGAGCGAGGCGCAGCAGGTTCAGCTTGTTCACGTTCAGCAGAGTGATTCCTGCAGGAAACCAGGCAAAGCAATCCCTTTAGTTTGTGATTCAAATCCAGGAATGTGAGGCTACACAAGAGATAAAATGCAGAAAGCGACTGGGGTTTTTTTGGCTTTGGTTTTATGGAGCTACACACACCTCTGTATGAAAATCTACAGAATTTTAAAATTAATAATAACAATAATCAGCCTTTTTCCAGTGGCAAACTCAGCAGCCTCATCTATGCCCCAAACACAGTTCAGGGTTGGGAACAGCTGCAACATTTGTCACAAACACCCTTAAACATCACCCCAACAGGTTCTTACAAAGAACACATCAACTACTGCAGCAAGTCAGAACTTCCACATAATCATGTGTTTCAGAAACACGGACCAATGAAGTGGAATCTCATCATTCCAGGCAGCCTCCCAGCAGAAAGAGTGAGCGTGTCCCAGGGTGATTACCTGGGATATTCCGGAAAGCCCTGATGATGCCGTTGTCCTCGTTGTAGATGATGCAGGGTCCCCTGCGCTGGATGCGGCGGCGATTCCTCATCTTGCCCTTCCCGGCCCGCATGCGCTGGGAGGCGTAAACCTGGGAAAAGCACAGACTGAATATCCCCACAGGCCACAGCCCACAGGTCAGGCCCAAGACACTGCTGCAGTCAGAACTTCACCATCATCACTGCGGATCTGCAACACGGACCAGTGAGAAGTTCATCATTCTCCAGAGTCAAAATACAGAACTATTTGGAATTCCTACTCTAATCACTGCAGAGTTGAATCACCTGTGTTTTGTCCCTTAGATCACACCTTCTCAACTCACCTTTTTGATGTCATTCCAAGCTTTAAGCTTCTTCAGGAGGAGAACAGCTTCCTTGGTTTTCTTGTAGCCCTCAACCTTGTCCTCAACAACCAGAGGAAGTTCTGGAATCTCTTCAATGCGGTGGCCTAGAGAGGATTTCACAAGACACTCAGTGTTGCTCACTGGCCTTGGCTGGACCCATTCCTCAAAGTTATTGCTCTGTATATTCATAAATGATACATGATAAATTAAATTCATGATAGAAATTCACAAAATGAGATCAGGCACAGTAACCAGAGCAGTGAAGCTCCAGTGGTGTCTTACAGGTCTGTCTCACACAGGACTTTGTGTATCTGACTGTTGGGTAAATCCTTGCCTCCATGAACAGAAATCAAACTGCACTGCACAACTCCATTGAAGTCACCACCAAGTATCCAATGCTGGCTCAGACAAACAATTCCAGAGGCAGAATTCTCACCTTTAGACATGACCAGAGCTGGGAGGGCAGAGGCAGCCAGAGCAGAACAGATGGCGTAACGCTTCTGCATGATGTTCACTCTGCGGTGCCAGCGCCGCCAGGTCTTGGTCGGGGCGAACATGCGGCCGCCGCGACACATCTGGGAGCTGCAGTTAAGAACAATTTTTCGGAGCTTTCTTACCCCAAAGTGACTCTCTACTGCTTGCTCAGCATTAATGGGTCGTCAGCCACCTGTGCCAGGACTCTGACAGCAGGCAACTGTCCCTGGGCACAGGGTAAGGCGCAAATTACGACATCATGGCAAGACAGAATGGATCGTGCGGTTTGAGAGTGAGAATCGCATCAAATCAAGTCTGAGCTGCAGCCATCACCTCAGAAAAGGATTCCATCTCATGTTTAGATAATTAACAACTGTTCTGCTGGCTGAGTTCTGTGCCCCCAAAGCCAGCACAGCCATGGAAGGATACATTGCCAAAGGCACCCTGGCCAGAACGGTGAGTGCCACCGCCTCGGACTCGAGGGATTCGAGCAACAGCTCTCCCAGTACCCCATGATTCAGCACTGGTCTGGTGACCTGCAAGAGAGAGAGGGAAATTCAGAGAGTGACATCACTGCCATGCTCCCACAGCCAGAGGGATGCTGGACTCAGGGCACCAATCAGAACTTCCACACAATCATGTGTTTCAGAAACACGGACCAATGAAGTGGAATTTCATCATTTCAGCATAACAAATCTTGATCAGGAAAGCTTAATCCTAGTTTATTCATGTATTTGATTCTAACCTAAGATCTTTAAGATACTTATTTTAAGCTTGATTCTCAATCAGGAGGTCTGACTTGGCACTGCTATACCTAGCAAGTTAAAATGTTTGTGTGACACTTAGAAGAAAGGTTAAAAAGGCATGTTTATGCGAAACTTAGAAATAAGATTAAAAAGGCACGTTCCTGGCACAGGCTTCTTGGAAAGCAGAAGTTACCTGCACCAACAACAGAGCAAATCTAGAAGCAAATCTAACAAATGCCCATTTGCAGGAGCTTTTCCTTGGCGAACGCCTCAACGTGGAGCAGGAATTTTCACCTCAACACTCTCAGCCATTTTATGTTTCTCCTGCCAAGAGCAACGATCCCACCTGAGGACCTCAGCACTGTGATACTCCCAGCAACGCACATCTCAAGCAAGAACACCCCAAAACACCAACCCTGATGCCTCCTCCAAACAATAAAAACGCTGCTGCTTCAAACCAGCCTGCCAGCAACCACGGCCTTGCCTTCCCCACAGAACCCCAGCCAGGAGCACTTCCCTTATCCCAGCTGCAGCCCCGGCCGTACCTGCGAGCTCGCTGACGGCGTAGGGCTGCCGGTTGTTCTTGCGCAGGTTGGTGTGCACGAAGTTGACCACGTCGGGCCGGATGGGCGCCTTGAACACGGCGGGCAGCGTCACGTTCTTGCCCGATGCCTCGCCCTTCTCGGAGTACACGGAGATCAGCGGCCGAGCGCAAGCCTGGGGGAAGCACAGAGCCTTTTTCAGAGCCAGGAAAGGGAATTCCTGGAGTTTTGAGCTCCTCCAGTATTGCTCAGAACGAAGGAGTCGTCAGCTCGGCAGTGCCAGCACGCTGACAGCAGGCAACTGTCGCTGAGCACTGGATAAGACGCAAATTACGTCATCACGGCAATATTTTCACTCCAAGTTGTGCTCCACAGCTCACCTCCAGAAAACTACACTTGGATTTCCAAGGCGTTTCTACAATTCAGCCTCCAGGCTCTGTAATAAACCCCTTCAAAGCCCACCTGTGTTAATTGAACACTTGTAATTTAAATTAGGAAACGCTGTAACCAACTTCTCTACTGCAGCTCAGCAAACAGCATCAGAGGGAAGTCTGGACCCTCTGAACAATCTTTAAAATTTGTGCAGTGAAAAATTAAGCTGCTCTCAGCACCAGCTGCCTTTCGAAAGGCTGAAAGGATACCCAAAAATAGCCAGAGGAGGAACAGCATCCTTTTAAAACAATGTTTTAGCATTATATTGTATTGGTCGTTAATTAATCTTGTGGTAACAGCACAGGCAAAGCATCTTTCTTACCTTTCCCATCTGCAGTTCGTTTTAGAGGTATTAAAATACTCTAGAACTCCAAATTAACCAACTAACAGCCATGTAAGGCCACCTCTGCATGTGACACTGGTCACGAGGAAGGCTCTGGCCCCCGGTGTTAACACAGAGACCCCAACACAAGCCACAAACTCGATCAGGGTGAAGGCATCAGAGCACAATCTGAGCTCTACTGGCAAAAAAAAGTTGTTTATTTGCAACCTGAATCTAGACTAAAACTTCTGAAAGCCTGTTGTGCAACAAAAAAAGCCTCAAAAAAATGCGATATATATATGCCGTTCTTCCCAGTCTAGATGGGCGCAAACGCTCCCCTGGGGCCTGTTTTCCTTTAGATAAATACATGAGAAAACTACAAAGCGCTGCCAGATGGCGATGGGGACCTATCCCACCCTATTCCACGCCTATGGAAAGAAGAACCTTACGCGCACCACGCCAGGCTCCCGCCCGTGGCCTCCCCAGCCCGGCCCGGCCCAGCCCCGCTCGGTCGCTCTCGGGCTCCACGCGGCCGCCGAGCACTGACGGGCCCAAAATGGCGGCCGCGCGCCTCACGCCGCCAGCGCGGCCCCCGAGCTGCCCGCGGCTCAGCTCTGCCCGCTGGGCCCGGCTCCCCTAGGCCGGCCCCGCTGCCCATCCCGCTCCCCCGCGGCCCCTCGCTCCCCCGGGCTGGGCCCGGCGCTCCCCTCACCATGGCGGCGGAGCTGCTCGTGCGGCCGCCCGCCTGCGCCGCGCCCCGACCGGAAAAGGAAGAACTTGTCACCCACCCGTCACTACGCCCATGTCCCTCCGCGACCTGACGGCCGCTTCTGCCGCGCCGGCCGGTCAACCCCCGACCCCAGTCCAAGCTCCGGACCGAGCTCCAGCCCCGGTCCCAGTCCTCATTAAAGTCTCTTCGGCCGCGCCGTGCCCATCTCGAGCCCTCTGGGCACCTCTGTCCTGCTCAGATCCCGCCAAAGCAGGGAACTCTGTTCCGGCGGAGGGATCCAGCGTGACGCGTCACCCTCCCCTCAGAGGTATCGCGTAGCGCCGGTGGGCGGGAGGTTCGATTGTGGCGGGCGGCGATGGTAACCGAGCGGCGGCGCCGGGCGGCCGGCGCCCTGAGCGGGCTCCTGCTCCGGTGAGCATCGGGGTTGTTCCCGGGGCTGAGCGGGCTCCTGCTCCGATGGGGATCGGGGTTGTTCCCGGGGCTGAGCGGGCTCCTGCTCCGATGGGGATCGGGGTTGTTCCCGGGGCTGAGCGGGCTCCTGCTCCGATGGGGATCGGGGCTGTTCCCGGGGCTGAGCGGGCTCCTGCTCCGATGGGGATCGGGGCTGTTCCCGGGGCTGAGCGGGCTCCTGCTCCGATGGGGATCGGGGCTGTTCCCGGGGCTGAGCAGGCTCCTGCTCCGGTGCGGATAGAGGTCACTGCTTGGGGGGGGTCTACGCTGCTCTGCTGAGGGAGGTCTGGCTCTGCTTGCGGAGAGGCTGCTGGTGCTCCGGTTGTAGCCTTGAAGCGTTTAATGTATGTGGGTAATGTTGCTGTTTAATAAGTAATGCTGAGGGGAAAGGTCGTGTATTTCAACTTTTTTTTTTTTTTTTCTTTCAGGATACTTGAAGATGGAAAGGACAGTATCCTCGAACATCCCCATCTCTATGAGGTAAAATCATAGACTGGTTTGGGTTGGAAGGAACCTTAAATCCATCTCATTCCACCCCATGCCATGGGCAGGGCCACCTCCCGCTGTCCCAGGCTGCTCCAAGCCCTGTCCAGCCTGGCCTTGGACACTCCAGGGATCGATCCAGGGACAGCCACAGCTGCTCTGGGCACCCTGTGCCAGGGCCTCCCCACCCTCACATGAAGAATTCCTTCCTAATTTCCCATCTAAAGCTACGCTGTCTGTATGAAGCTGTTCCACTTTGTCCTGTCACTCCATCCTCTTAAAGGGTCTCTCTTCTTTCCTGTAGGCTCCCTTCAGGTACTGCAAGTGGGGCACAAATTGATGCAAAAGGATTGGAAAACAGTCTGTGGAATTATTTAATTTTGCAATTTCTGGTATTCTAAAAAATGGTGAAATGCAGCCTCTCTACGCAGTGTATTAAAAAGTTTTGGGGTTTGTTTGTTGTTTTTTTTTTTTTTTTTTGCAGACTGACGTAGAGATCTCATTGGTTAGTGGCAGTTGCAAAAGTCCTGTTGAAAAATTTTGGCATGGAAGCAGTGCAGTGTATATTTTGCAGAAAGCTGTAAGTGTGCATGGTAGATGTTAAATGTGATCCAGACTTTTGAGTTCCCATCAGATTTTTTTCACACACCTCACAGTTTTTGACTTACCTGCACATTTCTGTTAAAGACACACCATGGAGAAAGCAATTCCATGGAGGAATCAAGAACAGATGATGCTGTTTATGCCTCTGAGGCTTTGCCAGAGGAGAGTCCTGGAGCCCTGGCTCTTTCTGTTGGGAGAGCAAAGTAAGTGTGAAAGCTTTCCCTCCCCTTTTGGGGGAGTTTTCTTTTGTAATTTTTTGTGTTCTTCTAATATTCAGAACCTGTATTTTTAATCCCCTAAATAAAATTAACTCCTTATAAGGCTTTGTGACTGTTTTCCATCCTGCAAAGGGGCCTTCCTGCTTTTAATGGGGACAAGATGGAGGGTTCTGGGTGGTGCTCTGGGGTCTTCTCCGTCTTCTTCTCTCCATTTTCTGCAGTGACAGTGGCACAAAGTAGCTTTAGATGGATTGGGTCAGTGTAGAAGTGACCTGTTTAGTGCAGAATGTAGATATTGGTGTGTAATTGTCAGTAATCAGTATGTCAGGGATGGAGTTGTCACCCTGTTGCTGTTGAGACCTTGACCAGGCAGAGAGAAAAAGAGACAAGATAAGAAATAAACAACGAGAAAGTCCTTGAAAAAAAAATTTGGAGACTCTGGTTCCTTCCTGGGTTTGGCTTGGAGCTTTCAGAGGGCAAAGGACATTTAACCACCCAAATCTCAGGTGAACCAGCCCAAACCTGAGAGAAAAGCACTTGGGAGCTGGGCTGTTGGGTTAATGGGATTCAGTGGGTGTAAATGAGCAAAAAAGCTTACTAAGACTTCAGTGCTTATTGTTTTGGTAAAGCTCCTAAAAAAAGCTCTAAGACCTGATTTGCATCTCTGGTGTTATTACTTATTTGGTACTTGCATGGTACCAAAATGTGGTTTACCTAAGTAATGTATTCTTTTAATTAGCTTAAAATGTAATATTCAATTATAATTTTAGACTCTTCAGTCTACATTAACACATTGTGTTATTTGCTGGCATCTTCCTTTCTCCCTGTTCCTATTTCTAGGCAATTGATTTCCTTGTACACAATGGTGCAAAACCCAAACATGACCTACCTGGGGACAGGTGACCTGGTTGTGCTTCCTCCCCTCTGGGCCAGGTGTGATGGTTCTGATCCTCAGCACACCTACTGGATTGGAGCTGAGCCTCTCAAGGCTGGGAACAAAGTCACAGGGCTCAGTATTTACTTGGTTTCATGTGATGGTAAGCTGATCATGGTGTACAGAAAATTAAATGAGGAAGGCTAAAGAGTGTGGGGATGCTGATGTCACAATGCTGGCTTTGTTCTTTGTGTGATACTGGCTTGGAAGTGCTCTGTATTCCTGGTTTTAATGAGCAAGAAGGGATTAAAATAAGAGAAAAGATGTTTTTAACCAATGCTATGTGGAGGAAATGGCTTTTTAATCTACATGATGCAGCTGTAGCTGTGCAGGCCTACCTCAACTCAGATGCAACAACAGGAAATGTAAACTGCTGCCATTCAGCATCTTCTACAACCTCTGATTCATTCTAAACATTTATGTATGTCCATATCAGCTCTTATAATCAGTAGGAGGAATGCAAGGAGAATTCCTGCTTTCTAAAGGACAACAGGAGTCGTGCTTTACCAAGTGGAGTATTTGGGGATGAATTTGAAGTGCTAAACTTGAGTTGTGTCAAGTGGGGTTTTTTGATTCTCAGTTTTTCCCTTTCCTAGGTCCTACAGCTGATAAAACCCGTTTTGCAAACCTGGAAGAGCTCAAAATGGAACATAAGATAAGACATCATTCATCTGTTGTAGGTTTTTACACTCTGTCATCGCTTCAATTGAAGTTTAACAACTCTGTTTTGGGGTTAATGATGCTGGTTTGGGGAAGCTTTTTAGATCCTCTATGGAAACTCACCTTAGTATGATTCTATAGTATAACATTGTGATTTCAGGTCATGTTTATAATGCATTTGTCTGGTATTAACCTTTTTTTGCATGTTTGTGAAATGCTTTTTAAATTAGATTGGTATTTTATGGTAGATTTGTTGTTTTCATTTTTAAATCTGTTCAATTTAGGTGACAACAAAAGGATTTGCTCGGTATGAGCTGCTTGCAGCTGCTGCCATAGAGGACACCATTGCAGATTCTGGAAGCAGCATCAGTGTGGATATCACATGGAATGGTGTGGAAAAGATTCTGGAGACCCCCCCACTGATCTCTGCTGCCACCCTGGTGAGTCAGGATGGAAAAAGCAATAAAAGAAATAAACCCAAGCTCTTGGCACAATTCACATCATGAGTGTGGTATAAAGGATAGAACACAAAAGCAATGTAACCTGTTCATAAGCTGAATTATAAGTTGTGCTGACATGCTTCTCACTAAAGAAAATTTTAGGACATTTGGTTTCTAAGGTTGAAACTGAGATAAAGTTGTGGAACTTTCAGAATATTGCCCTGGAGTTGGAGAACCCCAGAAGTCCTGTGTTCCATCTGTACCAAGAACTGCAGTTCCTCTTGGTAAGTGCAGGGGAGAAATTCCAATCTCACATTTGCATGGAGTGGGGATTTTCTGTGCTAGTAATTTGCTTTATTGGAAACTTCATCACATGTTTTAAACATAATTTCAAGCATTTATTTTAGCTGAAATTTTGAGTTCAGTTTTAGAAATATTGAGGACAAATCATCCAGGAAATTCTGAAGATTTATAACTGCTGGTTAGCTGTGCAGAGATTTGTGATTCTTGGTGAAGCTATCTGTGAGAGATGACACATGCAGGACTCCCAAGAAGAGCTGATTTCTCTTGTGATTCTCCTGCTGCCTTTAGGCTTTGGCTGAAGGTCTGAAGACGGGTGTGACTGAGTGGCCTGAGCCATCAGAGTCTGAATCAGCTCTTAAACTGGTCCAGGAATTTCTGACTGGTAATTGCTGCTTGTTCAGGGGGAGGGAGGGGTGTGGCACTTCACAGGAATAAAATGGAATTCCATATACAATTTTTAAAGCATTAGAAATGTTCATTTCTGGGCTGTAACCACTGCACGGAGTAGTTAAATAGGTTCTTACATATTTGTCATTTTTCTTTGTCCTGATATCGTGGATCAAAGGAATAATAATAAAAAACATTTTTAAAGTCTTTTCAGATTATATCCTTACCCAATAAAACCATTTCTGAATTATTCAATTTTTGTTACTCAGTGTATTAGTTATGATGTGCCTGGGGATTAATGACTGGTTTGATGACACTTTTCATAGTGGTGGAACTTATTTTTTAACTCTACTAGATTTAAGGAAGAAGCTGGATGGAGATTGTACATTTGGAAACAAGAATGAAACAGAGGTGGGTGCAATTTCCTAACAGCTTTGTCATTTTGCTTCCCTTTTATCTGCAGTTATTTCAGGTTTTGACTAAATCTTGTTTATATGTGTAAATAGTGATGTAAAGGAATATGGATCTCTTGCTGTCTCTGCTTTGTAAAAATAGTGGGAGAAGGTCTGATTCCTTCCAGGGATTCTGACCTTTGTGCCATTGCATTCTAGCATTAATTTTCTTTCCCAATTTAGAGATTTGAGGCCAATTTAGTAGTATCAGCTGATTATGTGTCCTCTTTATCTAGAGGTTTATGATATTGTAAAACAATGGGCAAATTCAAATTATAAAAAATGTGTTTGGTTATATTAAGATTTTTTTTCCCTCTCAGCCTACAAGGAAAGGTTTAAGTCTATTTTCTATTAAGAGAGAAGCAGCATTTTGTTGATAATCTAAGAATATATTGATTTCTGTGTCAACAGAAGGATTATGGGGAAGTAATTCTCTGTCCTGAGGATTTGTGTTGTCTGCTTTTTGGCCTCCCAGGGCTCTGCTGGATACACAGACAATACCTGGCTGAGATCTGTTTATCTCTGAGAGTGGCTTGTGTTTCCTGGTCTAAGCAGTTATCCAGTGTGATAAATCTGCAAAGAATCAAACTCACTTTTAAATAAAAACGTGCTTCCAAATTACTGTGTGGTAGTTTCCCTGGAAAAGGGGGAAAATCAGTGATGCAGCCAGTTTTGGTGTCTGGAGAAATTTAGATGTGGAAGGTTTTTGACTCTCAGGCACCATTTTTTCATTGAAAACCAATAAATTCTTCCAGAAAATCAAAAGTGACACAGCTGCTGTGGACAGTTGCATAAAATCCATCTTTGATGAGCGAGGAGACCTGGACTTTACTGAACAATTGTGGTGCAAAATGAAAAGTAAGTGTATTGTGCCCTATCTGATTTCCTTTAATTTTCTTCTCTAGCTGCTAGACAGTATTGCTTTTCAGGGAAACTCCTGCCCATTTCTGAGTTTTAAGGGCTCATCAGGTCCCATGTATTTCCTTACAACCTTCCAATGGCAGACCAGCATCTAACAGGAGATAATTTCATTTTATTCGACTGCAAAAGGTACTAAACCATTGGTAGTTGCTCTAAAGCTGAAACCCATCTGCTCTAAAACTGAAAACTTTATAATTCCTTTTTTCTCTAGATCTGAAGGACAATTTTCAGTGTATTTAGAGTTCAGTGGACTCTGATCACAGGTTTTTTTAGAGTAAACTTTTTTAATCATTTGACAAAGCTGCCAAAAAGCTGTACAGTCTGTAATTTTAACTCTCATTCTTTAATTGAGGGCTTGTTCATGTAAGGGTGTGTTGGCCTGTTGTTATTGACTTAACAGGCAGAGAAAGAGCCTGGATTAATAATTAAAATATTGTTCTTAGATGAAAATTTTTCTTTCCAGGTGTCAGTTCCTATCAGGAGTTAATAGATTGTTTCACACTGGTCATAAAATCCCTGGAACGTGGTGAGATACAGCCATGGGTATGTATCTGTATTTCACAAGAGATGGTGAAGTTTGGGATAGTTTCAAGTAAAACACAGTTCTTGTCCCTTCACTGCCCCTCACTTGTGTTGTTTTTAAATTATTTTTCCCTGGTGTTGAACCTCTGAACAATATTGAGGTTGTTTCATGCACAGTTACATCACAAAAAAACTGGTTCCTTTTTAGATTCATCAAGGGAGTAGCAGCTTCTTAAGTCAGTTGATCCAACAGTCCTACCATGGAAAGATAGAGGATGTTTCCCTCAGTGGCATCACTCCCATTCAGATGCTCCTGGAGATTGGCTTGGAGAAGATGAAGAAGGATTATGTCAGTTTTTTCATAGGTGAGCCAGACACTTGGTAACAGCCTGAGGAATTCAAGAGAAAAGTGTTCCATGCAGGAAATAAAGACCTTTTTGGGCAGCCTCCATCTCTTTTCCTTCCCATCTGCTGAAGTGCAGTTTCCAGCTTCCTTAATAACAGAACTTTTCAGCTTTTAAATTTCAAAATTTTAAAACTTACTTGTTTCAGAAGAGGCATAGCTTTGTGTTTTACTGTTGTTGTTACCTCTTCATTTCTCTTTGGAATCTGTCATCTCGTTTTCATTCTTTTCTTTGCTTTTCATTTTCACTACTTTTGTAAACTTGTATGTCCTGAGGAGGTGGTTGTCTCCAAGTACATGGTGGGTTTCTTCATTGTGCAGCCTTGGTGATAAAGATAAATCCTGCCTTGACCTTACCACTTCACAGGAGTTTTCTTGTTTGGAATGAATGCTTGTGCCAATAAATAACATCACACTCCTGCTGACTTTGTGCCTTAGTAGAATTTCCTGTTTGATCACCTGAATGATGCTTGTATTTCATCTGATACCATGTATTAAATTTTAATTTTTTTTCCCCTGCTGTTCCTTTTACAGGCCAGGAGCTTGCAACAGTAAACTACTTGGTGAGATGCTTTATTTTTATTTTATGAAGCAGAGCATGCTTAGCTGAGGGTGGGATGCAAATCATATAAGCTGAGAAACTGAACTGCAGATCAGGAGGCTGGAACCACACTCTGCAGAACCTGTCATTGTTTTGTTTCCTTATTCCCAGATAATTCCCTGATACCTGACCTGGGTCACTGTCAGGGCACCAAACCTTTGATGGGATTTTGTTCTGAGTCTGCTGGGCCACTCTAAAAATCTTGGCTTCTCCAAAGAAGCAGGAAGATGATTTTATTTACTGAGGGTGTGTTGTGTATGTGTAGCAATGAAATGCTCAGGTAAGAGCAGAAGCTCTTTGCTCTTCCAGGATTACTTCATTTCCACATCAGTGGATCTCCAGGAGCAAGTCCACCGTATTCAAAAGCTTCATCATATGCTGGAAATAATGGTCAGCTGTACAGGCTTGCTGCAGTTCAGACATGAGAACCTCTTCCCTTTGACACAGTAATTATTTCATTTCTACTTTTGCTCTTTAAATGGCAATCACAGAGTTTTTTTGACTGTTTTAAAGAAACACCTTAATGTTGGTGATGGTGAGACTGCAGAAGGACCAGTTGGATCTTCCTGCTAAATTTTGCTTTGGGATTAAAACTGAAAACGAAAGGAAATAATGAAATGTGAGAGTATAGTTAATTTTGCACAAGGTTTATGCTCTGTTGCACAAGCATTTCTTTAAAGAAAGTAACCTGATATCTCTTGTAGGATTTGCATGAAGTATTACAAAGAAAACCCTCTGAATGAGAAGCACGTGTTTCAGCTGCCCGTCAGACCAGCTCTTGTGAAGAAATTCTATCAAAAGTAAGAGAAACTTCAGCATTTGCAGCATAAAACTCAGATGTGACTGAATACCTGACTCAATTTTGGTGGTTTTTGATTATTCTCTCAGTGACAACCCTGAAGTCTGGAAGGTGGAGATAAGCAGTGGGCATGGACAGAAGGAGGTTAAGACAACGTGGCAAGTCAGTACCAATGCTCCAGTTGAACATGGGGCATCAAACGATTCAGGTGGGGAATCTTGGTGGTGAAATGAAATAATTCAAACAAATTCAGTTTTTATCCTGACTTCAGTGGGTCCGAGCTTTATATTTACTTTTTAGCAAAAGCAAAATGCTATTTTGCCTTCTACTAAAAGAGTGAGGTAGTACTTACAGAATTAAGGATATTCAGAAGGTGTGGTGACTTTCTGCCTTCTCACCTTGGCTGAGTTAACGTTTTTAGAGTTAAAATGATAGAATAGTTCCAAATATGAGATGATTGATATCCAAAAACTCTTGCACCTTATTTCTAAAATGCTTGCCAATGAATCTGAGAAGAGTTTTGGAGAGAAATTTCCCTGTTAGTGCTGGTCTCCAGCCAGAGAAGGTGCAAAGGGGAGATGATGTGCCTTGCTGCCAGAAAATGTAAAACACATGGAAAAGCATCAGAATGGGGAAGAATTAAGCAGAGAGACTTCTACAAAAGTCCCTTTTTGGGATGAGGTTTGGTGTGAGGATTTGGTAAATCTTTCCTGTCATTACTGATTTTTGTCATGAGGTGCTTCAGTAAAACTGCACTTTGAAAACAGTTCTGGAAGCTGCTCCATTAACTAATCTCTACCTTCTAACAAGAGTGGCTAATCCCAACTTTTCCCTTTGTCCTTGCAGGTTTCCTTTCTGACTCCACAGTACATGGAAGCAGTGAAGAAAGGCTGTATTTTATTACCATGATTCAGTGCAGTCAGGTGCACTTCACTTGAGTTGATGTTACTGAGCAGGCAGGACTGGAAAGGTACAGAAAGAGGAAAAAATTCAGTGTTTTCTGTCCCAACAGAACTTTTAGAAACACTCTGGGGTTCAAACAGTTCATCTTCACTGATTTATTTGCTTATTTACACTTAAGTGGGACCTCCACAGTCACAATTCACCTGTAGGCACCTCTTTTGTTAAAAATGCAGTATAATTATGACTGTACAGTATAAATGTTCTGTAAATATGGGTTTTTTTTCATATATATACAGGCATTCAACAAAGTTGTGCACTTTGGGGTTTCATGTTTTATTTTTTGATCATTAAAAATGCAATCAGACACTGTTCACAGGGTGAATTATCTTAACCAACAAACTAAGCAATATTTGTCATATTCTCCTGGGATCAAGTGATCCTTCATCATCCTGAAGGATTTGGAAAGCTCTTCATCCAGGGCCTTGGGATCTTCAGCCAATTTGGGTTTCTTTGTCTCTGTGTTTATATTTTGGAGTATTCTTGGAAATATTTCTCTCTCCTCTTCAGATTATTTTATTCCTTCAATGTGAAGTGAGTTATTTTAACGGTGTTGCCTTGTATGTTTTGCATATTTTTTTGAAAAACAAAATCAGCAGAATTGGCTGGACATAATCATTTAAATATGCTGGCAATTGCATGTGTTATGTTGATTAATCAGTGAGGAAATATTCTGGTGGTCTAATTTAAACATTTCCATCATTTCATACATGCTGACTAAATAATCTGAGACAGAAATATTTCACATTAAAAACTTAACTATGGGTAAGTAGGAATAAGGAAAACCCCAATATTCATGCTTTTAAAAACTATAAATTATAGATGATGATTATTAGTGTAAATTTTTATAACTTCTGGTTTCGAGCACAGGAAGTTGTATTTCAAGTACAGCCAGCTGAATTGTGGAACCAAGTTTTTATAGTACTTGTTTCTACCTGCACTAGAAGGGAATTTAAGGTGGAATATTAATTTTGGAAGTGCTTGGATTACTTAAAATCCACATTTTTGTGTGTAATTTATTATAAAGTTCTATAAGGTAAGTCTGGTTCCTGTAAACCAAGCTGCAGAGATGTGGTTTAAATCTGATTTAGAAGTTGTCACCTTGGATTACTCACTTCAAAAACAACTCTTCTCCACAACTAAATAGCAATGTATATATTATTCTAACTTTTAGACATTAATAAGTTCATATTTAAGCAGTGCTCTTGGAATATTTAAGTCCTTTTGTATTTTAGAATCATGTGTCTGTCTTTCTTCAAATAGCAATTACATGGTAATCAAAATGCTGTTGATAAACAGACTGAAAGGTTTGCAAGCAGCTTTTAATCACTTGAAATTTGTACTGGCAAGATTTGAATCACTTTACTCTTAACTGTTTTTCTGATGAACAAAATGTATAATAGTTTCCAAAATAATAAGGATTGTAAAATCTTCTACTTAGAATCAGTGGAATGAGAATGGATTTTGTATTTTGGTAACAACAAAAAGGTTTTTGGGAATTGAATAGAAGAACTATACAAGCTCTAGGTGGATTGGTAAATAATATTTCATTACAGGGCTATAAAAAGAGGCATCTGTGGTAAATTTTAACCACTCAAATGAAACAGTTACAGCTTAGTCCTTTAGGCAAATGAAGATGTGTGCAAACATCAATTTTAGCTGTGGTTTCGAAGGTAGAATATGAGGAGGACAATACTGATGAGAATGCAGAGTGTGAAAACTGTAGGAAGAACAATCTCTGTCACCATTTCCATGTGAGTAATCAGGGAATCTAAAATTTGAGAAATGAGCAATATGTAAGAGATTTAATCCTCTGGAGTACCGTAATACCTAACTTAGAGTTAACATAAAGGGTTTTTTGAACATTAAACTGTTGGCATTGGCATAAACAGCAAGCAAAGCAAACAGAATTTCCTAAGTCTGTCAAAGCTGGAGCAAATCCATGATAGTTTTCCCTCTCTTTTTCTTTTTAAGTTAAATTTCTGAAGATGTGTCAGTGCTCAAAGGGCTGCAAAAATTGTCCTTGCTCTGAATTAGCTGCAGTGTATTAACAATATTTTACTGCTCCTTTGATTTTTATTCTCCTCACCCCAAGGTGAAAGAAAATTGTCAAAGAGAAATCCTTGGGAAGCTTTGGCTTTTTTATGATTGTTCTGTATCTGTTTGGAAAAATTACATGGGTTTTATTTTGTGGAACTTTATTCCACAGAGAAGCTTTGAAGAGTTCAGTAAAACCAGTTCATTCACACTGAACATGACTTGGAAGTGGAGGCTGGGCAGGATTAATTTAGGCTTACTGCTGGGGTGTTTCCTACCATGTGGAATTTAGTTCATCCTCTTGTAAGAATCTATAGTAGTTATTTGATCTTAAAAAAGCTCCTTCTTTGGGACTTCTGAAATGTCCTGAATTACACCAGAAGGTTTTTTAGCTGTTCTGGATCAGTTATGTTGGGGTTTCTTTGTTACCAAGAACATCAGAGCCCAAACTTAATCTTATGCCACTCCTTAGCCCTTTTATTTATTTTTATAGTTCCACTTGATGTAAGTCAGACATGTAGAGATTTTCTGTCTATGTATTGTCTTGATTTGTTTGGGTTTGGTTTGTGTCTGAAAAAGCATTCAGCAGTTTTATTTTAAGGAGAATGCTGTCATCCCCAACCTCAATTTTAAGTAGTAGCTCTTCGAGTTCCTGTGTTCCAGTAACATCCACAGCTGATCCATTTAGCTACAGTGGTTTTAGTTGGAGACAGTAAATAAAGACATTTTTCTTCAGAGGCTTGTAGTGCTTTTGAGGAGAAAATACCTTTTAGCAGTATTCAGAGAGCAATTTAATATCTGAACTTTATAGAACCTGCTGAATTAGAACAAAAGAGCCCTCATTACCTGCAGCAAGGTGTTGGTGTGTGGCAGAGCAGGTGTCCATGGCCTTCTGATGCCAGTTCTCCACCTGGGAAAGGATGAGAGTTCTGTGAGCTGCAGCATCCTCCTCATTCCCACAGCTCCCTCCCTGCCCCTGTCCCCACAATTGACTTGAAACTGCTTTATTCTACCAACACATGAGTTTCTGAAAGTTTCTCTGTGGCTTTGTGGTTTTTATTTCAGTGTATTTCTCCTAGTAAATGGTTTAATTGAATTTTTAACAGCACGTAATACATTCCAGGTTATTTTACAGTAGGGTAGTAGATATGTGGAGTTTCCTGCCTAGAAATCTGACAGCACTGCTAGATAACTTGTGATGGAGAATTTTTGACTGCATCAGTAAGTCCAGCTGGAGTTTGTTTAATGCTTTATGAACAGTAATTGGGGCTGTTCCCACTTGCAGTGTCTGAATATCCCTGTATTAAACAGATCCCTAATTTACAGAACCAAAATGTCCCTTCTATTGTTTCCTGAAATTCAGCGTGATATTTGCACATAAATAAAAGGGAAAAAAAGATTAAAATTAGCAGCTGACATCACCTCTCTTGGATTTGGGAATCCATTTGCACTGATAATCTTTTTATAGTAGTCAACAGATGCCTTTGGGTACCGTGGTTTGTTCTTGTTTTTGAAGTCAATGTGGTAAAGCCCAAATCTTTCGGAGAAGCCTTTGTTCCATTCAAATTTATCCAGCAGTGACCAGGCAGTGTAACCTTTGACATTTACACCATCATTTAGAGCTGGAAACAGAACACAAATCATTGATAAAGGTGGGTTTTGTCCTTAAAATATGGTTCTGTAAATGTTTGATTTATAGCTGGAAGAGATGGGGAGGAGGACAGAAAAGTGAAGTATAAATTAATTGGATTTAGATTCTTTGGAACTGTTGTCTTTAGCTTAAAGGTACTAGAGCTCTATGGGCATAGCAATTTCTTTCTGAAAGTGGAAAGTGGTGATTTATTGCAGTATTAAATCTCAGGTAGGCTATTGTAATTATTAGTATTATTATGCTTGCTTAGGTTGTCATTTTGGTGAAAATTTATGAGTCTAGTTTGCTGTCTATTTGCTGTCCATTTTGACTTGTGAATAGTTTTTGTTTGTTTGGGTTTTTGTGATGGAAATGACAAAGTAAAAAACAGGCAGAAGGTGAAAACACTCCAAAAGTCAAATCCTATAAAGCTGTTGTTATGTGACCTTTAAGTATCTCATTGATGTATCCCTTCAAGTACTGGATCCTCCACTCATCACACAGCTGAGGGCACTGCACTGTTTCAGACACTCCATTCTCTGTCACATAAATCAGGGGGTTCCCATACTGGGTCTGCAAACAGAAACGTTTACATTGGTTCACATAAAATCATTTGATTTTGACGGAATCTGTGAATTAGCCAAGTGCATTAAAAGCAATTTTCTACGTTTACTTACCTAAGTAAGAAAAACGTGTAGTAGGAATTTAAGTTAACTATGAGGTTTATTTTAAAATGACTGAATTCTGTAGTTTTCTGAGCTGAAATTAAGGTTTTTTTGACAAAGAAAATTCCCACTAAGACAAGACCCATAGCTGGAACTGTTGAAAATCTAAATCTAAACCAGGCAATTTATTTGCTTCCTTTATAATTAAAGATCTACTCCACTCACCTTAATGAAATTAAGTAACCTTCTGAACCCCCAGGGCACAGAGTAGAGCCACTTAGGGCCTGGAGCTGGCCAGTTGGGGTCCACCAGTTCAGCCAGGTCATGGTCAGTGTGGTAACTGGGCACTTGGAGGAAGGGAAAGTTCTTCTGCAGAACATAACGAGTGGTAAAATGACCAATTCCCAGGAAATCCGAGGTGCCTTTAATATAGGTTTTCTCTTGCACTGAGAAAGTTGGTAATCTTGATGTCCCCAGGCCTTGCTGGGCACTCTTCCTGCCTAGCAAAAAATAATTACAGGAAACAACTTCTGAGGAGCATGGAAATTGGTAACAGTAAGTCATATAATCATTTATTGATTATAAAATTCTGGATGATTTGGGTTGGAGGGGACCTTTAAAATCATCACTGCCATGGACAGGGACACCTTCCACTATCCCAGGCTGCTCCAAGCCACATCCAACCTGGCCTTGGACACTTCCAGGGATCCAGGGGCAGCCAGAGCTGCTCTGGGAACCTGTGCTGGGGCCAGATATGGTTTTCCTGAATTCAGTGTTAATGCCAAGGACACCTGAGTTTAATTAAGGTTTTTTAAGATGAGATCATCTTTCATCCTTTTGGTTTTGGAGAATGAAGCAACAGTGATCTAAAGTGTCCTGGTGTGTCCCCAAACTGCTTTAGGAGCCGTGTGCAGCCTTTGGTTGCTTTGCTGTGTCTCACCTGTGCCCTCACTTGACTGAAGCACACATTGGCCAGGAGTTATTCCCTTGTAACGTGCTGTAAGTGTGGATCTATTCATGTCAGAGTTACTGGGACTTACCTACATAATTCTTCATAACTTCTGGGTAGTCCCCTCTGTAAATGGGGTTTGCAAACCATCCCAGGTGGAACTGGATGTACCTTTCAGCAGCATCCCTGTCTGTTTGGCTGTGTGGATCAACAGGTTCCCCCCAGCCACTCGTTAGGGAAATTCCAACCATCCCTTAAAACAAAGGGACAATTCTGCAGTTCTTTAAGGCCTTAACAGAGACAGCAGCAGAGCCACAGAATGAATCCTGATTACCTCTCTGCTCCCTGCGCCAGGTGTTGTTGTAGGAGTGCCAAACCTTGGCATGAGTCTGCAAAAATCATGTAAAAATAGAATAAATCATGTGCACATTTCATCTCTTATGCCATGGAAAGCTGCTGAGCACTTTCTGCACTGAGTTCTGTCTGAAAATATCACAGAATTTCTTTTGTGTTCATTACAGAAACTTTCATTTCATGTAAGACATCACAAAAGCCTTTATGCAAGATTCCTTCCCTAAATTCCAGGACATCCACATGGAGCTGACACACAGCCCTCAGGACAGAGTTCTGTCCCATGGCTCTGCTCTTGGGATGTCTTTCCCTAATTTATTCAGGCAAATGAAAGTTAATTTTTACCAGAGACTTCCTGAAGTCACTTGCAACATTCAGGTTCATTTCAACGGGCCAGGATGTTCCTGCTTGTTTCTAGACTAACCTGGATGTTTTCTTTTTCAACCAGCTTGACACAAACTGTAAGAGACATTTATAATATAAAGAAAATTCAAATGGTTGCAAATGTTCAATGAAGCACCAAACATTGGCAGTGCCTTGGATTATGCACTGGAGGTTTAAAGCCAGATGATAATTTCAGTGTCCTACTTAGAAATTACATGGCTGTGAAACTCTTTCTCTTCAAAGAGCAAAATCTGATAAAAATCCTTAATTTCAAGCACAGTTTCAGGAGGTTTTTTTTACTTTAATGATGTGATGAGCAGCCTTGTAGGCACCGCAGCCACCGAGCTTCAGTCCTGGTGCGTGTTCTCCTGTTTCATAGCCCTTTTCAGCCACTGCCTGCAAACACACAGAGTCAGTCCTTCTCTGGGCTCCAGGCCCAGGGGATGGGCTCCATCCTCTGCATCCTCTGCTCTCCTCCCTCTCCAATCCCCTTTTCCCTTCCTTGGTTCCCATTTCCTGCCCCGCTGCCTGCTTGGTATTGAGCTGTGGCTTGTTGGGAGGAGGGTAAGTGGGGTGAGCTGAGGAATGGGGAAGGGTAAATAAAGCTGCCTTTTCAATTCCTGCTGTCTCTCCAGCTGAGGAGGTTTCAAAATTTTCCTGGAATTGCATGTCTTAAAACTCTGCCCTTTTGCAAAATCTGCCCACTGAGATTTTTGGCTACAAAGATTAAGGGTTTAAATCTTTCCCCTTCCCTCTCCATTTTCTTCCACCTACTCTCCTCTCGTGTCACTTCCACAGAATTTTGGGAACAGAGCTGTGCAATGGGAGTGTTTGGAAGGAAGGCATTGCTGACTTACCCAAGGATTGCTGAATGTAATCCAGTGTTTCACACGATCGCCAAACTTCTCGAAACACAGATTTGCATAATCATTAAAATAATTAATCATGCTTATATTCTGCCAGCCACCGTACTTTTCTTGGAGAACCTTTGGAAATAAGAATTTCAAGATTCAATAATTGTACTTGAAGGTCAGCTGCTGCTTAAAAAAGATTTTTATTTCTCTTGAATTCTGTTTCTATTTCTAGCTCAGAAGGAGATTTTTTCAAAACTTCAATGCACATCAAATGCAAAGGAATAGGAAATATTTACAAGTTCTTAAAATCATGCAGGCTTCTCTAATTTTTTAAGTACTCTTAGTTCTTAACCTTAGGAAATTATTTCTGTCAGAAAGCTTTATTTGAGGTGTTTCACTAATTTCAATATTGTCTGACCTGTGGCAGATCCCAGTGATAGAGGCTCACAATAGGGGTGATGTTGTTTTCCAGAAGATTGTTAATTGTGTCATTGTAGAACTGTATTCCCTTCTCATTCAGTTGCTCAGCTGATGAAAAACAAGAAATTACCTGCACTGGTTCCCAAAAAACTGGAAGAACAGAAATCTAAAAATATTAACCAAGGAATTTTCCGTTACAGTGTTGGGAGTTCTGTAATGGTTGAATGCAGACAAACAGAAATCTCTTTGCCAGGAATGTCAAACAACTGTGGGTTACTCTAGAGTAAAATTCCTTACAGATAAGAATATTGGGAAGAACGTGGTGAAATTGTTCTTACCTTTGATGCCTGTGGGCATAATCCTTGGCCATGAGATAGACAAGAGGTAGTGATTCACCTTCAGCTCCTTCAGTAACTGAATATCATCCTGTGAGAAGAAAACCCAATTAACACATCCTGAGGCTGAGCAGAGTAACTTCAGTTCCTCATCTGTCTTAAATAATTCTGAGTGTGGAAAATCTGTGGAAGATTTGCACAAAAGAGGGATTCCATCCTTTATTTTCTGATCTTGGACGTGATGGCTCATTCTGCTTGAAGCTTTCCTCTTTAGCCACCTTTTTTTGACAGTCCAATGAAATCCTGTAATATTTTGTGTAACTGGGGAGACTGAAGGTTTGCACTACAAAAAAATGAGCTGAGGTTTTGCAACACAATTATATTTATGTCAGAATTTGTATTAGAAAACAATAGAAGCCTGTAATTCTTGACCTCAAACGTTTCAGCTCAGGCTCAAAACCATAATTACTTGGACTTTGCTTTACTGTCCTATACTAGAATGAGAAAACCTCCTAAATCCCATATAAATGTATGTTCTTTTGCTAAGAAATTGTGCATCTTCAGTGTTCAATGAAATGAGAAATTGGTGGTATTAGTGCCAATGCAAAGAGAATTCTGATGATGAAAGCAAAGAGTGCTCTGATACAAAGGAGACCAGGTAACTGGACAAATACAAGCGAGTTTTAAAAAGTATTTCTAAATAAAAATTCAGTCTCTTCGGTGCCACAGCCCAGTGAGGCTTGGAGTCCCAGCTTCTCTAAGATACTTTTTAACCTGTTCTTTCAAACTTCTGCTGGTTTGAGAGCTCAAATGAAACCTCTCCTGCATTTTCCCATTTTAGGAGTGCAAGGCATAATTAGTTTCTTTTCTCTTGGTTCTTGCTGAGACCTCTGGTTCTCCCTTGGACTTCATGTATGTGGAGAAACCTCAGTGGAATATAACTTCCATTAAATTAGTTGCAATTCCAATTATGTAACCCTGGCTTCTCAACAGTCATTTGGATTCCTCTTGCTGTGTATCTGTCTTTCCTCCAGCACAGTAATTTGAAAATTGGTTTTGATGGTATTAGCCTTGGAAACATGTTGTGAACAGAGCTGTGTTGATTATTTGTTTGTTATCCTTTCAAAAAATGGGGAACATCCAGACTGAATTGTAAAGCCTCTTAAAAATACATAGAAAACCTCATACATGCACACACACAAAAAGTTAATTTTCTTTCAAGCTCAAATATTTTTATTGTATTTCTAACTAAGCATTTGGACTTCCTACAACATCTAGAATATTTTTTGGACACAACAATCCTGAAAATCTGAGATGTATTTGGGAAACACTGTGGGATTCTTGGTTCCATGAGATTATAAGAGAAGAAGATTTTACTGTAGTGATTAAAAATATCAGCCCTTAGATTCCTAAGTTAAATAAGCCTTTAGAGCAGCTAAATGGGAAAAATGGGAAACCAGGATCAAGGAACAGCCCCAGAACATTTGCAGAGGTGTAATTAATTCCTCTTGAGCAATACCTTGACTTTGTAGTAACCATCACAGGCGGAATCTCCCGTCTCATTCCTCAGCACTTTCCCTTTCCTGTGAGTGAAAGCATCCCAGATGCTCGGGCCTTTCCCATCCTTGTCCCAGGCCCCTTCAGTCTGGTAGGCAGAACTTCCAACACCCCACAAGAAACCTGAAGGTGAAAACAGGGGAGTTACTGAAACATTTTCCTGCTGGTTGGTCTTGGTGTTAAATGTTCATAGGAGAAAGGAAGTGAAAGTGAATGTAAGCACTGCTAGAGAGGCTGAGGTTTTCTACATTTCAAAATGTATCTGTGCCTAAAAAGGTCTGAAAATGGGAAATAAACTGAAAGTGTTCTGTTCTGATGCACTGAAAAAGGAATCAAATCCTTTCATTTACTAAACCTTTAAAAATCTGTATTTTACAGTGATGAGGTAGGGCATTGATAACTTGGCAGAAATGTCTTACGGTAAAAAACAAATTAGGTTTCCACATCATTTCTCCCTGCTGCCTTTCATGGTAGTTTTAGCTACTACAAGTTTAGATGTTATGTAAAACATACAGAAATATTCTGGATTATTTTCCTGTTGTTACACAAAATATCATAAATGACTTTAAAACTTGAGCATGAAAATAAATCAGTGCATGCATCTTTCTAGTTTTGATTTTGCTTGGATGAAATGTGTTTAAATATGTATTGAAGAAAGGATGAAGTTCATGAATCCATTCTGAAGAGTGGTTTGGATAATACTGAACAGCTTGAAACAAACCCAGCAGAATTATTTCACTAATTTCTTGAATTAGCTGCATAACAAAGGGTATTTTAATTTATTGCATTAATTGTAGCTGATTTATAAAAGAGGAGAAGGGTTCTCAGGTGTGACTTGTTACACTGCATTTCAGCCAGGCAGATGTGGGTATGAACTGTCAATCTGGGAGCCTTTCCTCTGTATTTCCTGTGTAAGTGGATCTATGGAATGCAGGGTCATGTGGATCCCTGTATTCCCACAAACAGATCCCAAAGTGTTGGGGACCAAAGATCCCATGTGGATGATCCTGAGAGTGTGCACTGGATGGCTCTGTCAGTCTCTTCTGGAATTGGCCAAGCATCCACTGGCACACCAACCAGACAGGTGGGAAATGGCTTTTCTGGGGTTGTATTGGATAGACACATGGTATCTAAACCTGATGCATTGGCTAAAGCCACCCAGACATTTGTCTGAGGTTGTCTAACTGGCAAGTTTGTGTTACTAAAAGCAAACAAAGGAAAAAGGCATAAGCATAACATTTGATTGAGCCCCATATTTCCCTTAAACTATCATCTAACAAAGGGATTATGCAATGCTACTGATCCCCATCCTGCAGCCGCCTCCGCTTCTGTTCCTGCCATTTCCCTGGAAGGACAAGGAAAACCTTTGGGTTTGCACTTCCTTGTGCAAAGACAGGAGCAGATCTAGAACATTCCAAGCCCCAAGGCAGCTGGGGTTGGAGGGTACCAGCTGGAAAAGTGCCGTAGTAGAAGGAGCCTGGATTGTTCTTGGTCCACGGGAAGTCCTCAGCCACGCTCGGTCCCATCAGTGCCACCAGCACAGCCCAGCACCTCAGGATGTCCCTCCTCATCCCCGCCTGCTGCTCCCTGCCAGGGAAAACACAAGAGCTCTGTCAGGAGTTGCTGCTCCACAAATGGGCCTGGAGGGCTCAAAAGGGAAAAGCTGATTTTTTTTTTTTTTCTGCTGGATGGGAGCTATAATTGAAGGCTGGAAGCTTGGGCTGAGTGGAAGGAGCAGTTAAACTTCTGGCAGGGTGGGGAAAATGAAGAAAGATTAAGGTGCAAAACTGTAATTATTAGAAACCACATCTTTTCTATAATGTTATTTATCTTTATCCTAAAGGTCTCTTTGTTGGTACCTATTTTGTTCTGAATTTCAAACTGTCCCACAAATACCAGTAAGTAAAACCCTCTAGACATGACAAGAAAGAAGTGATTGTGCTGTTAGCATCTTCCCACCTGTCATGGCAACAAGCCCTATGGAAGTTGAAAAGGAAAATTAATAGTTGCAATTATTGCAGTTTAAATTAATTGCAGCTTTTATCTTGATGTCATCCTTTGTATCCAGTCCCAGCATCAATTTTAAACCGTGACATCAAGTTAAACTATTAGAGACACATTTTAGCTGAGTTAAATAAAGTTTCAGAAGGGCTTTTTAGAAAAGCACTGTTTTCCCCAAACTGATATAGTCCCCAAAGAATGTTTTACATTCCTGAGCATCTGTTGGTGAATCTGAAGATGGGGTTGGACCCTGAGGAAAAGCAGAACAAATATTTAGAATAATCATGTTTTGCATTTGAGTGCCTGAGCTGCTTTGGAGGTTGGCTCCTGACCAAAATGAACCCCAAAATCTGGCAAAAACCAAAAGGCAAAGGACTGACCCCCTTTTCAGAACATGTAATAAATGTACAACCTCAGAGACCTCTTGTTCCTGTTTATTAATTATCATCCCATATCTCCTAATTAACACAGGAACTGCACAGCTGCCTTGGGAAAATGTAACTACTTCAGCATTAAGGGCTTTAGTCCTGGATTAAAAATATCTCAGCATTCCAAACGGGAGCATTTAGATTGCAGGGTGAAAAAAATCTTGTAGAGACTACAAACATTTTAAATCAGGTCTAAATACTCCAGAATTGCTTTTATTTTGAATATAAAAGGTTGCAAATACATGTGATTTTAACTTAGACATTGCCAGTAGCTCTCTGGCTTAATCAGTAAATTTAAATTTAGCATTGCCTTTTATCCTCTCATTAGCACTGACCAACAGTCCCAGGAAAAGGAGCCAGGAGAGCAGGAAATGTTCCATGGGGTCTGTCCATGTTTCTGCAGCTGAGGCAGTGCCCCAGGGCAGCAGGGCTGTGTGGTTTTAGAGTGCTGTTAGGGGCTAGCAACCCATTTGGAGTTAGGGATACCAAAAAAAAAACCACCAAAAAAACCCACACCAAAAAAAACCACCAGAAAAACCACAACCAAACAAACCAAAAACAAAACTACAAAACACACAAACACACAACCAACAACAAAAAAAATCAATATATTTTTCACTTTTGGCTTGATTATTCTTTTTAGTAGATATAGAAATAATTTCAGTACCTCAAGAACTGCTCAAGCATAGTAAAACCCTTAAGGATTTTTACAGCACTCTGTACTGAATAAAACAATCTTATGCACAGTCTGCTGTGGAATACTCAATCAAACACTTTTCAAATTCATATGTGCATTTTGGAACTCTTCTTTGGTTTTCTGGCACGTACCTCTACAAACACAGCAGAAGAAACAGCTTTTCAAATAGTACAGAAAGGTTTAATAAGCTCAGACTTAAGGATGAGCCTGTAAAACCCTTTTCACCCTCTGGTTGTCTGGCAGCTGTGATCCCTTCTGCCCTGATTGCAGCTGGAGTTGTTTTAATTTCCTCCCATTCCTGCCTTACCTGGTGTTCTTCACGACAGACGTGTCCTATCTGGGAGATTCCTCTGAACTGCCACAAACCTACCAGGGCATTCAGAATAAATTTACTTTCCCAGAATAATTGCGTGGAATTAATCCAGGCTATCACAAAACCTCGGGAGAAACATCTAGTTGCAAACAGCATTTTGTTCACTTACAGTCAAAACAAAAAAGAACAATCCTTTTGTATCCACAGTCAATGCTGCAGGACAAGCTTTAGCTTAAGCACAGGAATTTGTTAGCAAGGAGGATTTTCCTTTGTAAGCAAAATTAGCTTTGCACTCATCTATACATTCATACAGAACTGGCTCTTCAACAGGGGGGTTGTAGATATTTTTCATCAGGAATTGCAGTGATGGGCCAAGGATGGGTTCAGACTGAAAGGAGGAATTTAGGTGAGATATTGGGAAGAAATTTCTCCCTGGGAGGGTGGGGAGGTCCTGGCACAGGGTGTCCAGAGCAGCTGGGGCTGCCCCTGGATCCCTGGAAGTGTCCAAGGCCAGGTTGGGTGGGGCTTGGAGCAACCTGGGACAGTGGAAGGTGTCCCTGCCATGGCAGGGGGTGGGATCAGGTAATCTTTAATGTCCCTTCAAACTCAAAGCATTCTGGCATTCTGAATTCTGTGATTTTCTCTTGGTGCAAATCTCTGTGTCCTGGATGGTGTTTGGCAGGGAGAACTCAGTGGCAGATTTGGTGAGGCCAAGGGTTTTGTTTTCACGTGGCATCATTTAAAATCAGATAATTAAGATGCAGGCTTGAAAAAAATCACATGCTTTTTCTTTTCTTTCTAAAGGAATTCCTTATGGTGATGTCTTTGTGAAAAAAACTCACCCAGTCTGGATGTTCAGCTCAAGCCACAACTCCTCATTTCTTTTACTTCTGCAATTACATTCAGTCCCTCTCACAGATAATGTCCATTGAAAAGGCACAAGATGGGGTCACCACTGCTGGGCTGCAAATGTGATTTCATTCATCTCTGCTCACCTGGCTCTCAGGTGAGAAACCTTTCAGTGCTGAGGCAGAGAGGGCAGAGCCTGGAGTGCTGCTGCCCCTGTGCCAGAGGTTGAGCCAGGGCAGAGGGAGGCTCTGGGCACTGAATACAACAAAGGTGTGGGAGCTTTTCCCACACCCACTCTGAGGAAAGGGATCTCTGGGCAAGGGGAGCCTGGCAGGGGCAGCAGGAGCAGCTCAGCTCCCTTGGCTTTTGATGGCAGGGGGGTGTTTCTTCCTCCCTGCTGTGCTGCTGGATGCTCTGGGTGGGTGACTCCTGCCTGGAACTTGCTATCCAGTGCTTTTGCAGCTGTACAGTTTGTAAACTCCTGTTTACTCCTTGGGCTACTCAGTTTTGTCTTTTTTAGCCTTTCTTCTTCTTCTTCCTCTTCTTCTTCATCTTCTTCCTTTTTTTTTTTTTTTTTTTTTTTTTTTTTTTTTATTTTATTTTATTTTATTTTATTTTATTTTCTCCCTGAGCTGTGCTGGTGCCCTCGCGTGGCCGATTTCATAACTGAGAACGTTGCCTGGTAGCATAAAATAAACAACATTGCAGTTCTTACCGAGCCTCTCAGATGAGAGGTCTCAGAGATCCTACAGAGATCTCAGGAGTAAAAAGTGCACTGAAATGCAGAAATGAGAGCAGGAACATCACCAGGAGCTCCTTGCTCATTCCTGCAGGTCTCTCTGAACACTTGCCTGCCCTCCTGCTCCTCAGGAGGGACAATTTTCAGGGACAGAGGGGATGATCCTTGAAAATCCAGCAGCTGTGATGCACACAAAGGGCAGTGCTGTTTACACAGCTCCTGCTGCAGGGCACTTGGGTGCTGAGGGCATGTTTTTATCACTTTGTTTGGTGTTTGGCACATTTTATCTCCTGCAGAACCGGGCAGGGCAATGAACCAGAGACACCACAGCGCTGAACGATGCCAGAGTTGTGATGGTTGAAGGTGGGCATTACTCATTCCTTGTTAAATCATAACTGCACCTAAAAACACCCCAAGAACAAAGGCTTTGGCGTGCCAGGAGAGGCTGGGACTGTTCAGAGAGCTGGCAGGGGGAGCAGACTGACAGATCACCCCTCTCTCCATGTGAGAAGCTGCATGGATCTCACACAGGGAGCTTGGAGCAGGCCAGCACTGAGCTCAGAGCTCTTGTCTGGCTGCCTGGTGCCAGATTCATAAGCCAGGCTGCTGCTTTAGGGCATCACTGAAGTCACTTGGTGAATTGTCACTGACTCAGTGGTCAGGAGGAGCCAGCCCTTGGTGTGCATGAAAACACAATTCCTTCCAACTGCATTTAACATGGGCTGCCAGGAACATGACACTGTTCCACTCTAAGTTGTGCTTGCATATGTTTTCTTCTCTTAACATAATCTTTTCCTGTGATGTTGTTTCCCAGTTCCCTGCATAAAACCTCAAATTTAAAAAAAAAAAATACAAAATCATATTTACATTGTGACAGCTTGGTCATATTTTCCTCTTGGAAAAGTTTTATTAGCAGCAGTTTTTAAACCATGCCAGAAACACATCAAGGCTATAAAATCTTTTATTGTGTTTTATTGGTAAAAAGAATGTTTAAAAAAAAATCTACTCATTGGAGTCCATCCAAAATTGCCCAATGAAGTAAAATGCAGTAAAATAACCTGGAAAGCAGCTTCTGCAATGGGCTCACTCCATGAGTGTGAAGTCAGGGACTGACTCTGTGAGTGCTTTCTCTGCTGGTCACTTGTCTCCAGCCTGCAGTGAATGTCCATCCAGAAATGCTGGAGATATTTATGGTTTCTCTTGCTGCAGGAGTCTGTGTGAGCACATCACAAAACCTTTGGCACAGAGCCCACTGTGCTTATCCTCCCACTTTATTTTCTATCTGTGCCACTTTGTGTTGCAAAACCTCTTATCTCCAGCTAGACACCAGGGATGGAGCCACCCCTAACAGCAAACACCCTAAACCTGCTATTTATTGCATTTTTTGCTTTTAGCCCTTATGTTTGGATGAAAAAGGAGAAGCTGTCTTTCCTAACTCCCTGGCAGCTGTTCAGACAACAAGACCACATCATCCTCACACAATTCTGACCTATCTCCTCAGCTTCCTGATTCTTCATTCTTCTGAGCTACACTCCCTTTCCAACCTTGAATAGGCCTTTTCTGTCTCAGAGAGAAAAATCCTTTCTTATTATACAGCCACCAGAAAACCACGTAATTTTTCCAGTGTGTGGTCTGCTGCAACTACACTGAGATATTGGAGTTTTTTCCAAATCAAAACAAAACCCACTTACAATTGTTCTTGGAACAAGAACACTTGTATAACTGTGCTTGTGTTTTTCTGTGTTACAAAATGACTTTCCTTGCATTATATTTGCTGCTTTTGGAAACTTTTTGTCTAAAGCTCAACCGGGTTTATGGCCTGGTTTTGCTTTTCAGAGAAAAACATTGGAATTATGGAAGAATATTGGAAGGCAGAGAAATGAGGATGCTTTGCTTTACTGTGGGGAACACCAGTCTGGTATCCTGGGAAATCTGTGGGCAGCTTTTGGAGACAGTCTCCATTGCAAGAAAACCTCCAGAGTCTGGGAGATCTTGTGTTTGGACTGGGATTCCTGAGAAAAGATGGGGATGAGTGACTCTGGAACTTACACTAAGTTTACTTAGCAGCTCCTGCACTATTATGAAAGACACTGCTCTCATGTTTTATGCCCATTGAGCTCACTGAGTAGCTGCTATCACTAACCACTGCTTTTATTGGGGTCATTATTTAAAAGCATTAAACTGTTTGAGAACCTCTGTTTTGCAAAGAAAGACTGCAAAGGTTGGCAAGGATGGGATAAATCTGCAGAAATCTATTCTGGTTGTACCAGGAACTCCAATTTTAAAGGTGTCCTTTTCAAACGAGCTCCTAAACTGTATCTTTTTCATGTTTCTTGGTGTGTGCAGAGAGGTGCAAACACTTCCTCCTTTTGTGGAACTCCCAGATGGTCAAAACTCCCGAGACTTTGCACTGATACAGTCAAAGGTGCACGCTGGATTTGGAATGCCCAATCTCAGTGGTTGGTTAAAAATCCCAGCCACGATATATAATAACTGACAGATGTTATAGATACTCCTGGGTGCAATGAGGAAGGTCACAGAAATTTGCTTCTAAAAATCAATTTTAATTTCTCTTTTCCTGCTGACAGCTTCGTGCTAAGGGTGGGCCTCCATTTGATGTGAGCACTGCAAGCTGCTGCAGGCTACCAGTGATTGGAATTTACTTGGATTAGTCTAATTGCTGCCTCTGCCATCATCTGTTTGCAATCACAAAGAGGAAGCTTCTGAAGCTTGGGAATGAGAGAAAATGAAGCGTCCTGACAACCACAAAACAGCAAGAAAGCTTTTGGAGGTTTTCCCATCACTGTTTGTGAGTAGGAACAAAAAGGAAACAGTTATATTTTCTTTCCATGTCCATCTTTACCCTGTACCCATGACATAAATACATCCAGCACCAAAGAATAGTGGTAATTAGTGCAGGTCCCCAAGCGCTGTCTGTTGATAATGAGTAAGAGTTCATGAATTGTTTTGGAAGGGGTTGAATTAGTTCATTATTGAATTAGCTGAATTAGGTCATTACCAAAAACATACAATTGTTCTTTCTATGGATATTCAGCTTAGATTATGAAACATCCACATTCAGGTCTTTCAATTCAGTTTTAAAACACATTTCATCTGTGGTTTTGCCCCAGAAGGGCCCTTTCTCATGCACCAGACAGGCACAAATTGTCAGGGAGTGGACAGATAAAACACTTTAATAGCTAAAGACATTCAGACTAATTTTGCTTCTGCCCAGGGCTGGAGGTTTAGGCTGGAGAGGAGAGTTTGGAGCCTTGCAGAGCACGGAGCTGTGCTCCAGGGAGCCTGGGGACAGCCTGGGCACAGCCAGCCTGGCCTGCCCTGGTTTCCTCAGCCCTTCAGCTGGGAGCAGGTTTGAAAAATGCCAGTGAAAGGTTCTGCACAGGGCACCAGGGAGCTGGAAACTCTGACTTCTGGCTGAACATTCAGGGATCTCTCTGTCTGCCTGGCCAGGGCAGGTGGGGAAGGGCAGCAAAGGGAGCAGAAGGTTCTGTGCAGCCTCAGGAGCTGTCAGGGGCTGCAGTGTCAGGGCTGCCAGGGACAGGAGGGCTTTGCTCACATAAGCACAGCCTGAGAAAACTCCTTTCTAAACTTCCAGGCTCCTTATTTCCTAAATAAAATCTTAAATTTCATGGAGAAACTGAATATGAACTGGGATAATCTAAACTCTTTCACAGCTCTTACAGTGACAGTTGTTTTGTGCCAGAGCCTGACCTTCTTGTAGCTTATTTATCAAATCAAACAAACAAAAATAGCAAAAAGAAAAAATCTTTTGCTTTTTCAGGGATAAATTCAGAGACAAGGCCTCACTAATGCTCCTCAGCAACTTCAGCTCAAGTCCAAAACCAAGTGACACCACTGGAGATTTAATGTGTTCTTAAAGTGAAATATCTGCCCCAGTGCTCTGCTCCATCACAGCCTCCTTGTTGTTTTGGGGACTGAGCTGAAGGTAAGTCAGTTAAAAGTGTAGCAAATTACAGCCTGGCTTAGTGAGTTCTCAGAGCTTCTGTCCCTTTGCCATGGGAAGGGTTAAATAGAGTCTAAACACAATAACAGCAGTATTTTTAATAGCAGCATTTAAGATGCTGCTAAGTGGTACTTGAGATTATATTTGTGAACTTTCTTTTTGCTACATCAAATCAAGAAAGGATCTTAGTCCCAGTCATCTCTGAAACACTTCAATTTGATACGATCCAAACTGATTTAGCAGGTTTTTGAAAAGCTAAGCTACATTCTTTAGAATGAATCTTCCCATTATGCCAAAAATACAAATTCCAAAACATATTTGTAATAATAACAACAACAACAACAATGCTGCAGACATGCCAGGTTTCCAGTCTGGTGGATATAAGCTGTTGGCATTTTTCTTTCAGAAGACAGCATCAGTGAGAGATAACAGACCAGGGAAGGAAAAGAGATCCTAAGGGCAGTCAGAACAGTGAGTAAACGTTTTAAAAATGGTTCTAACAAGCATTTTTCTCTGAGCCTGTGCTGTAAAACAAGCAGCATGACAGGGAATCATGGATTGATTTCCCTGACAGGATGTGCAGGTGGGACTGCAGGCTTGTATAAACTTGAAAATTGTATTTATCAAATGGCTTCATGCTTGTAGAAGAACCTGAAGCAACAGTTTTTCCTACACTGTCTCCAAAGAAAAGAAACTTGATTTGAAAAGAAAAGTTACTTGATTTGTAACCCAGATCCAGATTAAAAGGGCAAATGTGAATTGTCTGAGAGGAATGATTGTGTAGTGCCTGAGCTAAAGTCTGTTAAACCTTTGATGAACTGCTGAAAAAGAAGATTAGCACTGTTGTGTGCTACACACTCAAAGATGTTTCAGGCTTTCTATGATCAGATATGACAACTTTTTTGGGGTTAGGTGTATTGCATAACCACATGCATGTACAGAGGCCTGCAAACAGAGGTAGGAGTAATTCTTTTGCCTTTTAAATTGCAAATTTCAGTGTGAATCCTCCAGAATCAAGTGAGCCAGGAATAATTTCACTCCAGCCTTACTTTGCTGCTTTGCTTCAGATCAGGCCTTGCTTGTTTGCCCCGTGGTCTTAGAAGGAGGTGCCTTAAACCACAGAGAACAAGGTTTGCAAATGCTGTGGCCACTGCTGAAAGGAAACAGATGCTTTCCCAAAGCCAGAACTCAGGGCACTGCAAGTTTTGGAGCTGTGTCCCAGAGAAATGGGTTTTTGTTACCATTGGTTTGCTAAAACCCAAGAATATATTATCCACTCTATTACATTCAGATGATCTCATCCTAAGCAAAACAAGCTTGTGGGACCTCTGATTCTGATTAAGCATTTGGACTCAAGGGACTGTGCTACCATCCTACCTCACTGGCAGGGGTTTTGTCATGAGACATTTGTTATGTTTTTGAAGCAAATATTTCTGTGATAAGTGTTATATTAAAACCCACAAGGAGGTGAATAATCCTGTTTTCAGTGAAGAGTTTAAATGGCATGCTATAAATAAAGCCAAGGCCACACATCGACTCAAAAAGGTAAAAAAAAAACCACAACCAGAAATACTGAATAGCTCTGTTCATCCTGCCCACTAAATGGGGTGAGGCCATGGGGAAAAATAGCTTTTAATTGTATCACACAGGAGATGTGAATTAGAACTGCACATGGCAGCCTCAGCTCTGGTGTTTCCAGCCCTTTAACACTTGACTTTTCAACCTGAACTTAGGTGGGTGGGGAGGTTCTTAGGAATTTTGTCACATGCAGCTCAATTCCCCCTTGAAAAAGCAGTCGGTGATTTCAATTTTATTCTCCTCGTCCCTTCCATTTACTCAGTCTCAACTGCTGGTTTTTAAACTGGGCTAGGAATGACAAATTCTCCCTTAAAAGGATGCTTTGCCTCGTTGTGAAGTGAGGCTCTCAGCTGCCACCCTCACTTCTCTGTGCTCACAAAGCTCCAGCCAAGGAGGCGAAGCTCAGCGAGGCTCCCGCAAGGCACGGGCGCCCCGAGGAAAGCTGAGCAGCCTCCGGAGCCATTGAACTGCAGTGACATCAGCACTCAGACATTTCCACTTGGCTTCTCCTGCACATCCAGGCCGTGAGGGGCTCTGGAGCCAGCACACACTGACTCCTTATGGCTCCCCCACTGGGAACACGGCTCTGTGAGAGACCCACTGCAAGCGCTGGGTCCAAAACACAAGCGGGCTCCTTCTGTGCTGAGGGATTTGCCTCCCGAGCCTCCAGCCAGAGCTTGTGTGGGGGAGCAAAGCTGAAAGTCAGCCTTGGGAGCTCTCTGACTGCTGGGCATCTCACACACCTTTCCTGCCACCTGAAATCGCTCCTGACTTTGCTGCTGAGAAGCTGAAAACTTCCTTGCTCTGTTGTATTCCATTTCCCAGTGTGGATTATCATGGGGATAATGCTGAGCTCCACTTTGAAGTGCTGTAAGGGCTGGGGATGAAAAATGACCTTTGATGAGGGAGTATTTTGTGTATTACTGGTGATTCTCGAGGATTGTTCATTCCTTTAACACCACCTGAAGGAATTCCAGCACTCTGATCCCCACTTTCCATATGGGAAGTAGATGCACTGGGCAGCATAAGAACTGGTTTTGTGCTTTCTTAGTGTAGCAGAAGTGGGGCAGGAACAGAGGAATACATTGATGTTTTTGAGCCAGAATATTTTACCTTTCCTCTACTGGTCTTTTTTTCTGGAGAAAGTAATTTTCCTCAACCTTTCCCCATCTCCTTACTAATGTCTTTCCATGTAGAAATAATATTTGGGGTCCAAGATTGTGCCTTCTGAACTGGTTTCTATCTTGCTGTCCTCCTAAGGGAACTTTAACCTTTATTGAATGATCATGTTCAGCTACATATAATTACAAATCCATAAAAAAACAACTCCCCTTGTATTTGTATACACTGCAGCAAAATGTACCTTTAAGGAGAAAACATTGCTACACTGTGACTGTCTGAATTTATTGGCTATTAGAAGCCTTACAGTGTATGGCTCACATTTTAGAACTCTTGATTTCAAGCTTAATGTGGTCAGGAAATATAAAAATACATTTATTTATGTCATCTACTAAAAATCTCAACCTATGTTGCTGCAAGGCGAACCCAATCTGTGTTTATGTTGGAGATGAATGATTGGTTTGTAGCTGCCTGTGTTTCTAGCCAGGCTCAATGGAATGATTCTGCAGCACAACTCTGTGTGTATTTCTCTTTTTTAAACTTCTTTTTATTTACTGCATGTGGCAGCAATTTCCTTCCTCCCAGAACCCACTGCCCAGTTCTCAAGGGCAGTGCAGCTGCCTGATAATAATAATTATTTTTATCAGGCTGTGCACATGGAGTGCTAGGATTTACTGAATTGTTCAAGGTTGTCAAAATCCAGGCAAATATTTCATTATTACTGATACCTGCTCACTGTTGCAAGCTTGGATTTTGACAAGCTTTGCTTTCCCAAGTCTTTCCAGCTGATATTTGCACGAGCTCTCCTTGTTATTAAACTGCAGGAAAATATATCTGAACAGAATTTCTTCTCAGACATTTGATGACTGGATGTCTGTGTCAGGCAGGCTGCAGCAGCTTCCCTGTGGTACCTTCTTTCCCTGGAGCTTTAGTCCTGGTTTTGTTCCTGGGGTGAAATCCCCACACAGGGATCTCAGCTGACCTTCCACATACCAAGAACCAGGTCTGGTTCCCCTGAGCTGGGACTGCAGAGGGCTTTGATGGCTTTTCCTGCAGCAGGTACAGCTGAGAGCAGCTCTGCCCTCATGTCATCAGCACATTGAACCTTTTTGTCCAGCAAATTTCCCATCCTGTGTAGGTGGATAAGGAATATGAACACGATGCAAATGATTTCCTTTTAAATGTGAAGGCTCCCTGACTGAAAGCACAATGTCCAGGGGTCTGGGGCTGTTCTACTCCCTCTGAACAGAACACCCTTATTGCCTTAGACTTTAGTGATTGTAGGATCAAACTCTAAGCTTCAAGTATGTTGAAAGTAAAATTTCTTTTCCCTCTGAAAGTGAGGGTGAATAACCAACTCAGTACAAAAGGTGTAAAGAATACAGAGCAGAAAAGGCCATGAAGATCCGGGGTAAAAATTCAGAGAAAGAAAAAAAATAGCACTGAAGGTCTTGTTTGGGAGTCCAGAAGTTTGTCAGAAAATCAGAAACTGAGGTTGGTAGAAAGGACTGTGGGACTTGTTTGGATAAAATCAGGAGAAGAATTGAGGGAAAGCTAAATCAGTGCACATGGAACTTTCATATCTTCCATATCATACTCCAAAATGAGCTTTGGATCATTCATTCACCCTCCCAGCTCCTGGGGGATTCATACCTTGGGGTTATTCACCCAGGGAGGAAATAATGTTTTAAATATCTTTGGGTTTCCATGTCTTCTCTACCTTGTGTCTCCCTTCATACATAAAGACTCTTAAAACACCATTAATGCGTGGTACAGAACTGAAAATTACAGAAGTGTAGGGTAATTCTTTCAGAAGGCTATTTTTAAATTCATATTAGCACTAATTTAGTTTCAAAAGCCATACCTGCATCTGTCTGATAGCTCTGCTCCTCCTGCAGTTTTGGTATGTGTTGTACCTAATTTTTAATGAAAGATACTCTAAAATGATGGGAGAGCATTGATCATTCCAATATATATATATTTAATTAAATTGTTCTCGTGAGTGCCATCCCCCAGCAAACAATCCCAATGCTCTAGTGAGACAATAAATATGTGTAGAGCTCCCAGTCCCTGCAATCCAGTATGAAGAGTTGGGTGATTTTAAAGGAACTGCTTTGTTTGCTCTAGGAATTCATCCATCTCTGGGGCAGAACTTCCAGTTGTTTTAACAGTGTGTGTCAGGATTAGCAGCCAAGTCCTGAATATTCTCAGCTCCTCAGGCCAAGCCCTAAATGCATATTGTGGGGAAAAAAAAAAAAAAAAGAAAGAAAAGGAAAAAAGCCCCACAAAACCAGTTTGGGAAGGCCTTTTTATGGCTGTTCTTGAAAGAAAATCAGCCAGAAATAATGTCCATCAAGCAATTCCGTGTAGGGAAATGAGACAGTTCTATAAAACAAGGTTTGAACTCCAGCAGCAATGGAGAGTCTGTTGTTCTGCATGGGCTGTCTCTGGATATCCCCTTTATGAAGGTTTTTGACTTCTGTAAGGATTTCTGTACAAATTTGCCATAAAGTAGCTGAGGTCTCCTGGGCTCCTCTGCCTTGTCCTGCCACAGACATCTCATCTAACAGCCCTGGTTTGGGAAAGGAGCCATGAGGGGAAAAAAAAAAAAAAGAACAAGCTCCTTTTGTAGCTAATAACTTCCTTTAATTGGTAATTAAGCTGCCTGCTACTTATAAATGTCAATAAAGGTCAAAATATTTAGAAGCAGAATCATTTTAGTGGCTTCCCATTTCTCATTGCATAAGCTGCCTGCTCGGACCACACACAGAGGCACATTTGAAGATGGTTTGGATTTCAGAGGCCTCCTCTTCCCACCAAATTCTTCTCTAAAGCAGCCCAGAAGGGACAGAGCAGCTTCAGTCAATAGGAGGGAGGATGTGAACAGAGTCTTCTGGGTGAGCATTCCTCACATTTTGGAATTGCACCGCAGGCGCTGGGCTGGAGCAGGCAGGGCCTGGCCAGATGGTGCTCTCATTTATTCCTGCATTCAGGGAAAGGGGCTGCATCCCATCCATGTGCAAAACCACTCAAGGAAAAGCTGCCTGCTCACAGATGAAACACCAAGTGCAGCTTGGAAATGAGAATTAGTGTAAATCCTGTTGTTTCTGTCGAGCAGAGGAAAATACAGAAGGTTTTGCTTGTGGAGTTAGCATGCACAAACACTTATCCTCACTGCATGGATCTGCTGATTTTGTGAGCACTCTTCCCACTGAAATTAATCAGTTTACAAGGGGGCAAGTGAGGGGACGTTTGGCTTTGAAGAGTGCAGAGAATGTATTCCCAGAGGGATCTTTGATCTTTTTATGGTGTTTTGTTTCTGAAGTGTGTGTGTGTGTGTCCTGCAGGGACTTGGCATTTTGGAAATCAGAGCCATGGGGACTAGACTTTGATATTGCACTGACTATAGCTGGAATATTAGAATATAAATGTGGCCTCCCTTTTAATGCTTTCCCAAAGGGTCCTCAGGAAGCTCAGAGCCTAATTTACTATTCCATGAGCTCCCTGTGTAGGGCAGGGTGGGATTTTATGGGAGGACAATGCAGTGGCGCTTTGTTGAATCTGGAGGTGGAGATGAGCTGGCCAGGATGTCAGGCAGAGCTGGGAATGGGAAATCTTTCCTTCCAGACCAAACTGGGGGTGTTGATGAGGGTACCACATGCCCCCAGCTCAAGTTTACTCTTGGTAGCATCACTCTGAGCAGGTGGGAGACCTGAAAATGTCCTGGAAGGGGTGATGTCCTCTTGGCCCATTCATCGTGCCTGGGAAGTCCCCAATGGAGCCCCCCAGCCCAGCCAGGCCCAGCTGCCACTGGAGGCCAAGATTCCATGGACTCCTGGGTGTAAATAATCACTCCAGCCACGTGGGATCTCCACGTTTTCCCAGGGCAGGTTTGCTCACTGGCTGAATGGTGAGATCCCTGTTCTTGGCTAACTGATAAAACATTGCTGGGTTTACCAATAAAGGCACTTTTGCCACACAAACATCAAGCCAGGGAAGCACGAGGCACTCGTGCTGATGTGACTCCTGCCTTGTTTGCTCCCTGTGTCAGCCCCAGATGTTTTCTGCAAAGATTTGAAGGAAGTGGCTCTGAAGAGCAGCTTTAGAGATCCAAGTGGTAGCTTTCAAAAGCCAAAAATGCTCTCTAAAGCCAGGACATTTTGTTAAAGACCATAAGCTTAAAGCAGATAAGTGTGCTTTCAAAATTCATTGTTTCCTGGGTGGTTTTGAGTCACTGGAATATTTGTATCTGTTTTCTTCCAAACTTTTATTCTGTAATTGTGGAGGAGAGAAGCTTCTCATTAAAAACTCTGAAAACAGAGCACTCTGAAAATCACTTTTATGATTTCAGAAGCTGCTCATTTGCTAATAATACAAGTAATTATCCCAGAAGAGCAATAGAACTGTTTGACCATCATACCAGAAAAATAATGTCTATTTTGATATTAAAGACACAAAGATGAATTAAATAGCATTTTGAGACTTTTGAGATGAAGTTCATATTGCTTCATCTTTCATAAATCCTCTCATCATTTGGCTGGGGTTAGTGATGTCTACGTGTCCATCTTAAGAGCCAAAAATGGACAAATGAAGATAAACACTCCAGGAATTTAAACTTTCATTTTCATCTCACAATTTCTGTAACATGATTAGGGTTTGTCCTGATCCTTCTGCTAAAATTCTTCCCCAGTATCAGCACCAGGCAGGATTTGTGTCTGTGCCTCCCATCTGCCCTGATCCATCCCTATCCCACATCCTTCAGCTGATGGAATTTGCAGATTATTGGAGGAGGAACAGAGGAATGGGAAGGGTGACTTATTTCTTACATCAGAATCCTGTGCATCTTCAGTGCGACTGAAGGAAAAATCAAAAAGAGGGAAAGAAAATGCGTGAAAGATTAAAACCCAAAATATATTGAAAATATATTTTAAAAGAGGATAAAAAAATAATTCCAAAGTGTAATTCCAGTGACTGATTATTATGCTAAAATAAACCTATATATTCTCCTGGGATATGGGTAAGAAGCAGTGAAGGAGTGGGGAGGAAGGTGGGAAGAGCTGGGCTTTTCCTTTCCCTGGACCTATCTCCTCATCTCCCTACAAGTTTCTGTGTGGCTTGGGCAGTGTGGCAATGCTTGTGATCACTCCTTAGGAATTCTTTCCTGTGTTCCTTTCTCTCCTCATTCACACAAACAGTAAATCCCTGCTGTCAGTCCTGTACCCCTGTGCTCACAGAGCACTGACAGCTCCAGCCACCAACAAATGGTGCTGCACATTTTCCTTCTGGTTTCCCAGCACCGAGTGTATGATTTAGATCCTTCAGCCTCCAAAGTGCTCCACTGGGTGTCCTTTAATATTGCATTATATTACTCATGATGCATAGTCGATTCCACTGCTTCCATTTACTTTAGCAATGATAAATGGCACAAAGTGGATGAGAAGTTTATAAATCTTAAGTGCTTTGTAGGCAACTGTTACCCCGAGAAATTTTCAAACTGTTTCTTACTTCAGGTCATGGAAAAATTGCTTCCAGAAGCTTGGTTAATGAGTTTCAAAAGAAGGTAAAATGCATGAATTCTTTATGACTGAGAAGCATATTAGTGTCAGGATTTTCCCTTCTGTAGGAATCGTCAATTCTGCACAGTTAATATTTAAAAAGAGTTACAAAAATACAGCAGGAAAACTCAAGGAACTTTACAACTTAGTTTTTCTCACTGTAATGGCTTCCTAGAAACGATGTTCAGCTGCAGGGGCAGGGCTGGGGCATCGTGGCCCAGATGATTCCTGTGCATGGAAAGTTTTGGCAGTAGGAGTGACCCATGCCCTGGTCAGTGTGGTGTTACCACGAGTCTGTGTCATCCCTCCCCTTGTGTTTGGAGCATCCCAGTGTGGAGCGAGCTGGAGTTTGTGCCTTGTGGTCTGGCAGCTCTGCCTTCCCCAGGGATGATTGGGGCAGGCTGTGCATTCCCTCTGGCCGTTTGTTGGCCATGCATGAGCCACGCTGCAGGATGGAAAATGGGTCTCCTGGCCTGCTGTCTCTGCTGCTGGAAGTGGTAAACAACAGCCAGCAAGGCAGGAGGACAAAGGAAATTGGGAAGGAATTAAGGAGCACTTACTGGATACAGTTCTCTCCATGCCCCACAGACAGTGAGGTAGAGCACTCAGTGAGAGGAGTGTGGGATGATGGCTTTACTGCACAGCAGTGCTGAACCTTTGGGCATGGAACACACCCAGAAATGTTCATTCTTATTTAACCCTTGCAGGAGGGGCCACTTGTGTCCTGCCTGTGAGAGCTCAAGGTCCCCAAAATTAGTCCTGAGGAAATCGGGTCTGCCCAAGCCCCAGCAGTGCTTGACAGAGGGGATCATGGCTTTGAACTGCCAGAGGGCAGGGCTGGATGGGATATTGGGAGGAAATGGTTCCTTGTGAGGGTGGGGAGGCCTTGGCACGGGTGCCCAGACAAACTCTGGCTGCCCCTGGGTCCCTGGAAGTGTTCCAGGCCAGGTTGGACGGGGCTTGGAGCATCCTGGGATAATGGAAAGGTGTCCTTGCCCGTGGGGTAGAACGAGATGATCTCTAATGTCCCTTCCAACCCAAACCAGTCCGTAATTCCGGCTCGTACAAGCGAGCGGAGCGAGGAGCCGGCAGCCACCGCACGATGGCAGCGTGGGATCGGCACTGCGGCCTCGGGAGCCGCGACCGTCCCGGGGGAACCAAGCGGGGAACCCCCGGCATCGGGGGATCGGGGATCGGGACCGTCCCGGGGGAACCAACCGGGGAACCCCCGGCATCGGGGGATCGGGGGATCGGGACCGTCCCGGGGGAACTGGGGAACCCCCGGCATCGGGGGATCGGGACCGTCCCGGGGGAACCAACCGGGGAACCCCCGGCATCGGAGGATCGGGACCGTCCCGGGGGAACCAAGCGGGGAACCCCCGGCATCGGGGGATCGGGACCGTCCCGGGGGATCCGCTCAATCCCCGGCATCGGGAGAACCAGGACGAAGCCGGGGGAACCAGGGAACCGCTCAATCCCAGGATCGGGGGGACCCAGGACAGTCCCGGGACTGCCGAGGGAACCGGGACCATCCCGGGCCCGGGGCAGCCTTGAGGGAGAGGCTGCAGCCACCAGCACAACACAAAACGCCGCTGTGCAAGATAATCTTTAGCCTTGTGTTCTCCCACTGCAGGCAGCCGCTGCAGCAGGTCAGGGTTATTTTAAATTAGACTTTGATATTTTGCTTTCCTGTGTTTTGTGGTTTCCCTTCCCCGCAGCCCAACCTTTGTAGGGGTGGTGGAAGAGGTGGAAGCCCAAGCGGTAAAATGGGAGCTCACAGGAACATCCCAGTTTGCAGAGGCTCCTTCACTCCACAGCACCCACAGAGCTGGGCAGGCTGGCAGGATCCATCCAGGCTCCATATAAATCCTCAATTAAGAGCCCAGCCTTCAAAGCCGTGGCTGTGAAAGCACGTGGGTGATAGGCACCGGGAAGGATCTTTGAAAGTCTATACAAAAATAAGGCAGAACTGCTCATATCAGCTCCATCTGGTAGAGCTGCACAAAAACAGCCAGCCAGGCTTTGCTCTATCCTCACAAACTGTGCTTACATTATATACATTGTCCCTATTGTGCATTGTAGGGGATGGTCTCACTCAAATGCCAGCGTCTTCTGGCTTTCATTTGTTCCCAGACCTCCCACCAAGTGGCTGCTGATTGAAAACCTTTTTACTCTCCTGCCAGGTTTAGCAAAAAGGGCTTGGTGTACTCAGGGCCTTTGATCTATCTGGGATGAACATTTTCATTGAAAGAGGTGGATGAGTCACTCTGTATTTGACACGGAGCTATCTTGGAATACCTCTGGATTTGCCTTTTCAAGCTCTTTTTTTTTTTCTTTTTTTCTTTTTTTTTTTTTTTTTTTTGCATGTGGCTATAAATATTTTGCTCTGTGAGAAGCATGAAGCTCTTTTTTGGAAATGAAAGAGCCCTATTCCAAATAGGAAAAACACACTTAGCTAAGGTTTGTGCAGTGCATATTTAGTGGTAGAAGGTGCTGTGTTGGCCCTGCCTTGCTTTTCAATACAATATCCTGCAGTGTGAAATGAATGGCTGTATTTAGAGGTATCTGGAAGTGATGACTGATGTTTGGAGAAGTTACAAGGCTTTTCCTTTTCCACATGAACTCTCCAACCTGGCATTTCCACAGCAGTGAAATACTTCTGGGACTGAGATCATCTGATTATTATTTCCTGTGTCATGTGCAGAATTTATTATTTTGTTGAATATTACAAATATATTCTTAAGTTGCCTGAGTTTGGGGTTCTTCTGTAAAGTTCACTAGCATAACAGGGATATTGGACTGGCAAAAATGACTTTCTATCCTTGGATATTATTTCGCTGAGATTCGTGAATGAAAGTCACAAATGAAGGAGGGGAAAGGGGGAGTGAAATTCCCTAAAAATGCTATGGAGATATTCTGGAAAAATTAAAATATTTTTGCACTAACAACTGCTAAAAGCCAGAAATTTAGACTTTCTATTTGCTTCAGTATCCACTTAATTTTTCTTCTCCTATTTGGGAAAGGTGAACACCTTTGTGCTAATGCAGGATTATTCCTGGTCACAGCAGAATCAGTGTTGCTACTGGGAATTGCAGAGGGCAATGGGTTCATTGCCTCAAATATTTGCATGAAGATTTTTTTTTTAATCTATTTTATACCTCTAAAAACTGAATCAGAACAGACTAAAATCTTAAATTGCCCAGAGAAGCTGTGGCTGCCCCATCCCTGGAAGTATCCAAGGCCAAGTTGGATGAGGCTTGGAGCAGCCTGGGATGGTGGAAGGTTTCCCTGCCCATGACAGGGGTGGGATGAGATGATCTTTAACCCTCCCAACCCAGGGCATTCTGTGATTCTATAAAATCCAGTAAAAGCTCTTCAGATAAATTGTGACATTAAAATGTCAGGTAAAATGTGTGTGGTGTGCAGTCCTTGCAAGCATTAAATCAGGATATCAGAAATAGTGAGAGTGATCTCCCATCTCAATGCTGTTGTTTTAAACTGGGCTTAATTCTCTAAAAACTGACTCAAATGCCACGTAGGTCTCTTGAGCTGCCTTGTGTGTTGCTCAGAGCAAGGTCTTTTGGGGGCTCTTTTGCTTACAAATAGGGTGGGAGAATAAATTATTTTTTTAAAAAAAATAAATATTGGCATCTGGATTCTTGCAATTAGTGTATTTGTAACACCACCCATATTTCTTCCTCCCTTGTTTTGGAATATTGCATGGTATGTGGGTCTTCATTAAGGGATATTTTGTCCTTTGGCTTTTTCTACACATGATTACACAGTAGCCATCCGTTCCCAACATCTGTGTTTATGAAAACCTTTCCAATAAATCTGTGCAGAAGGGAACTGTCCACGTTTTCCTCCGAGTCCTGTAAAAGATGCTGTTTTTCTTTGTGATGAATTGGTTAAAGATTACCCAGCTGAGATGTTTGGTTTTTAGGTGAATCTTCAACATTACTGCAGAAGTAGATTGGAAATGGACATTGGATGGGCAGGCAGTGCCTCCAAGGCTGTCCAGGACACCAAATGCACCCTTCTCCTTCTGCCTGCAACCCTTAAATCCTCATCCTGGACCTAAAGCCAGCTCGGGGTGTCCCAAGGAGAACGACTTAGGGAATCAGCTGGTTTGCCTGTGCTCAGAGCTGCTCTGTTCCTGGGGGTGGCTGCTGCAGTTCCCACACTCCCCACCGGATCAGAACCCTCTTGGCACAGACCATCAGCATCGGATTTTGGCCAGGATTGCAAGCTCTGTAAGACAGGGCCGTTCTCAGGCAGATTTTTGGCTCCCTGATTCCAGTCACATGAGGGTGAACGGCTCCAGTTGTGGCCGTGGAACAAAAGCCACCAACTCTCCCAGTGCTTGGGAGGGACCTTGTGAGAAGATCAGCAGCCACGCACAGCTGTGTGTTCTTGGCTGGGCAGCTTCAGCTCCTGCTCAGCTCTTACACCCACCATGGTTTGGAGCACATGGGTTTGAGTTTCACCAATGAGGGGGGCAGGCTGGGAGTCAAATCCTCACAGGTGATGCCAGTCTGGGCAGGAGCGTTATTAGTCTATAAGAAACCATTACAGAAAACGTTTGAAGAGCTGATGAGCTTTTCTCAGGGGGCAGAAGTAGTTTGGAAACCTTTGTGTGGGTGATAAATTTTGGGTAGCTCACCCTGTTCTGGATGTCTCTAAGGCCCAGGAATTATGAAGATGACCTGGAGAAGCGTGTGGATTTTGAAAAGCTTCACCACTTGGCTTTTGATCAGTCAGGTAACGCCACCTTTAGCTTTTGGGGTGCTCGTGCTCTATGGTCTGTGGCACATTTATTGCAGACTAAACTCTCAACTATCATCAGGACTATTTGTCTGCTCTGAAAAACTTGCAGAAACAGAGGCTGGTGCCCTCCAAACTTCTAGATTCAGGACTCATATACTGTTTTCCTTTGAATAACTTTTGTTAACATTGGCAACAGGGCCTGGGTTCATTTATCTTGGGACTGGGAGCGTTGAACAGGTGTGAGGACAGGGGTGTCTGAGGTGTTTTGTTTTTGTTTTTTTTTTTAATTCTTTCTGTGTCTGTGCTCAGTGGCTTGGCCAGACTCAAGGATGGTACAGAGGGACTGGGTTTGGAGTTGAATAACTTGACCTGAAGAGTTGCACAAAGGTTATGAATCAGGTTATGGTCACTGTTGGATTAAGCTCAGTCAGATGGTAAAGAGCATAAACCCTGACTCTTTGGGGCTGAGAGCACTTTCAGTTTTTCAAGCTCATGCTCACCAAGAGACAAAACCTGAAGTACAGAGCTGCTCACGTTCCTGTGTGTTGTCCATGCAGCCATTACGTGGCACTGTGAAACCACAGCTCAACCCCTGTGTAACCTTAAAAAATATTTAAGAAATTCTTGTTGATACACCTTTTCTGGTTCTTGGACAAAGGATTTGTTCTCTGGCAGTCACTTGCCCATCAGTAAAACTGCAGTATTTTGTTTCTAATCCCAGGGAGAGCCAGTTTTCATGAATTAAGGAAATGTCTTGCTTTTATCTGATGTGAAAAATCCGACTTTCGAGGGCAGTATATCATTATCTTCAGATTCCTAGAGCTCCCCTTTTCCTGGTATAAGTAGTCCTGAATTGAAAGTTTCCTGAGTAATAAGAAACAAACATTTTGCTCAGTTTCTCCTCCAAAGTCTCAGGAATTCAGTGGGAAAAAGGCTCTGCTTTGTGGAGATGTCGTTATCTGTCAGCTCTCTTTAAACTCCTTTGAGAGATTTTTATAACATTGTTTTTTCTTTCTTCTCATTTGTGTTTTACATACAAGTCTTGGTATTTTGGTTTAGCCCACAAACAACATGAAGCCTTAATTTTTCCTGCCTACTGCAAACCAGACTTTTCCCCAGCATCAATTATCCGGAAGGGAGCTGCGGATGTAAAACCACACCAAAAAGCTCGAAGCCCATACAAAAGTATTTGAGTTTCTTGTAAAAGCCCTTGTTCCTCAGTGTGTGTTGTCTTTGAGCCACCTTGTTTTTCACCATGGCTGATGACTACTACTGCCCATTTTACCATCTTCTTCCTCGTGGTGGTTGCTCTGGCAAACAGGAGATTTATGGTTGTGGCTGAGGAGAAAAGAGCTCTCCACAGCTTCTGTAGAATTTCTCATTTTTATTTGTGCTGTGGAAACCCAACCTAGAACTGAGGTTATGACAAACTGTGTGCAACTCTTCCTTCCAGTGACCAGTGTGCTGAAGTTTGGTTTCTAGGAAGGAAATCTTTTCAAGACTGGACTTTGTTTAAAGGGATAAAAGTGTTTGTGTGGCGTGTGTGGGCAGATTTAGCAGGGATGGCTGATGGGACCCTGTGGAAGGTGTTCCTTAATCACCTCAGTCTGCAGCCCATTTTCACCTGAGCTGCCACTGATTTCAGTTTTCACTGCACAGGGCTGTGAAATGGGTACAGCCCACCTCTCACAGGGTCTGGAGCTTCCTCAGGTGATAGGATCTGCAAGGATGAGGTAACACTCGACAGCACAAACTTCCCCTGGCTTGCCAAAGCTCCCTCAGAAGGAATCCACGGAGACAGCAACAATAAATGGCATTTAGAGCTCTCTGTTTTGACCAGAGCCATAATGCCCATTTTATTTCTTATTGTTTGTTTCTTACTAAACTGCAGGGAGCAGGGGAAATACAGTCAGGAAGGAGTTCAGTCCACAGTGCTCTGATATTTGCATTTTCTCCCCCAAAGCGTTTGCTACTGGGAGTCACTGGAGACAGGATGCTGTTCTATATGGACTTCTGATCTGATGCAGGTTGATTGTTTTCCTGCTTTTAAATACTTTAGGGCTGGATTTTGGCCAGATCTCCTGGGGCCTATAAGAAGATAACAAATCAAAATGTCTTCCCTAAGGAGCAAACAATTTAAGCACAAGACAAGAAAGACACAGGAACAGAGACAGTCTGGGGAGTATTAAGAACGAGTTTAAAATTTCCAGCTATTAATGAGAAAAGGTCTTTCATTTTTCATCCAGCTCTGGGGAGGACATCTGAAGAGTTTGGATTTCAGTTTCACGGTCTGGGAAGCCGTGCTGGCAGCATTGTTGTTTATCTCTCCTGAGAAACAGCATGTTTCAAGACGATTCTCTATCGAATAAAGGTTTAAGAAAAATATTTTGTTTGCTGCTTTCTCAGCTGCGCACAGCATTTGTCTTCATCCTTCGCTGGTATAATATTATAATAGTTTCTTGTAAGTGCTGAGCCTTTGCTGCTGACAGCTGCTGAGAAATGATGCTGTCATGAATCATGCTTGCAAACACAGTTCTGTGATGTGACCAGTTCTCAGCCCCCATAATTAACAGCCAATTACTTCCTCTCCGAGAAGCCAAAACTCCAACAGATGAAAGAAATAGTGTTGTGGGAGCAGATGTGTTGTATCAGTTCCTGTGTCCTTTGCAAACACACAGACACTGGCTCACATCGGAGTGCAGCAGTGGAAGTCCCTAAAACCACGCCTGGGTTTGGCCATCTGGGCTCAGAGTTCGTGAGGAGAGTGAAAGGGAGAGGAGGAGGAGGAGGAGGAGGAGGAGGAAAGGTCCATCTCAGCTCGGCTGCAATAACAGCAGGTCACCACTTCGGAGTTTTCTGGCCGTTCCCTGCAGGGCACAGCCCATCTTTATTAATGGGGGTGTGCACACGCCGAGCACAGCCAGGGGAGAGCCGCAAACCCCAGCTGGAGTGGGGCCAGTGCCTGCGCTGCTGCCTTTTGTTAGCCAGGACACCCAGAGCTGAGCCTGTGCCAGCTGGAGTCGGTGTGGCACAAACCAATGTGGTTTAGGAGACAGAGCTGGAGAATGGGAGCCAGGAGCTCCTGAGCAGCGCCTGCAGTCAGGAATTTTTCTCCTCTTTATAGATTTTTTTTTTACCAAAATTTCATTTTTCTTGGTTCACTTGTATCACTTGTGCAGAACTGATATCCTGGGAGCAGATCTGAGCCCTTAAGATGTTCCTAAACTTTTTGCTTTCTCTTTCTTCCATCATTTTGTGTGTGCAGTACTTGATTGAGCAACTAAACTCTCCAGTGATGATTCTGTGTCCTGAAGGGCTGGCTGGGAATTTATGAGTAGAAAGAGTTCAATCAGGATTTCAAAAGGAGCCTTTGCTCTGGATGTTTCATTATCAATCCTCCACACAGTCCTTGGTTTTGTCAACATAACATTCACTGTCAGTATTCATTAATATCATGAAATGTATGCAGAGATAATAAGGATCTAAAATTAACTAAAGGCTTCTCTTTTATTTGCTTTATCATAGCTGGTGCAAAGGTGGTGGTGGTGCCACCAATCTCCTTTCCATAAATACATGATGGAATTTTAATTAAAACTTTATAATGATCCCCAAACTGTAAGAATAAAAGCGGGGGTGAATGCTGTTGTGGTAAACCTGTGTGTGCAATGCAATGAGCACTCTTAAATATTCTGCAGTATTTTTTAGCTCTGGATCTCCTCAAAACTGCTACTGACTGTCTGGCTTTGGAGAAAGCTACTTCCCTGCCTCTGCTGCTCCTATAAAATGTGTTCAGAACATTTACAGGGAGGCTGGAGGAGTTAGTATTTCTGTAACTCTCTAAACATTTGAAAATGTAAAATATTTGCAGATGTAGTGCCATATGTAACTCCATAACAAATTTTCATTCCTTGTATACTAAATTTCTGAATAGCAAGAGTCTCTTGGCTGGCTGCTTCTCAGCTGTGAGACTTTCAAAGATGCTTTTTGGGGAATGAGTCATGCAGGCTGTGCTCCCAAGCCAGGCTTTACCACCTCCCGCCCCGGTCTGTTGTTGTCTCACATCAAGAGCAGTGCAAAGCAAGAGCCTGCTCCTGTCCTTGAGCATCCTGCGTTCAGCTGGCTCTGTGATTCACACCCTGGGATCAGCCCCACTTCAGAATGGATCAAGGAACGGGCTCTCTTGCCTTTTAACCTTCTGTAATTTGTACCAAGGCTTTCCTCTGCAGTTGCAAAATCTGCGTGTGAAAGCTTTGCTCGCTAGCAAACCCTGTCAGCCTGACCAAACCCGAGTTTCATAATGTGTTATTTGGATTATGAGAGTCTCCTTCTCTCCCCACCACCCCTCCTCCACAGGATTCAGTGGAGTTTTATGGAGTTGAACGTGGCCTCTCCCCCTTTGGAGCTGCAAGATGCTAATGAAATAACTCACAGCTCATCAGCCTTATCCGGCTGGATTTATGGAGCATATGGCATTCAAATTCAGGCTTTCTGGTCAGCAGAAATCCCCCACATCTAATGAACAAATAGAATGCTTTTCCAAGAGAGCAATGCTTTGGATGAACGTGAGAGCCTGAGAAAAACCCCCAAATTGTCTTTTCTGGTTAATGTGCCTGGAAGGAACTTCCGTGGGGCTCCAGCAGAACCCATGGCCAGGCTTGTGCTCCTGGGGCACTCCCAAGTGCCATCCCAAACCACTTCCTCTCTGTTCAATGTTTTGCTAGTGTGCTTCCTTCCCATTTATCTTCATCTCCCTGCCACTGGCAGCCCAGGAGAGAAAGCAGCTCATGCTGCTAATGGAGACTCTGCTGGGTGGCAGAGCTGTCTCTGAGCTGGGGCGTGGGGAAAAGGGATCCAGACTGGGCATTCCTCCCCATTCCCAGCGTGCCTGGTCCAGGGGAAGAGGAACTTTTCAGCCCTTGGTGTCCCTAGCAGCCTCCCAGCTGTGTTGATGTCCCACAGGAGGACAAACCTGGAAGTGCATTTCTGATTTTGGAGATGGCTTTGGGTTTGGTTTCTGTTGAGTCTCAGTTTACAGGAAGAGCTTTGTCAGTCTTTAGTGAGAACTGGACCTCTAAAACCCATTTCTGGGTATGTTGTACCTGCAAAAGTCACAGAGATTGCCCTGGGGGCTTAACTCACAGCACTGCTGGTGAGAGGGGCTCATAAAGGCAGAATTTCTGCTTTAAACTTTCTATATCCCACGTATCTTAAAATCATTGTAATCAGTTTATTTTAGGACAAGCTGTCCAATGACATCCTGGTCATTAAAAAAAAAAAAAATCGACAGGAAATTCTGAATGTGAGTCATGCCTTTGTCTTAGTGTTTTTCAAGGATTTTTGGAATTTGTTAAAAAAAAGAGAAAACCAGAAATCCTTGATGTTGACAGAAACAACCTCAAAGTCCAAGTATTGAGAAGTCCCTTAACAAGGAAAGAATGTCTGTAAACTCCATTATTTACTTGCTATCAAGCCTTTCTGATTAACCAAAACCCCACAACTCTCCCAAACCCCATAACTTGCAGACTCATCTTTGGGTTTTGGGGACAGACCCAGTGTCCTGGCTATTTCTTCCACCTGGGAAAACTGAGTTTTATGCTTTGGTGGCAGGAAAGGTCTGCACTGTGGGACACTGCAGAAATCCCAGATGTTCCTGAATATCAGATGCTTTAGGAACATGCAGGGATTAATCCTGTGCTCCCATCTGGAGTTTACAGCTTCTGATAAATGCATGGCTGTAGCTGCCAGCTCTCTGCATTCCAAGGGCAGAAGCAAACTGCTGTGGAGCAGTATGGAAAATAGGAGCACACTGAGAGGGACTGAGACACTGCAGAGGCTGCAGCACTCAAACCAAGCCCTGTCACAGGTCTTTTCGTCATTTAAGACAGGGAATTATTCTCAATCACATGAAAAAAAGCTTCTGTCAGAGTAGTATTGAAGATTTACTGTAGTGAATTGTATGATTTCCCTTGTCCTCCTCATGCCTTTCATGAGGAAGGTACAGAGGGATGGAGATGAAACCATACATCCTCTGGTTGTCCCAATGTCTGTTTTTAGGGCAGTCCTTGTTCTCAGGAGGGGCATCATCTGTGTTTTTGTGTGAGATTAGGCTGCTAACTATTCATCCTCAAGTGATGGGCTTCTAGCTGATGGAATAAATTTCAAATAGAGGTGAAGCTGGATTTAGACAGGAATTGACCAATGCAGGAACACTTTTAGCAACCCCAGCCACCCTGAAAAACCATATCAGGCTCTGACATTGCAGCACTGCTGTAAGAATAACAAGAAATTAAAAGGGAAGACAGCAAGATGAGCAGTTGGTGGGGCAAGGGAGCGCTCCTGTCCTGCTTGGAAGAGGAGCCTCAGGTGGAGGTGGCTGCCCGTGTGTCCGTGGCCAAGGTACCACCAGATGGTGCTCAACAACACGGAATGTTCTCCTCTCAGAGCTTCGGAGGGCCGCGCTCTGATGGGCGCTGGTTCCAGCCCTGTCACTCAGCAGCTCTGTCACCCCCGGGCAGTGCAGGGCAGGGCCGGCCTGGCTGCTCTGGAGGCGTTCGCTGTTATTCTGCAGCCAGAGCTTAAGGGGAAAAACATGCGGCGTGGGCAAAGCTCCAAGGCGGAGCGCTGGGACAGGCCAGTCCCCAGGCAGTGCCTGAGCACAACAATAGAAGCCGGGTGTTGAGGGATCCCGCTTCTCCTGCTGGTGACCGCGGACACGCCGGGATCGGGGAAGGCAGCAGAGCCTTTGCCTTGTGCTCCTGACACCTCCGAAACAAACAGCCGAGTTACATTCACTTCTGTAGCGCTGCTGCCGCTTCATTTCTGGTTCAAATCACCGCTGTGGGACGAGGGAGTCTGGTCAATGTACAGCAGGAAAAACCCTTTGGTCAGGGCTTGTTGCTGTTGCTTTGCCACGGGTTTGTTTTTTTTCTTTAAACCCCTACTGTATACTTGGAAAAGGGATCCTGTGCCCCGAGTCAATGTTTTGTAAAATGAGGGTGTAATCATTTATTAGCATTGTGCTGGACAAAGTTCTTTGTCTTTGGAGATTTGGCCGAGTGCCCAGACTCAGGCAGCCTCTGACTTTTGCTTTAGTCTCGAGATAAACTCTCAATGAAACAAGGCTGGAGCTGCCCCAGCTGACACGGATCCAGGGAGCAAACCCTGTCAGGAGGAACGCTTGGGAGCCGTGCCAAGCCCGGCAGAGATGGCAGAACCTGTTACAGATGTTTGGGGCGGTGTGGGATGTGGGCTGAGGGATCTGCTCACAGCGTCAGCCCAGGTTCTGCTCACGTTTTCCTCCAGTGAAGCTGATCTGCTCGTCCCTGTGATCAGATCTGATTAGAAGGGTCAGCTTTCTCTCATCTGTCTTTTTTTTTTTTTTTTTTTTTTTTTTTTTTTTTTTTTTTTTTTTCCTGTGGAGTATTGAATTTACCGCTGCCCAAATATCAAAACGTTCCTGGCTCGTTTTCAGCGCTTGACTGTGGATTCTGTTTCCTCTGGACGCTCACTCCACGTCTGACTTAGGCTTTGTTTGAAACACACCGGCAGCTTCAAGGGCAGAGCCTTGAGCCTGAGCGCCGTTAATTCACTCTGAATGTCACTTTGAGCCTTTTCCCAGCGTAATCTCTCCAAAGGTTAATCATAAAGTGAAGGAATGTGCTCTGGCTCCTGACACAATGCCTGACAAATATTTTCAGCAGGCCACCGCTAAAGAAACACAGGTGTGGTCTCACTCTTAATGTCTCTGTGAGAGTGTTGTATCTTTGGAGAAACAAAGATAAATTGAGAGCTTAACCCATTGGCTTCTTGGCATTTAAAAAAAAAAATTAAACTTCCACTTGTTCTGGTTTTGCTCATCCATAATTCCCCGGGGGAGATCGTGTTTCAGAGGGATGAAATACACTTGATGTCTTTATGAAAAATGCAAACAATGTGTTATTTCTAATGATGCCGAAGGTTTTCTGTGCTGTTGAATTCAGCAGGATGCTCAGAAGCTCAGAAGTATTTACACAGTGAGTTTTAAACTCACTGGATACAATTTATTTTGGACTTGGATACAAACAGTTTAAGGAGCTTAAATAATCTCACTGAAATGTATTAATGATTTCTTGGATTATTTCTTAAATTTTAATTAAGTTTTATCTATCATTCAGTGTGGGTTTTTTATCTTCTTTTCTTCTGTTAGAGCCTAAAATTCTCAGCTTCCAGGGTTCCAACAATTCAGCATTCTTGTTTAAAAATAAATTGAAGAAGAAGGAGTCATTCTAAAATTGTTTCAGTTTTGCTTCAGTACCAAAGGGGACACACAAATCTGCTTTTAGTAACTGGGGACATCTTGGTTTTTCTTTTAAAGTGCCACCCTGTTTTTTCTTAATATAACTTGTCATTTCCTTCTTTAGTCTTAGAGCCTAGAATTAATAGATTTTGTTTTGTTGTGTTTGTTTCCTGCGATAGGATTGTATAGAGGGAAATGGGATGTTTTCTGGAAACATAGGAAACCTTTCCAGCTCTTGTCCTGGTCATGAGCACAGCTTTTATTGAATTATGTAATGTTTACTGTGCCTTGCATCCTCAGAGTAGCTGCACTTCAGGAGTTGATGTTCTGCTGCGGAATTGCACTGAGCTCTGGTACTTGCACGAGTCATTAGAGAGATGAAAGAAAGCCCAATGCAAGGTGTTAAGAGGTCTCTCACACAGCAGCTGCTTTTCCTTGTGCAAGCAATTTTTGGTTTATCCTTTTAATTATCACTTGAGGCTGCTCTGAGCACGTTCCTACCCTTTCCCTGAACCCTCCAGCTGGAGAGGGACAGAAGGCAGCAAGCAGGACTCTCTCCTTCCTCCCACCAGAGTCCCCTTGCTGTGGCTCTGAGGGAGAAGACTTCCAAACCTTTTTCCTCCCCTCATGTTTTACCTCTGAGGAGATTGCTGTTTGCATTTATAATTCAAAACCCCTCGAGTTTGTTGGATTTTGGTCCCTCCACTGCATTTCTGAGTGTCAGGCAACGCTGGCTGCAGATGATTTTGGCCTTCTAAACCTTTGGGCCATCAGACTTTTATCAGAGGCCTAACTTTTCTCAGCTCTTGGGTTTTTATCCTTTCTGTGCCTCCGTGAGGTGATCCTGTTACTCCCTTATCACAGGTGTGAAAGTAAACCCCAAAAAGATGGAGAATCGCCCCGTTTCACAGAAAGTCTGTGGCAGGGAAAGAAATGAAATTCAGGTTGCTAAAACCCTGGGTTAGAGCCTGACCTCTCACCCTCCTTCCCCTGACTGCGTGGGGAGGTCCCTGCTCAGGGAACACTCACACAAAACCCACCCAGGAATGCAGCTTTTAATGCCATCCTTCAGTCCATGGACCTGCACCGAGGAATTCCTTCCCCGAGACACACAGTCTGGGCTTGACATGAAAAACTGATTAAAGTAGCTGAAAAAATAGAACAGTGCTTTCCAGTTTCCTCAAGTATCAGTTCCATTTTCCAGTGGCTGAAATCTGGTCAAATTAGAATTTTGCCTTTTGGAAGTCTGAGGGGGGAAAAGCCCTTCCCTACTGATAGGTTCTCATTCAAGGCATGCTGCAAAGTGACCACTATGATATTTCATTTGTCAGCATGTGCTGCACTCACTTGTTCTGGATCCCTTGGGCAAGCTGCCTTCAAATCAATATTAATTATGGACCACTAGACAGTAGCTAATCTGAAAGAAAGAACAGGTTTCATTTAACAGCTGACTGATGTTCACTTTCTTCCCCATGACTGTGGGGTTTGCTTTAGTTCTGGTTCCTTTTTTTTTTTTTCCCCCTTTTGAGAAATCTCCTATCACAGTATTGGAGCATTAATTGTGTTTTGCTTTATCTAGTATTTTTTTTAAAAGTATCACCTTGTTTTCCATAAATCTAACATGGAATTCAGAATATCCAGCGTCTTTCTAACTGAGATTCTGTAAGATCCATCAGCACAGTTCAGCCCCAGCTCTGATGCCTTCAGAGCTCACCCCTGGGTAACATTTTCATTCCTTCTGGCAACTGTCCAGTGAATAACAGAGGAACCTGACAAAAGTGGCTTTGAAATGTGTGTTTATTGCATTGTCATGATGCCAGAACGAGCCGTTTGTCTGGAATTTGTAAAACTGCTCCTCATACTCCTGTCTGAGATTCTGGAGAGTGATCTGTGATAGCTGTGAGCTGGATGTTCTGCTGGGCTGGCTGAGGCTGACAGCTGATTTCTGACAGGGTGAGATGTGTGTCCTGCTCTTTCTTCACTGGGAGGGTCAGCTGAAAGAGGCCTGGATTTTGGAAGCGTGTTGGTAATCACTAAAGTTGTGGATGTTGGATATAAATTTGTAGTAAAATTAGTTAGGTAGGAATAACAATCAAATCAATCACAGGATCATTAAGGTTAGAAAAGACCTTTAAGTTCATTGAGTCTGTCACCCAGCACCACCCCCATGTCCACCATTGAACCAAATCCTCAAGTGCCACATCCACCTCTTCCCTGGGCAGTTTGTTCCAATGCTTTACAGCAGGGCTGGTGGTGTGAAAGTGAATTGGAAGATTGGGAAGTTCCTCAAAAGACCTTCTAGTCCCTTTGCCATGATCACCTACACCAACATCACTCTTGACAGCTGTTTGTCCATCCTCCAACCTCCCATGGTTACAGCTCAAGGCCTCCCCAGCTGGATCAAACCAGATTTTCACCCAGTCTCCCAAGGGCTCCAGCAGCTTCCTGGCAGCCAGCAGAATATTTTTTTTTTTTTTCATTTTTAGCCCTGAGAGTCTGGGACCAAACCCCTGAGAAGCCTAACTAGTGCTTCTGCCAATGGGTTTGAAAGAAAAAATATGGAACAAGAAGTAATTTCCATCTTACCTCTGGTCAGTGCCTCAAATCCAGCACGTGCCCGGCAGCTCATGCAGTTGGAAGTTGTCTCTGTGCAGTTGGAAGTGCTGATATTTAGAATTTTTCTACCATGAGTTGTTCCTTGAGTTGCAAAAAACAAAGTGTTACTCGATCTGGCCAGAGTGTCACTGCTGCAGCAGCTCTGGTTGCCTCTTAGCCCTGTCCTTCTGGTCTTCCAGCCCTGGATTTTGGGTCTCCTTTTTGGAGATTCCAATATCCATTGATCAACATTCTTGGGTCTTCCTTCATTGCCGTAACTCACTCGAGCAAGAAGAGAACTCTGTCAACTCTCCCTGTAAACTGAGCCACCAGTGTCGTGAATAGAGCTGGAATTTTATTTATTAAGCAAAGACTCTTGGATTTCTGTTTTTTTCTTTGGAATGGCAGCCGGGAAACTCTACCCTGCCCCGCGTGTCCCTGGGGAACGGAGCCTGGCTAGAGCAGGCAGGGCAGGGGCAGGGGTCAATCTCATGGCAGAGCTGGCCCAACCACAGCTGCTTTTCGACAGCTTTTAAAGGAAGGAGGGTCTTCATGGAGCTTAGCACCGAGTCCTCCATGCCAGGGAAGGAACATCTGCTGAAGGAATCATAAGGGAGAGACAATCCTTGCTGCTCTCCTCTTTATTCCATAGCACAGCATCTGTTACCTTTAAATCCTAAAGAAAACCTTTTAAAATGCATTTCGGTCTTAGGTGAAGAGATAGCAGAAACTCACTTTGATTTTTGGGGTTCCATTTGAGGGAGCAAACTGTAAATACTATGGCAATCATAACACTTAGGATTGCACCCTGAACAGAGTTGGGGATTGCACCCTGAACAGAGTTGGGGAGCGCTTTACATGGAATATCCTGAGCTGAAAGGGACCCACAAGGATTGTCAGATTGTCTTGGCCCTGCACAGACACCCCAGGAATCATTTCCTTGCTTGTTTTGCCATCCATGGCCATGGGAACAAGGGTTCTCCCTGAGAGACCGGCACTGCCATTATCATATAGATTTCTTTGAAAATTGGGGGGAAATGGAACAATGCAGCAAACAGTGTGAACACTGAGGAATGCTTATCTTTCCATTCTCAGTGCTTTAGGAAATATCCCTGGGGAAGCTGTGGGAGGGAGACTCTAAACTCTCCAGACATTTAGATTAGGGAATTTAAGAATTTAGGGAAGTCTGAATTTTTTAAAAAGAATTGGAATGGGCATCGTGTGCTTCCCATAATCAAGCATATCTAAACATGATTGCAAGTTACTCATTAGGAGATATCAAAAAACCCTTTAAATTTAATCTTTGTTATCATTCTGTGGTCCACTTTCTCATATCTAATGGTCCTTAGTTGAAAGCACACACAATTGGGAGCATAAGTTACTTCCCTTTTTAAAAAGGCTGTTGTAAAAATAAAAGTTATGTGCTTCCACTTGTATGAGCACAGAAATAAGTACAATTGAAACATAAAAGCAATAAACAAACATTCACAGCTTGGACTTCTCTTTTATTTTTGTTAAAAAAGTTTAAAACAAACTAGGCAACACTCCAGGAAATGGTTCTTGGTGTTTTAAATATATTGTTTTAAATATATTGTTTTAAATTTAGGTGATCCTTCACTTTATTAAATGGGTGGGGGGATTAAGAAACATTGTTGTAGGTTACCTGTTTATAAACTCTGCCTCCAAAAATAACTGAGGGGCACAATTCACATCAGCACTATCAGAAAGCAGATCATCTAAAACAAAGCTTAAAGCTGCAATTCTTGTTTACCATTTTAACTTCACCTCATTTACGGTGTTTCTATTCAGATGAAGATGTAAATAAGATACAAAAAAGAAATTGTTGTAGGCCGGATGTGAACCGAGATGCACAGACCTTTTCCAATGCTTGGTGTCCTGGTTTTGACCTTTGCTTGTGTAAGTGCCTGCCTGGATTTGCAGGCACAGTCACTCAAACCTCCCTCCTTGTGTCATGTACAGTTTTTCCTTGACTCTTCATGGTTGTTGAATATCCAGAGCAGCTGTGGCTGAACCATCCCTGGAAGTGTCCAGGACCAGGTTGGATGGGGCTTGGAGCACCCTGGGATAGTGGGAAGATGTTGCTGCCCATGGCAGGGTGACATGGAGTGTAAGGTCCCTTCCAACCCAAAGCAGTCTGTAATTCTGGGAATATCATCACGATGGCTGAAGCTGAGCCACCTTCCCGGGATGGTGCTCTGGGGTGATCTCAGAGGTCCCTGGCACAGCTTCTCTTGGCTTGTGGACTTGGTTGGCTTGGGTTTATAAAGCTGAGTGGCCAATATTGCCCATCCTCCCGAGCTGGAAGCATTCCCTTGCCTTCTCCTGCCTGTTTGTATCCATGTCTTTGCCTGTTCCAAACACAGGCTTTGGAGCCAGAGCTGTCATTTTGAAAAGCACAGTTTGAGTGCCTGGTTTATGACCAGCGCTGCTGTGCATCATCAAGATGAGTCCCAAGCCTCCCAGATTTGAATATGTTGGAGAATCTGGGTCTGGGAGAACCTAAAGAGTGAGACATTATAGTCACTGAGGGAGTCAGGAACATAAAAGTACAAACAGCTCTTGGGTTTCCACACGTTCTTTGGGGTTGTCCATTCCTTGGGCCATGGATCTGCAGACTTTGCTGGATATTTGCATTCTTTGCATGTTAAAACTCTGGCTTTTTCCTTGAATTCTTTCATTAGCAAAGCATTTTACATTCCTCTGCCATCTGCAGTTTAATATATTTTATATATAAATCTGGGTTTATGGGAAATGTCTTTACTTATTTTTCAACTTCTTTCGGGACATTTATTGGAGAAGATGCATTTGGCCTGGGAGGCAAGGCTGGGATGCAGGACAACTGGGGTTTGCTTTCAGAAGAGGAGATCTCTCTAGAGAAGCAGGATTGTCTCCACTGAAGATTTACTGTCTGGCACAGCCCAGTACAAGCCTCCAAACCTTCCAATATGGAGCCATGGCAAGACTCTAAAACACAAGGCCACAATTTTCTCCCTTTCTGGGAGAATTTTTAATCTGGGCCAGCTCTTCATTTTGGGGTTTGGCTTGGCAGTGGAAGTGGAGCTGCTCTCTAATTTCTGGATGTTAGATGGTGACCTGGTTATTGAATGCTTGCTGCGTGGACATGTTGCTGTAGTGTAATAGGAGGCTGCCAGGGGAAACAAGCAGCAAGGAGACAAAGTCCCTGGGTGAGCCACCCAAATTCCTGGTGTTCTTTGGGACAATGGCAGAACTGGTGGCTTGGAGGAGTCTGGCTCAGCCTCAGACTGTATTTGCAGAGCTGCTGTGGGTGAGCAGGAATTCAAAGAACAAAGCAAGTCTGGCCAGATTATGAGGGACTCCCTTTCTCCAGAGATTTGGCACTTTGTGAGAGCCAGGTTAACACAGGTGTCACTTCAAATGTTTTGAAGAAACCCATACTGCTGGAACTCTTTAACCTGTTTCAGAGAATGCAAAGTAAATGCAATTATTTATTGGCTGCGGAATGCTGCTGGATTTTTGGGTTTACAAATTAATCCCTCCCAGTTCCAAACCGCCTGTAGGACTGAGACACTTAATAGAAGCTGATGTGAGAGAGGAATCACCTTGCCCATGTCCAGCTTGCCTCCAGGTATCATTTTCCCTCACAGGACACCACCATCTAAAGTGTGAGTTAAAAAGAGGTGCTGCAGAGCCTGTTCCAGCCAAGGAACCATCTGGGAGCACGGAGGATCTGAGTGCCATGGGAATGGGAACGACACTGATGTGTGGTTTTCCTCAACGCTGCCCAATCCAGCCCAAGGCTTGGTCCAGTGCCCTTTGGCAGCTGCTGAGGTGGGAGCATGATTTACCCCCTTGCAGTGATACTAAAGCTGTAACCTATAGCTACAAATTAAAGTCAAGGATTTATGAACCTTGGAATATTTTACCCAAGCCTCTGAACTGCCAAGTGGAACTATTCTGGGCTGTAACCCAAAACATAGTTTACTGAAATTCCACTGCTTTAATGATGACTTTTTTTTTTCCTATAGAAAACAATATGAAACATTCTGCCATCCAAACATAATTACATTCTGCATCTGGAATTTGTTGATGTTTCCTTTTGCTGCTCATACACATTCAATTCAATGAAATGGTTGGTGAATGCTGTCGTATCCTAAATCGTGGTTGCTGTCGGTGGTTACAGCTCTTGCATTACAAAAGAGAGCTGTTGGATGGTGAATTCTGGTGGCTACTGTGGGGAAGGAGCCCTGTTCTGTCCTTTTTCTCAGGGGATTTGAAGAAGTAGGTCAGTCAGGCTGAAACACGTCTTGGGAATGAAGGTGAAACCAGTTGGGTGTACATCACTCAGCGTGGTCTGTGCCCTGTGTGCACAGCCAAGGCTCCTGCAGCTCTCACTCAGCAGGGATGATGGAATTCGAGTGGAAAAAGCACCTGGAGCTGCACTTGACAGAGGCAGGAGTGTGAATCTCTAACAAAATGTTTGGTGGTTGCTGTGGCTACTGGGAGAGCAGGGAGATGCCACAACCCTGAGCTTGCCAGTGCCTTGAGGAGAACCCTGCTGCCCTTGCTGGAGCTGGACTGGGGAGACGTGTGTTGTATTTCTTTTTTGTTTGCCACAGCCCCAGAACATCTCCAGAAGTGTCCCATGATGAGGATGGTATGAAGCAGGAAATGGGAGATCTTTAGACAGCCTGATGAGTGAATCTCTGTTCAGCAGTTGTGCTTAGACAGGAGAAAAAATGGGAGAGCAAGTGATTCCATGGAATTCCATTCCTGGCATGGATTTCAGCAAACCTAAGCTTCCTCCAGCTCTAAAGGGCTGTCCAGCCCTTTAACTACAGTCAAAATTAGGCTGGCCTTGGGTAGGACTCTGTGTGAAAGGCGTTTTCTCTGGAATGCCTTAATCCGATGTGGCCATCAGCTGAACAGGAGCCAGGTCAGAAAACCAGGGCTGCTTCTTTGCCTTCTGCCTGTGCACTTCAGTGGTTTCAGGGGTTTCCACGTGTGTTTGTGTCTTTCAGCATTTTACAATGAAGATCCCTTTCAACCAGGGCTTTGCTGAAGTAATTTGGCAAAGTTGAGCTACGTGCTCCTCGCTCAGGTTCTGCGTGCGCTGCTCGGCTCCGTCTGTCAGCAGCAGCCACTTTAACCCGGGCTGAGGATGCAGGCTCTGAAATCCCCCCGGGCTACATTTGTTAAAGCAAGATGGTGACAGGTGAGGGAGGCACATTGCAATGCCTGGAATGAAACCCAGGGGAGTAAATGGACCTGAAACTTCCTCAGTGCTTTTATGAAACCTACAGAGTCGGCTTCATAATTACCTGCTCAGTGTCTGCTGCTGTGCTGCCCTTCACTTCCAGACACTGAAGTTTAATCAGAGAGGCCTGCCCAGGAACAACCTCTTCAAGGAAGCCCAGCAGGACTCACAGAAACAATTCCAGAAAATGTTGCAGTAGGGCAGTGCAGTGATGTTATCACCAGTCTCTTATCCCGGCAAAATGCCTCCATTCTGGCAGCCCCTGCACTGGCTCAGGGCTGTCACCTTTCCTTTCTCCCATTTGATCCACTGCTATCAATCAGGGCATCTGTAATCTTGTCAATGCCTCTGGTAAGGTTTGAGAGGAGGGCAGAGGCCTCGATGAGCAGCCTAATGGACACAGCAACCTCCTCACCTGCACCAACAATGAAAAAACCTGCACAACAAACCATCAGCCCAGTATAAGCACATCTAACTCTGCACTTGTATCTTGCCCTCTGAGAATACTCCCACATCATCTTTTAATGATACCATTGGAGCTCACAAGCATGAATCAAATGCCAGGATGTTGCCCTGGCTGGAAAGGAGGGGAATTTAGGAGAACATGAAGCACAAATCCAAGGTAAGAACTGAGAAAATCCAGTCCCTGCAGTTACAGGGCACTACAGCCTCTCATCTTCTCTGTGAATTTCTAAACAACCATTTTAAACCACAGCAACATTTTCTGTGTGGTTTCTCCCATCCTGCTGGAAGGCTGTGCCAGAATCTTTCTGCACCTTTTTCTCATTTCTAGCAGAAATTTATTAAGGGCTGGCTTGTAGCCACTGCTTGTTGTGCAAATGTTTTCCTTCAGATTGGATGAGTTCTTCCTGCTGATTGCCCTTCTGATTTATCTGCAGACAGCCCTGAGTGCCTCCTCTCAGGCTCACTTTTGGTGCATCCTAAAGGTGCATCTTTGCAGTGCCTGAGGGAGTGGTGCAGAGAATTCCAAGCTACTGGTTCCAGGTGATGGGGAATGTGCTTTTTAGCCAGGTCCAAAAATCTGTCTGTGCTTCATAGCTCGGGTTTGTGTCCAGGGGAATTCCAGGTGTGTTCCCATCCAGCTCGGACACAGCAGCTGGAGTGAAGGGAAGATGAAAGTGTTGAGGTTGTATCCTGAATGTCCTCCTGTCTCATCACCTTAGATTTGTCAGGGCGTCTCAGAGCTTTGAAGCAGCTCCTCCCCAGCCCTGGCTGCCTTGTGTGATCAGACAGGAACGTTCATTCAGCCCTCAGACTCCAGCAAACCACCACCGGCTTGGTGGGATGCAAAACGTGGAAGTTATTAAAGTGAAATCACATCTCTTCCCATCCTGAAATTTGCTAAGCAGACGGGAAGTTTCCAGGAATAATTCACAGCTCTCAGTGTGGTGCTTGCCAGGCAGGCTGTGCTCAGATCTGTGGCACAGAGCAGCAGCCACCTTGTCTGTCACTGAGAGATTTTCCCTGTGTCCTTTACAAGCACTTGACACAGGGAACGCTCTGCTCACAGCAACAATTGCATGGTAATGCAGGTTAATAGGAGTTCATGTGGCTGAGCCTTGAAACACTTAGCTCTCCTTTTCTGTCTGCCTGACAGCTTTATTGCTGTGAATACACCGAGGAGCCAGTTCAATAAGCTGAACACTATCAAAAGATTTTTCTTTATGGTCTTAAGAGGGCTTATCTGTAATTCCTGGCTGCACAGTCTTTGAAAACTATAATGTTACAGACAGTGATTTTTTTTTTCTTCTCTCTCTCTCTCTTTTTTTTTTTTTTTTTAACATGTGGTTTATTTTGAAATAAAGACATTCAGGGTCGTTGTTAACTCTTTCTCCCCCTCAGGTCTTTCAGGGAAACTGCAGATTTGACACAGTTGCTTTGTTTCATCAGTCTGTGGCAATTTCTCAATTGAATTACTCAATTTGAAAAATTGCCTCAGCGGTGGAGAGAGTTTAAATATTTCATAGCAAACTGAAGTTTTGCTGTCATTCCCTCCACTGAGCACAGTTCCTACCTGGCCAGGGCTGCACTAGTCTGAGATTGCTCAGTCACCTTTCATTGTTACTCTAGTGATTTGCTTGTTCTAACTGAGGATTTGCAGACACAGTTTGCATCAGGAAATACTTTATTTTAATTTCTGATCCAACCTGCTCCCCTCTGGAGCTGGAAATGAGAGGCACACATGGGACAGGAGGGAGCCTCTGTGTCAGGGATGGGATTCTGCCATGGAAAACACTGGCTGGCAGCCAAGGAACGATCCCTGCCCTAAGGCCTTCCCTTCCCTTAATCTTGCCCCTTAGGAAAGGCACAAAGGGGGCTGAACTGGTGGGATTTGAGCATATCCCACCCATGGGACACGGTGATGTGCCCACACATCCCAGCACTCCGTGGGAACACATCCTCAGCTGCTGCTTTGAGACACTCACAGGGATGCCTGATGCAGCATCGAGCTGCAAATGATGAGTCAGGCTGAGTGTCAGCAATAAAACACCTTCCCTGGAGCTGGTAGGAATTCCCAGTGGCGAAGAGGAGCTGCAGGAAGCCTGGCACACCAGACCTGTTGCCTTTGATCCAGCAAGGGCCAGACCTGAGTGTTATTTGTCTGACACTTTTGCCTTCATCTGCAAAGCTTGAAACCTGGTTTTGAAAATGCTGCTTCATTGTATCACAGGTTCCAGAGGAGATTTCTTTGAAAGCAGTACCATGAATCTCAACATGACTTTGTTATGCTTTTACAACTCAAATTTCATCCCTAGAAGAAGAGCAAGGATTGCATGTCACGTGTAACTGCAAGAACATCCAAGCAGAATAGGAAAAACCATTTAATTGAATGCTGGCACAAGTGGGATGTGTGAAGCAGCTATAGCTGTAAATGTATTTATAGGTAACCAAGTTTCTGCAACAGGCACTGGAAATGTTTGATGATCAATGTGGGCTCTGTGCTTCTGGGCTGTCTGGAGAAAGGAGACTTGGAAGTTCTGTGTTCTCATCACTCAAAACTTTAAAATTCTTTGAAGTATCCAAGCTGAGCACTTGGTAACTGAAACATTTGAAATCAAGCAGTTTCTGTAAAAATGTAGCATTTGGTTTTACAAAATGGGAGCGCTGATGTCAGAGCGGCTGCTCCAAAGTGAGGGATAAGCAGGAGAAAGGAAAGGTTGCAAACCTGGCTGGACATTTTTCTGCTTCCTCTCGTTTGAAGGAATATTTCAGATTATTTTCAACAGGGAAGATGCGTTTCTGCTTTACACAAAGTCCAGCTCTGAGGCAGAGGAGGAGGCACTGCCTGAGCCAGGGGTTATGAGGAAACTCATTCTGACTTTCTGTTCACACACAATTAAATCTCTGCAAGGCAGCAGCTCCCACTGGGAGCAGCTCTCACTGTTGAGAGGGAGATGATGGGGAGAATGGAGTGTTCTGCTCCTGCTTTGTTTCTGGACACCAGAGAAGTGCAGCATGACCTTAATTATATGAAGTGGGCAGTTTCGACATCTTTTTCAAATTACAGAACTGAAACTCTCCAGTCCTTGGTGTATTCATCTCTTTTTAGATTTGGTGAACTGAGGAGCTCTTCACAGAGAGATGCTCCTTCCACATCCTGGGTCTGCATGGGGCTCAGCTGTGTTCCAAATCCATTAGAGTCTTGGAATACACTTCAAAATAACCCTTTGAACTTCTTGTTTTCTTCCTCTTCCAAAAGCAGAGCCATCAGTGCTTACTGAGAGCAGGGCTGTAGCCAAATAAATACAGTTTTTCTATACAGTGAGCAAGCCACACTTTTGAGATATGATGTTCCCAGAAATGGTAGCAGGCTTTTCAAAATTGAAAACCTCTGGACATTTTCTTTTTATTTATGCTCCTCTGTTAACAAATGCCTCGTCTGATTGCTTTTAAATGTTGTGTTTCTGGAATGAAAATAGAATACTGGCATTTAATTCTGTATGTGTTATTATTTCAGCTTAGGAGAAGGCTGGGAGATGGGTTTTTTAAAAGACTGGGTTGTTTTAAGACCATTATAAAGCCAAATGTTTAAATACTGACTGTTTTAACTTACTTCCAATACTCTGCAGTAATTGGTAGAAAGCCTGAACCTTTTTTCTGTGACTTCTTAAAAAGTTCTTAGTTGATGGAAAAGGTTTTTGTCAAAGTCTTGGCTAACTTGGTGTACAAGTAGACCCTGGTGAAAATCTCTTGCAGTCTGGGGTTTCTCTGATCTGTGGTGTTGTCTTTTAGCTGGGCAGACTTTTCTGATAGTGAAAAATAAACCTATAGGCAATTTGCTTGCCATGAAGCCATGCAGAAGTAGCATTTGGGTATATTTTGGTTTACATGTCTGATAAAAAGGTTAGGAGAAAACTGAATAATGTCAAGCATTGGAATTGAATTATCTGAGAAGTGCCTTAGGTCTGAATATTTCTCTGATTTTTGAGAAAATGTAAATCTCCACCTGACGTAGAGCAGGTTCTGTCCATGGCTTGCATGTGAACAATTGTTGTTTAGCCAGGACCTTTATCTGGCACCCAAATTTTTGCTCTTCTGTTGATCTGGACTTGTCCAAAAGGATCTTTTAACTATCCCAAGGGCCAGGTCTAACAGTTTTTTCAATTTATCTTTTTTAAAATGTACTCAGAAGTAAAATTATGTTTCCTATCAAGTAAAATGTCATTATTAAATTAGTCTGTGCTACATTCTGCTTTTGCATGTCTGCAAATAGTTCTGAGGTGGAGTTTTTTCTGAGATGGGACTTGCATGATCAGTTGCAAGAAAAACCACAGATCTTTGCATTCTTATTCCACTTCCAGATCTTCAACTTCTCCTAAAAATTAAGGGGTGTTTTGGTTTGGTTTTTAATAAGTATTTTTATAGTTACCTGAAAACTTGAAATGAGGAATGAGTTGCAAACATCCATCCAATTTTTTTTCTGAATGCTGAAAAGAGTTAGAAACCTTTGAAAAAACTTTGTGCAAAGCTTTTAATTGGCATTTAAAATGTTTATCGCTGCTCTACTCATAATTAGTGTCTAAATTTGTCAGCTCATATAGCATAGCTGCAGCTTCTTAGATCAGAAATACTTTTCTGTTTTCTATCCAGCTGGTTTCCTGTAAAGGGCTGAATTATTCTAGCTTTTATGGGTCATTGTTAAACATGGCAGGAAGGGTCATTGTTAAAAATGTTTTCAGAACTTTGATAACCAGTTTATCAACTGATTCACATGTTTAATCAGTTAATAGGTTTTCCTTTTCAGTGCATGGGAATTTCTTTGTTTATCTTAACTGAGTAACTGTTTCTACAGTGGAAAGAACTGTAGTTGACTGATAATCTTTTCAAATATGTGGAGTTTGCTCTTGTATGAACAGATCCTGCACTGTTACTCCTAAGTCTGTGTTTATAGAGAATATCCCATCAGAACAAGGGTTTGCATGTGCCTGGAAGCCCCAGATGGTCTGGTATTCTGGGGATACAGGGCATGGAGCAACAGTCATCAGGCACTTTGTGATAAAGCTTTTGAAGGTGTTTGTTTATTAAAAAAAGAGAGACAGGTGCTTTTAAGAAGTGCCAAACATCCGTTGTTCCTCCAATATCTCGTTGAGAAGTTTTTTTGGAACATGATTTATCAAAAGTGCCAAAAGGCACGTGTTTAGCATGAAATATCTGCAAGAATCACCATCCTGTGGCTGTCTGGGGGCTGCACCACCTTTCTGCTGAAACATGGTTTTGCTAATCTCTGATCTGAGCCTGCCAAGGAGCGGTTTTTGGTGTTGCCCCTTGTTCCAGCAACCGTCTCAAACAAAAGTTTGGCTCTGTCCTCATTACAATTTCTTTTCAAGTGAGGGAGTTGTATCTATCTCCTCTTGGATAACCTGTTATTAAATCACCATCTCCTCATCAGGCCCAAGAGGCCAAGGCCACACTCAGATGAAGCCCTCACTTGCTCAGAGCACTCTTGGCTCATGTTCAGCTTGAGGAAGGTTTTTTTTCTCTTCCATCCCCATTGTAATAAGGCCAGTCTGCTCCTGTGTATATAAACAAACTCGAGACCAAGCAGAACTGTAAATTTTATTTTGCTTTTTTTCAGAAAACAAATTCAGTGATGTTTTCTTTCTACATAAAGCACGACTTGGCATGGAATAATACACAGCAATAAAATTGCAAAATTTGAGTTTACATAACATTTATCTGCCTTGAAACTGCAGATATTTGGAGAGCCCTGCAACCCCCAGTTGGATTTGCAGAACGGTGTTCATGGAGTCACAGCAGCTTCTGGGAATTGGTATCTGTGAGAAACACAGAACAAGCTGCTGGGTCTATCTGGGATTTTTAGATAAATTCATTCCTGCTGCTACATGAAGGAAATGCGCTGAGATGATCACAAATCCAAGTAAAACCCAAATGATGCTGGAAACCCAGACTGGGGGTTTTATTGGGGTGCACATGTTGTGGCTCCCATCTCAACTATAAATTCCTCCCATAAACAGCAGAAAGGTGAAATCCTTAGATTAGACATAGGAAAGGAGGTTTTACAACGGGGGTGGTAAAGCACTGGCACAGGTTGCCCAGAGGGGTGGTGGATGCCCCGTCCCTGGAAGTGTCCAAGGCCAGGTTGGATGGGAATTGGTGGAAGGTCCCCCTGCTCATGGCCTTTAGAAGGTGCCTTCCAACTCAAACTATTTCATGATCTTATGAAATGAAGTCTATTCTGTCCTGTTGAGAAAGTGCTGAGAATTCTGATGGAGAGCCTTAGGAAACACAGCTGGGCCTGGAAATGTCCCAGGAAAAAGGTCTCACCTGGAGCCTGCCAGTCCTGGGTTGTGTCAAACCAGGGCAGGACTGTGCTGCCATCCAAAGTGACTGCTCTGTCACTGATGTGAGAGAGAATGAGCAGGGAGGAGGCTGCAGGGATTTGTCCTTTCCTGTGGCCACCAAAAAGCAGGAGGTGATGGGAGGGAAGCAATGGAATCTTGTGGGTGTGGGTGAGAATAAAGCAGAAGGTTGGGTTAAGGCAGTTGTAAAACTTGTGTTAACTCAGCCACTGTTTCATATAGAGCATTAATGCAGTGTTTTATTTGATAAAGCAAAACTTCCTGAGCCTTGAGCAGGATATTTAACTGTGGATACTGAAAACCAGGGATAGCAATCCTGCTTATGCTGTTTGAGTAGTTACCTGTTAGAAAACGTATTTTATCAAAAAAGATGCTTATTTTAAAAATACTGCTGTGAAATGTGGGGAAGATAAATGAAGTGTTACATTTGAAACCTTTTTTTTTCTTTTTTTAATTTTTTGTCATTTTTCTGTTCTCTTCTACAAAAAAAATCTCCTCTGTGGTGGAGAGCCAGAAGCAAATACGATCGTCCAATTTGTTGCCGGAGCTTTCTGAAATTTAAACCCAATTCATTAGGTACAACGTAGGTGTAGAGCGTGGGCAGTCATTAGGATTTCAACAGCAAATAATGCAGCCCATGAAACATCAGACTTATTTCCTTCTCATGTAAAACACAGTAATGCGTTTCACCCGGGCTAAATGTGCTCTTGAGCTTTTATGTCAGAGTGAATCATGATCTAACGCTCACCAGATTAAATCTAAACGTTGCAGTATTTCCTTTCTAATTCTGGCTCTTCCCACTAGGATAATATTATTTGTCTCGTCAGTTATGTGCAAGTGTGAATGAGGAGATGTAGTTTTTACATGTGTGCAAACACCCATGGAAGCGCGGCCTGCCGAGCCAGGGCTCCGCGAGGAGAAAAACCCGCCGGATAATTAGGTAAAACGCATCATAAGATCCATGTCCGTAGGGCCAGTGTGGCCCAAAAGACTTTTATTTGTGTGAATTCCTGCTACAAAGGGGCAGGATCTCTCTCCCTTCTCCGGGGAGGACCTTTTGGGCCCATGCCCGGCGGGCCTCGAGCCGCCGGCTCAGCCGAGCGGGCCCTGAGCGGCTGCGACAGCGCGGCCACCGCGGCCACCTGCGCCCGGGCCTCGTTAGGGCCCGTCAGCCAAACCCGTTCTGGCGTCCCAGCAAACGGGCCCAATTAGCAGCCCCGAAAGCCCCTCTCCAGCCAGCCATCACTAACACTCCAGATAAAATTTGACATCTTCCCCCCAGCTCCCCCTGGCCCAGAACTCCCAATTAATTGAAGTGGTTTTACTGAGGGGACCGTGGCTCTGTTGAAAAGGCAGAGGACTTTGCTCGGGTAATCAGCTTAAATAGCGGCCCGTTTCCTGCCCTCGCTGCTCCAAACTTCCCATTTGGGAGACATAAATACTGGTTTTATTTTAAAATCTTTTTTATCTCCAATTTCCTCCAGTTTTTCTGATGGGCCTCGTACACGACTCCGTTTCAAAGGGCAGGATGGTGCAGCCAGTAAAGTGGATGCAGACAGGAACTTTTAAATTCAATGTTGATTGCCTTTATTGGAATGAGGGGTTTCACATGGAAAAGGTACATCTTCTCTGCCAGTCACAAACTGGTGATAATTAGGAAGAAATCCACAGTTTCATTTATTTTTGTAGTTTTTAAACACTCCTGCCTAAACAAGCATTTTGCATCTTCTGCTGAAGTAGCAGAACAATGATTTTTTGGAAGTTAAAAAGAGGTAACAGCTCATTGTGTACATTTTTATAAATATATTCACCTGAAGACATGCCAAGGTCTGGGTCAGCTGTAAGATAAGTTGTGAAATGCTAATATTCTGCAAAGACAGAAGTTGTTAAAGAAGCATCTGTAATTCACTATAATACATATCTCAGTTTTTGCCAGGGTTGGATTCTTCACTTCTCATTAGTCAAGGGAATTGCCATGGAGTGGATGAGCTTTGTGGGGTCAGGGTCTTTGCTCATGTGAAAGACTTACGTGTGTTTAGTTTTAGGAGGGTTCCTGTGCTTCAAATGATGCATGAACAGCATTTTATTCCTGTATTCACCATGAATTTTTTGTCCATCGGACCAAAACTGATGGGGAAATTCTGTTTTCTAGGAGGAGAATTTGCAGTCGGTTTGGGATCACTGCTTTTGAGTGTGTTTGTTTCTTTTAAGTGGCCAATATTTCTCTAACTTAACATTCTCTCTCTTTCTTAACAGGCAGCAGCAGCTGGCCTAGAGGACAAACTGCCCTCCAGCCACAATCTCATCCCATGGCTGATCCAAAGCCCTGGGAATCAGGCACATGGTGACCTCCAGAGATGGCAGCCAGCAGCAAACCCCCAGGACCTGCAGTGACACAGCACAACAAAAGTCAGTGTATCACCCTACCAAGCTTTTCATCCCATCTTTTATTTCAAAAGGAAGGGGCTGGCTGGTGTTGATGTTAATCATATTATTTAACTGGAAATGGCTTTGGGTTCCACATCCAGAGTTTCCCATCCAACAACTGGACCCAGCTCAGCTCCTGCAAGGGCACTAAAATAAATCAGCAGACATGCAAGGCTTGCATAAGAACTTCCAAACCCAAGCTTAGGAAGCTGATAACAGTCAAGCTTTCCTAAGCATGAGCATGGTAACAGTAATGGTTGTAGGGTGATTTTTCCTGGGGGGAAGGTATCATGTTCTTCACCTCATGGCCGCAAAGCCAGGGTCCTCTTCCATCTACCCCAGCCAGAAATGGATAATACCTTTTCCTGACTGGGTTTTAGGGGAAAAGCATGCTCTGTTCCCAGGTGTTTGAGAATTGAAGAATTACCTTTTTTTTAATGTATTTTATTGATGTCAGCTTATACATTTATGACCTTTTTTTAATGTTAGCTCTGTGTGTTGCTGTTTCTCCGGTGCCAGTTTTCTAGAGCTGCTTAATGATGAATCATGAACATTAACTTTAAATATGTGTAATGCTTTATATATATATACACATATATATTTATGTAAAAATCTGGGTGGTGGCAGGGAGAGACGAATTCTGTCTGCTCCATCTTTTGTTTGGATCTAGTTGCCATGGAAACACTAGGATCAATTTTGACAGACTAAAATACTACAAATTACACTGTCAGATGACCTCATTACACAGGGCTGGCACGTTGGATTGCAACATTGCCGAAAGGAAAAGCGTGAACGCTGCAGGAATTTCTGCTCCATGGAAAAATGTTATTTTTGGATTCTTCAGGAAGGCGTGCACATAAAACCACCGGTTCCCTGGTGAGTGACTGGTCCCTGAGACCAGCACAACTTTCATCTTAATTTTTGGTTGTGGTAGGTGATGTCATATTTGGCCATACATTCCCTTAAGCTGCAACTGGCATCTCACTGAGAAGGACCTTCATGTTTTCCTGTTAAACACTGAGGTAACTGATTTCTTACAGGAAGATTGACAGAATGAGTCTTTTTTCTTCCTTTTTTGGTGTCATCTGCTACCTGTGTGTCTTGGTATTGATACAGCTGACATTGGTTTTGTGGGTTTTACCTTCCCAATCAATTAAGAAGCATTGAACTATGCCTTGTGTCTCAAAACTGGTTCATGCTGGAAACAAATTGCCCCTTTAATTCCTGAGCAGTGTGTTTTGGGATGGATTCTCAGTTGCAATAGGAGGTCCCTGCTGCCTGGGGACAGCTGTGACATCTCAGGTTGCTCTGGATTTTCCTTCCATCCTGTTTCCACACTGATATGGACCTTGCAGTTTGACTCAGGGAGATGTCTCATGCAACTTTATTGCTGTGTAGTAAAAGACACGTTTAGTACTGGGTTTTATTTAGACCCATTTATAGGTTGGTATTATTTGTACACAGGGAGACAATGTGTGTGAGTTGGCAAACAGTTCAGCCATTCTGTTTTCCTTCTAGTCAAGAATATGACTCTTGCTCTATCTAATCTAGAGTTGTAAATTGCAGCAGAGGTACAAATCCAAAACAAACATTCTGAAGAATTTGAATGGAGTAGAGCCCCAATTTCCATTTCAGTTCTCTCTCTGTTGTCCAATTTGTTAAATGCAAGTGGTCCCATGTGTGAGTAGCATGACTGCCAGAAGCACTATGCAGCCATCTGCTTTTCTGGTAAGTCTTTGATTATTTCTCTGTCCAGTTTTTTATCCAAAATTAGAACTGGCAACTCAATTGGTTGATTAATACTGTATTTTTTATCATTTAACATTTCCAGCTTATGGCTAGGAAATGTCAGCAAGGTCATAAAAAGTACAAGAAATGAACTTTCCTTCTCAAGACCAACTTTACCATGGTAGAACTTTTTTTACCATGTTTTTTCAGCCCTTCAAGAGCAGCAGGAGAATTGAATAGGAAATGTTTTACTGTTTGTAGGTAACACCAAACTGGAAGAAAAAGACAAAACAGCCTGGATTAATCTGGTGAGCTGTCTTAGACATGTGAAGAACTGCCAGGCACTGATAGAGGCATTCACAGTAGAGCTGAACTTAAAGCCAGCACTTCATATAAACCCAAACTAGAAGAACTAGAAGGACCCACTGGATCTTTTAGAGTCTGTGGTTTATTTGGGCTGAACTGTAGGGTTTAACACAATGCAAGTGAAGGGGAAGCTGGCACTGAGGCACCCCAGAGGATTCCCTGAGCCCCAGTGCATGTTGTAGGCAAAGCCCTTCTATGTTTGTGCAGCTTCAAGGTTTCAGTTCACAAGTTGCATCAGCTGACAGAAACTGAAAGGTTTTAGATGCTTAAAGTAGAAATTCTACTGGAAACACTGTGAGACAAGCAGAGGGTGAGTGAGAACTCTGGGTCATTGCCCTTGTATTTAGTGCAATTTGTTTATTAACTCCCTGGTGCATGACACGGTGCTTTTGGATCGGAGCGTGACGGGTGTGTCTGAGGTGGGAGCCAGAACAGGCAGAGAGGGATGAGCCCTGTAGGACAGACTTGGCCAGTGAGATTGCACGAGGAAGAGTAACTTAGTGCTCATTTGTTTGGGGTTTTTCCCTTTTTAAATAAATTGCATCACAATTCTGGTCTGATCCAGCTGCATCTGGAAGTGCAACGGGTTTGCAGGACAGTGGTTGAAATCTCAAGTGCCACATGCAGAGGTTTGGTATTTCCAGCACCACCTCAAACTGCAGCAGGGATGGGTGAGGAGGGGAAGGGCTCACCTTGTGAAATGTGCCATAGTCTGATGTTATTGATGGGGAGGGTGGCTGGTCCCTAACACAACCTCCATCCCTACATTCCTCCTTGGCATTTTTCTACGGTGTAGACAACATTAAAATGTTTCCTTCTAACCTAAAGGTCTCTGGAAACTGAACTCCCTTTGCATTTCCAGAATTGTCCTCTGACTGGTTGTGAGATATTGGTTTTTGTGGCAGTATTATGCAGAAAATCAGAAGTTTACCAGACTCTGGGGGTTTCAGGGCTGCTGTTGAGGGTGGGCAGCTCTGGCTGGGCTGCAGCTCTCCATGCTCAGGCAGCTGATGGGCCAGAGTGCTCAGAGCTGTCAGAGTGACAGGGAAAGGCAGGCACTGTCCAAAGACTCAACACATTAAAAATGCTTTTGTTTTAAATTATAATGGAGGAGGGGACTAATTTAGCGAGTGGAGATGTGATGGGAGCCAGCCAGGCTGGGCTTTGCTAATATCTGAATCAGGCTGTTAAAAAATGTTCTAAATCCACCAGAAGATCCTGAAAATTCAGCTCTCCCCAGTTTAAGTTAGTGGTGACAGGATTGGGCCCTCCGTTACTTTTTTATTTGGTGTTAAAAATTACTTTCCCGTATTTCCAAAGCTGTTATTCAATCTTTTCAGAGCACGTTGTGAAATAATTGTGTGCATTACTCGAACTACCATATGTACTGTAGAGTAATACAATATTTGGGCTTTCCCCTTTTGTTTGGCTTCTACAAAAAGATGGCAAACTAAAAATCTTTCCTCCTCTCCCCATTTTGACTTTTTTTCCAGGTAAAATGGTGGCAGACATGCTCAGCTCAGTTCCTTATAACATACTGCTTGCTGGAATAACCAATTTAGTTCTCTGCCCTTTTACTGTAAACTTGGGTTTGTTTTTTATGTATTTGTGATTTCCTTTAAACCATTTATAAACAGGTTAGAAATACCATTTCATGACTCTATTAATAATCAGAGCTCTTTATATGGGTTCTTTAGGAACCTTTCTGTCTGGTAGGAACAAACTATGATAAACAAACACCTCCAAACTCTTCCTGCTGTACAAATATTCCCTCCATTGTTTTGTTATTCCTTAGAGCATTCTACCTTTGGTCAAAATGTTGTAGTCAGGGATTTAACTGGTAATTGTTATTCCCAGGATTTTTTTTTAAATTGTTGTTTTAGACTACAAAAAGAAGTTGTTTTTGCAACAACATTCATGTTGCATGAAAAAAAAAACACTTTAAATTTTTTTGGACATTTGTGAGAGTTGGGATTTTGGTGCCAGATGTAGAAGGCTGCAGGATGGTTTGCTTGCTCTGCCTGATCCAGCAGAGCCAAGACAGTGATTCACTGCCCTGGACTTGGTGACCTCCAGAGGTCCCTTTACATCTAAATTATTTCATGGTCCTGGAAGGTTCCCTGTGCTGCTCTGGCACTTGGGCTCCTGTCTGAGCACATTCATCTCACTGCACCTGCAGAAAACTGAGGATGAAGGCCTGAGGATTTGTGCAGTTGGCAGTGAAGGGCTGGGAAAAGTTCAAACTGGTGGAAAGGAGCAGCAGGATTGGGTGATGGGAAGTGCTGGTGGAAAACAAAAAAGAAGAGAAGGTTGTGGGACAGACCTTTCAGCAGCATCAGCTGTTAGACCAGCTCAGCTCTGTCACTGTGCTGACCTAAAATGGGTTTGGTTGTGCCAAACCTCACCTGTCCCTGTGCAGGGTGTATGGACACAGTGCTTGAGCTGTAATGCTGATGGCACAGGATGTTCTGAATTCTGCCTTTGCCCTTTGAGAGGTTCGGGCTGTGCCTTACACTTCACCTATGCTCGAGTCTGAGTGTTTCCTTGGACAGAAGGATGGAAAGTTCCTCAATAGTGCTGGACCATCTGAGTGACAACACTGCAGAGAAGGGTGGTGTCACCCAAGAAATGATCTCCCAGAGCTGGAGGAGTTCAGCAGCAATGAACATTTTCTTAGTGCCTTCTTCCCTCTAAATATAAAATTCAGGCACCAGCTCCTCAGCTGTGATAACCTTTTCATGAACTGTCCTGGCTCTGATGCTTTCACCTGTTAAAATAAATGACATTTATTAAGAACCCCGTCACAATAACACCAAACCCGTATTTTTTTAGGGCAGAAATCTACCACTTCAATTGCAGGAACCTGTCAGTGAATTTCTGACACCAAGTTATGTTATTTAATGAGTGCTATTAGGTAGTTCTGTCACTTAATAGGATTGAGGGTTGGAAATGCCATGTAATATCACTTCACTGGGGAAAAAATCAACAAACAGCCCTCACTAAAAACCTCGCGTCGCCTTTGAAGTCGGTCAGAGCTGCTGTCACTTCAGAGGGAACCCGCAGGGCTGTTTTCACTCCCATTTTAGGGGAGGCAACAGTTATTCTTGGCAATTTACAGTAGGGGCACTCAGGAAAATCTCCCACCATCTGACTGGGAGTGAGGAAACAGAATAGTTACGGCAAAAAAAAGGGTCTTTGCAGGCTCCTGTCTGTAATTATCATCTCGTTCAAGGAAATGGGCTCTGCCCAGGAGAAGTGCTAATGGCCATTATTGTCATGGGTTGTCATTGGCACTCAGGTGCCACCTAAAATCCCTGGGTGAGGTCTGGGCTGCCTTATGGCCCATGGAATTAGTGGGAGCTGGTTTTATCCTGTCAGCTTGGTGGTCATGGAGTCACCTGTGTCCCCCGTGTCCCTCTGGTTGCCCTCAGGATGAGCTCAGGTTGCATCTTTATGGGAAGATGACGTGCAAGGAAGTGACAACAGCCAGGAGAAAGTAGATGCAGAGCTGGCAGCTGAAATTCTGTTTCAGGTATTACTTTGCACAGCTTAAATCCATCAGATTTTTATCTCCTGGTGTTTTCCCCTGTAAGGAAAAAAGGCTTTTTTCTCCAGAGAGGATTCCCCACCTCACTGGGGGAACAGACACCAACTACAGCTACTACTGAGGAGAGCAGAGGGAGGAGATGTCCTCCCCTTAGAGCCTGGGGCTGAGCGTGCTTGGTGGCACTCTATTCATCCAGAAAGTCAAATCCTCCCTTTGATGCTGGTGTCCAAAGTGTAGCAAAGGAACTAAAATCCCTCTGCAGCAGCAACTTAAGTGGGTTAAAACCAGAAAGATTAGATTCCCTGGGAAAGTTTAATGGAAAAAGGTGTTTTGCCTTTCCTATTGGTTTCATTTTGAAGTCCCTGTGAGGGTTCTGGGGTTAAACACGCTGTCAGTACCTTCATGAGGAGTCCCACATGCCTTCAGATCTTTCCTTAACTGGGCTTCCTGTGTTTGCAGGCTGTGAACTGGTGACTGGTGCAGAGATGACTCTGTGTTCCTTAAATTCTGAATTTCCCCAGGCTACAGCCCTCTGTTCACACACATAGGATGCAATCTGTACCTCCTGGAGCCTCTGTTTGATGGCAAATAAAATCCCAAATCATTTGGAATAAGGGGAGCTACAACATTATATCCAAACCAGTTGTACTGGTTTGCTTCTGTAAATCTACCAGACTAGGGGGTGAAATGAAAAATGCTGAATAAATGGTGAAATATGTGTAATGAAATAACAATTACAGACTTTTTAAAGCCATGGCTGTGGAGGGCCCATCCTGTGTGTGTACCTGGAGACAAGGAACATTCCAGCAGTGAAATACAGCTTCCCTGACATCCCTGACACAAGTCTCTCTCACCTCAGGGCAGTCAGGATTCCATCACAAATCCCACTGAGCCCATTTCAGCCTCCACAGGCTCCGTGCAGTGGAAGTGAAAAAGTCCTGTACAATGGATTCAGTGTTTCCAAAGGGATCTGGGAGCTGGGACGTCGATGTTCTTCAGTCCTAAGCTGCACTTTGGGGGCTGAGATACACTCAACTTTTTCCTGTAACAAATCAGATTTGTCATTACATGAAAAAGTGCTGATAGAGACCTAGGGAGAAGTTAAATCCCCGACAAAACTTCATGAAATAATACCAATGGCAATGTTTAAAAAGTGAATTAGGCTGCAATATCTTTATATCTTCCCTTATTTCAACTGTTTTCCTGTGTGTGGCAGGTTTTGGCAATAAACCTGGATCTAAGGATAGAGGGCCTTTCAAGGCAGGACTTTCATTTCATGAAATTTCATTTTAGATGCTTCAGTTTTGCAGAATTACTCAAATTTCAGTGGGGCTGTTAATTAGTAGGTGTCCAGTTCAAAGTGTTTCCAAGGGGGATTTGTGATTGAGGAGAAAGTGGGTTAGGCAAAAGATGGATTTGTCAGGAGTATTAAGTTTGTGCTCTATTGCAGCTGAAGACAGGCTGCATAAAACTTGTCCTGTGGGCCAAAATGATGTGTGTGTGGAGAGAGGGAAGTGAAATCCCAGGGGCTGAATCCTCAGCATAAAGAAGGTTTGTTAAGTGCAGATCTTATTTTGGATCCTGACATTGGGATCTTAATAGAAAATGCCCAGCTAAGCTCAGTGAAATCCTGCTGGGATAGGTAATTTTTGGAATAATCCAAACATGGCTTGGGTCAGCTCTTTCTGTTCAGGAAGTTGCCCAGGTCCCTGGTTTAAACCAGACCCCCTTTAAAGGGATTTTCTGTGTAAAGTGTTGCCACGTGCAGCCTCGGTATGAAATCGTTGCACAAATAGCTCCACTGTAGGGAAATCCAGATTGAGCATGCATCTATTCTCTCTGATTAATTTATTTTTGTATTCATGGACCCCTGAAATCTTGAGGGCAAAGAGTTTCCCATCAGGAGATGTTTATGCGAAGAGTGAGATGGGAAATGTGTGAAGGGTGATGTTTGTGTTCCCTCAGGGGCAGCTGCTCAGCTGGACTGACAGAGTTAACACTCATCACATCACCCAAGAGCCAGCACAAGCCTTCTGCCTCCTTAGACAGTGGCCATTAATATTTTGACACATATTTTGGTTCTTTCATCTCAGAAAGCAATTACTGTGTCCAGTAAATCAAAACCACAACCGTGCGAGGCCTCACCCTGACAGGACCACCTTGCTGAAACCACGCTTAATGTGATTCTAATTATGAAACATGTGTTGATAAAGAGCTGAGGTTTCAGTGTCCTTTGTGAGATGTCATCCTTGTACATCAGAGACTCTGACCACGTGTGCAGGGTGTCCATGTGGGGTGTGAGGGAATCACCTCCTGTTGGGAGAGGCACGAGGGGGAGCCGTGCAGCAGCGAGTGGCAGCGTGGCTGAACTGTGCCTGTGCCTGAGTGCTGCCAAGGCTTTGTTCCCCAATTCATCCTGTAAAACCATTCATGAGGTTTCAATGTGACTTTTGGAGTGCAGCATGAGATGATAGAGCACCAATGGGAATCTGAGACAAAGGAATACAGGAGTATTCTGTAAACACTCCTGAACCCCAACAATCATCTTCTTTTGAGTCCCCAAATTTCTTATGTGAATCCGTTTCTCTTTTGAAATATTCTCTTTCTTTAAAAGTTGTATTGCTTTGGAAAAATGCCCAGAGTGCAGTTTGTGGTGGTGTGTCCAGAAGATGTTCCCAAAAGCAAGAGAGGCTGCTGTTAGGTGTCACTTCATCCTGAAATAATTATCTGCAGTTGGCACAATAGAAATCCCATCCCATTCTCTTTATCCTCCAGATGTTTGTTGCTGCTGCCTCCCTTGCTCCAGCATCAGGCTTCAGGGCAATGACCTGGACCAGAAAACTGATCCAGCTAAGAACTAGCCAGACTATAAATACATTAATAAATAAGTCCCCAAGTTGGCTTTAGGCCAGGCTGAAGTGCCTCTGCAGCTTGCAGCAGGACAGAACCTTTAAACTTTGCCCACAAAGATCCAGGAGGGAGCCATACTAAGGAATGAATCACTGGAAGCTGCACTTCTTTCCCAAAGGAGCTGCTCCCTGCACTGCTCCCCTGGCCAAGATGAGTGCCCACAGCCACTCAATGGAGCAGCTCCTCCACGTGGGACCTGCCCTGCATTAGCATTTTTTCCATGGGCTCAGGCTGGGAGAGACAGGTTCCTTCACATTCTCCTGGGAGTGGATGAGAGCAGCCTTCAGGGAGAGCTGGAGACACCACAGGCTTCCCAGGGAGCAGCTCCGGTGTGGGAGCCCCGGGCTGCTCCCGCAGGCCCTGGCTGCCGTCCCAGCTCTCAGGAGTTTCAGTTCTTGGGATGTCCCTGTGCAGAGGTTGGAGGTGATTTATAGCTCCTGTGTTGGGAAACACCACTTGTGTAAATGGGTTTTCTTAGATAACCAGGAAACTTTGGAGTCTTCTGGGACTCCTGGGTGAAAGACTTTAGATATTTATTTATTTTTCCATTGGAAGCAACAGGGCAATGCTCCTCCTACTTGCATCCTAAATAGGATGTATTTATGTTTTGGAAGAGTTTTTTTCCTATATTCTGTAGAAAGGATACACAAAGGTGATCTTGATCCTTCGTCTCCTCCCAGACATCCCTGGCCATCAATACATCTGTATCAATGGACTGGTTTGGATTTTAAAAGACACATGACAGATTTTTTTTTCAGTTGTATTATAAGAGGTAAGTTCTGGCTGCTCCAAATCCAGGGCTGCTTCCAGCTGCTGACGTGGGGTGGGGATGGCTGGTGGTGAGACCCTGAGCAGAGCAGAGCTTTTCCTAAGCCCAGAGCCATTAGGCTGAGCCTGCTGGGTCCCTTCCAGCCAGCCTGCGTGATATTTCCTCTGGAGTTTCAATCGGATTAGATATTCATCTTCTCCTCCTGTTCCAAACTGTTGTTTAGTGCTGATGTGTCCTCTTAACCCACTGCCAAGTTCCAGCACAGTGGTGGTGAAGCCAGTCCTAGTCTGTGCTGGGGTTTTTAAACTTTGGGAGAAGTTTAACCCTTTACCTCCATTGAAATCAGCGGGATGTTTGCATCTAAATCTCTTAATGGCTTTGGGAATTCCAGCACTGCAGCCACTGAAAGGCCAAGCTCGAGCCCAAGGCAGCTCCAGACTCTCTTAACCTCTGCAAGGTGCAGAGTGATTATTCAGAATCTCTTTGGGAATGTCTGCAATAACAAGGGTTCATTTTTCTCTGGCAATTTAATTGGCAAAAAATGTTTCATAAATGGCTATTGTTTTCCAAAAGGAGCAGATTCCTTGTGCTGTTGGGTTTTTAAATCCTTGGAGATACAATATATACAGACACCACACTTGGTTATCCACATAGACTTAGTTTATTTGTGTTTGCCTGCTTAGTGCAAACTCATTACTCTCCAGGAAAGTCCTTTGTTGACACAAAAAGACACTGGGGAAATATATATGGGATTTTTTTTTTTTTTACAATAGAGTCTTGTATTCATATAAAATGTTTCTCATTGGTGAAACAAAATAAAGAACCCAGAAGCACTGGCCTGCAGAAGTTCACAGCTTCTAATACAGTACGTGTGTCATAGCAGTGTGGCCACCTAATGAGGGGCCTAATACATTTTGAAAGTCTAATAACAGGACTGCTCAATGACTTTGAAAAACCTTAAAAACTCATTGTCTGAGAGCATGAGGATGAATAACTAATATGTTGAAATGTATTTACCTTTAGAACAATATGCTTTGTTCCTCTAAGTGCAAGCCTTTGATCCATTGAAAGGGTTCTGCTCATTTCTAAGGCAGGGAGTCAAACTGGAGTTCAAACTTTAGACTTACTAAAGGAACTGTATGTACAAGAGCATTTTGCAATAAAAAAAGGGCTGATAATGCAGCAACCTGCTGCATCATTTGGGAAGTGTACCCCTGAGAGAGAGTTTAGATTCTGGGAGCATATACAGGCAGCTTCTATTCAAAACCCCTTTTGAGTGTGCATTGTAGATTGCAGAATGGTTTGAGCTGGATGAGACCTTAAAGCTCCTCTCATTCCCATGGGCAAGGACACTTTCCATTATCCCAGGTTCTTCCAGCCTGGCCTTGGACACTTCCAGGGATGGGGAGGCCACAATGAGATGTGCCAGCTCAGCTGGGAGTGTTGAGCAGGGTGTGAGGAGGGTGTGATGCCCAAGGTCACAGCCCCCTGACCCTGGCTGAGGCTGTGCCCTGACACAGAGCCCTGCCTTGGGGGGATGCATGTGCAGCATAGAGCACACACTGTTCTGGAGCTCAGTCTGCTACTGGCTGCTAAATTTACAGAGAAGAAACACCCTGCGTGCCAGAATGACATAAATTCCGCTGGTTTCCTATAGACTAAACCTCACATTCAGGAGGTGTGATTACCTCATGCTCACCTCTGCACCTGGGGAGCACTGGAGGCCAGCAGAGAGCCAGAGCCAGCAGAGAGCTGCTGCTCCCGGCTGCTCCGCTGTGTGCAGGGCACGAGTTCAGGGCGGGGGCACCGCGGTGCTTTGAGCTCCGCTTTGGGTTTGGGCAGGTCAGGCTGCCCAGCACTGCCCAGAGCCAGCTCTGCCTGCCCGAAGGGACCGGGCTGTGCTGGGCAAAGGGGCAGTCCCTGGTGTGTCCCCGGGTCTGCAGGACAAACCTCGTGTTTCGGCAGGGTGACTTTGTCAGGCGCTGCCCGAGCTCTGTCACCCGCCCTGGTCACAGCAGCCACAAAGCAGGAGCTTTTCTGCAGGGAGAGGCAGCAGGTGCTCAGAGACAATAGTAACCGCATCAGGCCAGCTTTGTTAGTGACAAGAAGGGTCTTTTTGGCCCAAGCAGAGTTTTCACAGTCGTTTTTTGTTTGTGTTAAAATGGGTTGAATTTACATCAGAATAATCTTTCAAGAAAAACATTTACTTTTTATTAAGTAAAACTTACTTTCTTCTTTTGTGCTAAGCAATGAAAGGCAAAGCCATGACTGTTCTCCTTATGGAACAGAAAGCTGACCTGTGATAAGGACCACTCTGCATTATTATCTGCTCCATTTTTGCAAGGCATTTTGAGCTGAGTGATGTCAGAGGCAACAGGAAACCAGGTCAGGTTATGAGACTTGCTGAATTTAGAGTAGGTGCTGCAGGGTCTCCTCTAAAAGCACAAAAATACCCTGAGTATCTCCCCAGAGCCCTAAATCCGGGGGGACTTCTGGTGTCTCCAGAGCCTTGCAGCTTTCCCAGCCATTCCAGTGGTGACTGGAGGATGCACAGTCCCTTCACTCTCATGACACCTGCTCCCTGATGCTCAGTGTGTTTGGGAGCTGGTTTTCCAAGGAAAAGTTGTTTTGTTTTGTCTGTGTATCTACAGGCAGACACAGCTGGAGCTGTTCACCCAAAGGAATTTAACACTCCCCACGTTCTGTGATACAGAGAAGCTGCCCTGACAAGGGAGCTGCCACAAAGATTTTGGCTTTGACAAGCTCTCACATCTTGCTGAACATCCCAGAATCCACACAAGACTGAGGCATCACCATGGCTCGACCACAGGCTGTGTCACAAACCAAACTCCATCCAGGTTTCCCTAATTCCTGTGTTCCCAAATTACTGGGTTCACTTTCACCAGTCTGCCTTGGTCGGTTCCTCAAGAGTTTTGGGTCACCCTCCTTCTCTCTGTTCTTTTCCACTGTTCCTCAAGTCTTGCCTACCCTGGCAAGCCAGAATATTTTTACATAATTGACTTAATTAGCCCAATCAAGGGAGTGATGGCGCAATGAACTGAATATTCAAGCTTTCTTCTAGAAGAATGAAGCTGTACATGTTCACTTGGGTTGCAGCTTTCCTTTCATCCCCTGCCAAGCACCTCACTGGGTTTGTATCGTGACTTGATAAAGAAATGACATCATTAATACAATAATAACAAATCATTTCTATGTAAATCAGGGGACCTTCTACCTGGATCGTTTTAATGATTGCCCTCCAGCTTTCTTTTTCTTTCAAACAGCATCTTTGCATCCAGTAATAACTATTTGTTCATTTAATTCGGATTATCCTGGACTTGATGAACGAAGCAAATAGGGCAAAACCCTACAGAAGCTTCGGAATCCAAAGAAATCAGGTCTTGTATTGCCTTTTTTCAGGTTCTTGCAGTTTTGTTTCAAGTTTTTCTTTTAGGTTTTTCCCTGAGTTTTTGAGATTTGGAATCCAAAGTATTCCTTTATCATTGTTACCTTCTGCAATACCCAGATTATTTTATGCTTTCTATAGGAAAGCAACATTTCTCACAGTTCAAGTTGTCTCTTCAGTAAAATGTGAGGTTTGTGGTGTGATCTGAAGTCAGGTGAGATCTGTCTTGATCGAGAACATTCATTGGGGAGAGTTTCCTGTCAGCTGGGACTGGAACTGAGTCTTCCGACCTCTATTCCTGCCTCTGCCTCACTGTCTGGATCTTGTAATTTAATTAACTTTTTAGCATTTGCCTGCAAAACAGGCATGATTATTTTATCCTCACAAAGGAGTGTTAAGAAACTTAATTAAACCCTGCCTTTAAAGTACATCCCTTCATACACTACAAAAGATCAGTGAGCTAGCATATATCACATGCATTACATATAAATAGCTTTATTCCAAGAGCATGAAGGGAATGTGTACTTTGGAAGAGGCCTTTGTGTGCATCTCCACTCGTGGCAGGATTTTATGTCAACTGACTTTTGAGTCAGAAAGTTCAAAGTAGTAATTAATTTCTTTTTCTGCCTGAAAGACAAAGCTCCACAATTAGCAATGCGCAGGTGATAATTAACTTTGTTCGGTGACAATCTGAGCTACCTGGTCATGGCTGATATTTTAGGGACGGGCAGTGAGGAGCTAAAATTGTTTTTTAAAAAAGATGATTTAGTCCTGCAGGAATGCAGTCATCTGAAAAGTACCTATGATAGATGGGGAAAAAATGCTTCATTCTTCCATAACGAGGTCTCTGCAATGGTTCCCTATGATCCACATAACACATGTCAAAAACTGAGTTGACGTGGCCCAAGACTTGGCAGGTTTCGGTGCCAAAGCCATCCAGTGCTCTGAAGAGCTGGCAAGGTGCTGGGGCTGAGGCAGCCCACACTTAGGTGATAATTTATGGCTACCTGTAACCTCCTCGAAATAGAAACCATTCATATTCTCTCCAGGGAAGGCAGAAGTGACCAGACAACGTGAGTTCAGCCAAACCAAGACTTCATATAACTTTACAGAAGACAAACGCTCTCTGGTACTGACATTAACAATGCTGTGGGCTCTTAGAAAGGGTTCGCCTGTAGGTTTTATTTATTTTAGTATTGTTTGCTTGTGTAATTTCAGAAACTGGCAGTTTATAAGAGCTGAAGTCAAGTTTTAACTCTTGGACTTTGATTCTGTTTATTTAAAGCATAAAAAGGCCTCAAGAGCAGCCCAAGCCAGCGCAGGGCCGTGCACTGGGGTTCGTGCTCTCCTGAGGGGTGACTTGCTGATAATTCCAAATGTGTGTGATCCTGACACAGTCAGTCCCTGATGCTATCTGTCCCAGAGCTGCAGAATTCCTGCAGACACTCTCCTCACCCCTCCCTGTGGTTTGGCATCGCTCTGCCCTTCCCTGGAGTGCTCCTGCTCCGCTCTGGGAGGTTTGTGGGTGTTGGCAGGGCAGGCAGGGACCACATCCCCCACAGGCTGCGGGTGCTGCTCCCTCTCCTCAGCACAGGGCAGGCCCAGCTGGGGCTGGGAACCTTGGGGACAGCTTGGGCTTTGGGAAAAAAAAAAAAATCAATGAGCAAGAGCAGGGGTTGATCTCAGTCCTTGTGCTGCTGGGACTGAGCCATCTTCCAGGTGTGAAGTCTCCCAGGAACAGTCTGAGGCTGTCTGGGAGATCAGATGAGCTCAGGCTGTTGGAAAGGAAGAAGGGAGAGTTCTTCCTTCATTCACAGCTCCTCAGTCTCCTCATTCCATTTATGATTCCCTTAGCTGGTGGTGTAAAGGATTGGGATGTTTTCCCTGCCCGTAGTCACACAGATCCAGGTTGAGAATCTCAGTTTAGATCGGCCTTTTCCTCCATCCTGATTTATTCATGTGCTGAGATCAAGGATTGCACATCAAATCCTTTTAATTCTGTGGGTGCTGATGTTAATTTTGGCCTGAGCTCTTCTCTGCTCTGCTGTTGGTCTCTATGTGCTGTTTATCTTTGCACATCTGCATATTTATACATTATTATTTATGAAAGTTCTTCCTCATCCTCCTGTAAAGGGACAGGGACTGTTTATTCCTTATACAAAGTAATGCAATACAGCTTTCAGATATCATGAAACTCAGATCATTAATTCCATTGTGTTTAACCAGTAAGGAAAACTTTATTGTTTTACAGTTCTTTGTGGTTTATTAACTTCTCTTTTGTGGACCAGCAGGTTCAAGTCTTCTGTCCCTCTTCTTTTTAAAAAGTTTTCTTTTTTTGTAACTGTTAAGCAATTCCACCTGGAGATGTGAAAACTTCACAGGCTGTAAAGCTTATATCCTGCAAATCTCCCTATCCAATATTAAAACATCTAAAGGAGGGGAGGCACCGTTGAAATATTTTGAGTTATGTTTAGGAATGAACACAGGGATTGGATTTATTCAACAAAATAGCCTTTGTGGTTTTAGGAACAGCCCAGTGAATGAATCTGGTTGCAATGGAAGTATGGAAAATATCTTTTACCAGGTAGTGGGATGAAAGAACTTCTTTAAAACTGGGTAGAGTTAAAGCCAAATGGAAAAGATCTTAAAAGCAGAAGGGACAGTGGCCAGAACTGCCACTGCCTTGTGTAAATCCTGGAAGTCCTTCTCTCCCACTGATGACCTTTGAAAAGATGCTTTTCCTTGCAGAGGGGAAACATCTGTTTCTCATGTAAGTTAATACTTAACCTAAGATACACAGTAGAAATATCTTATCAAAAATAGGACTGAGGCAAAGACTGCAGGGATTGCTTTGTCCATGTGGAATCAAGGTGATGCTTTCACTTCAAGGAGAAGAACGTGGATTTTAGGTCCAAAACTATCTTATAATAAGCATGGGATGGTTTGTGTGTATTATCTGTGCCTGTATATGTAATTAGTAATGCTTCTCATAGGTTTCTGGAAACACTGACCTTTGTGTTGTTATTCTTATCCTCAGATTTATTTAATATACTTGGGAGGGTCTCTGGGTTACACTGAGTTTCACACTTGTTTCTTGCTGATTTGGAAAATATTCCAGTTGCACTCCAAACCCTCCTGCACTCCACCTGCCACCACACACCAGTGCCTGCAGTGCTCCTGGCCTTCTCTTTGGAGATACAGAGGGAATGCAAAAGCAGATGACACTGAAGGGATCTAGAGTATCCTGATCCATCCAGCAGGCTTATAAATGTGCTTGCTGAGCAAGGAAAACCAAAGCCTGGTGTCACAGGACTGAAAAAAGAGCATGTGAGTGCACTGTTGTGTTATGGAAGTCTCACCATGTCTCTGCTGAAGTGTAGGCTGCAGTATGTGGAGTTTTGTGGATCTTTATGCCTTAAAGGAAAAACCTTAGAACTTGTTTTCTTTCGTGTTGCCATAACACTTTGTATCTTAGCAATAAAATTTGGGTAAATTTAGTGTTATCACAAGAAATTTGTACTCCAGAGATTTACTGTTCCACTCCCACAGTGCCTTTAAACCCCATGTCAGGAGTAGGACAGCAATTCCTGGCCTGTGTTAGGACCAATTTACCTCATTTCCTCTGCTTCAGCAAAGTGAGATTGAAGAGGTTAGAAAAATAACAAACATAGAAGGAGGAGGAAAACGATTGCCAGTCTGTGTGAGTGACTCTGCCCGAGTCACCCTGCAGGACAAGCCCAAAGGTGCAGAGGGGAAATCGTTCTGCTTTCCTACTCCTAAGCAGGGCCCTGCTGGAATGCAGCTCGTCCCTGTTGTCACATCTCATCTGGGTGTCTTTAACGTGAAATAAAATATTGCTGTGTTAAGGACCAAGAAACCAAGTGGAAAATGCACTCATTTGCGTCCCTCGCTTGTGCCAAAGAATTTTTCATTCCCACCTCAGCTTTAATTTGAAACGTGTTAAATAAAAATCTCCAGGAGAGTATCCAGAATAGATAGACATGTTCGGGTCAGCCTACAGCTTGGCATTGCCATGGGCCTCATGTCTAATTACTAAAGAAATAGTGAGTTAGTGAGTTAAAACACCCAGTGACTGTGATCTAAATCATTTCCACTCTGGATACTGGCCTGAAATAAAAAGGGCTTTTCATTAGCGTGGCACAGATTTAGTGTCGTGGGACACAGTTTGTGCTTCGCAGGAAGTGCGGTCAATGGGCCATTAAGTTCTGAAACAGGAGGCAAGGCATCCTCTAATGCTGCTGACAATAAATATTGGGGGCTGGCTTAATATGGATTCATGGCAGCCATGCCAAAGTCACTCAAGTGAACTCAGATTTGTGATGCCGTGAATGCGCACGCACGGCCTCCACATAATGGAGGGATCGTTTGCAGGTCCCAAGGGAAATCTTTCCTTTCAGCCCTGGAAGATGAGAACCCGACTGGGAACTCTAACCCAGGCTGGAGATTGAATGGCAATTACTTGTGTTATGGGATTTGCTTTTCCCCCGTGGAAAATGAAAATGTTCAACTGAGAAAACAGTCGCTGAATTTTGGCGGTTTCCCGTTTAAAAACAAGTAAACAAAAAGCTTCAAAGGAAGATTTGCACCTTCTGGGTGTGCAGGGGAAGACTCCAAAGCTGGGGAGAGCAGCACAGGGATCCTTGGAAGCAGGGAGGGACGGGATGAGTTTCTGGGCTGTCATTTGAAGTGGTTCTGGCTCCACATGTGAGCATCCTGTGCTTATCTGTGAGCTCAGGGCTGCAGGAGCTCTGCAGCCTCCTGCTACCTGTGTGTGCAGGTGCCCATGCTGGGAAGGGAAGCCACCCCACATGGGAGAGAACTGCTCATTTAATTAGCTGTGTGTTTTCAGGATATGAATTCTTCCTCTTTATCCTCCTCATGGGCAGGGCTGTCCTTGCAGCAAGCTGTGAAAACTCCAGTTCTGGAGATGAAATGATTTGTTTCTCATGTGTTTGCATGGTTTTCAGCAGTTTTTCACCTGAATGCTTCACTAAGATGAGTGGCTCTTTCCAATGTTTCCAGTCAAGAGAAATGGGGGTCTTACCATCATTTAGAGGTAGCTCAGGATTGTTTTGTAGAATAAATACATATGAAAATAAACCAAGCCAGTCAGGGTGCCTAGTCTGAAACAGCTAGAATCGGAATTTTTGGAATTTGTGTCATCAAACACTTTAATGCAGTGTTTAACTTTATACTCCTTTCCAGAACAATTGGAGTTTAAATGACTGTGAGCAATTCAGCTAGAAGCAGACACTTGCTTGGAAGATCACAACCCAAATGTTGAAAGTAATCAAAGAGTAATTTGTAGAAAATCGTATTTTACAAGCCAAGCAGTGCTAGTAGCAGGCTCTGGGGATGGCTACAAGTGAATGTTGTAATTTCTCTGACTTGGAGGAACTAAAAACACTGTCTGATGGGCAGTTCATCCAGCCTGCACCTGTAGGAGTCACAGGTTGTGTCCAAGGCTGGATCCTCACCGAGCCCATCCCTCTCAGCACAGGGTCAGAGTGGTAGTGCTGGATCAGCTCTGGGATATCCAGATGTTCCCCCAGCTCTGCTGCCCCTCACTCTGTGAGCAGCACTGCAAAAGGAGCAGAAAAAGCTCGAGATAAACACATCTATATAGGCAGAGCCACAGATGGGGCATGGGGATGAATATATGGGCATAAAAAGAAAAAAAAGAAAGCTACAGCTCGATTACTTCAGGATTATTTCTACTGGTTATTTAACTCTCAAAGAATGCAAAAGTGTGACTCTTAAATGATATTAAAGTCTGGTTTTCTTCAGGTCTGGCTTGGCCTGGCAGCTGTCCCTGCTGTAGGCAGGGCCCAGGGGAGGGATGTGCTCATGGGGCACGTCTGGGAGAGGTGGTCAGAGCCACTGCTGGGTACTGAAACTTAGGGGTTACTTAAAACCCTCTCACGTGGGTGAAATTCTCAGACAAACTGAACTCACATGGGCAAAGAGAGTCCTGGGTGCAGGGTGAGCTCAGCTGTGGTCCAGTGGACTCACAGAACCCTTGGGAATAGCCCAGGCAGGAGCTTGGGTCCAGCTGGGACTGTGCATCCCTCCAACCTGAGAGTTCCTCCAGCATTCCAGAAGCTTCTGTGCCTAGAGCAGATAAAGGCAGTAAATAGCTTTTATCTGGACCTGGCTCTGAAATGCCATGGCCTGGGGGAGGTTGGCCCACCTGATCTGGGGCTGTTTGCTGCTCCAGTCTCTGCCTCAGGCATTTAAATGGGGCTCAGAGCTGCCCCCTCTCCAGGGCACCGCAGGGGCTTGAGGCCAATGCTTACCAGAGAACAAAAGTTACCTTAGAAATTAAATCCTGCAGTAGGAATTTTGAATTGAAGGAATTATTTTATGGGGCTGGAGAAATACCATGGCTGCCTCAGCATAGCCCTGGCAGGAGTTGGTATTTCCAGCCAAGAAGTCGAGCTGAAGGCAGAGGGGGAGAGTTCCTTTCAGGCCAGCCAATACCAGTGAGGGGAATGAGGCCGTGACAAAGTGTCCCATCTGCCTCCAGACCATTGAAATGTGCCCAGATAAGTGACAAAAAGGAGCTGTTGGAATTGTGCACCTCTTTGGTGGCCATCCTTGCTGTCACAGCTACACCCAGCCTGCAGCAGGGGTGGTTCCCAGTTCCTTGGATATAGCCCCTGCTTTCTTCAGAGCATGTCAAGGTGGTTTCTTATGCATGTGAGCTCCTCAGATTGTGCCACACTGTTGAAAACTTTTGGAAATGGAGCTGTAATGCATGAGCTGTGCAGCTGTTCTAACAAAATCTCCTGGACGTTGCCCATTTTGAGAAGTTTTTATTCAGGAAAACAGCGATGCTAATGGGAATTAAAAATCTGAAGGCAGGAGAATTTGTCTAAGTAAGGGCTAAGCTGGAGGGAAGAGCCAAAATTTGCAAGGAAACATTTTGCTTGGCTCCAGCAGCATGTAATGGCATCATGTGGGGATGTGGCACCTGGAATCCTGTCCTAGAGAAAAATACAGGACACTGGCTCTTCCAGCCAGGCCTGCAGAATTCCTGGGACACTGGGAGGCACAACACAGCCCACGGAGTGTGGGAGAGCTGCTGCCCAATCCCAGACTGGAGTTCTGGAAATGGATTCACCTCCAGAACGTTCCCATGCTCGGGAGCTGATCCAAGGATTTTGGTTTGGTACTGGCTGAAAAGACGAGCTGAATGTTTTTAAGGCAGCTGTGGAACTGGAAAACAAGGGAAGGACAAAAATTACTCTTCAAAAATTAAGATTATTGGCTGTTTATAGCTTCTGATGAGCACCAGGGCCACTTTTACCTTCCTGGCAGGAGGGTGAGCACTGCCTGGTGTCCTTGTTCCCAAAGCTGGAGCCTGGAGAAAGGTTACAGCCTCTTCTGCATGGTTCCCCCTGCCAGGGTGGCCATACCTGGCACATGTCCTGGGAGAAGATGAAGTTGGGGAACATCCTTAGCAGAACTGGTCAAGGAAAAAACTTACAGTGGCTGTGAGAGCTGCCTGGGGGCTGCCTGCTGATCCTTTGGTTTTGGAATAACAAATTCATCTTCAAAATTTAAAAACTCGAGAGTGTGTTTCAACCCAGAGTGTTTCAGTGCTTGTATGGAAAACAATTTTCTGCTCCCTGTATTGATATGTTTGGAGCTCTGTGCAAAGAGTTAAGTTATTGTATATTTTAGTTTTTTAATTGACTCCATATCTGCTGGCAGCAGAATAGACATTGATCTGTTTTTTTCCTTCACTTTATTTAGGAAAATACAGCACAGAGTGTTTACTCTGCCTCCATACAGCATTGCTTTGTAGGGTGAAAGTGAGGGCGAGACCACAGTGAAGAATTCCCTCATTGTCAATTTTAAAGGCTTCATAATAAATGGTAGGCTTTTTTGGATGGGAATCAGAAATGTTTTCATGACAGTGTTTTGCTTAACTTTTTGTATTCAGATGGGATTTTCTAAACTCTTTTGGATTTGCTGGTTTGATCATTTAAACATCTCCTTCTGGCCACCAGCTACTTGATCAAATTACTGCAGTGACACTGTACCTGACAGCTGCTCAAAAGGGATTTGAAAAGCTCAAACTTGTGAGTGTAAATTAGAATTTAGTTGTAACAGGCATCATTTCCCTGGAGATAGCATCCAGCCTGCCTTTCAGGGGGAGAGGGTGAGGAACTGGACCTGTAATTCAGCACCGAGAGAGCCAGAACTGTCTCCACACTGAGTTTTGACTGAGGAAGGACTGGAGGAAGGAAGTGTAAAGGAATGGATGCCCAGTACTGATCTGGTCCATATATTCCAGCTGAACTATCTACTGAATTTGATTTGCATTGGGCCAGGCCAAAAACATTAATTAGTGGCACTTGGCTCCTCATGACTTTCCATTTCAACACCACTTGTGTTGCAGTGAAGCCGAGTCCTTCCAGGGCCCAGACCCCTCTGGTTCCTGTGCAGGATGATGGTTTGTGCTGCACGTGGACTGGCAGCACAGCAGGATTATATTGGAGTTTTCCATATTCCCCTGGGCTTGAGGCAATGCTGGATCACTGATCCCTTCACAGTGCTCGTGCAGTCCTTTCAAGGGTTACTCTTGCTTTCCTCTGAAAACTCTCCAGGCCCTTTGTTTGTTTTTCCTCTGGCTTTTTTTTTTTTTTTTCCTTTTTTTTTTCTTTTTTTTTTTTCTGGAGTGCTTTGTTGTTGGAGGTCTCCATGCCTGCTGCAGCCTCCCCTGTGAAGGCAGCATTCAGACAATTTGTGCAGTTTAGCTCTGGAAACGTTCCTTGGCGCGTTCACAGCCCCACTGCTCAGGGCTTGCCCGCTGGAGAACGTCCTGAGCAGGGAAAAGCTTGGAGTGAAGGAACCCTCTGGAAGGCGTCTGCATTTTCCCCAACTGTAACAGCACAAAGCAAAGTGTGATCCTTGTGATGGATGAGCAGCTGAGGTATTGATGCCTTTTTCCATGCAGTCAGTCCTGAGTTCATGCATCTCCTGGAATGACCACTGCTTGTAATGCCTGTTTCTTGCACTTCTTTTTCAAACAGCAAAACGTCCTTTGAAAAAGAAACCTTGTTACTCTTAATGCAATGCAAGCCACCCACGGAGCCTCTCCAACAATCCCAGGATTGCTGGGGTCCCTGTGTTTATTTTCCCCGGGATCACTAACAGTCCCAGGACTATTTTGCTTGCGCTGCTGAAAGATGTCCTGGAGATCTGTTTTATCATCTTAGTACCACAAACCGCTTTCATTCTTTAAGGCCTCTTGCAGAACAGCACGTGAGTGGCAGGACGTGTCCTGCATAGGGGAATTTTTATGAGGCAGAGCTTCACTTGGGAGGTTTAATTTACTCCCAGTGGTACTGAGTGAGTAACTCCATGGTGGACTGAGCTCATCACCCATTTATTGCATTTAACCATTGGAATATATGTTGGTGAAGGTCATTTTGCTGTTTCTCCGTTTTCCTGGTGGTAAAAATTCTGCTTCACTGTGGCATTTTCAGTTTGAACTTTGTGGGCTGCTGCAGGAAAATATCTTCAGTTGTAATAAACAAGTTCCTTGCACTTCAAGGAACTGCCCTGATCAGTGTGTTTATGTCAACCTGCTGATCATCATCTTCAAATTCCCCTGCTTTTGGGGTAGAAGAATCCCATGGGATTACCCAGTCAGTTCAGAACACAAATTAGAGCTTTAATGCTGTAAATGCTTCATACTCTTTTCTCTCTCTCCCCCTTCCTGATGGCTGTAGGCTTGGAATTCCCTTTTCTCCCCAAAAAGCTTTGGGGAAGAGGGTGGTCAGTAGTGATGCAAGTCCCCAACCTTTGTGTCGCTCAGCTGGGATTCTTTACATCGTATCTTTTCTTCACCCCACGAGATCTGTTTTTCTCCTCTCAGTGTATGAGAGTGTTTTCCCTTCCCTGGCATAGAAATAATATACTCAACCATGCTTCAGCACAGGAAATCCTATATCCAGCGTGGGGAGGAAAGGCCTTAATCAGTACAAATTCCATTGTGTTTATATCAATGCTGACCCTCGGTGTCATTGGGACAAAGCTTTTTCGTCTGGGCCCCAGGCACTGGTTGGTGCTGCCTGTTCACAGCTACGTCACTGCCAGCCCACAAGGCCCATATTTGCCAGATTTCTGCTCCTGGAGTTATTTTTTATGGAGATTGCCTGGCCTTTCCATGGGAGGGGCTGAGATAAGGGGCAAGCACGCAGGGAGCTCCTCTTAATTGCAAGCTTTTCCCTTCTTTGGAGGATAGGTTAATCCCCCAGCATTTCCTGAGTATGAAGGCCTTTCATAAGAGAAAAGAGGATAATTCAAGAGAATTTGTGATCTATTTCACAATCCTTATCCCCATTTTCTAGGCCAAGCTGGCTGCATCATGACCATGGTCTAGAGGGAAGGAGCCCAGTGAGATCCTGGTCCTCTCTGAGGTCTCAAAGGTCCTGTGTGAGAGCAAAGGTCCATGGTGTGAGTGTTTAAATCAGCAGGAAACTTTCCAAGCAGCCTGGCCCATTAGTGGAAGCTTTAAACAGAGGATTGACTCTCCATAAAAAGAGCCCTGCACAAACAAACATTCCAGCATCACCCTTCCTTCGGCTTTCAATGTGTTTTTTATCAGGCCTTGAATTAAACCACTGTCCAATTATTTGAAGGCATGATTTTCAGGAGTCATCCAAAACATAATTAATGACAAGGCAATGCATTGCCTGGGAGGGGAAGGAGGGAGTCTCCCTGCTCTGCCTTAAAGAGGCAGCTCAGTGCAGTTCTCCCAGGGGTGTCCCTGGGACCAGCCTGGGAGGGGCTCTGCATCCTATGTCTGACCCTCTGGCTCTCTGCGAGGTGGGAAGGGTGACCAAGGGACGTGACTGAGGCACAGGATGAGTGCTGGCTCCTCTCTGTCTCCAGCCTGGTGCTGGGAGTGGGGTTGGAGCAGCTCCCTGAGGGGTCTGTGGGCAGCGAGCAGAGACCTCTGCCTTATTTTCCTTTCCTCTCTCCCTCCAGCTCTTTCTTCAGAGCAGCAGCTCCCCGGGGCTCCTTCCTGGCTGCAAGCAAAGCAGGATCAGCCTGGCACAGTGCTGCTCTTCTGTGTTCCCTCCATCCCTGTCCTTCCCTGGCTGCTGCTCATCCCTGTCCCTGACCCCGCCGTGGCTCTGGCTGAAATGTTTTCTCCCAGCTCCAAATCTTGCTGCTTTTTTTGGAGAAAAGGCTGTGGTGGTCTCGTTGGGATTGTCCCATGGTTCACCCCAGGAGCTGCCAGAAGCTTTTCTTTGGGAGCAGCCCTGTTCCTTTTCCTGCACATTCTGGGCATTCCCACGTGTGGCAGCTGAGGACATTCTCCAATATTTTCATCTTGTGGGCAACAAAGGAAAATAAGTCACTTTACCAGCACTTTTCTGAGTGTTTAATTAAAGCTGTGCGTTTATGACAGAAAATGGGAGCCAATATTCCACCTCTGAAGTGTTTATACAATTGATATATCACTTTTTCTTACCTCATCCCCTGTTTGTGTACAAGATACTCTGTCAGTATGTTCCCAACACAATGCAACACTTTGTTATTCAATAAACATTTAAATAGCAAACTATTTTTTAATAGTTGGGGGTATCTGCTGTAATTCTTGGCCTGGGAAATGGGCTGGCCAGAATCTTTAGATGCAGATGGCATCAGTTCAGGTACTAGTATTATTGTTATTTTTTTGCCAAATAACCAAATTAACATTGAGCAGTTTGGCTTGATGCTGAAAAATTCACTTTTGGAAGTGAATTAGGTTGTTTTTTTTCTTTTGCCTTCCAAGTCCTGGCACATGTTGCAAAGGCCTTAACATTGGAAGAAATAGATTTGGATGCTCTTCAAAGAGCTCTGCTGTGGTTCTGCCGTTTTTAACTTTTTTACCTTGCTGTTCTTTCTCCCCACCTCTTCCCAGGGGAACTGAAGGTAAATGATTGATACTCTGTCTCTCCTGCTCACTTTCTTTTTTTAAATCTCTTTTGGCTAGACTTCTCCAATGTAGAAATATTTACCAAAAGGAAAATCGCAAGGGGGGAATGGAGAGAAAAAAAAAAAAAAAAAAAAGGAGTTGGGAAATAAAATATAAACATTCAGCAGTCCAGGATGGTGACTTTGTTGGGGAAAGAGGCCGAATTGTTTGTAGAACCTAATGAGATTTAGGATTAGGTTTCCTGTATCAGTGGGCAGCCGCTGGGGAAAAGTAAATTCCCTGCACTTAGGACACTTTGCAGCAGAGGCATTTATCTTGTGGTGTTTGCAGATGGCTGTACCTGAGGGGTCCCAGCCTCAGGAGGTGCCTGCCCCTAAAGACATTCCAGTCCACAGCAGTCAAAGCAGAGGGAAAAGCTGGGAAAGGACATGGGAGCATGGAGAAACAGCATGGGGCAAAGGGTGGCTAAAGGTGTTTGCTGGAAGTGCTCATAGGTGGGGTGAGGTTGGGTCTGTTCACAGCTGCACTGGTCCAGCTTTATGTGCCAGAGGCTGAATGTCATGGGAATTTTTCAGTGCCTGGAAGGTGACTTTGCAGGTACACAGTTAAACTTGACATTAATACTTTTTTACCTGACAGGCACTCATTTTTTAGCTCAGATAAAATATTCCCATTTTAGAGCTGTTCTCCTACAGCTTTCTTGTAAGGATTGAAGCATTCCAATCCAGGAACTCACTGGGTGTCTCACCTAGTGCAGTTTTCACTGGAATTGTCCTGTGCAACATGCTGACTCTGTGTAACTTGAGTCCCCAAGGAAGGGTGGAAGGTGCCTGTGGGATGATGTCCATCCCCAGGCAGGGGACACAGCAGAGCTCTCCTGGCTGTGCCCCCACCACCTTCCACCTCAGGCCAGGGCAGGTTTTCCAGATTCCCTGAGAGACTGAACAAGAACAATACCCCACAGAATCACAGAATCACAAAGTCATAGAATAAACTAGGTTGGAAAAGACCTTTGAGATCATCGAGTCCAGCCTATGAGCTAACATTACCTTATCAGCTGAGCCACAACACTAGGATGAAGCTCTAAATTTTAATCCTTCGAAATTAGACTTTTTCCACCCAGGCAGGTGGCTTTGGAGGTTTACCTGAGGCAGCCTGAGTGCTGCAGTGGAAACCAAGCACCTGGGAATTCTCCTTGAAAGACCGTAGACACCTCATGAGTCACCTCAACTTGTTTTTCTGTAGCTGTACCAACAGATGTATTTTTTCCTCTCCTCTCCTAAACCACAGATCACACTCTTGCGCCTTGGCGTCATTGAAAGTTCTGGTTTTCACATCACACTATGAAAAAAGTCTTGCCAGATCAACTCTGGCAGCTGTCAGCAGCCTAAGGTGAAGGAAATTCTTCCTTTTGGGAGACCTGGCTCAGTGAAATGTCATCTCTGACGTTAAGGTAGATGCAGAAGATCCAGCAGAAGTGGGACAGAACTTTTAAGCCTGTGGTTGTTCCTTGCCAGCTGGAGGTAAGACCTCTTGCTGAGTGCATTCCTGAGGTGTTTAGACCTCTGGCCTGGAGGGAGGATGGGAGAGGCACTGATGATTGACTTCAAAGGTGATGTTCCCTCCTCTCTGCCTCTGCCTTGGTCTTTCAGCCAGGCTCTGCCCAAGAAAAGTCCCAAGATTTCACTTGGAAGAGTCAGTGGAGCTGTGACTCTTTTTCCAACACAACAAGCGGAGTCAGCTGCTTTGGAGAAGGATCTGTCTTGCATCATCCATGGGCTAAGGAGGCAGAGATTCACCCCTCAGCCCTGGGGAGCTCTGAGATCCCTGAGCTGCAGCTTCTGAGCTAAAGGGTGACACCCCACCCTTAGCACAGGCCTTGCTCAGAGCATCACCTTTTTTAATCCTCAGCAACATCGTGCCAGGCCATTGTGATTCCACTGCACTAAAAATGTCCTCCATGTCTTGTTTGTTTTTTAAGCCAGTCTCTGTTTCCCTTTGTGATACAGATCCCTTTTCCAACAATCCTCCCCCCTGCCAAAATAAAATTCTTCCTGAGACTTAGTAACATTTTTTTAATATATACACACAAACCAAATTTCCTTCCCCAACCGTTCGTGTGGTTTTTCAAATCATTAAGGGAGTTTCCTCATTCTGTGATGTCAAGAGTCACCCAGATCAAAGCCTTTACTGATATTACAATTAAGCACTCTGCACCATTAAATTCACTTTCCACACTGTAATTTTTATAATAGGTCGGGAAGGAGCTTCATGGTTTGATTTCAGTCCAGCCATGGCGCCAGATTCTGATTTCTCATTAGTTCCTACACCGAGGTTTGTGAAATACTGGAGTTAACAAGGAGCCTGGATGAATATTGGACTGGCACCTCTCCAGCTCAGTGGTGTTCACTGGACTTGGTGCATGTGGGATGTCAGGGAAATGATACAGTCAAGAGAAAGGAGCAGCTTCAAGATAAGGATGAGGTAATCCCTCTTTTTCTCCCAAAATCCATTCCTGGGTGAACTGAGGTTGTGCAGAGCAGATCCAAGCAGTTGCTTCAGTTCTGCATCCTTGCAGGAGAAACATAACATAGGGAAAAGTAACTCAGCTTGAGAGGGGGAAAAGGGTCAGGCTGAAAATGGATCTTGAAGCAAAGGCAGAGAGGGAAAGATGAAGAAAGGAAAGAAAGATTCCTCCTTTTTCCTTGAGGGATAATGGAATAGCTGCCGTTGCCCTCTTCGCAGGTGCCTGGAGGGAGTGCTAAGTGCTTTCAAAATGGAAAAGGTCACTGGACTGCCTTAGATTTAAAATATAAATGTAGGTGTTTGTTTTTCAAACAAGGAAGAAGCATCCTGTGCTCAGCATTCCCAGGAATGGGAATTGCATGAGGGCAAGCAGCTGGATTCTGGGTTCACTGAGCCTGCGGGGATGGGGAGTTTTGCTGGAATTTGGTACAAACCTGACTAACAATCACATCCAGCCCTGCAAAGGAGAAATAATGGAGAGCTCCTAATTCAGCATACTAGTGGCATGGCTCCCTGCACAGCACAGCAGTTCACTCTGGGTGGGTGTTTCTGGAAAACTCTTCCAGCAAAGGTCAGAAAAACTCATCCAAAGCGAGCGTTTTCAGGCAAATATTTGGAGATACACAAGCTACACTCTTGCCTTGAGCCACGGAGTCACAGCACTGCATCCTGCTGGGTAATGTGGAACAGATGACCTTCATTACCTGGGTGCTGTGCAGGCTCAGATCTGCAAAGGAGCAAAGGGGGAAAAGATTTGACAAGCTGGGAGCCAGGGGTAAATTTATACAGACTGGTCCTAAACCTGCAGCAAACGCCACCACCCAATCGAAGAGGTTCTGCTGAGCCAGGGTGAGGATTTGGTTCTGCACCAACAAGATGTACAGCCTGAGCATGCAGGGTTTAGCTGCAAAATTTGCTCTGAGCTTTGAGCCCTGTATTTGAAAAAAAAAAAAAAAGAAAAAAAAGAAAAAAACAACAACAACAAAAAAAAAGTGTTTTCTAATGTGCTTTTCCAGGAAGTTGCCTCCGTGAGCATCCCCGTTCCAGATGTAATTTCACACTGCAGCCAGACAGTTTTAAGGGCTGCTGCTGAGCTGGGGTGGTGACATCTGTCACATACCTGTGACAGCATCTCTGCAGTGCCTGTCCCCTCCCTGCCCACGGCAGCACCAGGGCCATGCTGGGGTGCAGGTGTGGCTGCAAAGGCTGGGGTTCCTCCCACTGATGCCTGCTTTGCAATGGCATGAAGGGGACAGAGCTGTCATCTCTCAGTTTCACACATTTTTTGGGACTAGGCTGTGGACTTGGGAACCTTCCTAGCAAAAACACAGTTCCAACCGCAGAGCCTCAGGCTTTGGGGAGCCATCCATCTCCACTTAAGAGCCAGCTCTGAGCTGAGATTCATTTCCATGGTGGGCAGAACCCAGCCCCAGATCTGTACTGCTGTGGCACTGGAAATTTGGTCCCTGCTTGGAAGGAGTTTGAGGCTGTCTCTGCTATCAGGAGCTTCAGGGACTCCAGTTCATGATATTGCAAATTAAATCAGGGTTTTGTTACACACCCCAAGTGAGCTCATAAACCAAAAAAAGGAGATACAGCCATACCTTAGCTGAGCTACCTTTAGCAGACATAATGTGGGTAATAGTCTTCATTCAGTTTGGGTGATACTCCTGGAGACCTAATAATCCAAGCCTAATTTAGTGTGAGCAGCTACTGAGCACATGACAGAGCTTGTTGGTGGATCCAGGTCGTGCTGACCTGCAGTGGATGGGAGTGACAGCTGCCACTGTGCCCCAGGAGCACCAGGGAGGCACAGCAGCTCCAGGTGGGAGGCAGGGGCAAGAGAACAAATCTCACGTGGCACACACAGGCCTGGACATGTGGCCACATTTACTGCTCTCCTTTCCAGCCCTCTCTTTCAGCCAGTAAACCTCTGAGAGAAGAGAAAATGTTGAGGAGCTGTTTGACATTGTCATCTCCACACTTAGTGCAACACTTCCTCAGGGTTGTTCAGGCAGGATTTCTGCCTCCTGTCATTTATCTTGTCCCTAAAAGTGTGGGGCTCCTCTGCTGGGGCTCTGTCCTATTTCTGAACAAAGAGCAAAGCTTTAGTTCAAAAGCCCAACAATAAATTTTTCATCTTATGTTCAAATTTCTCTTTGGCCAGAGGCCAAATGCCAAGGTGTGGCTTTGCTGCTTTTGCTCTTCAGCAGCAGCACATTTTTCTCCAGTGCTACTGAGCAATCTCAGCAGGTTCATGATCATACCCAAAATGACCTTCCTGTGGCAGAAAGCAGAAATGCTGCTCCTTAAACTTTATAGAAAGATGTATTTGCTGGAATTCTCTGTGTTGGGCTTCACTGCTGCTCTTTGCTTTTGCTTGTGGCTTGTGTGGCATCTGATTTGAATTAGAGACATCTCAGTGCCTGGTTGGACACGGATGTGGGATGCACAGGACAGAGGCTGTCACTGAGCCACCTCTGTGCTGCCACTCCTGATGGCTCCAGCAGGACTGGGATCAGTCCTGAGCAGCTCTGGGGGCTGGTGGGGGGAATTCAGGGAATTTGTCCCTGCTGCAGGTGGAAGTCTGAGAGCTTTGGAGTGGGAGCTGTGCCTCAAAAAGGTAAACCAAGAGTGGTTCAGGCTGTTCCATTCATGGTAGCTCTGAGGAGCTGTAACACATCACAGGCTCAATAACCTCACACTTGCACTTCAAACAAAAAGCTTATTTTTCCTATCTTTTAACAGAAATCCTGGAAACTGCAGAACTGCCTTCTATCTTTTTTTTTTTTTCTCTTTACACATTCCTGCAAAAAGTAGGATGAAACTCTCTCTCTTTTAGGCAAAATATTTTGCAATTTTCCAATGCCTTTGCCAATAAGAAAATGATTCCCCATATATCATGGGAAATGCCTGCTTTCTCACAGGGCTGCAATGTTCAACTATCACCAGTGAAGGATTCTGCTGGCTGCAAGTTTGGCAGGAACACGAAGATCTTCTGGTATGGTACATTACATGAACTATTGACTGGAGAGTGCCAAAAGCTTCCCCCCATTTTAAATGAGCTCCATTTTTTAAACTAAATCAGCATTTGAATCCAATGTGTTTCTTGCAGAAAATGAGAGTCTCAGCCTCTGTCCCGAGTTTACATCATTGCCCTTTGTATCCGAGGAATCAATCTCCAGTTAACGGTTGAATTGCTTCATCATCTCATCAAACACTTGGGTTGAATCCTGCGCTCCCAGGGACGGTCCAGTGACCATTTTGCAACTAAGTGTTAATATTCTCCTGACTAGACATGTCCCTTTCCCTGGCTGGGTGCTGGTTTGTGCATGCCAGGAGCTATTCATTATGGATGAAGAATGGCTTGTGGTTAAAGTCCTGGACTGCCTTGTGGGAGATCTGAGTTCAGTCCCAGATTCTTCTTCCATTTCCCTCTGTGACTGTGCTATGAGCAAGTTGTTTAATCTTGCAGTGCCTCAATTCTCCTTTGGTAAAATGGGAATAATCCTATTTCCTTTCTTCCACCCTTCCCTTTTACAGTGTTTGTTTTCACTGTTGCTTGTTTATCACATCTGTGGGACACAGCATACAGTAACAGGAGTGTTAAAACGTTACAAAACCATAAATAACAATTTAGCTTTTCACTTAATTTTTCATATCCCACTTTTAAATTGAGGAAGATAAGGAAAGCTTGATGGCAGTGCTGTCTGTTTATGTGCTATGACCTACTTGTCCCAGAAAGAAACATGGCCAAGAAATTGAAACAAGATCTTGTGAAGTGCCATTGCAAATAAATCTGCTCCACTTCCCTTCTGTCAAGGCATCTCACGCTAGGGAAGACCACTGGGAGTCATTAATTGTATAATGGATATACTGGATTCTTTAAAAGGGCTGTTTTCCCAAAGATTAAAGCAATTATGAGCAAAGTGGTTTGAAAAGAAGAAGAAAAAAAAAAAAAAAAAAAAAAGCCAAAACCACCCTAAAGCAAACAATGTTGATGATAATGGGGAATGGTTTAAGAAAACTTCAGCAGATGCTGTAAAGTCACTGTTTTTGCTGTTGTGGAAGAGGATTTTGTCAATGGGAACCAAACACCCCCTTCCCCTCCCTCAGCCCAGCAGAGAAGGGAAATGGAAGCTGCTGTGTGAACATGCATATGAAAACAGGCACTTGCATATATATGAGTGTAGAAATGGAAATAAAGGGGGAACAGGAGACTGATAATGAGGCTGGAAAATATCAGTTTGTATGAGATAAAGATGGCTGATGAAGGAAAATAAAGAAAATCGTTAGAAGTTGTTAATGGGGCAGTAGAACTGGTTACAGCATCACAAAATAGTGAGGAAAATGTGCAAAAACAGCGACAAAAATCCCCGGTGAACTTTCTCTGAACACCCTTCCCCATCCATGGAATTAAGGTAGGAGTTTGCCCTCCCCCAGGTGCAAGATCCCTCCTGCAGCTCAGGCTGGGGTCACCATCAAAACATGCTGGGATGTTTTGATGGTGACACCTTTCCTTGATTTCAAGTACTTCAAGGTAGGAGCTCAACTTTTAACAAAGGAAATACCAGAGAATAAGGGAATTATAAGTTGTGAGCTTCCACAGACTCCTTGCAGGTGTACTTGGCATTTCCATGAGGGTGGTGACACATGAAAGATGCCATTAATCACTCTAAAACTAAAGCTTGGCAGACAGCACAGTGCCACAAGAAGTACCAGCTAAGCTTCAGTTAATACTAAAACAGATCTGGAAAATGACCTCAAACCAAATCCACATCATCATCTCAGCTCAAAGAAAAAAATCATCTTGGAAGCACAATAACAATTCCTTGTGTTCACCTCCATTGTTCACCTGGACGTCAGTTCAGCCTGCTAGTTTGGTTTGTAGAAATAATTTCTGTTCATTTAATTCCTTAAATAAGGTAGTGGTTTCTGACTGCCATATCTGTGAATAGCAGAGCCTGGGTTCCTGCCTGAAATTCCTGCCATAAACAAGTGGATACTCCCCTTAGGAGCACAACAGCATGAAATGCATTTTCTTGAAAGCAAGATCCAGTCCCCTGATAGTGCAGGGATATAAAGCAACCCTTAACCTGAAGAACCTGTGCCTCTGCACGTGACCTTGTTCGTTCTTTTTTCAAAGACAGCACAGGAGTAATAATTAGCTTTTGCAAAATGTTTTGAAGGAGCAAAGTCTTTCATCCTGTCTGGATGCCTTTGGAGCCACGGCAGCGAAACTACGGAACTTGGGCTGGAGCTGCAAAGCCAACCCAAGTGTACATTTATACAGGAATTCATTGCAGCAGCTTGCAGTGATCCAACAACTCTGAAGCTGTGTTTATATGGTTCCTTTCATCCTCCTGCCTGCTGTTCCTCTTCATCCCAGCTCCTCTGCTGTGCTGACATCACCTTTTTGTGGGTTCTGTCGTTGTTCAGCTGGATCAGTTCCCTGCTCCCAGGACTGCGGTGCTGGCACGGGGCAGGCAGCAAAGCAAGCAGGGATGGGGAGGACACGGTGCCAGCAGTGACTTCTGCTGGAATTAATGACCCTGAAATTGCATCCTGTTGTTTTCTACAGCTTTTCTCCACCTCTTTGTAAAAGCAGAGAGCAGACAGGTTGTGTACAGGGTTTGCTGTGGGTACTGGAGTTACCAGTCCCAGTGATGAAGGGTTGGATGCAGAGATAAGCACTCGTGTGCTGTGGGCAGCTGAGGGTCAGGGCAGCCTAAATCATGCTTGAATTTTCATCTCTTTTGTTCCTGTTGAATTTGAGAAAGCAATAGTGTACAGGCAATTTTTATGTTGAGGTCTTGTTCTCCTAGCCCTCCAAAGCCTGTCCTTGTGACCCTCCAAACACCTGCTACAAGCAACCCTTCAGAGCTGGGGAAGCACCTTCTCACAGAGCTGCTTTTACCTTTCTCTGGGGCAATAATTCCATTCCAGGGCTCCCAGAGAGGAGTGCAGTCATAGTTTACACCTTCATGCAGAAGCCATCAAAAAAGGAAAATAATTTAAGGCTTAATTGTACCTCAAATGATAACACAGCAACCTCTTCTTTTTAACTTTCTCCAATCCAAAGTGTCAGAGATGCTCTGTGCTCAGGTGTGCACAGGTTTTGTCTTTGCATTTTGGTAGATTTCATTTATTCTTGTGTCCATTTCAGCTGGGTGTGAATGTGTGCAAACAGATGCTCAGCACCCAGGGAGGTGCTTGTTTTCTCTTACAGGCAAACCTGAGCTCCTTAAAAGGTTATTTTTTCCACAAAGTCAAGTGCTTGGCTGTTCAGAATTGTCACAGTTCACCTTCAGCTGACCCCCTGGCACATGCATTGTGTTATCTGTCTTTAATGACAGGTTACCAGGGGGGGTTGTTCCTTTGTTTTAACCCTTTTCCTCTGAAGTTGCTGAACCATTTGGTTAGGAAAAAAAAAAAAAAACAACAAAACCAACACAACAACCCAGTACTTAGCACGGAAAGCTTCAGCAGCAATGGTTAGTTTGGCAGGGTGACAGGAAATTGTAAAAGGGTTTCTTTTTGGCAAACTTGGGAAATCTTGATAAAAAGAAGGGTTGCAACCTGCATGTGAGCTAATAGCTCCTGCACAATTGTTCATTCCCAAATAAAAGCAAGGCAGAGACCACTATTTATTCAATAAACAGGATTCATTTGATTAACCAGAGAAACAATTTGGCAGAACCGTGATTTATGTAAAAAGTTATTGCAAGCACAACTAAATTTAAATTAAAAAGAACACATCATCACCACGGTTAATATTTTTCTGTAGCCTAGTTTTGAAAACCATTAGTAGTAATAAACTTTCCTCCCATAAACTTTCTGCCATTTTAATTTCCAATTAGAACTTGCAAAAGATATATACATGGCAGTAAAAGTAAAGAAATTAAGTCTCAGCCCATGCTGCAGCCTGACACAATGATGCCCCAATGCTCATAAATCAGTTTCTGTTTGTTGTGAACCTCTTAAATCCACACTGGTAAGAGGTGCAGAGGTATTTGTCTCCCATGAAAACATTCTCCCACACCCTTTGTAATTAAAAGTAATCTTAAATTTCATCTAGTTCCATGAGAAAGAGCTTTCATACAGTAATTTGAGTTGGACTCCAGAACGATGGAATGCGAGTTGAAAGTTTAATGAATTTACTCTATAAATCTTATTCTCTGTTTTTCTTGTCAGTTGTATCAGGGCATTACACATATTTTTCCTTGCATTGCTAGCTGGGGAATTTTTTTTTTAAGAGAACCTCAGCGCGTGTTTCTGTGTGGAGCCGCGTCTGCTGAAGTTGGGTTTATTAATCCTGTAGCATGATTGCTGCTTTTGGGGATCAGGGCTGGATGCCATTCTTCCCATGAAACAAGACTGGGAAAGCTCCTCTTGGTTAAGTGATTTCATGAGTGTTGTTTTAGTTTATTGGCTCTGTAGCCTGATAGCGCAGCAGAGCGTTGGTTGTGCTTTCAGCTGAGTTATTTATCCAGTGGGATTTACTGAGAGCAGGCCTTGAGCTCTTCCAGCTTCTACAAAAGGCTTGAGAATGGAAACCTGCTAAGAAGGAGCTGCTGGATTTTTTTTTTTTTTTTTTTTTTTTTTTTACTTTTTTTTTTTTTTTTACTTTTTTTCTGGAAATCAGGATGTGACCTCAGTAGTGCTGACAGGTGAGGAATGGTCCCTGCTCTCAGGACAAAATGCACCCAGAGCTGCAAGCAGGGCTCTGTTTTACAAGGGATGGAGGCACAGGACACAGGGAATGGTTTCCCACTGCCAGAAGGCAAGCTTAGGTGGGATATTGGGAAGGAATTCCTCCCTGTGAGGGTGGGGAGGCCCTGCCCAGAGAAGCTGTGGCTGCCCCTGGATCCCTGGAAGGGTCCAAGGCCAGGTTGGACAGGACTTGGAGCAGCCTGGGATGGTTGAAGGTGTCCCTGCCCATGGCAGAGGTGGGACTGGATGAGCTTTAGGGTCTCTTCCAACACAAACCACTCTGGGATTCTGGGATTCTTTACTACTCAGACTTGCCCTGTGCTTTTCTGTAAGGACTTCATTATTGCTCTTGAAGTTGCCCTCACGTGTGTTTCCTTCCAGGTGCACTGGAATTGGTATTAAAATGAACAAAGGAAGAAGGGGAATGATGACAGGATGGAGTAGGGAAGGGGAGCAGAGGGGTGAGGACAAGGAGAAGGTGGGAAAGATTGCCAAAGCAGTTTGGCAATTAGGCCTTTGGAGTGACCTCACCATTCTCCCACGCAGAACAATTTTCTGAAACAAGACAGATTTATAAGGATTATGGGAAAGTTTATTTTGTACTACCTACTGCATTTTGTTCTATGTATGTATATAAACAGAGCTGAGAGTTCCTTAAACATCTTTACAGAACATAATTCAGCAGCGGCCAGAAAGATTAAAAGTACGCAGGAGGACTTTGTGTAAATAAAAGAAAATGTGAAAAGAAAAGATGAGCAGGCAAAGGCCAGAGGGGGAAGGAGGGAGTGCTGCTCCCTGTTACCCCACATGTTACAGGGAATACAGATGAGTTAAAATCCTCTCTGTGGGAGAACTGGAAAGTGGATAAAAGAGAGATCTGAGATATTCTCTTCCCAGAAGCTGTCCCTTTTCTGGTGGTGTCTTCAGGAGTGTGGAGTGAGGGTAAAAATCCACCTTTCTGCTCTGGCAGCAGCACAAACCTCATAATAAGTTACAGAGAGAAGCTGAAGTTGAGCTTTCCATCATCTTAGCTGCTTCTTGAGTTTTTCAGGATCAAAATATGAAACATTAATTAATAATCCTTTGAATTCCCACGTGCTGCTGGCTCAAGCAAATAGAAGTGGCTCTTCTATGTTGACAGCTTACAGGAGGAGCTCTGAGCTTTGCATTTTTTAATAATAAAAGTGATCATAAGTGATCAAAAAGAACATGTCAAAACACACAATCATAAAGGGCAATTGTGTGGTTAAACAGAGAGAGCCCCTGTTTTGTGCTGGCCTTTTGTGGGAGTGCTCTTGCTCCTCCAGCTCCCTGCTCTGAAGGAGGCACAGCATGGATCGACAGCTTTATTTTCCTCCTTCATCTTTCAGTTTGGAAGACCACAGTCTGTCACCTGTCAACAGTATCTTTATTATATTGGAGAAGCCAGGGGGAAAAAAACATGCCTTGAGGTGTTTCCATATCAGCAGACGTCGCAGTGTGCTCTTTGTAGCCAAAAATACGTTGAAATATCACAGGTTTTTCTTACTGCTGCTTTCCCTGTTCCATCTCCAGCAACCTGCCTTCAGATGGGAGCAAACTCTGGCTGGGGTGATCTCCCTGTGCCTCAGATCCCAGCTGTGCCCTGCCTGGCTCACAGGCTCAGTGCAGGATCACAAGGTGACAGAGTCACCACCCCTGGAAGTGTTCACAAACCCAGCAGGCCTTTTGGGATAAGGTTGAGTGGGAAAGAGGATATTGGTCAAAAGTTGGACTTCAATGATCTTTGGAGGTCCTTTCCAGCCTTAATGATTCTATGACTCCTCAGGTTTAGATTTCTGCAGAGTTTCCCCCCACAAATAAAACGAGGCAAGTGCTGGAAGGTGGGAACTCACCTGCTCTGGCAGGAAATTCTTCCAGCTGCTTCTGCCACATCCAGTCCACCAGTGCAGGTGAATCTGGCAATGTTCTAGCCCAGACTGCTGTCACTAGAAAAAAAATGGGATGTATTTCAGGTTTGCAGGCAGGGACTTTACCAACTAACTGAATTTCTTGAACCTGAAGTCTCCTGTACCCCAAACGTATAAAAATGGAATTGCAAAGTGCAGCCATGGAGATCAGCAGCCAGGAGAGCTGCCTCTCCATGCAAAACTGACTGCCACAAATGCTCTGTTGCTTTTTCACAGGTGTTTTGCTCTGACAACCTAAATTCTCCTCCTTTTCCATCCAAAAGAAGGGTGGAAGTATGCAGTAGGGTTCTGATGAGACTGGCCAACCCAATTCACAGATCAACTCAAATGGCCAGCAGTTCCATCTCTCCCATAAATAACTTCAGCAGCACTTAGTCCAAACCCACTATCCCACTATTTAGGCTTCTTTTTGGTAAAAAGAAAAAAAAAAAAAAAAGCAGCAAATTGTGATGATTAATGTGGACGTCCCAGGGAAAGCAATGGGTATAAAGGCCTCTTCATTTTTGACAGGTGCATTGTGCATTCTGGGCTCCCAGCCAAGACACATTGTCATCAAAAGTTAATCAAATCTGCAAATAATATACAAAGTATTAAATTGTGCTTATTCTTGGGGTAATTTGAGACATAAATTTATCAAGCTGTGCTATATGTTAAGGTCCCTTAAAATGAAGAAAATCAGGACTGTGAGGCAGATAAAGAGATTGTGACAACAAAGGGCTTTCAGTGAGCCCTGGGTTGGGGGAATGAAGCATTTAAAATCTCTCAGTATTTTCGTTCAGAAAGTGTTCTGATGTAAACAAGTAAATCCACAAGTAAAGAGAAGCAGGCTGGGATAAGAACACATGAAATCTCTCTACAGCTGCACACTTAAAATAGTAATTTCAGTTTTCTGCATGTGGCTGTGCCCTTCCTCACCAGGACTGTGGCTACAGGTCCCACCCTCCAGCAGTTGTTCTGCACCTGAGAAAAACACGTGTATTAGAATAAGAAACTCAGTTTGCAGGCTGGAGGACTTTCTGCAGCTGTGTTTTGTGTGCTTTTGGCTGCTCACCCTGCTTCCTGCCAGGATCCTGCTTTGGGATGCTCCTTATCTTCCCCTTTGGAACTCAGATCTGTGGTGTCCCCGATGTTTGCATTCAGAAAGTTACTGAATCTTCTGACTTTGGAAGCTCTGCTTTAATAAGGCAATTTTTGTTTCCATTAGATGTTCTTTACTATGCAATTAAGAAATAGCCAAAATTAAATATAACGGGCAAATGAAATGCAGGGTGGGAAGATGCTACAGATCAGCCTGCCAGCCACAGGAGGCCTTTCTTACTGACCCAAGGTCTGTGCTGCTCTTCCCAAGCCTCCCAGCATAAGATTTTCAATTGTATTTCCTTTCCCTGGCAGAACCCTTCTCATTTTTTTGCTCTAAGCCTACCCAGAAGGGATTTTCCTGGAGTAAACTTCTTTTTCCCCACTGGTGCCAGTGGGATGGATGGGTAAGAGTGTAACTGTGTAAGCTGAGAACCAAACCCTCACTCAGAAGCTCTGCAGCGAGGCCATCAGCTCTCTAATGAGTCATTTCTTTTCTCTGGTGGCTTTTGGAGAGTGGAGCTGTCCTGTTTATATCCAGCAGGGAAATAAAGAGGGGCTGGCAAAGCCCTGAGCCCTGATCCTGCCTCTGCAGCCCTACCCTCCCTCCCACCTTCCCCTGCCACGTTCAACACAGGGCAGCTCTCCCAGCCTCGTCTGCACTCAAGAATGTAATTGCTTCACTGCCTATCCCCTTAGCAAAGCAGAAATACAGCAACTCAAACTCTTCCTCCTCAAGAATGTGCCTTGCCAATGGCCTTTGTCAGGGCCAGGTTGTTATCAGGGTAATGCCTGGTGTTTACTTTTCAGTGCCAGTAAATAAATCTCAGTCCTGCTTGACCCTTCGCTCTCTGGCCTCCCCCGAGCTGAAAACAAAAATGCTGTTCTGGATACAATCAACCAGTTTGGTTCAAGTCCTGCTTTTCAGGATCTGAGTCTGAAACTGGTGGTCTCTGAGTCTCTTAATGCCATTAAAGCTCAGATTTCAAAGATGTGTGCCTTGGAGCTTTTGGGTTTGATTTAAAGATAAGCCACTCAAGCTATGTTGATCAAGGGAGTGTCTTTATGTGAATTTTCCTTTTCAAATAAATCCAGGCCAAGATTTATCGGATCCTTCTAAAGGCATTTGTTACTGGAAAACATTCCTGCCTGCTTCCAGCTCGTCTTTTTTCTTCCTTTAAGGAAGGATCCTCAGCCTGCCCTTTCCTTTCTCGCAGCACCAGGAGCTCTGACTGGATTTTAGGCAGTCTATAAAACAATGTTCTCATATGCTGGGGCTCTGCGTGATTTGTGAAGCCTCCGTGACCATTCCTCACTTTCCTATTCCTTTTTCTTTTTAAATTGCCTTAAAATTTATGAGAGTCTTTCCACATCCAGCAAAGCAGTGGAAATAGCCAGGAAAGTGGGATCTGGTGGGAATTAAAGGCTTCTCATCCACCAGCACAACGGGAATCAGTGGAGCTGTCTCACCAAAATGCCACAAGTGATGCTTGTCCTCCACTTGCAGATATAAAGTGTCACCTCTGAACACCTGCAAGTCACCCCTGCCTGAGCTGGGCTGAGCAGCACCAGGGTTGAAAAATTCTGCAGGAATGACCTGAGTGTGTGAAACGTCTCAGACATTTCTTTTCACTTTTTTATAACATGTGCTGTTTACATTTTCCGGTGATTCTGACTCTTCTCCACAAATGTCTACAAAATCAAATTCAGGCCTTCCAGAATAGCAGCAGATTGTGTTATTTTGGTAGAAGTGGTGCTTACTTGTAAATATTTTAGAGGTAAATATTTTAGAGGTTCTCTTCATATTTGTAAAATATATTCCAAATATAGGGGGTAACATGGGCAATGGAAAGAGTTCTGAAGGATTGCTGGGTCTGCTGGGCTGTTGAACCTGGAGAGATCCTGGAACCTGAGCCTGAACATTTCAGAGCTCAAATCAGGAGCTCTTTGGGGTACCCCTGCAATGAGAGCAGCACATGGCACAGATGCACCCAGGGGTGCCCACTGCCCCCATCCCAAAGCTGTTACCTGCTGGATAACACAACCCTGCAAGGCCTTGAACAGCAGTAACGTGTTTCTGAGCAGCAGGGATACTTTCACCTCCTCCAGTTCCAGTCTGGAATCCTTCCCCTATAGATAGATCCTTCCCCTATATATACATACATATATATATATGCACACATTACTGAGTGGGTTAGCAAACCAGAGCCCTTGCTGGCCCCTCAAGCCCGTGTGGTGTGTGCCCAGCAGGTGACAGTGACATGGGCCAGAGCCACCTGTCCCCCCTCCAGTGTGAGCCATGTGTCCCCTGTCCCTGGCAGGTTTTGTTCCTGTTCCTCCCCTCTCCCTTGCCCCATGACCACAGGGTGAGCTCAGGTGGTCACTTGGCAGCCTGTTCTCCAAAAAGAGCAAGAAGGGTTTTGCTCTTAACCAAGCCTCTGACCAAATGGGAGGAAAGATGGAAATACTGAGATAAAACTCCATGGTTTGTGACCTTTCAGTGGAAAGTATTTTCAAAATAAGCCATAAACACTTCATTTCTGCAGCAGTGGATATGGTTTCAGGCTAAGGTGGTTTCTGCAAAAGAGATTTTGGTTACAACCAGGCAATAAGGGACACTCCACTCTAGTCAGACATTCCCAGAAGGAATCTTTTCTCCCTGGACCTCCTGTCAGAGGAAATGCTGCTCTGTGCCTGTTGTGGAGCTGGGGGAGCAGGGGATGGGGCTGCAGAGCACGGAGAGCAACGTGGGCAGTCCCTTCTCCTGGGGCCAGGGAAGGACAGCGATACCCAGGCTGATAGAGACTTTCCCAGCCCTAAAGCCCAGATAAACATCCAGCTTGAGCTCATCCCCTTTCCCTTCTGTCTGCTTCCAGCCCCTAGACCTTCACCCAGCCTCAAATGAGATGCTGTTTTCTAGAAGGATATCTGATTTGGGGGTAAGATTTCTGAGCAATAGTGCAGCTACCTTTCATGAGGAGTTGTTCCAGTATGTCATTACCCTCACAGCTACGAGATTACATCTTCATACAAGGTCGAATATGTCTAGTTGCAAGTTCCAGTCATTAGATCTCATTAAGCAAGGTTGAAAAGTCCCCCACTATCAGATCCCTTTTTGAAGTTCCTCTGTGTAGTAATAAAATTGTCTCTTAATTTTTTGGGAGACAGTCTTTGGAGAGAGGCCTAAACATAGCACTGAGCGTAATAAAATGAAGTTTAAATTGGCAGAGAAACCGAAAAAAAAAAGCCAACAAACCACCAACCACCCCAACCCAACCCCGAAGCCCATCCCTTCCCTTCCCTTCAAGAACTTTAAGGAGCTGAATTAAAAATGAAAGCTGGGAAATTTCAGGTTTGTGGTTGCACCCACCCACCTGGGCTGTCTGTGCTGCAGCTGCAGGAGATACTGAGAGGTCGCTTTACCAAATAAAGCTGCAGCTCTCTTATCTCACATGCCATGTGCCCTGAGTTATGGTGGGGAGAGCCTTGCCTTGGTTTGTGGGTTTCAGCTACATGGCTAATGTTCATATAAAATAGATCTCTGTGGTTTCATAGTTCTCTATTTGCGGTGTGGTTATCTGAAAAACATAATTCTGTCTCTTCAGGAAGACAGAGAATGGGAAAACAGAGACTGAAAGTCCTGTGCTGAAAGAACTGCTGCCTTCAGACACCTCACAGAGCTCGAGGCTGCCTGGCTGTGGGTTTAATGCTCCCCTCATCCCTCCCAGCCAGAGCAGGGGTCTGTTACTCCAGTTCCCCAGCTGGGTTCCAGTTTGGATAATTGCCCTCTGCCCACTGAAGTTTCTTCCTGCAGTTTCAACTGAATGTTATTTTTTGCTTCCTCCTTTGAAAAGAAACCCATCGTTAGCATAATTGGCACCGAGGTGGCAGCAGTGGTGGGGAGAGGGATCCGGATATCTCCGAGAAGGTGTTATTTAATGTAATTAACTGGAGCGTGGATCTGCTGCCTCCCTCTCTGCGTTCAGCTCCCAGCTCAGAGCCAGGCTCTGCTCCTCATTTTAAAGCTGGTTCTTCAGGAACAGGAGCAGTTTTCCACCATACAGGTCTGATCCTGTATTGTGCTAAGCAGCCTCAACTCTCACTGAAGGGAATGAGAGCAGAGGTAACTCAGCATCTCCCAGAAGGAGGGATTTGAATGTGAGATGAGTTGAGGGTATGGTTTTGGGATCAACGTTTGGTTCATGACTCTGGGGTTAAGGGCTTAAAATAATTCTGCTATGAGCAGGTTTAGAGTTTAGCTACCTTAGAGCTAAATGTTGAAAACATGCCTTACAGCAGGGATCCACCTTCATCAGTCTGGCTGAGGGCTGACCACAAGTGGAAATTGTCTGGAAGAACCCCTCAATAACAGCCCCTGCACTGACCATAATTCCAAATGGAGTCTTGCTGGACCAGCAGCAGCATTTCTCTGCTTCCCTCCTCACCCCTCTCCCTTCTCTGCTTCCCTCCTCACCCCTCTGATCCCAGAATAAACCCCAAGTGGCTCATTCATCCTTTTGGGTTTCGTTTCTCTCTCCATTCTGTGCCACTGGGGCTGTATTTCACCTGCAAGATTTCACCCTGTGGCTGGACTTCACCTGCAGCAGAGTGACCAGAGCAACAGAATCCTGCCAGGAGTTACACAAACTGTGCTAAAGCTTCAGAAAGACCATTTTACTTTCCATCATTTCCTCTGAATTACTTCAAGTGTCTGATTTAGTTCAAGCCCCTGACTCATGTCAGAGGCTGAGAGTGGCTGTTGGTAATGGATTTGTGCACCTGGAGTGACATTATTACTACACCAGTGGAATGTCCCTCCTGATGACCAGGCTCACCTAAGAGCCAGTGACAGTGATGTGAGCAACAGCATTAACATCCTGACTCGAACAGTGAGCTAAAAACTAGTATCTAAAGGATATTTTCATAAAGATATTTCATTTCTACTAGCAGGATCTGCAGAGAAGGATCCTCAGGAGATGCCACCCACAGATCTGCATGGGCTGAGCAAACCCCAGAGGGGGAGGAGGTTCTGTTTTGATAGCCAGCCAAGAGTTGCTCTAGAAACAAGGCTAATAACAGTCTGCTGGGGATGGGCTTTTACTTGTGATGTCTTTGGTTCTCCCTGGCATTTCATGCAGCACCAGGAAATGGAGAAAGGTGCATCCAACATCAAACAGCTTTCAAGTAGGCATTTTTGCCTAATATCCTAAGGAAATGAGTCTTGTGTGATCACGCTGCCTCTAGGGGTGTATGTGTGTGTCTAAAAGCTTTTGAATTCACTGGCCAATTCCAGCCAGAGTTAGCAAAAGGGTGAAGATCTCAAAGAGGGATCTGTTCCTACAAGCTGGGGGAGAAGAGGTGGCAGGGAAATGAATGGGAGAGCCCCTGTTAGCACCTCACTGAGGGAGGAGGCCAAGCTCAGCTTCCATTAAACACCAGAGATTCACACAGGGAAGGGAGGTGAAGAAAGATTGGGAGTCAGACAAGTGGAAAACAAGCCTGTGGTAGTTCTGTTCATCATGGATGTGCTCTGTGAAATCCCAGAGCTGATCTGGTGTATTTGCTGCAGTGTGCATCTTCCAGGAGTTCTGTGGAGCTGGATCACAGGAATCCCTTTTGGCCAACACCTCCCTGGGAAGGTGCTGGTTGCTTTGAGGGGGCAAAAATCCTGTGGGGAGCCTACAAATGCCCAAACCCTCAGCTGGATAAGAATGGATTCCATGTGAGATTCCCCTAATCAAAGCAAAGCTGGTTATCCAAGGCTTTAAATAAAATGATCAATTTTTAGTCCTTGCTTGGCTGCCTCCAGGGGGATGGAGCCCTTAATCAAGGGAGAACATATGGCATTTTAAAGGGCCCAGAGGCTTTTTGAATTATGTTTATAGAGACCAAAGTCTTTGAGCACAAATGTTTGATTCTCATAATCTGTCTGGCAGTGTCGCTAATAAAGATTTATGTGCAGAGTTTATCAGGGACACCTAAGCTAATGCTCTTCCCATAGGGAAAATCCTCTGGAACAGAAATCTGCTGGACTGAAATTGAGAAGTACTTGCTGCTGGGATTTACCATCCAACAGAAGAAGGTCCTAGGAACCCTTTCTTACTTGCTGGCTGACCAGCTTTTGCAGTTGGTTTTGTAGCTGGAGCCCAGATGCATCCATGTCCAGGAAGGAAGGCTTGGAGGGTGTATTTGAAATATCAAGGAATGGGTAGGAAATGCTCAGATATTTCTTGGAGTTACCCTGATATTTTCTGGTTGACTCTAAGGATGCACCCTCTTAGAGCAGAGTTCCTTCACACAGGCTCAGCATGAAATAAAACCATACATTGCTAAAATACCCCCATTCCCAGTCTGTTTGGTTTTGTTGGAAAGAACAGTTTCAGTCAGTAGTGCAGTGGTTCAGCACTTTGGGCACCAAAGTGTAAAGCCCTGGGTTAAAAATGTAAGTGCTGGCAAAGTGACTGGCAAATGGAGTTTGCAATTTTCTGGCTTAACTCATCCAGCTGCTCTCCTGAGAACTGCTTTAATGAGCTTCCCTGAGTCACTGCCACAATGGGCAGGTTTCAGAACCTGCCACTTCCTTAGAGGGAAAATATTTGCTGCAGAATATTAGATTGGCCCATTTTGATTCAACTTTCAGCAAGTCCTGTGCTGAAATCACAGACGTGCTTCAGCTGGAGAGTTCACTTCCTTGTGGTCCTGCAGGTACACACGGGGACACATTGGGCTCCATTCATTGCTGTGGCAGCCACTTCTTTCTCTTTTTTCAAAAACAAGAAGTTAAATACTGAAAACGATGGTTGTGACATAGTGGGTGGGATTCCCACAGGGAAAATGTAGCAGGCAGGTTGGGTTTCTCCTCGGAATCCTAACAGATATGGCATTCACACTTGTTAGGGTTTGAAAATTAGTGCTGATTAATGTCCATGGGGCTGCACAATCCACTGTCAGTTCCACGGCCACATGTGAGGAAGGAGTTTTGCAAAGCTGTGTGGTCCCCAAACTTCAACTGCAGAGCAGTTTGGCCTTGATATGCAAAACAATTGATGCATAATTAGTACTAATTTTCTTTATATGGTCACATTTTTATCAAAAGAGTTTAGCGCTAAGCATACACCACAATTCTTGCTGGGATTATGCCCTGATGTGCAAGACCCTGGAGGTGGTGCCTCATTTCCTTTGGTAGCTCATCTCATCAGACTCCTCCCATTTTATAATTCCTGAGCCTTGGCAGAGTTAATTCACAGCAGTGGGGTAAAGTCCTGGCTCTGTTCAGCTCCAAATCCAGGGTTCAATCAATGAATGAGCAACTTGATCCAGTGGAAGGTGCCCTGCCTTGGACAGGGGAGTGGAACGAGATGAGCTTTAAGGTGCCTTCCAACACAAACCATTCTGTGATTTTATGATTTTCCTTCACTCTGAAAAAAAGCTAACCAGGGGAATAGCATCTGCCAGGGGATGCTTTTCACAAGGATATTGCAGCTGACTGAGAAATAAAATAAGAAGCCTCAAAGGAAAAAACGCAAAGTTGTCTCAGTTCTGCTCCCCACATTTGTAAACAAAATGCCACAAATGTTTCCAGCTGAACGTGTTGAACACCTATGGATGGGCAGTTTTCATCTTTTGGCCTCTTTCCTCTTTCCAATATTCAAGTAATTCTAATGAGGCAGATAAATACAAAAAATAAATTAAAAAAAAAAAAAAAAAGAGGAAAAAAGAAAACTAGTCATAGGAAGATAGGAAGTGATGAAGTTGGCAGTTAGGTGTGATAGAAGCAATGCCAATTTTATTAAATGCCTTTCCAATAAGAAAACTTTTTTGGGGGTGTTTCAGCTATCTGTAATAGGCCAGAGTAATCCCTCACCCTCCAGACTCATTAGAAAAAAATTCCTACCTCTATATAAAACAGTTTATTCCCGCTCCTCCAGGAAACAAGGGTGGAGCGTGCAGAAAAAGAACATCTACAAATCATGTCTTTGATGCCAGATGAATGAGATGTGAGCTATGAATCATGTGGAAGGATGAGCAGGCTCTGCCTTCCATTATCACAACTGACCAACATCTTTGTTTGCATTAACTGCTCTCATTCCTTGAACACGTTTTAAATTAAAAAGCCTGAAAATATCACACTTTCAGGCTCCTTTGAAATACTTCAGGAGGAGCCCAAAGGCCGAGCATTTTGTGTTCAGGCATTGATGTCAGGAGGAAATTTAGTCTGTTGGGCTCTGGAGTATCCCTTGGTTGGGAATGAGTGGCTGAGGGAAGGGTAAAATAAGTAAATACTTCATCTCTTTCATTTTTCATACAGGCATGCTTGGAATCCTCCCTCATCAATAGAGGTTTTGCTGGATGCTGGCAATGCCCCTCAGGCTATGCACAAGATTAATAGGACTCCCTATCTAATTACAGGTTTACTGACGGATATTACTGAGGCCCCAGCAATGCAAGTTCCCTACATTGCACTTTTCCCCCTGTCTAGAGCTCACAGAAAGAAAAAGAGGCAGAAAACCAAGTGTACTAAGGTAACAAGGCATGACTGAAATCCTGTCCTGCTGCAGGAGGGAGCATTTTGCTCCTAAAGCAGTGCAAGTTTAGAGGTAACTTGTTTTTCAACAACCATCTGGATGGTTTGTAGGCTGGAGATAATAATAAGGAGAAACAAAAGGACTTTTCTTTTGCTGTTTGTGCATAGTGGCAAATAACTCTTACCAGATAATGCCCCATCAGGGATGCTCACAGGCAGAATTTCAGCCCTTGCTTTAGCTGGTGCTTTTCTTATTTTCCTTAAGAGTTGGGTAAAGACTTCAGGAATTAAACACAAAACCAAACATCCTCTAAACTTTACCCTAAAAACACCAAAACAGCCCCTTCCCCCTTTTAGATGTCCAAATTAGGGGGTAGGAAAATGCCATTTCTGTTCAGATTTGCAGCAATGGCAGGTCCTGGTGATTGGAGCGTGAGATTTAATGGGATTTTGAGTCCTGAATCCAAACGTGGAAACAGAAAAGGGGAAAATAGCAACAGAAACAGAAAATAGAATACAGAGGTTCATTATGCTCTGACATTTCCATCCCTAAAGGGATGATCCCACAGGTTTATTATCTCCTTAATGCACAGGCAGTTTTGGGATGGCTGTTGTTGCAGGGGATGCATTTCCCTTCTAGGTACAGGCCAGAAATTTAAATCCTTTCAGCCAACTATCAGGTCTCTGTCAGTGGTTCTCCTTCTAGGAAACAGCTTTTTTCTGACAACATGACAAGAAACAATGACTCAAGACTCCTTCCCACATTAAAAGGGTCCTAGAGGAACTTCGAGTTGTTGTGGAAATGCTGATTTAAAGTTCCAGGATAATGTTCGTGGACTGGTTTCATGGAACTAATTTTCATTTTACATCTTTTCTTGCATAATTAATTGGGTCGAGGCAATTAGTGGAATTTACTGCTGGGAAGGGTCTCCACGAGGCTGTGACAGGGACCCTGCCCAGGACCCTTCCAGCTCAGGGCTGCACATGGAGAGCTGGGCTCCGCTGCTCCAGGGATCTGGGAGAGCAGCAAAACCTCGCCCCACTGGACTTCTCACTTACTCTTTTCCTCCCCTTTCTGTGTGTTGTCTTCTAATAATCCCTTCTCTCTGAATTCATCGCCTGCAGCGCAGACATTAGATAAATAAAGCTGGCGTGGGCCCCGAGCCAGCTGGGATTGCATAAATACCCCGAGCTCTGGAGCACGGAGCTTTGCCTGCTGAGACACTGCCAGTGCTGCCTGGCACTGCTCTGGGGTTTCCTGACAACTGGGGGAGGCTGGGATCAGCCAGGCAGGAGAAGGGAGAGGGTGATGGACTCTGTGGGGCTGTTCCTATTTGACTCCATGTCAGCCTTTCCAGCAGCTGAAATTCCCTCCTCCCCAGTTACATCTGTGCCTCTCTGAGGGGGATGCAGAGTGGCACCAATTTCCAGTTTCTATAAAATAGAAGTGGAAGGTCTCAAGAAGTAACCCACAGCCCTAAAGCTCCATCCTCTCCTTCCCAGGGCTACTCAGGCCACGGTTTTCAGAGGCTCAGCAGCAGCTATAGGGTTTAAACGGGACAGGGATGAAAGAGGGAAGAATTGCACTGCCTGACACCACAGCCTGTAGCTGGCTGGGCTGAAGATGGGAAACCAGTTTGTCCAGCTTTGGCTTCACAAGAAGGTTCAGAGATGCCTTTTCTTGTAGTAAAACCCACACACACCACGGGTCCCCCAGGCACAACCCGGGGCTGAGGGGAGAGCATTGGTGCTCTGTGTGCCTTCCCTTCCTTCCCTCCTGCCAAGGACTGCAGGTGAATTCTCTTCCCAGTTTATTCCAGTCACTGCTCCAGTTTGTGCACGCTTGCTCCAGGTTCTCCTGGGCCTTCCCTGAGCTAGCACCATGAAATTTCTTTCATTTCAGAGGTCTGCCATCATTAAAGTCCCTGTGCTCTCAGATGTTGTTCCATTAATACATCATCCATGCTCCAGGGCTTTAGAGATCATACTGGGATGGGGTTTGCTGGGATGGGTTTTGCTGGGGCTGGATTTACTGGGAGGGGTTTTGCAGAGCCAGGGCTGTTCTGGGGCTCACTTGTGTATCTTGTAACTCCCAGCTAGAGCACACCTCAAGGAACTCAGGTCTGAGCACACTCACTTGTCTCAAGGCTCCTTTCCAGCCTGTTTTCTGTTTGGGCAGAAAACACAGTTATTTGGAAACACTTGAATTGTGCTGTAAGTGTCCCCCCCCAAAGCATGTTGAGGACCTGGCACCTTTATAAAGAGCTTTGTGTTGTGTTATTCCTCTCTCTGCTGAGTGTGACAAGGCTCTGGTGCCAGTGGACCGTGGTTCTGTAAAACATTTTGAAATGCCAATAAATCAGAGGCACGGTTTGGAAGCTGCCAGCTGGAATTTGCTACTTGAGCTTAAACAAGTTGGGCATATCTGCTTACTCCTGTTTTATTTGCCTAGGTGTAGTGAGAGCAGTGAGTGTGACTGGGGGTTTTATTGGAAAAGTTTGGGAAAGGGGAATCTAGAAGGAGCCATGCTAAGTTTGTCTCCTCATCCTCGCTGCTAAAACACTCAGGTCATTTTATGTCATGTTGCAGGGAGTTTGTAGGCAACCCTAATGACACTTCCATGGTGCTGGTTGGAAATACCATCCTCCAGATTTGCACAGAAGTGGCTATTTCACTCTTTTTTGTTGTTTATTGGCTTCCAGCTGAAACCTAAACCCAAGCTTGTGAGCTCTGGAGGGCATTAAGGATCTCCGACAGCTTTTTGCAAATGTAAGGGTATTAAGCCCAAAGGCTTGGCTGAATTCCAAATGAGCAAATCTTATTCTGAAACCTTTAGGTTTCCCCTCTACTTAAGGGAATTTAAGATGTTTTGCACTTCTTAGATCTCACATGATTATAAGCGACTTGCCCAGGTCACACAGGAAATCTGCTGGGGAAAAGACCTATATCTCAGTTTTCCTGACTTCCCAGAGAGCTTCTGGCCAGATTAAGGGATGTGCTGTGTGAGGAAGGGCTGGGGTTCATCAGCGACTCCCAGAGCACCCCTGAACTTTGGGATCCTCAGGAAAGCACCTGTGAGAATCTCCAGCGGTGGAAGAGTCGTGACCCACACTCAGCCTCCCTCTCTTCCAAAGGGGAAACCAAAATCCCCTATCTTTTTCACCTGGCAGTCTGTTTACATGGAACTTGGAGAATTTAATCTCTGAGGCTGCTGAGTTTGGCCATTTCAGAGTGTGAGCCTGGGAATGCACCCAGGTTCAACAGGAAGCCGTGGCACAGCGGGCACGGGGACGCTGCTGCTGCATCCAAGAGTCAGAGCAGTGCCAGGGGTGATTCCCAGCAGCATTGGTGACAAGCCAGTCCCAAAGAGCAGGCACAGGCTGAGAGCCTCCTCTGGGACAATGTCACCCACTGGCAGACACTGGAACACACGGGTGGCACCTCTGTCCAAGTCCTGATGCTGCGTGGGAAGAGTCTCTGCTTATGGCCCTGTGCTGTGCCGTGGGTCTCCACACTGGCTCCTGGCTTGTAGACAAAAGCCTGGCTTGGCTAAACCAAACCCTCAAAGGCCTAAAATCAGGCAGAGCTGCCTTTGACACTTTGAGCAGATCCAAGTCTTGCTGCTGTTGCTGCATTTGCCTCTGCAGGCTTTAAGAGGCAGGTGCCAAGAGCATGTCCTGGCCTTGGAGCAGAGAAGCAGATCCCTCTGGGAAAGGCTGCCCAGGAAGCTCCCTGGGGATGGAAATTTGCCCCTGGAGTCTGGGAGCATCCATGGGCACAGTGGTGTTTGTGGGCTCTGTACCTGTTGGGCTTTGTTAGCAGCCCTGCTAATTGCTTTGATTTGTAAAGCGAGGGGCTTGGCAAAGCAGGAGGAACACAGATGAAAACCAGACCTTGATGAAGTGTCTCATTAACTAAAAAGGCAGAAATTTCGGGCCTTGCCCACCCCCCACCCGTGTAGAAGGCTGGTTATATTGTCTTGGCCAACAGGGAATAACCAGATGGTCAGAGCACACCTTGGAGCAGATTCAGGTTTGTGCTGCTGGTGCTTTATTGGGGTGTAATTCCACTGCCACAGAGCTGCCACAGTGCAGGAGGGGATCCAGGCTCTTCTCCCTGCCTCTCTCAGCCCTGTGCCTTTCCCTTCCCATGTGCTGAGCTCACAGTGAAGAAAACAGAAAGAAGATCAATCTGAACCAGTGCAAAAAAACTCTTTCCAAAGGTAGCAGAGCTCAGGGAGGCAGAATGGATCATCCTGCAGGCAGTGAGCATTGCCACATCTACCTTTGCTTCCAGCTTCAAGTCATCCCAAAGAGCAAATTCAACCTGATCCAAACGGGCCTGTTAGGGTTTGGGTGGCTGGAGCTGACACCTAATGAAAGGCAGGAAAACAGAACAGCTACATATCATCCACCTGAAAAAAAAAAAAAAAAAGGCTGTAATTACCACTCCCAGAAATTATTTCTTATTTAATGAAATGTCTCTTTAGGCTGAACAAAGGAATTTTCAGAGAGGAGAGCAGTGAAGGGCGGGACAGAGAACACAGGCAAGAGCACAGTTCAATTACAGGGAATAAAATCCTCTTGACGTTCTGACGCAGTTTGTGGGAGATCTCATTAGAGCCCTTGCCAGGCCAGAGCAAAGGCTGCTTTTTCCTACAGAGCTTCTCTATCTATTTATACTGACCCAGCACTGGGAACCACCATCCATGGCTGGCCCAGAGGCATGAGGGGTGAGCAGATCCTTCCTGCAGGCACAGTTTGAGAGGGCTCTGCTTGCTTTTCCACCAGCAAAATGCCAATTTTTGGACCAATTTTTGCCAGTTTTGATCAATTCTCAAAGCAGGGATGCTGCCAAGTCTAGGAACACCCTCTCCCACTTTGGAAGGGAAACTGGCTGTGCATGAGTTGCTCTGGCAGTAGAAAGGAGGGTGGAAGTAAAATAGAGTTAAGGCTGGAAAAGGCTTCTGAGGTCATTGAGTCCAAGTAGGGAGCAGGGAGCACTTTGGAGGGGTCTCTCTCCCCCTGGCACACAGGGACCACAGGCCTGGGGTGGTGTTACCCAGGAGGAGACACCCCAAGGCTCAGCTGGAGGGAGAGAAGATCTGCAGAAGGGCAGCAGGAACCACAGGGTGCTGCAGGAGGTGAATCCATGGTGGGAATCACCAGCCTTGTGCGAGACAGAGATTTCTTGATCCCATCCTGGTGGGGGAGAACTTCAAGTGAAGCTCATCATCTTTCTGTTTCTTTCTTTACCTATCTAAAATTTAATTTATTGCTTTTACTTAAGGTCCTCTTTTGGAAAACTGTGCTGGTCTCTCTTTTATTGCTTGGATTAATTGACTTCTGTGCACTGGAACTTACAGTAAAGTCAGGTTGGGTAGGAAATAACAGAGGATTTAACCTGTAGCACTGCTCTAAAAGGAGCTTTAGACAAGTCTGAGGTAAACAATGCAGCTGTAGAAATCACTTTTCTCCAGTTTATGCTGGGGGGGAAAAAATCTCCTGTAATTAAGTAAGACCCTAAACCTTTGGTGTTAAGTGTCACAAGCAGGTTCAGGGATGGAACATGGGATCATTCTAAATGCCTGAAAAGGGGACTTATGATCCAAAATCAAGGAGATGTCATTCCTGAGCCAGTGGGTCAGATCAGAACCAGCTGAGTGAAGAAAGTGCAAGGAAAGGGCCAAATCTGGAGCCCAGTTACAGAGTCCTGGTGACCTGGAGCCTGACAGAGCTGCAGGAGGTGGGTGCTGGAGGAATGTGGTGTTTGGTGGGATGGGGGAGCTCCTGGTGTTCCCAAAGTCTCCTCTCACCCTCCCTTTCCAGTTGGCTCTCTCCTCACAGAGCCTTGCCTTTGGTTTGGGCTCCACATTTCCTTGAAATTGGACAATTTAGTGGCCCTAAGGCTTGGAGCTGTGCTCTGGGGCACTTTGGGGTTTGCTCCAAGATCAAAAGTCAGCTTGTGACCAAAGAGAGACACTGGGATAAGCCCTGGCAGCCCTTGAGAGCTGTCACAGCTCTGGGACCGTGTCACCCACACCTATCAATGTCAGCAGAGAACCAGGCAGGAATCCACAGACTGAATGAGGCTCAGGAAACTTCTGAAATCTATGGTTAAACAGCAGATTCTAAACTGCCACTGCCCTGGGGCTGGTTTGAGACTCTCTTTGCTCTGAGGATTGTTTTGTGCTGGCAATCACCCCAACATCATTAAGTAGTTTATTCTGTCATGTTTTGATAAATTCCAACCTTCACCCGCTGGCTTACCTTGGGAAGGCTTGGTCCATGTGCTGCCTAATGTTTGTGGTGCACAGGGGTTTGTTATGCTGTTCATTAATTCTTTCACATTAAATGGACTTGGGAAGGAAAAATATTGATGGAGAAATAAAGAGCAACTTTCTCACCGAGGGCCGCAGAGCGTTCTGCCTGGAATCCTGATTCACACTAAGCCAAGTTTTTCCAGTCTCGTGAAACCATAGGTTTTCCTGCTACAAATTGATAAAACATACCTGTTTGCATTTAAAAACTGATATCCAGGTGCAGCACATTGCTGTGAAAAAAGCATAACATGACCTCAGCAGGATTCAGCTTTGGTTTTGCTAATGCCTCTTTGGCATTTGTTAGCCAAGGCAAATGCAAATCACATGCTGGAATGATTAAAGGATTCAGCCCTCGCCTTCGCCAATGTTTTGACTCTGCAAAGTAGGTATAACTTGCACTTGATCCTCAGTCAAAAACAGTTTCTAGCAGCAATTCTCTCTAGAAGGATGCCAAAAATGAGTGGGAACTGAATATCCCATTGCTTACAGGCTGCTGGTTGGAGCCAACCTTGGGGTGCCATGCTGGGGGTGACCATGGGGGATACTTACTCAACTGTAATTAACTTAATCAGCCACTGGGTATCAGTATTGTCTCACATCCATATATATAAAAAAAAGGGGATCTTTATGGAACTGCACACCTCTGTTTAGAGGCATTGCTGAGGGCTGGCCCTGCCTGGCAGGGGTGTGAGGGGGTGGTGACAGGGAGAATCCCCTCCAGCTTTGAGATACCTCCAACAGACACCTGAGCCCAAAGCACCACTCCACAGAGCCACGGAGCTGAAGGAGAGGTGAGCAGCAGCACAGGAATGGGGTGCAGGCTGTTCCCAGTAACTCCACCCCAGAGAATTGCTCCTGCTCCTGTTGCTCCCACAAAGCTGAGCGTGCTGCAGGTCGGGATGAGCTGCTCCTCTCAGGAGAAGAGCTGTGCAGGGTTTATGTGATGGCCTCTGGGGTGGTGTCAGGTGGGATTTGGGGATGTTAATCCCAGGCACAGGCTGTGCTGGGAATGAGCAGCGTGTCTGTGACAGAGTGTGGAGGTGCTGAGTGATCTGAGTGCTGCCTCCTGGCACGAGCACACAGAGGAAGGAATGGGCAGGAGGGATGGAATGGCAGGAGATTTAAGGTTCCTTCCAACCCAAACCATCCTGGGATTCTTTGACTCCATGTGACCATTTTCCAGCTGCATTCCTTGTGTGTGGTGCCACTCTCCCTCCCTGCTGGAGCAGGCAGTTGTGTTTCTGCTCCATGGGGTGCTCCAAGCAGGATGCACAAAGGCAAAGGTGGTGCCCAGATGCTCCATGAACATACCTGGGACCACCCAATTTGCAGATTTAGCCCTCAGCCCAGTGGGGGCTGGGTTTGGAGGCTTCCAGCTCGCTGGGTGATGGATCCAGGAGGGAAGAGCTGCTGGGAAAAACCCACCTGAGTGAGGTGTGTCCCACTGCCAAGGCTTCATCAGCAGGGAATGCTGCAAAAGCTTGGGCAGGGAAAAACGTCAGGTTTTTCCCTTGAGCCCCTCACCCTCTTCACCAGGGATGGGACTCCAGCACTGGTGGGATTTCTGCCATTCACTTTTGGCTCCAGGTAACAGTTGCTTCCCTCACTGCTGCCTTCCAGGCTCACTTCCCTTGCCAAAATGCTAATTTAGCCCTTCAGCTATGTTTAAAAATAAAAGATCCTCCACTTCTCAGGGTATTAAAAGGCCAAAAGGAATATAAAAAGTTCACCAGACTGGTCAGTTCACTCCCTGCTGTGTCTTCCTGGGGCGTTGCAGCAAAAACACAGGCACAAAATCCAAAGCAAACAGCTCCCTCCTCCCTCCTCAGCCTCCCCTGGAGCCTCTGGCTCCCAGCTCTGTGCCCATCTCCCTCCAGCCCCTGCCTCTCCACTCTGCCCTGGGCATCTCCCCAGCCTCTGGAGGCATCCTCTGTACCACTTCAGCCACACTTAAAGGCTGCTTTTCCAACACCTGAGTCATTCCTATTCCTGCATTCTCCTGGCCCAAAAATTTCCCACCAACTTCTGGGGCTGTTCAGGCACAAACCCAGCAACAAGGACTTTTCCCCACTAGTCCCTTCTGGAGTAAGATAATACATCCACATCCTCCCTGCTGTTCCTGCCATTCCCAGGCATCCCACTAAGAGACTCCACTGAAGTCCTCTGCTTGACTTTACGTCTTGGAAGCTGCAGAGGAATCTGTTTAAAAATCCAAACAGGGTTGTGGCCATGCATTGGGTTTCATAGAAGCTCTGCAAGGTGGGTAAAACCTGGAGGGTCACAAGATTCATATTTATTCCTTGGTTAAAACCTCATGTTATAGTACAGGGAACTTGCATAACCAGGGCAGAAAAAAAGTTATTTAATGGTTGGAAGTTTTAGTGTTTCCTGACTTTAATGCTGGTTGTGATTTAAATACAGGGATGTTCTGCTTTAAAAAGTGCTGTGGGTTGGGATTGGAGTCCCTGAATGAGATCCTTTTGTTCCTCAGGCTTTTCATTTCTCATGAAATGGGAAGTGCAGCTCTCTCCCTCCTGCAAAGGTAAAGAGGTGACACTTTGAAGCAGCCATGGAGAAGGCGAGGTCTTGTTTGGATTATTTCAGCTTAGGGCAGTGCCTGTTTCAGTTTAGAGCTGCTCACTCTATGGAGAGAGAGCTCATTCGTGTTCTTCCAAATGAGCTGTCACTTCCCAGAGCTGATTAATCACCACGAGGCACCAGCCCTGCTATCAATGCAGGGCTTCAAAAGGCTGAGTCAGCCAAGCATGGCACGCCATCCCATCCCATCCCATCCCCAGGTTAACCACACACTCTGCTCCTTGCTGCCAGCCCACTCCAGCCTGCAGGAATTTAGCAAAAGCCATTTTACTGCCTGGGACCAGGAAGGATCAGACACTGCACAGGGATGGTGCCCAGCTGGTGCCCAACAACGTGATGGGAAGGAAAGGTGGGATGGAATAAAGTGCAGAGGGGACAGGGAAATAAGGAAGGGGAAACATGGTTCCAACTCTCAAGCAGCTGAGTAAAATCCCACCATAACCAGCCCAATGACCATCATTCTGCAAAGAGATTTTTTAATGTAACTCATGTTGAGTATTTGAGTTCAACCAGTTTGCACTCCAACACATGGCTTTTCTCCATTAATGCTTATCCTGTTCTCATCAGTTTTGCCTTTTTTTTTTTTTTCCCATCAAATATCTTTTTTTTTTTCCTCAACAAGAAAGACCCTAATCATTTCAGGGTGCTTGCCACCTACTATCAGTGGTTATTTTAGGGGATAGCTCAGCAAAGCTTTAAAATGTCTGAACTGCATTAAAATAAATTGTTAGCATTCCAGCCCAAACCTCAGGAGGCAGGAATCTGCCATGAGAGCATGGAGGGAAGCACTGTTATAATAAAGGATACATGTAATGAGGTTTGAAGTGCTTGAAATTCAAAGTCTGGTCCATATTACGGAACATTCACTGGTTTAACGAAATCAGTTTCAAATTGATCTAATTAAACTCCTAGACAGCTTTAGTGTAGACATCTTCATGTTGGTTTTATCCATTCTTAAATCAGTTTAGCTGGGATGTGTTAGAGACAAAATATACAGGAACTCCTCAGATGGGAGTTGGTTGTCGTTTACACATCTGAGCTAAGGTCACTTTTCAGGTTTGTTCTCCATATCTTGCTTCTTTAGCTTCTTGTAAACCTCATGTTTGTGCTTCTCTAACTCTGCCCTCTTGGTGACTTTGGGCATCATTACCTGGCCTTGGATTGGAGCACATGGCTCCAGGAAAGAGGAGGAAGAGGAGGATGGCCATCCCAGTCATGCAATGTCCAGTCAGAAGCAAGCCAGGAGTGAAAGAGGCTCCTGTGAAATCCATGTAGATTCTGATCTCTTTTTATAGACTGGGACTTGAAATGGCTCAAGGCTGAACATTCAGTGTCCTGACTTCAGGCTCGTGGTTCTGCTGGAGTTTCCAGGCTGGAATCCACAACAGAGTTGGATCCATGGCAGATTCACAGCACGTGAGGAGCTGCAGACCCACAAGCAGCACAGGGCTGGTAAAACCTTCACTCTGAACTTCATCCTCAGGGCTGCCCTGCACAGAACATCAGTGTCTGACTGGCCCATCTAGAAAGACTTTGTGCTCCCAAGTGGGATTTCCCAGTCCCAGGAGTTGCTGCTGGCCTTTGGACAGGCAACATTCCCACTTGGCATAACTCAGCAGCCTCAAACTGCCCCGGAGCTGCAGGGTGGGACCGAGGGATGCCACTGAAAGAATCCCTTCTAGTGGGAAAGAGGAGCTCAGTGATTCCCTTCTGGTGGGACAGAGAGGCTCAGTGTTGAGCTTGCTTGGTTTTCTTTGCAGGAGCAGGAGGGGTGATGCCAATTCTGAACTCACCCATGGATTTTGCAGAGGTTAATGCACCCCCCGAGAGTGTGGAACAAAACTGTCTGTCAAACAAAACTGGCTTTTGGGGCAGGGAGGTGGAGTGCATAAAAGTACATTTTATTCTGTTGACCATTAATTGTATAAATAAAGCGGCACTAAGAATGTTTTTATATGCCACTCTGTTTTCTTATAAAATAGAGGGGTTCCTGAAGCTGTGTAGAAATTCCATAGTAAACAGAAAATCTGGCAACTTATACCCATCCCGTGGAATATTGACAGAGATTTGCAACTCTGCTCATCACAGGAGCAGGAGAGGCTGCAGGTTTTCCACAGAATAGAAACCTCCTGCAGCTCTGACCCTACATGCCCTTTCTGGAGAAAGGAGCTGTCATTCCCAGGGGCAAGGGAATCCCTCTTCCCTCAGAGAGCACAGGTGATGCTTTATGAGGATTAGTGATTTGAACACGATGTTCTGGTGTTGAAACCCTTCCAGAGGGCAGGAGAGGTTGTTCCTGAGTGGAGCAATCAGTGCTTTGCTCAGATCCGTGGTCTCCAGTGGTGTGTGGTGCCCAGCAGCTGGGAGACATGGATATGTTTTTTTGGAAAACTTTTAGGGCACTTCTGAGTGATTCTGACAGCGGCCGCCTGCCTGTGGCTAATGAAAGGTTTTCACATTCCATTCCATATGCTTTGAAATGCCAGAGGAAATGTCCCAGTGACTCAAATTATAGGTGTTACATGGGAGTAACTGCTGCATTATTGTTGAACACCTGGAATTGGCAGCAGGCAGGCTGCGTGCTGGAAAAAAGGGAATTGGATACTCAGCCAGCCCTTCCTACCTCCACCATCCCTGGCTTTGTTCATCTGCAGCAGGAACAGAGGGGTGCAAGCAGCCATTCAGGTGAACTTTGTCCCACTGCCACCCTCTGCTCTGACTCTGCCCCTCAAATATTCCTGTTCCCTGCTGAAACACCAGAGAATTTAGTTCAGTGTCAAAGCATTCATTCCACAAAGTTGGATTTGGATGGGAAGCTGCAGATATTAGGGATGTTCCCAGAGGATAAAGTGCATCTTCCTTCCACAGAGAAAGGCAGCTGCAGTCACCTGTTATTTATTTCGTTTATTCAACATCTTGACAGTAAAACCCTTGGAACTGGGTTTGCCAAAGATACTGCTTTTTCTTCCAATTTCTCCTGTCCTCTCAACCTGTCTAAGGAAAGCATTCTTGGCATGGCAGGGGCAGCCCTTCATCCCACTGCTCTGCCTGGGAAGCAGCTAATGGAGATTTAACTGGTTTGACTGGTGTCCTGCTGCTCTGTGGGTGCTTGGAGGGAGAGGGATTGAGGATGCTCTTCCCCATTGAGTGGTGCAGAAAGGGTCATTTCTGTCTAAGAGCCTTAAAATGTGCAAGGTCACACCTTCTGCATGCAAACTGCTCTGTAACAGAGAAATATAACAGACTGGTTAGGCTGGTTCAAATGTGTTTCCTAGATAAGGCTAAAAATTCCCAATATTGAGTTACTACAATCACAACCTCTCTCTGTATCTGGTCTAAGGCACATTTTGGTGAGGTTGTTTTCAGGCACAGGGCTCAAATGCTAACAAGATCAAATGGCATCTCTTAGCTCCTTCTCCTGATTTATGACAAGGATTTCTATGGGCTTCCATGGTTTGATCCAGAGAAGGGGGAATTAGTATGTAAATGATGTGTAGCTAAGCTTTGCTCAGTTCTTGACTGGAATTATCAGGGTTTTCCTTAAGCTTTGTTTTGTAAGTGTTGCCTTTACTACCCACTGCACCAATGCAACATTAACAGGCTGTGAATCCTTGGTGAGTCCCAGCTACGACTGAAAATTTATTTTTATGGTAAAGTCTCTGGAGGTTTCTGGGACTTTTTTGGTCTTGATGCCTTTCATTGTTTCTCTCCAGCTTGAGCTGGAGCTTCCAAAGACTAACCTAGTAGTAACTTCATTAGGGTACATCTGCCATGTGAGATATAACTTTATTTCATGCAAAGGCACTTCATGAGTCAGCTGAAACGTTATATGTAAAACCAGACCTTGTCCTGGTTTTTAGGGAGCACTTGGTGCAAGTGGTGAGTGGAATGTGCTTCAGATGGAGAGCCAGTCTTGGAGGAACAAGCACACAGGACTGTGCCATGCACACTGAGCTTGCAGTTTGTACAAGTTTGCTCAAAAAACTGGGAAAAACATGTCAGAAGCAGCTGCTTGGGTTTGCCAGCTGTGGAAATCCGGAGCTAAGACGGGCTCCAGCCTGCCAGATGCAGGGATCTGAAAGGTGTGTGGATGCTGTGTGTCAGCCATGGTCCCTGAGCCTGGCTGCTGATCTCCTTCCAGCCAGGGTTTGTCAGCACTCCTGGAGCAGGGAACCCAAACAGCACCGAGCTCAGATGTTCTGCAGCCTCCTCCTTATCCATGTCCCAGCCCATCCTCTGAGAGCTGATACCCCCTCTGCCTGCTGGGCTGTTCCCTTCTCCTGACACAGGGCTCTGCTCCCAGGCTGCTGGAGCCCGATGGAAACATCTGCCCCTCTCTCAGGAGGAGGGGGATGGCTCTGCACGAGCAGCAGCACCTCCAGCTCCAAACTTTTTCCAGGCTTTGTTGCCCCCTTTGGAGCCCCTCTGAGGAAATCAGAGATCCAGGCTGCAGAGAGATGGGGCTGCCCATGTGTGGTGGTGTGAGAGAGCTGAAGGGAGAGCACAGGCACAGCAGTGAGATGTGGAACACCCAGCGGGGATAAAAGCTGCCTCGGGTCTGTTGTGAATTCAGACACCCAACCCAAAATAAAAACTGGGGCCTCAAGAAGAAGTGTCTGGGTGACATTTTGGATTGTGTTTATGAACTAGTGGGGGTAAAAAAAAATCTCTTAAAGACCCCAGAGGCTTTAATAGCTTGGATGATGATTTACAGCTGTTTTATTCCATGGTTTATAGACTGCTCCTTATCACAGAGGCAGGATACAAATACTGAATTTAATAAAGAAACACAGCGCTCATTTCTTTCTCAGAAACATAAAGACAGAAAGGCCACTCCACAGTAAACAGCAGCCTCGTCCCCTCATCTAACCACCCCCTGACACAGAGATTTGAGACTGCAGAGCATGGCCAGCACTGCCTGGGCACATCTCTTCCCATACAATTTCCATCATCCAGCCCTTTGCTCTGGCTGTATTGCAGCCTCCCTAAAGGCACAGCCTGGTACCAGAATGTTACCTTCCCACTCCCCCTGTCTGCAACGGGCACCTCAGAATAACACACAACACTTGGCTCTGCAGAGCCCCAAAGGAAAGGATCAGGGGTCCTGGCAGTGGGCACACCAGACCCTCACACACATTCCAGCCGGAGCAGAGCCCAGTGGGCTCCTCATCCTCACCTGGGCTCCATGAACTGATCTCTGTGAGGGTGTTTCACTGCTCCTGGTTCTCAGTCACATCAACAAACTGGTAAATGAGGGAGGAAAGGGAGCTCTGGGTCACAGCTGAGGCTGCCCCTGGATCCCTGGAAGTGTCCAAAGCCAGGTTGGATGGGGCTTGGAGCAGCCTGGGATGGTGTCCCTGCCCATGGCAGGGGTGGGATGATCTGAGCTTTAAGCTCCCTCCTAACCCAAACCAGTCTGGGATTCTGTGATCAGAGGAAAGACATGGCCAAGGTCACCCTGACCTCACTCTCTGCCTGCTGGGCCTTGCTGCTTCCTCATAGCTGAACAAAACTCTCCTTAGGACCCTTCCTCCCAGTCCTGAGAACTGTAAGGGAAAGTCTGGAATCTCCCAGAGGTGGTTGATGCTCACAGGGTGGTGAGGGTTGGAAGGAACGCTGCTGCCTCCAGTACAAGCTCAGTCTGTGTCCCTCACCCCAGTCTGCACTGGTCTGGGTGTAAAACTCGAGCAGCATCAGCACCATCTGCTCACAGAAAAAAACTGCATTTCCACCTGGTACCTCTGGGAAGCTCAAACCAGCGAGTAAAGAGGAATGAACTGGATCACGCCTGTGCCATGGTCATTTACATGAACCCTGCTTTCAGACTGATACATTTTGCTTCAGAGATCTTAGGTGACTTCTCCAAAGCAAACCAGGAGAGGGCCAGGAGAAGTCCCTCAGGATCCTGGTGCTCCCATCCTTGCTGGAAGGTGTCACTGCCCTGGCCCCTGCTCCAACAGCCCTGCTGGGGTAGCCAAGAGGGGGAAAGCTCTGCCTGTCCTAATTATCATTGTTAATTATCTCCCAAGTGCTCCAATCTCTCCAGTTATATTGTGATTCTCTGATTTCTCCTCCTGTCCTCAGTAACTGGGGGTTTTTTGCAAGTAGAAATAGGCTGAGGCAGAACTGGAAAGCAAGGAGGATCACAGTGAATAAATCCATCTTCACAGCTCTTTTCTTTGTGTACACCTTTATATCAATTTAGTTCAAAGAAAGTATCTCCTTACTCTGCACTGTTTAGCATTTTTTATTAACAAAGTCCTCTTTTAGGCTGTAGTCCATTGAGGTTCATTAATCAACAATTGCTATGAAGTGAAAAATTCTCAAACTTCCAAAAATCTTTTTCTTGGAGTGAGTTAATACTAACAATGAAGTTTTCCTTGGCTAAGTGTCCCCTGCTTTGATGTGTCTGGGTGAGAAACTAAAAGCCACAAAGGTGTTATAAACTAGGCACCAATCACAGATTTAGACAGGCTGGTATGTGCTTTTAACCAATAAATATATATAGTATCACAAGAATTAGTGTTTGGTTTGTGTGAGAGAGAATTTTTGGCATTTGAATGATTTTCTTATCGGTTTTTCATTAGTTGAGCTTTTTTTTTTTTTTTTTTTTGAAAGAACAGCAAATTCCCCTCAGTGTCCTGCAAAAGGCACTGAAAGTGGTCACCCCAGCCCCATTCCTAGAGTAACATTGGTTTACGTTATTTCTGGCAGGAGCCATAATACAGCTCTTCTTAATTTTGGGAGCAGGCTGTTATTCCAAGCTATGCCTGTGCAGCTTGGAAAGCTCTGGAGTGGCCCTGGAAGCCCTGGCAAGGGGAGCTGTGCTGGCAGGAGCCCTGACCCCGCTCAAAGGCTCATTCCTGGGGCCACACCTGGCCCCCTTCAGGTGGGACAGGAGCTGGTGCGAGGCGTTTGGCCGCTGGTGCCGCTCAGAAACAGCCTTTCCTTCTAAAAACACAGCCAGGGGAAAAGCTGGGGGATTGCTCTTGTGAGTGTAAAGTCCCTAAACCTGCTCCAGGCTGCCTTTCCAAACAAAGCCTTGCTCCTGAGGGCAGTAAAATAAATAGGAAGACTCCCACGGCTTTCCAAGGGCCAGTGGAGGGGGTCGAAGGACCGAGGAGCTCCTGGGAGCAGCCTCAGCCCCGCCAGATCCCAGCCTCGAAGGTCAGGGGGAGGCAGAGCATTCCACAGTCCCAAGATTGCAGAAGAATGAGCGCTGGACAAACCACAGACTCCAGCAGTCCCTCAGCCCAAGGGAGGGAGAGCTTTTGTCCCTCACTTTGTTCCTTGGGTTTGCCTTGACTGCTCCAATTGTTCAGACAGCGGGAAGTGATTGCTCGCGTCATCTTTCCAGGGCAATCTTGTTATTTTTTAACCTGCTATAAAAAGCGAGCAGAAACAAGAGGCTGCTCTGGCCTCCCTTAAACAAGAACCCGTGTTTCCCATTGATCACAGTTACCAGGGTGCTTCTTCCTCCAGTGGCTCTGAGGTGGATCAAATCAGGCCTCTTTGTTTCTGTTTTTGTGCGCCTCTGTTTCTGTTGCTCGCATTTCAAACGCCTGTGTTTTTCTAGCAGTTAAAGGCTGCCTTTTGCACGCATAGCACATTCTATAAAACCTTTGGAAAAAAAAAAAAAATGAAAAATTGGCAGTGTGAATTCTCTCTCCAGTGGGGCTGGAAGGATTTTAAAGTCTCCCGGAGGAAAGAAAGGCCATGCCAGCTTTCTGCAAAGAAATTCTGCACTGAGCAGCGGTGATCAAATAGCTGATGTGCACGTCTGATACGCACACACACACCCAGGGAGCACCAAGGCTCGGAGAAACGACAGGTTTATGAACCAGAGCTTGCTCCTTATCTCACATCAGCTCATATTCCAGCAGAGTAAATATTTCACTGCAGCAGCAGAGCTCTAAAACCTGTAGGGTGACATGGGTGAGGTCCCCACGTCCCGAGTGCAGGATGGGGGCCTGGGAGGGATGTGGGTTCTCCTGCAGCTCTGCTGATTCCTCATTGCTTTGAGGTGTGAGGATCTCCATGGACATGAGGATGTCCCCTTGGAGAGCCACAGGATTCTGCCAGGAAACTGAGGATGCTTGTTCCTTTGGTGGGAGGTGCTTTGGTAGGGCCAGTTTGGGGAAAAAGAAGTGAAAACGAGTGGGAGTGTCACCGAGTAGTGTCCTGTCACTTGGAGACTTCCCAGAGACACAGAATCATGGGATGGGTTGGGTTGGGTTGGGAGGGACCTCAAAGCTCACCTAGCTCCAAGCAGGTCCATGGGCAGGGATGCCATTCACTGGCTCAGGCTGCTCAGGGCCCCTCCCAGCCTGACGTGAGATACACGTAACACTCATTTGGAGATTTGTACCAATTTATCCATTTCAATTCAGTAATATTTAAAAGAAACCTAATAGTGAGGAGATGGCAATTTCTCCGTACTTGGCAGGGTAGTTCCAGCATTGTCCTTATTTTTATATTGTTTTAGCAAGGCTGTTTTTCCACCCTGTTTCCACTCTGTGGCTTTGCATTCCCTGAAGAGAGTAAACAACTCTGTGCAGGAAGGTGCCATGATTTTTACTGTTAATAATATGGGGCTTGAATAAGTGAGAAATGCAGTCTACAAAAAATAATAATAATAAAAAAAATAGATAAATACAAAAAATCAGAAGCTCTGTTTGGCTTTGCAAACAAAAGTAGCCCAAAAATAAACAGGCCTACCCAGCAGAAAGGAGACTGGGAGGGGAAGTGGATGCCAACTGAAGAGGCAGATGTTAAGAGCATTTCCTATTTGGTTTAGCAACTGCAGACTTTTGTCTCCAGTCTGCCTGCATTTCCTCCAATGATTCATCATAAATGTGCATTTATAAATAAACTCCACCTTGGCCTGGTGCATTGATTGCAGGCTGGTTACTTAGGGAAATTAAAAAAAAAAAAAAAAAAGAACCATACTCCCCAATTTTGAATGATACCTGTGTGGCAATATAATTTTAAAGAACAGTTTCCAGGCTGTTTCTTTTATTTATGTTGAGGGATTGTGACTGTGAGAGATGGGACCTGTGGTTTCCTCATTTCATGAGAGTAACAATTCATTAAAGAGCTTATTTAAGCCAGATCCATGGAAGGATGTCTCTGTGCACGTCCAGGGACTCAGGTTTGGGAGCTGCTCCCAAGCCTTGGGCTGGGATGGTGGAGCTGGGGGAAGTGGGGTGTCCTTGGGGCTGCAGAATGGGGTCATTCACCAGAGCAGTGGCTCCCCCAGGGCTGTGGGGACCCACAGTGCTGCAAGAGGCTTCCCAACCCCACATTTTTATCCCTGTGCATGCCTTAGATTTGTTCAGAGCACCCAGAGCAGCGGCCAAGGCAGACCCCGGTGTGAGGCAGCTTTTCATGAAGCCAAGTGTGGAGTTATTTCTCCCTCCTTTGAACTCTGGCCTTGGGCCTGGTCCTGCAGCCTGACCTGCACAGGAGCTGCACAGAATCACCTGGAAAACCCCTGTTTGTGTGGTTCAGCTGTGCCCTCCTGAGGGACCCAGCCCAGCTGTCCACACCAGAGACCCCTCACCCCTGCCTGCTTCCCATCCTCTCCCCTTGGGGCTCTGCACAGCTCCTGCCCTGGGACTTTCCCCTCTTTGCTGCCTCCCCAGCCCCACACCACGGAGTGCCAGAGGCTGGAAAAGCCCTCTGAGATCTTCCTGCTCCAACACTGCCAAGGCCACCCCTAACCCGTGTCCCCAGGGGTCACATCCACACTTCTCCTCAATCCCTCCAGGAATGGTGACTCCACCACTGCCCTGGGCAGCCTGTGCCAGTGCCTGACCACCAGTTCAGTGAGGAAATTTCTCCTGATATCCAGCCTGAAGCTGCCCTGGTGCAACTTGAGGCCATTTCCCATTTCTTCCTGTTCTACTGATGCCTTAGGATTTTAGCTTTTGTGTTTTTCATATATTTGTAATCCTGCAATTCTTCAATGTATAAATCTAAACTCCATATAGAGTGTTAGCTGCTGCTTTCCCATTTTGGTCAGACACAACAATTCCTCTCTAGGCCTGGGAATCAAGGACACCCAGGGCATCACTATCACTTGTTACCTGGGGAAAAGATGCTGCTGGGTGGAATGAGATGAGCTTTAAGGTCCCTTCCCACCCAAATCATTCTGTACTTGAACCTCTCTCTGTTGGAATAGAGGTGGAGGAGTAGTTAAATAAATCTTGTTTAATTTGTTTTTCAAGAGCAAGAGCTAGTTGATAGTAAGTTTTCCTAGCTTTTTTTTTTTACCATACCCTGAGCATGTGCAGAGCACTCCTGAACTTTTCCTGACTTGTGGAGCCACAGCAAAATCTGCAAAGCAAAGGGCTGCTCTCTCTGCAGCCACTGTAAAGGTGCAGCACAGAGAAAACAAAGGCAAGGCAGTCCCAGACTCTGCACAGCACATGATTCCCTAATAAAAAATGTTTGGCCTCTTCTCAGGAATAACATGGCCATGCTTGTAGCTCCAAAAGAAGCCCTGAATGATATTAATACATTCATTAGAACAAGTTCAAAGAAAATCATCTTAATTAGCTTGCCTGGCTGAAACTGAAGTTCATTAATCTAAAGTAGATTAACCTGATGGTAATGCCAATAAAGCTGGCTGGGATATTAATGAAATATATGCAGTTGCAGAGAGCCCAAATGTCCTGCCAGTCGCAGGCTGATAAAACCGCCCGTGTTTCCTGCACTTGGGGCTGTTTTTAGGAATTGCTGTCCTTTTTCCAGCCACCAGCCCGGCCCTACAGCTCAGCCATGGCATTGCTTTCAGGACAGGCCGTGAAGGGGAGACAGCATTCCACGGGGAAACTCAGGAAAACAACTCACTGGAGCCTTTTGTGCAGAGAACTTGCTGGAGCAGAGCGTGCACGTGCACGTCTGGAGCAGGCAGGGATTTGCCCGTGCAGGGAGCACGCAGGCTTTTTATAAGGCAAACCTTATAAAATATCCTTATGGCGCAGGGCTTCCAAAATCTGACCTGCTTTTCAGCTCAGTGCTGGTGCACAGTGTGCAGCGAGGCTCTAAAAGCTTCCAGAAACTCAGCTTAGACCCAGCGGGCTTAAAATGGCCTTCTCCTCTCCCCAGGCTCCAGTATTCTTAATCTCAACTCTTTTTAGTCTTTGACACATCATTAAAGTGACAGTTCAAGAACAGCTCCGAGATCAAAGGCCTGCGGAGCTTCTCTCGTGTTGCAAGGCTCTCGGCAACTCTTTCCCCAGGCCTGCCCCTTCACTCCCTCCCTGCAGCCAGCAGGAACCTCTCCCACTCCCTTCCCTGCCCCTCCGTCTGCCCAGGGCTCTGCCCCTCTGCTGGGGCACCCCAAAGGTCACTGCTCCAGGTCCAGCCCAGCTGAACACGGGGAATTCACAGATTTAGGTGTAACCCAGATTTAGGTGTATCACAGATTTATGTGTATCACAGATTCAGATGTATCCCAAAATTAGGTGTAACCCAAATTTAGGTGTAACCCAGACTTAGGTATATCACAGATTTATGTGTATCCCAAATGTATGTGTATCACAGATTCAGATATATCTCAAATGTAGGTGTATCCCAAATTTAGGTGTAACCCAGATTTAGGTGTATCACAGATTTATGTGTATCCCAAATTTATTTGTATCACAGATTCAGATGTATCCCAAAATTAGGTGCACCCCAAATTTAGGTGTAACCGAGATTTAGGTGTAACCCAGATTTAGGTGTATCACAGATTTATGTGTATCCCAAATTTAGGTGTATCACAGATTCAGATGTATCCTAAATTTAGGTGTATCCCAAATTTAGGTGTAACCCAGATTCAGGTGTATCACAGATTTAGGTGTAACCCAAATTTAGGTGTATCACAGATTCAGATGTATCCTAAATTTAGGTGTATCCCAAATTTAGGTATAACCCAGATTTAGGTGTATCACAGATTTATGTGTATCCCAAATTTAGGTGTATCACAGATTCAGATGTATCCTAAATTTAGGTGTATCCCAAATTTAGGTGTAACCCAGATTCAGGTGTATCACAGATTTAGGTGTAACCCAAATTTAGGTGTATCACAGATTCAGATGTATCCTAAATTTAGGCGTATCCCAAAATTAGGTGTAAGCCAAATTTAGGTGTATCACAGATTTACATGTATCACAGATTCGGGTGTATCACAGATTCAAATGTATCCTAAATTTAGGTGTTTCCCAAAATTAGGTGTAAGTCAAATTTAGGTGTAGCACAGATGTAGGTGTATCACAGATTTAAGTGCCTCACAAACTTAAGGTGGATCACAGATTTAGGAATATTCACAGATTTAGGTGCATCCGTGCTGCCAAAACAACTTCAGGTTTGGGCACGGCCGTAAACAAATATATACAAATCCAAAATGCAAATGGGGAGGATTTGCAAAATCAGCTCTGCTCTGGAGTGCCAGGAGAAGGCACAGGATGGAGGCTGAGGTGGGGAGCTGGGGGGATCAGGGCTCCTCTCCCAGCTTTTCCCTTGGCACGTGGTGCTGCTCCAGGGGAACCTGCTGATCTCCTGGAGAGGCTCCCAGGTTCTGCCAGGTGTCCAAGTGCCCAGGAGCAGCTGATTCTGTCCTGTGCTGTGCCCACCACGGGGTACTGGTGGTGCTGAGAGAAGGAAGCTCAGGAAGTGCTGATCTTCTTTTTACAAACCCCCACCTCGACCTAAGTGTTGAGTAAATCCTGCAGCTTGGTCGATGGGTATTTATAGAAAGCTCTGTGATCCAAAAGTGAAAGGAAATCCATATGGGCACGGTGTTGTTCTTAGGACAAGATCTAAGGGCCTTCCTTCCTCTGCACAGCTCGGATGTGGAATTTCAGCTCACAGAATCACATAACACCTTGAGCTGGAAGGGACCCACAGGAACATCCAGCTCCAGCGCTGAGGACTGAGCTGGGCTGACCTCACTGTGGGGCCTCTCCCTAAAGCTGAATATTCAGTGACTAAGTGTCTTTGCCTTGTTTCCCCGTGAAAGGCTCGGCTGGCCCACAGCTTATTTACAAGGTACCATGGTGTGATGCATCATAAAGACACTTTTGAAGAATTTCTGTTATTAAAAACTGCCCGTGGAAAGAATTAGGTCAGGTGTTTACAAGTCAAAGCTTTGAGGATAATTAGGTGGAAGGCAGCAACTGTAGAAAAGAAGGTTATTTTCCAGCCCTCCAAGAAGTGTGGAGTAATGCCTGTGTTACAGGAACCTCTCAGCAGCCAGGTTCCCACCTCCTTAGTGCAGGATCTGTTACAGCCACTGCTTTGGGGAAGAAAGCAGGGCTTAGAAAAGCCTCCAAAAATACAGAACCCCCTGAGCAAACCTGTTGGTGTCGGGGTGTTCTATAAACAGCTGTCCAAGTCCTCTTAAGGGGGCTGCTTGTAAATACAAGCTGTAGCTGCTACTGCTGCCCAGCCAGGGTGAATTCTATACCACCTTTGAGGGAAGAAAGTAGTTTTCTTTCCTTCTTTTTTTTTAAAAAAAAAAAAAAGGGCACTTGTTCCTGGTGGCAGAGTGTGTGTGTGGAGAGGAGGGACGGGACAGGGCGCTGGCTGTTTGTGCACTTCAAGCAGAGCGACCTCCTTGAACCTCGCCGTGCACAATGATGCTTTCCATGGAAAGTCTGGCTGTATTACCTTTGGCAAGGGCTGAGGGAGTATTTTTGGAAGCTTTAAAATCCTCGGTGGAACACGCTTCATTTTTTTGTTCATATACAGTATCTTTATATTTATTCAGTGTGAAAAAAAAAAAAAAAAAAAGTTTCTGTTTTGCTGCCTGACCCTGACCCTTCAGCTCTTCTCCAGCAGTGCCCAGGGTGTTGGGAAGGCTGGGACAAGGAAAAGATCAGGCCTAAACCATCAGCCCCTGCCATATTGGACTGGTTAAAGCTCAGTTGCTCCCCTCTCCTAAAAGTTTGTTTAAAGTGGTAAGAATAGAACCTGTTCAAAGTGAGCCCTCCAAGGGCCTGGTTCCCATTTGCATTTAAGCCTTTCTGTGGAGCTGGAGCTGGGTAAAGGGGCCCTCGGTCCTAAATGGGAATCAGACTCCACAGCTGCACTTTCCAGTGTCCTTCCTTTCTGCCAGCAAAGCCAGGAAACGGCTCCTGAATGGGAAAGGGACAATAAAACACAAAAAAATTGCAAATCAAGGTTGGCAGGGTGTGTGTGGTGTTACCTGTGGGTACTGTCCTGGCTGGATCCCTGGGATCTCACCCCAGATCCCCTTGCACAGGGGCTGAGGTGTAAAACACAGGAGGTCCTAAACCCAGTCTGAGCTTTAGGGTTGCATTTGGTAGCTGGAGGAAGCAGAATATGGAATGTGGGGAGTCAAATGAGCACGGCGGCATCCTAAGAGGAGTTTTTATAACTTTTAATATTTGTATATTTAGGAAATCAGTGTGATTTGCTGTCTCTGCCTCTCCTATGGCTCAGCTATGATGGCTGAAACAGTGTTGCAAGGACGAGGAGGTGCCCAGGTGCCACCAGCCTGAGCATCCCAGAGCTGAAGGGGTCGGAGCAGGACAGGTGAGGAGCCAGGCTCCGACCTTGCCCTTGCACTCAGCATTTGTTCCCTTGTCTTTTGATGACAGCAGATGCAGGCAAAGGCAGGACTTCAAGCAGCCCGCTTTAGGATTAACCATTCTTTCATGTTTTCAGCCTGCTTGGCAGCGCTTTAGGAAGCGAGGGAAGCGTTTGGTGTCCCGTGATGCAGAGAGGAGCAGCGGGAGCCGGCTGAGTCACTGCCGCAGCCAGACACGGCTCCCGGCCCCGGGGCTGCCGCTGCGAGTCCCGGCACGCTGCCCTGCCCTGGACAGCCCTCCCTGCTCCGAGGGGCTCAGCACAGCCTCCCAGCCTGGCACCCAGGTGTTGTATCCCTCAAATATCACCCAGGTGCTTCCCCGCCTGAGAGAGGCTGGAGCTGCAGCTGCCTCTCCTGTGCCCTGTGCCACCAAGGAGAATTTGGCCTCCTGCACGGAGTTTCCAGCCCGGTGTGGGCGAGTTTGGTCTTGGCTGTGGCGTGGAGCCACGGGGGGTGAAGGTGACTGGAAGTCTCCTGTGTAGAGGCCTCAAGAGTCCTGTTGTCCTGAGTCCTCAAGAGGCCTCAAGAGCTGCTGGCCCTGTGCAGGGGATGGCACGAGCTGGAGGCGATCCCTGTGCAGGTGATGTGGCTTTGCTTTCTCTTGTCCACAGAGTGGGCTAAGAACACCTTGGAATATCCCCTCATCCCTCCCTGTCACAGGGCACAATCATTGTCTGGCAGGTGTGAGTCTGATATTTCCTAAACATGGAATGGTTTGGTTTAAAAGGGACCTTAAAGATCATCTTGTTCCACCTCACCCATGAGCAGGGATGCCACCCACTAGACCAGGTGGCATCGTGGGATGGAAATTCTACCTAACCCTTATAATCCTTTCTATAATTGTCTTGATATCCACCCTGAATCTTCCCCTTGCTGTGGTTATCTTTGTCCTTCCTATCGTGGATGTGGAGGAGGGAGAACCCAAATTTGATGAGCAGAAACATCTTCCCTGCTGCTGTGCCAGGTTGGAGTTTGCAGGTTAAAATCCCCGGAGTGATGCCGTGATAAAATCTGGCAATAATGGCAGAAATCCCTCTTGCTTCACCAAGTTCCAGGCCCAAAAGAATGTGTGAGGATGAGTTAAACCCCAGGGAATTGGGATCTCTAGTAAAAACAAACACGAGCAGCCTCTTCACTATTGCAACTCCGCTATCAAAACCCCTTTTCAGAAAATGTTTAGTTAAAGATTTAGGTTGGAACAAACATTGTTAAAGCATGACCATCGGGCTGCTTATTGGAGCCAGATGTTGATTCTAAGGACATTTGGGTCCATTCAGGGATTTTGCATGCCCTCATCAACTGGGGTGAGCAGAAGGATTTGGAAAGCTCTGACTCAGATCCTCAACTTGCCCAAAAATGCAGAACCCCACTGAAAGTGCCTCACCCTGTGCCATTACAGGGCAATATTCCATAATGGCCAGCATCCCTTTTGTCTTTCTGGTTTTTTCTAAGGAATGACTGGCCTCTCCCAATCTGTCCTTCTTGATTTTTCTGTTAATCCCGCATACTTGTTGAACAATCTTTTAGGAATACTTCTCCCTGAAGGCTGACTTTCTTCACAATTAAAAAATGAGTATCTGTTGACCTAATCCTGCGAGCTGGCTGGGTGTGACCAGCCCACGTTTTCCAGTGGAATGGTGCCCTTGGAAGATGTTCCAAAATCTGACCCCTGTTTCCAAACCAAAGGCCAGCAGAGCCACGGGCCCTGCACATTGCATGAAGCTTTGCTCAAATTCATGTGCTGAAAAAAAGATCAAACCCTACCAAAGCTTTGCAAGGCTGATTTTAATACTTTTTAGAGCTGCTTCTTTGATTTTTTTTTTTACTGCTTGAATGTTGCTTACTGGCTGCTTTGGGGATGGAAATCTTACTGGACATGCTCAGCAGGAGAAAAACAAACGTGGGAGAGGGGCAAAGTGTGCTTCATGTCCTCCAGACCAGGCTGACCTGGGCTTCTGGGGCCTGATCCTTGATGGAAATGGGATTTGGAGCAGATCAGGGCTCCTTGGAAAGAAGCCACCCGATGGCCATGTGGCTTTGTCCCTCCCTGTGCCAGGAATGTGCCAGCCTGGAGAGCCTCAGGGCTGTTGGACCTGCTCTGGGAACAGATCTGTGTCAGGGGGGTGTGGAGGGGAACAGCAGCCCCAGAGCTGGGGACACGTGTGACACACAGGGCAGGGACCCTGCACAATCAGCCTGGCTCTGGCAGGGCTGAGCTGGCCCTGCTCTGCTGGGGAGGAGGAAGGAGCCAGCAGGACGTGGAGGTAGGAGCAGACTCCCCTGGAGCTGGGTGAGGTGACTCAGCTGGGGTTTAGTGCAGGAAGGGTTCTGATGTGTAAAACCATGCTGGTGTTTTTTTCCATCCTGGATTTCTTTGAGTTGAGAAGATGAGAATATGGGGAAAACCACGGAACAGCAGGGCAGATCCTCACAGCCTCTTCTGCTGCCCACCTGATGCAGAATTTGGGGCTCACATCTGCTCACACACCTGCAGATTGCCCTCACAGGCAAACCACGTGTCACAGTGGGAAAGAACTGGGGAATTTGCTCCAGAAGTTCACTCTGTAGGTAAAACAGCCCTGCAGGACATCCCTGCTCACTCTCCCATCCTCCCTCTTACAGGACACGAAGGCAGCTGTGTCCCCAGAGCTCCATGCAGGCAGCTCTTGGATTTTGTGTTGCTGACACAAAATCCAAGACACCAAAGCATTTACAGAAAACATCCCAGCACGGCCAAGGTGAAAAAAAAATAACTTATTGTGACATGAAAATGGAATTTACATCATCAGACAAACATGAGCTTGCCTCTAGAGCACATCAGCTCTTGGAATGTCGCTGTCCCTCTTTCCCATCCTCTCTGCCAGAGCTCAGGGGGTGTTAGAGGTGTGCAGCTGCCCCAGGGCCTGCTCCCAATGCCCAGGCAGAGGAGGGTGACTGAGGCTGTTTACTGCCAGGTTTGGCTCCCTGGAGCTCAGCCTGACAACGCAGCCCGGACAGCTCTGCTCACTGGGACCATTGTCCAGGGCTCATAAGACTTTCCACTGCCTCGACATTCTGTGACGTGACTCAGAGTTGTAAACATTGGCACCAGCTGCTCTTCTCACTGAAACCATAAACCCATTAAGGGAAATTTGTTTTCTAAAAATAATCTGATCAATGAAAGGACTCTCTCAGCGTCCCCAGCCCCTCTTCCCCGCCTCCCTCGTAATGACTTCCTCGTAAATACGCTCCCGAGGAGGAGGAGGATGCCTCATGCCAGTCCCCATTGAGCAGCTCCAGTCCTCCAGTGAAGATATTTCAGGGGTAGATCAGGGCCTCATTAAGAGATATTTTGCTCTATGGGGTGAGCAGAGCAGGAGGGGAAGGTGTGACTGCAGCAGTTTCTGTAGGGAGAAGAGAACGTGGCAGAACGTGGCCCAGGTGCTTGGGAAGATTTGTAATTTCTGTGTCTATTATTTATAATATCAATGCCTGTGGATGGTCAGCACTGTGAAGTGATGGTCAGCCCAGGGAGGGCAGGCTGGGGGTTTGGCTGAATGAATGAATGAGTCCTGTGGCATTAAATACCCTGGAGCAGCTCTGCTGTACCTTTGCTGTGCCAAAGAAAAGGGAATCTCAGGGAATCAAGGGCTCCTCTCCACAGCATTTCAGATGTCAGCACAATCTGGGTTGGGGGCACTTTGTGCAGCTCTGTTTGTCACCCTGGCTCTTCTCTCTGGAGCTGCTCCTCTGTGTGCTCTGGAGCTGTGGAGTGAGGCTGAGGCTGCCTCAGGGTGGATTGCTTGGCTGACACCTCGGGATGCCAAACATTGCTGTGTGCGTGCTGGCACTTCGGGAAAGCCAGCCACAGCCCATCTATAATTTGCTCTTTACTGAAGTAATACTCCACACACTCTACTCAGTGTGGCAGGAGATATGGATTGTGCAAGAACCTGCTGAGAAATGAATGATGAGTTCCACAGCAAGGGGCAGAGCACGAAGGAAAATGGGATGTGATTCTAACCGTGCCTCTGTGGATGCTGCTCTCAGGTGCCTCCACCTTCATGACAGTGGGTGGTGGAGTGGAAAGGGAGAGCTTTTCTGGTGTAGGGAAGCTGTGACTTTGTAGGTCTGGTGTGAGCAGGTCAGACCCCTCAATGTCTGTGTAGGTCGCCATGGTCCACCCAAACAACCCAGCTCCTTCCCGGGCTTGCAGCTGTGCTCTTCCCAAAAAACATCACCAGGCCGATGACTAACTAACTCCTGGAGCTCTGGGTCACAGATCTTATCTCTCAGCTTTCAAAAGCTCTGCTGTAATTTCTGAGCAGCTCATTTATGGTCCAGTCTGCTCTAGATAGAAGGAAAGGGCAAAGTGCATTTGGCAGCAGCGGGTTTTGTGTTTGATGGGAGCTCAAGGAAGGGTGACCTGCCCTGCTGATCTGCCTCCAGGGGTAACACTTGGACACCCCAGTGTCCCCTGATGTCAGCTCAACGTGGTTGTGATGCCTGTTGTGCAGCCCTGATCTCCCCCAACGACACCTCAGTGGTTTGTCACAGAGTAGAGCTGAGGGAGAAAATTCCAGACAAGTTGGTACAAGGCATCTCAGCCATCCTGATGCCATTTCCTCTCCAAACCTGAAGGATCCATATCTTTTTAAATAAATGGGAAGTGATCCCCTTGTGCCAGAGTGGGCACAGTCACCTGGTGCTGGCTGCAAAGCAGAGCCATTCCTGCACTGTTCTGCCATCAGGGAACACTGTCCCACAAAGGTCACTTGGTGCTTTCATTCAGAAAGGACCAAATTTCATTGCTTTTGCTGCTGCCCCTGTGGTTTGCAAACTGCAAATGTGAACCTGTTTAACCTGGCTGTGAAGTGCAGCTTTTGACATGACACAGACCCAAACTGCTGGCTGAGGGGAAAGGTGCCAGCACAACTGTGACCACAATGGAAAGGTTTAACCAGGATTAACTCCTGGTGCCATGGACTGATCTTTCCACAGGGAGGGCTTGGAGCCTTTCTTTGGCTCACCTGGTGCCTGGACAGAGCTCCCCGTTTATCTGATCCTGCTGCCCTGTATTTTGCTGCTTGAGACACCAGGGGTTTATTATTTTAATAAACCTGCCTGGGTTTGCCTAAGGCCAGTTTGAAGTGAGCCCTACCCCTGTAATTGGGGTCTGGGGTGGTTTGGGAGGGTTTTGTGCTCTGCTGCTGCTCGAGGAATGCCTGGAGCTCCCTCACATTACACTGCAGACCTGAGCTGACCCCAGGTGCTGTTCTGCTCCTTCTCTGCAGGTTCAGGTGACCCCACCTGGGGTGTCCCATCAGCACCAGGGGTGCCTTGTCCCAGCAGAGCACCAGGGAGCTGCCACATGGGCGCTGCCACTTCAGAACACGTCCCAGTGTGACTGGGAGAGCTGGGAGGAGGGTGGGCAGGCAGGGGGGCTCGAGATGGGCCAGGGTGGGAGGAAGGGAGCATCAAATCATGGCAGCACGAGGGCTGTGTTCCTCCCCCAGATAAGGAACTGATGCTTTGGGGAACAGGCTGTGCAGCTCAGCAAGAAGGAAGGAAAGAGGGAGTATGGAAAGAACAGGGTGCTTTCCAAGAGAGTGATGGGAAAGGAAGGGATTTCTTCAGAAGGGAACAGGATGAGCTGGGAGATAGGAGTGCTTGGAGCAGGGGAGATAACCCAGCCTCTGGCTTGACAGAATCTCAGAGAAGTAGGGGTCCCCTGGAGTGGGGTGGCTGCATGGAGAGGGCCCAAAGAGGCATCAGTGAGGTGCCCTCAAATCCCTTTTGTCATCCTGGAAATTCCTACTGAAACTCCTGGCCAGGTGTGTCCATGCCACCCTTTTGCAGTGGGACAAGCACTGTGTGAGGGTGACCCTTGGCACCCCCAAAATCCATCTCTTGGGGGAGCCAGGGTGCACCTCAGAACCCAGGAATGTGGGTGCAGTCCTGATCCACAAAGGGATCATTTCCATGTGAGTGTTACCACTACTGTGGCATTGTCGCTGTCCTGATCCCCAATCTCACCAAACATAATTAGTTTATTTTTAATGACTGCTGAGATTCTTGCACAATCAAATCAAAGGGCCTTAAGATAAAGTTAAAAAGTTGCTAAATTAAGAAACTAGGGCTTGTGAACAGCAGAGACCATTGGAAAGCTGACATAAAAGCGCGCTGGGGGTAAAACCAGAAGGGAAATTAAAAACAACGATTATTTTTAATTTTTATTCTGCTGCTGCTGCTAGGGATAGCAGAAACCATAACATGAGAATTTGAACTCGTGGATTTTAACACATCATAACGGGAAGGGCCCGAGGAGGGGTCTTGACACTGCGGGAGGTGCTGGCTGCCAGCTCCGGGAGCAGCCTGGCTCCTGCGAGGGAGCAGCTCCCAGCCCTGCCCCTGCCTCCCTTGATGCCACAGCGAGATTTCGGTGGCTGTGCCGCGAACAGGCGCAGCCCCTTTCTTTTCTAAACATGTGTGCTTTGAAAGGGAAAAGGTTGCTGCCAGCATGTCTGACTCCTTCGTCCTGACAACATCCGACCATCCATGTTATCAAGACTTACTGGGACCTATCAGGAGACATAGTTAAACAAGCTGCTGTTTATCTGGGGGAAGCTGTATTAATTGCGCAGTGGGATAAAGAACTGGCCGGCACCAGGCAAATCTCTCTGGCATGGGAAAGGGACGGCCGCCTCCGCTAACAATGGGCTGGGCAGAGAAAGTCGCTCCGAGCTGGAGCCCTTTTGCTTTGCAGACTTCAGGGGTTTTTTTATTATTATTTTTTTTTTTTTTTAATAGCTCGAAGTCCTGTGTTTTGTTTGCCCGTTTTACAATGAGCCCTCAGCGATGGCTCTGCTTGCGGGGAAGCGGCGCTGCAGGAAACGGGAGCGGGGCTGCGGAGCCGGGCTGGGCTCGGGGGCTGCGACCCCTCCATCCTGTCCCTGCTCACTGCTCACTGCTCACCCTGAGCCACCCCAGGTTCGCTGGAAGCTGCTGAGCTTCCAGCCAGGCATCCCACAGCTCTGCTCCCAGAATCCCAGAATGATCTGAGTTGCTTAGGGAGCTGAAAGATCATCAAGCTCCAACCCCCCCCACCGTGGGCAAGGACACCTTCCACTGGAGCAGAAAATGAGTTTGGGGTTTGCTCCGTGCTCGGGGCTTTGGGGTGGTGCTGGGGTTGGGGCTGGGCTGTGGAGCTGCTGGGCCTAGGGGACGTTCAGTGGTCCAAGGCACCTTCTCAGCAGGGAGTTCTTGGAAAAGACACTGGTTTCCCCAAGGGGACACAGCTTGCCAGCACTGTTGTTAACCCATCCTGGAGCAAGTGTAAAAGGAGACTTTGCAGCTAAAGCCCATCAAATAATCCAGCAGTGAGGAGTGACTGAGAGCGCTGGGTTCAGCGTTGTTTGTGGGCTCGTGCTCCTCATCAGCTGCCCAGAACACTCAGATGGAAATGCTTGTAAATCTCCTTCTTTTACAGGGTTAAACTTGTAAATCAGTACTGAAAGTGTGTGGTTTGCTGGTGCAAAAAACCCCCAAACCCTCAGCCAGTTGCTCAGAGCCATTGATTAATGCTCCAAACAATGGCCAAGAGGCAGCAATGACCCACCCGGCCCAGGCAAAGGGAGAATTTCTCCCTGATGGCAGTGACTGGTTCATTTTGGACATGATTCCCTGATCAGATGAGGGAGTTGTGTTGGCCTACAGAGCCCAGCTGGGCTGTGGGATGGGGAAGAGAGGGAATTTCATCCGTGCTGTGCCATGGAGGCAGCAGTGACCAACCACCCTGCAGCCCTGCATCGTGCCCTCTTGTGCAGAAGCAGATTGTCATGGAGGGGCAGCTTTCCTCCGATGATGCTTCACTCGAAGCAAGATGTAAGAAAAGGGAAACTACCAAATGAATCACATCCCTTTTCTAATCTTATTTTCTCTTGGGGGTGGATTTGGGCATGCTCCAAAGCCACAGCCTAATTTAAATCAGGAGAAAGGTGGCTGGGAAGAGCAGAGAAACAAAAAAGCTGGGGAAAATGGACAGAAATATTTGTCCCTCCATGAATGAATATCTGTCCTGCTGGGAAAGGGCCACATCTGGTGATAGAAAACAGAGGTTGCTTCTAGACACTAATCGCCTGCTTTTTATCTGGGGTTCACGAGCCATTTTAAATCCTGTGTTGTGATGTGACTGGGGCTTAGGAGGGGGAATGGTTCCTGCCTTCCCCAAGTCTGCTGCCCTTCCTCGGGGATGCTGACAAATGTCTTGGGGAGATAGTGAGCAGCTTGCAGGAAGGAGCCTCTTCAAAGTCCTCTCTCCCTTATCTCCCCGCTGGAGTTGTTTTGACAGCGGCCAGTTAGAGACAGGAGCCCTTGCTGGGATGAAGTCAAGATTGCAAGAAAAAAAACAAACCCAAGAGACTGCACCGGCAGCACAGGCCATAACTCTCCTCTGGAGTGGGCAGATGGAGTCTGTGGGATTGCTGCTAGGCCAGGGGAGCCCAGCCAGTCTAAATAGTCTTGGAGGTAACGTGAAAGGTCACTGCTGGTGGAGTTCAGCAGTTTAGTGCTGCCAGAGCTCCGAGTGCTGTTGCAGCTTGGAACGGGCTCCTGGCTCCTGGTGGGGTTTGTGATAGGGCAAGAGCAGCCCCTGCTTTTCCTCGGCCTGCTGGGCTGGGGAATGGTTCAGGGATCTCACCTGGCTCAGGGATCTCACCTGGTTCCTCAGTGGAGTTCTCAGGACTCCCACCAGGTTCCTCAGTGAAGTTCTCAGGGTTCTCACCAAGTTTTTCAGTGAAGTTCTCAGGACTCTCACCAGGTTCCTCAGTGGAGTTCTCAGGACTTTCACCAGGTTCCTCAGTGGAGTTCTCAGGGCTCTCACCAGGTTCCTTAGTGAAGTTCTCAGGGCTCTCACCTCGTTCCCCAGTGAATGGCCCAGTCTCTCCCTGGGTTCCTCATTCCATTCCCTTGGCAGCCCTGTGTTGTCCAGCCCCGTGTGTCCCTGGCTCGCCCCTGCACTGTTCCACTCACTCAGAGGTCTCACCTTGGCTTCTTTCCCACCTCTTGTGCCAAGTGCCCCGTGCCTGACCCCCCCAGGCTGCTACTGAAATCCCTGGCAGTCAGATCCCAGGGTGGAGCTGGCTCTGGGGGCTGTGCTTGACCTCAGCTCCTCAGTGCCCAGCAAGGACCTGGGGCACGTGGCCACTCAGTCACCCTGGTAGCCCTGGAGGTGCCCCCACTTGGCTGTGCCAAGGGCTTGCAGCCAGGTAAATGTGGCCCTAAATCAGACTCTGGCTTCCCAGTGGAATTTGCTGCCAAAGCCATGCTGGAGAGCAAAGCCAACACGTGCCAGACCTAAAAAAATACAGTTTTGATAAATGGTCACCAAAAGAAACTCATTCTGGTGGCTCTGGTGCTTGCCCCAGCAGCCTCTGCCATCTCAACCCAGAGGTGAAAGGCACCCTGGCACCTTTTGGAGCTGTGGCAGGCAGCAGTGGGGTCCCACTGGGTTTTCTGTCATCCTGGTGCTCATCTGTCCAGTCATTTCCATTTATTGGTGCAGTTAAAAAAGCAGAACTGTGCCTCTCTTTTTAAAGGTTTTGGCAATATTTTTAGCCCCTCGAGCTATGTAATCACAGCTCCACGACACAGACTGATAAGCTGAGTATGTAGGAACACAGACTGCATCTGGGATGTGGCCCAGCTAGTCCTGTACCCTCTCTCTGACAGTAGCCAGCAGGAAATGAATGAGAAATTTTTGCAGAAAAGGCTGGAAAGATGATAAGCCTCTCTCCCCAGATGCTGCCTCATGGACTATTTCACTAAAGATCCTTTGTAATGGATTAAAAAAACAGTTTCCAAAATCCCTGTCATTTTCAAATCAGAGAATCACAGAATCCTGGAATGTTTTGGGTTGGAAGAGACTTTAGAGCCTCCCTCATCCCACCTCCTGCTACCTTCAACTGTCCCAGGTTGTTCCAAGCCCTGTCCAGCCCGGCCTTGGACACTTCCCAGGATGTGGCCAAGGGCTTTGATGGGCTGAGGAACAGCCAGACTTGTGCATTCGATGCCTCTGAGTGACTCCCAGCCATCAGCACACATCAGATACCCAAGGTTTGCATTGCAGTGCAGAAGGGTTTCGTTGGGTTTTTGGCCAGTTTCAAGCAGCACTGGAGCATCCTTGACGCCTCTATAAATAAAGAATTATTATTTCAGGGACCCTTTGCATTAGTGGTTGCCATGGCAATGAATGGTTGGGTCTCTGCTGGGGCCAGGCTGAGCATTATTGTCCAACGTTCATCCAAACAACTCCCAGTCCTGGTGCAGCCACTTAAAGACCCAGCAGATGGTCTAAAGTAAATTCTGCTCCGAGCTGTGCACCCTGGCAAGGTGCCACCTTCCCAGATCGATGCTGAATATGTAAAGACTACTGGATTTCTTTGGTTTAAAAAAAAAAAAAGTTTGTTAATTGTCTGTACCAAGCCTGTCTAATTAATCGCACATGGATCCACCCTCACGCACAGGGAGAAGTGGGAGTGAATCCGTTCTGCCACGACTTCCCAAAGTGCTCTAAGTGCATGTAAAAGCTGTAATCAGGGGCTGTAATGGCTTCCTAGTTGGAGGCTGCTCCGTAGCCTATGAAAATATGCTGTGTGGAAATAAACCATTTGTGCATCAGGCTGAATTAAAACCAAATGCTTGAACTTCTAATTAATTTTTTTTTATTTTTTTTTTTTGAGTCGGGGAAAGGAAAAGCTTAATTACCACCAAAACCCTCCCTTTTTCTTTCTTTCCTTTATCATTTTTTTTCTCCCCCTCGTGTCATTGTTCATAATGCAGCTGTGTCCCATAGTTTTGGGGACATCTCACATTCCTGGCCAAGCAGCCCCAAAAGCCAGGTTGGCTTTGCAGGGCTACCTGCCCATGTGGTCCTGGTTGGCTCTGCTTTCAAAGTTTACTGCAAACACATGGATGGCTGCCTACACATTCCAGATGCTTTAGGAAAATGGGGGGGGAGGGAGGAAAAAACAGGGAGAAGTGTGCGTGGGGTGGAGGGGGAATAAACAGAGTTGAGGAGATCCCGTTCCTGGCAGACAGAGATGCTCCTTGCACGGGTTTGCTGTTCCTCCCTATCTTGCACCCTGCATAATAGAGGGCTTTTTTTTGAACTTTAACATTTGGACTCCTCAACAGACTGTTCTTTAGTGTGGTTTGGGAAGGACAAAAGAAGACTTTTGTTGATTTGGCATAAATTATACAGTGGGTATTTTTGGCAGAAATGTCGGAGTTTGATGCTTTTTTGTTGGTTTGGCAAAATATACCTTGAAATCACAAAAATATGCTTCTAATTACAGAATGTATGTTGCAGTGATGTGGGACAGTGAAGTAAGGAACCTTTCAGTATTTATATTAACTGAATCAAAAAATTAACCTCTTCCTGTTGAATGTTTACAGCTGGAACCCAGTCAAGGAATCTGAGGCTGGAGCTAGTAATGCCTAATACATTTCTGCCTCAACAGCAAAGATAAGTAATTCATTATTCAGATTTTAAGCATTCAGCAGGCCAGTCCCTGCAATTAGGGCTTAGACTTGCTTGAGAACTGTCAGGTACCCTGGGCCCCACACTTCAGCTGTGTGGTGATGTTTTATGAACCCTCCATGACGAGAAATCTTGCAGGGAAATAAAAGGGCAAAACTGCAATGAAAACAGGGGTTTGTTCAGGCTGAAAGCTCCTTCTGCCACGTTTGTCACTTAAGCATTTCAGCAGCCTGATGGAGTTCACAGGCAAGAGCAAAGCTGTGTGCAAACCACTGCCCAGTGGCTCTCCATGCAGCTCTGCTTCCAGGGCAGGGAGGTGAAGTGCTGACTCTGGATCTCCATCCCTGCTGGATCTCCATCCCATCCCACCCCACCCCACCCCACCCCATCCCATCCCATCCCACCCCATCCCATCCCATCCCATCCCACCCCATCCCATCCCATCCCACCCCATCCCATCCCATCCCATCCCATCCCATCCCATCCTTCCAGGGCAGGGTGGCAGAGTGCTGTCTCTGGATCTCCATCCCTGCTGGATCTCCATCCTTCCAGGGCAGGGTGGCAGAGTGCTGTCTCTGGATCTCCATCCCTGCTGGATCCCCATCCCTGCTGGATCTCCATCCTTCCAGGGCAGGGTGGCAGAGTGCTGTCTCTGGATCTCCATCCCTGCTGGATCTCCATCCCATCCCATCCCATCCCATCCCATCCCATCCCATCCCATCCCATCCCATCCCATCCCATCCCATCCCATCCTTCCAGGGCAGGGTGGCAGAGTGCTGTCTCTGGATCTCCATCCCTGCTGGATCTCCATCCTTCCAGGGCAGGGTGGCAGAGCGCTGTCTCTGGATCTCCATCCCTGCTGGATCCCCATCCCTGCTGGATCTCCATCCTTCCAGGGCAGGGTGGCAGAGTGCTGACTCTGCCTCTCCAGCCGTGATAAGATCGTTCTGCAGAGGAGTCAATGACCCTAATTAAGAGCCTATGTAATGTTTTGCCTGAAGAGCTTCCTGTGCGTGGCTCTCCCAACATGCCTGTCTTGTTCAGAGATGCTCTTTCTGGAATTACCATTAAATTGCAACGCTGGGTAATTGCTCCAAAGGGTTGTAAATCCAACTTAACCCTTCCCAGGTTCTGGAATGTGAGCACTGCAGAGCATTTCCAAGGGGTTGGATCTGAGTGCACTCTTTATATAGCAAGACTTTTCTGGGAGCTTTTTTCTTTCTTTCTTTTTTTTTTTTTAATGCATATATATTTCTCCTGAAGGGCTTTTTATTAACCCGGGCAGCAAGTACTGAGTGCAAGAACAACTGACTAATTTAGAGCACCCTAGACAGCTCTGAAGGAGATTGCAAAGGTTTGCTTGACAAAACAGGCACCAAACATGTCAACTTTTTGGAATGTTACAGAGAGACTATTATGGTTCCAGGCCCTTCCAACACCAGCAGTAGGAAACTACCTCGCCCTGCGGCGTATGGGCAGCAAAAAGCAAAAACAATGAGTGTGAAACCCACTCTGGCTCTATATGTGCAGCCTCGGCTTCAGCAAATCCTATCAGCTCTCACGTCATAAAATATAGAAAGGAATAAATGTTTTCCCCTTCCCGTTTCTTTAGGAATGGTTATACAATTCCTGTGGTAAAATCTGCTTGGCTCTGCTGGTTGCTAAGATAATATGATCGTGTTTTGAACAGGGGGGGAAGCAGGCTTTTTATTGCTGTATATAATGGCTTTTCCTGTTTCTTCGTCATTATAGTTATGCTTTTCTTTTCTTTTTCTTTTTTTTTTTTCCCCCAAGTTTCTCAGTCCTTCTGAGGGACATCAAGAAAAGGCTCAGTTTTCTAAGGTACTTGATGGCAGTAAGGATAAGAGACTGTGGAAAAGCAGTAGGATGTGCACAGGTCAATTATTGCTACTCTGGAAAAATTGGTCCCCTCAGAACTCAGAAGTTGGTGGCAGTGGTCATTTTTCTGTTATTGTTTTCCTTTTTTTTATTAAAAAAAAAAAAAAAAGGGACTCCTGGTTTTGTGCATGATGTTCCCTGATGATGGTTCAGTTGGAGAAAGGTTGGATTCTCCCAGAAGCTCTGGTTCCCCACTCTCAGACAGATTTTTGTATGATATTGGGGATGGCATCTCTTCAGGCATCTCTTCCCTACCTAAGCTATGGAAACAGGGAAATTACAGGATACTGAAAGGACTTGATGAGCTGCTGTTTCAATGTGCTGTATAAAGGGCAGGGACTATTTATTCCTAATAATTATCCATCACCTATCTAAAGTCTCAGTTCCCTTATAATTCTTCCTGGATACTCTTAATTTTTTTTTTTTTTCTCAAATTAATACGATGCACACTCTTGCAGGAGAGGCAAAGAGGTGAAATGCAAATGTGGGCAGAGGTTTTGGAGGCAAATTTTGCTCAGGTATCATCAGCCAAGGCTTTTCACACCAAGGACAGGTTGATCCCCTCTCCCTGTTCCAGGTTTTGGCTTCACATCCTTTCCATCAGGGTGAGTGATTGGTGGCAACTCTCTGAACTCTCTGTATGGGAGAGAGGCCCCGCAGTTCTCCACTGATTCCTCCACTTGGGATGATTTCTCAGGGAGATCTGAAAACAAAAAAAAAGAGTGACCCATTTCCCATTCTTTGAAGAGAGACCTTTAACTTCCTTGGATAAAATAATGTGTAAAACAATGTTCGGGAAAACTTCCAGGGGGCTCATTTGGGCTTTACAAAGGAACCCTCCGCATTTGAATCCTGATGGGAAGATAAGATAATTCTCCAACACTGTTTAGTTATCACGGGGTATAAACAGCCATCCTCTCCTCATCTCCTGAGAATGCAGTGCTGTTTGGGAAAGAGTGTGAGGAACAATTAGAACAACTGGAATAAACTCCACATTCCCCAGGAGATCATGGGCTCTGTCCCCATCCCTGCTTGAGGGCTCTCAGTAGGGCTGTGGATCTGAAGGTTGCTATTCACGGCCCCAGGGCCATTTGCTGAGGTCTCCAGATGATTTTAGTGTTTTAAAGAACCCAGACTTTAATTATATGCACAGTCATGGCCATCAGTTCTTTCCCTGGCCTCTCTCACTTCCCAGAAGCTGAGAGTACCATCGCTGAGCTGAGGGAAGAGCTGGGAGGTCTCTTGGACAACCCAGGATGGGTGAAAAGGAGAATTTAAGGGGCAGGAGGAGCCTTTGGGGACACAGCCCCACATGAGCTGTGCTGGAGGGAGCATGGCAGGGACCATGGGAGGAGCAGGGACAGGCCTGTGGCTTCTCCCTCGTGGCATTTGGCTCTTGGGCCCGTGCAGCAGGGCTGGGAGCCGAGGGAGCCCTGCTGGAGTTGGCTTTGCAGCCTGGGAGGGTTCAGGCACCTCGTTTGTTTGATGCCGTGGGTTTAAAGGGAAAGCCTGGCTCCCTGGGAGCAGCCAGCAGTGACAGCCATGTGTCCTACCCTTATCTAGAACCTTTACTAATCAGCCTGAAAGTACCTCAGGGGGAGGTCAGAGGTGTTATCCTCATTTAACGGGAGGGGAACCATTACTCATTTTGCTCTTGACATTTCTCTCGTTGCTCTGTTGTTACCAAGTCCTGTAAGAGCAGAGAGATCCCTTCCCCTCGGGTTTATCTGCAGGGAAGGATGCTGGAGCAGTGACAGCGTTGGTTGGAGACCTGTGAGTGAGAAGAGCAGTGGTTAAGTCAGCCAGAGGAATGTTTTGCCAGTTTGTCTCTGTTATTTTTTGTTTGTTTGTGTGTTCAGCAGAGCGCTCTGTTATCTTCCGCCCGTTCCGACGCCATGCTTTTCCTGTTTAAAATTCCGACTTCTGATTTTCCCTTTGGGTTTTTGTCCTGGGTTTTTTGGTTATTTTTGTTGGTTTTTTTTTTCTTTTATGCTTCCCCAATTGTTCTAGTTTTATGTTCCCAGCACCAATTACCAAATGCTATCTAATGAAAGCATTTGAGGACACAGTGATTTGGTGCCTCTGTCCTTCTGACGTGTTCCCTGTGCAACACTTGGTTCTCCTCTCTCATTTCCAAGGCCAGCTCAATATTTCCCTGTCTCGTTAGCTAAATTTTACCTGATGGTCCCTCTTTGCAAAGAGAGGTCATGACATGACAGAGAAGGAGCTGAGGGAGCTGGGAAAGAGGCTCAGCCTGGAGAAAAGGAGGCTCAGGGGGAACTTCTGGCTCTGCACAACAGGAGGGGACAGCTGGGGGTCAGGCTCTGCTCCCAGGGAACAGGGACAGGAGGAGAGGGAACGGCCTCAGGCTGGGCCAGGGGAGGTTTAGATTGGATATTGGGAAAAATTTCTTCACACAAAGGGTTTCCCAGCCCTGGCACAGGCTGCCAGAGACAGTGGTGGAGTCAGCATCCCTGGAAGTGTTCAAAACACCTGTGGATGTGGCACTCGAGGATGTGGCTCGGGGAGAACATGGTGGTGGAGCTGCTTGATGGTTGGACTGGATGATCTTAGAAGCCTTTTCCAATCAAAACCATTCCATGATTCTTAAATCAGAGATAAAGCTGGAGGGGAGACTCCAGTTCCTTCCTGAACACCCTGGTTGCTGTTGAGTGCATTGGATGGGTTTGAAGGTCTTTCAAGCTGTGAAACAGAGGAGACACTGAGACTTGGGGCTCTGCAGGTGTCATTTATTCACTTGGTGCTTCTCAGGGCTGATCCCTGTGCCAGCTGTTGCACAGAAAAGAGGAACCTCTGTGAAGGGACAAAACATCCCCCCAACACTAGGACTGGAACAAGATGGTCTTTAAGGTCCCTTCCAAACCAAACGATAAAATCTTCAATTTTTAATCATCAGTTTATGACTCATTTCATAACTCCACATTCTTTTTTTGTATAGAATAGGGTTTCAAACTGGAAATATTCAGTAAATTCGTTGCTGGGGGTAGAGAGGTTGAACTCAGAGGGTTGTTCAAAATCCCCAACACTGTGGGTGCAGAGTCCTCAGAAGTTTTGTGGAAATCCAGAGGCAGTAATGGCGCACCTTTTATAATTTTGTTGATTCCCGTGACAAATTTGGATTGTTTTGTCAGGAATTGTACAACAGAACTACAAGATAGTGTGAAAGAAGTGAGAAATCAACAGTCTGCAAATGGGATGAAATAGGAGCAATATTTAGTGAGGCCTGGAGTGCTGTGGGTCCATCACAAAGACAAGTTGCAGTGGTTTGGACCCCTGTGCCATGAATCCGAGCAGGAATGCTAAGGAAGCAGTTCTGTGCCTCCCAAACACACTCAGTATTTTGTAAAGATGTTCCTTTGTCCCTCTCTGCATGGGAAAATGTGCTTTCCACCCTGACATAAATTACTCTGCAAACTGCAGCCTGCGATTCCGGAGGCTGCGTTTTTAGTGGCAAACTCTGCAGATCGTTTTGGCACCAGCTTCGAGCAAACTCACCAGAAAAAAAAGGACTTTGGGTGAGCAGCAAAGAAGCAAACAACCTGAATTCACTATAATGAACTTTTTCAGAAGTCCTGAAGAGCATTTTCATGGCAGGGACTATTTTAAAATGCATTCTGGGAATACAGAACTCAGAGAAACAAAAAAAAAACCCCAACCAAACAGTAAAAACAGAGCCCAAGTCTGTCAACAGCAGCAGAAATCAGAATCTACTCGTGCTTGTTCCCAGTTCATTAATTAGTGCAGGGAGTATCAACCTGAAGGAATCACAATCCTCTCACCCAGACAATCCCAGATTTTGCAGGTTCCCTTAAAGTCTCCTATTCCAGCATAGTCCCTGATTTGTGGCATTCAGCTTTTTATAGTTTTGCTTATCCTAGCATTTAGGGTATTTTCAAGCTTTCATACACTTTAATTTGTTACATTTGGAACGAGACACTGGGTTTAGCACATAAAAAGGGTATTTTCCTTGGAGACGGGACTAACAGTTCAATGAGGAGGAACTTCTGACCATGACACCCTGCCATCCCCCAGGTAGAGCAGAGCACAGCAATTCCCAGGATGCAGCAATCCCACCAAAAGGCTCACGTGGGCAGGGGACACCTGGGATCCTCCAGAGAGCCCAAAAGCCCAGATCTGCCCTGCCCCTGGGACACACTGAGCTGGGAATGGTTTCCAGTAGGTTCAAAGGAGCTCAGCACCCAGCTGGATCTCATCCACAGGATGGAGGAGGGAGCACGGAGATCTTGCAGGATAAATGGAGCAGAAGGTCGAGTTCAGAGACATTTCACTGGGGGAATAGCTGACCTGGTTGATCGATGAAAGGTTGATGATCTTGGAGGCCTTTTCCAACCTAAACGATTCTGTGGCCTCAGCCAGGCCTGACTGAAGCAGCAGTGGGTGGTGAGGAGCGTGGTTGGAATGAGCAAAGGAAGGTGGGAATGGTCTTGGGATCCTGCAGCCATCACTAGAGGCTCTGGCACTGGGACATGGCCTTTGCAGAAACCCTGATGAGCTTATCAAGCATTTGGCTCTCCCCTGTTTCCAGTTGATTCTGTGGCAGCTCAGACCCTGGGCCAGGGAATTCTGTTTGGATTTCCTCCTCTGTGCCATCCCAGTATGATGGAAAGGGTCGATCTGCTGGTTTGGGGCAAGAGAAGAGTTTCAGAGGGATAAATCGCAAATGAATTTGGGCGGTGTTGGGAAGGAACAGCATTTCCCCCCTCTGCCAGGGAGTGTCACAGCTTCAGTGCCACTTTTCTGCTGGAAAGTCCAGCAGGGAAAGGCTCCAGGCTTGGGCAACTCACAAAATTCATTGCACAGTTGTGTGCTTCTGTGAATTCATCCCACACTTCTTTAGGCATTTCATTGTATAGGATGCCTGAAGTAGAACTTGGCTCCCTCTGTAGTGGAGGAATGCAGGTGAACACCTCCAGGGATTAATTAAGATCTTAGGGAGTAATTAAGGTCTTAAGCAGTGCCCACTGGAGATGCGAAGAGCTCTCCATGTGCTGTGGAGGGAGCCTGAGGTGACCAGAGTGAGAGGGTTGTGAAATGCCTGTGTAGGCTGGCTTCAGTCTTGGCTCAGGACTCCCTGCATGCTCTGAGTTCTGCAGATGGTACCAGCGACCATAACTTTTATCCATCCCACTCAGGATCCCTCTGGCAAGTGTGAAAACAGGAAACATTACACGCAGATGAACTTCCACACAATTTGTTCCCTCTATCTCACAATGTTCCTTAGTGCTCATGATATCATTTTGGATGGAAAGTTCTCCTTGACATTTAATTATTATCAGAGTTAGTCATTAGCACTGTCGTCATCACAAGGAGTTTGGCCACGGGTAGACCAGGCCTTGGAGCCAGAGCTAGGTCTGCACTTCCCATGTCTTTGTAGGATGGTGGATGTGTTTGGGCTGCAGCCTGTGAAAAATTATTGTGTGGGAACAGCTTTACCTGAGGGAATTCATCATTCCCCAAACTTCTTTCAGGGAACTTGATGACCTGATGGGAGTGTCCAAGAGCCCATCTTTACTGAAGGACAAGGGATGCTGGATCCAGGATCCATCTTTATGCTTGCTGAGCTATTGGAATGGGAATTTGTTGCCCAGCTCTTGGCTGGCAAACACGAAATCCAGCAAGAGCATTCACCTTCAAAGGAACGCTGAAAAAACTCCGTGATTTCCCAGACATTCCCCATTTCCACAAGTGCTCGCCCTCATGTGATTTCTCCTAATGAATTTAGAGTGTTACCACACTGATAACCCACAGAGGAGCATCTCAGCCCACAGCTGTGCACATCTGGCTGGCACAGCAGTGCCCTGTGCTGCTGGCTTTGATGTGGAGCTGCTTTCCCTGCTCTTGCTGAGCCCCAAAGCTCTGCCCCCACAGGCAGAGACCCCTTCCAGAGCCAGCAGCTCCTCCAGCCCTGCCTGGGCTCGGCAGAGACGTGCCCCATGCCCAGGCAAGCATCCAGCAGGTCCCTTTGGGAATCTGGTGCTCCTGGCTCCCCCCACAATCTCTTTCCGCTGCCCCAGGCTCTGACTTTCCCGACGGAGATATCAGAGATTGGATGGATTATCTACGGGCTGTTTCCAGACTGCTGTTTGTTTGGAGAAATCATACTGGAGATAAGATGGTAAAATACAGATAATTAAGTTTCCTTGATACGAGTGTAATTGTGAATTGAGATTTAAATAGCCTGCTTTGAATCCTGCCCTACGTGCCTCTCCCGGGGTTTGCTTTGGGTCTCTGCTGAAGGAGACGAGGGGGAGAGTCCTGCATTGTTGACATTTGCTCTACAAAAACATTTCCAGCTCTTCTTAGGGCTTTTTTTCAGAGAAAGAAACCAGTTCAACCACTTCCCCACGAACATTAAGTTCTTTACACAGCCCGAGAACAGGCTCCCTGGGCTGGCTGCAATTCATTCCTTTGCCTTACTCTCATTAACACCTCTTTGGCTCACACCGGGGAAATTTGGGAAGTTTCATCTCGAACAGAGGGCAAATTGAATCGCGAGGAGACCCTCCTTAACAATGTGCAAAGCCCTTACACAGGGACCTAAAAGAAAATAGAAAAGCTTTCCAAAGCCTGTCAATTATGGCAGCCGTGAAATGTAATAAACTTTTTAAACAGCCCTGATTGATGTGGGATTCTGTTTGCTCTGGTGCTCCAGCAATAAACGCTCTGTCACGACAGCCCCTCCGTGGCGTGCTGTGGGATAACGGGGGGATGTGGGGTTTGTGAGCTTAGGGAGGTGCTGGCAGTTCAGGACCTGCTCCTTTCCTGTCCAAACTGCGCCGTGTCGTAAGCCCCAGACACGGTCTGGGGGAAATGAATAAGCAACTGAAAAGGGAGTTCAAAGCAGAGAAGTCTGGGTGATCAACCAGTAGCAATTATCCCCAATCTGCCGGAAACCGAGCTGTCTCGGGCTAATTTGAGCTTTCTGAAGATATTAGACTGCTGGTTTGAATCATATTCCTGAAACTGGGTAAGAGGCAGATGAATCACAGAATGGTTTGGGTTGGAAGGGACCTTGTAGCTCATCTCATTCCACCCCTGCCATGGGCAGGGACTCCTTCCACTATCCCTGCTGTCTTAACTTAAGCTCAGCATCAAAGAAAGAAGGCACTTAGCACCTCTTTGGGAGATGATGGGGAGAAATGATGCGTTTTCTCCATTGTATGTTAGAGAAAACCCATTAATGTCCAAACGTGAAGGTGTGGTGTGGTGTGGTGTGGTGTGGTGTGGTGTGGTGTGGTGTGGTGTGGTGTGGTGTGGTGTGGTGTAGTGTGGTGTCTGCAGTGTCATGGCTCCCTCTTGTTTGATGCTAAATGTCTGAATTCCAAGCCCCATCCAACCTGGCCTAGTGGAATGCTAAAAACTGAACAAATTTGATTTACCAGGGTAAATCCCTGCAGCCTGTGCTGAGCAGCTGGGTTTGATGCTGGCCTGACCTTCATCCCCAAGAGCCGCGACCAGCGCAGAGGCTTTGCCATCGCTCCAGCCTTGATGCCAGCACATGGATCACGTCAGCAGAGCTCTGGGGCTGCCCTCAGGACACACCAGGGCCGGTGCTGACGCCCAGCAAACATCTTTAACTGCTTGGAAGGTCAGGGGAACTTTTCATAGGAAAGACGTGGCCCCATGCTCTGCTTGTCCGGCTGATTAGGGAGAGATTCCTTGGAGAAGAGGCAGAGCAGGGATTATCAGCTCGGGGTTGTTGTTGAGACAGAAGGGTTTTTTGTTTTTTTTTCATTGTCATTAAACCCCTGTGTGTGTGTGTGTGAGGGTAAAATCCCGTGTGAGGCTGCCAGGCTGCGCCGTGGAGCTTTGAAATCCGAGTGGGCTCCTCCAGGCGATGTTTACGCTGCCGCGTAATTTGTGTGTGTGAAAGAGCCTCTACTTCTGTTTCAGCAGCATTGCAAGGATGGAAGTAATACCCTGTGACAGCTTCTCTCCTTGCTCAGGGACACGTCTGGGGGTGTTTGTTCAGGAGAGACTCCTGGCTGAGCCATGGGGAAACCATCCCCAAAAGCAGCTCCCGCCCCAAACTCGCACATCAAACCCCTTTTGTGGCCACTGCCCTGTCAATAAATAGAACTTCTCTAAATATCTCAGAGCAGTGGGTGATCCAGGCAAGTTTGTCCATGTTAATAAATGAAAGAAGAAAAAAAAAAATCTGCTGTTTCTGTATGAAATCCTGTAGACTTTAAGGGACTTTGGATTCTTTCCTGCTCATTTCTCTCCAAAAAGCATCATCCTGTCCCTTGGCCACTCAAACACCGAGCGCCATCAGGGACGCTGGGGGCTCTTGGGGCAGGAATGTTGCCAGAATTCCCAGCACCTGCCTCCTTCCCTGAAATATCCCCATGGGAAAAGAGAGTCTCCTTGATACAAACGAGCCATTATCTCCAGCAGAGCTTTATAGTGCTATAAAGCAATTTCTGCCCTTTCCAAAGTGACGCGTCAGTTGTGAAATGGAAGTTCTGTAATGGTGTAAGAGAGACCTGAAAACACAGGAACAACCATCCTGACGCCACCAACAATTTTGCTAATGGTCAGTTGTGCAAGCAGGAGAGAGGCAAAATTACATCTGACTCCAAATCCGAGCCATCTCAAAATCTCTGCCTCCCCCACCTCCTTGAAAGAGCATCGTTAAGTGGGTGTTTAAATAGATTTAATTGGAATTATTTGAACTTGCTTGAAAAAAAAATCACCCTGTGAGAGCTCCAGATCCCAGTGGAATTGTATCCTTATGAGATGAAAAGAACAGAAATTCCATGAATGCCATTAAAGGTTTGGGAACTCTCTGATATGGGGAAGGGATTTGGGTGCACTGTAAAAAACCTAAGATGGGCGGACAGCTCGAAATCCTTTTACATTTGGGATCAGCCGTGGAAGTCAGCTCACATTCAGCAGTGACTGCCTTCCCATTCCTCTTCCACTTACAGTAATGGATCTGAGGGCTTCCAAGTGTCCTGCACTATTGATTGGAGATTTTAATGAGCTTTAAATTACCGAAGGGATTTATGGGTCAGGTGCTTTTGGTGCAGGAATTGTTCACAGGCCTGGGGTTCAGGAGCTGCTCCCGAAGCCACACAGGCAGGACTCAGGAGCCTCTGGCTGCCAAGTGCCCGAGTGCCCTTGCCTTGCCCTACTTATCTGAAGAGGCTGTCAGCATGTTCTATAACCAGTGGAAACCACTTTAGAGCTGGAGCCAGACACCGAGGTGCCGGGGTCCACATTTCATTTCTGTGCCTGGGAAAGTTGGGAAGCAGATACGGCCAGAGCCTTCTCCCAGCAGCATTTTTCTGCCTATCTCGTTCTCAGCCCCGAGCTGGCATGTCTGGAGATTGACACAGGCCCTGTTATTTGTAGATATTAAGGGTTTTTCCTAGGAAAGAGAAAACTGTGACCGTCAGAAATGGCTGCAGAAGACGAAGCTGTAGCAGTTTTTAGTGCAATCTGAGAATTTTAATTGTATGTTTGCAGAGAATTTCAGCTCCACTGTGGGGAGCATGTCCCAGCACACTCTAAACCCCAAACTCCAGCTAAACTTCTGCTTGAAATTCATCCCATTAGCAGCTGTTTGGGTGTAATGAAGTATCCAGGAAGTATATTGGAAAGTTCTTCCAAGCTGGTTCCTTGCGGACTGTGTAATTAAACGGGTTGTTCATTAAGAAGTGGCGCTAACAAAGCTTGGTTTTGTTGGGATTTGTAGTCTCTGGCCCTATAATGATCCCATCTGGGTGATTTCCCATGGCTTGCCCATCACAGTGCCTGCTGCTCCCATGGGACAGGCAGTGGAAGGTGCTGCTCACTGCCCAAGTGTTCCAGTCGCCTTTCTGGGGGAACAAATCCCTGTCTGGTCCCACCTCAGGGCAGCTGCTGGGAAATTTGGGGTCTCAAGGTCTCTGCTCCTCTCAGTGTTGGAAATCTGGCCCAGCAGGTGAGGAGGAGGGACCAAGAGCTTTGCAAGTGGCCCAGCAGGGTGATGGTTTCTCTGGCAGGAGAGGTGAAATCTGGTTCCCTATAGATATTCCCAGTGACTCATGGGCTGTCTGGGAACAGCTTTTCCTCCTCCCTCTGTGCTGATCTGAGAGTTCTTGGCTGGGATTAGAGGGGTTCAGAGACACAGGGTAACAGGAGCTCACCAGGAATGCTGTGTGAGCAAGGGATCCTACAGATACAGAGATCTCACCTGAAGATGGAAAAACAGAGCTTTGAGTCCTGAATGCCCTGTGATTCCAGCCATTTGGGCTTCCTTTGTGAGGCAAAGTGATATTATTTTAAAGGAAGGAAAATGTTTTCCTAGGGACAGGTTATGGTCCTTAGAAAATACTTCAGATATTATTACTTTACACAGATTCTTGGTGGGGGAATAAACAGAGTTTAGAAACAGCCAGAGCTGTTAAAATTTATGGTATCAAAATATATTCTGTCAAAATATTTATACCATAAACTAGGATCATTAACTGTCCCCTCATCCTGCTCCTGGGAAAGGAGGGAGAGGAATCTGAGATGTCTGATGTGTAAATTCCTCCATTTATCGCTGCTTTATTGCCTGGCAGAGCAACAACAAGTGGCTTCAGAGTTTGAATGGATATGGATCTGCAGGAATTCCTGTTGTTGAACAGTGCTTCTGTGGGCTAAAGGGGTGTTTTCCAAGTGACATATTTCCAGAGGCACCTACACACATACTTCACATCCCAGCCCACATGCCAGCGCATGTTATTAGCCTGCAATTACTCTCCAGGAGTTGAGCAAGCAGATTCTGCTCCCATTGAGCTGTGTGGCAGCAGGAAGGGACTTTCTGGGGCTTTTTGTGTGTGGAAATAGAGGCTGGAATATGGATGTGCTGAGCCCCTGACGTTCTGATCTCGTTGGTTCTGCTTTTCCTCCGAGGAAAAGCTGAGCAGAGCTGTAAAGCCAGGGACAGATCCTCGAGACCAGCACATCTGTGAAATCTCCTCTCCACTTTTTTTGTCCTACAGCATTTAACTAGAAGGTCCCAGGGGCGTGTTCTTTCTTTTGGAAGCCCCCACTGTGTGATGCTGATCTGTCAAACATAGATGGAGATGCACTGATGGAGGGACAGGTATCCTGAGCTCTGCATCCTGCTCCCTCCACAGCCCTTTTCCCATGGGCTGCAGCAGGTCTGCAACAGAGGGACCACTGACCTTCAATTCCCACTGCCACCACCAGCAATGGATTTTTTGCCACCAGAAAAAAGCAAACAGTACCTCAGTCTTCCATAAAAATTGCCCTACTTCTTGGAGTTATTACTTTCTGTCTTAACACTTGTCTATTGATTGCTTTTGGATGGAAAGCAGCAGATGGACAGGAGTGCATTACACACATGATTTAAAGCCCAGGGTTACAGTGTCACCTTCTTTTATTATTTCACAGGAGCTGGGGTCTAACGTAGTGATTGTTAATATTTGCATTGGTTTGCCTGCGAGTGCCTGGAAGAAAAAGGCATCTCTTGAGTTTATTTTTCTTGGCAGAGGCAGTCTGTACATACAATGCATCTCCAGTTTTTGTAAGCAGTTGAAAAGCAGCCTGGAAAGGGTGATGCTGAGTCCTTGGTGAAGGGCTGCTCAGGGGGGGAGCCCCCAGCAGGGTGTTGCTCTGGACCCCATTTCCAAAGGAGGTGCTGGAGCAGGGTCCTGTGCTGTGTTCCCAAACCTCTGCCAATCCCAACTCACCAGATTCCCTTAAAACTCCAGCAAATCCATATTCTTTTCAGTTGTAACAAGGGAGTTCTTTCCTCTGCCTTCTACCTCTGGCATTATTTGGGTTCCTGGGGTTTTTTCGCTTTTTTTCTGGAACCATCAAGGCCAGAAAACAACTCCTGAAAAAAAGAGGAAAGTTGAGATTCTGGTACATTCACAGGTCTCCCAGGACCCAGGCCTTACAAAGCCCATCAGCTATGAGGATATGTTTGTAAGAGTTGGCAGTGAGCAGGTTTTCATGTCCAAGTGTTTGTGCAAGTGAAAGCCCAGATTTTCATTCGTCTGAAAATTATATGGTGCGATAAGGAAACGAAGTGCATGAAAAATATGGCCAAGCAAAAGCAGGCTGCAGCTTCAGAGCTGGGGTGAAGGCACGTGAAAATGTGTTCCATTAAGTGAGTGAAATGATGGGTTTCATGTAATGCAGGGGTTGGTTTATCCCTTTCTATTTTTTGGGGACATAAACATGTGAGGAGACATGCGGGGTGTGCAGTGAGGGTGTGCAAGGGAGGGCCCTGTCAATAAATAGAACTTCTCTAAATATCTCAGAGCAGTGGGTGATCCAGGCAAGTTTGTCCATGTTAATAAATGAAAGAAGAAAAAAAAAATCTGCTGTTTCTGTATGAAATCCTGTAGATTTTAGGGGATTATTGAGGGCTGCAACCTGCAGCCACCACGTTCCTGTGGGTCAGAGCAAGGTGACAGCAACAACTGTCCCACCAGAAAATGCCATCACTGGAGTGACTAACCCCAGGAATACTGGGAGAGGGGCTTTTTGTCAAAGGACAAAGGTAGATGGAGTGTTGAGGGGAGACAACTCCTAAACAGAGCTGATGGAAAATGTTCTCCAGGCTCCAGGCCAAGGGCAATGGGCCTGGCTCCTCGCTATCTGTTTGAACATTTGCACTAGCCCTGGGGGATAAATGAAGCCACTGAGGTTTGATAGTGTGCTGCAAACATTCTGTTCCTATTTTGCAATGTGTCAGCCTTTCAAGACACCAGTGTGGAGTGCAGGGCAGTGGAAATACATCCCCACACCACCGGAGCCGTGTGTCCCAAACGGCAGCACCAGTGACCCTGAGGCCATGGGAAGGAGCCTGCAGCTCATCTGGAGATGTCTGCAAGGGGCTCCTGATGCTCCACAGCACAGGAGATTTGGGAGCCATCAGGCAAACCATGAGGCAGAGGAACTGGGAGCCATCAGGAATGAGTTGTTCCCTTGGGTGGCAGCATCTGTGCCATGAGCAGCCCCCGATGCAAGGCTGGGCAAGGGACATGAGCCTCTCCTCTTGTCCCCTTATCCACCCTGCAGGCATCTCTTCTGCTCTGGGGCAGCCCTGCTTGCTCCTTTGCCATGAGAACAAGCCTGGGACAGCCTAGGGATGAGCCTGGGAGAAGCAGGTGAGGATGGGGGCTCACTGGCAACCCCTGTGCCCTCATTGCTCCCTCATTGGGAGAGAAAATCCTGGGGCTCACAGGAGCCAAGACCGGCTCCAAAGCTGGAGTCAGCAGCTCCCAGCAAGGCTGGCCTGGTGAGACAGTCACCCAAAGCCAGCTGGCAGCTGGCAGCCATCCCTGCCACATCCCAGAGCCCCTTTGCTGAGCTGTGAGGAGCAGGTTTGGCTGGCACGGAGGGAAAGGAGCAGAGAGGTGTGCTGGGATTTTGCTGTTACTGCTGTGCAAAGCCAAACTATTTTTTTTTCCCCCTCAGAAATATATCTAATGCTTTAGGCACCCGGGGTGTGAGTGTCCTCGGGCAGCAGATGTGGCAGCAGTCAGGGATGGTTCCTCCCCAGCAGCGGTGCCAAAGCTGCGGTTGCGAAATCCAAACCCAGGTGAGCCCAGTGTCACCTCTGGGAGAGGAGGTCAGGTTCAGGGAACTGCCAGAGCACGGGGGCTCCAGCCTGAGGATGTCCCAGCCAGCCCGGAGCTGTTCCAGCCCAGGTTTCAACTTGCCCACGTTTCCGAAGCGCTCCTGCTCTCAGCAATTGATACAAGCCTGGCTTGTTTTCAGCTGAGCCCGTGCCTGGGTTAGAGGAACCATAAAAAATGTCAAGCACGTGAAAAACAAGGGGTCTCAGGGAAGCTGTCTTGGGTAACAGGAGCACTCCAGGCAGGAAATAACCTGGGGCTGTGCTGGGGGTGCAGCATCACCTCACCGTGATCGTGGGCAGGACAAAAACCCCCAGGGACATCCTGCTAAGGAGCCCCCAAAATGTGTGGGCAGGTTCCTTCCAGGGTGGATGGTCTGTAAAAAGCTTCTCCTGCACAGGGATGTTCCTCCCTCTGGGTTTGTGGGATGTTGGTGTTAAGTGAAAAACAAATCTCCTTGACAAGATCTGGTTGTGGGCTGAGCTCCCATTTTTCATATGAACAGCTTTGTGGTACCAGCACAGCCCTTTGCAGGCTGATACATTTTCTGAAAGGATGTTTGAGCACAGATAAGAGTGTTTCCAAAGCTATTTGTGTCCCAGCCAAAGAACTCTGGAATGGGAGCAGACCTGCATTTTATCTCCCAGTGGGAAATGAGTAAAATTAGTTTTCTGGAGGGACAGGGTGAGGCTGGATGTTTAGTAGCCCGACCCCAAAGTTACACATGGAGATAGCTGGAAGCCAGACTTTACTGGCCAAACTTTGTGTTTCCCCAATCCTAAACCAGCCCAAAGTGAATCAGTCAAGTTTCAAACACGCTGGAGGTAAGCAGAGGTCACAAAGCAGGGCTTGGACAGCTCAGGGTTGTGCTGGGATGCAGCGGGTGGGAACTAAGTCTCTACAATATGAAAAAAATCCCCTAAATATTTATCCAGGGTTTTCAGTGGATTAAAACCAGATTTTAATGAAGGATTTGTCTCCTTTTCCTGTTATTGTTTTCCCTTCTCAGCACAAGAGGGATCTGTGTGGCAGTGCCAGGCACTGGCAGGTTCTAGCTCACCTGCAGGTGAGGGGTGCAGGAGACACAAAAGATTTTATGTAAGTGTAGGATGAACCAGCTGACTACCAAAAGAAAATCTTTATTTTCAGAAGCACTGCAGGGAGCTGTGTGTCCAGATCTCTGGTCAGGGGGATTTGAGCTTCTGATTCCAGCTTGGAGAGCTGAGTCATGTGAAGGCTGCAAATCTGATTCTCCATCTGTGACCAGACTTCCAGGCTTCAGCAGCAGGCAGGGTTTGGCCTGCTCCAGTCATCCCAAATACATCTGCTTGTCTCAAGTGAAATCTAATTTGGCACTTTTGTGAGATTTGGCCATCGTTAATTATGCCCTCGATTAATGGCATAATGTAGGCTCTGAGAGCTGCTGAACTTGAGTCTGCTCTGCCGAGTCAGGGCTTGGCTTGGAAAAATGTAGTGAGATGCCATTCTTGGAGAGGATGTTTCACCGGGCACTTCATTTAGGACAAGTCCTAATGTGCATTTGGCTCGCAGAAGAACTAATGGTTGCACAGACTATTTAAACATGACCCCAGAGATTATAGGTTGGCATAGTGTGCTGAGCACAACTATCTCCTCCTGTAAAAGGGAACTCAATCACGCACCCAAAAGCAGTGAAACACCAAGTTAGCAGAAGTTTTGCCCTCCTGTTATTAACTCTGATTTTTTGCTTCAAAAAACCGCCTCTTACTTGATTTTTCTAGTGGGATCTTACACAGCAAAGTCCTCCTACTCCCCTTGGAAAAGCAGGAAAGCATATTAAGAGCACTGATAAAAGGTAAACAAACCAGGAGACACAAAGTTTCTTGATATGCTCTAATTGAGCTGGTTTCCTTACTTCTGCTTTGAAAAGGAACAGCCATGAGGCATTCTTGAGAGAGCCAAGTGAACTGCTGTTATCTCAAAAAGGTCTCCTTAATGTCTCGCTCGTGGGGGCTCCAAGTCTGCTCCGGCCATTGCCTGGAAGTCTAAGAAAAGAAGTCTACTGGCCTCTGTGATAAAGCTCCCATTTTTAGGCCTTGGGAAGGATGGGGTTGTTGACAGTTCATTCCTGTGAAAATTCAGCGCGCGGGCCCAGTCTCGGGATTGTAAATGGAGGGAATATATGGCAGCACTAATGCAAAAGGTATGTGATTAGATAGTCCTGGCTGCTATCTGCCCCAGCGTCCTGCTGATAGGCAGCTCTCTCGTGGTGCTAAATGGGAGCCATCAGAGTTGCCAGACTGACGCCAGGCCCTTCATCAGCTGCCTCCCAGATAAGGAGGGGGGGAGGCTGCAATCTTCACGTAACACGACGTTTCCCCAGTGGGTGAACTTGAGCATTCCTGGCTGCATCTTTCCTCACAGGCATCTTGAGGGGCCAGAACAGGGATAATTTATAGTTTCATACTGCAAGGAGGCCAAAAGCTCAGTGTGAGGGATCCTGTGGAGCCACACACAGCTCCCGGTGCCTGCCCAGGCTGGAACCTTCTCCTGAGCAGCTCTAGACACGGTGGCAGCAGAAGACCTTGGGTGTGTTGGTGTTCCAGGCTCCTCAAAGTGGGAGCCTGCCTGGCCACAGCACACCCCATGGGATAACCCATCTCAAACCTGTGCTCATGGCAGAGACAAAAATAGATGAAAATGACCTGCACCTCAGGAATGCTCCAAGAGGGAACCACCAGGGTGTCTGTTGGAGATCGATGCCCTGGCAGGTCAGCAGCCCCCAGGCCCTGGTGGGCTGAGCCCTCCAAGCCCTGCAAGGCACAATGAAGGACATGATGGAGCTCCAGAATGGACATGATTGAGGTCCAGCCGCTCCAGTTTGAACTCTCTGGTGGGAGTGGAGAAGGCTTTTTCTTACCTGTGGTGCTGGTAGGGTTTGGTCCACAAACCTCTTGCACAGACCCAAAGAGATGCCCTTCCATGGGCCTCCCACCCACTCAACATCCAAACCTCTGGAGGGGTAAGCCAGCAAAAAATCAGGTGCCTCACCCTGTGTGGCCACCACTGGTTCCTGCTGCTGGGGATCTGGAATAGAGTCACAGCCTGTCCCTGCCCTTTACTTGGGCCATGTGGGAGATGCTCCTGGTGCTACAGCTGTCTCTGCAGATTTCCAGGGATCTAGGTAGGCTCAGCAGAGTTTTTTCCACCATTAGCTTCCCTGCACGCTGTAGCTCAAGTGAATGATCCTTCTAAAGTCTTGTAGCACTTGGCAGTGGGTGATGACCTTCATGAAACCTATAAACCCTCCCCAGTAAAATGCACTGCAACCAGGATCTCAGGGACACTGGTTCCAGTTAGTCCAGAACATGATTCAAAGGCACCCATAATTTGTAGGATCAAATGCCAGCTGTTTCTAGGAATGTGCTGGAAGCACTTGGTAGACCTGAAGGCTCCACAGACAATTGCATTTCCTCCTTAAGCCTTATCTTTCTCCACACCCTAGAAAAATCTTAGAGCTTATTCATTCATTAAAAGAGAGGGGAACTTTCCTTAATCTTTTCTGGGTGACTCACAGGCTGTCAGAGCTGCCATGGGAGGCGTGACCAGACCGTGGGGATGTTCACCCAAGTTTCCTCTGGGCTTTTCAGCTTGGGTGCAGCATTCGCTGCAAATGTCACCCCTATTTTTTCTTTCTGTTTGAAGATCAGTTCAAACAGTGTTCCCATGGCAGAGTGGATTCCCACCTGTGTGCCAAGCAGTGGGTGACACCACAGCAGGAGTTCTTTGGGTTTGAAGGAGCCATGTGCATCCTCCTGTTGGTCCCAATGGTCTCTCGACCCCACACGTGTGACACAGCCAGGCTGGAGAGCACAGCTCCTTCAGAGCCTGTGTGGGCTCCTGTTAGTCATTGTTTGCAAGGCTTTGATTGATGGCCAGCACTGATAGAAATGTCTACACAGCCCTGGAGATTCATAACTGTCAACATAGAAGAGCCTCCTACAGAAAATCCTTAGCCTTAAATCCCTACATCCAGGTGCCAGGCCTTTATTGGCAGCTGGGGCAGGGATGCCAGCGCTCTCCTGTCTGGCAGCTGGAAGGTTGGACAAGACACAAAGTCAGATGTTGCATGGAGTAGGTGTGAAATTCAATTTAGCTGAACTGATCTTCAGAGAGCAAAAATCAGGGTGGCATTCAGTAAATGACACCCCTGGGTTCATTGCAGCGCATTTCATGAGGATTGTTTTGTTCTTCTCATCCTTTGTGCTTCCTCTGTCTCTTTTTAAAACTGTCTTGGTTTTCATGTCTTTTCCATGGAGTAACTACACCAAATTTTGCAGTGAGGTGACTGTCAGATTTCACATTAAGTCTGTTTCTGATTTTTTTGAGCTGCCAACTTAACAAATGTGTGTGAAGCCAGAGGTGTTCGAGTGGGTTCTTGAGTAGGTACAACTCAGGTGCAATGCATTGCTTAATAAAAAAAGGAAAAGAACATGATTTTGGGCATCTGATGGGTCTCACTGTGACATCCCATGCAGGGCTGGCTGGGTCTGGGCATCACCACCTCCAGCCAAAGAGCCAAAAGAGAAAGGAAAAAGAGATCCAAATGCATTTTTTGCACTCCTGCTGAGAGCTGCATGTCTGTGTGTGGTAAACCAGGCTTTAGAAGCAAGTTTAGAATTTCAACTTCCATTTTGAAGGATGACCACCAATCACCTCTCTGAGGGACATCCTGTCTGATGCTGCTGCTGCAGGGAGCGTGGGCCCTTCATTTCTGGGAGGCAGTTTGAAAGCCAAGTTTAAACATGCAGACCACTGTTTATTTCAGTGAATCATGCACACTTAGGACCTGATCCTGCGAGCTCCAGAACATCTCCTGGGAGATCTTTAGAGCTCTCCTTGATACAGCAATTATCCCTGGAAGACTAAGGCAGCAATTGTGTTGCTTGGAGAAAGGCAAGGGAGGGCTCAGTGGTTTGGGTTCTGCTGATGAAAAAACCCATTAGGGGCGAGCTCACCCCGTTAATTGCCCCAGTAGCATCTTGCAGCATGGACAAACAAGTGGTTACATGAAGAACAGAAGCAGTTGGACACACAGCCATGGGTTGTTCCTGCTTGTTTGTGCACTGTTTATATCACAGGTCAGTTTAAGGAGCTGACTTGAAGACCATCACCTTTTCCATCAGCAGAACCCACCCACGCAGGGGATGATCACGGCCACATTTTCTCCCATCACATTGTCCATTTTCTGCCCGGTGTGAAGCTCAGGGCTGCCAGTAGGAGGACAGTCAGAGGATTTCTATGAGGTTTGAATCCATATTTACTTCAAATCATCACCTTTCCCTTTTTATTCAGACAGAGCAGATCTTGGTCTTAACCGCTGGGCAAGATCAGATAAACCCAGCACAATTGGATAAACCCTCCCCATAAGAAGGAATGAAGCTGTGGCTGCCCCATCCCCGGGAATGTCCAAGGCCAGGTTGGATGGGGCTTGGAGCAGTCTGGGGTAGTGGAACTTGTCCCTGCCCATGGGGACAAGATGAGCTTTAAGATCCTTTCCAACCCAAACCCTTCCAGGATTCAATGATTCTGAGAGCACACCCCTGTTCACATGGGTTTATCTCTTTCCTTTACTGCACCTCCTGTTTGCTGCTTGGCAACTGGAATAATATTATTGCACAGGCACATTAACTGAGCTCTTACCTGCAGTTAGGGTTTATTTCTCACTCCAGGTGAGCAGATCCAAGCCCTGCCATTTTGAAGGCTGCTCTCCTTGCCGTACGGAGCAGCTGCCAAAAAGGAGGCAGCGCTGAGGGAATGAGTCACGTTCTTACACACTCGACAGGATTAGACATTTCACTCCTTAATGCTTAAATGGAAGGTCATTAAAACAACCCTGTGGTTTGGGGAGGATAGCAGTTCCAAAAGTTGCTTATTTTGGTGGCAAGTGAAAAGCTTGGTTTGAATCTAAATTGGTTCTCAGTGTCGTGGCAGAGCAGAGCAGCACGGATGGGCTCCTCTGTGCTTCTGCCTCTGTTCTTGCTTTGTTGTGTCCAGCCAAGTCCCAGGAAAGTGGGAACTTTGCTGGTTTATAGCAGATCCTGCTGGCAGGCACACGAGAGCCCCTGCTCCACGGGCACAATGTCAAGGGATCCAGCAAAACAAGGGATATGGGAACCTCTGGGGAGAGACCAAGGCTGGAGGGAGACTGGTTGGTTTTACCTGGGGTTAGTGGTCAGCACCCTTTCCAGAGAGAGTTTTAGAAAGCCAGTGATACCTCCCCAAACCTCTCAAGGCAGAATAATTTTTTATGCTGATAATAAAAATAACTTTCTCCGTGAGCAGCAGAAATACTGAAGCTCTGGTTTCCTCCATATTTTTGCCTTGTGATGGGATTTCTGGCTGACAACAAAAACGCAGCTTCCAGTTCCAGCTTTTTCTGGCACAGAACTTCCATCCTGCCAGTAAATTCTTTGGTGTCACATCTTCTGGGCTGTAGATTGGTCCTTCCCCAGCAGTGATGCTCAGAGGCTGCTCTCCTCCCAGCTGGAATGTTCATGGAGCCCTTCACCTGTGGCACAGCTAAATTAGGTGGTGACTGACCCACGACTTTAAAAGTCCCTGCCATGGTTGGGGACTGTGTTTACATGGTCACATCCACTGAGAGCAGCTACACAAGCTTAGAAAACCAGGCCAAACACCAGAAGTGTGTTCTGGATAAGGCCATGCTGGGTGTGATCTCCTGGTTTCCCAGACTGAGCCCAGGGAGGAGGATGGACAGCAGCACTGGGTGCAGCTGACCCGGCATGGAAAGCCTTGGGAAGTGTCTGGAAGCAGCAGCACTTCAGGCTGGGCTCACCCAGGGTACAAAACACCTGCAGCAGGTTGAGGTAAAGCACCATGAAAATGGTTTTCACTGCCAAACATCCCTGTGGAGCTGAGATCTTCCACCTTCTCACGTGAAGCACAGGAAACCCAGGACAGAGCAGCCCTGGCAGGAGGAGGGTGGTGAGGTCAAGCCCAGGGACAGAGGGAGCATTTGAGGATGAAATGTGGCTGACTGCTGAAAATGAGTCTGTTCCTGGCCAAGTGACTGGTTTAAGCACTCAGAGAGAATCAAAGGGGGAGCTTCCCAGGCAGCAGCACAGCCTGTTACCGATGGGATCCGAGTGCTGGAGGGGCAGCAGGATCTGTGGATTCCCATCGGAGCTGGCCAGGGGTGTTCTGGGCACTGAGACCTGCCCCAGGTCCAGCACTGCAGGGGAACATTTCCCTGTCTCTTAAACACGAGGTTTTGTGGGGCTCCTCATTTTGTGAGATCTGTCAGGCTGTGTCTCCATCGCGGTTGCTCCACTCCGAGGGAGCTGTGAGCAATCCCCAAACCCAAACGCCTCTTGCCTTCAAACAGAGTGGTTGAAGCTGAGGGGTGGATGATGAAACGTGTCTCTCTTTAATCTGCCTGGATTAGGAATGTTTCATTGCTCACTGGGAAGAAGCTGCAGCAGGATAAGTGATGTTAACAGCAGCTAATCAGATGGTGCCAAAGCAAGTCCCTGCACATCAGGCAAAGCCTCATCCACAGGGAGAGAGGGGAACACGCTCCCAGTCTGTCAGGGGAAGCACAGGAACAAGGTCTTCTGAGGGCCAGGAGCAAGGACAGGTGATCATGGGGAAGGTCCCAGCCCTCATCCTGGGCAAACTGATTTCATTCCAGGACAGGCAGGAAAATAGAGGTGACACACCTCAGTCAGGGGGCAGCTTAATGCCAAGGAGAGGCAGTTGTTATATGGAGGGGAAGCTCCCAGGCTTTCTTGATGCTGGAGATAATGGAAAAAAGTAAAACCTGTAGTTATTTGGGGATTTTGAGTGAAATACTTGCTGTTTTAAAAGTTACTGAATTTTAGGTTCAAGTTTATTTTGGGAGTTGGGTGGGGGGCAGGTGCTGGTTTGTGGTTTGAGAGTGCAAGTTGAACACTTGGCTTGTGTTGTTTCTTGTTTCGGATCTCTATTAATTTTATAAACGTTTAAAAGGAAAATAATTAACCCCCTCTGTTCTTTGGGAGATCCATATGGGTATGGCACCTGGACTCAGTGTTCAACCTTCTCTGTCAGTCTTACAGCCATGTGTCAGTTTTGCCTGCATCCCATTCCAGAACTGGTGCTAAAATCTGGTTTCGGCTTCTCAGATCTAGAGCAACTCCATTGGCTTCAAGTATCACTTGGAGAAAGATCTGGCATGTGGTCTTCTTCCTTCTGTGTTTCCACAGGACCTCTGTTCCCATCTCTAGGCTGAGTGTTGTACTCCTATATTTTAAATATCATCTCACCCACTACCAAGGTATCTCTCAGCCTCTTCCTGTGATCCCTGTTTCCTGCTGCTGGACATCCTTGGTTTTATCCAAAGTGGCTTAGCCTGAGAGTCTGATCCTGTGCCTGGAACAAGATTTAAAATTGAATGAGGAGCACAGACTTTGGCTGTTTTCAGCTCCATTGGCTGCTTGAATTGGACCTTGGACTCCCAAATAATGGAGCTGTTTTTCTTTCTAAAACCTAAAGTTTATGTTCTGCAGAACCTGGGGGGTCAGCAGAGAAAACCTTGATGCCAAAGCATTGTCTCCTCCTCCTGCTGAGCTCCCTGACCTTAGCTCTGTGCCTTAACCACGGGGCCACCCCTTGTCCCCTCTGCAGGAGCATTTATTTGTGAACCAAAACCAAGCTGATGGAAGCCACCAAAGAGCCCCAGCTTAGGGAAAGCCTCTGCTGTGCCTACAGAGCTCATTCAGGCCAGGGCCAGCACGGGCAGGCTGGGCTGTGGTGGCTCCCAGAGCCAGCAGGGACGTGGTGACGTGGTGGATAATCACCACATGTCCCTCAGAAGGTTCACAGGGATGAAAAGGCTCTGTGCAATTGTAGATTTTATTTTTTCCCCTCTAAGGCCAGCGTTTGGCTTGGGCTCCCCAAAGCAGTTAAGTTTATTAATAGTCTGTTTCTGGAGCCGAAGTGACTCCATAGAGGGGAGTTATTCCATGCAAAACAAAACAGGAAAAGAAAACAATGTCCAACTCCTCGGGGCTGGAGGGGTGCTCAGAGAGCTGCATTGTTCCACCTTCTCACATGAAGCACAGGAGACCCAGGACAGGGCAGCCCTGGCAGGAGGAGGATGGTGAGGTCAAGCCCAGGGACAGAGAGAGCATTTGGGGACAAAATGTGGCTGACTGCTGAAAATGAGTCTGTTCCTGGCCAAGTCACTGGTTTAAGCACTCAGAGAGAATCAAAGGGGGAGCTTCCCAGGCAGCAGCACAGCCTGTTACTGATGGGATCCGAGTGCTGGTTCCCTTGGAGGGCAGCAGGATCCGTGGATTCCCATCGGAGCTGGCCAGGGGTGTGCTGGGCACTGAGACCTGCCCCACGTCCAGCACTGCAGGGGAACATTTCCCTGTCTCTCTTAAACATGAGGTTTTGTGGGGCTCCTCATTTTGGACCCAGTGCTCTCCCTTTCCACCCCTCTGCTGTTGGTTTGATCAGCACTGCTGGTTCCTCACCTCACCCAGGGCTCAGGTGCTTCAGACACGGGGAGAAGGTGGAGCAGGGACACAGGAGGGACAGAAGATGCAGGGGAAAACAGCACCCAGGAACAGGCAGGCAGGAACAGGCTCTTCTTCCAGGGATTGTGAAGATTGAAGGAGACCTCTCAGCTCAGGAGAGCCTGGAAGGATGAGGTTGGAATCATAGAATAGTTTAGGTTGGAAAAGACCTTTATAATTATAGAATCCCAGAATGGTTTGGGTTGGAATGGACCTTAAAGCTCATCCCATTCCACACCTCCCACTGTCCCAGGTTGTTCCAGCCTGGCTTTGAACACTTCCAGGGATGCAGGGGCAGCCACAGCTTCTCTGGGCACCCTGTGCCAGGGCCTCAGCACCCTCACAGCCAGGAATTCCTTCCCAATATCCAATATAAAATCCATCCATCAAGTACAGCCATTAATCCAGTTGTTTCTTTTTGCAACTGCTCTTGTGTTTTGTTTTTTTTTTAATGCTTTCCAAATCTTCTATTCTGGCAAATAAAGCCTCATGGGCTGAGAAGGACACAGAGAGGGGTAGGATTGCTCCAGCTCTGTATCATAAGCAACCTGGTGGGAAACACAGCAGACAGTTGTTCCTCAGGAAAATAAAACATGGAACTTTTCCCATGGCAGGGAGAAATGTTCTTCATCATGAAAAACCCAGCATCATCCAGCTCCTTCCTTCCCCCTCCTCTGCCTAAATGTAAAATATTCCTCACATGCCTCCTTCTGCTGGGATTCTGCAGTGCTTTGAGCACTGCTGCCTTTTTTCACTGCCATACTTCAGCATGTGACAGACAGCAAAGTTCCTCCCATCAGGTTTAGAGCTTGGGATCATTTTCCTGCAAGAGGAAAATAAGCTGTAAACACCCCCAAAACAGAGCTGCTGAACAGGGGGATGGGTTTGGGGAATTCCATGAATCTTGGTGCCAGTACAAGGTATCCACTTAATGACATCTTCAACTTCCAGCAGTTCCAGAAAGTTTATTACATTAAATCTGGGATGAAAAATGGATCATTGGCAGTTGCAAATTTTTGTCCTAGTTCTGAATAAGCCAAATTATTTTCTGGGAAATGAGGACTTGAATAAAAATGTTGGTTGAATGCGTGGATGGATTTGCTCTCCAAACTTTGGAGGGTTTTAAAATTGGAATGAAGTGTGGGTTAGAAATGGAGACGATTTCAACTCAGAGAGTCAAAACGCTGCATTCCGAAATTCTTTGAATTTCTTCTCATTGAAATTCCACATCCATATTGTAAGGAAGTGACCAACCTTGTGCTGGGGCATATCTGAGACAGCTAATTTTGAATGTTGAGCTTAAATTCACTCATCTGGGTGGAGAAGCACAGGGTCCACCAGCAGCCAGGTCTGAGGGAGGGTGAGCTGGGCACCAGGTAGGCTGGAGGCAAATTAACTCTTTACTCCAGAGGCTCCTTCCCCTCCCTTTGAACAGCACAGAATTCCTCCTCCTTAGTCACCACTCATACAGTTGCACACAGATTCTTTCTTAAGCATTCACATATTTTATGAAGTCAGAAAACACTTTTAAGATGCAAAACCCCCGATGGTTTTAATGAGTTTAACAATAAACAGGCAGAGACTAAAGCGTGCACAGTGCTGGGGTCAAACCCACACTGAATTTCCACTGGCCTCAGCTCAGAGGAGCTTCAAGCTCGTGCTTTCACTTCCAAATCACCAAATCACCAGCTGGGCTGGTGAAAACAGAGTTTTTACCCATGCTTCACACAGAAATTTTGGGGAATTTTGGAGTGCTGGGGGTCACTCAGAGCTCATTGCTGGGTACTGGGTGCTGCTTTGGCTGAGTTTTTGCAGAGGAACCCTTCAGTTTAGGTTCCTGCTGGCACCCAGCATTGAGCTGGCAGCAGCAAACTTTCTTCACATGCCTTTACATTTAACTGAGGCAGCTTAATTGTTACTCAATGAAAGCCCAAATCTGCAGCAGAGGCATCGCTCCACGCCAGGGAGAGGAGCTGGGATTAAAGAGCTGGCAGGGAGAGACCCTTGGGCAGGGGCAGGAAGATCATTCAGCAATATCCATAAAACACGAGACAAATCTTTAAATATTTATTAAAAACAAAGTTTGACTGTTAATTCCCCCTCACACATGACCCGTGAAAGAGATTGTAGAGATGGGGAAATGAAACCACAAAGCCAGTAAGGGATTTGCCTGAGGCCTCAGCCATAAATCAGGCTCTCAACTGGAGAGCAGCTCTTCCTGCTCCCTCCTGACTCCATCTCCTCTCCCCAAAAAAGCACAAAGGGCTGAGGCTTTGGCCGTGTCCCCCCAGGTGCCAGCTGGGAGTGATGCTCAGCAAGGTGTCAGAGATGAACCCTGCAGCTACACAGGGAGCACAGGGAGTGGCTGGGATCTCCTTATTCCTCCTCAATCTCCTCCTGCCGTGATGAAACAACCAGCCTTCTCCAGCTGTGATGAAACAGCTGGGAGCTGCTGTCTCCAGCTTGGCAGTGCTCTCCTGGCCTTATCAATGAAAACACACCCGAATTTTATCCAGTGTTCTGTGTCATTGGTGGGGAACATGATTTGTGTTGGCAGCTTTCTGTTTAAAAAGAGCTCTTAGGTCTCTTTTTGGAGTCTTTCCGATTTTCCCCAGCTGTTCTGTGATTTTTCATTTGGGTGCCTCAATCCCTACCTGTGGACCAGGAGCCCTGGTCCCTCTCCTGGAGACAAATCCATCCTTCTCCATTCCCTTTTGCAAGCTGGTTGAGCCTTACCCCCAGCACCCATGAGCAGCCAGGCTCCCCAAACCCCCCTGGGTGTCCAAACCCCCCTGGGCTGCCCAAATCCCTCTGGGCTCCCCAAACCCCCTGTGCTCCCCAAACCCCCCTGGGCTGCCCAAACCCCCTGGGTGCCCAAACCCCCTGGGTACCCAAACCCCCCTGGGCTGCCCAAACCCCCTGGGTGCCCAAATCCCTCTGGGCTGCCCAAACCCCCTGGGTGCCCAAAACCCCTGGGCTGTCCAAACCCCCTGGGTGCCCAATCCCCCTGGGCTGCCAAAACTATGCCCAAACCCCCTGGGTGCCCAAACCCCCCCGGGTGCCCAAACCATGCCCAATTCCCCCTGGGTGCCCAAACCCCCTGGGCTCCCCAAACCCCCTGGGTGCCCAAACCCCCCTGGGCTGCCCAAACCATGCCCAAACCCCCTGGGTGCCCAAACCCCCTGGGTGCCCAATCCCCCTGGGTGCCCAAACCCCCTGGGTGCCCAAACCATGCCCAATTCCCCCTGGGTGCCCAAACCCCCTGGGCTCCCCAAACCCCCTGGGTGCCCAAACGCCCTGGGTGCCGTGGCTGTGCCGTGTCCCCGCCGTGTCACACCGCCCAGATGGGCCTGCGGAGCCTCGGCCAGCGCCGCTTCCTCCCGTGGGACTCTCCAGATAAGTCACTTGTGTATTAAAAGTTGTTTACCCCGTGCTCAAAGCAGGATGCTTCCCTTATCTGCAGGCAGAGCCAATTCCCCCAGTGCCTCCGTCACTGCTGGCTCCTGGCTCCGGTGGCTCTGCGTTATCTCCGTCTGCAGCACAGACAGACCCTGCCCCGAGCAGCCCCCGGGCTCACTGTGCCCACTCCGACGTCTTCAAAGGCTCAGAATTGCTCTGTAATTTGAATCTTTAACAACACGTGGAGAAACCTCCCGGAGCTGGCCTGTATCATGTCTCTGAGTGGCTTCGTAAATACCACGCTGAGGAATTTTCTCCTCTGTGTGTGTGAGGGATAGTTGTGCTCCAAAAAGTGCATTTTCTGCTTTCCCCTAGAAAAATTACTGCACATCTACTGTGCAGCTCCTTCTGCTCACCCTTCCATCCCTGTCCCATAGCTCTGGCTCTTGTACCCTCACCGAGGGCAGGGTTTAGCCCCCATCCCTAATTCCCAAGCCAGAGGGCTCCGGTGGCTCCTCCTGGGCCATCCCCATGGTCCAACCCCCATTCCCATCTTCCCGAGATGCAGAAGCCACATGCAGATAGTCAGGATAGGGGGAAAAAAAGCTCGATGGAATGTATTTATCTGAAAACAATAGTGTGTCTGGATGGAAAAGGCAGCGTTTTACACCAATCATGTGGTTGTTGTTAGTGTTTTCCAAAACACCCAGAGGTACCTTATGTGTTAAGTAAGGGCGGCTTGGCCTGTTCTGCTTAAAAAGCAAAAAAAAGTTCATCCCTGCACCTCAGACTGCTCTTGTGTTTCAGCCCTGCACTGAGGCCCAGCTGGCTGCCAGAGGAATTTCCCGTTCCCCCAAATCTGCAGTCACGGGGCTTGAGCTCAGCCCAAGATGCTGCAGCAAATATTTATGGTTGTGCTTCAGCGCTCCCTTCCCAGCCCCTTCCCCGCAGCAGGAAAGTCCTGGAAGTGTGGATGGAGCCTGGGCTGGTCCTGGCAGCCCTGCTTGGCTCTGTGCTGCCACGAGGCCTTGGGATGCCATTCCCAGTGCCCCAGCTCTGGCTGCACTCCTGGGCCAGGTGCTCTGGGGTGACCCTGCCTGAGCAGGGACGTGTCAGCAGATGTCCCCAGCGGTGGTGGGGATGTTCCCTTCCGAGCTGGCTCGTTCTGTGACTCTGTGGGGACCCCGTGGGGACAATGCTCATGGGCTATAGGGCAGTACCACGGCTCCAGCTCCATCCTTTCACCAGGCACAGAGCTGCTGCAAGGAGGGATGGTTTGAAGCTGCTCCAGCCGAGCCGGAGGGTTCATTTCCTCGGCTGAGGCAGCCCCAGAAACCCAAGATCCACTGATAGCCATTGAGCAAGGATTTCCATTTTTGGTGCGAGCTCAGACTTAAAATAGACAGTCTTGAGCGAGGAAGAAACTCTGTTGACAGAACATAGGGAACATTCCTCCAGTGTACTTTTGCAAAGGACTATCTCTGTCTTTAATCTCCACGGCGTTTCCTGCAGGTCTCCCGGGCCCAGCTTCCCTCTCATTGTTCCTGGCGCTTTTGGAAATGACCTCAGGCAGTTTGCAGTGACTGGCGACCCACGGTCAGAATGACTAACCCAGTCTGTCTCCATCCCTTGGACATGTCCCATTGACTAAATAAATGACAGGCACTGACATGTGAATAGAAACAAAAACAGCCTGACAAGTGAAATCTTAACTCTTTGGAGCAAAGAGACGTCTGGACGCGGGGCTCATCCTGCTCAGGGAATCGCTGCAAAAAGTCCTGACCACGGTGAAAAAGCACCCAGGCTGCTCAGGACACATGCAGACTGGGGAGACAAAGGCCTCTAATATTATTTTTAATTGTCGAAAATTGGTTTGTGCAGCTTTTTTATCTCGGCCCATCTTTAATTAAAAGCGCAGCTCGGTGTTTATGCGGCCGTTTGGGTGTCTGGGCTCAGCAGGAATAATTCCACTGAGCGTTCCAAGGGGCAGTGAGGACAGAGGCTGGCACAGCATCCCAGCCCTGCCTTGGACCCCCAGCTCACCACAGGGGAGTCTGGAGATGCTTCCTGCCCTTCCCCTTCCCACTCAGTGCACAGAACCACCCTTTGGAGAGGTGATCCTGGCTCCCCCGGCCTGCATGGACCTGCCTGCACTGTTGGGAGGGAATAAATGGATTTATGCCCCTCCTAAAAGCCACCAGTGCTGCTGCTGTCAGGTTCCAGGGACAGAATTCCTCATTTTGCCCAGCTCCCTCCATCCCCATCCCAGCTAAGTGACACCAGAGTTTGGGAGCGTGCCCCACCATCCCAGCATGAGCCAGTTTTTTATGCTGTCTTTTTTGGTGCTGTTTATGCACCAAACTTGCTGTCTTTGAAATCCAACAATAGTTTTACCAATAAGAATAGAATTAGTGTTAATAAGCTACATTTGTGGATTTTTTTTTTTGGTTGGAAAAGTAGGCAAGTATTCACTTCAATTTCATCAATTAAATGCTGTAATGACAATAATTAATAATGCTATTTAGCAGTTATTAGCACTGGGTGCCTTGTTAGGATGTCTGTGTTAGCTCAGGTTTAATAATGAGCTTCATATAAATCCAAAAAGAAGAAAATAATGATACAGGGAGTGGTTGTAGCACTGTGGTCTGAGGGCTTCTTGCTTTAATGTAAGTAACAAATAATTCCCTCTGGCTCTCAGCATTTGTGGATAAGGCCATAAAAAAGGAGGGAAAGAAAAAAAAAAAAAGAAAGGAGGAAACCTCAGCTAATAAAAATGCCACCCTGGCTTTATGGGCGCACGAGGAGCGTTTGTTGTTGGGCTAATGATGATGGGAACAGCTCCTGTTGGGATGGCCCATGTCCCTCTGTCCCCCTGCACGTGTCCCACCTGTTTGGAGAGCACAGGGACAGGGGTGGCACTGGGACCTGGGTCACTGTCACTGCCATGGGCACAGCCCTCTGCTGGAGGTGCCTTCAGGAGGGGATGGCAGGACTTGCAGCCAAAACTTTTGTCCTAACCTGGCTTTGGTTCTTTTATTCATTTTTTCCTTTCCTGAGCTGGTGCTGAGCAGCTGCTGTCCCTGCCACGGGGCTGGTGAAGCTCAGTGAAGAGAGGGAAGCTCCCATGACAAGTGGGATGAGAACTGCTGGGATTTGGTTCCTGCAATCCCTCAGCTGAGCTCTCCACACTCCTCCTCTCTCGCCGCTCTTTTGGTCTCGGTTCACCACATCTGGTCACTGTGCATCAATCATTGACCAGCTGAATGAAAAAGTGGCTGCCAGCTAAAGCCCACTCCTTTCTATAAAACCAGTTTTCTCTCGAGTGCCTGCTCCAGTCAGTGCTCCATCCTCTCGTTCTCAGCCCAGCATGGCCTGGAGGGCCCTGGGAAGCTGCTTGCAGACAGCAGCTCAGCTGTGCATCCCTGAGCCAGGCTGGATTTTGGGAAGGGTGGGCAGTGAGGTGTTCCAGACCCACCTCAGGAGGTAAATAAAGGTCAGAATTCAGCTGGGACCTGTCTGAGGGAGGTGACAGCTGCCACACCAGGGCTTGGCTCACCAAAACACCAAAGCAAAAGGGTTTAGTGCCAGAAATGCACGTCCAGCTATGGAAAACCCCAGTCCTGACTCCATGAGGATGGAAAGGGGTCTGCAAGAGGGCACCTGCACCCTAGAGGTGCCTGACTGGCAGCCAGGATCCCTGTGCAGCAGGGAGAGGGGCTGCTGGCACCCACAGAGCCTTGAGGAAGGAGCTGCTGCTTCTCATCCTCTCCCAACAGCCTGGAATGTCAGAGCCAGCATTTTCCTGGGCAGACACGGGTTCTCAGCAGAGTTTGAGGAACAGAAGGGCCAGCCCCGGGGGTGCCAGCTCAGAGAGGGCTTTTCTCATTCCACGATGTGGCAATGGAATGGAGAAGATCCCCTGGAGACCTGACTGGCTTCCAAGCACCATCTGCCCTCTCAGCAAAGCCTGCTCCTGTGCTGAGTGTTTAAGCTGGGTGTTTGCTGGACCAAACTGTATCCTGCTGTGTCCTGGTGTCTGTTTAAGGGTGATTGGCTCTCAGGAACACCCAGCAGTGCCAATGACTTCAGGGTCAGCTCCTTTCCTCCCTAAGGCTGCTTTCAGGGAAAAGCAGCCCTGGAGATCCTGCTGCCAGCAGGGACACTCAAATCACAGTTTCAACACAAAAAGAGATGCAGCTTCTTCAGCAATGAGTGCCTCTGGCTCCCTTTGGTCTGGGCTCAAAACAGGGAAGCCAATATTCTCTTTTTCCCCATTATAATGTTTTTCATACCCCCATGTAGAGGTTGTCAGAAATTCGGGGAAGCATCAGCCCAGCGTGTGCTGACCCCGCAGCCGTGTCCCAGCTTTAGAAGCTTGCCTTTTTCCATGTTCCCTTGCTGCCTCTCCAGCCTGTGACTCAGTCCCTATTTCTATTCTCTTCCCACTTCTTGTTCCTGCTTCTCCAAAGTTTTGGTCAGTGGCAGCAGCTTTTGCTAATGTCTTGTGGCTGCTTCTCTCGGAGTTATTATTGGAGATGCCTACGAAATAACAGTGCTGCTCTGTGAGACGCTGCTGCACCACTGCAGAAAATATTTACCAAAGCTGTGGTAAGCAGCTCTTTACTGGAGTGACTGGCGTCTGCTCTGAAGCTGCCCAGACGCCACTCACTCCAGCAAAGAGCTGCTGCAACAGAACAAATTGCCCAGGGCAGCAGATCTTGGGCAGGGAGAAAAGCCAGCAGCCCAGTCTGTCTGTCTTTGTGTTTTCTAAGGGAGAAAAATTATCTTTTTACAAGCCTGCCCTAGTTGGCTCTGACCAGCTCTTCCCAGAAAATGCCATCATAAATAGGAGAGCAAACTCCTGCAGAAATGGACAGGTTGCCATTTAGGGCTGACCTTTCTCAGATCTGCTTTGGTGTCTTCCTCAACCTTCCTTGTCCTCCAGCCCCACTGTGTTTTTAGCTGCTGTTTCCAGCAGAGCACCACTGGACACAACAAACCTCAATTAAAATCCGTTTTAGACGTAAACATATACATTTATATATACTCCCTTTTCTTTCTGGACCAGCTCCAAATAGAATAATCCTTTTTTTTTTTTTTTTTTTTTTTTAATCCTATCCCCCTGGGGAACTTCCAGTTTTGTGTTTGCAAATTGTATGGGTAAATAATGGAGAGGGGTAGATTTATTTTTTTTAAGGACACCGGGCTTGGCATGCTACACAGTTTGTTGCTGGATCAGCGTGGTGGCAGCACACAGAGATGTTTTTCTTACTCAAATAGTCCCTTTCCAGCTCAAAATTGACAATTTATCAAAGCCAAGCCAACAGGGACGTAAAGAGCAGTTTCAGAACTGGGTGTTATCTGCCTGGAAAAGGTTCCTGAAAGGCAGACTGTGTCCACGAGCTGCTGAATGAAAGGTGATAGAAGGACAAACTCCTGGTGATTTCTGGATGGGTCCTCTGGTTGTAATTCCCTTCCCACCCGAGCAGAGCAGCTGGTTCATGTGACAGAACTGGGCTCCTGTAAGCCAGAGCAGGACAGGAGGGGTTTAGGGGCTGCTGGTCCTTCCCAGGCTGGGGAAGGAAGGATTGAGGCTGAGGGAGGTGGTCCAAATTCCTAAATTCCCAAATTCCAATGCAGGTAAAGGCTGGATTCAGCATGTCCATCTCTCTCCTGCAGGAGCCTCAGAGGCTGCACCGTTTTTGGAGCTGCTGAAGGTGACTTTTCCTCCCCATCCCCTTCTTCAGCCAACAGAATCCCAGAATGGTTTGTGTTGGAAGGGTTCTTAAATCCTTTCTTGTCCCACCCCAAGCCATGGGCAGGGACACCTCCCACCATCCCAGGCTGTTCCAAGCCTCATCCAACCTGGCTTTGGACGCTGCTGGGGATCCAGGGGCAGCCACAGCTGCTCTGGGCACCCTGTGCCAGGGCCTGCCCACCCTCACAGCAGAGAACTTCCTCCTAACATCCAACCCAAGACTGTCTCCATCACTTTTAATTAATTCCCCATTGTCCTGTCACTCCAGGCTCTGGTAAAAAGTCCCTCTCCATCTTTCCTGTAAGCTCCCTTCAGGGACTGGGAGGATCTTGCACTGTCCCCTCCTCATGCTCACACCACCGTGGGATCCACTGGAGCTCCCAGAACACCACGAGGTGGGAAGTCCTCCTGGATGAAGCAGCAGATTGAGGCTCAGCAATCAATGCCCTCATCCTCTCCAAGCACACACCTCATTTTCTCAGCTCAGCAGTTCAAAAGGCCACGGAGGGTCCCAGTCAGTGGCAGCAGGAGGGACACTGGGAGGTCTGGTGGCAGCCCTGTGCTCACAGATCACCCTCCCATGCCACTGCCAAAGGGAAGCCTGTGCACATTTCCTGGAGCCCTTCATCCTTTTCTGCTTTGCTGAGCATTTTCTGAAGGTATCCAAGGCTGCTCAGAGGGGATTGGACTTCCCGGACAGGATTTTCAGCACCACTGGGAATGACAGGAAAAGATGCTTCTCCTGCTTCGTGTTTCACCCTGTGACTGACCAAGAGCCAAGGTGTGCCTCTGGCTTGTTCTGCCACGGGAAAAATGGAAATTCATCTTTTATTCAGGAGAAAAGCCTCACTTTTCCCTCTGTGGAGGCTGGCATTGTGTTTGGATGAAGGCACTCTTCCCGTGCTACAAAACCAGAGACACCAATGCTTTCCTTGGATTGCAGCAGGGCTTTTCTGGGATGGCTTGAGTTTGTTTTCCTAAAAATGAAAGCAGCAGCACAGGGGATAATCCTGTACTCGTGGCACTGGCCTGACTTGTGGTTCAATCCTTGTTTGTCCTGAGCCAAACCAGGGAACTGAACCCAATACTCCCTATCTCAGATCAAGGCTCTCATCTCCTGTGCTAAAGTCAGACTCTTTCTCCCTCAGTAACTGCTTAATTATTTTTTACAATTTGGCCCAGCTCCACCTAGAAGGGATTTAAAGAATCCATGTCCCTGCTCCCCATTCCTGGGATGGAGACCACCATGGATGGATGCCATCACCCACTCCAAGCACCTTTGGGGAGATGTGGGTTTGACTAGAAATCCAGGCTTGCTCCAGAAAACTTTTCCAAGCAACATTTCGTGGAAACTGGTACTTAGCTACCAAAAAAGAAAAAAAATAATAATAATAATTAAAAAAAAAAATCCTGGTTTTGCCGAAGTGACATTTTCTGACCCGAGAAAACATTTTGTCAAAAAGCTTCCCAACCACTCTGCTGGGAATGTGCTCTTTGCCATCAGTCCCCAAGGCTGGAGCGCCGGGGTGTTGAAATGTTACTACAGCCCTGGAAACTGTGAGTCAGCTTGTCCCCACCCACAGCAGATACTCGTGGGAAGGGCCTTGAAAAGCCTGGAAACTCAGCAGCTCCTGCCTTGCGGAGTTTCCATTAACCCGTTCACATTAATTCCCGGGGAAACGAAGCATTTGGGGAATTTCTGTTGGATTTTGCCTCTTTTTTCTCCTCCCTGGTCATGATGAATTTTGGAGGATATGGAATTCCAAGCCACCCCTAAGAAATTTGGCTGCAGTGGCCTCAATTCACCCCCCAGCCCTGAGCCCCACGGGCAGCAGATGCAGCCTCGCCACGGATCCAGTGGGATTTGGATGGGATCAATGGATGGATCCCCCTGGGAGGAAAGGTGCCAGGGCAAAACTGGCCACGGGGCTGGGATGGAAATGCACCAACCTGGGCATTCCTTGGCTAGGCAGAGGGTCCTGCAGGGATGTCCCAGGTTCTCCGTGGGGTTGTCACTCATTGGGACAGGGCTGGGGGTTATGCTGGGAATGTTCACCTGGAGAAGCTCCAGGGAGAGCTCAGAGCCCCTTCCATGACCCAAAGGGGCTCCAGGAGAGCTGGAGAAGGACTGGGGACAAGGGATGGAGGGACAGGACACAGGGAATGGCTTCCAGTGCCAGAGGGCAGGGCTGGATGGGATGTTGGGAAGGATCCCTGGGAGGGTGGTGAGCCCTGGCACAGGGTGCCCAGAGCAGCTGTGGCTGCCCCTGGATCCCTGGCAGTGCCCAAGGCCAGGTTGGACAGGGCTTGGAGCAGCCTGGGATGGTGGGAGGTGTCCCTGCCTATGACACTGGATGGGCTTTAAGGTGCCAACCCAAACCATTGCATGATTTTATGCCCCAGGAGAGTTGGCAAAGTGTGGTTACATCCCACGGGAAGGGTTTTGCCAAGGCTGCAGCTCCTCCAGGCTGGGGGCACAGGGTGAGGTGATGAGCTGAGGCCACATCTCTGTACAAAGGGTTTCAAGATGCCAAGGGGGTCTGGGAGTGCAGAGTCCAGCAGCTGAGAAATTTGGAGGAAAACTCTTCAAGTATAATTTTTTTGTACTTTTTATTTATCAAAATGCCTCATTCTGATTTTAGCTTTTTCCATTTTGAAGAGGGTCCAAGGTCCTATCACAGTGTGTTACCACACAGAGTATAACATTTGCAAGAGTAAAATGAAAAGTCAGTTTGAACTGGAAAATCATGGCAATGTCATGAAAACAAAGGAAACGGGACATTCTGATGTTGTCAAAACCTTTTTTCTCTGGTTCCTTTCAAAATCAGCTTCCAGCAAAACCAGCAGGATTTTATGAGGCATTTTAGTTTTTGGCAGAGCCCGTGGCTCTGGCGCAGCAGGTTTGTGGTGGTTTCTCTGGTTGGGCTCAGACACTCTGAGCCCCCATTCCTGGGGGAAAAAAGGGGTGCAATGTGTCCCCCAGCCCCCCATTTTCAAGGCATTAAAATAACCTCCAAGTCGACCTCTTACATTATTTGTCAATTATTCATTTTGTGTTTTAACCCCTGCATTCTTCTTTTTGATCAGAAATGTATCAAATACTAGAGATTAAAAAAAAAAAAAAGCAGAAAATGATGATATTAATTTTCCTCCCCTGGAGTGCCACAGTCAGGGTTTGGGCTCTACTGATGCCTTTGAGGGCGCTGGCAATGACAGGGCTGGTCCCTGCCCCACTTTTTTCCCCATCCCAGCTGCAGTTTGGCTTTGGGAAGAGGTTGGTGCCCTCCTGGCCACCCACGGTCCTCTTGGACCCAGGAGGATTTGGCTTTCTGTCCTACCTGGGAGATCCACGTCAGATAACACTGGCAAGCTTTCAAAAGCTTCTCTCCAGCTCCTCTGCCAAGACCTATAGGATGCGTTCCAGAGCATCTCCCAGGAATGTTTGTTATTATGACAGGCAAAAAAAAAAAAAAAAAATTAAAAAAAAATAAGAGGGCAAAAAAAAAAAACCCCAGGCAGCAAAAGAACACATTGCTGTTAATGACTAGATATCCCTTAATAACCAACATTACTATAAATTGTATCTGCATTGTGACAGGCACAATCGAGGGCTCTGTTTTCTCTGCCCACGTTGGGGGGACAGGAACAATGTGCTGTTGTTGCAAGGGCTGGGATGGATGGAATTCCGGTGGAATCGGGGCTGCTCCTGCATACCTGTGCCCGTGGAGATGCTCGGCTGCTCCAGCTCCCATGAAAGCCCCATTGTTCCCCCTGCCCTATTGCACACTCCGTGATTACAGAGCCTTGGACAGACGTCGCTCCTCGCAATAATAACCTATTCTTAGCCCTAGCAGTGCTAGGTTTAGGATTTATATATATTTAAATGTCGGTAATTGCACATTCGGGACATATTGTCATTTGGGTGACAGCTTGGAAAGGCAGCGTTGGAAGGAAAAGCATCAGCTGTGTTTAGGGAGGTGAGTCCCGGGGTCATGCAGGGCAGGGCAAGCTGTGGGGATTTCAAGCAAGGGTTGGAAGGGCTCTGGAGCAACCTCAGGATGGGCAGGGATCCTGCCAGGGTTGGAGATCCATCCCTGGAAGTGTCCCAGGCCGGGCTTGGAGTAACCTGGGATAGTGGAAGGTGTCCCTTCACATGGTAAGGGGTGAAACCAAATGAGCTTTAAGGTCCCTTCCAACCCAAACCATTCCATGAGATCCAGGAAATCCCAGTTTCTACTTCTATGTCTGAAGCTGGAATTTTTTTTTTTTTTTTTGTAGCCCTTTTGAACCTTTTCACTGTGACAAAAAGGCATTTCCCTCCCCCAGTGGGGTGTTGGGTGACTCCAAACCGTGGTACAGGTGTGAAAGGTGGCTGAGAGCTGAACAGTGTCAGAGGCAGCAAGGCCCTCACAAGTTTTTTTTATGAGTTTTTATATTTTTAGCCAGGCAAGCTGCACATTTCCTAAACCCCACCCCAAAATGGCAGGGGAAAAGGAGCTTTGCCTCTAGTCCTACAGGTCAGAAGGGGCAGAAGTGACCCCAAAATCAAAAGTTCTATTTACATTCTGTGTGTTTATATTGGTGCAAACGCTGGTGGCACACACCTATGGATTTTAAATGGAGTATTTGATGTTACACTGATTTAAGTTTGCTGGGGGAAAACATGGTAGCCTTCATCCAGTAGATTTAAATTATGTTCTTGGGTGGATTAGGGCAGGTTTGGGGAAATGTGGACAGAAATTTGGACAGAAGCCTTCAGATATGGAAAAAGCCACCCAAAAGATTCCAAGAGAAAAACTACGAACATTCAGGTTGCCCGGAATCTGTTGGCAGAAATAATTTCATTGGTTTGGTTTGGGGTGTTTTTCCTTTAACTGATCAACTGCTGGGGGATTAATTACCCAGATTCATTTTCTCTCATTAGCGAAGTCTTCAGGCTGACCCCAAACTTTTCCTCCAGCTCGTTCCCACCGATCCATCCCGGGGCTGGGGGAAATTCCCCGCACCCCTGGGGATGGAGCGAGGATGGGCAAAGCCGAGCTGCTCCGAACCCCCAGGTTCGCCTCCCTGGGCGCGTGTCCCGGGGAAAATAGCGGGAACGGCTATTTTATAGGAATTTATTTATTTATTCCATATTCGGGGAAGGATTATTTGGGACGGGTCCCATCCAGGGGTGCCGCAGCCCACGGGCACTCTATCGCTGTGGCCGCGTGGGGCGGGACGCGAGGCCGCCGCTCTCCCCGCTCCCGGCGGCGCTGCCAGTGGCCCTGGGCCGGTCTCCGTGCCCCCGTTCCCCCCGTTCCCCCCGTTCCCCCCGTTCCCCGCTCCCCGGCCCCGCGGTGGCGGCGGCGGGCGCGGGGACCGCGCGGCGCCGGGGCCGCCGTTCATTCACGGGCACGCCGCGGTGGGAGCGGGGCGGGGCCCGCGCCGCGCGCCGGCCAATGAGAGGCGGCGGCGCCCAGCGTCACGCGGCCGCCGCCCAATGGGAGCGCGCCGGGCCTGAACTTTTGCCACGGCGGACAAGTTGATACATCGCGGGGGCGTGTCCGGCGCGCGGCCCGCGGGGGGGGGCGCGTTAACCCCCGCGCTGCCGTGACCTACTTTCACAGCGCCCCGCTCGCCCACCCCCCCCGGCCCGCTCCGCCGCTCCCCGCGGGCTGATCCCCCCACGATCCCGCCCGCCGGCAGCGCGGGGCCGTGCGGGGCCGGCGGCGGGCGGGGAGCGGCGGTGGCGGGGCGCGGGGCGCTTTAAGCGGTCGGAAACCCGAGCCGGTGTTTGCGCAAGGGCCGGTGCCGCGCGGAGCCGCCGGAGTGTCTAGACTGGCACATGATGGGCGGCAGCCAATGGCGGCGCCGCTCGCGAGGGGCCCCGCGCGCGCGCCCCGGCCACACAAAAGCCGGCGAGGGGCGGGCGGGCGCGAGCGGGCGGCGGCGGCGGCCCCGGGAGCCGCGCACGGACCCGCCGGACCGGGGCCGCGCCCTGCGATGCGGACAAGGGACGCGCTGACAACCGGCCTGCGCTGCGGGCTCTGCTGCTGCTGCTTCTTCTTCGCCTTTCTGATTTAATTTTTTTTTCCCCATTTTTTTTTTAATTTTTTTTTTTTTTAAATACTATTTTTGGCTGAAGGGATCCGACGCCTCCGAGCGGCCCCCGGCGCCGGTTCCCCGCCGGGCGGCACCCCCGCGCCGGGCGCGCTTCCCCGCTCCTCCCTACCTTGTATGGTGGAGCGGCCGCGGGGCGCAGCCGAGCGCTGCCCCGGGCTCTCTCCGGCCCTCGCCCCCGCCGCTCCCCGCCCGGCCCCGCGTTGGCAGCCGATGTAGGGCACGGCGCGGCGCGCCCGAGCCCCAGCGCCGCCACGGGAGCGGCCCCCGCGGCGCCGTCTATGCCCGCGCCGCCCCGCCGCCCCCCCCATGGTGCGGCCCCGCCGCGGGCCGTCGGAGATCCGCTGGGCAGCAGCGCCGCGGGGAGTCCGGGCTGCTCCGGGGCTGCGATGAGATAGAGCCGGCGGCGGAGCGAGGAGCCCCGCGGAGGAGGGCGGGGGGCGGCGGAGAGCGACGCGACCCCCGGCCGCCCGCGGGTCGTATGTTCAGGTCCAAACGCTCAGGGCTGGTGCGGCGACTTTGGAGGAGCCGCGTCATTCCGGACAGGGACGGCGGAGATGGGAGCGCCAGGAGCGGCCACGACCTCGGAGCCACCGGCAGCTGCAAGATCGCGGAGAAGAGCCCCTCGGTGGAGCTCCGCGCGGTAGCGCGCAGCCTGCTGCTGCGGGAGGCGGAGGAGCGGCGCGGGGCGGCGGGCGAGGCGGCGCCGCGCGGGGACCCCATGGCGGAGCGGCGCGGGGCCCGGCTCCGCGCCCCCGGCTCCGCGCCGGAGAGCGACGGCCGGACCGTGACCTGCTGCCTTTTCTCGGAGCGGGAGCCGGGCGGCCCCCAGCCTCCCCCCGCCGCCGCCCCCGGCCCCGACGGCGCGGCCGACGGCGGCTCCCCGGAGCGGCGGGGCCGGGAGGCGCGGGCGCGGCTGCTGCTGCTGGAGCAGGAGCTGAAGGCCGTCACCTACTCGCTGCTGAAGCGGCTGAAGGAGCGCTCGCTGGACAGCCTGCTGGAGGCGGTGGAGTCCCGCGGGGGGATGCCCGGCGGCTGCGTCCTGGTGGCCCGCACCGAGGTGCGCCTGGGGGGCCTGGCGGCACCCCCGCATCTCCTCCTGGGCAAGCTGTTCCGCTGGCCCGACCTGCAGCACCCGGCCGAGCTGAAGCCCCTCTGCGAGTGCCAGAGCTTCGGCGTCGCCGACGGACCCACGGTCTGCTGCAACCCCTACCACTTCAGCCGCCTCTGTGGGCCAGGTGAGCAGCGGCGAGTTGGGTCCCCCCCGCCACAAACACCCTCCGATTCGGGGGTTCGAGGGTTCTGAGCCCTTCCTGGGTTTATCCGAACCCTCGTGGGCAGCGCTGCCCCGGCCCCGCGGTGTTGCGGGGATGCCCGAGGGGGACGCGCCTGGTCCGGGGTCCCCGCCGGGCGTCCCCCTCTCTTGGAACCTGCGGTTCACAGTTGTACGTAAAAAGCCCTTTCTCTTTGTTTTGTTGGTTTTTTTTTTTTCCCTTCCCGCGGAGTTTCCCCGCTCTCCGGGAGCCGGAGGGGCGATAATCGGCGGCTCCATCCCGCTGGCGCCAGCCTGGCTCGCTCGTATCGGAGCCGGGCGGTCACCGCCGCCGGCTTAAAGCCGCAGGCGCTTCGGGGGGGGCTGCGGGGATGTCCCCGCCGCGGGGATCCCCGGACCCGCGGGGACATCCGGGGCTCCCGCATTTCTCGGGGATTTCTTTTTTTTTTTTACCGTGGGTAGAGGTGCTAAGCTCTTTCAAGGCGTGGGTTTGGTCTCCTTGAGGGTTTTTTGTTTTGTTTCAGCAATGCTCGGTCGTGTGTCCATGTCAGCAGGGAGTAGTTACATGGAGCAGAGAGAGACATGTTGGAATCTGAGGTGCAGAAATCGAAATGATATTTAACTGGCTGTGCAAAAACCGTAATGAAACTGGACAGCTGGATTCCCACTGCCAGAGGGCAGGGATGGATGGGATATTGGGAAGAAATCCTTTCCCTGGGAGGGTGGGGAGGCCCTGGCACAGGGAGCCCAGAGAAGCTGTGGCTGCCCCTGCATCCCTGGAAGTGTCCAAGGCCAGGCTGGATGGGGCTTGGAGCAGCCTGGGATAGTGCGAGGTGTCCCTGCCCATGGCAAGGGGTGAAATGAGATGATTTTTAAGGTCCATTCCAACCCAAATCGTCCTGTGATTCCTGACTGTCTCTTTTTTTGGCAAGAACTTTGATTTTATTATTTCTTTTGCAATCTGGGCTCCTGCCTCGCTTTGCATCACTTCTTTCAAAGAAACTTCTCTTCTGGGCGTGCTTCTCCCGAAGGTCGCTAGAGGCTGGAGGCGGCTTTTTTTTTATTCCAGTTGGAGTTGAGCTGCGCTTTCAGGAACGGGACATTTATTTTAGAAACGGGAGAAGTTTCCCAGTCTCTTTCCTGCAGCCCGTGGTAGTTTTCTCAGCCGTGAGCGGCTGCCAGCCCAGTGCTGGGAGTAGTAGAAAGCAGAGCTGTTATCAAGTGGCTCCTTATCACTTTGATAATGGGTGACTGTGCCAGGACCCCACCCGCGCCGGCTGGGCGCTGGTAACAGGAGCCAAGGGAAGGCCTTGATGCCCTTTTCCACAAGTGGCTCCCTACAGGGATCATCCTGTTGGTGTTTCCCACCCAGTTTGCTGTGGGGTGTGAAAGTTTTGGGGTGCTTCCAGCCAGTCCCTGCTGGCTGCAGGTCTGGCATGGGACCAGCACAGCCAGGTCTGGTTGTTACAGCCACATGGGGACACCAGCACCTTTGGGGTTTTTTATTTTTATTATTTTGGGATTTATAAGCAGCCTGTGAGAAGTGTACCCTGCTCCCTTAGGGGAAATGGGGAAGTTTTTCTGAGAAGCAGTAGATGACCCCAGAGCCGTCACACGGGGGATGCTGAGGTTCTTTTTGATGAGCTCAGCCAGGCTGAGCTGCAGTTGCTGGCTGAGTGCTCTCAGGTCCAGGAGGGAGCTGAGGAGCTCTCCTGTGTCTCCCTACTCTGGGGTCAGTGTGGTGCCTCTGCTGGAGTTCACAGTGCAATTTCTCACTGAAAATCGGTGCCTGCTCAATGTTGATGCCTTGAAACAGCCCAGCTGCCTGCACACTCAGTTTTGGCAAGTTACAACTTAAGAAACATCACTGTCATATCATGGAAGGGGAGAAGAAACCCCTCTAATCAGGGCTGGAGTTGATGAAGGAGCTTCATCCGCCTTCCCCATGGTCTTGACCCTTCCAAGAGCAGCGAGAGCTGGTTGAATGACCTGATTCAGCAAAGCACCTCTGAGGACTTGCTGCACTTGGAGCACATGACTCTTGGTCCTGTTGCTTAAAGGCGAGCTCAGGAGCTCTGTGGGATGGATTCAGGGTGTGGGGGATCACAGTGGGCTGAGCTGCTTCTGTGCTGAGGCCTTTTGGGATGGACCAAAGTTACTTGGATGGCTTGGTGGCTGAAGCCAGCCTGGCTCTGGTGCCAGTCCTGTGTGTCAAGAGGAGTCTTTCCATCACCCAGTCCTTCTTTTCAGTATGTGTGAAGTGTTTGGGGGACACTTGTTAAGCCCTGTGTGTTGGAAGCTTATCTCCCAGCGCAGATGATGGAAATGTGGTCCTTGGGGGGTAATTTGATGTTTTGTGTGACTCCATCTGTGGGTGTCCAGGCACAGATGTGGAGCAGAGGGGTGCAGCACCTTCAGTAGCAAAGCCCACTTTGCAAGTTCAAGGTGGAACTCCCATTCTTCAAAAATTAGGAAAACCTTGGTCTCCAGTTGCTTCCAAGTGTTTTGTTTTCCACTGGGTGTTTATAACCTTGGAGGAGTTCCTACCCCAAAAGAGAAAACGAGAGGGTTTGCTGATAAACCAAACACGGCACTAACCTGAAGTTTTGTTTTTCCAGAGTCTCCACCACCTCCCTACTCTCGGCTGTCTCCTAATGATGAGCAAAAGCCACTGGGTACGTGTTTTGTCTCTTTTGATCTCCGGGGAACTCTTTCATGGCGCAGGCCCGGTGCTGGTTCTGAGACAGCCCTGCCTGGCACGTCAGGCAGAAGCCAACAAGTCGGGGTTTTATGGCTCCTCATTATTTCTGAGCAAGCATCAGCTGATGGGTTTTAAGAAGTAAATGGATGCCAGTTTATCCTACCAAATTACTGTGTAGACACATGCATATTTTCCAAAATAATATGAAGCTCTATTTTTAATGAAGGCGTAATGAAAGGTTACCAGACGTCATGTTTTGTCTGTGTGTGTAATCTGCGGGAGTGGGAGCTCCTGGGTGCCATTTCCATAAAGGCCTGGCTGTGCTGCTCCGTGGAGGAACCAGCTATTACCCTTCCTCTGCTCCTTACAAAGAGATGGAAAGTCTTTGAAACTCGGCACCGTGTCATTTCTGAACGGGGTGTCACTTTTCCTGGGCAATTCTAAAAGGTTTTCCAAACAAAGTTGGTGGAAGCAGCTTTTGGGGTGGGTAGGTTGGGTGTGGAGTGCAGGGTGCTGCAGAGCCTGGCAGCCTTGGATCCTGCTCCTGTGTGCTGGCCTGGAGATGTTTTGAGCTGGCATCACTGCATCCTCACCGTCCTTTCTCAGCCCTGCTTCTTGCTCAGTTAAATGGGAAGCAAAGACATGGGGGAGAAGGGAAGAATCCCATATCCCCTCTTGGATTTCTTGTTGGGATGGGTGCAGCTGGGAGCTTTCTCCCTTTTATCCTGTGGTCAGTGATTTACTGGGGTTAATGACCACGGGGAGCTGCTTTTGCTCCCACGGGGCAGGGACAGGGAGGAGACAAATAGGATTTGGCAGGGATAGGAGGGGACAGCAGTGCCTGTCCCACCCAGCTCCCGGGGAGGGCAGGAGCTGCCCCTGCCAAAGGTGAGTGAGTCCCTGCCCTGCTCAGCTGTGCCTGCCACAGGGCTGTGACCAGAGCAGCCTGCAAGGCCAAGTTGGCTTTTTTTCTTTTTTTGTTAGGTATGGAGGCAAAAAAAAAAAAAAAAAAAAAAAAAAGAGTTGTCCCTCCCTGTGCTCCCCCTTCCAAGTTAATTCCCTTTAGAAACTGCTTGTGCTGCAGGGAGAGATGATAGCGAGTGACACGTGACTTTATTAAAACAACAGCCAGGGGTTGAAATTTGCTTCATTGGCTTGTTTGATTGGAAAAATAATAGTTAATCTGTGAGCAAACAGTTGAGCACTTAATTAGAGGGGTGTAAGCAAGAGAGAATAACAAAGACTCTTAACTTGTTAAAACAAAGTTTCCTTCGCTTCAGCAAAGAGGAAGGAAGGAAGCAAGAATAAACAGCTTCAAGAATTTTAATGGTGATAATTAAGTATAGTAACTCTGACTTGTTTAGAGGCTTAATGTAACTTTATCCAGTAAGCACCAAGTTCCTACTTGTTTGATCAACTTAACTGGAGTTATTTTTGTGGTCGGGGCAATTCAAACTTTGCATTTGCGTGGTGGAGCTACAAAGTTGATCTCTGCTTTCTGGCTCTGTGGAGAGTTTCTCTGGGGGAGGCGGTGGGAAGCCGAGCAGCCACGGCTGCTCACGTAGCGCTGGCAAACGCAGCAGAACTAAAAGTGCTTTCTTTTCTTTTCCTTTTTTTTTTTTTTTTTTTAATTTTTTTCCCCCAGATCTATCAGATTCCACGTTGTCTTACACTGAAACAGAGGCTACAAACTCTCCCAACGTGACGCCCGGAGATTTCTCAGGTTGGCAGCTGTTGGTGCCTCTCCCACCCTCGGGGTCCGCGCTGGGGCAGGAGGGGATGGGGGGTGGTCCTGGTCCCGCTCTTGCTTTGTGTTCTGGGTGTGAAGAGAAGGACAAAAAGAGCAGTTGTTTGAGTTGGTTTTTTGAGTCTGTGCTCTTCACGTTTGTGACGAGATGCTGTTTGTGGGGTGAGCAGGGAGGTTTGGGAGGCGGCTGCGCGTGTCCTGTGTGGAGGGAGCCCAGACCCGTCCTGGCGGCTGTGGGGCCGTGGCTGCTGTGGGGCCGTGGCTGCTGTGGGGCCGTGGCTGCTGTGGGGCCGGGCTCTGGGCCCTCCCCATTTCCAGGCTGTGGGGCCGTGGCTGCTGTGGGGCCGGGCTCTGGGCCCTCCCCATTTCCAGGCTGTGGGGCCGTGGCTGCTGTGGGGCCGGGCTCTGGGCCCTCCCCATTTCCAGGCTGTGGGCCCGGTGGCGGCTGTGGGGCCGTGGCTCCTGTGGGGCCGGGCTGTGGGGCCCTGGCTCCTGCGGGGCCGGGCTGCGGGGCTGGGCTGTGGGGCCGTGGCTGCTGTGGGGCCGTGGCTGCTGTGGGGCCCTGGCTCCTGTGGGGCCCGGCTGCGGGGCTGGGCTGTGGGGCCGTGGCTGCTGTGGGGCTGGGCTGTGGGGCCCGTGGCTCCTGTGGGGCCGGGCTGTGGGGCCCTGGCTCCTGTGGGGCCGGGCTCTGGGCCCTCCCCATTTCCATGGCAGGGGCAGCCAGGCCGTTCCAGTGCTGCTGCTCTGTGCTGGTTCCTGCCGGGTCCGTCGGGCTGGTGTTACCTGCTGGGCCCCGGCCCCGGGCTGCAATCCCTGCTTTCATGAGCAGGCTCCCAGCTACGGAGCCATTGAAGATCCCGAACAAAGCTTGGCTTAATTAGGTCCTGGTTTTTGCTCTGCCCCACCCTGCAACCTTTCATTCACTTAATGGGGCCCTGCAAGGCCTGGGGTGGTTTTACCTGACAGCAGGTGGAGTTGGGGCTTTCCTTGGCTCGGCACTGGGCTCTGGCTGTGGTGATCATTCCACATTTTTCTCCTTGGTGTCTCATCTCAGGCTGGGGGCTGACTCTGTGTGGGACAGGAGAGGCCTGGCTATAGGACCAGGTTTAATTTCTTTACCTGGTTCTGAGAACTGGGATGAAGGCAGACAAAAGTGGGTTTTGGTGGAGCCCCACATGCCTCCCTCAGCAGCTGGGGTGGGGCTTGGACACCCCCGAGCCTCATTGCTGGGTTGCTGAGCACATGGATGGAACCTGCTGCTCACTTAGGGGGATGCTGTGAGTCAGGGGAGGTGGTGGAGGAGACCTTTGGGGTACTGGCTCCTTGGTTGTGGCATTTCTCTTCATTTTCTTTCCTTGCAAGAGTTCATAGTCAGCTTGCTGAGAAGTTTGGTGAGACCTGGGCATTTGTTGGGATGTTTAGGCTGATCCCAACTCCAGAGGGTGTTCAAACAGCACAGGGTCTGCATCGTGGCACGTTTCCCTCTGGGGATTTTCCCTTCTCCTTGTGCTTTCAGGTGCCCCTGTGCCAGCCCAGGGGCTTTTGTTGTGCTGCCAAGTGTCGAGCAGGGGAACAATTGATAGCAGGACTCGGATCATTCAGCCTTGTGCTCTAATAAATATGTGCTTGAAGTTCCTAACTAACATTCCTAGGGCTGGATGCACGTCCCTAAAGCTCCCCGTGCCCGTGGCTTTTGTTGTAACTTGATAATTGGCATTAATTACAGCAGCCAGGTTGGAAAAGTGGGGTTCCTGAGGAGGTAATGGTTTAGCTTCTCTCCTGGCTCAGTCTTTATGGGACATCTGGTGGGTTTGCTGGAAGAGAAGAGAGATTTTAACTTTTCCTTGAACAATATGATAACATGTGACCGAGATTGTGCTGAAACCGGATCCCTCCTCTCCCCCTGTGCCGTTTCCAATGGTGTAACTTTTAATAAGAGTCTGGGGCTGGGTGATTTATTTTTCCCCAGTGCTCACCATTGCTGAAAGAGGATAAGAGCCCTGCTGAAGTTAACCCATACATGTCATCATGGGAAAGTACAAGGAAGAATCCACTTAGGCTCCAGTCTACCTGCCACATTTCACTTTGTTTATTCTCCATTTCAACTCATTTAATAGCTCTGCTTGAAGTGTAGGTCTGTGGGAGTGATACACAAAGCACATGGTCCTCCCTGCCTCCTCTTGTGTACCAAGGGAGCTCAGTGTGCATTTAACTTGTCTTCCAAAAATAAGTACGTTTTGGGTCTAGCACCAAGCCACTGCTATTTATTGGCCCAGCTTTGATCATCAAAAAAGCTTTTCCTACTAAAACCACAAAATTCAATTTTGTGTAACAAAGAGAACCATTCTTCTCCTGTTACTCCTTTACTTGATGAACTTCTAAACAGGAGGTTTTAGCATGAAGGCAAAAGATGATCTCTATCATATGTGTAAATTAAAAAAACAAACAAACAAAAAACCCCCTCTTTTTGAAGTAGAACCTTTCATGGCTATAATATTAGCCTTAAAAAGAGGGAAAACCTTCAGTGAAGTAGCAGGCTTGCTGTAAAGTTCAGAGGAACAGTCAGTGCTAACTGGAAGCACAAGTTGTGGATAGTTGGGTGGGTATGACCTGGATCCAGGGATGATACCCCAGAGCCCTCTCCATCTCGTGCTCCCAGCGTTTGGGTCTTGGAACAAAGGTGTTTGTCCAAGGATCAGCATCCAGCCACAGCTTTTCCCTTGGAGTGGGGATGCTCCTGTTTTCCCAGTGAGGTGCAGTGGCCTGGGGAGATCTGGGTTGGTGGGCTCAGGCTTGGAGATGTCTGACCCCGAAGTTTCCTCCTCCTGAGCTCGAGCAGTGCCTCATTCAGGCTCATGAGAGCACCAAGAGGGGCTCCATCTTTTCCTCCTTGCATTCATTTCTGCCTGGGGAGCAGAGCTGAAGAAAACCTGCCATTTGGGGAGTTACATTTTAAACCCAGGTGGTTCCCTGGCCTGGGCTGAGCCTTGCCTGTCCCCCGGGAGCCAGCAGAGCCTTGGCCAGTCCTGGCGTCACCGCGGCTCCCAGCCGGAGCTGGGGAAATACCAGGGAAAGGGCAAAATCCAGCAAGGCAGGAACAAAAGCTCAGCCTCGTGACTCATAATTGGTGGAACATTTGTAGTAATTTTTTTTTTTTCCTTTCCCCTCAGACTTGGCTCCTCCAGCACATGCCAAGAAGCTGCTGTACCCGTTAGACTTGCCAGGCGTGTGGAGGGCTGAGCGGGAGCTGGGATGGGGTGGGGTGGTGGGGACGTGCTGGAGCAGCTGCCGTGGGCTTTGGGATTGCCTGCCTTCCTCTGAATCCCACAGGGCTCTCCCTCACCTGCCCTGGGAAGGACCTTTTCTTAAACAGCCCCATTCCTGTTGAAAAAGCCCCATGATGAGTGTTGACCAAAGTTCTTGTTAGTGGTGGCTTTAAATTCTGGAGGTCCTGAGGGGAGGACAGGTAGGGGAGCAAAAGGTGGCCTTGCACCTGTAGGTCTCTCTGTGCAGACTTGACCATCCCCAGGGAAGATGCTGGTTTGTTTTTTTCTGAAAATAGTAGTTATGGGTATTTTTAATCTTTGAAATCACTCCCCATGTGCTAAAACTCTCTGAGTTTCAGCTCTGGTGAACCTGTGCATGGCTGAAAATGTGCATCCTAAGGAAGAAATGTTGAATTGGTGGTTTGTTGGAGGAGGGATGAATTCCTGTCCATGCTCCAAAGCAGCAGGAAGGTGTTTTCCACCTGGAAGTGGAAGCACAGACATGAGCTTATTCCCAGCAGCTATGCTGATGTCCAGAAAGTTGCTGGGCTCTGTGTGGAGATGAGCTCTGCTTGGTGACTGATGATGGTGGAGGAAAGCTGGGAATTAACAGACAGAAGAAACAGAGACTAAATGGGCTGGAGCTTATTTAAATTATTTCTGATTTTTTTTTTTAAGGCCTGGAAAGACAAGGAAGTTTTTGCAGGGCAGTGGTGGGGCTGGGGACACTGGATTTGGGGAGCAGGGTCCCTGTAGCACCAAAGGGAGGAAGAAGGCAGGAGCATCCATCCCAGCTGGTGACTCAGCCTTGCTGAGGCAATGCCACGGCTCCAGGCGAGAGCCAGAGGAGGTTTTTTTTGGTTTTTTTTTTTTTGCTTCCAGCAATATTTAGGATGAACTTAAGGAAGCATATTTTAAAACCCACTGAATGGAGAAAGTGAACGTCTCCCTTCCTCTCCCCCCCAGAAATAACAGGCTGCAGGATTTATGCTAACAAGGAAATTTATGAAGATCCTGTGTGTTAGGAGTAGGAAAAAAAAAAAAAAAAAGCCCATTAAATCTGTCAGGCGGATGTGTGTGGCAACTGGGCAAACATTGCCCTTTCCGGGCTGGGGGAGAGATTCTGGAATTACCTGTTAACAGAAAAAAAAAAGGGTATTTTGCTCATTAATAGGGCAGCAGTTTCTTCTGAGGGGGAAACGTTGGGTTTTGAGGATAGACTCTGGCTTTGCTGTGTCTCAGTGCCAGCTCTGGGCTGGGGGCTGGGTCAGACCCAGCACCACCCTGGAGCCTTTTCATCCCTTCTTCCCCCTCTCCTGCAGAAACAAACCCTTTAAAAAAAAGACACAACATATCTGTGCATCCAGTTTAATCACAGACAGATGTTTGTTTGGGCCAGTAATGGTTTGGGGTTCTTTTTTTTTTTTCTTTCTTTCCTATTTAACTGTAGGTTTGCTGGCTTGTCTTCCCCTGTGCAGTCTAGAACAATCAGGGTTTGGCTAAAACCTCTCCTGGTCGGAGGAGCGAGCCCGTTGCCAAGAGCTACTTCTTTGATGCAAAAAAATACATCCTGGAGGTGCTTTGTCAGATGTTTTTATATTAAACAGTTTTCCTCCATAGTTTCAGTTTGCCAACGGGAAATAAAGTGCATCCATTTTCCAGCGTGCTTCAGAGAGGAATTCTTTGCTCGCTGTGGAGGCTTTTCCCACGTGGCTATGGATGGCCATGGATGTTGGGATCCCCATGGGAGAACTTCAGAGCAACAGCCTTGCCCTCCCTGAGGGTTTGCTCATTTGCTCTGGGGGTTTGCAGCTTCTGGCCCTGCCTGGAGCTGACATCAAAGGCAGCTTCTCCAACTGTGGGGTGAATCATGGATTAATCCCTGAAAGGGAAGGTGGGGAAGCTCTGGGAGCCCATCCCTGGGCTTTCAGTGCTGTCCCTTTCACAGAGGTGCAGGTGTGCTCCTTTATTTTGTCTAAAGATGTGTCTTTCTGGGGTGGTGATACAGCCACTGGAGCCAGTGGATTTGTGGAGGGCAGTGGGTTTTTCCACATCCCGCTTGTGCTTACCCCATGGTGAGGGGCTCAGGTGGCAGCTCCTGGAGTCCATTCCTTTGGAGCAGAAGGTGAAGGGATCCTTGATTCTCTAGCCAGGTGGGCTCCTCGTTGTGTCCAAATCCTGTTGGTAGCAGTGCTTCCTCCATAAGCAGAGAGTATTCCACCTGGGAAGATCATAAGCAGATGAAGAAGTTGTTCACAGCATTGAGCAAGCAGCAATTAAAGAAAAAAAAAATCAAAAGTTTGGTGACTTACCAATGGAAGAGAAGCACCCTAAATCAAGGCTGGAGGGAGATACTACCTTCCCGTGGTTGTTTTTCCATTAAAACCCTCTGGGATAACTCCTGTTGGGCCACCAAACAGCAGCTGGAGCACTGAGCTGAACCTGAGCTGCCTTCCACGGAGCTTTGGTGGCAGTGGCCCTTCATGGTGCCCCCTGTACCCTGTGTCCTGTGTGGAGAGGTGCCTGTGGCTCCATCCCTGCAGAGCAGGGGGCTCTGGGAGGAGGAGGATGGAGCTCTGGCAGTGGCTGTGCAGCTGTTTCTAAAGCCAGTGACAGCTCTTGGTGTAAAGTACCCGATTATGGGCTTGTAGTGCAGGGCTTTTGGTCTTGGGATTAGTGCAGAGCTCAGCCAGGTCGGGGCTGTGGGGAGGGGAAATTGATTTTGTGAAGGCTGAGGGCCCACTGAGGCATCTGCTGGAGATGGTTTGTGCTGAAGGTCTCCTGAGGAGGGACATCAGGGTTCCTCTGACGTTTTGCATCCTGTGCAGCAAGGAGCAGCAGCCTCCAAAAACAGTCTGACAGGAGGGCAGGTGTCTCCTGGACTGGGAGCTGGGGAATGTCCCTTTGTTGCTATAGCCATCCAACAGGCCACACTTAAGGAATGAGGACAATCAGAGTTGTCCTTAAAAAAAATCTGGGCAGCTGGAGTTGGCTGCTGTTCAGAAGAAGGCAGGAAAAAATCCAAAGTGGCTGCCAGAGCCTCGGGATCATCTGCCTGGAGTGGCACAGGCTACAACAGGGCTGGAAGGAGGTTGGTCTGACCAATGCTGGACCCTGTGCTTGATGCAGAGATTGAAGCTGCCGTGCAGGTGATGCCTGTATTTGTGTGTACACACAGCTCCCAAACTCCAAAGGAGAATTTTCCATGAGGGAGCCAGGCAGGATGATGCCCTGGAGTGGAGGGTTCACTTCCACGGGCAGTATCTGGGGAGCAGAGTTCCCTTGGAGGCAAGACACTGAAGTTCTCAGTATAATCCAGCAGAAAAGGAGAGAGTTTCTTTTTCTCCCTCTGTTACCTGGAACTGGGATGGATTTTCACAGCTAGCCTGGATGTTTTCAACCTAGAAGTTCTTGGAGAAAGTACAACACCCAGATAAAATATGTTTTTGTCTGTGGTTCGTTGAGTATTATGATGTTTGGCCTTGAATCACAGAATAATCACATCCCTCACTTCTCCAAGCACCTAGGCATCACTCTTAAAAAAAGAAAGGTCAGGAAGTAAGCAAGTTACTTAAAAGTAAATTAGTTTAATCTTTGTAGCCTAAACCTTACATTCTTGCACCCTATTAGGGGTTGGATACAACTTTCTAGGTAGTAAAAGTTCCTTTGATGTAGCTCTGGTTGTGTCCTTTAAGCAGCATGGATCCGATGGATCCGGCTTTGTTTGAACTTTCCTTTTTTCCCTGTGCCTGTGTTTTGCTTTTTAAAGGGATTTGCTGAATACTGGACACAGTGTATTTATGACCTTTGAAAACGGTGAATGTTTTGAAGGAGGAATTTTGGCTTCTTATAGGGGACCTGTAGAGAGAGGCTTGTGTTCACAGTCCCAGTAATAGATTTTCTTTTTTTTCTTTTTTTTTTTTTTTTGTGGCACTTTGATGAGTGAGAGGTGTTTATAGGCTTGATTCATAACTGAGTTACCAAGGTTTTCCACGGAAATAACTTATTAAATGTGTGGCGCTCACCGGAGCGATTGAAGTCTGGAGATTTGCTGTTCATCAAAGGCACCTCCTTTCCCGGCCTCCAAGACCTAACTCAGCATTTTACCTCCTGAGGATGCTCAGACCCAAAAGGGCTGTGTGCTGTGGGAGCTCGAGATGGCTTTTAGTAAGAAATTAAAAAAAAATCAAAAGGCAAACTGGAAGGAGGAGGAGGAAGAAAAAAAAAAAAAAAAAAACCTCAGGAAAAACATCCCCCCGGTCGCTGGGAGCTGCTGATGGTTAAACCTGGTTTTCTGGAACACTGCTTGTTTGTGTGGATTTTGCTGCTCTGCTCGACAGCTGAAAAGTCCATCCCTTCAGTGCTGCTGAGGGCTTTGAAGTGTCCCGAGCTCCTGGAACCACAGGTTCAGTTTACTGGCAAAGGAGACTCAGCTCTTTGTGCTGCCCAAAGAGCCTGGGAGTGGGCACGTGGGGCTGTGATTGCTGCTCTGCCCTGTGTCCTGCAGTGTGCTCCAGGGGATCCAGATGTTGGGTGGTGATGGAGGAGGAGGGACATTGGCTCCCTGAGGTCCCACCTTGTTCCTGAGGATTTGGGTGGTGCCTGTCCCAGCTCTGCTCTGCCCCTGCTCTGTTCTTTCGCTTGGTTGATTCGTCAAATCCTGCTTTGAGTTGGAAGGGAGCTTAAAGCTCATCCCATTCCACCCCCTGCCATGGGCAGGGACACCTTCCACTCTTCCAGGGTGCTCCTGGCCCATCCTGGCCTTGGAAACTTCCAGGGATCCAGGGGCAGCCACAGCTTCTCTGTGCCAGGGCCTTCCCATCTTGTCAAAAGTCCTTCTCCAGCTTTCTCATAGCCCCAGAAAATGGGTGTTTAGCTGGAAAAAAAGCATCAGCCCAGGGGCAGAGTGCTGGGAGAGCAGAGATTGAGGGGAAGGCATCTCCAGCACTGGGGTCTGGGTTTGGCATGCTGAGGACTGTTGGATTCCTGTTTGGGTGTGGGGTTTTTTTCTGTAAGAACAAAAACATTTCACATGGAAGTGCCTGTCTTGGCTGACCTCTTGCAGGACTGCTGATGCTGACTGGTAATGGCCTTTGCAGCTCCTGGGGCTGGAGCAGGGATCAAACAGCTCTGGCACTGAAATGCTGGACTGTGCTGCTGTCCCACCACCCCTTTCCCAGAGAAGCTTCTCCTTCAGTGAGAAGCTGGTTCCTCATCCCAGGCTTTGGATGTGGGAAAATAGGTAGGGAAAAAACTGCCAGCATCAGGGGATATAAACAGAATTAAATCCAAAACTCTTCTCCTGCCCCAGCATCTCCTTATCAGCTCTGCACCCCAGGTTTCCACCTCTTTTTTCTTTTTGTGTTTTCCTGGGTTTATTCTTTAAATGGATAAAAGTTGCCTCTGATGGCCAGACCTGAAACCCCTCACAAAACACAACCTGTCCTTGCCTCTCCACAGGGATGCAGTCTCTGGCAGGGAGCAGGCACAGGCTGGGGTGCTGCTCCCTGCCCTCGGCACTTTGCCTTTCAGCTTATAAAAGCCCATGTATGAAACCTGCCAAAAAGTCAAATTCCCAGCAGTGTGAGAGAGAGAGAGAGAGAGGGATGTGTAGAGAGTTTGTTTTGCCCTTCACAGCAGCTCTGTGTTCCTGGGGGGTGCAGGAGGTCTTTGCTGAGGGTTCAGGGAGCCCACGTGCTCTTGTCCTGCAGCATCCCCCACCCACTCCAAGTGCAGTTCCCAGAGCAGATGCTGGACCAAAGCCACCCCTCCCTTCTGACTGGCAGCTGATGGAAGTGCCCTGGTGTCACATCTGCTGTCCCAGCTGGACACTGATGCTCAGCTGGACCCACTGCAGCTTGGCCACGTCCCCGCCGGGGCTTGGGAGAGCTGCCCTCCCCTTCCTGCGCCTGTGTTTGCTTTATGGCTTTGGAGATGTTCCTCCTCCTAAGTGCTTGTAGCAGCTGAGAAGGATCAGGCAGCCCATTCCTCCAGGCTGGAGGAGCTGGAGTCTTCAAGCTGCTGCAGGGGCTTCTCTTGATGGGGATACTGGGGCAGGATTTCCCACAGTGGCTCCACGGAAGGGCGGGAGACACAACTGCGTTGGTTTTATCTGGGTATTCCATGAGCAGCAGCAGAACCCGCCAGCAGAAAGGCTATTTTTCAGCTCTTTCCATTTATTAAGGTCTCATTTGCTAAGATTTTTCCATGAGAGAAGCCAAAGAATGTTAAAGACTTAAAAAAAAAAAAAAAGAAGGCCCAGCTACTTTGTGCTTTCACACACAGTGATGCGAAGTGCTGTTGTCTGTTTCATCAGGGGAAAAAGGTACCTGCAGCACTGGGTGCCCAGAGAAACTGTGGCTGCCCCATCCCTGGAAGTGTTGGATTGGGCTTGGAGCAGCCTGCTGTTGTGGAAGGTGGGATGAGATGAGCTCTCAGGCCCTTCCAGCCCAACCCATTCTGTTTCTGTGATAAGGCAGAGCTGTCTTTAGTTTTATCCCACCTGTGCACAGAGGCTCCCGCAGGGATGGACGTGCTGTGCAGAGCACATCCCTTTTCTTCCCTTCCCTCCCTTTCTTTTCCCTTCCTGGCTGCTGCAGAGCCTGGCCTGTTCCTGTTCCTGGTGCTCATACAAGGCCCCGTTTGTGCGATCCCGCGCCGGGAAAAGCCAAGTTTGTCCACAGGGAAGAATGAGGCACTTGATTCATCCCCCCCTGCGTGAGCCTGTGGGGTCTGGGAGCATCCCTGTCCTGCACAGGGAAGGCAAACACAGGCTGTGGTGCCTGGGAACTCCCATGGTTCTGCTTTCCCTTATTCCTCAGTAAATGTTGCTCCTTTGGAAGCATCTTCCCCTCAGCTCTGTGGCAAACACAGTCATTGTGTCCTGGTTTTTTCCCCTGTTTCTTTTTTTGTAATTGTTTTTCTTTGAATCTTATTGTGAGCTGAGGTAAAAATGAACCATAGGTGGGGTTTTTTTTTTCAGTATTCCTCTTAAAATCCACACAAGTCGTGACATAAGCCAACAGGAGCTCTCACTCTGGAAGTGTTTAAGGCCAGGCTGGATGGAGCTCTGAGCAACCTGGTCTGCTGGGAGGTGTCCCTGCCCATGGAAGGGGGTGGAACAGGATGATCCTAAAGGTCTCTTCCAACCCAAACCATTCCGTGATTCTATCATCCATCCCCTCATCAGAAGCAAAGCTTTGCCAAGTCTTGCAGCAAACAGTCAGTGGTGCTTATAAAAAGCTCAGGCTCCAAGATTAGATCTGGCTGGGTTTGTCTGGTGCAGCAGCTCGGGGTATCCAGCTGTGGAGAGAAGGAGCAGATGTGAAAATGGGCAGTTTCGTGTCTCAGACTCAATCCCTCCCTATAAATTGTGTGTCTGCAGCTGCCTCTGGAGGCTCGAGCTGTTCTGCCATGGGTCTGTTCACAGTAAAAGTGAATGCAGCAGGTTTTGATTTGGGCCTGTTCTGGGGAACTCTTTCTGCTGAGGTTTTATGAAGCCCTGAGAACACGACACCGTTTCCAGAGAGGCCGTGGGTGCCCGGGCTGGGTGCAGAGCAGCCCTTGGTGGCGAGGCCATGGCTCAGCTTTCCTCAAGTGTCATGGAGTTGCTTTCTGAGTTCTGCAAAAAAAAACCCAACAAAACTTTATGAATCGACCAGGAAGCCAGTAAAAATTAGTAGTAACAAGCTCATTTCAATAGAAATGGGTTTGCTGCTCTGCTGGCTGCCAACCATTTATGAGACTGGCCGGGTGCCGGGTCCAGCGCCGCATCCCTCACCCTCCTGCTGCTGGAAATCATTTGTGACTCCAAAAAAATAAATAACACTATTGTGGAGCTGGTTTTATGGCTGGGGCCTGAGCTGGGTGGCAGCTCTGGAGTTTGCAAGCCCTGGCTGGGGGCTCTGTGCTCCAGCTCAGGTGGGTTCCTGTGGGTTTGCAGGGTGCAGGTGAGGACATGGGATGGGAGTTGCATCCATGGCACGTTGGATCTGTCTGTCCCTGGATCTGATGCCAGGGGAAGAGCTGGGTCAGTGTGGCTCTGCCAAGTCAGGAGTGTTGCAAGGGAGCGTTGGATGCTGTTGGGTGTTGTGCCAGCAGAGGTTTAGGATGGATATTTGGGAAAATTTCTTCCCCAGAAGAGCTGTCCAGCTGCCCAGGGCAGTTGTGGAGTCACCATCCCTGGAGGGATTTAAAGGCCATGTGGATGTGGCACCTGAGGACAAGTGGAAGGGTTGGAGCTGCTGATCTTAGAAGGCTTTTCCAACCTTCACCTGGGATTGCTCCTGTCTCTGGTGGGGACACCCCAGTGAGCCAGGTGCTGGCTTGTGTGGAGGACAGACCCCAGAACAGGCCCATTTCTGCTTTAGCTCATCTTTAAATGCTTAATCAAATACGGGGTTTCCAGCATGGGAATTCATCTGCCTCTTCCATTCACCTGCCCTGCTGGAGGAGACTTCCACCCCCAGCAGAACAAGGAAATTCCTGGGAGAGCACAAAGCAAGGTAAAGATCCTGTGAGTACAGGGAGCTGCTCTTCCCCTGTTGCTGAGTTTTGTGAATGGAAGGGAAATGTCAGCAGAATTATTTTTTTTTTTTTAAAAAAAGTCACTCACACATCACAGGTTACAGACTAGGAGCACACTGGGCAGCATCTTCATCACTGGAACAAGAAAACTGGAGTCATTCTTTATTCCCCAGTAATTACAGGCACATATTTTGAAATATCCATGTCTTTTCCATGTTGAATCACCAGTACAGACCTTCAGAGCCGGATTGAATTCAGCTGTGCTTGAAAGGGTCGGTCATTTGAGACTCCCAACATTAAAAGATCTTTGCAAATTAGCTTTGCTCTTGCCATGCTGAATTTGTTTGTGTAGAAAACCTCAGTAGATTTGGTATGTGCCTGTCTTTGAAGGGCTCTGCTTCAAAGGCTGCAGCTCTGGGTGTTTTATGTGCTGAGCTCCACAGTCCCCCGAGCTCCGCTGCCTCGCTGGGAAGTGTCAGCTCATGTTAAACCTGCAGGAAGGAAAAGCTGAGCCTGGCTTTTCAAAGCCTTCAAGGGAAACTGGATGCCCAGGGCTTATTCTTGTAGGAAACGGGTGCTGGAGCTCTGTGTGTGTCATTGGTACAGCCCCAAGAATGGTTCTCTCCATGCCCCTTCCTTGTGGGTGAGAGGAAACCTGTGTGTATTTTGGAGAATTGGGGATAGTTGGGCCCAGAAAATTCAGCTGAGATCTTGACAGTGAGAAGCTAAACACAAAAGATTCAGCTGGACCATATCTAGTGTTCAAAAAAGGGGTAAACAGTAAAAATAATATTGTGAAGTTTTCCTGATTCTTGGCTTGAAATCTGTTTTGTTTTTTTTTTCCAAAGAAATTGAATCTCAGAAGAGAAAATGGGAGAACCTGTCTCACATCCTGGACTTTTAGCATGTTTAGATGAGGTCTGTTACCAAACAGGTTTTGTTGGAGTGGGGCTGGAGCCCTTTCCCCTCCAGCCTGGTGTATCCATGCACATCCCAGCAGGCTGCACTTTAGAACTGATCACTTTAAAATACAGGGACAGTGCAAAAAACCCATAAAATAAAAGGAGCTAATGGAAGGGCTGCAGGCTGTCACCTCCCAGAGAGCCTTGGGCTACCCCAGAGAGGGGCTCTGTGCCCAGACAAAGCTGGGGAAGATTTTTGTGAGCAGATTTTGAGTGCATTGTCCACGTTCCCGGTGTGGGAGTGCTGGGCTGCCCGATGTGCCTGAGGGAAGGAGCTGCCCTGGCTGGGTGTGTGCAACAGGATCAATCCAGGTTTAAATGAGGACAAACCAACCAGCACCAGAACATTGCTGGGAGCCAGCAGATAATCCCAGATCAGCCTCGGGCTGGGTCGCTGGCGCTGCCTCGCAGAAAGCGCTGGTTTCTCTGCTCTTCCCCCTTTTCTCCCTCTCATTGAGATTTCGACACAATATTATTTTAATCCCCATCCTCTCGCCCCTCCTCCTCCTCCCTCTGCCCTTCCCTGCAGGCTCTCTCCCCCCATGCAGGCTGCAGAGGCTCTCAATGAGAACCAGCTGCCTTCCAAAGCCGTTTCCCCTCGGAGCGGGGCCGGGCCGGGGCGAAGTTGGCACCGTGCAGGTCGTGGCTGCCTGGCTCTCCCCCAGCCTCCAGAAGGCTTTTCCTCCTGGCTTTGTCCTCTCTGAGTGGTGTTTGTACTCCTGGGATTTGGGGCTGCCATTGGAGCCATCCCACCCTGGAGCATCACCGGTGTGCCCGTGGGGTGGGGCACGGGGAGCACCTGGATTTGGGATGTGCCCCTTCCCAGCTCCCTGCCACGGCCCAGCCACCTCCTGCCAGCACAGCACAGCCTTGCTTGCATTAGGAGTTGTTCAAACTTGGCTTTGTTTGTTCCTTGAGCTCATCTGTGGGTCAGGCTGCCTCGGTGCAGGTCCCTGAGGCTGAGTGTTTGGTGTGTGTTGAGCACAGGGAGCATCCACTGGGATCTGGAGTCAGGTGTTCCACCCTGTTCAAACACCCAGGAAGGTTTTAGGGATTCAGGGGATGCTTGCAAGGCAGGCAAGTGACTGAAGTTGGTTCAGGCATTAACAGCTCAGATGTGCCAGCTGCAGTAAGTACCAAACTCCTCACACCCAGCCTTCAGTGCCCCAGGACAGTGGGGAGGGTGAGCACAGGTTGGTTTGACAGAGGGAAGGAGCATTTCTCCAGTGCTTGGGTGAGTGCAGCCACCTGAGGGAAACAGCACAGGCTTATCTTGGAGCTTTTATTCCTTATTTCTCCTTTAAAGTTGTGCTTAATGCTTGTGTCACGTGAATAAACTGCAGTAGTGTGTCGGGTGTATGAAGAGCAGGCAGCAGAAATGTTTTTGCAGTGCTGTGTCTTTATCCTGGCTTGAGTGGTGGCACAGGGCTGAGCCTGTGGCTCTGCTGCGAGCGGTGCAGTTGTGCACACTGGAGGCCTGGTGGTCTCCGAACTGCAAAGGCAACAGCGAGTGCTGAATGCAGATCCACTCCCAGACTGGGAGCATCAGCCTGGATACCTTGGATTCATTCCCTGAGCTGTGATGCAGAAAGAAATTCTCACCAATTCAGCATTTCAGAGCTTCCGAAACGGGGCTTTTCTGACTAACTGAACCCAGCAAGCCTGTGGGAAAGGGGGGATGAGAAAACACTTCCCTGCACATGCTGGAATTCCAGCGTGGCCCTTGGAGAGCTGTTGGCCACGGCTGCCTTCCCCAGGTGCCACCCAGCCTGGTGGCACTCCCACAGCCAGCAGGGAAATCAAGGCTGGCTGGTTGGAAATGCAGCGACTCGGGCGCTCCCAGAGCGGTGCCTCTTCGCTTGAGTGAGGTCGTGGGTGTTTATTTGAGGGAAGAGCAGCTCAGCCAAACATCCTGCTTTTAAACTCAGCCCTCAGAAAGATGCCTGCAGCTATATTTGTGTGCAGCCTCCAAGAGCTGGGCTCTGGGCACGGATGGGATTTGCAGGGAGGGCTTAGGAACAGCCTGTTGTGTTTCGGGGTTTTTGCTGCAGTGAAAGCTGGGATTTCCTCAGCTGAGAGCTGCAGCACACTTCCATCGAGATATTCCAGTGTCAGGCAGGGAGCTGGGTGTCCTGCAGGGCTCTGAAAATCCCACTTCTCCAAGGGGGTGTTGGAGCCCTGAGTTTTGAGTCAAAATAAAAATCAGTGGGAACTGCCAAGTTTGGGGGGCGAGTCTTGGTTTTGGGTCAAAACCGCTGTGGGGGTTTTTTTTTCTCCTCCTTGTTTCAACCCCAAGCACAGCCCTGCCAGAAACTTGGCTCAGCTTCCCCAGCAGAATTAGGGAGGTATTTATGTTTCGGGGTTTGTAAAGAAACCTGAAACAAGGTGAGTTTGGCCAAGGCTGGGCTCTGGCTGGGACAGGGATGTGCCTAAGGGAGGGCACAATCAGGACTTATTTTTGTAGACATTTCATAGCAACAGGGCTAAAATAGAGTTGTTGCTCTGCCTTCTCCATTGCATTGAAAGGAGACTCTTTTTCTGCTGTTGTGGCTGGGATGGGGCCCTGGGGTGGGCCATCACTGGGTCCTTCAAGCTGCAGGAGGAGTTTGTGGCAGCTCTTAGTTTTAACCTTTGATTCTGAAATAATGGGCTCATGAATTTTAACTTCACCCTGCCCTGCACACCCCACAGCATTGTGCTTTTCCAGCCCCTGACATCCTTCAGTTATGTGGGTGTCGCTTAATGCCACCACTTGTACATCAATTGTGTGTGTGCAGGTAAAATACACCAATGTGTTTATTCTCACAATCCATTTCCAGCTCCATTTCCCATCCAGAGTCATCCAGGCAATGACACATTACCCTTAAGATTTGAATTCCCTTAGTGAGATGTTGCTTTTGCAGGTGATTAAAGACCTAATAATGTTTTGGACCATTTTGATGGTGCTTGGGTAGCAATTCTTGCACTTAATCTCAGATTAATACAGATGTCCATGTCTGAGATGGTTTTTTTTAGATACTTAACTGCAGCCAACAGGGAGAAGGAGCCACTTGAAGGGCACAATTCATCTTCTTTCTACACGAGAGAGCTAAAACAGGGCAGATAAGTTCTGCCCCCATCATTCCCTGCTGGGGAGTGCAGGTGGGAAGGTCTGGACTTGTTCACATGGATTTGGGATGCTGTGATTTATCCTTGGGTCAGCTGAGCCAGCAGAGAGGATTGGGGTGGTTGTGAGGCACTTAAAAAGAAAAAAATCACTATTCTTAAAGAGGGAACTGTAGGATGTTGGCCACTGGAACAACCAGCAAAAGTCCTCCGTGACTTCCACCAGCGCTTCTCCGCTGCTTCGTGGCTGGGTTGGAGCGTGATGTCATGGGCAGAAAATAGCCCCTGTTGTTATCAGAGTAAAAGTTTGAATTTCTTGTAATCTTTGCCTGTGCTGCAGGTCCCTTCCAGCCCTCCCTCCCTGCAGGAACCTGCAGCACACCCCCAGCCCCTTCCTGATTGTTTTTCCAGCCCCATTACGCAACACGCGCTTGTTTGGATTTGCAAATTGGTCCCGAGCAGTGTCAATAGCTGGAGATACACACAGAGGGGAACGGACTTTATTTGGGTTTTAGGGCCTTCAGGGTGAATGGTGCCAAAATAAATAGGGAGTTTTATCCTGGGCCATGTTAAGCAAACAGCCCTGGGAGCTCCTGGGGAGAGGTTCAGTGGAGAGCAGCAGGGATGGAACCACCAGGGATCCCGGAGCGCCGAGCAGGACTCGGGGCTCCTCAGTGTCCCCTTGAGCCTGGGCTGTTGTTTTTTATTCCTTAATGATGGATTTACAAGGAAATAAGGACATCAGGGTCGGCAACAGCACGCTGGGTGACTGAGCCCAGTTATCTTCTGGCTTTGGAGGCACTTTTTGTTTATCGAGCTCTGTCTTGGGGAGAAATTCAGATTTTCATTCCTCTGCTACTGCTGCGTTGTCCCGCAGTAAAAACCTCACCAGCATTTCCACTCTTAATTGACTCATGGCAGGTTTATCCCCTTTTATCCTGGATCTCTCTGCAGTTCCTCGAAGCTTTGTGGCAGAGCTGGGAGAGGCCAGGTCAGAGCTTGTTTGCATTGTTGGGCTGGAGCGTTGGGCTTGGTGGTTGCAGGAGTTCTACCTTCTCAAAAAGCTCAAGGGCCTCAGGTTTTCCTCTTCTTGGGGCTGTTGGAGGCACTGGTGGCAGAGCCATGCTCTGTGTCCCCATGAGCAATTCTGCCTTCATCACTGACAGCACCCTGGAACAGCCCAAGAGCTGCTAAAAAAAACCAATTTGAACCCCCAGGCCAATTTCTGTTGATTTTCAGCTCTCTAAATACAACCATAGTGAAATCAGTGGAGTTACTTTGAATTTCTGGTCAATATTTGGAGCAGAACTTGGCTGTGCCCATGTGCAGCATAGGAGGATTTTTTTGTAAAAAAAAAAAGAGGAAAATATGATGGGGGTTGGAGAATAAATGGGGGGTGGGGAATAAGACTCAGGCTGCCCTGTTCTTCCTCATTTTTTACCATCCTGAAAAAACTTTCCCTTTGGAAAACAGGTTGCCTCAAGTGGCCCTGGTGGCTTGCTGAGGGCAGTGGGTTATGACAATAAATAAAAGCCAAAAGCACTTCTAGAAATGTAAGGAATGTGAAAATGTTTAAATGATTTAGTACCAGAAAACTTTATTTAAACATTTAATCGAAGAACACGCTTTCATCTTTAAAACATCAGTGTTTGAACTCCCATCCAAGTTTTTTCCAGACTTTCTATGCACTTCATCATATACAACAGCAAGCTGTGCTTTGCAAAGGGAATAAACTTCCAGTTCCCTGATTCCATTTGTTGTTGTTGCCTCAAACACACCTAAATCACAGTAGAGAAGCTGTTTTGGGGAAAAAAAATCCTAAACATGTTATTTCCTATGTTAAATAAGGTCTCATTTATTTGAAGAGTTGGAGCTGGTGAGTGCTGTGTCCAAGCACATCCCATAAAGCTGCATGGAAACCAGCCTGGATACAGATGTGTCAGTCAGCACATGGGGGTGTTTTTTCCCAGTGCAAGGGAATATTCACCTCTGAGAAGTTCCATCTCCCCAAAAAAGCACCACAAGAGAGGCTGGGGTGGGTGGGTGGCACAGGTTTGGTTGCAGTCTGGACTGCTGAGGGATGCAGGAGTGGGCTCTGATGAGCTGGGCTTGACTTCAAACCTTCCACAGGCATTGAGGATAAAAAAAAACAAAACAAAACCAAAAAAAAACCCAACAAACCCATTTCATTCTTAAAACGGATGAGCATTAGTGGATTGTTTTGGAATTACATAATTTTTTTGAGCGTAAGAGCTGAGCTTTGAAGAGGAAAAACCTCAGGCCCCCCCATGTACACCACCAGCCATCAATGCCTGATTGTTTTCAGGAGCAGCCCGGCTGAAGTCACCCTACAGCAATGACTCAGTGCACGTAACCCAGCTCCCTTTTGGGGTGAGCCCAGGGGATCAGCTTAGCAATGATTTTCCTGAGATTGTGACCTCAGGGCCCCTCGGGTGCAGCATTAAGCGTTGGAAATGTCCCTGTTTGTGTTCCCCGAGCGTGCGCCGGCCCGGGGCCTGCCCCGCTCCGCTGGGGAGATTTATGCTTCCTAAGTACATTGTAAAAGTTTTATAAAGTAGCTTAAATATTTACACAATAAGCATTTAAGGAAACAGTTATGCTTCTAAAGGAGCTGCTGATCCTTTGGGTCCATCAGACCATGGACACGAGGGTTTTTTAACTGTCTGACCTCCAGGAATTGCCTTTTTTTTTTTGTCTTTTTTTTTTTTTCCACCTAACTGGTTTTAAGCAGGCAAACAAATGGAAACTCATACACAGGAACTTATAAATAATGTTAATGACCTAGCTTGTATCCTCAAAAGCCAGGAAATTTAGGAACATGCTGGTGAGCTGGCCCTTTGCTCGCTGAAGGGTGGAAAGCGTAGCTGGGAGGATTCCTCACCAAGATCCCATCCAGCCCTGCCCTCTGGCAGTGGAAGCCATTCCCTGTGTCCTGTCCCTCCATCCCTTGTTCCTCTCCAGCTCTCCTGGAGCCCCTTTAAGCCCTGGAAGGGGCTCTGAGCTCTCCTTGGAGCCTTCTCCAGATGAACATTCCCAGCTCTCCCAGCCTGGCTCCAGAGCAGAGGGGTTCCCTTGGAGCAGCTCCATGGCCTCCTCTGGAACTGCTCCAGCAGCTCCACGTCCTTCTTTGCCTTGCTCTTCCCCCAGCACAACCACCTCTCTTCTGCTCCCAAATTTCCTTTTGCAAGGCTCCAGCCATGCTGCACCTCCAGGGGACCCATGCAGCTTTTATTTCTTGCTCCATCCAGCACCAGGCTGTGAAATCATCTGGAACTCCCCCCACATGGAGCTGCTCCATCCCACTGTAAGAGTGGAATCCTAGACTGGTTTGGGTGGGAAGGGACCCGTGAAGATCATCAGCTCCAACCCCATGGTCGTGTTTGAGGAAGGTGGGATGCTCCAGCCGTTGCTCCTTTGCTTGGCCTGCTTCAAGGAGAGCATCCCAGAGCCCTTGGATGAACATCCCCTCTCATTTCAGGCCAGCAGGGAGTGAGGACCCCCCTTGGGTGGCAGGGGTGGGTGCTGTGCTCCCCTCCCCACCAGCACCCAGCTCCCCTTTCCTGGTGCTCCCTGAGGCACTCGGGGTTGGGTTCTTTCCTCCCGCTCGCACGGCAAACGGATGTTTAGATCCGAAAGGAAATGGGATTGCTGCTTGCTCGGCTCCTCCTGGAGCAAACAGCCCTTCAAAATAACTCCGGTGGCGTAAGTGCCAGGAAAAACAGCGCAGCCAAAACCTTGTAAGCAAATAATTGGCCTTTTTGTGAGAGGGCTCCTCTTCAGCTCCAAGTTTGCAGATCAGAGCTGCTCTTTTCACGTTTTGTTTTGAGGTTTTGCAATTCTTCTCAAAGCAAACAGACCCAGTATGTGCCAGATTTGGAGGCGGGGGGGGTTGGTTTACTGATCCCTGAGTGGTGATTCCCCTGGGACAAGCAGGACTTTTGGGTGGGAAGTTGGAGTTACTGGAGTTCTGGAGCTCAAAGCTGGACCCCGAGTGCTGGGTGTTGCCCTGGAGGAGGTGACTCCAGAACGGTGCCCTCAGGGTGTCCCATCCCTGTCCCTGCTCCTGCAGGGATGGCTCCTGCAGGGCCCTTGGCCGGGGCTGTGGGAAGAGCTCGGCTTCCCCACGCAGCCCAGCCCAGCCTGCCTGAGTCACCCCGGGCAGGGAAAGCTCTCAGCAGGTTGGGAAAACCAGCTGGAAACTCCCTGCCTGCCCCAGGGCTGAGCTTTGCCCCAAAGCTGCACCCTCCACTTGGGAAAAGGGGGTTAGACCACCCTAAAAGAGGGGAGAGCCCTGAAGAGCTGCCCAGGGTGAGCACTGCACATCCTGTGCCTGCAGGGATTTCTTTGGGATGCACAAGTCAGGAGCCCAATTCCTGCCACTCCTGTGGCACCCACAGAGGGGATTGGGGTGGGTGCTGGGCTCATGCAGAGGAGCAGGATGTGTTTAAAACACACCAAGTGATGAAGTGTCACCCAGGCTGAGCTGGTTCTCAGCTCCACAGGTGTCTCATCCCGGATTTCAGCTGCTCAGCTGCCAGGGAAAAGGGGTAAAATGGGGGCTACAGCCTCACTGGGGTGTCCCTGAGCCCTCTGAGGGATTTAGGGACATCCTCACCCATCACCCATCAGCATCCAGGTGCTCCTGTGGTGGAGAATCCTAAATTTTAGATCTGACACAGGATGCAGAGGTGGGAGCTCCCTCTTCATTTCCCTGTGGAAAAACTCATTTGAGTAATGACTGCAGACACTGAGGTGAGGTACAGGGGGAACAGGTACTTTTTTTAAACTTCATTTTATTTTTTCCTTTGGAAATGCAGCCTCTCACAGCCATGCTGTCACAGTTAAAATAAGGTTTAAATTACAGGCCTGGCTGTGGCTTTTCCCCTTTCTTTCAGAATTTTTGCCAACTTGCAATTTACTTAATGAAATCCTGCTATTTCGTTTAACGGGGATATTTTTTGCAGATGTTGATTTAACCCAGCTTTATAAAATATGTGAAGTGTGCAGTTTCTTTCCTATTTTTAACAATTTAAAGATTCTAGTGCAGAGCTCTGTCGAGTTTATAACACCACTGTTTATCACACCAATATCTGTTTGTACCGTGTAAGAGTGGGGTTGAGCCATGAGGCTTCCACACCATCCACGGCCCTGCCAGAAACAATGTGAAATGCTGCAATAATGGGCAAAAATTGCCCAAAGTGGGAATCTGTGTTGCTCATTGGAGCTTTGTTGAATGTATTTCTGGAAAAGTATCCGACCCTGGTTTTACAACCAGTTATTCTTCAGGGTTTTTGCAGGGGGATTCTCTCTACATCCGTGTGGATTCTTTATATGTGTGATATATATGGAATGAGGAAAAAAAAATGGGTCTGGTTTAGGCTGGTGACAAGCTGCCTTTTTAATGTGTAATGCCTGGTGTTTCCCCCAGTATTCCTTACTTTATTTTTTAGAACGGATTTCCCTGGAGGGAGGGGAGGAATCTGATATTTCTCCTCCAGTGCTGAGTTGAGGGAGTGCAGTGTTGAACTCATTATCCCTGAGGATGCCTTCACGTGCTCCCTTAATCTCCCTGGCCTTGATGTACAAAGAGCCCGACCTGCTCCCCTTCCTCTCCTTCCCGTTTTCCTCTCCATGGGAAGGTCATTTATTTGGTGCTTCTTTTGCAGTTTCTGAGTTCAGCCTTTGCTTTCAGCCCCAAAAACAGCTCGTGGAGGAGTTGCAGCCACAAACCCTGCAAAGACCAGTCCTGAAAAGGTTATTTTTTAGCTTGGAAATTCAGCTCCCAAGAAAGATGAGAGCTTGTCCTAGAAAGGTGGGAGAGTTTTTAATCCAAACAATTCCACTGGTTGTGTGCATGCTGTAACTCACAGCATGGAGGGACAGGACACAGGGAATGGTTTCCCACTGCCAGGGTTAGATGGGATCCTGGGGAGAAATTCTTCCCTGTGAGGGTGGGGAGGCCCTGGCAAAGATTTCCCAGAGCAGCTGTGGCTGCCCCTGGATCCCTGGAAGTGTCCAAGGTCAGGTTGAACTGGGCTTGGAGCAACCTGGGAAGGTATCCCTGCCCATGGCAGGGGTTGGAATGGGATGAGCTTAAAGGTCCTTTCCATCCCAAACCAGTCTGTGATAACTCATGAATCCTTTTCTCCTAGAATATCCCAAAGTTGTCTGGGATTCCTATTAGTGCAGCAGGACAGGATGTATTCCATGGAGTTCTCTGTGTATCTTGGCATTTTCCTATTTCCACCCCCCCTCCCCGTTTTTTTTTTTTTTTAAAGAAACTGTGGTTTGTAGAAATGAAAACAAGTCCTTCTTGGCTAGGGAGGGTAATTGGTGTGAGTCACCTCCAGTCTCCATGGGCAAGTACAGCCTGAGGAGTTTGGTCACCTGGGTGATGACACTGAAGGATGGGGCCTTGCAGAGGCCACACGTTGCTGCAGTGGTGCTTCTTCAGTGTTGGGGGCTTCATGCAAATACACTGATTTTCATCCCCCACCCCTGCTTCACACCAATTTTCTTGCTGTTTATCTGCACTTCAATAGGTTTTACAGCACCATTCCAGGGAGTGTAGGAATGTGACAGCTGGGCTGTCAATGGTTTCAGAGTTACAGCTGCAACAATTCTTCAATCCTAAGGAAAGATAGGTTCAATCTTGTCCCAGGTTAGCAGAAATGGGTGCTCTGTGCATCCGCTTCTCTGAGCTGCTGCTGTGTGGATTTTCCAGAAGAAGGGCCCCTCCATGGCACACAAATGGCACAATTGGGCTGTTTTCCTGCAGCTTTGCAGGGGATGCCAGCACGGCATCCTCACTGCTTCCACTGTGGATGTGAGGGACCAACCCTGGGGCTTAAATCCCGAGTTGCTGAAGTCATTGTTTAGTCTTTGCTTGAAGTGGGAGCAGGAGCCCGTGGATGCTGGCCACGAGCAGTTGGGAGTGGAGCGAGCTGCCTGCTTGGAGCGAGGGCTGGGACAGCCCCAGCAGATGTTTACACACCAATACATGGAGCAGCTATCGGAAAATCAGGCGTGTGTGGGTGCCCACGCAGCCCTGGGCACGTTGGAGGAGGGCAGGAGCCCTCCCTGTGCTCCCTTCCACCTCTCCCTGTCAGGATTCCTGCACCAGCCTCTTCCCAGGGCTGCTCACCCCAATCCCATCCCAATCCCTCTCACCGGGCAGGAGCCCCGAGACCTCCCCGTACAGGTTTAGCCTTTCAGCATGACCAGGTTTGGCCAGCACACAGCAGGGATTTGTTTCCTTGCAAAGGCCACGCTGGCACCCCAAATCCTTTAATTCCCTGTAAAACTCGGGCAAATCCGCCACGAGCGAGGACTTGCAGGAGCCGTGGGCGTCGTGACACGCGGTGGCAGCCCCGGAGCCGTGGCTCCCGTCTCAGGGTGCCTGCGCAGACAGAGAGGCTCTGGAGAGCTTTATCAGGAGCAGGATCTTGGGTTCTGGCCAGGGAGAACAAAGCCTGAATTCCCATTCCACTCTCAGCCCCTGTCTGCTTCCCTTATATGTGAGGGCACTGATACCGTGCTGGGAGAAAGCGCCTTTTTTTTGGGATTATGGGGGGAGAGTTATCAGATGAGGGGAAGCTTCAGCTGAAGCCCTTTTGGAGAGAGGGTTGGGTTGGAACCCAGCTGGTCTGGGGTCTGGGATGAAGCCTCTGGCACAGGGTTGGGTTGAAAGGCAGAGTTCCCAAGCTGAGGTCTCCTGTCTGGCACTGGACTCCACACCCAGCCAGCCAAGGAGGAGCAAAGCAGCTCGTTCCCAGATTGTATGGAGAAAAGTATTTCTTGGGCTGCTGCTTGTGGCCCCCTCAGGGAGCCTCCTCTGTCTCAGGTTGTTTTCCAGGTCAGGGATGGTTTCCTAAGCTTTCTGAGTCCTTGATACTTGCAGTGGTGTTGGCACGGAGCTGACAGAGGTCTGCCCTCCAAGGTGCTGCTGTGGCTGCCGGGAAATCAGGGTGGCCTTGGGTTTTTTCAGCCCCTTTGCTGCTCCTCACATCACCTCTGGAAGCCATCAGCTCGTTCTCAGGAGTAAATCCCATGGAGGTGTGAGAGCAGGGAGAGGCTCTTGCTCCAAAGGGAATGGCAGGGGCTGGAGCACAGTGCAGGCTCTCAGAATACGTCTGATGGTGGTGTTTTGTTGGGGATTGCTTTGGTTTTCCTCCCAGGGAGGCAGCTCCACTCATTTCTGGTTAGGACACTAAAAAGCTGCTGCAGCCACAGCCTGCTCAGGGTCCTGTGTCCTGTCTGAGCTCTGAAGCCCCAGGTTCCCATTTTCCTGGTGTTCTGGCAAGTGGATTTGCTGTGATCAGCTGGGACATCTGAAGGAGGCCTCACAAAGCGGGGGAAGCTGAGCATTCCCCTCTGGGAATGGCAAATTTGGGTTGTTCCTGGAGGGAGCTGAGCTGTAATTTGGGGTTGGGCTGTGCAAGGAGGTGGTGATGGGCTGCCTGGCCTTTGCAGGACAGCCCTCCTGGTTTGGAGGAGCTCAGTGCCCATGGATTATCCAACAACTGGATATAAAAAGCAGCCACTGCTGGGTCAGTGGTCCTGCTGCTGCTGGGGACACCCTGATGTTCTGAAGTGTGGAAAATGAGGAGGCTCAGGCAACATCTCCACAGCCTCTCCATGCCATCCTCACCAACTCAGCCTCTGGCTTCAAAAACAGCTCCAGCCCCTCAGTGCCTCCTCCACCCTGGGAGAAACCCCTTCCTTGGGGGTCTTTTCCAACGCTAATGGGTCAGGATTTGTGCTGGTGTGAACCAGCAGGGTTTGGTTTGGTGCAGCCAAAGCCTCTGGCCCGTCCCCCTTCGCTGAGGAGATTCCCAGGCTCGGCTCCAGCGCCCAACGTGCTCTTCCCGAGCGGCGCGATGGAGGCGGGAAGGGGTGTTATTCCTGTTTCTCTTCTGAGGGACCTACTAATTAGTTTCTGCTTTTAAAAGGCTTTGAAGCGCTCAGCCGAAACTTCTCTGGGAGCGAAAACTATGATTATTTATATTTATCCCATTTCCCAGAGCCTGGGCCCCGCCGCGGGATGCTCCGCCGTGCCGCAGCCGCGGCTGCCGGGCGGATTGTCCCGCTCCCCCAGGGGAATCTGACAGCACCTAGAGCTGCTCTGCCAAGCCAGAACGGCTTCCAGAGGCCAGGAGATCCCATCCAGCCATCCCAATCCCTGCCCATCCCACTGGGATGTGGTCGGCGTGGCCGGGATTGCAGCCCCCGGATTGATGAGCGGCGGGCGCGGGGCCAGGCGTGGGGAAAGGAGCCTTGGACATCCCGGCAGTGGCTGGAAGGGAGTTCTGCCATCCGGTGATTTATGAGGTGATTTCTCCCAGATTCTCAGCGTTTTTTTTTCAGGCTCTGGGAGAACAAAAAAGGGATTGCACACATGGTTGGGCGGAGGACCTGAAAATGTGCGAGTTCTCAGTGTAAAAGCGAGAAAAAAAAGGGTTTTCCTCGCCCCATTTTTGTCCCAGCTTCCCTCACCCTGCTGCAGAGGACACTTGGGAACAAAACTCCCCTGTGAAGGGGGAACCTGGATGCTCTGAAGCTGGTGCCTTGCCAGGAGCAGGCAGAAGAAAAAAGCCAATCCCAACCAGACGACGCTCGGAAAATTTTCACCAAACCTCCGGATTTTACAGAAAATCAAACAGCGGGGACCTTCCCTTCCCCAGCCTTTCCTCTGTGGTTTCCACCAGCTCAGTTTTTCTCCCCGTTCTCCAGCTGCTTTGGGGCACAGGGGTGGATGCTGATGGAGATGCCAAGCACGACCCCAGGATTTTGCTGGGTTTGGGTTTTGTGCAGGGCTGGTTTCCAAGAGGGAAGAAGTCCCAGCCAGGCTGTGGTTGATGACAGCTCTGCTGCTCTCAGAAGTGGCAGCCAAGGTGGGCGGTGGCGTTCGGGGCTCCTTTTGAAGCCGTGTTTACATTGTTGTGTTCCCTCGGACGTGCCAGGTGTAACGCCGGTACCTGCAAGGCCCAGGGGCTGGAAAAGCCATGGATGTGCCTGAAAGCTCTGAGCAAGACAAGCTGAGGTTAAGGGAGACTCAAAAACATTTTGAAAACATCACCTCAATCTCCGAAAACATTCGGCGTTTAGAAGGAACACATAAAAATGTCAGGGAAAAATACCCCGGTTGGGTTTTTCCAGTTTTCACCCTTGGCTGAAAAGTCTTTTCTGAAACTTGGGGGGAAAAAAAACCACGCTCAAATACCTTAAACTCATGTTCTGGATGGTGGATTTAATGGCCAGGGAAGGTCCATTAGAAACAAACTCCTTGAGTTTAGCTTGAAAATAAGCTAACTGATGATGACTTCCAAATTTCCGGGCAGAACTAGACATGGCATGTGTTTTGCTTTGAAGGATATAAAAAAAAAAAAAAATTAGCATGAGCTGATGATTTTGCAGAGTGGTTTCTTTTATGCAGAGAAAATTGTTTTCATCCTCATTCTTGGCATTGGCTCCTTGTCCTGTGTTGCTTTTGTTTCTTGGGCTGCCATGGAAATGTCCCCCTTTCCCCCCAGGCCTCTCCACACACCTCTTGCACCAGCTCTGGTGCTCATCAGACCCTTTTTTTTTGAACTAATTTAATTAATTAACCCAGCGCAAGTGTTCTTCGGAGTTAATCATCTCCTGGGTTAACAAATTAAATCTGCTGGCAGAGGAGGCTGGGGAGCAGCAGAGCTGTGCTCCAAGGGAAGGGCTGGAAGAGGAGGATGGTGGATGTGGTTGGTAGGGAGGGCTCTTCTCAACCATCTTTCCGTGGTTTTTGTGGGATAAACGAGCTGCCCTGGTGTCCATGGCTGCCCAGCAGCCACATCCAACACCAGGAGAGTGCCTGGTGAGGGTGGAGGAGCTGGGACCCCGCAGTGACAGCGGTGACACGGGATGAGTGACAACATAAAGTCACATTCTTGGTTTAGAGTTGAGATGGGAGCTGGGCTGAAGCCTTACATTCATCTGGGAGAGGGTGGGATGCTGTGCAGCACGGGAAGGTCCAGCTGGTGACCACTTTTCAGGGCCTCTGTGAACCAGGGAGAAGCTTTTCCTGGTGAAAGCTGGGACAATAAAGGATCCTCTGTTGATGCTGAGCTTTAAGGAGAGTGTCCAGGAGGAAAACCAGGACTTCCCATCCTGCTGCTTGCACTCACCTGCCTTTTCTCCTCAGGAGCCCATTGTCCTGCCCTAACAGCAGCTTCCTGCTTCCCTGGAGAAATCAAGGAGGAGTTAGGGAAGGGGACTGAACTGTCCTGTCCCCAGCAGGATTTTCACGTGGAGAGAAGCTCCTGCCCAGCCTCCCGTGTCTGTTCCCTGCTGGGGTTGGGATGTTGCCCTAAATACACACACAGCAGAGCCAGCACTGGGGCGCTCCCGTGGTGGCACCCAGATGGGTCTCACCAACCCCTCCAAGGTGTCCTCAGAGGGCACCCAGGGAGGATGGGCAGCCAGAACGTGGCTGCTTCTTGTCCCCAGAGGGGCCCCCCCATGCTGGGGACAGCTCTCAGCCTCTCCCCAGCCCAAGGGGCCGTGCTGGGGTTGGTGCTGTGGGCAGGGGGGCTCTGGGGGGCACAGTGATGCATTCCAGCTGAAATTTGTAAGGCCAGAGGTATTTTAAGTATATTGGCTTAAAGAAAATGGTTGTGAGCTTTGCTGGGGCAGATTGACAATTAATTTTTTTTTTCTTTCTTTCTTTCTTTTTTTTTTTTTTTTCTTTGCGGGGCCATAAAAATTCCATTTCTGCTGTGGAAAGTTTTAACCCCTTCCTCACCCTGGTGCTTGTTTCCAGGGGTATTAATGGGGGATTATTTTAACTGATGGCTCCCCAGTGAACTGTTAATAGATTTTGGGGAAATGTGTGTGTTCTTTGTGCTGGGTTTTTTATCTGGACCTTATTCACAGTGACCTGTGTATGACTGTAGCCTTCCAGCTTCCCTGCTCCTGTGTGTAGGGCAGTGTAAACACAGATCTGTGCTGTGGCAGAGGGGAGGAAAATGACTGACCGTGGGTCTAACAGTCCAAAAGTGGAATAAAACTGAATGGAAAGATGTTGAGAGAGGGTATAACTCAAGCTCCATGGCCAGTGGAGTGTGAGGCTGCCCTGTGACACAGGAGTACAGGAGGGAGGGTCATGGAAATGGGGACTGGGCTCTGTGGTAGGGGGACTTTTGAATATCCTGCATCATTTCCAGGTTGCCCAGACATGCATTGAAGTCCCCGTCACATCTGGAGAGTGCAGTGATTTATTTTCCATGTGTATGGTCTCCCCCATGGGCACCTCTTGGACGTGTTTTGAGAAGCTCTTCCTTGCAGCCATGTATTGAAGGGGCTGTTTGGCCTGCTGAGAGGAGCTTTGGTGGCTTTGGAAAAGCCAAAGAGTGAATCAGAGCCATTTTATTTCATGTGCTTCGTGATCTGCCCATGTTTTCCATCCTGCTTTTAAGTGCAACATCAAGCAGTGGGACTGTGCAGCGTTTTGTTTTGGAAAAAAGCATCTTTCTTTTCTCTTTTAAAGCACTCCTTTGAACTTTACTGGCATAAAACGCTGTCAAATCACAAATAGTCTCAAACCTCAAGTTATTTTCTTTACCTCCACACTCTGCAGGGAGCGACAGCCACAGTGCTGCTAACCCCGGGAGGATTTACAGTGTTTGCTCTCTGCATTTATTCCCAGTCCCAGATTCCTTTTGCCTGAGCCACGCAGGACCCTTTTCCCTTTTAAATTCTGGGTTTGACTCTCCTATCTTGTTCCTTTATCTCCAACTGTTTGAATTCACTTTGGGATGTGCTTCGAGGCCTCGGAGGAAGCAGAGGAAGGAGTAAACACCAGGCAGAGTTTCAGCCCCTCCATCTGATGGATGAAGGTGGCTTTGATGGAGAAGATAGCCCTGACGCCAGCCCCTCTGGAGCTGCTACAAGTTGTAGCTGCCTACAATGATAGTTGTTAAAAAACCCGTCCTCTACCACTGCGGGACTCAAATATTTTCCTTTCTTCAAAAAGAACCCTAACAAGCCCGCCTCTGTTCCAGCAGAAGTTGGGAGTGGGGGGGGAGAAAACAGAACAAAAAGTGGATTTTCTTGTCTGTGCATAAAGGGCAGCGTGGAAAAAGAGAGGAGGGCAAAGTGGAATATTTATTTAAAAGGCAGAGGAGGAGGTGGTGGTGCGCCGGCCGCCCCTGCTCTCTGCAGAGTGGTAGTGGCTAATAGCTGGAGGCGAAACTAATACTTGGCAGGGGATGAGACACAGCACAGGCCCCCCTGATTTGGGGGCTTGCTGAAGTGCTTGTTTTATGTCAGGGCTGCGGGATGAGTTCATCTTTGCAGGAATTGGTTGAGTGCACTGGGAGATAAAAGGAGGGAGAGGAACCCACGGCGGCACAGGGAGCGCTGGGAGAGGGACCCTGCGACAGCTTCCTGCAGGCAGGGGCTGCTCACAGAGCCTTGAACTGTCCCCCTTCCAGGGGTTTATTTCCCTGTGGGTTGCTTTTTTTTTTGGGATTTTAAAGACTCTCCTCTCCCCTGGCCAGTGGGTTGAAAGGAAACTTCTCACTTCTCGAGGTGCAGTTAAAACTCACCTCCTTGCCTGTTTGAAGGAGCTCAGGACACCTGCAGGAGTGCTGTGAGCTGGCAGAGCTGGCACTGCCAGGCAGGAGCTGTGGGATGACAGAGGTGAGGAGCACATTGGCATTCGTGGATGGATGGAGCAAAGTTCCTGCCATAAGTTGCATGGAAATGCTTTTAATAAAGCTGTTTCAGATGCATGTGAAAAGCCTTTCTCCTGTTTTCATGGATGATTTTGTTTAGATATTTCCCAGTTCCTGGAAAGCAGAGATGGCACCAGGGCTGTTGGCACCTCCAGCAAAATATTTTTGTAGGCTAGGCACTGTTTTCCTCTGGCTTTACTTGCCCCCCGCCCCCTTGTACATTAATTTGCAATAAACTATGAGAAACTCCTATTTAAATGTTTATTGCTGACTGTTCCCCTGATTAATGGAGCTGCTGGGGACACTGGAGGTTTGAAGTCATCCCATCCTTAATCTGTAAGGGAAATGCAGGGGCTGAGCAGTAGTTTCTCAAAAATGTAATAACAAAACCAACATAGCTAATGGGCATGGAGGGCTTTGAGGAGGTTGGGAGGTTAAACAGATGCAGAGCTCAGTAATTGCTACCAGCCTCCAGCCCCGGCACATGAAAGGCCCTGAGCTGGTCTGTAGCCCCCAGATCACTTGAGTGGGACAACAGCAAAGCTCAGTGTTTGGGGAGAGCTTTGGAAAGGCATTGGGAGCATCTGTAGGATGTCCCAGGGGAAAAATGACTGTGAAAACTGGATGCTGTGGAAGGTGGATGGGTCTCTGAGCACCCTGGTTTAGTGGAATTTGTCCCTTTTGATGGCAGGGGGATGGACTGAGATGGTGTCCCCAAAAATGTGACCTGTGGTGGGTGGAGGGAAAGAGACTGACGTGGTCTCCCCAAAAGTGTGATCTGTGGTGGGTGAAGGGGAAGAGAGTGACGTGGTCCCCCCAAAAATGTGACCTGTGGTGGGTGAAGGGGAAGAGAGTGACATGGTTCCCCCCAAAAATGTGATCTGTGGTGGGTGGAGGGGAAGAGAGTGACGTGGTCCCCCCAAAAATGTGATCTGTGGTGGGTGGAGGGGAAGAGAGTGACGTGGTCCCCCCAAAAATGTGACCTGTGGTGATTGAAGGGGAAGAGAGTGACATGGTTCCCCCCAAAAATGTGACCTGTGGTGATTGAAGGGGAAGAGAGTGACGTGGTCCCCCCAAAAATGTGATCTGTGGTGGGTGGAGGGGCTGCTTCAGGCTGCTGAGCACTGCCCACAGCAAAGGGCATCCTGCTGCCTCCCCCCCTCCCCCATGGCCCTCCCCTTAAATTTGTATAGCTACAGCTCCAGTTAAACTCCAACAAAGCCGCTTAATTCAAAGCTGGTTAATGGGGAGGGGAGCCCGGTCCCCTCCGGGGTAATCTGAGCCTGAAAAGGAGCGGGGCTGGGCCTGAAATCCCAGTCTGTCAATGGGGGCTCTGGAGCAAAATAATGGCATCACCCCGCGGGCGAGTTAATGGGACATGATGGCACGGAGGCACCGGGGTCAGCAGGCCGCGGGCACGTGAGGCATTGTCAGGGAGCTTAATGCTGGCCACGGAGAGCTCCTTGCTGGGAATTCCATGGTGCTTCTCTGTTGCCATGCTTTCGTGCCTGCTTGTTTTGGGTTTGGGAACTCTGTTCCCAGGCACGGTGTTGATGCACAAGGTCATCTTCTGTAAACTACCGAAGCTCCCACATCTCTTCCCAGAGGAGGGGCTTCGGTGATGGTCTCTGGAAAATGACCAGTGGTTCCCAAGGGTCCCACCTCTGGGGTAAGCAATTTGTAAAATGTACAAAAGGAGTCAGAAAATAAAGGAGTGGTCTCTTGCCTGCAAGAGCACCACGCAGCCTTCATTGATGCACTCCCTGCCTCGTTCCTAAGCGCTGTAACCAGTTATACTTCTCTCTTAGCCGCTGTGGCAGGAGCAGCAATGATGTGCAGCAAGTGGTTAATTCGCCCTCTTTGGGGCTCCTTCTTTTCCTGTCTTCCTTTTGGAGACATCATAAATTCTGGAGGCATCATAGATAAAACAGATTTTTCTGGCAGCCTGCGTGTCCCTCCCGTCTTCCCTGACTGTAGTTCCTAGAAAGAAGAGACGTTTCTCATTGTCTGGAGAGAGTTCCAATGGGTTTTTTAGAAGGACATGTATAGTTCATAGCAGCTACTCCCCCTTGGCATGAAACGCTTCCTCAGATTTCATGTTCCCCGTGGGAACATCAGCGTCGCTGCTGGAGAACATTACACAGAGGAGACACCCGGCGGGTCACTCATCCAGGCACGTCCTGGACATCCCCTGGGCTCAGCTCGGCACCAGCTGGGCTTGGAAAGTAGAGGAGCACAGCGGTGCTGGGGACCTGCCAGGTGCAGGACACTGGGACAAGAGTCACTGCCAGCTCCGGCGGGAGGAATGCAAACACCCTGAGGACACATGGACCTAGGTGCTGGATGCAGGGTTGGACATCAAACTGGAGAGAGAGAGACGTGCTGAGCTCATAGGAGATGGTGGGCATCCACTGGGGTCTCCAGCCACTAGTCTTGGTGGCATTTGACAGGATTTGGGTTGAAGATGGACTTTGGGTTGAGCACACATTTTGGGTTGAGCACAAATTTTGGATTAAACAGAACTTCTGAGGTGAACACAAATTTTGGGTTAAATGCAAGTTTGGGTTGAACATGGAGTTTGTGTTGAACACAAGTTTGGGTTGAGCATGAACTTTGGGTTGAATACAAGTTTGGGTTGAACATGGAGTTTGTGTTGAACATGGAGTTTGTGTTGAACACAAGTTTTGGGTTGAGCGTGAAATTTGTGTTGAACGCAAGCTTGGGTTGAGCACCATCTTTGGGTTGAACACCAATTTTGGGAAGAGCATGAAATTTGTGTTGAATACAAGTTTTTGGGTTGAGCATCTTCTTTGGGTTCAAACACAGATTTTAGGAAAAGCATGACATTTGTGTTGAATACAAGTTTTGGGTTGAGCACTGTCTTTGGCTTCAAACACAGATTTTAGGAAGAGCATGGCATTTGTGTTGAATACAAGTTTTGGGTTGAGCATTGTCTTTGGCTTCAAACACAGATTTTAGGAAGAGCATGACATTTGTGTTGAATACAAGTTTTGGGTTGAGCATTGTCTTTGGCTTCAAACACAGATTTTAGGAAGAGCATGACATTTGTGTTGAATACGAGTTTTGGGTTGAGCACCGTCTTTGGGTTGAACATGAAGTTTGTGTCGAACACAAGGGTTGGGCTGAGCACAAGTTCAAGTTCTCAGAGAGCAAAGCTGATGGGTGGGAGGAGCTGTTTCCCAGCCTCAATCCCTGCAGTTTCCCAGGTGATCCCAGCACTCCTGACTCCCTCTCTCTCCCCGCAGACGCCAGCACGTCGCCCGATGCCGTGAAGAGGAGCCATTGGTGCAACGTGGCCTACTGGGAGCACCGGACGCGCGTGGGCCGCCTCTACACAGTGTACGAACAATCTGTCAGTATCTTCTATGACCTACCTCAAGGAAACGGCTTCTGCCTCGGACAGCTAAACCTGGACAACAGGAGCGAGACTGTGAGAAGGACTCGAAGTAAAATCGGCTACGGGATTTTACTGAGCAAAGAACCGGACGGGGTGTGGGCCTACAACCGCAGCGAGCATCCCATCTTCGTCAACTCCCCGACACTGGACATCCCCAACTGTAGGACTCTGATCGTGCGCAAGGTGATGCCGGGTTACTCCATCAAGGTCTTTGATTATGAGAAGTCCTGCCTGCTGCAGCACACGGCCGAGCTGGATTACGCAGACGGGCCCTACGACCCCAACAGCGTCCGGATCAGCTTCGCCAAGGGCTGGGGGCCCTGTTACTCCAGACAGTTCATCACCTCCTGTCCTTGTTGGTTGGAGATTTTACTCAGCAACAACCGGTAACGGTCGACCTCCGGCAACAATAACAACAAACACACACACACACGGCAAAAAAAAAGGAGAAAAAAAAAAAAAGAAAAGAAAAGCAAAAAAAAAAAAAAAAAAGAGACACAGACTATCCCAAATATCATCTACCTAGATTTAATATAAAGTTTTATATATTATATGAAAATATATATTATACTTGTAATTATGGAGTCATTTTTACAATGTAATTATTTATGTATGGTGCAATGTGTATATGGACAAAAAACGGAAAATGCACTTTGGCTTATATAATTCTTTCAATACAGATTTTTTAAAAAAAAAAGACAAAAAAAAAAAAACCAAAAAAAAAAACCCCACCAAACAAACAAAAAAAAAACCCCAAAAAATTATACAGCAAAAATAGGAGAAAGCCCTAATTTTGATGTATGGTTTTTTTTTTGAAATATTATTAATACCCAGACAAAAAGCTAATACCAGTCACTCATTGATAATAAAATATTCGCATTATGGGGGGGGGGATTTGTCTTTTTTCTTTCCCCCCCCAAGTGAAGTTGGCAGCAGTCAGGAGGGTCCCAGGGGGCAGCTGCTGTCTCCCATCTCAGCCAGGACCCTGGAAAACCAATCCATGAGCTGGAAGGCTGGAGCTGGCTCCAAGAGGAGGCCAGTTGGAGAGCCAAGGAGCCCTGGGAGGAGGTGAGAGGAAGATCTGTAGCTCTTCTCCCTCAGGGCTGTCTGACCTCTCTGACAGCACGGGGCACGGTGGGAGCGTGGTGAGGGTGAGGGTGCACATCCATGTCTGTGCAGATTAATCCTCATCACTGCTCATCAGTGGGTCTTGGGGGGGAAAAGCAAAATATTCCATGGCCACAAAGCTGCCCAGCAGGACCAATTTGGATTTTTGGCCTTGGCCAGGGGCTGTCTGTGAGTCCTGCACGTCCTGAACGTGTTTGATGGTTGAGAAACAAATGGAGGTTTTGGACAACTGATGGTTGGGTGGATCCTCTGTTGGAGCATGGCCTGGATTTCAGGAATGTCTCCAGTGCCTCAGAGGAGCAGCTTTGTCCTGTAGATCTCCCAGTCTGTCATCCAGGCAATAAATGATCCAGGAGTGTTTGGGAAGAATATATTTATTCTGAGGAGCAGCTGCAGCCAAAAAAAATGTCCTGGTCAGATGTGCCTGTCTCGGCTGATTTACTCTCCCTGGAAATCCTGGATAAAATCAGCCCCTTTGCTCTGACTTGTGCTGGGCCTGGCAGGGGCAGGTTGGACACGGGCTTTGCTTGGTCAGGGAAGTTATTTATTGCCAGGGAGGAGCTCTGCCAAGTCCTAGAGTTCTGCAGTACAAATCCCTGTGCCTCTGATTTCCATAAAATCCCAGCCTCTGGAGCCCAGTGACTGGGAAGCTTTCAAGGTTGCACATGGATGTTTTTCTCACCTTCACATTTGCAGAGAAAAAGATGCAATGAGACCTCAAAGAGTTAAATAGGACCTAAATTTGCTACTCAAAAGCTCTCCTGGTGCATGTCAGGGTCCTGCATTTTGGCACCTGGACCTGATGTTCCTGCCACAGCCACAAGTGAGGATGGGGAGTCACGGAATTGTGGAATCCTGGAAGGGTTTGGGTTGGAGGAGACCTGAAATCCCATCTTGTTGCACACCTTCCACTCTCCCAGGCTGCTCCAAGCCCTGTCCAACCTTCCCTTGGACACCTTGAGGGAAGGAGGAAAGTGGGGACTGCATCCCACAGGGAAACACAGAAACCTGGGTGGATTCTGGGGCAGATCTGAGCAGGGAGTGTTGCAATGACATTCCCGCAGTCATTTTTCAAATTATAACCATATTTGATGTTTAATTGGGACCACATTGGTTGAATTCCTGCAGCATCAGTATTAATACTTGACATCATTAATTTCTGTTTGTGTTACAGCCATTCTTAGGGAATGGTGTCAAAACATGTCACTCCCATTTAAAGCAGCTTTCAAGAGCTTTGCAGGGGTTTTTTTATCCCTTTGGCTTAGGTTTGGTGGGTCCTGCCAAACCACCCACCTCCCTTGCTCTGTCGTTTTCAACAGTGCATCAAGAGGCCATTTTTCTGTTCTGGGGGCTTTTCTAAAAGATTTTTCCTAATACTGTCCTCATTTTACCTGGGAAGCACCAGCAGAAGTTGCTTTCCCTGTTTCCATTTTTATTTCCCAGCAGCACATTCACACCTTTGCTCCCTGTTCTCCTCCTCCTCCATTTTCCACTTTCTCCCCACTTCATCCACATTTTGGACAAAAAAAGCACCAAGGATGGATTTGAGGGTTAACTCTGGGCTTTCCCTTATGCAATCCACTGATGGTGCTTAATTCTTTTTTTTTTTTTTCATTACTCATGAGCTTCCCCAGGAATAAATCTGGAGTTTTATTTCAGTTGACAACGGGGCTTTAAAGGGAATAAAGAAGGATTTTATGGTGAGGCAATGAAATAAGACATCAAGTATCCTTTTCTGTCTCATTTTGCCCCCTTTAATACCTTATAATCATTGAAACTCAGACCTCTTTAAAGCAGCTTTAGGACTTCAAAGCTGTTGAGCTCCACACTGGACCCTCTCAGAGCTCAGCTGGAGCCTTCCCTGTGCATCCCCTGCACTGGGGTTGGACCTGGGGGCTGGGAATTGGCCCCTGGAGCAGCCCTTGGGGGTGGCTGGGGGTGGAGGGCACTTCCATGGGGGCACGAGGAGTTCATTCCCTGCCAGGTTTGCAGGAGCAGCTGGGCATGGTTGGGTTTGATGAAGGAGCTGATGGGATTCTGCTGTGCAGCACCCACAGCTGCTGCTGGTTGCCCCAGCCCCTATAAAAGCAGGATGGCCAGGACTTTGCTCTTTTTTGAGCAGCCCCCTGAGCTTCTCTGAGTGGGGCTTTTCCTCCTTCCAGCAGGATTTCCCAGCACACCAGGTAAGTGGCACTGTTATTCCCTATTGTTCCTTTAAGGTCTGTGTGGTGTTACAGTATTTTAGTAAATTAAAGACTCTCCTGGGCAGGAGGGTGCTGGGCTGAGCTCCTGGTGCTGCTGTAGGGTTTGTGTGGCTCCTTTTGAGCTGGAGCTGGCTCAGCTTTGTCCTGAGGAGGCTGTTGGGTCACCCCTGTGGTTACAAATCACCAGGGGCTTTTTTTGGAGGGATGTTTCAGGCAGTGCAGTGGGGAAGTGAGGGTTTTGGGGTTTTTTTCTTGGTTTTTTTTTTTTTTTTTTGCCCTGTAGCAGCGCTGGAGCACCCATGGTGCTGCACCCAGGGCTCAGGCTGAGCTGCCTCAGCTGTTCTTGGTGCCCAGGCTGGGTGTCTGGAGCACCCCTCAGAGCCAGGGCAGCGAATCCCTGAGCAAACACATCTTTGTCTTTGTGCTGAGGGGCCCCAGCCCTGCTCTGCTCCATCGATGGCTCTGCTAGGTGGGTCTGGTGACTGCCACCCCTCCAAGGTGTCCTCCAAGGCAGGGACTCCTCAGGTGGAGCTGCCCCAGAGCACAGCCCTCAGATTGCCTCGGCAGGGAGGAGTCAGATCTTGATGCTGCAGCAGAGCCTGGGATGGTTGCTCTGACTCACCTGGCTCTCCATGGATCATCCCTGGGGCTGGTGGGGCAGGGAGAAGTTCTCAGGTGGTGTTTAAGCACTGAAACTCATTGGACAATTTTCTCTGTGAGTGCCAAGGCTCTGATGGAGGCATCAGCTGGACTCTCCTGGTGTTATGGGTGCACCCCCATGGAAGTCCTGAATTAGCAAATCTGGTGTTGGACCTGAGTCCTTGCAGGCTTTGGTGTGTGGAGTGTGCTTATTTGACAGGATCCTCCTAATTCAGCAATAATGGGCAGAGAAGCAGCAGCCAGTTGCTGCTGCTGGGTCCCAGAGGCTGCTGCTCCTCCTGTGAGCAGAAATTCATCATCCCAGTCCATGCCTTTCATTGCTGCTGTGACTGAGAAATGCTTTTCACCAGCCAGGATGGAAAAGAAATGATGGCTGAGTTCATCCCCTCTCAGCTCGTCTTAGGAAGAGAAGCTGAGAGCCCTTTGTGGCCCAGGTTTGGCCTCAGCTTTGTGGGGGCTGCCAGAGCTCAGGCCATAATCCTCCTCCTCAGGGCTTTACCTCCACTGCAGAAGTGCAGAACTCAGAGCTGGAGTTGAAGTTTAGGGCTCAGTGTGGGCTACCAAGGCAAAAGACAAAAATGCCTCTTGGTGCAGAGAAAGGGGCTGGAGGTTTGGTTTGGGGTGTGATGCTGCTGGGCTTGGTGGGCTCTGTGAGTGGTGGGAGGTCTCCAGCTCTTTGGGATGTGGGTTGGTGCTTTTAACAGAGCAGCAGAGCTGCTCACACCCCAGCCTGTGCTTCCCAAACCTCTGGGTGCTGCAGGCTCGGGCTCTGGGGTGGGATTGAAGTGGAGGAAGAGCTTTGACAGCTGCCCAGGGTGCTGCTGGCTCAGAGGATGGAGCTGCTGGCCCCCCTGAGGGGGGTGTGGGGTTTTCCCTGCCAAACACCAGGACAAACATCCAAATGTCTGGGATCAGACATGCATCTTATTGCTTTCCATCCTGTCTCATCCAGGCAAATGCTCACTGGAGGGAGCTGGCTGTGGGGACAGGCCTGTGGGGAGCTGCTGCTGGTGCAGGGCATGGCCTGGGGGGCTTGGGGAGAGAGGCTGGTGGTGAATGTGCTGCTCCCTGGCTGGTTTAAGCTCAGCTTTCTGAGGAAATGGGAGTTGGGAGCTGCAGAGCTGTGCTGGTACCTCCCCCTCAGCGTGTCCCTGCTGTCCTGAGCTGGATCTGCCTGCTGGGAGAACGGGGCTCTGCTCTCATGCATGGCCAGCATGCACCACCACCTTCCTAGAAAGCAAAAATCAGGATTTCCCTCCACCTCCCCTCACCTGAGGAGGCCTGGGGGCACTGCACTGGGGTCCAGGGCATCACTGGCTGCTGGGTGATATCTGGGGCTGGTCCAGCACCCCAAAATCTGCCTCCAGGAGCAGAGCATCCCGAGTTATTTCCTGTCAATAACTCCTTTTGCTTCCCTCAGAGGTCTGACTTTCTGTCTGGAGCGTGATGCAGCATTGCTTGCTGCTTTGTGGATAATCCTTCCTCTATCCCTGATTTATGGATGTGCTGGTGCAATGCACAAAGTGGCATCTGTGCTCTGCACACTGTGGGAACAACCCAAAATTGCTCTGAAACTCAACTGGCTTACAATTATATTGGATTCTATTAAATTAAAACACATAGCACGTATATTACACAATAAACCACAGCTATTTCATGGATCAAATTAAGTTTTATTTGGGCAAATTACAACCTTTCTTACAGTTGGGCCTTTGTGAAACCATTCCTTTTTAATAAAAACAGGCATTTTTGGCAAATGCTCTTAAAGTGTGCATTCCCAATAATTGCATATACTGTTGCTATTCTTTCTGGGATATATGGGGCTAATTATCTTCTGTTTAGGATAGGTTTAAATGAGTGGGATCTTCCCTTTGCTCCTCCCCCACACCTCCCATCTGCTGGAATTTCTTATTGCTCTCCATTTTTTATTAGCTTGGCTATGGAAGAGAGGAGAAGGGGGGAAAAAAAAAAAAAAGTCTTCTCATTAAAAGCAGGAGTGCTTTTCCCGGAATTTCTTGGGGAAATGTGACTCTCACAGCCTCCCTCCAGCCCTGGCTCAGGGGGACACGGGGCTGAGGGGGACAAAGCTGAAAATGGACCTTGGAGAAGTGGGATGGAGCTCTGGGAGGCTGGTGGAGAGGCAGAGCTCTGGAGAATATCAAGGTGTTTGCTGAGGAGGGGCTCCAGCTGCCCAGGAATTGCATCTGGGGTTGGATTTTCCTGCTGCCCAAGAGGATGCAGGCTCTGCTTATGCACTTTGTGGCTGGGACATCTCCTGTGGTTCCTTATGAAAGCAGGATTTTGGTGCTGCTGCTGCAGGGGCAGGAAGGGGGTGTGGGGTGGCAGGCCAGACCCCAAGGAATGTCTTTGGCAGCGCCTCATCCTCACACAGTTTTGGTTAAAAGCAAGCCAGTGGTTCAGCAGTTGTGGGGATGGACAGGCAGGGTGGCTCATTGCTGTGTTTCCTTAGGAAATTTGGCTGAAAACTGAACCCCCCCAGCTCCTCTCTGGATTTGGGAAGTTCTGCTCTGCTGCTGCTTTTCCTCCCTCTTGATTCCTGCTCGCTGCCAGGCCAGGCTGGGAGGTACCAAATTTTTTTTCCTGGGAATCATTTTTCCCAGAGTATTTTCAGCCTGGACAGGGCAGCAGAGGAAATGTCCAGAGTGCTGCTTGCCTTGGTAAGGCCAGGGTGATTTCCAGAGCCCCAGGGTGCAGAGCAGCCTCCAAGCTCCCCAATTCCTGAATCCAGCAGATGTCAGGCTGGTGTTTCCTGCCCCAGCAGCACCTTGGGGTGTGGGGAGGGTGCTCAGCCTGCCGGGATGGGGAACGTGGAGCCGGAGCTGTGCATGTCCAAAGCACAGCACATAAAGCTGGAAAAGCTTTCTGTCAGCTTCCCAAATCCTTCTGGGCACCATTGTCAGGAGATCAAGAAGGTTTGTGGAGCCTCCCAGGTCACATCTGGTGCTGTTTATGGGATTGTGCTCGGGATGATCCCATCTGTGGGAGGGGGTGGCACAGGGAGCGCCAGGGCCATGGGCTGGGGGCATCTCCCTGTGCTGAGGTCACAGAGAGGAACCCCAGAGCTCAAGGTTTCCTTGTTGCTCTAAATCTGCTGCCAGCAGTTTCCTCAGAGCTTGGTGCTCCCCAGCTCCTTCCCTGCACAGCCCTGGCAGGGCTGGGAGCCTCAGCACCCTCCAGGTTGGGTTGGGTGAGAAGCTGGTGGCCTTGTGCCAGGGGTGGTGGCACTGCCTGGGTGCTCCACTGGGTGCTGGCACAGAGTGGGCACCAACCTGTGCCACAGGGAGGAGGAAACGAGATCGTTCTCTCCCATGAAACACTCACAGAAACTTTTTTAATTGATTTTAATTTTTTTTAATAATGCAGTGTCTTTGACCTCTTGCCTCTTCACTGGATGGGTTTTCCAGTGCCACAGAATGTGTGATAGTGAGGCAGGAGACACTTCCTTGGTCCCCCAGTGTCTCTGCACCCCATGGTGGGGCAGGAACCAAATGAAGTGGCCACAAAACCTCTTTGCTGACCTGCCTGTGTGATTCACTCACAGTGGCTGCAGGTCACAGCCTGGCTCTGTCCCCAGGGTGTGCCCTCCAGCCTGGCATCCCAGCACGTGCAGTGGGAGAGAACAGGCATGGGAGCAAAGGGAAGAGTCCCCAGAGCTTCCCTTGCAGGTTTTGGAGGGAGGAGATTCTGCACCTCGTCCCTGCTGGGCCATCCTCTGTCCCTGGGCAGGGGGTGGCATTTGGGACACGAGGCTCTCCGGGCTGGTGGCACAAACCCCTCTGAGAAGGGAGCTGAGCCCCCAGCCCCCAGGGCTGTGCGTGGAGCAGGGCTGGGCCCCCTCCCCTGGCCCAGCAGGGATCTGTGCTCACTCTGGGGACACAGAATTGAAACCACAGCCCATGTCTGGGGGAGCTCCATGGTGGCTGTGAGCTCCTTCTCCTGAGGGACGCCGGGGGGGAAGGGTGAGAAGAAAACCCCCACAAGTCTCTGGAAATTGCTTTCCTTCCTCTTCTCCTTCCAAAACAGCGTCATTAACAGAAATCAACTCCTGGGTGCTGTTAATTTTGAAGGTCTGTGTGCCAAGCTGGAGCTGTGCTGGGAACAGTTAATTATTACCCAAACGGGGTCTGAGCGGGGCTGGAGCATGGAGGAATTATGAAACTGGAACGAGGGAGGCCCATTCTTGGCAAACACTCCCGTGATTCAAATGCTGGGGAATTCAGCATGTTTTTCTCTTTCTTCTGAGGACTCTGTGAGCCAGCCCATGGTGGGGATGGAGTTGGGACCATCAGCCCAAGGAAGCTGGTGCTGGAGAAGCTTCTGCAGCTCTTCCGTCACAGCAGCAGTGTAAAAATAGCTTTGGCAAGTCCATAATTAACCCATTATTGCCTCTTAGGGGTGCCAAAGGTGAGGGTTTCTGGGTGTGAGTTTGGTGCTGAAGGTGCAGCTCTGTTTGCAGGAGCAGGTAGGTGAGGGTGGTCACAAAGGCCGCTCTGCTTTCCTCTGAGTCTCCCACCAGGAAAAAGTCCCTGCTGAGTTGTGTTCCTGCTGCATGGGATCCCCTCTGCTCGTGGCTTCTGCTGTCTCACCAGGGCAAATCCTCCCCTCCTCCAGCTGGTTGTGTTGGCAGAGAAATCCCTGATGGGATCCAAGCTCTGCTCTCCAGAAAGTGGCTGGAGGGGAAGGTCTGACATCGCCCTCCATCTGTGGGAACGCGAGGGGAGAACTCCCCTCTGCTTCCCAGTTTTATCAATCCCTGAAACTGGAGATGCTGCCCAGCAGGGTCAGAGGTGTCCCCTGTGCTGGGGTTAAAATGAGCAGGATTTTTGCTGCTGCTGGAGGAACTCGGGCAGGAGCCTCCCAGCACCTGAGGTGGTTTCATGTGTGGTGCCCTGATGGGAGCTGAGCTCAGCATTGCTTTTCCCTTCAAAAAAACCAAACCCTGATAGCCTTGAATTCCTGCTTAGGAAACCTCTCACCAAAATGTGCACGTGAGCTGGGATCAAGCAAGAGGAAAGGGCTTCTGTGCTCATTTTTGGAGTTCACCACTGTGGTTGGAGCTTTTTAGCCTGAAATTAGACAAGCTGAGATGAGACTTCCAGGAGGCTTTTTGATAGCAACTTAATGGTCATAAACTTTGGTTTATTAAATGTAAAAGAATTTTCTGATGTGATGTTGTGAAATGTTTCCTCCAAGATAAGTAAGTGGTGGTGTGTGGAGGGAGGGTGGGAGGTCAGAGCTGCTCCTTGAGTAAGACTTGGGCAATCCTTCCTCTCTCACCAACCTCCAGTCCCCCCCAGAGACCCCTCCCGTGGCTTTGGGCTGCTCTGGTGCCACACACCTGAGAAAAGGACACCAAGGCTCGTGAGGGCATCACCTCTTGGAGCAGCTGAGTCAAGGGAAAATCAGCAGAACAACTCTGAGTCCTCCATGTGGGCAGGAAAATGCAGCAGATGGGCTTGGAGAGCTCAGCCTACTTCATATGTGGCCGTGAATGAACTTCAACAGCAACACTGGACATGTTCTCTCTTTATTTTAGAAACACCTCTGGGGCCATTGTTTTGGGAAGGGCTGGGAAATGCTCTGTTCCCCCACTGGATGGGCTGGCTCAGGAGGGACCTTGAAGATGCTGTAGCTTCCATCCCTCCTTTAGAGCTGCTTCTGGCATCACACCCCTCAGGTGGCTCAGGAGAGGGAAGGATTTGGAGACTGGGCTTTATTTAAGGCTCTGAGGCTTTGTGTGTGCACAAGTTCAGTGCAGCAGTGGCCCCGTGGTGGGATGTGGGTTTGGGATGTCACTGACACTTCCCACTTTGCTGTGCAGCCTCACCTTGCTCCATCCTGCCTGGGGTGACACCCCCAGAGTGGGGAGCACCAGGGAGAGCCCTGAGCCTGGCCATGGAGCTGCAGCAGTGTGGGGGCACCGGGTGAACCCAGGGGGCTGTGATCCCACTGTCCCTTCCTGGCCCCACAGGGGATCTTTCTGAGCACTGGGGAAGCTGCTGGGGCTGAGCCCTCTCCCTGCCTGGCCCCAGCATCCACCCTGGCTGAGCAAGGCAGGTCCAAGGTCAGCATCCCCCTCCAGGGCTCTCCCACCTCTCAGAGGTCGCTCGTGCCGAAGCAGAAAAACAGAGCAGCAAAGCAGAATTGCTGCTTGAGTGGCCTTTTTTGGGTTTTTTTTGGTGGTTTTGTTGTTTTTTTTTTCATTAAAAAAGGAGGCAGGGAGAAACATCAAAATCAGCCCCCTGCCCCCACAAATCCTTCCCTTGTCTGGGAGTATTAAAAACATCCTGGAGCTGGGGCCATGCCTGTGTTCCTCAGCGCTGGAGGAGAGGAGGATTTCTGCCAAGACACTGACCCCTTGTGGATTTTGCAAATGTCTCCGAATCCCCTTTTCTCTTCGAAAGGCGAGGAAGAAAAAAAAAACCCCCAAAAAAAAAGAAAAAAAAGAAAAAACAGACCCCAACCCTTTCAAACCTTTTGCTGGGTGCTTTGCAAGGCCGAGCCATCAGAAGATTTATTATTAAACAGAGGCTGCGGGGTGATTTATGGAATTAGAGCTGAGCCGCGCTGCGCGCTGGTTACAAATTGCGCGGATATTCCACGGGACGTGAGCTCCAAGCAGCACGGGATGGATTACACTGCAGGGAAAAGGGGAGCTTAAAACCAGCTGGCCGACTGTAACAACTACAGCCACTTCTCTTTGAAGAGGAGATGATCTCCATCTGGGTTTAATACAAACCATGATGGACTGACACCGGCTCTCGGAATATCTTATACAAACGGGATCGTTTCTGCTCCGTTTGTTCCAGAGCTGTCGCAGGGCTTTATTCAGTGTTTCAGTCCTTTTTTTTCCTCCCACCCCGCCCCTGCTCTGCGGTTTCTTCATGTTGGCCACTCCTCGTGGGGTTTTAGGAGCTGCTGGGGGTTGTTTCTCGGCAGAGGAAGGGTTTTCTCGGAGCGGGGCAGTGCCATGTGTGGAACCACGGAGCTAAATTGGCTACCTAGAAATACAGCCCAGATGTCAGCAGGGAAGAGGAAGCTGGAACACATTATCAGGAAGGATGTGTCTCCTTTGGAGTAAATCCCTCCCATGGAGCCCTCTCCTCTGGCTGCTGATGGCTCCAGGAGGAGCCAGCTGTGAGCCCTGGGGTGCTGGCTGTGCCCTGGGTGGGGGTGATGTGGGTTGAGGACACCCCTGGAACCTTCCAGGCAGCACCAAGTCCTGGTGGACCAGGCTCTGTGCTGCTCTGAAGATCAATCTCCCAACATCTGGTGTGAAATCTTCATCTCCCCACAAAGGAATGTCCTGGCCAGGTTTTGGTAGCCTGTGAGTGGGAGGAATTGGTGAATGGATGAGATTCCTTTTAAGCACTTGTTGTCCTCTAGGATCAAAGGTTTCTACATGAGCAGTCTCATATTTTGGCTTGTTAGGAAGTCATGGTGGTTTTATTTCAATCCCTTGGCTGGATAATAGTGGATCATTTAGCACTGCTTTTGTTCCCTGGCCTGGTTGAGCTCTTAGGCCTGACTTCTATTGTGGATATCTAATGGCAAGTCTGGGATTTTTGGCATGGATTGGCTGCTATGAATGAATGTTCCTGGCACACCCATTGCCAGGAAATAGCCCTTAAAATCCAACTGCAGCTCAGAGTGCTTCAGCCTTCCCCTGATTTCCAGGCAGTGTCCAGGGTTCCCTGCCTCAGTGCTCCTGGCAAGCACCCATAAATACCCACTGGGATGAGAAATCCTGATTTTTAAGTTGACAGGAGAAGTATTTGCATCCCCTGAGGCAGCTGCTGACCCTGGGGGTTTGGGGATGGAGAGGGGGTTGCTCCATCTCAGTCTCCTGCACCTCAAGGAGCTGTGCCTGGGGTGGATGCAACCTTCACAGCTGAGCTCCTCACCCTTGGGATTAAATGGACAAAATCTGGGGGACTCATCCCTGCTGGGAGCTGCAGACCACAGCTGTATCTTTTATGGGCCAATCTCTGGATGGTGAAGTGCTTATCCCTCCATGCCTGGTCCCATCCAGCGTGTTCCCAGTGCTGGCTTCAGGCCAGGGAGCTCCAGCTCCCAGATTTTGTCACCTTTTGAGGACTTTTTGGGCCACAGAGTGCTGTGATGTCTGGCAGCTTGGTCCCTGGCACACCCTGGCAGAAGTGCTGGGGGGACAGAGCAAAAAACTCTGAATTCCTGCGAGCCCAGGCAGTCCTGGCTGAGCCTCCCCGAGCTGGTGGGGTTACGAAACTCCGACGTGGCTTTCTCTGAGATACTAATTAGGGATGGACAAACCAGAGGGAAGAAAATAAGAAATCCCTTTGCACTCGTTGTGGGGTTAAACAAAGTTCAGCTGACTTTCTTCCTTCCCCCCCCCCACCCCGTGTTATTTTTCCCTTCAGTGCAGGCTTTGCTCATCCAGGTTCCAGCAGGATTGGGATGCAGAGCTGCTGGAGTGTTGTAGCTGTAGCTGCAGGGTTTCCAAACAAGTCTTACCCAAATCTGGGGACTTGGAGCAATGCTGATTGCTCCTGGCTCTCCAAAGAGGGTAAATTTGTGTATCCTGCAAGGATCTGGATGTTGCTCAGGGTAGCAGATCTTTATATCTTCTTTCTCAGGTTGGGCTGAGCTTGATGCTGGAGGCAACAGCACTTGGGACACCCATCCCAGCTTGGCTGACTCCTCCTGCAGCCAGGCTGCTTTTGGTGGTGTTTGTTAATGGCTGGACTTGACCTTCGGGGTCTTTTCCAGCCTAAAGGATTCCATAAATCCTGCCCTTAGCAATCCTCTCCGTGCTGCTGCTGGCCTCTCTCTGAATTCAGCTCAGTGAAACACAAAAACCCCCGAGCTTTCTAAACAGCTCAGGAGGAGCAGGGAGTGAATTAACACATCCCAGTGGCCCTGGCTGGGCTCTGCTCCTCTCCTTCACCTTCCCCCAGACCTCCCTGCCACGGTGAAAACCGAGCCACCACAATGGGCTTGTCTCTGGCTAATGAAGCTCTGCATCCCACTGCAGCATTCCTCTGATGCATTAGGAAATAGTTATCATTTTTCTCTGGCACCGGGGTTTGATAAGCAATCGCCTTTGGCCAAAAGCCCTGCCAAGATCTTGCTGCTTGTTAGGGAGCTAAAGATGTGACATTGCAACACTTGTAATTGGGATCATTTAACACCCCATTAGCAGGGAGCAGGGATGGCCCTGTCTCCTACCCGGGTTTGGGGCAGTTTTTTTAGAAATCCAGCAGTCTTTTGGGAGAATAAGTTGGGAGTTTTTTTTATGGAAATGTGGACGTGTTCTTCGTTACATTAATTAATTTTCAAGTATGGAGGAGAAACTTTTTGGCAGCGCAGAAGGAGGGAGCTGCTGTGATAGGAAATCTGGAGTGATCCATGCTCCAGTTTGGTAACTGGGAAATAATGGACTATGGTCCAAATCCCAAATCTGCTTTCAGGCAAGTCCCTTCTTTTTAAGGAATTGTAAAATGAAGGTGACATTTAGAATGTCAGGATCCTTGTAGGGCGGTGCTGTCAGTGATCATTCCCCTCATTAATCACCACTCTTTGGGCTCAATGGGCAAGGAAAAAGCTGGGAGTTTAGTTTTGTAGGGCCTCCTGCAATGCCCACAGCGCTGCCTTTTCACAGAATTCACAGAACCACCGGGTTGGAAGAGACCTTCAAGATCATCCAACCCAGCCCTGACACCTGAACTAAACCACAGCACACCCAGGCTTTCCTTGAACACATCCAGGGATGGTGACTCCACCACCTCCCCATGCAGAACTTTGTCACCCTTCCTGTAAATCTTTTTCCTGATACCCAAGCTGTGTTTCCCTTGCTGCAGCTTGAGGCTGTGTCTCTGTGCCTTGCCCCTGGTGTGGTGGATCCCAGGGATGTGGGATCTTGGCTCCTGGAACATCCCACCCATCCCAGGTGAGGATCCTGGGTCTTCCTCCCATGGGTTTTGTCACAGCCTGGAGTCTGTCAGACAGCTCCTGTCCCCCTGGGGAGCCAGTGGGGGAAGCTCACAGCTCAGCTGTGGCCCTGCCAGGAGCAGGTTTGAAAGGAGCTGAGCTCATCCCCTGTGAGGGATCCTGAGCAGCACCAGCTCCTCCCGTCCTCCTCAGGACCATCCCACCATGGCCAGGAGCCCTCTGGATCCAGGGCTCTGCAGCTCCTTTCAACTTCAGGGCTGCTCTGCCTCCTCAGCTCCTCCCTGCTCTGCATCAGGACCTTGGGCTCTCCTGATCCGCGGTCCAACCAGGGTTTCCTCTCCCTGCTGTGAAAAACCTTTCCAGCAGCTCCTGAGGTCTCCGAGGGCTTCTCCTCTCCTCCAGGCTGGATTGCCTGTTGGTTTTGGAGGCCTGTGTTCCCCTGGCAGCCTTCCAGGTGTATATTTAGAAAAGGAGATCATACCTTCCATCTCAGAAATAACCGATGATGACTTAATTTAGAGCATGAAAATTAAAAACTCCCTCTCTGACTGCGGAGCGTTCCTGCTTGGCAGCCGTGCTTTCCCCGCTTGGCTGTGGGTTCCTTCTGGTCAGCTCTGGCCATCCTGTGGGTTACCTGGGAGCAGGAATGTCAGGAGGGAGCTGTGGGCACCAGAGTCTCCTCTGCTGGCACTGCTGCTGGTGCCCAGCTGTGTAACTGGGCATCAGTGCCGGAGCTGAATTCCATGGGAGGCTTTTTGCTGTTATTAGCAGACAGATGGTTCTAAAAAAAAAAAAAAACAACCTCCTTTTTAAATCTCTTTGGATCATTAATACAACTTTATGTTTCCTGGAGGCTTTGCTGGGGCACCCTGAGAGAGCTGTGTTGGTGCATTGCTAACAAATGGGCTGGGAAGCTGGGTGTGACCTCCATCCTGGCAGGGAAAGCCCATCCTGGTGTCCTTTACAGGGCTGGGGTTTGCTGCTCTGCTCACACAAACAGCTGTGGCTCCTTGGGCAGTTCCTGCTCCTGTGCAAGAGGAGAGCTCTGGCCTGTGCTGGGGGCAGGATTCCCTCCTCTCCTCACTGCCAGGTGAGAGGCCAGGTTGGACAAGGTTTGGAGCATCCTGGAGCAGTGGGAGGTGTCCCTGCCAGTGACAGGAGAGCAGAATGAGCTGGTTCTTGATGTCCCCTCCACCCCAAACCAGGCTGTGACTCTCTGGGCAAGCCTGGGGCAGCTGCTCAGCTCCTTTACACCCAGCTTCATTTGTAAACCTGGGATTAGCACCAAAACTGGCCTCTCCAATTCCTTTCCTGCAGCTTGGGGCTCATCTCTTGTCTTTAATAACAGCGTGGAGGGGTTGGCAAGGGGTTAGAGATTGATAAAGCCCTGGAGACCTGCAGGACAAAAAATTCCATGTGCTGCCAGGAGAAACGCTTTCATTCCGCTCCTGGAAGCTCAGCTTTCCCCACTGCTGCTGATCACACCACTTTCTTCACCTCCTCCATCAGCTGTTTTATCTGAAGTGTGCTCTGAGTGAGTGCAATGCTGAAAGGCCCCAGAGTTAATTGGCACTAAGGACGGTGTAGTATTATTAGGTGTGCCCTAATGTAACAATCTCCATTTCGGTCTGTTTACTCTGTACTACTGAGCAAATGTGGAGATAAAAAGGAGGTGGAATTAGCACTTCTCTTGCTTGCACTAAAGCCAAGCTGCATTATTTTCTTTTCTGTGGGTTTAGGCCTAAAAGTAGCTCAGGTATGTGCAAGTTTAAACAAGACGAACCAGGGCCCCATTAAAAATTACTCTCTCCTGGATAATATTCAACACAGGATTAATAGTAAAGAGGCTGATGTCATCCCAGAGCTCCCGTGACCCTTTGCACTTCTTTAGCACATTGCTGAAAGAAAACCTTCCTGACACACAGGGCTTGTCCTGCTGGAAAATCTGATGCTGCCCTTTTTTTTTTTTTTTTTCTTTTTCTTTTTCTTTTTTTTTTCTTTTTCCCAAGAGCAGAAGGAGAGGTGTTCTGAGCCATGCAAGAAAAATTAATTGGGGATTAGGAACTTAACATGAGCAAGCACCTTCCCCTCAAAATCACCTGGCTGCTGTGGCCATCCCAGCTCCTGGGCTGATGATTCCTGGGGTGTCCATCCCATGTTCCCAGAGCATGGGGAAGGTTGGGGGAGCCCAGCTGCGTCACCTGGCTGCTGTGGCCATCCCAGCTCCTGGGCTGATGATTCCTGAGGTGTCCATCCTGTGTTCCCAGAGCATGGGGAAGGTTGGGAGCCCAGCTGTGATTGTCCCTGGGCAGGATCCTGCTCGGTGCCCTCCCTGCTTGGCAATTCCAGCAGATGCCAGGCAAGGATGGGCTCTCCTCCCTGCTGGGACCCTCTGGAGTGGGGTTGGAGCAGTGCAGATCTCCCAGGGATGCCAGGACAGACACCCCAATGGAATTGCTGCCAGTTCCTACCAGGCTGCAGCTGGCTGGGGACAAAAGGGCTGGGCAGGAGTTTGGTGGGTTCAGATGGGATCAGTGAGGTTATGTGGTCCCTGTGCCCCTCATTAAGAAAATATCTTGCATTTTGAGATTGGTTTTATCTTCTTGCCTCAGCTGGGCTCTAAAACCCTGATTTGTCCTTCAAGGGCTTGGCTGAGTCATGTTCTGCACTGCACCAGCCTGGGCACTCCCAAGCTGGGCTGGATTAAAGCAGAGCAGCGTTCTGGGCTGCAGGGTTATGAGCAGGTCCCTTGATAAGGAATTGGGTGTGCTGTGCCATAATTAGGGACTCTCCTCTGGGAATCTCCACAGTCATTAATTAGCAGATTTCATAGGATCAGTCACCTCCTTTTCCCCGTGCCTGTAGGGACAGGTAAATGTTCCAGCTCTGTGCAGCCCGTGGCACTGGAGGGGCAGAGTGAGTGCCCTGAGCTGGTGTCAGTGCCAGAGCCTCATGAAAAACTGCAAAAGATCTGCTCACATGAAACTGCTCCAGGGTTGTCTCCCAGGTTTCAGCACCTCCAGTGCCTCAGGACAGCCCTCAAATGGGTGGGTTTGGGCAGGAAATTGCCATTAGGCACTGGCAATGCTGGGTCCAGCCTCTGCTCGTTGCTTTTTGCCCCCAAAGATCACCTTTGCCTTCATTTTGTCGTGGGAATGAATCCACTGAGATGCTTTTTTTGCACCTCCAGGGATGCTGAAGGTCCCCTTTGGAGCCAAGGTTTGTAGTTGTAGGCCAGGAATGTCCTTGGTAATAATATCAATATAACCAAAAAAAGACATTTCCCAGCGTTTTTATGCAGAAATCACCATGAGAGTCCTTGTGCAAAACCCCTCCTGGAGCAAAGAGCCACTTGCTGCAAGGTGCATTATCTCAGCCAAAGGTGGCCCTGCAGGGAGTTTAATCCAGTTGAAAATGATCCCAAAAAAAGCTGCTCTGGCACTTGTGATGTTTCACTACTTAAAGCACCACAAAGGCTCTTAGAGCAGCTACTGGGGTGTGAATTTTTTTAATTAATAATGCTGAGGAAACTGCTAATGATTAATCAGCACCAAAACCTCTGTCTTAACCCCACCAGGTGTGTGAGCAGCAAACATGTTAACCCTTGAGTAGCACAGGTGCCTGGAGGTGTTTGATTGCAGGCTGGGTATGAAATCAGTGGGGCAGAAGAAAAGGGGATAAGGGGACAGGAGATTGGTGTGGATTAGTGCAGGGCTGGTGAAAAGCACCCTGGTTATTCCCCATCAGCTCTGCTCTTGATGGAGCACTTGGGTGTGGGGAGGAGAGGTGGGATCACACCTCCTGAGCTGTGGCAGTGCTGGGCTTGCAATCCTGATTTTTCAATTTATTTTTTTTTTCCTTTACAAACCTCTTTAGCTCAATAGGTGAATGGGGGCAGCTTGGAAACTGGAAACTTTCTTATTTCTCACAGATTTCCAAAGCTGTGCTGCAGAGATGGCTTCTCTGGCCTGTGCTTAGCTGGGGTTTGATCTTCCATGCTCCCTATTGTAGTTTCCTCTCAGCAGCTGACACAAAGCTGCAGAAATCCCATTTATTACGAGAAATCAATTTCTCTTCCAAGGTTTGGCAGATGATCTGGAAAATCAGGAGATGGGGCAGAGCTCACCCTTGATGAGAGGGGAACTGCTCTCTCAGGGCCTGGAGAGGCTGTGATGGAGCCAGCAGGAGGGATTTGTGCTTGGAACAGCTTCTCTCAGTGTTTTGGGAAAGGATCCCTGGAAAGTTCCTCTTCCCCAGGTCAGGGTGGTGCTGCTGTCCTGTGTGAGGCAAGGACGCTGCACTGGGTGCTTTTTAGAGGATGTCACCTTTGGTTTAGAATCCCTGGCTTGGAGGATGCTGCATGAGGAGCAGGCCCATGGGACAAAGCCGAGTGGGTTTATTGGATTATATTTTTGCATTTCTGGGTTTGTCACCAGTCACAGGGCTTGAGAGGAACACTGACACCTTCCCAGGGGTGAGTCCTGAAGCTCAGGATCCGTGCTGGGACCTGGCTGATAAAAATGGAGAGAGAATGCTGCTTCCAAAATGAACATAAACTGGCCCAAACTGAGTTGCAGCAATTGACTGCTGAGCAAATGTGAATGAGCCTAAAACTGTGGTATCTTGGCTTTTGTGGCTCAGGGTGAAATCCCAATATGCCAATGGGGATTGTTCAGAGCTTTACTTGTCCCCGTGGGGATTTTTTAAAGCCTGACACTATAAATGGGGCAGCTGATGTGTTTTACAGAATCTCTTCTATGATTTTTTTGATTTTTTTTTGTCCTGAACTCATGTAAGATAAAAGTTTTAATGAGCCCCTGAGTTATCTGAGAGCACAAGGCTCAGGAATGGTTGGGTTTGATGATCTTGGAGCGCTTTTACCAACTTAAATGACTCTATGATTTTGGAGAAATAAACCTGGCTTTTCTAATATAGATTTCTTCTTTGATAATGCTAATCTTGGTGGCATTGCCAAAGCCTTACCAAAGGCTTTGGGCTTGGCTTTGAACCATTCAGCCTAAAATGTTTGTTCCTGGACCAAAGTCATCCCTGGAGTGACTTTACTGGGGCTCATGTGCCTGACAGGAGAAAGCTGGGCTGTTTAAGGCTGCAGATCTCTGCAGCTCTCAGGAACTCGCTCATGTGTACAAACAGGTCCGATGGAATCAGCAGCAAAAAACATTCTGTTTCTCTTGGAAGCTGCTTACAAAACATTTCAGGAGTGATTTGTACAGAGAGGCTGCAGTGTCAAAAAGCAAAGCAGTGGCAACAAGGGTGGGAGGAGGCAGCTGCTTCTGCTTCCTGAACCCTGGTTTGGGGTGGGTTGAGGGATCCTCGTGGAAAATCAAGCTGCTGGGATGAAGACTGGCACTTTTATATGGCATGTGAAGAAACCAAGCTGCAGCTTGAAAAGGGTGAGAAAGGTATCTGGGTAACAATCCAGCAAGGCCAGTCAGGGGTTAGAGAGGAGAACTCCAGAGTGGAATTATTTCTTACAGATTCCTGGGAGTTTTCCCATTTTTGGCTTGAGCCGTAAGGGAACACTTCAGCCAGCCAGAATAAATCTGGGGAGTTCTTGCCGTGTTTCACTCGTGGTCAGCATTGAAAAGCCTCTTGGAAATGAGCTCAAGGAAATCCTCCTTTCTTTGGGGAAGCCTGGATAAAGACAGAGAGGGACCTGGGGCACAAGGGGAGCGATCCCTGTGCTGCTGGCAGGGACATCCCTGTGCTGCTGAAGGACTGAGGGATGGTGGAAGTGGCATTTGGGATGTGTCTGATGTGGCTTTCCCTGACACAACGGGCTCAGCTTCCCCAGGTTCTGGGTCCTGAACGTTTCCTCCTGCTGAGCAGCCTCAGCCAGCAGCTTCAAAGGCTGCTCAGCCCAAAGCAAAAACCTCAAGAAAGGATTCAGCCACGAGAAAACCCCGAGGCCACGTGCCGTGCATATGTCAGATAAACCACTCCCAAATTTGTTCCTATCAAGCTTCAAAAAAAAAAAAAAAAAGGCATCTCATGGTTTGCATTTCCCTTTTCCTGTCAGAAAGCCGAAAATGCAATTTTCAGGCCGCAGCCCCGCGTGCAAGTTGCAATATCTTGTTTAAATCAGTTTGGATTGATGTCATCAGTTGTCCTTTAGGGCCTGGAGGGAGCTCAGATCTTAGGCTGGGGCTGCCCAAAAATGAGATTTTGGGGAGATCAGAAGGCAAAGCAGTGAGTGCCTGACGCTTCCAAACATCAGCTTGACTTCCCTGGAGGGAGAAGAGCAAAGCTGGGCTGCCTTTTTTTGGTGGGACAAGCTTTTCTGTGCTGTGACAGCCAGTGCAGGAAGCCTGGTGGGAAGCCCTGGTGATGGTTTCAACGCCTCACATTGAGACCAGAAGCCTTTGAGATAAAACAGGAACGTGTTCTGCAAGTTGCCATTAGCACACAGGCGGTGGCTTTGCAGATGGTTTGAATTCTTCCTGATCAAATGGGGAGGGTGAGATGGGAACCCTGTCTGCAGAGCCTGGAGCTGGTGGGATTCCACAGGCCCTGGCAGATGTTGGTCACCAGCTTTTGGAATGCTGGTGGGGGGGGAAATAATCTCAAATTCACAAAAGCTGGTGCTTTTTCCTTTGGGAGAGGAGCGTTCCTGGGCTCTGGGATCAGAAGCTTTGCTTGGGCTCTGCCCATCCTCAGGAGAAACCTGACTGATGAAGGTTATGGCAGCTTCCTGCAGCTCCTTTCTCCCACAAGAGTGAAGAGAAGGGGGGATGGATGACAGCAGGAAAAGCTTCCCTGTGCTGCCCTTGGGGTGGGAGAGCCTTGGGAATGGGGCAGCAGCTCGTGGCTGACCCCACGTGAACCCCAGTGATGGAAAATCTGGGAATGGAGGGATTTGCAGGCTGCAGCCTGGAGCTGACAAACAGAGGAGCTGTTTCCAGTGATTATCGTGTCCTGTTTGCTCCCAAACCTTTGTCAGCCAGGAATCCCCATGAGGAATTGTCACTTCAGCTGCAGGGCTGCTCTGGGGCAGATTTCTTGGGGCAGGGTTTTAGTGCATCTGTCAGACTCATGGGGGCTTTGGGGGAGCAGCAGAGACCTTTCTCCTGTGGAAGGGTGAAGCACAGGGCACGTCTGCAGCTGGGATTTTGGGTTTTGATCTGGCACCCTAAGCTTGGGAGAGGCTTTGGAGGCACCCCAGAGGGTGTGGGGAGCTCTGGGTGAGCCTGGGGGTCACGGGGTGGTTTTGGGGTGGTTGCACAGAGCAGCTTCTTGCAAAGCTGGGGAAAAGGAGGAAGGGGAATTCTGGCACTCAGCTTGGCAGGTGGGAGGAGTGTCAAATGTGAGTGAACTCCCAGAGGCATTTTGGGGTTTGCAGGGTGATGCTGGGGGTTGTGGTGGGAGAGCTGCCTGTGTAACCAGTGCTGAGGAATGGGAAGGGCCCATCTGGACCAGTTTGGACCTGGGTCACCTGCTGCTGTCAGGCTGGGAGAGACTTCTTGTCCTGTCTATAGAGCACTGGAGTGTCCCTGGGGCACCCACTCTCTCCCTGGGGCAGGCTGATGGATTTTAATATCAGAAGAACTGTTAGGTCTGGGTTCTCCCCCTGTGTTTCCTGCAGGGTTTGCCACATGGAAGCTTCACAGCCCAGTGAGATGCTGGGCAGGTGGCTGGAGAGCAAAATTTGTTCAAAAAATACAACCCCAAAAGGTTGCTCTGTCTGGCCCTTCCATGCCCTCAAGGGAAGCTGCCTGACCCTGTGGGGTTTTGGCTCCTAAAAGAGCAAAGATTTGACTCCAAGAGCACCCTCTTAAAACTGTTATTGCCTGATCTTCAAGCAACATCTTATCTTGTACTTTGCCTTGATCTAGGAGGGAAATCCTTTGTCTGTGTGTCACTGAGCACAATCAGTTCCCCGTGTTCTGAACACCAGACACGCTCTGGTTCCAGCCTTTGGCCCTGAGACCTGAGGTTTGCTTGTATTTACAAGCCCAGTAATTGCTGTCCTGAACCTGTTATCAACAGAGATACATGCAAGGGAAATTGCAAGGTTATGGTTGAAGCTTGCAGGGTTTTAGACTAACAAATATTTTAGCCTGAAGATATATTCAGCTTGATTTTGCTTTCAAGTGGCTCTGGGTAACATGAGAAGTTGCCTGTCAAATTTGATGGGGTCAGTAAAATTCAAGCATGTTCGGCTGTAATTAACATTTGAAAAGAATTTGCTTAGGAATTAGCTGTTGGCAGTGCAGAGCAGCTCCTTGTGGGGAAGCAGAGCTGCCCATCAGGGTCCATCCTGTCCTGGGCAGTGCAGGAAGGGAAATCCAGCCTTTCCCACTTGCCTTCCTGCCAGGATTCCTCATGGGATGCTGGATGGATCAACCACAGGGGATTCCATTCAGAAATGGAATCATCCCAGCACTCACTGAGGGGAAAAGGTATTTCTTCACTGATGGGAGTGAGATGAATTTATGACTAAAAGTGTTTAAAGAATGGAGTGGTCTGGAGGCTGAGCTGTCACTTGCTGCTGCAGGTCCATGGAATAACTGTTGTCCTGCTGGGAAATCTCTCCAGCAGTCCCAAAGTGGGGTTTGGTCTCCAGCCTCTGCTGCTGGTGGGAGCAGGAGCAATTTGTGTCGTGATGTCACCTGGAAATCCCTTCCTGTGGGCTGGTTCCTGGCTGGAACAAGCAACAAGAAATAGTAAATTAATTTTCCTGAGTAGCTGTGCCTCCCAGGTCTGGGCTGGTGGTGGCTGTGCCAGGCATGGTGTGACTCCCCATGAGCCACCAGAGAATCCCTGGGACACTCCTGCTCCTGGCTGGGAGCAGCTGCAGGCAAAGCTCCCCATGGGCTTTGATAAAGGGCAGCCCTGCCCTTCTGTATCAGAATAAACTGTAATTGAGAAATGGCCCACCTCAGGAAAAATGGTTTCTGGGGTTTTTTTCTGCATTTCCCACCTCCTGAAGCAGTGACAATGTGTTGGGCTTTCTCCTGCCCACAGGTGAAAGGCATCCCAGTGCAGATGTGGAATAGAGGAGTCCCCAGCTTGGCTCTGGCCTGGCCATTTGTCACTGTAAAGATGAGCAAATTTCAGTTTTCCTGAGTGGCAGTAGAAGAGCCCTTTGTCGTCAGACTTCAGATTTCAAAGCATTCAGGGAAAGAAAATCTGTTTCATGGAGATCACAGGGGAAAGGAGGTTTTAGTTTATCAAAGCTTCGGCAGTTTGGCTCAATTTGCCAAATCCTTCCCTAATAAATAACTCCACGGGCTATGTCAGGGAACAATAGTGTTACTTAATAGTGCTCTGTAATTAAGGCTGAAATTGTTCTGATGGGCACCCAAAGGATTTTTTTTTTTTTTTTTGGTCGGTGTGGAGCAGAGCTGCAGGGATGGGAGCTGGTTTGGGGGAGGCTTAGAGAGCAGAGATGATTTCTGAGAGCTGGAGGTGCCATCCCTAAAATGTTAAACCAAGCTGTGCCTCAGAGCTATTTTTCTACTCTAAACAAGACACTTTGTGCTGGGTGGACGGGGGTTAGGAGGGGGTTTTAAATATGTTCTAAAATCCAAACATCAGTGAGGACTTGAAAACGTGGAGCCAAGTGGTGGTGGATGGGCAGCATTTCTGTTAATTAGGTTCATTAATGTGCCAGCAGCTGTTAATGCTGGGGACAGATGATGATGCTGCAGAGCATCTGTTTTGTTTTCTCCTTTATGACTGGTGAGAGTTGATGGGGTTGTGAAAGGTGTCCCTGCCCCATGGCAGGGTTTGGAATGAGGAGTTTTAAAGTCCTTTCCAACCCAATTGATTCTGCCCTTCTGGACATCTTCACAAAACCCAGTGTGGGAAAAAAACCCAAATAACAAACTGTATGGAGTGCTTTCCATTTAAATCAGGATTTATGGGCCTTGCCCCCAGAATCCCTTTCTTGTTTTTTGGACAAAGTGTTGTGCCCTCTGCACTCTGCTTGAGCCCTGCAGGGTCCTGGGGCTCAGCCCTCTGAGCACAACTGCCCTGGAACATTTGCTGTGCTCACAATCAGAGCAGCCCCAAAGCAGCCTTTGGGCACCTCTCAGCTCTGCCAGACATCAGCCTGGGTAAGGAAAACCCTCGTGGGATTTATTCCCCAGCCAGGGCTCCATGGGGCCAGAAAAAAAATCTGAAATAATTGCAGGGATTGTGTTGTTCCTTTGTCATCCCCGTGTTATCAGAGCCTCACAGACACAACATTGTTCCTCACACTGAGCCTGGTGCCAGGTGCTCCTCTGCCAGCAGCAGCTCTGGGCAGTGGTGCTGCTCTTTTTATAACCAGAATTCCAAAATCCTCCCTCCCTTAGGGTCTGTGTGTCACCTCCTGCCCTTTCTGGTGGTGGCACTCGCTGTGTGTGGATGCCAATTTTTTTTTTTTTTTTTTTTTTTTTTTTTTTTGTGAAGGACTCTTCCAGCTCCTGGAGAAGGAGATGTACCCAAATTCATCTGTCCTGTATGATCTGATGAGGGAACTTTTCTCTCTTTTACCTTGTCTGCTGAGGCCACCCTGTGTGTCTGAACGTGCACTGGGTGGGGATGAGCAGAGCGTGGTGGGATCAGCTGGCCCTGACCAGACTCTGGGAAGGGAAATTGGGTTGTGCTGCTCTGCAGAGGCTGCTGAACCCTGCTCTGGCTCTCTGGTGCTGTGTGGCTGCCCTGCAGAGGTTATTTTCACTGCTGACACCGTGCTGGGGCTCAGCTCCGCGTGGTTGGGGCCATCTTTAGGATATCCTTGGAGCATTTTCTTGGGCAAACACTGCTTTGCTTCCCCACCACCAGCTCAGAGCTATTTAGGCTTTCTGGTGTTACCTCTGTGTACCTCTGTGTTAGTTTACCTTCCCTATTGCCTCAGGGATTTGGCAGGGGGGATTTCTGTGTCTGGTTGTTGTCTTGCAAGGCTGGTGTTGTGGGAAAGCCCACCTTGGATTTATAGCTCTCCTCTGGATCTGCTGTTTCCATGGTAGAATGGCAAGAAGTCTTCATCTCCACAAGGAATCGGGTTGGATTTATCTGAGTGGCAGTGAGGAAGCAAACAGAGGGGTTTGGTTGGAGAGGACGTGGGCAAAGGCCTGGGAGTGAAGGGTCCTTCAGGGCAGCAGGTCAAGGATGAGCCAGGGGAGTTGTGCACAATAGACACCCATTTGGAAACGTAATCCTTTAATTTCCCCTCATCAAGCGGGTCAAAATAACATCATAAAGGCTTTCTCATGGAGATGCAAGCTGTAATTCCGGGTAGCCTTTTTTTTTTCATTTCGCATTTTCCCCTGCATAAAGTTACTGTCTCCTCTTGCAGAAGCAGCAGCAGCATTTGAGAGCAGTAATGAGTGGCCCTGGCAGGACTACAAAGGGCTCCGGAGGAGCAGCTACACCGGGGATGAGGTAAGTGGTGTCGTTTGGGTGAAATAGGTGTGGAAAGTGCACTCTGCACACGTTAGGCTTCAAAGCCAGCAATAATTACTGCGTTTGAGACTGTATCAGCACCCGGGGCTGCCATTCAAGTCGGGCAGGAATTCTTTGTGTAGGGCTTTTGTTCTCCCGACATCCAAGCTCCCCGTGGTTCACCCCGGCCCAGGGGAAGCGGGGAAGTGTCGTGGCTTTGAGCTGGAGATGGGTTTGTGTGTGGAGCTTTGATGCATTCATCGGGGTGTCCTGTGAACATGACGGGGCTGCGATTGCTCTCAGTGGCAAAACCGTGACAGGAGAAAATGGGCGGTGGGGTGGGTGGGTGGCAGCGAGATGGATCCTGGCAGGGCTCTGCTCTCTGGACTTGCTGCTCTTGGTCTCATCTCGTGTCCTTCTGCCTCTGTGGTCCCTGCAGAGGCTCGGGGTTGAGCTGGTGGCGTGGGGCTGGTGTCTCCCAGATGGTGTGTGCTTTACTCCTCAGCATGTGCTAAATACAGGATCGTTTTGGGGGGTAGAGCCAAAAGGTAGCTCTCAAGTGGGTTTTGTGATGGATCTCGATGAAGGAGGTCAGTGATGTGCCTGTTTTACAGAATGGAAATGGCTGAAATGATGTGAGTTTATCACTGGCTTGTTAGTGACGAAGGACAGGGACAATGTTTTGATGTACAGGGTTGGAGCTCCATCACCCACCCTTGTGACTGCTCTAAAGTGACTCAGCCTTGAGGTTCCTGAACAATCCCTGAATGTCCCTCAGGGGACATTGATTCCCCCAGCTGAATCAATGTCCCCTGAGCCTTCAGAGCAGGCTGCAGCATTCCCCCAGGAGCTCCTGTCCCCTCTCCCAGGGAGTGATTCCTATACGGGTCATGTAATAATTCATGTTTTCATAATGTTTGTCGTCGTAGTAAATAGTAATAAAAATATAGTTTTATAACAAAGCCAAAAACCTTCTCGGAGCGGGGCAGAGGGCTTGGAAAATTTCGCAAGAGCCCTCCCCATCTCCCGGAGGAGAGAACAAAGAAATTACAATTCCAATAGGTCAGATGTCACCAGCGCTGTCACCCTTCCTCTGGCCCAGCCATGACTGCTCAGTGCCACCCCAGGCCCGCAGCCCGGCCGTCACCCACGGGCAGAATGTCCCTTTTTGCAGCCTGTGGGGTGGCTTTTCCCCCTGTGGGGGCCGGAGCGCACCAAGGCGGCGCCTCAGCCTCCACGGGCAGTTTTATCTCGGAGCAGAGCAGGCATCCCATCTCATCTCCCCGTGGAGCTCTTCTCCCCAAAGAGCCCTTGTGCTGGAACAATGAGCGCCATGGAGGTGCTGCCAGCCCCGCCGTGCCTGATGCCATTCAGACCCGTGGAAATTTCGTTCCCAGGGCCTGCCGGCGGGGCCTGCGGCCTCTGCCCACGCCGGCCCGGCGACGGCCGGTCTGCTGGCACCACGGCCGGGCTGCGTGTGGGCACTGCCCGCCCGGGGCCGGCCGGCCGGCCTGGACCCGGTGACAAAGCGCCGCTGTGGCCGGGGACGGGCGGAATGCGGCCCCGGGGCGGGGTGGCACCGAGGGCTCCCGAAAAGGCCGGGCAAAGCTAACACAGCGCGACTTGTCCCGGGGACAATGAGGGATGTGTTGTGGCGGCATCAATGGGCCCGGCCGGGGGATGTCAAATGTTTATTCTGGGTTTCCGCGGGGCGGCGGGAGGAGGGCCGAGGCCTCCGCTGCCCCTCCGAGCGGGGAAGGCCGCTGGGATGGAGCTGGGAGAAGCTTCTGGGCCTTCTGTGCCGCCTTTGCGGCCTCACCCAGGTCTCAGACAAAGCCAGCAGGTGTAGCCACAATTCGTGCCTGTCGTGTTTGGATTTTTGGGAGTTCTGCTCCCAAGACAAAATTCTTGGACAAGGTCATGCTGTTTGTAAACTTAAGATGTTTTTCCACACGCTTTCCCATGGCAGGGACTTGGTGTGATGGTCTCTGCAGGTGACCAATGGTTCCAGGGGTCCCGCCTCTAAGGTGGGCACCTTTGTAAAAAGGTATAAAATAGGTTTGGAAAATAAACCTGACGGCTCCTCCTTAGGAGTCCACACAGCCTTTTGATGAGTCTGCGTCTCCTTCATGGTGTCCCATGTCCTGCGACAGGCAGGAACGGGATCCTGGAATGGTTTGGCTCGGGAGGGATCTGAAAGATCACCCAGTTCCAACTCCTTGCTATGGACAGGGCCAGGAACCAGCGTCATTTTAGCTGGTGCTTTAAAGATCCCATTATCCTGCTCAAACCCTCTCTCAGGCTTCACTTAAGCAGTGCAACCATCCATCATTAATGCCATGGTGCAGGAATGCCTTTCCACATCCCCAGGCCCCCATTCCCAGCGGTGGGATTGGAGAGGTGTCCATGCAGTTTCCACGTTGTTGATGGTACAAGCTGCTCCTGTGACCCCGTGGATGGAGGGTGGGGTGAAATCCCTGCTCTGAGATGGATCTGAGTGGTGCAGAGACATCATTAACATTCTCTACCATGTTCCTGGGCCAAGTGAGGCGGTTTCGGTGAGGCCAGAGCCCTGCACTGTGCCAGGGGCCAATGCCACCAGCTTGGTGGCCCTTGTGCCAGCTGCCCAGAGCGAGGGGGTTTGCAGCCCCCAGGCTGTGACTCGTGCGTTGTATCTGCTCCTCCTGCCAATGCTGAATCCCAGTTATTACAGAGAACTTCACAGGCTTTTAATGAACCTTCCCGAGCTTAATTTACAACTTGGGGAAAGATCGACAAGGTGACAAAGTGAACTGAAATATGAAATTACTTTAATTGCAGAGGAGGACAGTTTATAGGCTTCAGAATCCAAGTCATTTATTTTAATGATCTCCTCTGCCCTCAACACATAATTACCATTCCCATTCCGAGCTGGTTTCAGGAGAGGTATGCAGGGAAAGCTGGTTGGACCTGTTCAGGCAGCAGAACTTTTGGCAACTCATAATCTGAGACGAAAAACGAATTAAAAGCAAAATATATTGTCCTGTCAGAGACACTTTTCATTCAAGACAGGCTGGGTTTTGCTTCGTTTCCTGGAGACAGCTGTGGTCCATCTGAAAGCAGCAATCCGAGGCACATGGCACTGGTTGAGTGCCTTTCCAACCCTACATGGTAAAACACTTGGAAAATGGTAAAACACTTGGGAAATCCCTAGGGCTCAACACAGGGGCCAAGGGGTAATGTGACCTTTGAGGGGAGTAGATGGAAATGTCTCATTTCCCTGTTGTTCCTTGCATTGGTGGGTTGGGTGTTTGGGGTGATAATAAAAGAAATATGGACTTTGAGAAATGGATGCTCCTTTGCCCACGTGGATATCTGATTTTGGCTGGTTCTGCTCAAAACCAGCTGGAGTTTTTCAACCCCTGTGGAAAGAGGGGGCTGTCTGTGAGCAGCTCCAAGCTGTTTTCGTGGAGTTCAGGTCCCTCAGAGTGAGAAACTGGATGTTGCTGGAGCCTCTTGTGGGTGTTTGGGCATTTTGGTGCATCCTGACTTTCCCAATGTGGCTGCTGGGGGGGTGATTTGAAGGAGGTTTTGTTGTTATTACCCAGCTTGGCTTAGCTCTGCCCCTGCTTCTCCAGTGTCCAGGAGCTCTCTAGCTGAGCTTGGCTTGGCTTCCTCAGAGTTAAAACTCTGATGTCCCTCAGAAACCTGGGCACCAGGCCTGGCTTTTCCTCTGGCAGGGTGGGAAAGTGGGAGGAAATTTGGTGTAACCTGAGGAAGCTGGAAAGCAAAGATGAGCCCAGGCTGGTGGGACTCGTGCCAAGGAGCGTGTTCTGAGCCAGGCTGATGCACCTTCCCGCAGGTAAAGGAGGTGAAAATACATTTTCCTTACAGGGATCATTAAATTCCTTTGATTGGACAGTTTTGGCGCAGAGTTTTTTGATTATTTTCAGATTTTTATTTTTTTTAACCACAAGGATTGGTTGTGGACCAAGCGATCACGGAGTCATTAAATCTGCTAGCTCTCCTGTGTAAAGTGGTCATGAATATGTGGCAAAATGGGACAAAATCCAAAGGCACCTGGACTCCCCATCCAACTGCTGGAATAGGCTGGCTGGGATTTCATGTGGCCCTGCCTGAAGACATGCAGCACCAGAAATTGGGGTTTCAGGGGTGCTGTGGGATTTGAGGCCCAAAATCCCATATGAGACTCAGCAAACTGCATGTGCCCAGGGGCACAGCAACTTGTCCCAGTGCTGGTGAGTTGCTGGAGTGAGAAACCAAAGATTTCCAAGCTAATGTTTCCCAAAGTTGGCGTTTTGGCATCTTTGAGCTTGACTTATCTAAAAGATTGGCTGCTGGACAGTGTGGAGCAGGTAGAACTGGTGCTGGTGCAGCTCTGGGTTCGTGGCTACTGCTGATCTGGCCTTTAAGGCTTAGCAACAAGAAATAGTAAATTAATTTTCCTGAGTTAGCTGTGCCTCCTTGGCCAGATCAGTCCCCAGAATGAAGTGCTCCTGGCCTGAAGGAGAAGTGTGACATTCCTCCCCAAAACAAAATATCACAGGTCCTTCATGTGCTCACCCCAGCACTGGCCCAGCTCCAGTGCTGCCTCCAAAGTATTTGCTTTAAAACCACACTTAAAAAAAAAAAAAAACAAAAAAAACTTCCATCAAAAAGAATGTGAAGGATGCAGAGTTTAGGCCTTAACATTGGGAAATAGCACAATAAAGCTGCTTTTGTGTACTTCTTTCAGCCTCCTTGTGCAATAACCCACCCTGCTCTCCAGCCTGCTTTCTTTGCTCTGCTGCCTGCTGGCCATCAGTGGAAGGAGTGATGGAAGGAAGAGGCCATATGGCCTTTTCCTGCTGTTTCTCATGCTTGGCAGCATCGTGGAGCTGGGCTGGGGAAGGGGGGATGCTCCTGTTGGTGTGGCCAGGGGAAAAGGGGGGTGATGTGCTGAGGGGAGCTGGAGTGGCTGTGGGGAGGAGATCAGGGTGTCTCCTGGCTGGTGTGCATCTGCTCTGGGACAACTGGAGGCTTCCAAGCACATGGGAGGATTGTTTGGGAGTGAAATGGAGCTGGGCTAGGCTGGGTGATGCCCAACATGAGCTCAGTCACCAGCATGGAAGGATGAAGGGACCTGGCACTTGGGCTTGGCCACTCTCCTGGGCTTCCTTTGCTAATTCCTGCTCCTGGGAGGCCTCTCAAACTTTGCACCAGGTCCCTCCGTGCCCAGGGTTGGCCATTCTTGGTGTGCAGGTGCCCCAAATCCCATCAGCAGTGTCCCTTTTCCCTCCTCTGGCTGCACAGCCAGTCCTTGGTGCAAAGGGATTCTCCTGGCTCTGTTGTTGCCCAGGTCCTGTGAGGGTGATGAGTGAGAAAAACATCTCAGACTGGCTCCTGTCTCCCTTTCCACCAGCTCCTGCTTTTTAGGGAAAACATCTTTTCTTTGTTTGTTTTGATGTTCAGAGGTTGAGGGGCTGGGGAGGAGGGGGAGGGATGTTTCTGCTTTCTCTTTCTTTCTTGTTTTCTTTTTTGTTTTCTTTTTTTGTTTTCTTTTTTGTTTTCAGACAATTCAGACTTAGGAAGTGGGAATCAAATTTCTTTCTTAATCCTGTGGGTTTGTTGTTTTTTGTTTTTTGGTTTTTTTTTTTCCAATGAGGGTGTGTGTGAACTACAAGAAGGATCTTGTTCAGCCCCTCACTTGCTGATTTACGTCCAAGCCAACAGAGCCAGGCTTGGAGCTTTGATGCTGCTGGGGAAAAAACCAGGGAGAAGTGGAGGGAAGCTTGTGGGATTGGTGGTGCTGCTCTGCAAACAGAAAGAGGAAAAGGAGAGCGATTTCTCATTCTGCTTCCTAACTCCAAACACAACCCAAAGTTTTTATAAACTTTCTGCTCAGGTTTCAGGAAACTGCAAATGAAACTGCATTCCTCTGTGTGTTGGTCCTTTTTTTTTTTTTTTTCCCTTTTTTCCTTTGCCCTCTTTCTTTTTGAGATGTAATAAAACATCATCACCTACAAGGCTGCAGCCTTTAAAAATATTCTCCAGAGGGCAGGTGAGGAGTGGAGGGAGATTGACTGACAGCTGGAAAAAAGCCTCTTTATTATCTCTGGGATTATAATTTCCCTCTCTTCTGGGTGTTGGAGCAACAGGAGCTTGGTTGTCTCTGTTCTCACTGGCTTCTCCTGTGCTGTGCTGTCCATCCCTCCCATCAGCTGAGGACACTGAACTTCTCATCACCTAGAAAATAATGGGGTTTTTTTCCCCAAAACTTGAAGGCTTTGAGTGTAACTAGTGAGAAAAAGAAAAGCTGTTAAATAAGAATACAAAAAAGTAGCAGGAGTGGGGCTGGCCCAGGACTGGGGACAGAGCAGCCACAGCAGGATGTGGTCCTTCACCAATTCCTTTAACTCTTTAAACTTTTGGGGGGCCAAAGCTTGCACATCTCCAATCCAGCAGCTGCTCTGGGGCTGCAGCTCCCAGGCTTGTCTGGAGGGAGGAAAGAACTGGGAAATGGCAGAGCTGGGGGTTAAAAACAAATGGGATCATCTTTAAAGACAGAGTCCTGAGCCAGGTGTGGGGCTGTTTGTGAGCAGTTGAAGGGCTGGGCAGTGGGATGCTGGAGCTGATGTGGTGGGGCAAGGCCTCTCCTGCAGCTCCAAGGCAGGGACAGGGCTGCAATAGGGTGGGGTGGCCTGTAAGCTGCTTGCTGGACAGTCTGGGTCTGCCTTTTTGGGGTGATTCCTGGAGTTTTCCCTGTGTTCCTGGCAGGACAATGCAGGAGAAGGGGTGTGCACAGCTCTTTCTTCAGTGCATTCCTGCTCCTTGGCACAAAGCATCCATGGGCAAGGAAATTCCTGCTCTGGAGGGCTCTTGGAAGCCAATTTGTTCTTAATAATTAATCTATGAGAAGAACAGATTGCATATGTGTAAAAATGACCTTGAGGTGTTGTGTGGGCTCAATGTGTCGTGCCTGAGACCTCCTGGGACTCGTGGTGCTGACCCATGACCAAGGGCAGACCCTGCTGGAGGATCCTTTATGGACAATCAATGGATTGTCATCCCATGGACACATTCCTGGCCTCTCCTTCCTGTCTGGAAATGGGGACAGTGCTCTGGAGAGGGCTCCTGAGGCACCCAGAGAGTCCATGTGTGATGGGGAGCAGCCCTAAAGGCAACCAGTGCCCAGCACCAGGGACCCCAAATTGCTCAGCAGAGGCCATCTGGACCCTTGGTTAATTAGAGAAGCTCCGTTACTGGCAGACACGGGGTATATTTATTTTTAAAGCTTGTCTGACAGTGAGAACAGGCCTCTGGCCAGAGATCTGAGGCCCTGGCTATGTAATTGAGTAGAAAAAGGAATTGAGCTTTTTTTTTTTTTTTTTTTTTTTTTTTTTCAAACCAAAGGCCCATGTCCCATCTCCTCCCTGCCAAGGAATGGGCACGAGGAGCAGGGAGGGAGGGGTTGAGGGTTGTTATTTACGCAACGCTTCCGCCTCCTTCCTTCCTTTCCACCAACTCCCCGTGACCCAGACCTGCCTGGTGAGGAAAACTGCTCCCCAGCCTTGCCAATTCTGGGATAAATAGGTCATCCAAAATATGCAAAAGCCAGTTCCAAGCCTCCCAGCCGTCAGAAAGACCTCAGAAGTCTTTGGATGCATAAAGGCTGTGCTAACGGTGTGATTTCCAACGTGGATTTTGAGGCTCTGGGACCTCTGGAAGTGTAGGGTCTTTCACAGCAGTCCAGGGGCAGGGATTTGGCAGAGGATGCCAAAGACCATTTCCAGCTTTATTTCACCCATTTGCTCACTCAGACCTTGACCATGGTGGTGGCAGCTGTGTTCTGCCTCCTCCCAAACCCGGGGTTTTATCCCTCCCCGGGGATGGGGGCTGTAATCTTTCAATTAAAGCAGAGCAGAGTCCAGCCAAGGATGTCTTCATTTAAACCTCAGCGATGCCTTTAACCTCGGGAAGTGCAGCTGCCAAGTTTTGCTGGGTGATTGAGGATGATATAGGAGGGTTTCCTTGAGGAAACTCTCCAGCATCCTGCACTGACAGATTTATGGGGTTTGCTCTGACCACGCAAGGCACCTCTAGAAATCGGGGTGGGGGGGAGGAAATGTGCCATGGAGCTGTCAGACTCTGCCTGCCCACGTTCCCACATCCATACTTTCACTCTCCTCCCAGCCCCATTCTGCTAAAATGCTGAAATCCTTCTGGTTTTTCGAGGTTTTTTCCCTCCCCTCCTCATATAAATTGTCTTTTAAATGCTAGCAAGCTGCTTTTCTCGCTCCTGAAGTGATGGTGCCATCTGATGAATCTGCAGTTGGTGCGAGCCCTGGGCAGGGTGGATCAGGGCTCTTCACTTGCTGCAGTTTAATTTCAAATTGAGCCATTGTTCCAAAGTGTTAAAAGCATGTTCTGAGTTTGCTGTTTGTCTGGTGTCACAACTGTGCATCCTGCAGTGTGTGAGTCTGAGCCAGATCAAAAGGAAATGCTGCCTGAGGTATTTAATGTTACCTAAGGCAATCAATATTGCGTTGTGTCTTTTATTTTCTTCTCTGTCTTGAACAAACTTCTGCTCTCAGCCAATGTTCAACCTGTTTGCTGGGTTGTCTGTGCTCCTCCAAGTCTCTTGGGATGATAAATGAGATTTATCATGGATCAAACTCCATGTTGTGGAAAACTCCAAGTTGTGGAAAAGGTTCAAAGCCTTTCCCAGTTCCTCTGCCAGTCCCTGATCCCATGGCAGGGATCTCGCCATGAAGATGTGTCAGGGAGGGTTATGTGGGGTTTTAGGAAAAGATCCTGCCCTCAGAGGGTGCTGGGGCACTGGAGCAGCTGCCCAGGGAATGGTGACATTCCCAAGGCTGCCAGAGTTCCAGGAGTGTTTGGACAATGCTCCCAGGGATGCCCAGGGTGGGATTTTGGGGTGTGTGTGTAGGGCCAGGAGCTGGACTGATGGTCCCTCCCAGCTCAGGGTGAGCCACGATTGTGCCACAGTGACATTATTCCAGGGGTCTTCTCCTGTGCCAGGAGCTGCCACTGTGTCTGTACCTTGGGGAATGTCCTTGTAAAATCAAAATCCAGTCTGGAAGCACTTCTGCTGATTCTTTAGGATTTTTTTAAAGTGATGCCTTCAGTTTGAGCTCTGACGTTTTTCAGGTTCTGTGCTGCCCAGGGGTGCAGCTCTGAGCTCACACTCAGGGTCACTCAGCTCTGCACAGAGCAGGGACACCAAACAAATCCTGCTCCTGCTGCACACCAAGGACAACTTTCAGCCCAAAAGCACAAACAAGGGTGGCTGGAGGGAGGGACAAGAAGGATGGGACCTCACAGCCTGCAGCTGTAACTGGACAATTAAACCCCAAAATGCCAATGAACCAAAACTGATCAAAGCGTGAGACCTCATGACCTGTGGTCCATTTTGTGACCATTTTGGATCCACCTTGGGTGCAGCCCTGGCCAGGCTCTGTCCTGCCCAAGGTGTACCCTAAAGGGTTTTTAATAAATACGTACTTTGTTATCTTAGTATACCCCTCCCAAGGCATCCCAAGGACCTGGCTCCCTGCTCTCAGCCCCGCTCTCTCAGGCTGCTGTGTGGCAGTGGCAGCCAGGCCGGTGCTGTCCCTGCACCGGGGTAGTGAAAGGTGGGAAATGAAGGGAAATGAAGGGAAATAAAGGAAGCCAATGTCGTTAGAGAGCGGGGCGAGTCACTGATCAACAACTTCCTGCCATTGTCCCTCCCTGCTCCCTCTGCATCCCAAGGGCTGGCCCGGGGCCAGGCACGGCCAGCAGGTATTTCCCTGCTGCCCACAGCTCCATCCATCAGCATCCTCCATCCTGCTGGGCTCTGAGGAAGCATTAACAACAATCAGGGGAGCTCTGGGCTGACCCCTGGCTGAGGGCATTGCTGCACCTGTGGATGCAGGGCTGGCTCCTGAAAAAGCCCTCGCTTGGGGCAACTGCGACAAATGTCTCGGTGTTTGGTGGTAAAAACAGAGGAATGGAAGCCAGATTGCTGCTGGAGGACCCACAGCAGGGATAGGAAGTTTTTTAAACAGTGATGCAACTTAGTTAACTTCTCCCTTCCCTATTTTAATATAAGAAGAAGGCTTAACTTTGTGAAATGGCAACAGCTTGAGGACGTGCGCGTCTGTAAAAAATTCTGCTTTTTGTTCTCCCAGCTCCGCTCATTTCCCAACTGCTGTTTGGGAGAAGTGGTTTGGTGAGGAACAAGGTTTAAGGCTCTCTTTGGTGCTGTTTCCCCAGTGCAGTCACCCGTGTAAGATAAATAGCAGCTGATCTCTTGTTAGTGAAGTGCACGCTCTCCTTCACGCCTGGGTGGGAATGCAAAATCCTCTGCCATCTGCTTCCAGCAAGGAGCTGGAGGGAAGGATGGAGCCTTGGGCTCTTCCAGCCCAGGTGCAGCCTCAGCCAGGAGCCCATCTGTCCACTTTGTGGCCACTCTGATGGGCAGGGGGAAGGTTCCTAGCAAAAAATGTTTTGATTTTTTTTTTGGGAATTACTTTTCTACTCATCGTCAATTCAAGCGTTGCAGAGAGGAGGTTTCACCCCAGAAAAACGCCCCACAGAGGGTTGTGTGTCCAAGAGCCCTTCAGCCTTTGAAAAACTGCAGCCACAAGGGGCAAGTTGCATCTGAGCAGAGCAGCCAAGCCCTGTTTCCTTCAGGGGAAGGAAAATAAAGGGCTGCACCTTCCCTGGGAGGCAGCACATTCACTGCTGCAGGCGGATTCTTGATGTGACAAATCCCCCAAACCCTGCATTTGACGTTTCCAGCCTCAGAGTGCAGTTGTCACGCTGCACTGTGAATTTAAAGGAGGAAGAACACGGTGGCAAACTCAGATTTTGTGGCAGTTTCCAGGGCAAAGCTCTCTCCCAGGCAGGGCAGGTGTGTACAGGCAGGGGAGGTGCTGGGAGCAGAAACACCACGATCCCACCAGCGTCCTGCCCAGCCCTGCTCTTCCTTGTCCCAGGAAAACCCCAAAATGCCAATGGACCAAAAGCTATCAAAGTGTGAGACCTCACGACCTGTGGTCCATTTTGTAACCACTTTGGGTCCATTTTGTGACTGTTTTGGGTCCATTTTGTGACTGTTTTGGGTCCATTTTGTGCCCATTTTGTGACCATTTTGTGTCCATTTTGTGACCATTTTTGTGACCATATCAGGTCCATTTTGTGCCCAATTTGTGCCCATTTTGGGTCCATTTTGTGCCCAATTTGTGCCCATTTTGGGTCCATTTTGTGCCCAATTTGTGCCCATTTTGTGTCCATTTTGTGACCATTTTTGTGCCCAATTTGTGCCCATTTTGTGACCATTTTGGGTCCATTTTGTGACCATTTTTGTGACCATATCGGGTCCATTTTGTGCCCAATTTGTGCCCATTTTATGTCCATCTTGTGACCATTTTTGTGCCCCTTTTGTGTCCACTTTGGGTCCATTTTGTGACCATTTTTGTGACCACTTTGGGTCCATTTTGTGTCCATTTTGTGACCATTTTTGTGACCATATCGGGTCCATTTTGTGCCAAATTTGTGCCCATTTTGGGTCCATTTTGTGCCCAATTTGTGCCCATTTTGTGCCCATTTTGTGTCCATTTTGTGCCCATTTTGGTGTCCATTTTCTGACCATTTTGTGCCCATTTTCTGACCATTTTGGATCCACCTTGGTTGTAGCCCTGGCCAGGCTCTTGTCCTGCCCAAGAAACCCTAAATGTTTTTTTTAATAAATATCTACTTCATTCTCCAGCTCTGTCCAGTCTCTGTTCCAGCTCCAGCTTTACTTGCAAGCAAAGATGTTTAATTGCACGAAAAGCAGAAGCAGCAGGCAGGCAGCTGATGGGCAGCAGGTCTGTGCTGCATTGCTCAGAAGAAGAAGCTTTTCCCTGGAGTGCAGGCTCCCTGGGTGTGGGATTTGGAGTGGACACAGAGGTTTTCTCCCTGTGCAGGGCTGGGTACCACTGTTCCAATCCTGCTGCTCCCCTTTAGCTCAGCTCTTCCTCTCTTTATTTCTGATTTTCTCCTGGTAAAATGTGCCTTTTGCTTTGATGTGCCATAAATTGTTTTTTTAAACTGTTTATCTGTCTGGGATCTGGGTTTGTGAGAGGGAAGTGATGCTGGTGATAGGGCCTGGGCCACATGGGAGAGCTCAGCTCTGCCCCAGATTCCCTGGATAACCCTGGCTGAATGTGGCAGAGATGAATTTATCTGGATTCTGGGGTGGGGGTGAGCTGCAGCACCTCCAGCTTGTGGCCCTGGGCTTGTCCTCTGCTTGTTGTCCCTCACCTGCACTTCAGGAGGTTTTTGGATCATGTGAGGATTGGTTTTCACCTACTGACTCCTAGAAAAGCTCATGTGAGAATGCAGGTCCTGCTCAGAGAGTGAAAAACTTGTTGTTCTGCCTATTTTCAGGGAAAAGCAGTTTTTATGAAGTGTGAGGGCTGGAGTGACTCTGAACCCAGACACCAACCTGTCCTTCCTCAATTCCTTTTTTCTCTTTGCAGTTTATGGAACAGGCAGTGGTTGGAGACAAGAGATTCTGCAGAATTACAATTTTAGGGGTTTTGTGAACATTTTCAAGGTTTTGTTTTCATTCTGCTGGGGCACCCTGGGATCTTTTTTCCTTGTTTTTTTCAGCTTTGGCCCTACCAAACATCCACTCAGCCCAATACAAAGTTTAAAACTGTGGCTCCCATGTGTCAGGGTAAGTCCATCACCCCGCAGCAGCCCAGCAGGACAGGTCAGGGTGCTCCCAAAAAGTTCATCCCAACACTGAAAAAAATCCATATCAAGGTTTTCAAGAGTCTTTAAAAACCAAATAAACAAGGACCCAATAACAGCAATTATTCTCTCTTCCTTGCATGGAGTAAGGATGTGTGCAACCCACAGGATCTGGGAAAAACAGCCTCACCAGGTAACCTGCACCCTAAAAAAAAATAAATAAAAATCCCTCTGCAGCTGTGGCTTTAGGCTGTCCCTCCTGGAGGGATTACATCCACTTTTTTGGAAGAGGTGCTTAAATCAAGCAGTGCCTGGGCTCAGCAGAGCTCAGTCACCTTCTGCATGAACTGGCAGGGAGGATGCTGTAAAGCCAAGTAAAATCTGTGAGATAAAGCAGGGAAGATGAGATGAGCCAAGGGCCCTGACCTTAAATTTTATGAGCAAGTTCTAGTTTGCAAAGAGCAGGGCTGGGAGATGGGGAGAGGGGGGGGAAGCAGGATTCCTGCTCTTGTGTGGAGTCAGGGAAAAGATGGAAACCTCCTGGGTTGGTGCTCACTCAGCTGTAGCCTTTTTCCCTTTGGGGCTGCAGCAGAACCGTGCCAGAAGATCTAATAAAGAAGCCTTTTTTTTTTTTTTTTTTTAAGATAAAATTAAGCATAAAGAGGCAGAGGCTGGTGCTGGGACACATGCAGAGCTGCTCCAGGGCTGAGATAAAGCAGTGACAGCAGCTGACCCCGACCTCCCCGGGATTATCTGATGTTCTCAGCATTTGTAAGCAAGGAAGAGCCAGTGGCCGTCAGACCGGCTGGCTCCGCTCGCAGCCCCAGCCCAGATGGGAGGCGAGACCTGCCCTCCCAGCAGCCCAGTCCTGGGGGCAGCCAGATGAGCCCCTCCACCCCTCTTTCCCCCCAAAAAAAACCCCGGACAAATTGCTGGCCAGGGCGTCAGGGCAGCGTTTCTCAGCGGGTCACTGCAGCTGGGACTGTCCTGGCCACAGGAATCACTGGAGGCTGTCTCGTCTTGCAGATGTCTCTGGGGGTGGCTCTGAATGAGCTGCATCTTTTCAGCAGTCAGCAGAACTCTGGGCTAGCACCAGGCAGCCTTTTTCTTTTCATTTCCAGCTCGAAGAAGAAAGCTTCATCTGTCACAGAGTGGAGCCACAGCAAAGTCACCGAGCTGAGGATGGTGTCTGTGCCCCAGCAGTGCAGCTGCCACTGACCCCTCCTGCCCAGGCAGGGGAGACACCTCCTGCCTTGTTTTTTGGTGGCCCAGCAGCAGGGGCAGCTCCCACGCCCCTGCCTGGAACACCGAGCGTGTTTATTTAAGTTCAAATCAAATGTTAAAATAATTCTGTGCGAGTGTTTAAGCGAGGGTGCTTGGAGTTTGCATGACTCCACGCTCCAAGCTGTGATTTCTTTAGGGGCAGAGGAGTTATTTTCATGAACTCTTCACTGCTGGCTCTCTCTGGCAGGAGGAAAGGTTGGATTAGCTGGATGTTGATGTACAGGCTTCCAGCCCTTCCCAAGCTGTTTTAAATCAAAGAGGGGTAGGTAAATGTTTGGCTGCGTTTCCTGTGCCGGGCCCCGCTGTCCACAGCCTGGGAAGTAGCAGGATCCAAAGGGCAGCTGTTAAACAAAGTGAAAACAGACAGCAGGGCTGGGGCTGCCCCATCTGCTGCCCAGGGCCATGCAGGGAATCCTCCCTCCCCCAGCACCGGCTGGGAAACAGGGGAAAGAGCTGAGGGCTTTGGGGAGGGTGCTGTGGGCACTGGGATGGGCTGGGACCCACAGGGATGTGGTCAAGTTACCATGGTAGCCAGGGTGCTGCAGCTGGGATGCAGTGATATAAACAAGGTGATGTGGTTTGGGATGCTGTGGTACCCAGGGTGAAGTGTTTAGGATGCTGTGGTACCCAGGGTGATGCTGTAGGGATGCAGTGATAAGCCCCAGTGGTGTGATTTGGGATGCTGTGGTACCCAGGGTAGAGTGTTTGGGATGCAGTGATAAACCCCAGTGATGTGATTTTGGATGCTGTGGTACCCAGGGTAGAGTGTTTGGGATGCAGTGATAAACCCCAGTGATGTGATTTGGGATGCTGTGGTAGCCAGGGTGATGCTGTAGGGATGCAGTGATAAACCCCAGTGGTGTGATTTGGGATGCTGTGGTACCCAGGGTAATAAACCCCAGTGCTGTCGTTTGGGATGCTGTGGTAGCCAGGGTGATAAACCCCAGTGCTGTGGTTTGGGATGCTGTGGTACCCAGGGTGATGCAGTGGGGATGCAGTGATAAACCCCAGTGGTGTGATTTGGGATGCTGTGGTACCCAGGGTGATAAACCCCAGTGCTGTGGTTTGGGATGCTGTCCTTGGCATGTGGTGGTACCCAGAGTGATCACTTGGAATATTTTCCTCCCACAAACCTCTGCAGGTTAAAGGGTTTTCCCTTTCCTCTCTCCTCTTTATCCAGGCAATCCTCTGCTCAAGTCCCACACAGGTCTGTGCTTCTCCATCCAGATAACAGCAAAACCAGCCAGGTTTGGCTGCTCTGACATTGTCCTGACAGGAACCACTGCAGGATGTTACAGGGAAGGGGAGCAGGGTGCTGTTGCTGACTATTTATAGCGGCCATAAAGCTCAGGAATTTGTTCTGCCCGTGATTTCAATGAGGTGTGGAGGAATTGCCTCCTGCCATCCCCTGCACAGGCTGGGTCTGGGGGGCACACACTGCATCCCCCGTGCTGCCTTTGGTGAGCAGAGGCTGATAAAACACATCAGGATTCCTTGGAGCTGCTGAGCTGTCTTTCTCTGGATTTTTTTTCTTTTTCTTTTTTCTTTTTCTTTTTCTTTTTCTTTTTCTTTTTCTTTTTCTTTTTCTTTTTCTTTTTCTTTTTCTTTTTCTTTTTCTTTTTCTTTTTCTTTTTCCTTTTCCTTTTCCTTTTCCTTTTTCTTTTTCTTTTTCTTTTTTTCTTTTTCTTTTTTCTTTTCTTTTTCTTTTTCTTTTTCTTTTTTTCTTTTTTCTTCTTTTTCGTTTTTCTTTTTTTTTCTTTTTTCTTTTTTCCCCCCTTTTTATTTTTTTCTTTTTTATTCTTCCCTCCCTTTTTTTTATTTTGCTTTTTTCTTCCCCCCCCTTTTATATTTCTTTTCTTTTTTTTTTCTTTTTTTTTCCCCCTTTTATTCCTTTTTTTTCCTTTTTTTTTTTTCTTTTTTTTCTTTTTTCTTTTTCCCAGGGCAAACTTTTTTTCCCAGGACTTGGCAAAGCATCTCCTTTCTGTTTCTCAGGCAGGCAGCCCCGAATTAACCCCTCTGACTAATGAATGGCCACAGTGCCTCACTGCACCTTAAACCCCAAAGATGTTTCTTCAGTTTTCCTGCGTTTTTCTCCACCCCAGCCCCGTTTTGCTGGGAGCTGGCTGCCGTGAAGGGACAGAGAGGGGATTTGTGAGAGCTGAACCCTTTTTTCTGGGTTTTGAGCTTGAAGATGCTGTTTGTGGCAGGCTGAGCAGGGCTGGGCGTTTTCTACCAGGAGGAAAATTCGGTGTATTTTTCCAAAAAGAATCAGAGAATCACCCCCGGAGCGGGTGGGATGGGGAGGCAGCGCTGCTGATGTCGGATCCGCAGCCCGGGTCGCGATAAATCGCGTTTCCGTCTCCAGGTCACGGCTTGGGCGGGAGCGGCACGTGGAAAAGGAGCCGGGGTTGGGTTTTTTGGGGGTTTTTTTTGTTGTTGTTTTCTTGTGTTTGTTTTTGTTTTTGTTTTTGTTTGGGTTTTTTTTTTTGTTTTTTTTGGGTTTTTTTGTGTTTTTTTTTGTTGTTTTTGTTGGGGTTTGTTTGTTTGTTTGTTTTTGTGGGGGGTTTTGGGGTTTTTTTTGGTTTTGGTTTTGGTTTTTTGGTGGGGTTTTTTGGGTTTTTTTTTTTGTGTGTGTGTGTTTGATTTTTTGGGTTTTTTTTTTTTTTTTTTTTGGGTTTTTTTGTGTTGTGGTTTTTTTGTTTGTTTGTTTGTGTGGTGTTTTTTGTTTGTTTGTTTTTTTGGTTTTGGTTTTTTGGTGGGTTTTTTTTGGGTTTTTTTTTGTGTGTGTGTTTGATTTTTGGGGGGGGTTTTGGAGTTTTTTTGGGGGGGGGGTTGTGTTGTGGGTTTTTTTGTGTTTTGGGGGTTTTTTTGGTTTTTTGTGTGTTTATTTATTTATTTATTTATTTATTTTTGGTGGGGTTTTTTTTGTGTGTGTGTGTTTCTCGCTCTTTCACAATCCCCATGAATTTCATGCCGTTTCACTTTGGGCACAACAAAGCGGAGCTGCAGATCAGAACCACATGGTGCGAGCGCTGCAGGCACCGAGCGAAACCTGACCCGCCGAGGTTTCCCTGAAATCTGCACTTTCTCATTTGGCTCTCATATTAAAGCTGTATTTCAGAGCTGTCCAGCCCTCTCGAAAGATGATGAATAACAATAAAAACATTCACTGGAGGACTGTCATCATTTCCAAAGGAAGTGTAATAAATACTTTACGACAGGGCTTTTTTTTCTTTTTTTTTTTTCCTTTTTTTTTTTCTCCTATGTACAGCCATAAACCAGTTTTAAGTTACAACTTATTAAGCCTCTAAACAATTAGAGCTTGGCCGTGGGGAGGGTGCTGGGGCTGCTCCCTGGGCTGGGGTTTGGGGTGATCTGGAGGGGATAACTCGCCTTCCACGTGCCTCAGTTTCCCCTTGTGCTGGTTGAGCTGGGGGTGTTGATGGTCTCTGAGGTGTCAGGGCTCAGCTCTTGTGGCACAGAATTGGTGCTGAACCAACACCTCCCGAGCTGGGTTCTTGGTGCAGAAGGGAGCTGTCCTCTCCCTCAAGGCTCCCTGTGTGTGTCCCACCTTATTTTGGTGAGAAAAGAGGCAACGCTTCCTTTGGCAGCGCCTGGACCCGACGGCTTTGGAGGCCTTTTCCAGCCCCAGTGATTCCATCTTTGGCAGCATCAATTAGGAAAATAACAATCCCTGGTTGTGTTTTGGTTGTGGTTTTTGTTTTGGTGCTCTGTGGGAAGCGTTGGCCCCACAGCCAGGCTTGGTGCAAAACCCCTTTTACTTCTCCACCACTTCAGCAGGGGGAAAATGTGAGAGGAGCTGGCTGGGAATGCCCCAGTCAGGAGAGGTTCCTCATCTTTCTTGGGCCTTTTTTGTTTTCTGCTTTTGGCTTTACTGAAGGAGGATGAAAATAAAAAGGGGGCTCGTGGCCTGAGGATGGTGCCTTTGCAGCATCTCCCTGCTCTGGCTCCAGCAGGAACCTGCAGGGGCTTTGAGCTTTTTCCCCCAGTTCAGTCCTGGGGAAGTTCACACAGACCTGGCATGGGCTGGGATTGAGGATGGGCAAGGATTTGGGGTCAGGGGCAGCAGCGAAACACTGAAATTCTGCTCTCCCTGATATCCCTGTGTTTGCTGGGCAGGTTTCAGCTCTTCCCACAGCACAGAGCTGGTGCCAGACCTGATCCCAACCTGCCTCTGCTGCATGCCAGCCTCAGGGATGGAGGCAGTGCAGTCTGCAACCCTGCCCCAGCTGCTTTGCCCAGGCAGTGGCTGCACTGGGGGAATGTCAGAGCCAGCTGGTTCCCAAGGCAAAGCTGCAGGAATTGCTGCTGCAGGAATTGCTGCTGCAGGGATTGCTGTTGCAGGGATTGCTGCTGCAGGGATTGCTGTTGCAGGGATTGCTGCTGCAGGGATTGCTGCTGCAGGGTTTGCTGCTGCAGGAATTGCTGCTGCAGGAATTGCTGCTGCAGGGATTGCTGCTGCAGGGTTTGCTGCTGCAGGGATTGCTGCTGCAGGAATTGCTGCTGCAGGGAGTGCTGCTGCAGGAATTGCTGCTGCAGGGATTGCTGCTGCAAGAATTGCTGCTGCAGGGATTGCTGCTGCAGGAATTGCTGCTGCAGGGTTGCTGCTGCAGGGTTTGCTGCTGCAGGGATTGCTGCTGCAGGGATTGCTGCTGCAGGGTTTGCTGCTGCAGGGATTGCTGCTCTGCTCCTCGTGCTGTCCTGCAGCCCCAGCCTTGGGACCTGCAGAGGGGATCCCTGGGCTGAGCTGCCCCCTGGGATCTGACACCAGCAATCACTTCAGACCAATTCGGTTCAGGCCACAGAAATTCATTTGTGACTCAAAAAAAAAAAGTGTTTCTAATGAGTGCTTTGCCCTGCTTGCTAATGGAATTCCAGGTTTCTGATGCTGTGTCACTCCTAATCCCCTGTTCTTTGGTTTCCCTCCTTCCCTGCCTTTGCTGTCTGTGCAATTAGGCTGCTGTGGAAATGCTGCTGGAGAGGCAGGTGAAATGAGAGCCTCTCCCTTCTCTGGGGGTTTATTCAGCCTTCAGGTGCTATTTCAGAGGATCCCAGACTGATTTGGGTGGGCAGGGACCCTAAAGCCCATCCAGTGCCACCCCTGCCATGGCAGGGACACCTTCCACTGTCCCAGGCTGCTCCAAGTCCCATCCAGCCTGGCCTTGGACACTTCCAGGGATCCAGGGGCAGGCACAGCTGCTCTGGGCACCCTGTGCCAGGGCCTGCCCACCCTCCCAGGGCAGAATTCCACCCCTGGCACAGCTGGCAGGAGGTGCTGAATGTTTTCCACACAGAGGCACCAAAAGGAACCGGTGCAGCTTGAGAAAAAATTTGATTTTCTCCTTTAAAGCCTTTCCAGGCAGACTTTGGTTTGGATTGCTGCTCCCCCCACTTTTTTTTTTTTTTTTTCCCCCTCACTTGCAATTAATGCCACAAACATTTCTCACAGAGCACTGGATGGTATTGGCAGGAGGGTTATTAAAAAGCAAACCCCAACCCCAGCTGTAACCTGAAACACATTTGATCCGAGCTATTTTATATTAAAGAGCTTTTGCCCTGTGAACGTGGAAGGACTTCCAGTTGTGGGCCCAGAATATCTGCAAAGGTTCTTCTTCAGGTGCACAAAATCAACATTTTTGTTGCTTTTCAAACATTTTTGTTGCTTTCCAAACATTTTTGTTGCCTTCCAAGGCTTGCAGAGCTCTCAGAGCTCTGCTGGGCTGGGGAGGCCTCTCAGAGTTATCCCCAAACAGAACCAGAGCATCACCAAGAACCCTCCAGCCTGGTTTGCTCGGGGCTCCTTTGCTCCACAATCAAACATCAGAAAGCTCAAAAAACCCTTCACAAAAAAAAAAACAACGTTGATTTCCAGCACGAAGCAGAGTTCCTTGGGTGAATTTTCTTCTGAGCCAAGTCCAGAGGGACCCGGAGCATTTTGTTTTTGCATTTTGTTTTTGCATTTTGTTTTGCCTCCTTTCAGTGATGCAAATGGAGCAGATTTGTCAGGAATTCGGTTTACTCAGGGTTTGTTCACCGGGCTCAAAGGAGTCGATTCTTGTGCTCGTTGAGATGTTATGCATAAGTAATTGATGGGCAGGTATGCGTGGGGGCTGCTTTTAAATGCAAGGGCTCTTGGTGCCAGGAATTCCCATTAAAAACCATCGTAGAGAGTATTTTGGGGGGTCCTCACCCAGCCCAGAGTGTTTTTGGGGGGGGGTTCTCACCCAGCCCAGAGTGTTTTGGGGGGGGTCCTCACCCAGCCCCTGGCTCTCCTGAGGCCGGGTGTGGGCAGGTGGGGCTGAGCATCACCCCGGGATTCAGGGATGCTCTGCCAAGCCCTTTGCTGCTGGGTCTGAGAGAAAAAACCGTGCAGGGAGATCTGTGCGAGCTCCAGGGAGCTCCTGCTGCCCACAGCACCCTGAACTGGGGCTGGAGGGAAGGAAAAGGGTGGGCAAGGTGAGCTGGGAGGGATGGGTGAGCTGGAAAGGATGGGTGAGCTGGAAGGGATGGGTGAGCTGGAAGGGATGGGTGATCAGCCCGGCCCTGGGAAGGTAAATGCAGAAGGGATGCAGGGATGGCAGAGCCACTGCCCTGGGACATGGCCCTGCTGCCCAAAAAGCCCCCAAAATGAGAGTCCTGGATTGCTGGGAGAGTTCTGCATCATTAGGAGAGTTCTGGATTTCTGGGAGAGTTCTGGATTGTTGGGGGAGTTCTGGATTTCTGGGAGAGTCCTGGATTTCTGGGAGAGTTCTGGATTTCTGGGAGAGTCCTGGATTTCTGGGAGAGTTCTGGATTTCTGGGAGAGTTCTGGATTGTTGGGGGAGTTCTGGATTTCTGGGAGAGTCCTGGATTTTTGGGAGAGTTCTGGATTGTTGGGTGAGTTCTGGATTTCTGGGAGAGTTCTGGATTGTTGGGGGAGTTCTGGATTTCTGGGAGAGTTCTGGATTGTTGGGGGAGTCCTGGATTTCTGGGAGAATTCTGGATTTCTGGGAGCAGCCTGGATTGTTGGGAGAGTTCTGGATTGTTGGGAATCCTGGATTTCTGGGAGAGTTCTGGATTGCTGGGAGAGTCCTGGACCATTAGGAGAGTCCTGGATTGTTGGGAGAGTTCTACATTTTCCCTTCATTCCTGGAAGGCAGAACCGGCAGAGGGAAATGTTTGGGTGCTGACTGCATCCATAGAGAGAGAGAGAGAGAAAAGGGGAAAAAAATCCAACACACACCCAATCAAATCCTGTATTTTTTTTTTCCACATAGAGGAGAAAACTGTTTTTATTTCTGCAGTATTTACAAGTATTTCAAACCCATAACATCGGCAACACTTGGGTGGGTCTTTCAGCTGCTCTCAGGTGTGTGGGAGCAGCAGCATCATCCCCTGTCTGCATTTCCCTGCAAACTCTGAATTTTGTTGGAAGCTCAGGGGCAGCACACACTGCCTGCAAAGGAGCAGGGAGTGATTGAGGAGACAAAATTAACTTATTAAATTCATTCTCTGCTAAAACCTGATCCCTGGGAGCAGAATGAGGGGGAATTCTGGAATCCAGACTGATGGCAAAGGAATGTGATTGAATGAGGATCTCCCTCGGGTGTGTGGCTGCACATCAGGACATTTCCCAGCTCTGCTCCCCTTTGCTGTGGCCAGGAACTGACCCGGGTGGGACACTCAGGGGATCTCACATCAGCCCCGGCTGCAATTCATGCAGGTGAAATCCAGAATTTTATAGGAAATTATTAGGAAGTTAGAATTCATAGGAAAAATTAATAGGAATTCATGTAGAATTAATAGGAAATTAGAATTGGAATAGGAATATGAAATAGAAATTAGAATAGGAAATCATTAGGAAAGTAGAATTAATAGGAAAAATTAATAGGAATTCATGTAGACTTAATAGGAAATTAGAATTGGAATAGGAGTATAAAATAGAAATTAGAATAGGAAATTATTAGGAAAGTAGAATTAATAGGGAAAAAACCCAACCAACCAACCACCCACCCCCCAAACAAACAAACAAAAAACCACAAAAACCAACCAAACAAAAAACCTACCCCACAAAACAAACAAACAAACAAACAACCCCCCCAAAAAAACAAAAAAAGAACACAAAAAAAATCATACATACACACACACACACACACACAAAAAAAAAAAAAAAAAAAAAAAAAAAAAAAAAAACAAACACCACCAAAAAAACACAGCTCAGTAGTCACCTGTTAATTTGGGGTGGGGTTTTTTTTGCACCTTGAAAATGAACTTTAGAAGTGCTTTGTAATGTCTGAGCCGGGGTTTCCTGGCTGGCAGGCAGGTAAGGGTGGGGAAGGTGTTGAGGCAGAGCTGTGCAGCACCGGGTGGGATTTGGAGCCGTCCGTCCCTGCCTGAGCAAGGATCCCTCCCCTTTCCTTTGGAGGTGTCCGTGGCTCCATCCCAAGCCAGGGAAAGCGCGGGGTGTCGATGAAATCCAACATTTCTCAATGGCCTGTGCCATCTAGTGGCAAAGCAGGGCTGGGACCGAGGGCTGCGAGCAGCCTGGGTTGGTGGGAATCCTGGATTGCTGGGAAAATTCTGGATTTCTGGGAGCAGCGTGGATTTTTGGGAGAGTCCTGGATTGTTGGGAGAGTCCTGGATTGTTGGGAGAGTTCTGGATCATTAGGGAGAGTCCTGGATTGTTGAGAGAATTCTGGATTTCTGGGAGAGCCCTGGATTGTTGGGAGAGTTCTGGATTGTTGGGGGAGTTCTGGATTGCTGGGAGAGCCCTGATTGTTGAGAGAGTCCTGGACCATTGGGAGAGTTCTGGATTGTTGGGAGCTGCTGGGATTGTTGGGAGAGTTCTGGATCATTAGGCGAGTTCTGGATTTTTGAGAGAGTTCTGGATTGTTGGGGGAGTTCTGGATTTCTGGGAGAGCCCTGGATTTCTGGGAGAATTCTGGATTTCTGGGAGCAGCCTGGATTTCTGGGAGAGTCCTGGATTGTTGGGAGAGTTCTGGATTTCTGGGAGAGCCCTGGATTTCTGGGAGAGTTCTGGATTGTTGAGAGAATTCTAGATTTCTGGGAGGGTTCTGGGTTTCTGGGAGAGTTCTGGATTGTTGAGAGAGTTCTGGATTGTTGGGAATCCTGGGCTTCTGGGAGAGTTCTGGATCTCTGGGAGAGTCCTGGATTTCTGGGAGAATTCTAGATTTCTGGGAGCAGCCTGGATTTTTGGGAGAGTCCTGGATTTCTGGGAGAGTCCTGGACCATTGGGAGAGTCCTGGATTGTTGGAAACAGTCTGGGTTGCTGGGAGATGTGGCTGGGGAGCCCTTTGGGGCTGTGGCTGCTGCTCCTGGGGGTCTCCCCTGCAGAAAGCTTCGCTGCAGGTGTCGGGTGCAGGAATCTGGGCTTTGCACCCTTCCCTGTGCCTGATTTTGTGTCTCTGAAGGGAAGGGCTGGCAGCCAGACCCTGCTGGTGGCCACCTGCTCCACGTCCTGCTGCTGACAAGGCCACAACCCTTTATCCAGCAGCACCCAGGAGCTGCCCTGATCTTCTGTGCCCTTCCCAGCACCCCTCAGATCTGCTTGGGACACCCCACAGGTCTGCTGAGATAGGAGAGGGAAAAAAGATTCCAATTTTTAATTTTTTTAATTTTTTTTTTACTCTTACAGCCCAGAATCTCTGTCTATCCACCCTGCACAGCCACAGGGATCTCTCCAGCTGGCACTCCTGGGGTGCAGCTCGGCGTGGAGGGGAGGCTGTGTCACCTGGGGCTGGCAGCAGGGGACAAAGGTGGCACTGGGCAGGCTCGGGGTGGGCATCACCCATGGTGGGAGTGATGCCTTGGGAAGGCTGAGCTGGAACAGAGACTGGACAGAGCTGAGAATAAAGTAGAGAGTTATTGAAAGGGCTTTAGGATACACTTTGGGCAGGACAGGGCCTGGCCAGGGCTGCACACAAGGTGGACCCAAAATGGTCACAAAATGAGCACAAAATGGGCACAAAATGGGCACAAAATGGACCCAAAATGGGCACAAAATGGACCCAAAATAGACACAAAATGGACCACAGGTCATGAGGTCTCATGCTTTGATCAGTTTTGGCCCATTTGCACATTGGGGTTTAATTGTCCAATTCCAGCTGCAGGTTGTGAGGTCCCATCCTTCTTGTCCCTCCCTCCAGCCACCCCTGTTTGTGCTTTTGGGCTGAAAGTTGTCCTTGGTGTGCAGCAGGAGCAGGATTTGTTTTGTGTCCCTGCTCTGTGCAGAGCTGAGTGACCCTGAGTGTGAGCTCAGAGCTGCACCCCTGGGCAGCACAGAACCTGAAATACATCAAAGCTCAAACTGAAGGCATCAAGAGAACATGCAGAGGAACTAAGAGTCCTGCCAGCCTTTGCACTCAGCTTTTCTTGGGAGTGCTGGAATACCTTTGAGTTTGGAGATCTAATTCAAGCTTTAAAACAAAACCTGGCTGTGCCCTTTGTGGGCCCAGAGCAGCCACTGCAGCCTGGCAGGACAGGCAAACACAACCTCCTGGGTGTTCCCTGCTCTTCCCCAGGGAGCTCCTCTGATCCCAGGGCTGGAGCTCCTGAGCTGGGCCAGCCCCCACAAACCCCACCTGGGCAGGTGAGGGCAGGGCCCTGGGGCTGGCAGCATTTGCAGGGCAGCCAGTGTGCAAAAATTCCCAGTTTAATCCTTTCCCCTGTGTTCTCTTAGAGAAGATAAATTAATTTTTTTTTTTTTTTTGTACAGGGCAGCTGGGCTGGTTTTTGGGCAGCAGATGAGCACCTGAGGTGTGTGGCCAGCCCAGGGGCTGCCCTTAAACCTGAAACACAAGGCTAAAACAGGTTGCTGAGTCCAAAACCCAAAACAGAACCCGAAACAAACCATCCCATTAAGCTGGGCATTTACACTGCTATTTCCAAACTAATGCTCTCTGCTATTTACCGAGCCTAAACCACAATATTTTACCAAGTGCTCCAGAATCCAAGATGCGTTTTTGCAACTTCAAGTCAGTGGAAACTTTGCAGTTTATTTTCCCCCTTGGAAAGTAACCAATTGCTATTTTTATCCCTCTAAAAGCCCACAGCGTCACCCTTCAGGCTCCTGCAAGCAAACATTTCTTTCCCCCCCCCACACATATCTTCCTTTGCACCAAAACTGCCAGGCTTCCCCCAAAATCAAAGAGTCAATTGCTACTTTGTGACCCCAAGGCACTGCTCCCAAACAGAAAATGGAAAATACCGTGGCAGGAGCAGGGGGGGATCTGTCAGTAAAGAAAAGCAGGCAAGCTATGAAAAAAGCAGGTTTAATCCTGGGGCTGCTGGATATGAACTGATCTTTCTTAGAGGAGCTGCATGAGAGAGGTTGGATTATCCCAGGTCTGAGTGCTCCCATTGTTTCTCTCCCTTCCTCCCGGAGCATCCGGCGCTGGCTGCTCTCGGAGACAGGATGCTGGAGCAGGGAGGCAGAGCCTTTCATCTCCCACAGCACTTTTGGTGCTTCTATGAACGGGCCCAGTCTGCAAAATAGATTGAAAAAACATTTTTATAGGAGCTGGTTTGTGTCCCCTGTCCTCAAAGGATTCCTTCGAGGCCATCAGCAATTTTCCTTCAAAGGCTTTCTCCTGCTTTTAACCCCTTGGCTGCCCCAGGGAACATCCCCTGCCTTTGCCCAGCTTTGTGTGCTTTAAAAGAAAAGTTTGCACCTTGCTGGGGCTGAACCTGTCCCAAAGCAGGACTTGAGGTGAGATAAAACCAGACCTGCTGGTGGTGGCTCCGTGGCTGAGCCATGACCTTGTTCTCTGGCCAAAATCAAGCTCCTGGTCCTGCTGGGGGTGTTGAGGCAGGATCCCGTCAATAGAGGGGGGGTTGTTGTCCAAACAGTAGGAACATGGTGTAAAAGTGAATTAAATTCACTGGAAGAAGAGATTTCCAGCTGAAATCATGCTCTGATCAGAGCCCCAGCTGATGGAGCTGAGAGCAGCCCAGCATTCAGCACTAATTAGCAATAATGAGTGGATCCATTTCTGTGCCTGCCAGGAATCAGCCCTGTCCTGCCTCTGCCCAGTGGGATGTTGGTGCTGTGCCTGCCCTAAAGCCTCTGTGGGTGGAGGGAAACGTTCCAGCTCAGCCTCTATGCTTTTATCTTCTCATCCTGAGCCTGCAGAGGTGAGGGTTTGCTTTAAAAGGTGAGGCTTCAGCAGCACACACACACACACAAACTTTAGCCATTGCTTTTCCCAAAGTGTGGCTGAGGAGCACCAATCCCATGGATTTTGGCACGTCCCAATCCAGCTCAGGTCCCACTGGCCCACAGCACACGAGCAGATGGGCAAGAAAAATATGAGGGTTTCCTTTAAAGCCCTTTATCCCAAGGAGAGGGAGAATTTGTGGCCACACACAGTGGTAGAGCCTTCCCTGGTGACTCCTGAGCCTCCAGCATCCCATGGTTCAGGCTGCAGCACAGGAATTCTGTGCTTCCATCCAGCTTCACTCAGCAGCCTTCAGCTTTCTGCTCTAACACATCCTTTCTGCAAGGGAAACACCTTCAAAAAACCTTCCCGTGGCTGAATTTGGAGGGTTTGGTGCCTTGTGTGTGAGTTTTTAGCTGTGGACGTCCTTTCCTGGTCCCTGGTGGGACATGGAGGGGGGCACCCGGGAACAGGCACTGTGGGGTTTCAGTAAATCCCATATTTGCTCCTGCAGAGCTGTGGATCAGCTCACAGCACAAGCCCTGCCAGCCTCGTGGAGAGGGCAGGACCTGACAAACTGGAAAGCCAAACTGAGTAGCAGCAGGAAGGCATCAGCCCACACCCAAATCCCTGATTTTTTTGCCACCTCAGGGTGGCAGGTGAGGGGTGGGAGCTGCTCCATCCCCACAGAGCTCTCAGCACGTGGCTCCAGGTGAGCTGGAAGAGCCTCCCCTCAGCCTGGGGGTCTGGCAGCCTGGCTGGTGGCATGGGGGGTGCCAGGGGCTGGGGTTGCTCCGGGGCTGCAGCCAAGGGGGGAAGGAGCAAGGGGTCTCTTTGTGCCAGGCAGTCCCAGCTCTGGGTTACAAGGGGGATGTTGAGGCAGTGCAGCTGCAAGGTGTGAGCCAGGGCCGTGTCCAGAGTGGGCTTGGGAGCCAGCCCAGGGCTCTCAAAGCCTGAGGGAGCCTCTTAAGCCAAGATCAAACCAAAGGGGTTTGGCTTATGGACCCTTCCAGTTGAAACCATCGACCACAGGGTCTCCAGCTCTTCTGATGCTCCCTGGGCTTGGGGAGCAGGAGCTTTAAATGTCACAGATTTAAGGAAAAGCAGCTCTGAGCTTGGTGAGTCACCTTCAGGAGGGGCTTTGGTACCACCATGGTTTGTCCTGGATGAAACTGGGCTGGTGTGGTTTTTACTGGGGGACAGAGGGGGCTGTGTGTGAGCAGCAGGACTGGGAGCTCCCTGTGCTTCTGGGGCAAGCAAGGATATTCCTGGAAACCACAGCAAAGCCCTTGGTGGTCCTGTTTTAGGGTTTCTGAATGGCTGTGGGGGTGCTCAGTCAAATCTTGCCTTGATGACCTCGCCCAGAGCAGCTGTGGCTGCCCCTGGATCCCTGGAACGTCCAAGGCCAGGTTGGACAGGCCTTGGGGCAGCCTGGATGGTGGGAGGTGTCCCTGCCTTTGGAATGGGATGGGCTTTAAGGTCCCAAACCATTCCAGGATCCCATGATTCTGTGTCCCTGCAGGTCTTTTCCAACCTTCATGACCCGGTGATTTGGGGGTGTTCCCCTCTCTGGGCGTATCTGCAGGGGAATTGTGACTTTCTTTAGGCAGTGGTGGCTGGAAGGACTCTGGCAAAGCTTTTGTGCCCAGGCTTTTCTCACAGGGGCTGCTGGCAGAGGCACCACAGCCTCAAACCTCCCCCCACCCAAGGATGTGATCCCCCCAGAGCACCAAGACCCCCGGGGCTGAGCAGAAAACTGCAACCACAGCCCCGAGCTCCTGCAGGAGGGGAAGTGAAACATCCAAATGTGATTGTTATCTTTGCTTCCTGGGCTGCAGATAAGGTCTCTCCAGGGCATATAGAATTTGAGCCGGTGGTTTCTGGAGCTATAAATGTAACGCCAGTGTGTTTTCATTAAGTCTCAGGACAAATACAGTGCAGTGAAACCTTATCTGGTGCATTACCCTAATGGCCCGGGTGATACCAGGGCTGGGGGTTTAAGGAGGTGCCCCAGGTTTTGTGCAGCTCAGGTGCCCCGTGCCAGATGTGTGACAGATGTGTCCCAGTGCCACTTCAGCACAGAACCCCAGCAAACCTCGTGCTCTGTGCAGGTCAGCCCAGCCCACTCCTGTCAGGTGTTCCTTTTGCATCCCCACGGCCCAGGGAGGGTTTTGTTTCGTTCTTTGTTTGTGTGAAGGCACGGGTGCCACCCAGCCCTGAGCCCTTGGTAGGTGCAGAGCAAAATCCTCCTGATCCTGAGACGTTTTCCTGGTCCCCAAAGGACAGAGTGCATTTTTGGGGGTGCTGCTTTTCCGTGTGTCTTGAGAGCCAAGTGCAGGGAATTCTAATTCCACGGGAATATCCCTCTGTTCTCAGTGGCCTGGAGGGGAAGGACTCAGGGAATGGCTGCTCACTGTCAGAGGGCAGGAATAGATGGGATATTGGGAATAAATTTTCCCTGGGGAGGGGCTGGGATGGAATTCCCAGAGGAGCTGTGGCTGCCCCTGGATCCCTGGCAGTGCCCAAGGCCAGGCTGGGACAGTGAAAGGTGTCCCTGCCCAAGGCAGAAACGGGACTGGATGAGCTTCAATGTCCCTCCCCACCCAAATCACTCTAGAATTCAATGATTCTATAGAACCACAATATTTCATATTTCTAAATATCTCTTCTAGTTTAATACTTTTTTTTTTTTTTTTGGCTGCCTTCTGCCGGTATCTCAGGCAGTTCTCCGCTCAGCTGTGAACATTTAGTTAGGAAACATTTAGTTAGGAAAAAGAAAAAAAAAATCCCTGCTAATTATGCCATCACATTAAAAAAAAAAAAAAAAAAAAAAAAAAAAAAAAAAAAAAAGCTTGAGAAGTGATAAATTAATCCTTAGCTTGAAAAGAAAGAGCTGTGTATATCCCCCACATTTCCATACAGGTGGGAAACACTTCTTTTTCTTTCTTTTTTTTTTTTCTTTTTCTTTTTTTTTTTCTTTTTTTTTTTTCTTTTTTTCCATCTGGCCGGACAAACTGTTAACGGCGGAGCCCCGGCAATTTCAACACGCCTTGAGCCGCACAAACAAAGGCCATTTCTCCGAGATGTGAAGTCCACACGGGGATACCGGGGGATTACTCCGGGTCGGAGGGAGGCGGCTGCACCAACAAAGAGCGAATTGACGGCGGGGTCCTGCCCCGCATGAGGTCATTTTCTTCATTTTCTGTCGCGGCCGCGCTCATTAGCCCGAAGTGTGGGTGACAAGTGTGACTGGGATTGCTGATTCAGGGCTGCCCGGCTCGCGGGGATCCCGCCTGGCGGCTCTCTGGGAACGGGCCGTTAATTACCGCTAATTGCACCCCGCGCGGTTCCCAGCCGCGTGCGTCCCACCGGGGTCAGCGCTGTCCCAGGGGCGGCGGGGACAGGGCTGGGACACTGAGGGACAGGATGGGACAGGGCTGGGGGAGTGAGGGACAGAGCTGGGACAGGGCTGGGACACTGAGGGACACTGAGGGACAGGGCTGGGACAGGGCTGGGAGACTGAAGGACAGTGAGGGACAGGATGGGACAGAGCTGGGAGAGTGAGGGACAGAGCTGGGACAGGGCTGGGACAGTGAGGGACACTGAGGGACAGGGCTGGGACACTGAGGGACAGGGCTGGGACAGTGAGGGACACTGAGGGACAGGGCTGGGACACTGAGGGACAGTGAGGGACAGGGCTGGGGGAGTGAGGGATAGGGCTGGGACACTGAGGGACAGTCAGGGATGGAGCTGGGACAGTGAGGGACAGGATGGGACAGGGCTGGGACAGTGAGGGACAGAGCTGAGAGAGTGAGGGATAGTGAGGGATGGAGCTGGGACAGTGAGGGACACTGAGGGATAGGTGGGACAGGGCTGGGACAGTGAGGGACAGGATGGGACAGAGCTGGGACAGGGCTGACACAGGGCTGGGACAGGGCTGGGACACTGAGGGATAGGATGGGACAGAGCTGGGAGAGTGAGGGACAGTGAGGGATGGAGCTGGGACAGTGAGGGACACTGAGGGACAGGATGGGACAGGGCTGGGACAGTGAGGGACAGAGCTGGGACACTGAGGGGCAGTGAGGGACAGGGCTGGGCCCAGGGCTCCCTTAGGTGCCCTCATCCCACCGTGCTCCTGAGCATCGCCCTCCGTCAGGAACCCTGGGATGCTTTGGGCTGGAAACTGAATAAATCCCACAATTAGCAATGAATCATTTGAAGAAGATATTCTTAATTCTCAATATTCTTAACAAGAAGATATTCCTAATATTCTTATAGGGCAAGAAGGGGGCTTTTCATTTCCCTGAGTGGGAGCATGTGATGAAGCTTCTCAGGTGAGAGGTTCCCATCCCAGCTGGGATGGGTTTGGAATGATCCCATCCCGTGCTGAGGAAGGAATGGATGTGGGGAAAGCATTGGGCCTTGTGGTGCAGCTGAGTGGCTGCAGGCACTCAGGGGTTCCATAAGGATGCTCCAGCCTCTCAAACTCAGCACTTCCCAGCTGACAAATCCACCCAGCAGCTTTTCCCCTCCCATTTTTGTTCAGACAGCTACAGAGACCTTTGGATTTTGAGCTGGGCTTTATCCAAAGCCCAGGCTCTGAGGTGCAGGGATGGCTGGAGCACAGAGACTCTGCCTGGGATGATCTGAATGTCACAGCAGCAGGGATGGATCACAGCTCCCAGCCCTTAACACGGCATTTTGGAGCCTGAAATATTAATTTTCCATTGGTTGGTCTGGATTCTTGGAGTCTGTTCCCACCCTGAGAGCTGGCAGAGCTTCCCATAGCTCCCAGCTCCCTCTGGAGCACCACAAGAGTGGCTCTGCTGGAGCTGCAGGGAGAAAATTCCATCCAAGCCCAGCTTTTCCTGCTGCTCTGACAGGGGAGGGGATGACAGGCTGTGGAGTAGGGACAGCACTGGGAAAAGGCTCCACTTCATTCTGCTCCAAGCAGAAAGTTTGTTCACCCAGCAGCCCTTTTGGGGGAGCTACTTATTTTCTAATCTTGTGGTAATAATGGAATGACACAGAAGTCTGGGGATAATGAAAACAAACTGATTTCCTCATGCACCGAGCACAAAAGGAAGCAGGGAAGGGTTTCAGCGACAAGGCAGGAGAAGAGTTTATTTTAAATAAAGATTACAAAAATAACCTACTGTCAAAGATGATGTGAAAACCATTAAATAGCAATTTAACGTAATTATAATCACGGGTGAGCTGAGGGCTATCTCACACAATTCCAATCAATCTTCCTGCCTGGATGTGTTATCCCAAGCCCTCACTCCTGACTCCAGCCCTGCCTGCCTGCTGCAGAAATGCTCTGGTTAGGATTCAGTTCCAGCCACTGAGGGCCAGTGACATCCTCCAAGGGCTGGTGGAGAAAAAAAAAACTCTTTGGGCTCTGCCTTCCCCAGCCCTGAGAGCCCTTGGGGAGCTCCTGGGATTGCCAGCAGAGTGTGGCACGAGGTGGCACCAAAGGAGGAGCAGATGGCACTGCCAGGCTTGGCTGTGCTGAGGTTTTGTGGGCGTGGTGGATCCTTATTTGTTAAACAGGCATTCCAAGGAAATCCACTAAATGCATTCCAAGGAATGGCACCAACCATCCCCACAAGGTGCTGCTGGTCCCAAGGAGTAACGCCTCTAAAAGGGAAAACGCCATACCAACATACAGATAACTCAATTAAGGATAAAAACCAGGAAAGTTGGGATAAGGGGATTAATTTATTCCCATTACGAGAAGTCCCTATGGGAGGGGGAAACACTGGCTTTGTAAATGACTCTTTGACTTCTTCAGAAGTCAGAAATTTTAAAAAAGAAATTAAAGGATTATTGGAGGATCCTATAGGCACATCTGAGCAAATTGACCAGTTTTTAGGACCGAACATTTTTACTTGGGAGGAATTGCAATCAATTATGAAGATTATTTTTTCTCTGGAGGAAAGGCAGATGATTAGAGCCGCTGGAATAAGGATTTGGGAAAGGGAGAACCCGCAGGGAGAACAAGGAGACCAAAAAATGCCAATAACATCTCCAGGTTGGAAACATAATGATGAAGCAGGAGGAGAAATTTGGAGGAAAAAACGAGGTCCAAAGTGCTTCCAGCAGTGGGAGAAGCCAGCCCTTGGCCCAGTGTGCCACCCAAAAGGGCACTGGAAGAACCTCCAAGCTGGGAATTGAGGGTCTGTGCTGGTGTGGGTGGGATCCAGCGTGGGAGGGACAGGGTTGTGACACCCCAGGTCTTGCTGCAGCATTTTGTTGTGAAACAAAGGCTCCTCCTCTGCCAGCTGGGAGCAAAGAAGCCAGAAAATAAATAAAACTGATCTCGGAAATCCAATTTAGAGTCGGTGCAAAGGATTCTGTGAGCTTGGGAGGTTAATCAGAGACTCCCTAACAGGGCTTGGCAGCAGTCTGGGCAGTGCAGGACCTGCACACCTGTGGTGGGGAGCTGCTGGGACCGTCCCATCCCATGATTTATATCTCAACAGGGATGAGATGCTCAGCTCTGGCTGCTGCCAACCTGCTGGGAAGAGGTTGTGTGCCTCTTGTCCCCAGGAAAATCAGTGTTTGCAGCCTTCTCCTTCAACTGGAAAAGCAGAGAGAGGCAGGGCTGGCCCAGAAGGGTCTTTCTCCACATCAGGTGGACGTTTCTGAGTTGGACTTGATGATCTTAGAGGTTTTCTCCAACCTCAGGGGTTCTCTGAGTCTGCCACGGGTCTGTGGGAAGTGCAAAGGCTTCTCAGGGAGCTCTGAGCTTCTCCTACCTCCTCTTGAACCAAAGAACCCTTCCCAATCCTCCACGCTGGTACCTTCCAGCTCCAGCTCAGCCACAACGTTCTTTGGACCACAAGAAAAGCCTCTTGAAAAGGAAAAATGACCAACAGGACCAAGGGGGAGATGCCCAGAACCACTCTGAGCAGCCTCAGGGAGCTGATTTCACCCCCAAGCAAAGGGGAGCCTGGGGATTAGCTTTGTGTCACAGATTGTTCTGAGGGGGGGAATGGGCTAATTAATTGGATTTTCGTTTGGAAAAGGGGTGGTGGTTTGAGAGCTCAAAACTGCCTGATTACTGCCAGCACATTAATTTCTCCTGGAAATGTGGCTGCAGTTTATCCTGATCATATTCAACTCGAGGCAATGAAAATTCTTCTTGCTATTTGTCTTGGCTTCCCTTGCTGGTACAGCGTCTGCAGAAATCTGTCATGCATGAAACGCTCCCCTCTCCTTTTGACAAGTTATTCCTTCTGCTGGCTAATTTTTCATTAAGAAAAATGCCAGGAACACCAGATACCCCGTCAGGCCTCGGCGAGGGCCGCGCACCGAGATTAAAGGCTGAGCAGCGTGGCTCTGCTGGCATTGCTTGGTATCCATTATTTTAATGGATTTGTTATTTTTTTCTTTAAAAAAAAAAAAGCCTCCCGAGCCCTTCCTGCGCTCCTCAGCCCCTGACAGCTGGAATTTTGCCTCAGTGAAGCACGGGGATGGGGTGAAATGTGTGGTTTGTAGAAGGCAAAGCTGCTGGCGAGGCCGAGCTGTCACACCCCGTGCTCAGCCAAAATCAAAATCTGCCTCTGGCTGGCTCTGGGTGCTGCTGGTGGCTGAGGAGGGGACAGTCAGGAGGGGATTAGGGCACGACACTGAGTGTTCCAGCCAAAGCAAGGGGGTTGTGGGTTGGGCAGCCTAGAAAAAGTGCAGTTCCTGTACCAGTTCCCAGTAATTCCCTGCTGAGGACGTGTCCTGGGTGAAAGGGAGCACAAGGGATGTGGAGCAGGGCACTGATGCCTGGAACAGGAACAGGAGAGATGCTCAGGAGGTTCAATTCGAGGCTGGAGCCTCCATCCTCTCAATCCCTGCAAGAGCTGATGAGGATGGGAGCGAGAGGAAGGATCCAGGGATGCGAGGCCTGCAGGATCTGAGGCTGGAAAACCAGCGGTGAGGAAGGGCTGAGGTTTGGGTGCCCAGTGTCCCAACCTGCTGGAGAAATGGCTTTGGCTGGTGGCCATGTGGGCTTGGAGCAGGGAGGCAAGTCCAGCCCTGGGATGTGCAGGAATGAGGGAGCTGGAAAACGCTCTGGGCTCCCTGGGGTGGCCCGTGCACGGCCAGGAGCTGGGTTAGATGATCCTCAGGGGTTTCTTCAGGGAATCCTACGATTCCATGACATTTGATGATTCTGAGAGTGGTACTTAGGGTATTTTCATCATCCTCCTTACCCCTGCCACCTTCTGCTGTGCATTGCCAGCTTCCTGAGGCACAGGGGGAAGCTTCCATGAAGGCACTAAATGGGATTTTAGAACTGAAGCACTTAAACCGAGCAGCGTCTGCCAAGGCAGACCGAGGCTCCTCCAACAAAGCAGCAGTGGGTGAGGAAATCGGCGTTTTGGTCCCCGAAATAACAATTTTCCCGCACGTGCCTTAAGGCACGGGGCACACCCGGGGCTGCAGCTGCTCCCCAAACAGGGCTGGGTTTGGCACCGAGTCATTTCCATTGTAATTAACCGTGGCTGTGCAGGAGCAGGAGCTGGGGCTGCTGGAGCCTCCCTGGGGAGCCTCCCTATCCCAGCACATTCCTGGGGAGCCCTGGGAGAGCAGGGAAAGGAAGCGGAGCCCCCAAATAACTTCATCTCCTCCAGGACCTTCCCCGACAGATGGGAGAAAATTGCTATAAAAAAACACCCCCACCCCGAGTCCCCAGTCGGGGAAAAATATAATGAGCTATGGGCAAGGGGAAAAATAAATGCTGAGGGATATTTATGCAGCGTGGGGAGCAGACAGATCGAATCAGAAATTCCAATTAAGTCCATAATTTATTTCAACGGAAATAATAAAATTAGAGATGGGCCCGAGCGGTGGATTTCCGCTTGGGATCGCGATCCGAGCGGCCTTTTTTTGGGATGTTCCACGTCGAGCAATCTCCATCCTGTGCTGATGGACCTGCACCAGTGACAGGGTCTCCAAAAATCCTGCTGGAAGCCCTTCAGGTGAAGTAGCAGCATTCAAAGGGCATCAGAAATGGGAGGTAGCAGGAGGAAGGGAAATCTCCAGAAGGAAGCTGCAAGAGGGAAGGATTCAGGGAGAAATAGCATTTTCACCCTGCCCACATGGGAATAGAAAAGCAGGAATCAGCCCTGGGGAATGCCCAGGATGAAGAAGGGGCAGCTCCCTATGGCTTGGTTTGGCTCTTGATGTGAGGAATTGCAAGCCAGGCAAGAGCTGCTGGGGATTTAGGGAAGGATGGGAGCGCAGCGTTTTTAACCCCACTCAGCAGAATTTCCATGTGGCAGATTCTCCTTATTAAAAAAATTCTCAGTACTTGACCTGAGATTGTTCCAGATCTCTGTGAGCAGTGTCCTGGGAGGGTCTGGTGTCACCCACCACGGCCTGGCACCCTGTCCCTGCAGCCTGTGGCTGGACTGTGGTGGGGCCCATCCCTGCTGCTCCTGCTGGCATGGCAATCTCAGGGAATCCAGGAGGGGAAACCTCATTTTTCCCTGTGAGTGACCCCAAAGAGCGTTGTGTTGGTGGCTCTCTGCAGCTCACCATCATCATCATCACCACCAAGGAGGGGATCTCCTGGTGGTTTCTCTCTGCCTGGCTCTGTGTTGTGATGCTCTCTGGGATCCTCACCCCATGACCATGAACTCATTCCATGCATGGAGCACTTGGGAGAGAAGGATCCACCCAAGGGTCCCTGAAGCACCCACAGCTCTTGTGCAGGTCACCCCCAGCTCCTCAGGGCTGTCCCAGCTGCTGGGCTTCCCTTCCAAAGCCTCACAGCTCCTCAGGACACCTCAGTCAGCATTTCACCCCATCCTTCCAGCATTCACCTTTTCCACCCCCCTTCCAGGCAGGACATTTTACAGCCCAGGGTTGTCATGAGTAGAAATGTGAATTTTCAGTGCTCTTCCCCTCCCTCTGCCCCGTTCAAACTCTCCATTTATGAAAACCAGGAGAAGTATTTTAAACACAGAGATCAAAATTACACACCGGCTTAAATGTGTCACTTTTTGGCACGGCCACCTCGTTTCTCAGCCAAGACTTGCAACTAAGACTTCTGCTCCTCTATTTTACTGATTTCTTTCTTTTCTTTTCTTTTCTTTTCTTTTCTTTTCTTTTCTTTTCTTTTCTTTTCTTTTCTTTTCTTTTCTTTTCTTTTCTTTTCTTTTCTTTTCTTTTCTTTTCTTTTCTTTTCCTTTCCTTTCCTTTCCTTTCCTTTCCTTTCCTTTCCTTTCCTTTCCTTTCCCCTTTCCTTTCCTTTCCTTTCCTTTCCTTTCCTTTCCTTTCCTTTCCTTTCCTTTCCTTTCCTTTCCTTTCCTTTCCTTTCCTTTCCTTTCCTTTTTTCCACAAGCCCAAATAGCCACTTAACAAAAAGAGATTTAACCCCTAAGCAGCTGCCCCATCTTCTTCCTCAGGTCTTGGGGTTTGGGCTAATCCAGAGGATTTCCCAATACCATGGTTGTTCTCACTGAAGTTTCTCAAGTTGTCTCAGATCCCTCAGTTTGGGGTGAGAGCAGCTCCACACGAGGTGTCCTGGCTTTTCCCAGCTGCCAGTGTGGGTTTCTTAAATAGAAAGGTCTGAATCTTCAGGAAATGGAGGTTAATTTATAATCCTGCATCTCATTTCCAAGGAGCTCTGAGTTTCTCAAGTGTTGTAGCCTTTAGTGCATCGTGTAATTAAAAGGGGGATTGTGGCTGCAAATGCAAATAGCAGCTAAAAAAAAACAACAAAAAAAAAGAGTTTGGAAGAGTATTTTGCACTGTGTTTCTTCAAGGCTCTTGTAACAGGAAGGCCCCACCAGACAAATGGGATTGAGATGCTGAGGTTGGAAATGGAGCAGGTTCAGTGATATCCTACACACAGAATATTTTGGCTCCTGGCACACAGAGTATAAAGCACAACTCTGCTGTGTAGGTCAGGGGTTTTCCAGGCTTTTCTGCTGGATTTAGGCCTCTCAGGTAATAAATACAGACCCACATTCATGGGGAATTAACCAAAATGGGTAAGTGCATCCCTGGTGGGGCTCAGGCAGCAAAGGCTGGAGCAGCCAGGTCAGTCCTGGGCAGCAGAACAGAGGGGACAGCCCGGGGCTCCCTGCTTTGTCTCTGGGTGGCTGCAGGGCACAGTTTGGCAATGCCACACACCTGGAAGAGACTCCTTGCCCTACAAACCAGGGAGCAAATCCCCTCTTTCCCCTCCCCGTGGCTCCTGCTGTTCCTGCTTGCCAGGAACACCACAGGTCTGACGTGAGCCTGGGTTTCCACTGACACTGTGCAGCAGATGGAACCATAAGATCAACATACAGTCCAGATAATTAAGAGTCGTGTTTTTTAACTGTGCCTTTTTCAACAAGCATTTCAAATGCTCCCTGAGTCAGCTGCGTGGCTGCTGATGTGGGGGGAGCAGTTGGGAGAGATTTTTGGTTTGCAGCTGCAGAGAGACTGATCCAAACAAGTGCAGCGAGCGCCTCGTGCTTGTGAAAGGTTTCTGGCAGCTCCAGGGGGATCCCCACAAACCATCACTGTCTGATATCCACGAGATGAACCTGGGAAGGAAAGTAAAGCCCAACTGAGCTTATCCTTCTGAAGGCTTTGGGCTTTTTCCTTTGAATTTCTGTGGTTTTGGAGGAATCAAATGGTTTTGAACTCCTGTAGCTCCCGTGTGAGTTCAACATTTGGGGAAACGGAGGCACAGGGCTCCTGTGGGACAGGCTGAGGGAGGGGAGCAGGAACACTGAGCTCTCCTTGCCTCTTTTTCCCTTTGCCCAGTAGGACTAAAAACTCTTCCCAAAAGCAACGTTACCCCCCAAGTGCCCTGGCAGGGAATGAACTGAGCAGCCTGGTGGGATGAGCTGGATGTTCCTTTGCATCTGGTGTGAAAATAACCCTGTCTGGCTGTTTTCTAGGGATTTGACCACAGCAACTGGCTGAAAGTCAAACCTGAGAAAGAGGTGGCTTGGAAGCTGTCCTGTCTCCTTTTTCCCACCCCAGTGAGAATGCTCAGATGGGCAAAACCCTCGTGTGCCTCTGGGAAGGGGGCACAATGGGTGGGAAAGATGCTTTTTTTGGGGGGAACACTGGGAAAATGTGCACCCCTGACCATGGGAGTGTTGCACCTCAGCAGCCTTTGGCACGGTGCTGTGCCAGTGTGGAGCTCCTGTGCCTTAAAGGCTTTGAATTTGGGAGAATATCCCAGAATCAGGGAGAGCTTTGGGTGGGCAGGGACCTTTCCAGGTGATCCAGTGGGCTGGGACACCCCAGCTTCCCACCAGCCCTGGGTGGACCTTGAGACCAGGCAGAGATGCTCAGCAGTGCTGCAGGAAGTGCCTTTGGAATTGCAGGGGAGATGAAGTCACACCCCCCCAGTATTCCAGATTTTTGGCCATTTGGTGTCAGCTCTTGTTCTAAGGGGTTTCAGCACCTTAGCAAGGTGACTTGGGATGGTTCCCATTGGTCAATGCCATTTTGGGAGGTTGTTTGTTCATCCTCTGGTTGGAGCAAGACTCAAAGGCACATCCAGACTTGTCCAAGAGCCAGGAGGAGCCTGGTCTGACCCCACAGGAACCCCAACCACCCCACCCTAAGGGTCTCAGCCCCAGATCCAAGCCCTGCCCCTCAGCAGCAGCTCCCAGGCTCAGGGTGGGGGACTGGGGAGCTGTGCCCTGGCATTGGGGGATCCAGGAGAACATCCCAGCTCCTCCACCCCCAGCACCTCCCAGAGCAGCTTCCTCCCTGCCTTAATTTGGGTGAAACGCGGCCACATCCTTCAGCCAAGCCCCCGTGTTTGTGCAGGTAATGATGATCTAGGCTCATTTATGCAAGATTATCCTTTTATCACATTTCCAGACTCATTTATGAGGCTCATGTTTTCCCCCCAAGGGCATCATCAAGTGAGTTAAGTTGTACTATTTGCCTCCCGCAGTGAACTGGCAGGAGCCTACTTCATTGACTGATGAGGGCTGCTGCCTTTGCCAAATAGGGGCTGTGTGATGGATATTTTACTTGTGAATATTAGAGCTGGAAATTAGCATGTTTATTGAGGTAGAATGTGTTTGTTTGCATTCTGCTACCCATGGTATTACCTTTTATGACCTGAGTTATTTAGCTGAGGAGAAGCAGAAGCGCTCCCTCTCTGGGGGAGGGGAGAAGGGGGGGATAAAAAAAAAATAAAATAGATTAATGAGCTACTAGATATCAAATTATGTTTTGAGTGAGGGATAGAGAGGCCTCGCTGGGAGGGAGCTGCCCTGTTCCTGTCACCTGGGCTGGAGAACAGAGGGATGGGAGGGAGAGGCTTGGCTCAGTTTTACTTGGTTTTGCCTGTGGACAAAGGGGCTTTGCAGGGAGGAATCCATCCAGGATGGGAAGAGCTCAGGGTCTCAATCCTCACCCTGCAGCAATCCCCTTCCAGGCTCCTTCCTCATCCCATTGCCTCGATTCCATGGGGAGAGCCTGACCAGCACATTTCAGAGCAGGGATGCTTTCCCCAGCCAGGGAAACACAGGGAATCTTACAGAAAGTGTCCCCATTCGTGTCAAATTTCCCCAAAATGTCATTCCTTCCCCACTTTGAGTGGCAGTGGCACATTCATTGTGTGAATTACAGAGCTGGTGTCCCAGCCCACAGTCAGCAGGGTCTGGAACATTGCACAGCCCCAGCTCTACAGGATGGAAGCTGTGAAGTGCTCACACCTGGGGTGCTTGGGAATGCAGCAATATTCACACATTCAGAAATGCCTGCCTGGAGCAGGGAATCTGCCTGGGCAAACGGGGCTGGGTGTGGGGCTGGGCACTCTGCTCCTGGGTTTGTGGAATTCCAGCCTGTCCTGAGCTTGTGTCAGGGTTTAATTTCATTTGCAAAGGTTCCTCTTACTTGGTGCAGCCTGCAGACAGAGGCGTGGTTTACATCAAGCCAAAGAAATGCTCTCTTTTGTCTTTCAGCAAAATTTGGCTCCAATTTGTGCAGCCTTTAAAGCTCCATTGTCACCGGTGAGCAGAAGAGAAAGGAATGAATGTCGTGTCAGACAGAGAGAGCAAAGAGGAGGTGTCAGTGAAGGGCAAAGCTCCTCCTGAGGAGCTGTGAGGGGCAAACTGGGACTGGGAAATGCTCCAAAGTCCCACCAGGCCCCATCTCTGCTCACCTGCACGGCCCCCTGCGTGCTGGTGGCCTCGGAGGGCTGGCAGGTGACACTGGCAGAGGTGGCAGCTGTGGGAGCAGTGGCAGCACCACCCCAGCAGCCTCTGCCCACCCTGCTCTGCTGCCCACGTCTCCTCACCGCCGCGCCGTGTCCTCCGGGGTGACACGGAGACAAATGGGACTTCACTCCTGCAATAACTGGCAATAAAAATGATGATTGCCAATATCTGGGAGGCACTTGTGAGTCGTCAGACGAGGCGAATTAACAGCTTGAAAAATCGTTGGGGCCTGGCAGAGAGCGGAGCTGGAGATGTTGGGATTATTTCCCCCGTGCCACGGCTGTCGGCAGGGGACGGCGCACGTGGCTCCCACAAGGAATCATTTCCCCTCTCCCTCTTCCTCGTGGGTGCTGGAGTTGTTGGAGTGTTTCATCTGTGGCAAACGCAGCTGTGCTTTTGCACACCCACAGATCTGTGGGTGTGCAAATCAGCTGCCACTGCTCAGGCCCTTCAGGAGCATCCCCAGGTTCCTTGTGGGTGACCACCAGCCACAAAGTCATTCCTTCCCAACTTCTTTCCCAACTGCTGGGCCAAAACTTGGTGTATCCTGAGTCTGTGCCTCTTCCTGCTCCCCTAAAGAGCTCTCAGTATTCCTTTGTCCATGTTCTTCCTCTCCTCCTCCTGCCTCTTGGCCTTAGAGCTCCCATGATGTCATAAATTCTTGGGGCTAATTGTGCCTTCTGCAGGAAATATTCAAAGGCAAGGCTTTGCCCAATGGGCTCAGATACATTTGCATGAAGTGTTCATTGAGCAATTATGAATAACCTACAAGTTTTAAAAACAGCCTCTTTGTGGCTAATTTGAATGTTTGCTGCAAAGTGCAGCATTTGCTGAATTAATGAGTCATTACAGATATTTCACTGAGCTCTGGTGGCACTGCCTGCTGCTGCAGGAAGGGCTTTTTATTCTTCCACTGCACCTGTACCACTCCAGCGACATGCAATGCTTAATTTCTGCAAATTACTCCTACTAGAGCAATATGAAATACAACTAACTTGGGGGAAGGAGAGGTATACTTTAATTAAATCATCTCGCAATTAGTCCTTGAGTGATGAGGTAAAGGTGGTTTATCTCCAAACCACGGAGGAGATGCACACAGAGGGAATTCCAGAATTCACAGAGGCCTTGCAGTGCCTCAGGAGGGCTGGAGAGGGACTGGGGACGAGGGATGGAGGGACACAGGGAATGGCTTCCCATTGCCAGAGGGCAGGGCTGGATGGGAAATTGGGAAAGAATTCCTCCTTGTGAGGGTGCTGAGGGTGGGGCTGGAATTTCCAGAGAAGCTGTGGCTGCCCCTGGATCCCTGGGAGTCCCCAAGGCCAGGCTGGACAGGGTTTGGAGCAGCCTGGGACAGTGGGAGGTGTCCCTGCCCATGGCAGGGGTGGCACTGGATGAGATTTAAGGTCCCTTCCCACCCAAGCATGCCATGATTTTGTGATTTCGTAATCAGATGAGTTGTTCAGCAACTGGAGGTTTTCTAAAAGCCTCCAAACAGGTCTTTGCTGCTGGCTTGGGACCACCCATATTTACAGCATTTGGAGTAATTCCACGAAAATTTCTATTTCCTGGAAGCACATAGGGCCATGATTCTATAGAATAATACACAGAGAAATTAAAATATGCCAGCAGTCATTTGTTTTGGGATGAGCAGGATGCACAGCTTTGAGTGTAGATACCTGATTTGGTCCTTTGGGATCTTCCCAGCTGCAGGACTCTGGTCGTGCTCCTCTTTTTGTACTTTTGGGGACATTTTTTTTGTACTTTTGGGGATTTTTTTTTTTTTTTTTTTTTTGTACTCAGGGAGCAGAGAGATGTCAGCCCCTTCACAGCAGCGTGGGTGTGATGGTCCCCTTTGTCCCTTCCAGGTGACACACACAGAAGTCAGAGCTCCACCCAAAACCTCCCTTAAGGGAGGACAGAGATTTCCCCACTCATTTCCCTTGGGATTTTCTGCTGGAGAAGGAGATGGATGGCCCAGTGCTTCCAAAGGCACAACTCCCCCAGCAGCATTTAGCAGGATGTAAAGTTTTCCTCATGATTTATGGTCCCCAGCGTTTGAGACAGACAAAATATGCTGGCAGTCTGTCCTGGCTGACACTGCAAACCTTGTCTGGCTCACAGAGCCCTCCACAAGAGAGGAACATCTCCTGTTTGCAGACATCCAGGAGCCCCTTGGGAAGTCATTGGGAATTCCTCTGTTGGCAGATGCAGCCCCAAATTGAAGAGCAAACGTAAAACCAAGACACGTGCAGGACAAATCTGTCCTTCAATCACTGTTGTCCAGGTATAAAAAACTAATTTCTTTTTTAAAAAGCCCCTAAGTGCAGGTTAGCAGCAGAATTTGGGATAAAATCGCCAAAGGCAAGGAGATTTGGCAGCAATTCCTCCCTTTCCTCTCAGCAACCTGGGCATTGCAAGAAGCAGCAAGATGCAACCCCAGGGACGTGCACAGGGCTAGTTTCATTCAAAATGTCATTTCTTGAAGTTTGGAAAGCCGTGTTTGTAACAATAGAACTTCAGGTCGTGATAAGCAGCACGCTCACGAGACACAGGATGCAGACAGCACCAAGCACCAAGCCTGAATTTAGATTTTTGGGCTTGTCTTAGGTTGCATAACAGCCTCAGTGTTACTTAAACATAGGTGTTCAGTGTGTGGGTGCACACTCCCTTCTGTGTGTGTGTGTGTGTGTGTGTGCATTAACAGCAATTTGTGATAGATGCCTCTGGGGCCCCACGCATTCAATAAGGAGAGAAAAAAAAAAAAAAAAAAAAAAAAAAGGAGTTTTTATGGGAGATAACATAACTGTTTGCAATTTGGCTATTCATTGTATCTTTGGCATTTTATGTCCCGCATTAGCCGAGGCAATTTCATGCATATGGATATAATGCATTAAGTAGGAGCATTTAAATATAGTGAAACTAATTTTATGATGATTAGTTGAAGGAAAACATTGCATTGGTATCATCTATACAGGAGCCAATTTGCATGAAAATGCCCAAAGTTGCTATGCCAACATTTTCTGTGTTGCCGGTCGGGGTCGTCTCTGTGTCAAGACTTTGTATTAAAAATCGGTCTCCAGTGCCCGTGTCTTTTAATTCATTGCAAGCTGTAGGCCATTTGCTCACAAAGCGCTTGCAGTAAAACAAATGAATAGCTAAAATACTCATTTGCATGATTCCCATTTGAAAACGATTCCCCTGAAATTAAGGAAGCGTGCGACTCGGTTGCGAAGATGGATGGGCAGATGAGCCGTGCAATTAATATTTTTCGGCGTTCTCTTTTTAAAGCCCTCCTAAGACTCCGAGCAGCACATGCTGCCTCCCAGACAAATTGGGTCCCGCAACAGTTCCAGGGCTGCCATGGCAGCAGCTTGCTCCCCACTCTCTCCCCTTTATTGTCTCACTTACATTATGCAGTAATTAAAACTATTTACCATTCCTACTTATCTGCCATCTGCTGCCATCCAAGTTTCCTCTCCTTTATAAAGCCATCTTCGAGGAGAGGAGCGGAGTCAAGGACAAGCAGGGGGAGGGAGGAAGATGCTCCTGCTTTTATTAATAGGTAGCGGACCAGGACGAGGTTGAGCGTTGTAAACAACTGGGTATTTCCAGGGAGAGTGTCATTTTCTGGGATTTACAGCTGGCCAGCGTGACAGGAAGAGTTTTGTTGGTTGTTTTTTTTTTTTCTGGTGGCTGGCAGAGGATGGTGGGGAATAGGCACAGCAGATGCACTGGAGCTGTGGGTGCAGCAATAGGCACAGCAGAGGCACTATTTTATACCTTTTTACAAGACACCCACCTTAGAGGTGGGACCCCTGGAACCATTGGTCACCTGCAGAGACCATCACGCCAAGTCCCTCCCATGGGAAAGCGTGTGGAAAAACATGTTAAGTTTACAAACAGCATGACCTTGTGTTGGAGAGGATGAAGCAGCAAGGCCCTGCAGAGATAGTTTACCGGTGAAAGATTCTAAGAGCGTAAAACCTGCAAAAGAGATAGAGTTAAAAGCAAGATTTGAACTGTAGAATGCTATGCAGGAAGATAGCGATTAATCCAGCTGAAGGGTGATTGAGCAACACCCCTTCCCAGACAAAGAGATGAAAAAGGGGTTGGGCCCTGCTAAGTAGCAGGGGAAAAGGGTGGTTTCCCAGGTTTTTGGGATGTAGAGTAGCATGGTAATGTAGTAGTTCTCATAGGTTATATGTAGATTCTGTAGGTTTTGTACCCTGTACTGGTTGGTTGATGCTGACCAGAATATTCAGCAGGGAAAGGGGTGAAAGGTGGTGTAACAGGTTGGGCCCTCTCCTTTGGACTCTTTCTGGGCTGCTCCCTGCTTCAGCCGGTGCTGGTCAGGTTGCCTATGCCCATGACCAACAAACACGTGTCCTAAGAGCACCCCAGTCTCTGGAAGTCTTTCATCAGACCCCACTACAGCATGTTTCCTATAACCTTGCCCAAGAATTCTGTCTTGGGAGCAGAACTCCCAAAAACCCAAAACATGACAGGCACAAACCGTGGCAGCATCACCCCTCAGCCCAAGCGGGAGGAGCGAGCGAAGGGTTTGGATTTGAATGGAGCCCATCCGTGAATGGGAGCTGGGTTCCTGCTGGATTTGCAGCACTCCAGGTCGAGGCATCGGAGGAATGGGATGGAAATGCCCAGCAGATCTCCAGGGTCAGGGGAAAATACAGGCCTGAAGTGCTTCAATCAGCCCTGGGCTGGGGACAGGAGTGATGACAGCCAGGTAAAGGCAGCGCAGAGCCCGGCCCCGCAGGCAGATTTAGGGAGGGCAGGACGTGCCCAGCAGGGCTCTTCCCCAGCCGAATGGGCCAATAAAACAGCTCCCAGGGTGCTGCCGGTAATAAAAAGTGAAGAAGCCGGCAATTACTGCCGCCCTCATCACGTAACTCATGCTGCAGATTATTTACAGTGACTCTAAAATTTAAAAAAAAAAAAAAAAAAATCCAGTTGGCTTAATTGCCCTTTTTTTTTTTTTTTTTTTTTTTTTTTTTTTTTTTTTTCTGCCGTGGGGATGTCAGAGAGGGAGGCCGGCACAAAAGCCACGGACCAGCACGTCTGGAGCTCTGGGTCTGGTCGGGCTAGTCGGGAACAGTTCACAGAAAAAATTCTAAAAAGCTCTTTTTAGTTGCATATTCTCCTTCATTCCAGTTCTGGCAGGCTGAGTTACAGCTCACAACCCCAGCCATGGCACACAGGACTCTGGCTGAGTTGGGTTTTTTCTTAGAAAGCCGTGGCAGTTCCATGAGTTTTCCATCGTTCGACTGCAATTGATTTTCTCAGTGCTCATTTGTTTTATATATAAACACTGGGGTCTGGATTTCAGCTCTTTTTTTCGTGGCAGTCCCTGTTTTTGCCACCATCTCCTGATCCGAGGAAAACATCAAGGGAAAGAAGGAGGGGGAAATGTTTAGTTCTGGAAATGTTTAGTTCTAGAAAATGTTTAGTTCTGGGTTTGGGTTCTTAACCATCGGGGGTGTTGGTGTCAAGCATCATCCAAGAAACTCTGGCTGAAATAGTCCCAAACCCACAGAAATATTCAACAGGGGAGGAAGTGCTACGCTGGTGTTACAAACAATGCTGGCAAACGCTGCCAGGCTGCTGGGGTGGCTCATTCAGGGCTCCAGAGATTCCCTCCTGCCCACATCTGGAAGGATTTAAGGGTTAGGTGAGAACCAGCATCCAGGTTTTTCAGCACTCGGGGGTGCAGATTTCTCAAACGCCAGAGTCATTTCCCAAGCCATTAAATTCCTTTGTCACCGTGCAAATACTTTCCATTCCTCAGCGAGTACAGTAGAGGGGGCATTGTTGCACCAAATTATTTACAGACACGCGGCTGAAACCTAAAAACACGGGGCTCTTTCTGGTCTTTTTTTGGTGGCCACGCTGGGCTGTCCCCTTGGAACATCCCAGTTGATCCCAGCAGGATGGGACCACCCTGCTCTCCCCATTGTTCCTGAACCTCATCCAGAGATGGCTGAGAACTGTGGGAGGATGGAATTCGGCCCCACAACAGAGTAATTTGCTTTTTGTTTGGTGCTGGGCTCCTCCTCACAGCCCTGGTGAGGTTGGGCTCCTAAAAGTTGAGTGAAACCTCTGAAAATCTTAAATGTCCCCTTCATCCAAAGTTGAAAAACTGGCTGAGTTTTCTTTATGCCATCCAGCATCCCCATCCCTTTCAGTAAATGATTTTGTATCACAACCCCGCAAAAAAAAAAAAAAAATTACCATAGAGATCCCATTTAAGGCAAGGGGGAAAAAAATAATGTAAAAGGAAATATTTTAGGTAGGAGTTGAACAGCAAATGCTTTTTGGTCTCTGTGGGGAGTAATGATCCACAACAAGGACACAATTCTATATGCATGTAATATTATCACATGCTTCAAAAAGCTTTTAAATCACATAAATGCAGTTATGGACCATTGTACAAAATAAACATTCCACTTGTGTTTAGGCTGTTTTTAGTTCTTTGATCTAAAGTGATGCTTGCAGATTTTATTGCTTTGTAAATTAAAGCAGCTTTGATTTGATTGAACTAAATTAATAAGGCTTCTGCCTTGTTGCAAGATAACAACTACAGTATATTTTGGCTGCACTGCACGTAAGGAAACTGCAGTCTGTAACAATTCCACTGAAGCTTTGTGGAGGATTTCAATACCTATTTTAATTAAAACAAAAGCCACTAATGCGTTCCTTAAAGAGAAAAAAAAAACCCTTAAAAGTCCTTTTAAATCTATTTTAATATGTCTTAAGGACTAGAAGATAAATGGCAGGAGAGCTGGGCTCTGACAAGGGACTTTTTCTCTGCCTCTTGAATTTGCTTCTTGCACGTCTAAGGCGTGGCTCCTTTAGGACAATAAATCATGGAATCCTGGAATGGTTTGGATTGGGAGGGACCTTAAAGCCCATCCCATTCCACCCCTGCCATGGCAGGGACACCTCCCACCATCCCAGGCTGCTCCAAGCCACTCCAGCAGGGATCTGTGGTCAGGTGGGCTCTGACCATGCCAGGAAGGTCCTCAACCCACTTTAACCAAGGTGCTATGACATTTTCCAGCTCATTTCTCCTCTGTGGGGCTTTCCAGCATAGTCACCATCTTTTAGATACCCTGAAGGGGCTCCCGTAGCTCACAGGAAGGTTTGGGATGTGAACGTTGCTGGTTCAAACCATCTGATGATTTTAAGGAAGCTCTTTGCTGCCTGTGGATCTCCTTGGTTGGTTTTTTTTTGGTTTGGTTTTTTGTTTGTTTGTTTGTTTTAACCCCCTTGGGAGGTTTGAAACCAGCACTGCTTTTTGCTCAATTCCATTTCCCCAAAAAAAAAAAAAAGAAGCCTTCAACAAAAGCTGTTCTTTGAAATCTGTAACAATATAAAAAAAGGCAGCACCAAAATAACGGAGCTGCCACATCCTGACCACAGGGGCACCGTGGGAGGAGTGGAAGAACAATTTCCAGCAGGGAAAAACTGGGAGCAAAGGGACTGTGGCACTCCACTGGTGGGCATCCCCACGTGCCCCAGCCCTGGAAGTGCCCAAGGCCAAGTTGGACGGGGCTTGGAGCACCCTGGGATAGTGGAAGGTGCCCCTTTATTATCCTTTCCAACTAAACCTTTCTGGGATTCTGGGATCTGGTGGGGTTCCCAGACACAATTGCAGCTGGGAGGGCTCAAGCCTCGGCTCTCCCTGCACATCTCCAGGGCTCTGGAATGGAAACAGCCAAAGAAAGTGTAAAAGTTCCCTGAAAATCTCTGTGGCCCCATCCCTGCAGCCTCTGGTTCAATACAGCCACACTAAGCAGGCCCTGGGGTGGTGGAATCCCAACATGAGATGAAGGGACATTGTTTGCTCAGGGGCTCCATCCTTTTTTTTTATCTCAGAAACTCAGATCCATCCAGTCTGCCCTCCTTCACCACGTGGGTGGATCTGCCCCATAGTGCTGGGATGCTTCCCAGTGTTTTTCTGACTGGGTTAGAGGGACAGATTTGCTGGTTCCAATCTTTGCATGGACAGGTGAGCCCTGGTGCTGAGCCCCTGCTCAGCATGCCCTGACATTCCTCCTGTCTCTGCTGTGAGCTCAGCAGTGGGATGAAAAAAATCCCCCCAGGCTCATCTCCCCCAGCAGCAGCCCCAGCTCCCCATCCTTCCCCTCCTTCTTACTCTTTTCATAAATAATTTTAATATAGTCCAGAGTGGCTCAAAAACAGGAAACTCTGCTGTTTTAGTTTGGTCTGGAGTCAATTTTCCTAATCCCTGCGGTGGAGTTGCTAAGTTACCCTATCCCAGGGCCCTCGCTGCTGTTTTCATGTGGAAAAAAAATAATAATAATCATAAAAGAAAAAGAAAAAAAAAATGTTCTTCACTGAAGTGGCGGAGTTTGGGAAAGCTGCGGCTCGTTCCTGCGCCAAGGGCCCGGCACAGGGAGTTTTTGCAGAGCTGTCCTTCAGAAATCCCTTTGGAAACCCGGCCCTGGAAAAGCCAAGTGCTGGGCGAGGTCAGGCGGGTCAGCCACGAGATGAAATGAAAGACAAACAGTGGCCGTGGAAAGCTTTCCCTGCCATCTCCATCTCCTCGGGCGTAATGAGCCCTGGCTGAGCGCTTGGACCCAGGCCAAACATTCATTTACCACAAATCTTCTGTAAATGATTACATTACCTTACATTAGTTTCTGTAGTACCCCCAACTGTTCCTTCCAAAGCAAGTTAAGCAGAAGGAAAGCTGCCACTTCCCTGTAATTATTCTCCCTTGGCCATGGGGCCACGCTGCTCCTGCCAGTGCCTCCTGCCCCGAGGTGTGGGACAGAGGGGGACAGAGCTGCCTTCCTGCCGTGGCTTCTTGGGCACTGCTGCCTGGGGTGAGGGAACAGCAGTTCCCAGCGTGGGATGGGGAGGGTGGAGAGCAGGGATGGAGCTGGAGGTGCAGAATCTCCCCAGAATTGCAGCTGGGAACAGGAGCAGGTCATAATCGTGACGTGGTTTGGGTGGGAAGGGACCTTAAAGCTGATCTCGTTCCAACCCCTGCCAAGAGCAGGGCCACCTTGCACTGGGACAGGGTGCCCAGTGTTGCTTCACACCAGGGGTGAAGGGCTGTGCCTTTGCTCCTGGGGTCTCCTTGGCTGCTGGAGTTCCTTTGGGTTGAAGTTGGGTTGACTTGGCTCACAGCAAGGGAGGCTGTGGCATCCCTGACCCTGCTGCACTCCAGGCAGGGTGAAAGGCTCAGAGAACTCTCTGGCTTGTAAGCTCAAAGTGTGGTGACATCCCAAGATCTGCAATCTGGAAGTTTTAGAGAAACCTCATCTCTCCCTAAGCAATTCTTCTTTTCTCCCACTCCACCTCCTCCCTTCCCTACAGCAAAACCACTTGGCACAACCCCTCCTCTCTCCACACGGAGTCCCCCAGCTCCCTGCTCTGCTGGACTGGTTTGTCCAAGCTGTGTTTGCCTTCTGGGGCTCCTTTTTTCCAGTCCAGCCATGTGCCTGTGAGTGATGAAAGAGCAACTGGGCCCTTCAGCCGGGTGCAAACTCACGCTCTGCTGGTGTGAACTACTTTTCCTTGATGGGATTGACAACCACACGGTGATTTCTCCCCTCTCCACTCCTCCTCACATGACAGATTCCTGTGGCTTGCAGGGCAGGGCCAGTTTATTTATTTTTCTCCCAGCCCTACATGTGCAGCCCATGTTGCAGAGAGGCAGAGTGATCCCTATCCTGATGGTTTTCCAACTCTCCAAGGCACAGGAAATAGCATTGCTTCCCCTGCCAGGGCTGGAGTTATGCTAGAGGCTGGGGCTGAGGTTGGTTTGATGCTCAAAAAACCCTTGGGAAGATGCTTTGAGATGAGCAGCAAACTAAAAATAACCCCTGGGAGTCAATTCTTTCTTAAATTAAGCCAGGGAGCACCAGAGCTTTCTGTCAATCCCAGGTGTGCTCCCCACCCTGTGTCCTCCCTCCCTTCTTCCAGCCTTTTCCCAAGGCCTTCTGCTAATCTGCCATTTGTTATTGATTTTATTTAAGTTGCAGCAGTTTGTTATTATTATTAATTCCAGGCACATTTTTAACAGCACTAATAGGCTCGGAGAGAGAAGTGCTCTCTCTTGCACACCTTGTCTCTCTGGAGGTGATTTAAGTCCATCCATCTCCCCAGCACTGAAAAGAAAATGGGAAAAGGAGATAAAGGCTGTTAATGGTGGGTTGAAAATGCTGAAGTGTGAGGGGGTGAGATGTGACACCAGGAGGTGTTTAATTATCATCCTGTGCCATCACAGGTGGTAAGGGAACCGAGCTTCTGCTGCCTTATGGGAACCCAGGAAAGTGGTGCTGAGCCTGCAGCTCCTCCCCATTAGACAGACAGCCCAAAGAGCCAAATATTGTCTTAAGATGTTGTAATTTGGCCACAAGTTGGCAGCTCGCTCTGGAGCTTGTGCTTGTGCTGAAATGCAGAGGCTCATCCGAGGGAGGAGTGATGGAGGGAGCACTGCTGCTGCTACTCCTCCTTAGATCCCTGATCCTGCCACTGGTGTTTGCTGCTCACACCGTGAGAGGCTTTCCCCAGGAAGGGAGGATGCCTTCATTAATCTGAATTTTGGAGTCAATAACTCCTGGGTTATGCTTGGCAAGTGCTGCCTTCCATGGAGACACCGAGCACCCCCAGAGCTCGAGGCTGCCTTTGGAATCCTGTGGGGAAAGCCTGTGGGATTTTTTGTTGGCATCTTCCCCTTCACCCTCTGGAGTGGAGGAGCCTTTTCCAGGGATGAGGGAAGGTCACTGCTCTCTGTGAGGGGCCTGGTGTGGGCAGGAGCTTCTCCCAGTGCTGTTATTCCCACTGAGGCCATCATTCCTATGGATGCCATCAATGCCATCATTCCCATTGATGCCATCATTCCATTGATGCCACTATTCCCATTGATGCCATCACTCCATCAATGCCATGATTCTGTCAATGCCATCATTCCATCAATGCCATCATTCCCCTCAGTGTCATCATTCCCATGGATGCCATCATTCAATTGATGCCACCATTCCCACAGCTGCCATCATCCCCCTGGATGCCATCATCCCCATGGATGCCATCATCCCCATGGATGCCATCATTCCCATGGCTGCCATCATCCCCATCAATGCCACCATTCCCATGGATGCCATCATTCCCATTGATGCCATCATTGCCATTAGTGTCATCATTCCTATCGATGCCACCATTCCCATGGCTGCCATCATTCCATTGATGCCACCATTCCCATGGATACCATCATTCCCATGGCTGCCATCATCCCCATGGATACCACCATCCCCATGGATACCATCATTCCCATGGCTGCCATCATTCCCATGGATGCCATCATTCCATTGATGCCACCATTCCCATGGATACCATCATCCCCATGGATACCATCATCCCCATGGCTGCCATCATTCCCATGGATGCCATCATTCCATTGATGCCACCATTCCCATGGATACCATCATCCCCATGGCTGCCATCATTCCCATGGATGCCATCATTCCATTGATGCCACCATTCCCATGGATACCATCATCCCCATGGCTGCCATCATTCCCATGGATACCATCATCCCCATGGATGCCATCATTCCCATAGATGCCATCATTCCATTGATGCCATCATTCCCATGGATACCATCATCCCCATGGATACCATCATCCCCATGGCTGCCATCATTCCCATGGATACCATCATCCCCATGGATACCATCATTCCCATGGATGCCATCATTCCATCGATGCCACCATTCCCATGGATACCATCATCCCCATGGCTGCCATCATTCCCATGGATGCTATCATTCCCATAGATGCCACCATCCCCATGGATGCCACCATCCCCATGGATGCCACCATTCCCATGGATGCCATCATTCCATCGATGCCATCGTTCTGTCGCCTCCGGGCAGGCGGCTCCGCTGTCCCTCTGGGCCTGCAGGAGATGGAAGCAATCAGAATAACAGTGGGACATGAGCTGTGTGCAGGAAAAAACCCAATTCTGAGGCATCACAAAGGGGCCCTGGCTCGATCCGAAGTTGCTGCTTCCAGGAAGTTTGCCTTTTGTTTGATCTATTTTGCGCATCCCTATTAAATAACTAATTATTTAACATCTTTTAAAGCTTTGCTATATATTACAGCAGGCAGGACACAAATGGCTGCTTTTAATAATATAAAAGCCCATTAGCTTCATTTACTGTTAATGTTAAAATAAACATGAGGCAATTTAGATATACTATTCCAATTTCACGGAAACTTTGATGTTTTTCTTCTCCACTCACATAATTAAGGGAAAAAACTACTAATGATATTAAGTTTGTACAGTGTTAATGACAGAAACAAGCTGCAGTAGAAATTGCAGCCATTAATATGGAAAAATAAAATATTTAACACGGGAGATAAATGAAAGCAATTTTAATAAAGTAAAATGAAGAAAATTAATTTTAGAAACTTTCAGCATTCTTAGAATGCTCTCGGCTTGTGACACGTTTTGTGTGGTTTTCTGATCGGGATTATTTATGATTATTTTTAAGACCTACCTGTTTTCTTTTTTTTCTCTCTTCCCATTGTTTTCTCTGAAGGTCAAATTCTGCCCTGATTTACACCTCATAACCTGGCAGCAGCTAAAGGTGGGATCATGCCTAGGAGATGCTTTACCACAACCATTTTTTTTTTTTTTTGTAAGCAGGAGCCCTTCAGGCATTTCAAACCCCCAAGTGCCACCCGGAGATCAGGGTGCTGCTGCCTCATCTGGATGGGGCTCATCCAGGTGGCACCAGCATGGATAGACAGCATTCCAAAGGAATGTGTGGCAGGGTTTGTGGCTCTGGGAGGGTTGGGAACAAGGTAGAGCTGTCGGGGTTGAAGGCTGAGCCTCAGAGGCACAGAGAGCAGCTACAGGGGCTCTGCTGCAGCAGGGTCTGGGCTGAGACCACCACAGCATGGAAATCTGAGTCCTGGGAGCAACCTGGGGCTTGGCCAGAAACCAAAGGGGTTCGGTGGTCAGGACAGGAATAAGCTGTGGGGTGCAGCAGCCAACACCAGCCTGTGCTCCTATTCCCATGGGCTCTGCTGTCACGGAGATCTTAAACCTGCTTTCCACAGGAGAGGGGCAGGGAGGGCTCAGCCCCAAGCAGAGAAGCTCTGGCTTCATGGCTCAGCCACCCTGGCCACATCATCCTGCTCATTTTGGAGCTCCTGAAGTGAATCTATTCCTGAGAACAGTCCACTCCACCTTTCCAGACTCTGGAGGGAGGACAACTGACACCCAGCTACATTTCAGCCTCTCTGCTGCCTCTTCCCCACCATCAGCTCCATCACTAACATGTGGCAGCCTTTGCCAGCAACCCGTTTTTTAGCAACAGCTCGGGCGATTTCTTTTATTCTGATGCATTTATTTACAGGAAATGATTAATTAAAGGAGCTCTTTTCATTGCCATTAATTGTTCCGCAGACAACCCGACGAGATAATCATCACACGCTGGCAATCACTTGCCATCAATTATCCCCACGCTGCTGCTGTCAGTGGATCACAGCCCCTACCTGGTGGGAGTCACTGCTGGTGCCACCGAGGCATTTTCCAGTAATGTAGGACTGGGGAGGATGGGAAACAGCTTCCAGACAGGCTCCAAGATTGATATGCAAGGCAAAGGGAAATGCATTAAACTATTTAACTGCCTGGAAATCCAGCGTAATGAACATCCAAAGGTATCTTATTACTAGTTCACTGTAGCTTGCCTTTATTTATTTGTTAGCATTTAAATTTTGTTCCAATTAGTTCTTGTGTTGGGAAGACTCTTGCTGCAGGGATGGGTCCTGCTGAAGACCCTCGAATCTGTGTTTGCTCAAGTGTGTGGGAGTGGGAAGGGAGAGGGATGAGGGATGGCAGACAGGGAACAGGTCGAGGATTGTGGCAGCACTGACAGGGACCTGGCGTTGTGGAATTTGGGTGGCCCTGGATGGGCTCTTCTGTCCTGCTCCCCCAGGCCACCATTCCCTAATCAGGGCCCATCAACACCTGAGCCAGGGTTCATCACCACCTCCACTCCCCTTTCCCAAATCACAGAATCCTGAAATGGTTTGGGTTGGAAAGGACCTTAAAAATCATCTCATCCCACCCATTGCCATGGGCAGGGCCACCTTCCACTATCCCAGGTTGCTCCAAGCCCCATCCAACCAGGCCTTGGAAACTTCCAGGGATCCAGGGGCAGCCACAGCTTCTCTAGGCACCCTGTGCCAGGGCCTGCCCACCCTCACAGGGAAGGATTTCTTCCCAAAATCTAATCAAAACCCACCCTCTGGCAATTTGAACCCATTGCTCCTTGTCCTGTCACTCCAGCTCCCAATGAATTTTACCTCTCCAGCTTCCCTGTAGCCCCTTCAGATCCTGGTAGGAGCTGTGGGGTCTCCACAAAACCTTCCCTTCTCCAGGCTGAGCAGCCCCAACTCTCCCAGGCTGTCTCCATAAGGAGGTGCCCTGATCTACCCCATGGCCTCCTCTGGAGTTGCTCCAACATTTCCATGTCCATCCTCCGTTGGCAGCTCCAGAAGTCAGCACTGTTTTGCTGGTGCTTCCCATCTTTTAGGATGTTTTACTCCAAAACCTTCCTCCCATGACACTCAGGGCTGTGTGTGTGTCCCCAACGAGGTGTGGGGAACACTGGGGAGGTGTGGTGGCCTCCTGCTCTCCCTGGGAAGAGCCAGGCACCCAGTGAGCAGGGATTTTGGGAAACTGGACCAACGTTCTCAGCAACGCCTGAGCTTCTCAAACGTGCCAGAAGGACATTAAATGGAATGTATTCAGTGCTAAGAATTATGGTATCTTTAGAACCTAAAGTGTATAATTAAATTATAACATCTGAGATTGGAATTGCTTTCTCACTTGTAGGGAGAAAAAAAAACAAGACATTTTAATAACATGTCATAAGTTTTACAGTTATTGGATTTTCAAATTGTTTACAAAAGCAATATTGTTCAATTGCATTGTTGTTTTGTTGGAGTTTTTTTTTTTTCTTAAGTATTTTGATAAAAAGAATAAACTAACAATAATGTTCCCAGGAGGTAGAACAAAATTGCATTTCACTTTTGTTATTTGTTTAATTATCCATTCAGCCAGTCAGTATATAAAACTCATTTTCAGCAGATTCCTCCTCAAAGTCTCTGGCTCCAGCTGTAACTGCAAAGAGCTTTCAACTTTTATTTAACATTAATAACCCAAGGAAATCCTGGTGTTCAGGTGCTGCAGCACCTTGCTGCCATTCCAGGGACATGGGTAGGAGGGAACATCAGGCTCCCAATTCCCAGTTTTTAGGATTGGAGGGGAACACTGGCTCATAGTGTCCTCTTTATTTTCAATAGGGAACCACTGGGGACTCCTAAAAATCAACAGTCCCCGGTGGTTTTGCAAATCTTGAGCAGTTTGAGGGGGCTGTGACCTCTCATTCTTGTCCTGGCTGTTTCTCCCTGTTTGTAGGAGGAGACCTTGCTCAAGGAGAGGGATTCTCCAAGCCATGACCTGGCTGAGGCTCATATCTGAAAGGTGACTTGTGTTGGGACAGGAGCTACTCCCATGACAGGTTTGGTTGGTTGTGTCTTGGTTTCAAGGAGATTTAATTAATTCATTTAATCAACAGCTTTCTGCCACCATCAAAATGCCTGTATTTCTATAAAACCATCGGTTTCAGCAGCCTTTAACCCCATGATTTGCTTGGCAAGGAGAAGTTGGGCATAGCTGGAATCCCACCAAAGCACTCAGTGGTTCATCTCTGGTTGAAGCTGTTCCTGTCCATGGCAGGGGGTTGGACCAGGTGACCTTGAAAGGTCCCTTCTAACCCAAACCATCCTGTGATTCTATGATTTATTATTCTGTGGTTTTGTGATTCCGTGATTTTATGACTGTGATTTTATGACACTGTTTCTATGATTAGCAAGCACTGCATGATACTTCTGTCGGTGTTTTCTCTCTTCTTTTTGCATCTCCTTCTAGAGGCTGATTCCTGCTGTGTTTGAAGCACAAATGCTGATATTCAGGATCATCTTCCAGCCTCTCCTGATAGCAGGGAGCTACCTTTTCATGCAGCAGCAGGATCCCACCCTTCCTGGGAGCTTTGCAGGACACCCCAGTGATAAAACCTTGTTTTTTGGGACTGATGGCCACATAACCCCCCAGAGCAGCACCTGAGCTGGAGATCGTGGGGAGAACAAAAACAAAGAGGTGTAAAATGGAGCCACCTTCTTTGCCATCCCTGCATCCTCCCCTGGATGAGGCAAAAGAAGGATCTATTCCATCCCTCTGCATGAGCAGCCCATATCGGCTGTTAAATGCTTACCCAGCACCGGGAGGGGGTTATTAGGAGCAGTGAATTCCTTTGATAAGTTCTCAGGTCATAAAGATGTTTGACTCCTCATTTGCACGTTCCTCTTGGAATCGATCAAAGCGGAAAAGCTGGAGGGTAAAAATCGATAAGGGAGAACGGGTCTGTGGGAAGACTTATGGCTAGAGCTGGGCAGGGGCAGGGCAATCAGTTATTGTGCTAATTGATGGCAGGGTGATAACTCAGAATTGATCAGAGGCTGCCTGAGCTGATACAACTCAGTGGCTCCAGAATCCTGCTCTGGAGATCTCACAGAGGGGTGCTCAGATCAGCTGCACAGTTCCCAACCCACTCAGCTGCAGGGGTTTATTGACAGGGAAAAGCAAAATGAGCCTGGCTCTGGGTTAGATCCCTCAAAAAGCAGGACTCTGCTAATCAGTGCTCCTGGTATTCCACAGATTTCCACTGCCTGCTCCATGTTGGATCCAGGGGCTGTTGCTCTATCCATGTGTTACCCACCATCTCCTCCACTGAGAACTCCTCTGCCTCCCACCAGAGCACCACAGGACATCAGGGATAAAAAATTCACCCTCTTGACACCCTTTTGGGCTGGAATTGGCCCTGTCCAAAGGAGAGAGGAGACTGAGGCATGGGCACAGTGAAGTACCTGAGACTCATCCAGAGGATGGGGAAGAGCTGGTTGCTCCTGAACCTCACTTCAAGAGAAGTGATCTCTGATCATGAGATCAGCTGTGCACCAAAGCTGTTCCCATTTTTTGCAGAGTGTTCCCAGCATTGCTGCAGTGGGATGAGACAGGAATCCTCCTGCCCCAGGCTGCCCTGGAAGGCACAGGTTTGACATTCCCAGTGAGTATTTCTGAATAAAACGGAGCTTGAACACCAGAGGGAAGCCTACAGACCCCTTTGATCGGATAAACCAGATCCAGTCCTCCTGCTTGTGCCCTCCAGGTGGGAATTCCCATTTTCCAGGGGGCAAACTGTGCTCCAGTTCCCCTCCCGTGCACTTCCTTGAAACAAATCATACTTTGGGAATAATCTCTGGAAGATCTGCCCTGAAGCTGGATAGGAGGATGGTCAAAGCCATCTCCATGGCAAAGCTCCAGCAGTGACCCCACAACAGGAACATCTGTGCCAGATGACTTCCAGCACCGGGAATTCTGAAGACCAGGTAAGAAAAATCACATCCAAGAGAGTTTAAACAAGGATCAGGCCTGGGGAAATGGGGTGGCAGGTGACCAGACAAGGTCCTTCCAGTCCTGAGCCCCCTTCCTTGGCTACAGAGCTGCCCAGAAAGGGGCTCTGTAGGTGCCCAGGTACCTTGGGCTTTTTGCTGCCCTGCAGCCAAGGAAAGGAAAGGAAAAACAAATTTCTTGGTAACAGCTGTGTTTCCTTAACAAACAACTGTTCCCTTAAAAGATCCAGGATGACGAGTTGACAGTAATGAAATAACATCTGTCCAATCAGTGCACTTTTTGGCAGCTCTGGAGCCTCTGAGTGAACGTTCCCTAATGTTCACCAGACACTCGAAGCACCTGCTCTGCACCCCCAGCCTCTTAGGCTGCCTCCAAATGCAGAACAGATGTGAGAGTTGAGATAAAAAGCTTCCCCAAACAATCTATCAGTCTAATAGCATTGATCAGACAAAACTATCCTGGAACATCACTTCTTTTGCTGCAGGCACCTTCCACCTTTCCTGGGCATCAACCCTGCTCTTAACCCTTGCAGGGGTGCCAGGAGGGAGGGTTGGGGCTCTCAGGACCTGGTAGGGTCCACAGACCTGTTGTGGACTATTACTACTGCTACTATCACTATTATTATTATTATTAATATTAATATTAATATTATTATTATTCCTGTTATGGATTATTAGGCATCATGGCAGGATTTTTGGGGTGTCCTGTGCAGAGGCAGGAGTTTGTCTCAATGATTCTTATGGGTCTCTTCCAACTCAGGATAATCTATGGTTCTGTTGATAGTGCTGGGAATGCAGCACTTGGTGGTGGGGGGGATATGAATTCCTGCAAGGTTCTGCTGGGAGCAAAAGTGGGACAGAAAGACCATCCATGGATGTATCAGCTGCAGGGCAGCTCTGAGCCTGCCCAAGGCTGGGAAAACACAAACCAAGGGCATATCAAGAGAGGCATTTTCCACAGAGGCACAAGGATGTTGTTGGCATTGCATATGGCACTGGGGACATCTGGCATGTCCAGTGCAGCTTGTTCGTGGCAAATGAGCAGGGAAAGGCAGCTTGGGCACTTGGGCAGCTGTGAAATTCATCTTCTGAGGGGGCAGGTTATCCTGAGTTTGAAATTCGCCTTCTGAGGGGCTGTTTGTTCTGTGTGACGCCGTGCAGGGAAGAGCGGGGCTGGAAGGATGTGCTCTGTGGGTCTGGAAGGAGACAAGGGGATATTGATGTCTCTGCATCACCCCCAGCTCCCTGGTGCTGGAGAGAATCACAGAATGGTTTGAGTTATCTTACAGCTCATCCCATCCCAAGCCTGGGCAAGTGGCACTTCAGGACTGTTTATTTTCTCTCACATTAGCTCAGGCCCAGCTGCAGCTCCGGGGCTCAGCAGCTCCCAGCCCTGGAAGGTGCTGCCATCGCTGGTTTGCTGCTGGGCATTTCTCAGCGGCCTCTTTCATCCCCTTGGCTCCGTGCGCTCACCCCCCTGAGGGTCCCTGGGCCACCCTCCCTGACGGGGACGCGCTCCTAGGCCTGCGACAAAACCAGCAGCCACTCTCATTCCTCTGGCTTCGGCTTGGCGCAGCCGGGAGGGGTGGAAAAGCGGGGAGCAGCCGATCTGCCCGTTGTGTTAGGGAGGGGAAAGGAGGCAAAGGGAGATAACGAGATAAGGAGGCGCCAGCAGGGCCGGGAGCGGGGCCGAGCCCAGGCCGGCTGCGCTGAGGGCCCGCGGCCACGGGAGGGCGCGCGGAGCCCGGGAACCGCGCGGGCCGTGAGGGAGCGGCCGGGCGCGGGCTCGGGCCGGGCTCCCACAGAGCCCCGGGGCTGTGGGCTCTGCCCCCTCTGCTGCACGGGCCGCCTTTGGAGCAGGTAAACCATCAAAGGTTGCGTTGGAGGGAGGCTAAAGCCCCTCCAGTGCCACCCCCTGCCGTGGGCTTCTGTTCTCTCCGAGCCCTGTCTAACCTGGCTTTGGGCACTGCCAGGGATCCAGGGGCAGCCACAGCTGCTCTGGGGATTCCAGCCCAGCCCCTCCCCACTCTCCCAGCCAGGAATTCCTTCCCAGTATCCCACCTAAACCTCCCCTTTCCCAGTGGGGAGCCATTCCCTGTGTCCTGTCCCTCCATCCCTTCTCCCAAATCCCTCTCCAGATCTCCTGGAGCCCCTTTAGGCTCTGGAAGAGGCTCTAAAGGTTCCCTGGAAACTTCTCTGTTGGCTCCTCTCTTCCTGCCTTGTACCAACTATAAGTTAATTAAACCTGGGCCACTTGAACAAATGAAATAAATTAATTGATAGGAAGCCACAGCATTAATGGGTACGCCTGCCTTTTTAAAACTCAGGGGAGTTCACTGATGTATTCCAGCTCAGAGCACCCATGTGGACATACTGTGATGCCTTTTGAGCTGGAAGGAAATTTGTTATCAGCGTGATATATCCTGCCTGAGATCTGGGACAGGGATTGCCCTCCCAGGCTGGCAGCAGAGCATGGCAGGCCCTGCCTCTCCCACGCCTGCCAGGATTCCAGCTACTGTGGGGACAAAAACCTGGATTTGCTGTCCCATTAACACAAAGCCAAGATGAATTAGCAGAGGTGGAAGGTGAAAGGCCTGTCTGCAGGCTCGCCTGGAGTCAAACAGAGGGGTCTAAGCTCGTTTTGCATGAAGTGCAGCCAGCTATAGCCTCAGCATCAAGGCTCAGGGCCATTGAGTTTATGTACATTGATTTCACACCTCCACTCATTTGCCTTCCCTCTCCACAGTCCTTTCCTGCAGACAAATTTCAGGCCCAGCAGAGAAGGAACATCCTTAGCTGGAAGAATCAACTGTGGCAAATTCGCGATAAAAGTCAATCTTCCGTGCACCTTTGTTTTACTGGGTGTTGTAAGAGATTAGACATTTATTTTATCCAGCTGGATTTTCGTCCTGGGCACGCTGAGTTTTCCACAGGGTGGATCAAACAGGAGGGAGGTTGCTGTGCTTTGCTCTCCTGAAGCCCAGTCCCACCAGCAGCACTCCAGACCCCTGGAAATACAGACCCTTAGAAGAGGATGCTGGGCAGGGATTTCTATATTTCTTTTTTTAGATTGGAATTGGAAAACAGTTGGAATTGGAATAATTTTGTTTTTAGGAAAATCAATTGGCTGTGCAGGCACATTTAGCTGAAGTGGAGGATATTGTTCCAATGTTGCAGCAATGAGGGGAGCACCTCACCCCCCTTTTCTGTTGCTGTTTCTGGAGCTGTGGCCCCTTTCCTTTCTTGTTCAGTTGATCTGGGTGTCCCTGGGGTTCTCCACAGCAACCATCAGCTCCTTTACTCTTTCTTCCTGCCTTATGCTGCAACCTGAAACAAGTCATTGCCTTTAACCCCGGAAAAAATAAAATCTGTATTGTTTCCTGCATCCTCTCCAGTCCCCATTCTCTTTCCCCACTGCAGCACAGTTAATCAAGGTTTATAAATTTGGCAAGTGCACATCAGGGCACTTCAGACATCAACCCTGAGCTGGTTTTATTGGCAGCAGTGAGATCCTGGGCACGTTTGCAAGAAGCATCTCTGAGCTGTGGGTCCTGCTGGTATGAGCTGGGCCCATCCTTAGGGAAAAGGCTTCCCTACCCTTGGAGGGACCCAATTCTCCTGCAGAAGAGCCACAGGCCAGCCCTTGCCTTTGCCAAGTGTTTATCCCACTGGAGGAGTGCAGCCCCAGCTGCCAGGCACGAGCTGGATGAGGCATCTCCTTCCAGGCTTTGTTTGGATGAAGCAGCTCTGCTCCCAGCTGCAGTGTTTGATCTTTTCCAGGACTGAGGAGATAAGAGCAGGATCCTCAGGGAGCTGGGAAATCCTCCCCGCTCTGCAGAGTGAGGAGAACGCTCTGTCTGGGATTGGAACCCTCAAGGGAGGGGTTGCTTTTCTTACAGTCCCATAAATCACAACTCCAAGGCTGCTCTGTCAGAAGGGAAAAACAGGGAAGGGTCAGTGGAGCAGTTTTTGACTCTGGATCACCTGGAGAGCTGGGAGTGTGCCTTGGAGTGGAAGAGTTGGGGCTGTGTGTGCCAGTGTGGGAGCTGGGCTGTTCTGCCCCATTCCTTTGTAATTGGCAAGTAAGAGCAGAGCAGGTCAAGGAAAATATCTACAAAGTCATTGCATCTTTTCCTAGAATATATCACCTCCCTGTCTAAGTAGAAAGGGAGAAGAAAGAGGAGGAAGAGGTGACTTGGAGGAGGAAGGATATTCTGGAGTAAGGAAAGCCCAGGTTGGCACCACTGTGAGCCCCGTAGAGAATTGTGGTGGAGCATCCTCCTCATTCACAACCATCAGCACTGGGGGCAACCACAGGAAAACAGTGACCAAAACTCCTCCAGACACCATGGCCTTGGCTCCATGTATCCCACAAAAATGTGCTTTCATCCTGGAATAACGGGGGAGAAAGCCTGTGGTTTCATCCCTGGCGTCTACGCAAGGGATAAAACCCCCTTATCTCTCATACCCATAAATGGCTGCTTTAAAAGGCAGGGCTTTGGGAACAGGGTGACCTGGTTAGGGCTGATTCATGCAGCCAGGGCAGCAGGAAGCCCTCCTGAAAGGTGTCCTTCCCTCAATCTGCTTTTTGCCGCGTGAGTAACAGGGAACCTCATCTCTCTGTTATTAATATGCCATCAGACCATATGTTCTCAGCCTCAGCCCATATGTATTTTTGAAAAGAACCACCTGTGAGTAATTCTGCCTCCTCAGAGGAGTGAGTAAAATCTGCTTCGGTGTGTGTGTGTGTGTGTGCTGTGTAGGGAAGGAGGCCTTCACGGTTTTAGGGAATTTGTAGGAATTTCTCTGCCTTTGGGCCCTCCCTGCTGCGGCTCGGGGGTTACCTGGTCCCTGTGCCATCAGCTGTGGCCACCTCACCCCTGCAGGAAAGCAGCCCTGAAGAAGAGGCTGCTGTTGTTGTTTTTCAGGGAATGGAAACGGTTCCGCTCGTCTCAGGTTATTTGGACAGCTGCCGGGGGGAGCTGGGATTTCAGCGCTGCCGGTGACTCACCTCCGCTGCCAAGGACAAAGCACAGACCCAGCGGGGATGCCAAGGGCGAGAGGCTGCCCTGCTCAGGGGTGCTGCCCAGTGCTCGGTTACCCCAGACAGGCAGAGCTGTGTGCCTGACCCTGGCCACAGGCTCCTTTCTATTTACCTCTGCTTTGAAAGGATTTCAGATGGACCGAGGCTCTTTGTGGAGCTCTCAGAGCCTCTCACCCATCGCAGCCCTAAAGAATATCCCAAGGATAGTTGTGACTCTCCCGTTTTCTGAGGGTGACAGGCACGGAGGGTTAAATCCCTGCCCCTCTGAGGTGATGGGGATGGCTGCAGAGGGACAGACCCATCGAGAGGGGCAGCTGCCCTTTGGAAAGAAACTTCACCTTTTTTGGTTTCAGGGAAGCCAAGGCATTACAGCAGCAGTGACCACGGGCCAGTGAAAGTCTGGAAGTAGCTATTGTTTGCAGATGCAGGAGAAAATGTTTGCTAAACACGTAATGAATCAGTGTTTTAAGGGATTGAAACCACATGCCTGTGTGGCTGATGTGTGGATTTCTTCACGGTAAAATGTTAATGAAAAGCTTTTGGGCAAGCCAGTTCCAGTAAGCCATATAGCCTGAGCCTGTGCGATGCTGGGAATGCAGGAGAGAGAGGCAGATTTAAAAGAATAATGCTGTGAATACAGCAGAGTTGTTTCCCATCCCTTTCATGCCCTGCCCGTGCTCTCCTCACTTCCCTGACACACACGTGGCAAAGCCCGGGATAATTCCTGTCCCTTGCAGGGCACTGCAAGAGGGAAGTGCGCTCATGTGGAAACCTGGCACCTTGGATCACTCCCCTCCGTCTGAGCAGGCTGGCTGGAAACTCACAGAGGTTTTTTTTCCTTTGCAGACGGAAAATATTCCTCAGTGGAGCCCCAGTATTTGCCTGACACAACAATAATATTCCCTCCAAGTGTGTGGGGCAGCCAGGTGAGAGAGGCTGTGCTGGCAGCGCCGGGGATGCGCTGACGCCGGCTCCTGGCCCCGGCCGGAGGCTTCGAAGCACACGACGCTTTCCAAGTGGGATTGCACCTGAAGATTTGCACCTTTTCCAGCCTGGAAGGAGCAGCCAGAATGAGAGTAGCTTGCTGAGGCTGTGCTGCAGACAATGCCCTGGTATTTTCCACCACAGTGTGGTTTGAGGGGTTAAAACTGCCCAAGGGTTACACCCCAGTTTTTATCAGGGCTACAAATTTGGGTTTAGGAGGAAAACCAAGCTTTTGGATTTCAATTCTCACTGCATCTGGTCAGAGGAGCCATTCAGAAACATCAGCTCCCCGTGGCTTGGCAGAGAGCACCCCCAGATCTGCTCCCAGCACACAGGCCCAGTTCAAAGGGATGTGCTGCCAGGGAGGTCACTGGTGCTGTAGGGACAGCAGCATCACCAGCAGGCACCAAGCTCCCAGCCACCCACCAAATGCCAGTTTGGGCAGGAATAAGGCAAATTGCTGCTTCCCTGTGTCATCCAGGGCACTCAGCAAAATCATAGAATGGTTAAGTTCGAAAAAGACCTCCAAGACCATGAAGTCCAACCAAGTCCTTCAGTGTATGTTTAACATCAAGTCTACTCAAGATTCAGTTAAGCACAACTGCTTATTTTAGTGCCTCAGTGTGGCTCAGGCACCAGATACAGTTGCTGTATGTGCCATTCCCTTTTAGCTTGCTTTCCTCTCTATCATTTGGGCAGCAAATGCTTGCTCAACCCCATTCTGCTCCAGCTGCAAAGTTTCACTCCTGCTTTTAAGAGAAATTAGGAAGTTTTACCTTGTGCAAACAGAGTGTGCCATGTGTGGGGTGAGAGTTTCATTCATTCATTTGTTTAGAAGAAAGAAAGGGAAAAGCAAAAGAGACCAGTACAACTAAGAGAACAAATTGGGAAATAAAATTTGAGTGAAGATCATTTCAGGCCCACCGGGGTTATGCATCATATGTCAGGGTCTGGACAGGAAATGGGTTTATCAGACCCTTTGCCTTTTGTACAGATAAAGGAAATATTTCCTTACAGAAGAACACCATGAAGTTTGGCACCAAAGGTTTGTCTTGGCCTGGTGGGAAGAGTACAGTGTGGGGGTTTGGTCCATAAATGTGGTGAAAATCCATATTCCCAAGCAGAGAAGCTGTGCAAGGCAAAGTTTCCAGAGCAGACCTGACCTTTGTTTATGAATCATTTAAATCATACATTTAATGTAATGCAGAAGGATTAACCCACTACAGATTTTTGAAAGGAAGCTTTAGAAAGATCACCCTCATACATTGTGGGTTTTTTAGAGCAATGCCTCAATTTAATCTATGTGGAAGCTATTGTTTAAGCTGTTAAATTCCATAGGATTTCTCATGGGATTGAGGCTGAGTGAGAGGTAGACAGACAGCTGATGACCAACACTGACTATTCCAGCTGCTGTTTTCCCTTCCAGGCCTCTCTTTAGTAGGGGCAATCTTAAATGTCACGCCTCAACCAAGGAACAGAGATACTTCCAGGTCCCCTTTCCTGGTGATCTCATGTCTCCACCAGGGAAACCTTAATTACAAATCCTAGGAACAGCAAGGGGGGTGCATCCCACCATCCATCCCTGCAGCAGGGGCTCTGCTCTGCTCCCTCCCTGCTCCCTCCCCAGCCTGTTTACAGCAGCCTCCCAGCACCGGCGGTCAGAGCAAAGGGAGGAGCGGGGTTTTGGCTTTAGGGCTCACAGCACCAAAAATAAAACTCTCTGCTGAAAGCCAGGCAGAGCTGGGAACCTTGAGAAAGGCTCCCGCCCAAGCAGCCAGACGGGCTTCCTCGGGTGGAAAATTAGAGATGGGCACTGAGCAGCCGTGGGCGGAGGGGCGCTCGTGGAGGACTCACAGAAACCGAGGCTGCCCTGACACAGACACGTCTGGGGCTCCAGGAACCAGTGCCCTACACTGGTGTAAGCACCAGCAGGGCCTGGAGGGCTGGCCAAGCCCAGGGGGAAACCCTGGAGGGAGCAGGGAGAGCCCATGTGGGAGCCGTGTGCTGCTGGCTGGACCAAACGTCCCTGGGGTGGGGAGGCCCTGGCACAGGGTGTCCAGAGAAGCTGGGGCTGCCCCATCCCTGGGAGTGTCCAAGGCCAAGTTGGATGGGGATTGAAGCACCCTGGGGTGGTGGAAAAGGATGGGCTTTAAGGGCCTTCCAACCCAAACCATTCTGGGATCTGATGATCTCCCACAGCCTCAGGCAGTGCTGTGTGTAGCCCATCTAGGGCCATCCTCTTTCCTTCAAATTCACTACTGATATTGACCCATATTGTTTTGATTTTAGCACCTGGCCTTTACCACCTCTGCTTGGAAATGATGCTACAAGACCAGTTTTTGTCAGCAACTTACCAGGTGACACCAGGTGTGTATCTCTGCTCAGATGTGTGCCCAGGACTCTGCCCCTCCATCTATCTATTCTGATGGACCAAAAAATACACACAGCTTTTGAGAGCCCACAGAGTGACTCTCCAAATTCATATTTGCAGAAAGACACTAATGTTTGCATGTGGTGTCAGAACAAGATAAGTGTCTGTGCAATTAAGAAACAGCTGTTGCTGGCAGCTTGCCCTAACCAGTCTCAACAAGGAGTAAGACAGGTAGTCTTGTTTTTATCAGACTCTGGGATCCCTTTCCAACCACCTCGGTGTGTTCTCACAATAAACCAAGCATTTCTATTAGCCTGTAGGAATGGCCCCTTGGTTTGGGGCCAAAACACAAGATTAAGTTGTTTCTGAGACAGAATGCGCTGTGGCAAGGACAGAGTGTTTCCCCAAACAACACCTGGCAGCAGGGATTCCAAACAATGCTGAAATCAGGCCAATCTAAAGATTTGCTGGAGTTGATAGTGATGCGAAACGAGGACAGGTGTGGCCATATTTCCAAAATCGCCCACGGCCAGTGTTTCAGGAACTTGGCAGCACCTGGCTGGGACAGATTTTCTAAGGAGGTCAGCACCCAAGATGTGGAGCCAGCATGAAAATCTGTCCCAGAATATTTAGCAGAGAAATACATACCTTGAGGGTGGCACAAATGTTTCCCCACTGCACCAGGAGCAAGGAGACCTCAGACCCTTCTCCAGCCCCTGGACACAGCCTGGCAGTGCTGATGACCTCTCCTACTCCCAGCCAGAGGTGAGTGAGGAATCCCTTTGAGTTATCCTTGACTCAGCTTGTGGTTTGAAAGCAACTCCTGTCATTTCTTGAAAAATACCTGTGCAATTGCTTTTTCCCCCCCTCTCCTTACCTTTTCTCTTTTCTTTCACTCTCGATTTTTTCTATAGTTGGCTTTAATTTCCAAAGAGTTTTTGTGTTATGGTGTGGAGCATTCCCAGATGATGCTGGGAGCTGCACAAACACCTCTGTGTGTCCTGCTGTGCCCACCCAGGGCTCGGGCAGGGTGGCAGCTCCTCTGAGCCAGAGCAGGATGCCCTGGATGAAGAGATGCCTCCAAACCACCTCTGTCCAGCCTTGGGAGAGGTGGGAGTTGGATCCCAGCTCTTGCCATGGTTCATATTGGACTCAACCAAACCCAGACACCCATAAATTCTGGGAAAGTCTGGTTCTGAACTCTGTGGCTTGGACTCTTCTTTAATTACAGGCCACTGCTAGAGCTGGTTGGAAAATGTTAAATATATTCTCTGCAAAAATGGTTGTGCCGTTAAAATTTTTTTACGGATTTTTGTTCCTTGAATCTTGTAACTTTTTATTGAGGGCTCACATACATTTAGCTGTCAGTTTTTCCACTGAGCTTCCGTTTTTCCAACAGGGGAACAGATTAAGTGACAGAAAATCAAAACCCTTCTCATGTGCATTTTTGTCCGAAAACTTGGAAAATTCCAACCAAAACAAAGAAGAACTTTAGCCAAGAGCCATTTTTGTCAACGGAGTGCTCTGTGAGAAGCCAAATTGAAACCAGCCCTGGACACGAAGCTAAACTGGCTGCATCCACAAAGTGCTGTGGGAAGGAGTTCTCCCCAGCACTCACTGCTCCCCAGTCCTGTGCCCAGGGTGTTGTCCTTGCTGAGAAACCCCCTTGTGCAGCTGGAGGGGCTGCAGGAATCCCAGGAGGGATTTAACCATGTGGATGTGGCACTGGGGGACATGGCTCCGTGTCCCTTGGCAGTGCCAGGGGAATGGTTGGACTCGATGGGCTTGGAGGGCTTTTCCAAGCTCAGTGATTCTGTGACTCTGTTGTGTTCTCTGCCAGCTCCTCCCAGCCTGTGCCCCTGGCTGGCATCTCCACTTCTTCCCTGTCTTTAGGGCTGGAGAAAGTGCAAGTGGTGCCATGGCCAGGACTATGATCCAAAGGGACGGATGTTCCCGGGAAGTGAAGGGTGTGGAAGAATTTCTGCAGCGCGTCAGTGGAAAAAAAAAAAATTAAAAAAAAAAAATTTAAAATAAAGAAAGCCAAGTGTCTTAAGCAACGGTGCTTCCTGCAGAGCCAAACAACAGTGAGGACAACCACCTTTGGGAATTGGTGATGTAGAAGAGCTCTTCTGCTGGGGGAGGAAGTGAGGAAGTGGGAGGAAGCAAGTCAGCAAGACAGGCCAATGCTGCTGAGCAGCTTGGCCCATTGAAGTCTGTATTTTATTATTAGAATCGTTAATATTTGTATTGTGGCAGCATCAAGTGGCCCCAACTGGAAGAGAGGCCCATTGTACGAGACACTAAACAAACATGGAATAACAGACACTCCCTTCCCCGTGGGATTTGCTGGCAGAGAAGACACACAGATGACCAGAGCGGACAGGAAATTGTCATTTAAGGGCATTTATTGTGAGTGTAACAGCACTTCTGTGCTAAGGACAGTCTCCCACTACCCTTATTCCCATGGAGGACTTGATCCAAAACCTGGTGGAGTCAGTGGAAGCATGGACACAACTCAAACCAACAATTATTTGTGCTCATTTCCTGCTTGTCTGTCCCCACAGCTCCTTGATATGCAACAGTTCTGGTTTCCAGTCAGCCCTGGCTGGATACAGATGCAGCCTTGAGACTGGAGGAACATGTTCACACTCCTCCTGGAGCTGGCAAATCTAATTTTAGGTTTGTCAGCCTTGGTTAAGTCCTTTTAAAGACTGACCCAGGAGGGAAAAGCCAACTGTGCAGCTGTGCAGAGGCCACGCACAAGGACCACGAGTCTCTGATTTCCCTGGCCTTCAGCTTTATGAACTGGGGATTACTGCAGCAGCCTTGGAAGGGAAACTTGAGATACATCCAAGGTTGACAGGTCTCCCTGGATTAAGGTCACTTGCTTTAAAAATCAATTTTTTTTTTCCACATATGTAAGTGGCTGGGACTGACTGTGTGCATCTCCAAGGAAAAGTGGGGCAGGAAAGCATATTCTCCAGGGACTCCAACCCTGAAAGACAGTCCTTGTGCTGCCAGATGTGTGATAACTAATAGTTCCAATTTACTCCATTTTTCATGCTTTTATTTTAGTCAGCTGACTGGGACCAGAAGCCCAGGCCTGGCAGGTGATGAGCACTTTGAAATCCACTTGAAACAATGGGAGCTGCAGAGGGAACTGCTCCACAGTTGCAGTGGATGGTGCTTAAGGGAGACATCATTCCCTGCTTCCAAAATCTTACAGTGGGTCACAGCAGCAGGTTCCTTGCCTGCTCATAATCTGGCTGCTCTTGGGCTCAGACAGATGATTGAATATTCCCAGTGCTCCTGCTGAGCCTGACAAAAAGTCTCTGCACAACCCAGTTGAAAGAAGTAAAATCTGAACTGTGCTCCAACACTGCTCCCTGTGCAATGAGTGGGAGTTCTGCCATTTGCCACCAGCAGGATCAAGGCTGTTGTTGATGGAGGTGGAACAGAGCTACTCAAATCTCAAGGAGAAGAAATGAAATGTGCTGTATGAACTCCAACCTGTGTCACTGCTGAGCGAGGAGCCGTGGGCCTTCAGTCTCATCCATGTGTGGAACATGGCCAGGGGTCCATTGCCCACTGGTGTCCCCAGAGGGGTGACAGTGAGAGCAGGCAAACACAGCAGCTTGTGCCCAGGTTTGTGGCAGCTCTGAGAACAGGAAACTCTCTAGACAATTGTTCAGAGAGGTGTAGGCAGGGCACCATTTGTGGGCAGAGACTGGAAAGCAAGAAACCTTTTCCAGCCCAAAGTGACCCCAAACCTTTTTGTTGTGTGCAAGGTTATCTTACCTTGTCTCTGATCTCAACAATGCTTCTTTTTCAGAGAAAGCCTTATTTTGGCCTTACTTAAGCATCAAAATCAAGCACTCTGCAGTCAAGTTCTCAAAAGTGGAAGTGCCACTGAGAAGGAAGAATGCTCCCCGGGTCTGAAATTCTCTACTCTGGCTCTGCAGAGCTTTCCTCATAGGGCTCCTGTCTCTTTCCATGTACCAACTTGCTCAGTGAACCATTATTCACCCTCTTGTTCTTCCTGGTTGTGCAATGGGAGCCCCCGTGCCTCACTCTCTGCTCACTATTCAAATCCTGCTCCAAACACAGAATTATTCATTTCCTTGGGAGCGCTCTTCGGGCACTGATGACAGGCAGCAGCAAATTTTATTCTTCACATTCCCCAGTGAGGTGTGGGGGTGGCATTTGCTTGGGTTCTAGATGACGTTTGAGGCAGAGAGAAATCATGTTTAAGGGTATTCATCAGCTCTGGGTTTGGACACGATGTGTGAGCAATCATGGTCCCTTAGCAGCTCCTTAAAGCCCCACTGTCTTCAGATCCCCTCAGGAACTTGGTGGGTGCAGAATGCATATTTAGTGATGATCTGGGAATCTTTTATCCTAGTGAATTCCCTAATTCTGCTCAAAAACTCTGTGGCAGAGGCAAAGATTTTACAGACATTTTATCCAGGTTGGTTTGCAGCTGCATTAACTGCTTCTCTTTTGAATTTCCTCCTTAATTCACCACATGCTTCCCATCTCCTGCAGCAAATGGAGCAGGAGCTATCAGGTTATAGCTTCCATCACCTTGCAGCCTTTATTCACCTCTTAATAAGGTCTTGCCTGCATGCTGATAGAAAGTGAGGAGCAGACAAGGACGTGGCAATAAAATCAGTGATAAATGTTTCTGTGGGGGCCACAGCAAATTGACAGACAGGTCATCAGGTCTATGTCTTCTCTGGTTCCTTCCAGAATGGTTTCACTTGAATTAATCTAAATCAAAAGAGTAAATAAAACCTCAAGGCAAACCAGACTATGGCAGGCCTTTGACATGAAATTTTCAGCTCAAGTGATGAAAGTTTGGCAAAGATTTCAACAAGTCTTGGCATCGGGGCAGAGCTGCAGCACCAACTCTGAGAGCCACATTCGACTGCTGGAGTGACCTCACAGCATTTTGCAACCAAAGAAAGTGAGATGAGACAGTGATATTAAAGGTATTAAATCATTAAAGATTGCAGAGGTGGTTCAAAGGCTGGTGGAGATGCTGGAGATAGGGCTGAGCACTGCATCCATCAGCTGGGACACTGCCGTGCCTGGGGGCTCTTGGCCTCTACAGCACTGAGATTCCCCAAGAGAAAGCTGGGCTGAGGCTCTGCAGCTCTCTCCTTTCATTCCCTATGATGGATTTCTGGGTGTGGAAGTAGTTTATAACTAAAATGGAATCCCTCCCATGTAGCTTTTAAAAATAAACAGGCCTTAAAGGGAAAGCTCTGCTTTGGCAGAAGTGGGGCTGGCTTGAGTCAGGGACTTGTGATCACTGAAGCGAGGGGGAAGGAAAGGGAACGTGGAACAAGTTCTGCCTTGAAAAAGGCAACAGGAGTCAGGGAAGAGGGTGTGTTCAGCATGGGGGATGGAGTCATGGCAAGGAGAGCATTCCAGTAAAGTAGGAAACGCTGCCCAAGAGATGCTGAGTTTGGCTGTGTGCACCTGCATAAACCAGAGAAAAGTTGGGACACAAAACTGGGATGTGATCAGGAGGCAAAGGTTCTTCAGCTGCAGGATTTATAAGTGTGGGTCTAAACTCATTACCAACTCATTACCTAAAGCAATGGCTCTCTTTCCAGTGAAAAGTACTAATCACACAAATCTTTGATCCTGCAGATCCCAAAAAAATGGAATAAACATTTCAAGGCTCTTCTGTGCTCCCCTCTGGATGAGAAAACATTGCTTGGTTCAGCTTTGCATCAGCACAAGTCTTCCCCCAGCACATCCTTTGGGACAGGTAGGATTAATATCCAACAGTTCACTTTAATTGCTGGGCAACAGGGAAATTTTCACCACTGGATATATATTGCTCTTAAACTTTTCCTCTAAGAAGTCTCCTGTTTAGAGAACAGAGTAACAGCCATCCCTTAATATAATATATTTAAACATCAAGATAAGAGTCCTCTCTGGGGAATTTGACAACACACTATTCCACCAACGTTGTAATGGATGGTTTTCTTCTTTTAAATGCCTCGCCATTAAAGTTTAACGAGCAATACTTACTTTCATTCTAAACTTATTTTTCTCCTTGACAGATTGGATACTTAGTTTGGATTTGTTAACATTGCTGGCCATAAAAATGTCTTCCTCAAAGAAACTGATAGATACTGTCCTTAGGAAATTGGGTTTGATGCCTTATTTGATTTCCATGGCAAAGTAAGTTTATACTTTATTTTTTGGCAAAAATGAGGTACTGTACAGAGCAAGCTGAGAACCTCATGCCCCCTTTTATTTGCCCAAAATTTCAGTTTATATCAACCACAATAGGCTGTGTAGCTCAGAAAAGTCCTAGCTCAGGACTGGGCTTTTTAACAACAAGGGGGCATTTGTGGAATTTCTGATTCCACAGAAATCTAATAATTTCTTCTAATTATTTAAGAATAATTCTTCTAATTATTCTTCTAATTCTTTAGAAGAATCTTCTAAAGATTCTAATTTCTTCTCTAATCCTTCTAATCCTTTAAGAATATGTACCAAGAGTAACCAGAAATGAAATTGCAACAAAGGCTCACATCTTTACATCAAGATTATTTATGGCATCGCACACCTTAACCAACTGGTTGATGTCCTTCATAGTGTTTCTATCCTCATGGTTTTATTTTCAATCTCACAATATTAGTATTTCTCTTTATTCTGCAGTTTCCTTCCAAAAATGGATTCTTGCTATAGATTTGGAAAGGAAAAGCTCACCTTATGAATTCTCATGCTTCAAGACAAGCATACATTTATTTTGAGCCTTAAACCAAAAGAAGCTGCAAAGGAGGAGGGATGAGCCTGGCATGATTTTTCTTATATTCAATTTGTCCTTCCTCTGATACAGTCAGACTCTCTTAGAAGAGTCTCTGTGATCTTGAAAAGCCTTGTGCTTCAGGAACAAACATGGGAGGAAAATCTCCTTGACCCCCTTAGTGCCTGATGGCTGAGAGTGTTGTTAAGAGTTACAGCAGAGAAACAAAGCAAGTGATACAAACACTCACAAGAAATATTCACGGGGGGTGGGGGGCAAAAATGCCGAGCAAGAATTCATTCAGAATTTCTTTAACATCATTTCCTTCCAACAGCTGCTGTCATTACCCTCTGCTCCAGAGTTGAGCTGCAGCACCTACCCAGGAGCCTTTTCCTAGCTCAGACAAGGGCAACAGGCAACACTTGGGATTTGAAGACACTGGCAGAGAAAAAAAGCAGCCCACAAATAGCCCGTAGAAAGCCCTACAACATCGCAGCAAACATTTCCTAATTTACTGCAATGCCAGAAGATGAGTCACCCCAGTGTTCCTGTTGCATAATCTTCCCCACGGCTCAGGAGAGTGAAACCAGAGAAGCAAAGGTCTCTCTGGGCTTTCAGTGACATTTATGTTTAGACTGAACTTTCAGTTAGGAAAGTGTGAGTTTTTCTCTGATGACAAAGGAGGGGGAACCGATAGAGTAAGGTGCTCTTTCGGAAATGATAAACTCCTGAGTGTACAGATTGTCATCTCCCTAAGCCCCCAGCCAGACCACGGGCTCCTCTGCCCTTCCTGACTTCCAGACAGGTCTCCCCATGACATTGTGACCTGTTCAGCCTTGTCTGGTCCCTGGGGAGCACAGCTGGGCCCTGAGAGCTCTAAAACCCCTCCAGACAAAGCATGGCCATCCCTCAAGGCTTGTTTAGCACGGGGAAGGGTTGTGGGGCTCCCCAGACCTTTCAGTGGTGGCAGAAGGGCTGGAAACTCCAGGCACGTGTTTGCTCTGCCTCAGCGTTGTGCCCGTGGTAGATCCAACCCTTCCCAAAGCAGGGAGCCCCGGGCACAAGCACAGCTGTGCTGCCTGTGCAGTCACCGGGGAAATTCCACCCGGGAGAAGGGAGTCAGACAGGAGCAGGCAGCAAGGGTCACTGCTTCAGAGCCCCTGAGAGGTGTCATGTATCTCCAACTGGGTATTTTAGGGTCTAATCTACTTTGTATGCCTTAAAATCAAGTCAGGTGAATTAGGGAACGCTGCACATCTTCAGAGGAATGTCAGGCTGAGGGCTGCATTCCTGCTGGGCTGTGTTATCCTGGTTAGTGCCTGGTGCCAGGCATTTTTCTGTGCTGATTTGGTGAATGTTGTTTCAGGGGAGCCGGTGTGAGCAGCACAGGAGTCCTCCACACCTCAGCAACTTTCTGCTCTCTGTTCCACCAGAGTGAACCAGGTTAGTTCCTCCTTCTGGGCACCATTACTACAGGCAATGTAATTTCTTCCCCTATCTGATGAGAGTAGAAACATTTTCTTTATTCAGTGAGACAAAAAAAAAAAAAAAAGGCACCAAGTATTCTGAGGGCAGTTTTGTTTTTCTCAGCATTTCTGTGGGATTTCCAGTGCCATTTCACATCCCTCTCCCTCCACCTGATGACCTAAATGAGCTGCCGATGGCCAAAACCATTTGTTGAGTATTTGTGTGGAAGAAATGGCCTTTTGGAAAGGGATGGGAGCTCTTGAGCACAGCCTGGGCTCTGGTTCAGGGCAGAGCCATCTCTTCCCTGCAGCAGGGAATGTCTCCTGCTGGCTCCTGCCCCGTGCTCTGCCCTCTCTGCATCCAAGCATGGATCAAATGGATCAGACAATCCACGGGCTCGGCCTCGAGGAGGAGAGTGGGAGATCCCCAGGTGATCAACAACAGCTGCTGGAGAGAGCCACGGGTAATCCCGAAACTAAAGAGGCTTTAGGGTTTGAAAACAAAAGGACGGAGCGAGGGCAAGCTCAGTCCCACGGGGAGCACTGAAAGCCTTGGGTTAGGCTCAGTGAAATGAAGGTTCCTCATGTTTTTCAGAGGAGACCACAAAGCCAAGAGGCAGCTGCCTGTGGGTGAGAGAGGCTGCCTGACTCACCAGAGTGCCACCATGGCATGGGAGCGCAGAGGGAAGGCAGCTTCATCCCTCCGAGCCAGGAGTAGGAGCACATGCCAGAAAGGGGAACAAAAACTCATCAACTCAACCACAGCTGTGGTAGAGAAAGGAAGATGGGGTTTCACAGCCACTCTGCTCTCACATGAGGGCTGCACAGCACAGGGAAGGAGGGGTAACCCCACACTGCTCCCAGCCTGGCGTCATTTCCCAGGGCTGGGACACAGCCTCGCACCATTCCCCCAGTGGAGCTGAATGCTTGTGCTATTTGGATAAGGATGGGGGTGGAGGGCTCTGCCAGCAGGCAAAGGCATCGAGGCATGGCTGCCTCTTACATCTGTAAAGCCATTGCATTAAATGGAAAGTCATCCATGAGCAGAAGAAGAACAAACTGGGTGAATTGTGGAGGTACAGGTTTAGCTGACACCTGAACAGAGAGAGAGAGAAAGGGCCTGTGGTGGTGAAGATGATGCTGAGATTGCTCTGCAATCTCTTGCACGATACAGCAAGAGGGAAATCATGAATATACAGGGATTTAGTATCTACCTGAGAGGCCATCATTCCTTAAGTGTGATTCCTGCCATGCTCTGTGCACTGAAGGTTTCATTTGAAGGGTGCAGCTCTCCATAAGCAGGATTGTGGCACAGCTCACTCAGAGGTACAAAGTGGTTTGGAAATGATGGGGCCACCGACCCAAAAGGAAACTTTATCAATCATAGATATTCTGCATGAAAATACTTGTGGAATTTTGGGAAGGGAGGAGGGAAAGGTCTTCAGAGTTGCTGAAGGACTGATCATTTTCAGTGCTAAGCTTGATTCAAGGAGGTGTTTGTGGCCAAGTAATTAAATGGTTTCTGATGGAAAGGCTGGCACCACCTTAACTGCAGCAACAATGGCAGGGGCTGCTGAGGCTCTGGTACTCAAAGCAGCTGGGGCTGCAGAAATGGGAAACAGCCTCTTGTTTGTTCCTCATTCTGAAGCAGGGAGGGCATATGTGCCTCCCGTGGCACAGCCCCTTCCTCTTGTATCCTCTAATCTGTAATCTTCAATATCCTGTTTTAACTGGAAGTTAAGATTTTAGCTTCATAAGGCTGCCTACAAACTGGGAGGATGAAACTGAATAAGGGAATTGATGCACATCAAGTTCAAAGTCCTGCAAAACAAATACATGTTCAAGTATTCACTCAAATCCATTCTGTATCAAGAAAAAAAGTACAAAGATGATTCAGTGTTTTGATCTGCAAAGGCAGATTTAAGCATATACTTAATTAATTCAAAAATTTTGTGCCCAAGGCCTGCTCCAAAAGTGTTGTAAGATGTTCCTTTTTACAGAAGATCTTCTAGAGAATTCTCTTTGCAGAATCTCATGTTATTCTATCTTAATTCATTACAGGCTAGACTTTGCCACTTCCACTAATGCAAAATCACCCCTTCATGTCAGGCTGAAAATAGCTAAAAGCAAAAATCTAATTTAACCCTTAAAACAAGCAGAGTGTTTGGAAGGATCTGTTACCAGAGAGGAGGCAGTGCCTGTGCTCTGTTTGATCTGTGCTAACTGGGGAGTGTTCAGGCCTGGGACACGCATTGTTCACTGGAAATCAAATTGCACCCTGTCATAACAGTCTATTAACAGCCCTGAATTTCTGCAGAACTTCACCTCTTTGCTAGGAGATAACATTTCTCTTTCCTCCCAAGGATAAAATAGCTTCCTTTCTTGCAGCCCTGCATATAATGGTGCTATTGCTTGACAGGGATGTCAACTTCCCTTGACTATTAAGGAGAAGGGAAATGTCTTTGTTACACATTTCTGTTCTCCTTTCATCCTCTTCAGAGAGGCCCCCAGCTCAATCTAAACAAAATAAAGCCAGGGTATCAGTTAAAAACAAAACCATTTTGAAAACTCTTTGATCTCCCTGGCTTCCTGTTAAATATACAATCGACTTTCTCCACATCCTCGACCACTACAGATCTGATTTTCTCTGCAGTTTATATTGACTTTGGCACCACGCAGAATTAACATATCATTGGCTATAAAATCTCTTAAAGGCAAAGAAATCCAACCCCTCCTCAGCTTCCCCTTTGCCTCTCTGTGTTCTCTGCTTTTCAGTCCTGCCACCAACCTTTCAGTTTGTGTACAGGGACCCTGAGGTTGGACCCTGTCTGTTGTCAGACTCCTGTTTGTGACTCCTGTCTGTCCATCCCCCTCGTCCCCAGACCAGCATAGACTGTTAGCTCTGGAAAAACCCAGCATCTCTTTTCCTCTCTATCTACACATCTTTTTTCCCCCTGAGCAGTTCCTCCTGCCCTGCTCCTCCAGCACTGCTACCAGGGACTCTGTTGACTTTGCTCTTCTCCTCCACCACGGTGTCTTTTTCCACTCCTGCCCTTGCCTTCACCATCCTCTGGATGGGGAAGAGCCCTGGGTACCTTCCCCACATCCCACCACCATCCCTGCCAGGCTGGACCTGCCTTCCCTCATCCTCCCCTTCCTCCTCCTCTCTGCCTCTTCCTGTGGTGCTGGGTTAACACTCACCCTCCATGATCTTGGAGGTCTTTTCTTAATGGTTCTGTGAGCCTGCGTAGCTCAGCAGCATCTCAGCCCTGCCCTTCTCCCTTTGCAGAATTTCAGCTTTCCCAGTCTACTCATAAGGAATTTCTTCTCTCTCAAAGGGCTTTATGCCTTCATCCTCACCCCGTTGTCATTTGAACCATCCATTGCTTTTTCTTTTTCTTTTTCTTTTTCTTTTTCTTTTTCTTTTTCTTTTTCTTTTTCTTTTTCTTTTTCTTTTTCTTTTTCTTTTTCTTTTTCTTTTTTTCTTCTTTTTTTTTTCTTTTTTTCTTTTTTTTTCCCTTTGGAAGGGTGGCAGTGGGTGGATGGGAACGGGACAGTTTGCTGTCAATTTTCTGCTCCTTGAATCTATCTCAGCTGTCCAGTGTTCATCAGTTTTGGGGCATTCATGACTCAGACAACGTTTATTAACGATTTAGGCTGAGGAGGGAGTTCTATCTGATAGAGATGAATAGATTGGAAGGTATTTAGGTCTCACTGTACTTGTGCAAAGCACTGCACATAATCCATGGAGTTCTACAAGTAGCAACAGGAAGTTTAATCCTCTGTACTGGTGACTTGGTCTCTTCCAGGATTGATTACACAAGAAATACAAAACGTTGTAGCTTTCAGGACTAACTGCTCCATGAACGGTAGCATTTTAAGCAAGAGAAATGTTTGTACACACTGGAAAGACACATAATGCTGCTCCATGCACAGATCAGATAAATTGTTCTGTAGCTTTACTGACAGCAGAGACAAAAGGCTCTGTCTCCCTCATTGTAGCAGCAACATCTGGGTGCCTGCCTTCACATTTCTCCCCTGACTTGAGGCCTCTCCACATCCCAAAAGCAGGGAAAGAACATTGTTCCCCGTACCTCAGGTAGCCCCAAAATGGGCCAAGGCCCAGAGGGGCTGGGAGGGTGGGATGGGTCTGAGTTTTGCCGTGGCAGCACAGAAGTGGGGGTTGAGTTTGCACACCGTGGGGAGATTTGCTGTCACAATAATGGATCTCATGGGGGTTTGAATGGCTGATCGGAGAATTATTTCACAACGTGCCCCATTTCCCTTCTTGCCTCAGAGGTATCCCATAAAATGAAACCAATATTTTATAAAATGAAGCCAATGATTCATAAAATAAAGAGCCCAGAATATCCAAACTGCTCTGTTGAAGAGTCCCTCAGGTTACCATGTCCCAACCTAAAGCAGAGCAAAGACTGAACTCTCAGTTTCCATAAATCCACTCAAATCCTGCCTTGCACTGCAGCAGCTTTGAGATCATCCTGCCTGGCAAAGCTCTCCATATCTCAGTAGCAATGATCCTTTTCAGGATTCTCCTTCCATCAAAGCCCCAATTGATGAAGAAATGATGAAGAAATGAATTGATGAAGAAATGACATTTTGATTGGGGGTGTTCTTCCCTGCCCACAGCACCCTCACGGCCTCCTCCCCCCTCCTCCCCAGCCCCCTTTCTACAGTCACCATGGAGATCTGGATGCTTCAGACCCAGGAGATCCTCAGGGCACAGCTCAGGAGTCTTTGAGGAAGACACAATTCTCAGAACTGTCAGAAGACCTAAAAACAAGCTGACTCATTTCAAACATGCCTCAATCTCCACCTCGGCAAGCTTGGTTAAGGTTTTAAGAAACAAGCCAGAGAGCAAGGCAAACCCCAAACCAGAAACCAGAGTTGCAGACAACCATCTTTGCAAATTTAGTTTCTAACCTGGCTTCCTTTCTTTCAGGAATGGGGCAGCTCTTTTGGGAAAGTTCTGGGAACCCTTTGGTTTGTCATTGCTGCATCTGGGCAGTGATGGCACAGGAGGTGAGGGAATCACTTCTCCTGAGGCAGCTTCACTAGAAGAAAGGTCAGCCACGAGGTCACCCCCTCTGGACCAGAGCTGAGGTATGCACCTTTCTCTAGCAGCACATTCCACATCCTATAAGTGGGTAGCATAGTGAAATTTTTGCCTAAAGGGATCATTATTAATATTTTCTGTACTCTCTTGTTATAAAAAATATCCTTACTTTCAGGAGTTTGCCTCCAAAGGTCAAAGGTTCTGGGCTTACACCACAACAGTTATGCAACATTGCAAGGGACACTGAAATATATACATATTTTGAAATATGAATGTGTATGAGAAAGCAAGGAATCAACGGACATTTAATAACTGAGATACAGCATCCTGGTTTTTTCAACCCAAGGACCTTCAAACTCTCCACCACCCAGAGAAGCTGTGGCTGCCCCACCCCTGGAAGTGTCCAAGGCTGGGTTGGAAATGGCTTGGAGCAACCTTGGGATAGTGGGAGGGATGAGCTTTAAGGTCCCTTCCAACCCAAACCATTCTGGAATTCAGGGATTCTTTACAAACCCTGATTTCCTGCCTGTGATGGGGTTTGTATCAGGCCCTCCCAAAATAAAGAAGCCAGATCTCTTTTCCCCAGCTCCCTCATTGCACTGAAGGTATAAATTTTACTTTCTGCAAGTTGTGGAGCTGCAAACAACTCTGGTGCCTTTGGGGTAGGTGGGGAAAAGAAGTGTGGCTGATTCTAAATAAAAGTTACTGTCAGATCAACCTTGATAGCAGAGATAATGGCAGTGATCACATGGGAATAAAGACTCAGGCTTTGGTTTAATCATCATTCCCTATCAACTGCACTGATCCAGTTCTGCATGACTGAGTCAAATAAATGTTAGGTAACTGAAATTATCTCCTTGCTTTGCACTCCCCCCTCCAGTACCCACAGTTTGTTTCAGGGACTTTCAAGTAGGTAAATCTATAAAGGACATCTGTGAGTGCTGATAACAAACAGAGGACAGGGGTTTTGTGAAGAGGTATCTGAAGTTAAGCTATGAAAGAGATTTCCAAAGGCAAGAAATAGTCCTAAGGTCATAAAAAAAATCACATGTGCCTTTGAACATTTCTATCAAGGCTGTACCCAGCTGCCTAAATTGGCTTCCATTCACTTCACAGGGTCTCTCTAAGTGCTGGAGCACGTGATTTTCAATGCTACCCCCAACAACTTGGGAGGGGAAGGACCACCAATATTGCAAAAATGACTTTGATACATTACAGAAAGCCTTGTAACTACTGGTGTGACATTTTCATTTTAAAAGATCCCAAAATCTCATATCAAAACCAACAAGAAGCTTTATGCAGGCAGCCCTGAGGTTTGGTTTGAAATCTTGATCCAGATCCAAGTTATGCTGGTTAGTTTATCCTAAAAGAAAGAATATGTAGGATTCTAATGCGTTCAATAAAGCAGCATCCTTAATTTGTTCACTATCTCAGGTAAATTAAAAATTAATAAGTAACAATTAATAATTAATTGGACTTTCTCTACAGCTTTGGTTTCTTTTGCACTGTCCCTACCCCGCAGGAGCTGACTGCAAGCTCACACAGGTGATGTTCCTTAAATCCTTAACTCCCAGAAGGACAGCATTGCATCAGAACCTCCACTTCCAGCTCACCTCACCTCACCTCACCTCATCTCCTACCTGGGCCAAGACAAGGTAGGAAACATGACCCTTTTGACACACAGCAAAAGCTGAAGGAAGGAAACAACATTATTCTTTTAATTTATTTGCTAAATTTCAGACCCATTTGAACAGGTCTCACTCAGGAGTTTTCAGTGTTTGAGTTGGTAATTCTGCCTTTAGCCCCCACACCAGGCACTACTCTGTGTATTTAAACTGAATTTGATTTAAGTTTAGTTTTAATTTAGGGCAGCCTGCCCAGATTTCTTTCCCCTCTGCTGACAAACTTGGCAACGCTTTTACAGGGCCCGGAGAGCATTTCAGCCTCTCTTGCAAAGAGCCTTCACACAAAGCACTTTATTTCTCCCCAGAACAAATAAACAAGGAGTAAACATCCCTCCTCTCACACACACAGAACATTTCCTTGTCATTCTCTTCCCATTTGTGCCATTTCTACTGCCCAAGTAGGACCTGAGCTTTATGAAAATGTTATGAAAAGGCAAAGCTGCATTTTTGCAACAGTAAGGACTCAAAGGGAAAAAATAAACCCAAGGTTTTTTGTATGTTTACATGCAGAGCTTGTGGACTCTGTCCAGTTCAGCTGTGTTTGAGGATCCCAACAGCAAAGGGATTGTGTTCTGTTCAAATGCATTGAAACCCCTGAAAGGGAAGAGCAGGCAGATTGTGGTGGTTTGATTTCCCCCTTTTTCATCTTGAAGAATGCACTTTCTTGGGTTACACATTAAACTGTCAGGAGGCAAAATCAACACTTGGGGTTCTCCACAGACCATGGCCATGCAGAGCTTCTCCCATAAATCTTCAAGTTGTTTCCCTTATCTAAGCAAGCTATGTATAAATATTAACATATTATTCATGGGCAAATAATTCCATGCCACTCCTTGCTGCTGCTGCCTTAAAGAAGATTCTTGGTTTAAATGAGAATGACAGTCCCTTTGTGAGGCATTTTGGGTTAAAAGAATTTAGGAAAAAAAGAAAAGAGAGAAAGGGTAAGTTAATTAAGTAAACCTCAAAAATGAAGAAGTGGCCTTTAACTGTTGGTTTTAACGTAGGGGAGCCACCACCACATAAAAACTACTGACTAAACCCTATAGTAATTGCAATTAGTCAACTCCCTTGACTTGGGTGAGGTAGGGCTGGGATCCAAAGGATTTGTTCCTTGCTGTGTGCATGGATGGATGTTGTGAGCAGCCTCGAGCTCTGCCCAGGTTCAGCACAAGTCTTGGACCAAACAATGTCAGGCACAGAGTTTGAACCTGACCAGGATCTCCCTGCAGTGCTGAGGGGTCAGTTTGGCCAGGCTGGTTTCTGTTTTCCAAGATTGGTGGGATTGACCCCTTCAATACAGGTGAAATTTTTCATTAAAATGTTCCTTGAGAATATCTCTTGTGCACAAAGAGAAGTGTGTTCCTCCAGAAGAAGATTCTTGCTGCAAAGGGCCAGACATGCCAGCAGTTGTGGACAAGAAGCCATTGCAAGTGGAACATGTGAAAACAGGAGCCTATTCATAAAAAAAAAAATGTATTTATATTTACTCCTTCAAAGCCTTTGCTCAGGAGCTTTTTTAAAGTGCAGCTGGAGAGAAAATGCCTACTTCAAAACCAAAGCGAAGACTTTAACAGATGTGCCCTGGCAAAGAGAAGGGTGCAGACACAGCAAGGAATTCAGAAAGGACAGACAGTCATATATGGACACGGGAAAGGAATCTCAAATAAATGTTTGTGGCTGGGAGCTGAAGTTTTTGTGTTACCTGTAATGAGCCTCTGGTTTTGGGGCCTGGCCTGCTCCTCTCTTTTTTCCTGACTGCAGCTTTTGGTGCTTTTTGTACTACAGGAGACTGTGGAATTTCACCAGCACCTCACTCCCTCCAGCAACCAGAGGAAGGACACATCTCATGAGGAGGACTGTCCCTGAAACTGAGAATTTGGATTTCATTTCTTACCTATACTTAAACCTCATGAAATTCCAGGTTGACTTCATTTTATAAAGACTGGGACAGGGCCATGTTTGCATGTGTGTGCAGTCACACCTAGAGCAGCCTGACAGCAGCTCCTTGTATGCAAAGTCTGGGCAGTGCTGAGCTTGCAGGTGCTGCCTCCTCACACCCAGGTGTTGAAAATCCTCCCTTCCATCCCTCAGGATATCAGCACATCCCACTGGGTGGCCACCTTAGTGACAGTTTTATCTCCAGCTTAATTAAAAGCATATTCATTTCAGGCTGTTAGCACATTTGGAAAGATTAGATCAGGCCTTATCCCAGTGATTGTGGTTCAGGAGAGGGCTCAGCCTCAGGAGGCTTTTGTGTCCTTGTGTGTCCCTTTCCTGTGCTCTGACAGCCATGCAGGAAAGATGCTGTGGTGTCCTCATCAAGATGTTTTATTTTCTCTCACGAAACTCCAAAACCAAGCAAAGAACTGTCCTCCAGACTGTTGCCTTCTGTCTCCCTTCACACACTGGACATTTGTAAACCGTGCCAGGAGTTCCCACGTAAGGGCCTATTAAGATTTCAAAGCCAAGCCTTGGAAAAAAATGAGGGAAAAGCAGAGCAGGGATTCCCTCTGCACCCTCTGAAGGTGTTTGTGAGGAGGGCTGAGGGGCCCTGAGCTGGGATTCCCTCTGAGGGTGTTTGTGAGGGCTGAGGGCCCTGCCCAGCACGATGAAGCAGGGCTGGATTCCCTCTGCACCCTCTGAGGGTGTTTGTGAGAAGAACTGAGGGCCCTGCCCAGCAGGATGAAGCAGGGCTGGATTCCCTCTGCACCCTCTGAGGGTGTTTGTGAGGAGGGCTGAGGGGCCCTGAGCTGGGATTCCCTCTGAGGGTGTGTGTGAGGAGGGCTGAGACACTGCCCAGCAGGATGAAGCAGGGCTGGATTCCCTCTGCACCCTCTGAGGATATTTGTGAGGAGAACTGAGGGCCCCTGCCCAGCAGGATGAAGCAGGGTTGGATTCCCTCTGCACCCTCTGAGGGTGTTTGTGAGGGCTGAGGGGCCCTGCCCAGCAGGATGAAGCAGGGCTGGATTCCCTCTGCACCCTCTGAGGGTGTTGGTGAGGAGAACTGAGGGCCCTGCCCAGCAGGATGAAGCAGGGCTGGATTCCCTCTGCACCCTCTGAAGGTGTTTGTGAGGAGAACTGAGGGCCCCTGTCCAGCAGGATGAAACAGGGTTGGATTCCCTCTGCACCCTCTGAGGGTGTTTGTGAGGGCTGAGGGGCCCTGCCCAGCAGGATGAAGCAGAGCTGGATTCCCTCTGCACCCTCTGAGGGTGTTTGTGAGGAGAACTGAGGGCCCCTGCCCAGCAGGATGTGCCATGCCAGTGAAGCAGAGCTCGGCCGCTTCCCGTGCAGCTGCGAGTGCCTCGAGCAGCCCCGACCCCAGGGGAGCAGCCAGGGCCCCCCAGCTCCCTGCACACCACAAACAGCCCCTGAGGCCGAGGCTGCCTCACATCTCACTGTGACACACAGGGGAAAACTCACATTTCCCACCTGCCCCCACAGCAACATCGCCCTTTCCCTTCCCACCAAGACCTGTACAGGTCATAGAGGAAATAACAAGGGAATTGTTATTTTCAGTGGATAATTTCAGTTCTTCTTCAAAGTAGTTCTGTCTTGTGCCCCAGATGGGCCATGGGGGCCTGGGAAAGGCTCTTCAGAAATGTAACTCAGAAGCAGAGAGGTTCTGGAGTGCAGGAATGGCCTGGCCATAGCTCTCCAGGGAGGTCAGCTCCAGTTCAGGAGTGCCTACACAAATAGCTGGCAGGAACTGGGAGAGTGCTTTAGAAGGATCACTCTGGACGTGCTGCTGCCTTGTACTTTTTCCTCAGGCAAGAGGTGCTGCCGTGGTAACAGAAAGGATTCTGGCTTAACTAGAAGTGGTTGTGTGATTTTTGCACCACTGAGCCTCTTGGAACATGCAGGTGAATTGGCTTGTGTGTATGAAGCATTAGGAACTTCCAACAAAACAACTTTTTATTGTGTGTGCGTGTTTTCTCCTCTGCAGAGAAGAATAGCTGTGGCACCCTGCAAGGATTTGACTGAGCTGTGTATTTCACAGAGCTGACATTAATGCTGAAGACATTAACGTAGAAAGGCCTCGCTTTTTTCATGACTCATGCCAGAAGTTATTTTCCTGTAGGTTTGTTCTGAGTGATTAAGATAGGTTTGCTTGCATATAAGTGCTGTTCTGCACATATGGATATATATATACATTACCTTCACCAAGGAAAGCTCCCACACTTTCCCTTGTTTATGCACATTATACATCACATAGGTTCCAAATTAAATGTCACAACCCTTATTTACAAGGTAAGCACTGAAGATAACCCAATTTAAAACTCCTCATTTCCAGTGCTGCCCATCCCACCCTTCACGGAGAACATTGGACAAGAGGAGTTGAGGCCACCACCCTGTCTGCTGTGAGCTTCCCAGCTTGTCCACCTTTTTCACCTACAGGTAAGAAATTACACTTAATATTTCAGCCAGTGAGGTAGAAATGGGGGCAGCACCTCAGAAGCTGCTTCTCAACCACTCCCTGATTTTCAACCCAGCCACAGTGGCACGTTGGGAGCTGTTTGAGCAGGCACCAGGCTCCCTCAGAGCCCGAGCCCAGGCAGGGAGCAGCGTGCTCTGGCCACGCTACCTCCATCCTGCCTGTCCCAGCTTGCCCTGAACTGCCTTCCTGTCTGCCCCAAAAAAATCCCTTCTCGCTACTCAGAGGATATAAAGGGAACATGGAGCAAAGCACAGAACAATTCTTCAGTCTCTGAAGCTGTTACAAACATTTTTGATAAAAGTACATATATGCACAGCTGAGCTCCAGTGAACACCTTCTTATTTCTCATGATAATTTCATATTGTTCCTGAAGCAGAGCCTGATTTTTCTCTTTGTGAAAGGAGCATTTTAATTCAGGTCCTATTCATTAATCATATCAAAACCCAAGGTATGCAGATGTTATTTTTCAGTAATTTTAAGGTGCTAGTGTATTAGTAAAAGGTTAAGAAATGCAAAATAGCTGTAAAGGGTTTGGGTTTTTTCTTGAAGTGTTTGGTTAGCTCACATTATTGCAGACTACATACATCTTTATTTCCCAGTAAGAGCAAACTGGGGCCCTGAATCTCTACAATTCCAAACACAAGCAAAGATAATGACTTTTTAAAAGCAAAGAACAAATTGTTCCGTAATAAATGAGCACAATGACAAAAAGAAGCATAAACTTCTCCTGCCTGGTGGTGGCTTCCAAGACGTCAGACATTTTGTAAACCAGCAGTCGGATCCAGACCACGCAGAATTGGGACGGTCCTGCTTTTCCTGTTAATTTTTCCACTATGAGAGTGTCCAAAACTCTCTGAAAGAAAGGATTACTGTCTAGGGGTTCAGAAAGTCATATTTTCATAGAACAGTTCATTCTGACAGGTATCCCCAGCAAGCACACAAGCTGTTCCATTAAATGTCATGGCCTTAAGCTTAAAATTGTATCCCACATCCCAAGCCCAACTATTTGTTTGTTTTCAGGAGTGTTTTCAGTGCTGCTGTGGCCCAGAGTTTAGATCAGTGGTTTAGCTGCCTACACCTCATTTAGAGGTTGTTAGCAACTGAGACCCAGATTGGTTTAGTGTTTAGCAAATAATCTTCACCCTTTTGCCACTAAATCATTGTACAAGCACAAGCAAACCACTCAGCTCTTCCTCTCCTTCCCCTTATTCAAATGTACCCAGGCCATGACTTGTGATATGACTGTGAGGAGTGAAGATCAGCCCATGAATATGGACAGAAAATTCTAGAAGCTCTGCTGAACCAAGGTCACAGCATGAATTCTGAGTGTAGCGATGAGATTTGAGTGTTATCAAAATCTTTCTGGATGAAAAAAAGCATGGAATGGTGCCCATGGTTTTCTATACAGAACAGCCAGAAAGAAATCTTGGTACCCAGAACAGAAATCTGCTCTGAGATCATCCTGATGTAACATGGACTTAGCAGGTCTGAGGCACGTCCTTCAGCCTCTGGGCCTGCAAAATGTGCTGGGCCAAGATTTGAGAAAATAGAAAAAGATTATTTAACTTCACCCCAATTCAAAATGTAGTAAGAATGTATTTCTGCATTTAAAAAATGTATTTAACTTCCCCATCTGTGTTTCACTTGGTTGACATATTCAAGCCATTTTCTAAAGCTGTGAACAACTTTTAAACAACTTCTAAATAAAAGTTCAGATCCTTAAATAATCACAAACTACCAGGAACTTGGCCTTTTCAGAAAAACACAAATATACAGCAAATCAACAGCACTACCAAGTCAGTAATTGAGGCATCCTGCTTCTAGTGTAAATAGTATCAATAACTGTTTTGCATTGCTTTAAAGGTATTGAGGAGATATTTCCTCAAGTGATGTTGGGATCATCTACAGGGGTTCCACATCTTTGTACTTCAGGCATCTCAACCGAAGCAGCCAAAAACTGGGTCAGGGCAACAGTCCAAAATTTTAGTGGTGAGCCTCCAAAATTCAAGACGCTCAGGGAATGCATGTTGGGGAATAATGTGAGAATGCTGAAGAAAAAAAAAAAAAAAAAAGAGAGAGAGAGAAGGGCGTGTTTAATTTGCATCCAATATTAATATTTCAAAAATTGGTACTGTCAGTTTGGAATAAAAGCCTGTGTTTGAAATGCCTGTGAAAGCCAAGGCAGTTGCCTCAGAGCCTCAGACGCTGTCTGATCCCATCGGTTCCTGAGTTGCCACGAGGCAATCTGGATGGCTTGGCTGCTCCAAATCCACAGGCACGGGGAGCTTTGGGATGCCGGCTTTCGAGGAGTCTCCCCACTGGGTTACTCTGGATCCTGGAATATGAGAACGTGGGTTGGCAAGAACCTGTGTGTCTGGGAGCTGCCAAGCAGCCCCACAGGCTTCCCAAATTCGGACTCGCCACCGTCCCTTCTGATAGGATGGAGAAAACTGGGAAGCAAATCTCAACTTGAAAACTCAGAGTTTGGGAGCCAGATCCCACTAAACTTTCAACCTGTTGCTCCTGGGCAGCTGTTGCAGGGGGATGAGAAGCAGCTGGAGCTGAGAAAAGGAACCAACCTGGTTGGAGGCACCTGGGGACACTGCAGGTGCCTCTGAGCCTCCTTGCTCAGCACCATTTTGGGGTAGTTTAACAGAGAACTGCCGCTTTGAGGAGCTAAAGTTTATAATTGTATGTTTTTTTAGGACTTCAGCTGCCTTTCAGCATGCTTGAGACCGGGGACTGTGACAGCCCAGTCTGCCCAGTGATGGAAAGTTAGAAACTGGAAATGTACCTGGATGCCACCCTGAGTCAGCCCAAACCGAAGCATCTCTACAAAACACCTAGATTTGAACAAACTGCCGTCCTCTGACAAAAATATTCCGTCTGAGAATTTCTGACCAGCTCCGGCAGTAAACACCTCCAGGGTGTCGTTTTTTGTCTGATACAGGGCAAAAATTATTCGGGTACCTGTTGCTCGGGGTGGAAAGATGAGGGAATGGAATAGTAAATTAAAGGGGTTGGAACAAAAAGCAGCTGATCGTCTGAGCACGGCTGGCCAAGCTGTGTTCAGGTGTCTGTGTGGGAACGCACCTTTCCATGGACGAAATGCCCGTGGCAGGAGCTGCGGCCACGCTGTGGACCCTCTTGTCCCCTTCCCCTCACTGGGCGGGCTTTGCACTTGTGGGGCTTTACAGCGGGGGGGCTTTACACTTGTGTTTATTTTCCTGCCTCCCCTCGGTGGGGTTTGTCGGGGCACCTCTCCTTGCCCTGCTCCCGGGCTTTTCTCCCGTCCCTGTGGGCCCCGCGGAGCGCGATCCCCCTCAGGCAGCCGGGGCCTCCGCGGGCGGCGATAGAGGCGCGGAGTTCCCGGCGGGCCGGCCGCCTCCCCGCCCTCCTTCCATCCTCCCTCCCTCCCTCGGCGGCGTGTTTGGGAGGGAAGGAGGGGGTGGAAGCCGGGCCGGGGCGGCCAGCAGGCAATTTGCATGAGAGACAGACTGGGAATGAGCTGGAGTGGGCGCCTCTCCGCGCACACAGAGCGGGGCAGGAGGGGGAGGAGGAGGGAGCTGCCGCCGCCGCCGCCGCCGCCGGGGAGAGGCGGCGAACTCCGGGCAAAGTTTGGAGCCGCGGGCCCGCGGCGCTGAGGCAGCGGCGGAGCGGGGAGCGGCCGGGCCGGGCCGGGCAGGGCCGCCCGGGCCGCGCGGTGTGAGGCAGCGGCGGCGGCGGCGGGGAGAGCGCGGGGGCCGGCGGGCAGAGCTCGGAGCCGGCGGCGGGCGCTGCCGGCACAGCCAGCATGTCCTCCATCCTGCCCTTCACTCCTCCCATCGTCAAGCGGCTCCTGGGCTGGAAGAAAGGCGAGCAGAACGGGCAGGAGGAGAAATGGTGCGAGAAGGCGGTGAAGAGCTTGGTGAAGAAGCTGAAAAAGACGGGGCAGCTGGACGAGCTGGAGAAGGCGATCACCACGCAGAACATCAACACCAAGTGCATCACCATCCCCAGGTACCGGGGTGCGGAGGGCGCGGCTGCCGAGGCCCTGCGGGGTGCGGGGGAGCAGCGGGACCCTGAGGGACCCCCAGGGACCCCCGAGCTCCGGGCACGGCCGGGACAGGGCTTGTTTTGCGTCCCGGCCCTGCCGCGCTCGGTGTGGTGTTGGTCTTCAATGCCTGCTCCTTATCTAGTTAACAAAAACCCCGTAAGTGGCTGCAGAATTGAATTACTCTCTAGTAACGAGAGAGAAAACGTAGTGGAGAAAATATGCCTCGAGCCGAGATTGTAAAAAAGAAGAAAAAAAAAAAAAAGTTGGAAGCGCTGCGGATCAGTTCCACTCACTGAGGGTTACTCTCATTGTCAGAAGTTTCAGCGTGTTCTCAAGTGCTGCTGCATTAAGATTTTCTTGTGATTAATGCGCGACCGGTGCTTTAGGAAAACGGTTTTGTTTGGGTTGTTTGGCTTCTTCCATATTACTCCTCTGAAGGGGTGATTTCGAGCCCTGCTCTGCTGATGTTTTCGAATTACTTTTTAAATCGGGAATGCAAATGGCAGAGCTGAAGGAAGTTGTTTGGAGTGCAAAAAAAAACCCCACACGTGTGAGGGTGAATATAACTGATTTTTTCCTCCTCTTTTTGAATGAACATAGATTTTATTTTTAGTCTCCGTTCCGAGCTCGATCCATAGGGCCATCATAAATCATAAAAGACGTGTATAAAACTATCCCATCTAAGAATAATTTTCCAAGTAACTTTCAAATGGCTGCCCACAAGTGGCGTTTTATTGCTGCAGATTGTTGATTTCTGTGAGCTCAGCCAGATGACTGCTGGGTCTGTTCCTGATTGTTGTTTGAGAGTACTTTTTTTGGGTTTTTTTTTTTTTCTTAAAGCAAAGGCCAAAGTTCATCCCAAATATTTGAATGCTGCATAATTGTGTGCTTCTGCGTGAGAAGATATCTGTGTGTGTGTGTGTATTCATGCCTCTCTCTGGCACAAACAAATGTATGCTTTCTTGGTTGTCAGAATGATTTAATATGCAGGAGCTGATACAAAGCAGCATCTGTTGCATGAAAAAGTGAAGCAAGTAGCTTAGAAATGTGGATGTTTGGAGCTCCTAAAATTTTCTTCCAACAACTGTAGTGTTGGTTTTTTGTTTGTTTTTTTTTAAGGAAAAGTAAAGCCTCCTTATCTTTTTTTGGTGCTGAATGATTGTGGCTAAGATTTTAGCCAGTAATGCAAATGAGAGCTCTCAGCCTTTGTTAAGAGTTGCTCCGGCTTCTACTTGAAGCAGAGATCAGAACCTGTAGAGCCACCACACAATACAAATGTGTGTTTCCAACCTATATTTTTAAAGTTCTTGGTAAGCAGCGTGCTTTCCACGTAGATAATTCCCTGTTTAAAACACTTCCTTGAAATATTTACCATTTCAAAAGAAGAAAATTGCTGGAGCAGCCCTGGTGCTGTGACCTGGGTATTGTGTCTGGCTGATGCTGACCCGTTAGGGAGCTGAGCATGAAGTCCCGTGGAACTTCTGTGACTCCTGACAGGGTGGTTTAGATAAGGGAGGATTTGGTATTTTATGATTTAAAGGAAGAAAAGAGTTCGGCCTAACACAATGCTTTATTTAGAAAAAAAAAAAATTTAAGGTTGAAAATAAGTAACAACACAAACAGATATCACAAATCGTGAATATTCCCACCTTCAGAGATTGTCCTGGCTGTTCCTACTGAACGTCTGTTCCTCCTCTGCTGAAGAAAATCTGTGCAGAAATTAAAACCTTTCATGTTAATTTATGACACTGAGCCTGGATCCTGCAGATCTTAAAGCTCGGTACGGGGGAGGCATCAGCCTGGCTGGTATAAAGCCTTATACCTTGGCATTGGTTTTTAAACACAACTTCATACGTGCTTTTATCATTGTTTAGAAATGAGCACGGTTATGTTTTCTGCGCTGAGATGTTGCTGTCTGTGTGTCAGAGGTTGGGGAATGGTGTGGGAACATGGAACAATCTCTCTGAAGTCAGTGCAGAGCTGCAGCTCTGAGCAGGCCTTGTGACTTTAAAAGCTGTGCCTTCTCCTCTGGGCTGCACTGCTTGTCCTAATGTATCTGTGAATCTGATTACTGTGTCATCTGAAATTAGTGTTTGCAAGACGATTTTAGCGTGGTTTTAGTTTCCTGTTGGGTTTGGTTTTTTTTTTTTTTTCATTTAATAATTTTTACGTATGTCATTTTACTATTTACTCAAATAATATGTCGGGGAGGGGGGGAAGGGGGGAAAGCATCATTAAGGATTAGCTCATGTTGTGCATTGTCTGTAATGCATCAGTAGACTGAATTACAGTGGAGCCATGCCAGTGATGACTCTGGCCCAGCAGGAGCAGAGTAAGTCCAAAATTAGCTATTGTATCCATGAGACGAGCAAGTTTCACGTGGAAAAGGGCTCGAGCTTTGCAGAAACATTGCTTGTGGGAATGAGGGCTACACAGCAAATTCCTGGAGTGATCAGGTGGGATTGTTTGAAGAAAGGACAGGAAAAAAAAATTGTTTTGTTGTAGAGCTAAGGAATTAGAATAACAAATGTATTCCTGCTGTCATGTTTATCTGCTGGGATCTGGAAACATGTACTACATGCCATCTCCTGACAGATTAGTAAAGAGGGATTAGTTTATTTGCTTGTGTATTTGCTCAGCACGTATCACTTCTCCAAGTGCTCCATTTCCGAGGTGGTGTGACAGACACCCCAGGTTTTCTGTGTTGGGAGAACCTGGCAGACAACAAAAGGCTGGAGAGGCCTTCAAGGATTTCAGTGTCACTCTCCTGGCAAGAAGGGTCTTCTTGCTTTTACGAGAGGAGGCAGTCATTTCCACCTGAAAAAACTCTGGTCTCAGACCATCTGATGGTTTCTCGTGGTGCTAGTGCTGCACAGGAGGGTTCCTTTAGAGGATCTTCCTTCCCTCCTCCTCTGGGCACAGCTGCCAAAGCCCATCCTGCCCCAGCAGGACCTTTCTTTAAACCTCTGTGCCCTGAGCTGGTGGCCTTTGGTGTCAGAGCTGACCTAGTTTGTCCTGGGTCTCCCTGGCAGAAAGGGTTTTTTTCATCCAGTATCGGGTGATAAAGTTGAGAACACACATTCTCCTGCCCATTAAAATGCATCCTTTGTCACGGTTGCATTATCTTGAAAGCCCAGCTTTCAGGATGAGAATTTTTATCACTTTTCAGACCAACCTGGGGACAAGTGTGCCATTAACACCTACCCAGCGCAGCCAGCTGGGTGCTTGTGGCCTCTCTGCTTCGCTCTATGAGCAGGCAAAGATCTGCTTCAGCTGCTCGCAGAATTTTTGAATTTTTGGTGGCTCTGTTCTCTTCAGAGACCCAAAAATGTGATAAAAATGGCATCTACATCTGACATTCCTACAAACCTGCAAAACCCTGAGTTTCTAACACTGTTCTGAGCAGAAGAGAGGCCGTTTTGTGCACCTGAGAAACCAGCAGCATTTGCCCTGGAAATGAAGTGTGATGATGAGTGTTGAACTCAACATTTTTAGGGTCTGATCTGCAGAAACCAGCCCATGTGACGGGCACTCAGTAATTTCTATAAACTGTGCAGTATCTAAAGTCTTGCTGTATGAGATAGCAAATGCTTTGTTTCAAGAACTTTAATGGTGCTACACACACAAAGACATAAATCTCCTGACGTTTTGTAATATATTTTCATATGCACATTTTTCTTTTGAACTCATTACTGTATTTATTTGTTTTGGTATCACCAGTGGTTTTAGGGGAGCCAGGATTCCTGCATGTAAGGAACACCTTCTTTTAAGTGGTGAAGTTTTTTTTTTAAATTTAGAAAACACTTTTGAAGAGAGGTAGGTGTTATTTCTTGTAGAGCTCATCTGATAAGGGTAGAATGTACCAATTGAAATGGAAACACGGCACATTTGCTTCTTAAAAGCCACTGAACAAGGTGTTCCTTAAAAGATTTACATTTTGGTGGGGAAAACCGGGGATAATACACAAGGAACATAATGCATAAGGATAATAAAGAGGGAACATAAGTATTTCAGGAACATCTTGGGTGTGAGCACAGCTGCTGTTGTGTTGGGAGTTGACCACACAATAGTTACAGGATTTGATCGTGTTCTTAGGTTTGAGGTGATACCAGGAAAATAGGAAAGCTGTGAGGATGTTAATGGCAGAGGCTGTCTGCAGGACCCTGAAGGATGCTGTGGTTTCACATCATGGTGTGATTTTTGGGGTCATTGGACTTGCTCCTTGTGGGGCCCTTCCAGCTCGGGATATTCTCTGATCCCATGCTCTTCTTTTGGGACTGCTGCCCATCTGATTGCAGTAACAAGCAAAGGACCAGTCACAGTTTTGTGTGTCCACGTGCAAATTTATTTATCTTTCAACGCCAGAGTCTCAAACGGCCTTGTTTTCAGTTTTCTGTCCCTGACTGTGAGGAGCTTTAATATTTCATGGCTTTGTCTGGGAGTGCTGCAGGGGCATAGGCCTGGTGTGCAGGGGTGGTTACAGCCCAGTCCCTGTGTGCAAACACCTCTGGCTGCCATCACCCTGCTCAGCTCCATCCTGCTGGGGATTTTCCTGCTGCTGACCCGTGTCAGTGACCTCTGTCCTGCCCGAGCTTTATGGGCCAGTTTTACAGCCCTGCCCCAACCTTTGTGCTGCTGCACATCAGCTGTGGCACCGAGGGCTGCTCCACAGCCCAGCTGTTGTGGCCTCTGTGGGACTTTGTGGGTCAGTCTGAAGGTGAAGATATGGTGAGTGTACATGAGCCTGACAGAGCTCCAGGAGTGTTTGGACAATGCTCTTGGGCACAACAAAAGGCTGGAGAGGCCTTCAAGGATTTCAGTGTCACTCTCCTGGCAAGAAGGGTTTTTTCTTCTTGCTTTTACGAGAGGAGGCAGTCATATCCACCTGAAAAAACTCTGGTCTCAGACCATCTGATGGTTTCTTGTGGTGCTGGTGCTGCACAGGAGGGTTCTTTTGGAGGATCTTCCTTCCCTCCTCCTCTGGGCACAGCTGCCAAAGCCCATCCTGCCCCAGCAGGACCTTTCTTTAAACCTCTGTGCCCTGAGCACCCTGAGGGTGTGGCTCTTGGGGATGGTCCTGTGCTGGGCCAGGAGTTGGACTCAGTGATCTTTGTGGGTCCCTTCCAACTCAGCTTTTTCTGTGTGGTTCCATGACCTTCTGCCCGCAGTCCTGCTTGTCCATCAGTGCTGCCTTTCTCATCTCTCCTCTCTGGGCACAAGTTTCTGCTCCCTGCAGCCCCTCCAACTTTTTCTCCCCACCCTTGCACTTGTTCCTGCCTCTTACATCAGCCTGGGTAATGTGTGTGGAGTTGTTGTATTCCACACGATGCCATTCCCAAAAACAAAGCACTGCTGTCAGGCTGGAGCAATAATGTTGGTACAACCAGTTAGGGAGCAACTACACACTCAGTTATTGTGGCAGAGGCAAGGGGCTGGGAGAGGAGGGAGCCTGGGGAGGAGTTATGGTCCCTCCCCTCAAAAGATTGCTGCTGGAGTAGCACAGCAGCCCTTTATTAAGGTGCCTTCTCACTTTTGTAATTTCTCATGTGGTCACTACAATTCAAACCCTTTTGCCAAAATATATATATATATTTATTTTTTTACCTGAGTTGTGCAGGCCAGCACACACTTTGCATTAAAACCAGTGATAAAACTCCTTCTGTCTTGAGAAACAACCAAGATATTTATCCAGGACACTGAGGGGCTAAGAGGAAAAATTTGATTTTACCATTTGTTAAGGTGCTTTCAAATATTTATATCTCTGCCTTTCATTCTTCTGCCTGTTCTCAAGTGACTAAAAGAGTTAAAATAGCTTCTGAAGGGACTTATGATGTTCTCATTATATTGTGTAGTAAGTGTTGAATCTGTGTGAAATAAAATGTTTAAAATGGTTGCTTAACTTTCATAGTATTAGGAAAAGACCCTGAATATTGCAGTCATTTAAATGTAATGAGAAATAAATGCAAAAAATTGATGAAATAAAGAAATACACACTGTACGGGACTGTCGCATCAGGGATCCAATTAAAAGGAGTTCTTCTAATAAATATTAGTTTAATAATGTAAACTTGTGACTGCTATATTATTACAACAAAAATAAAATTAACAAGATTTAATGGACTGAGCAGCCATTAATTTTCACTTGTTAATTTATTAGGAACTTCTAATGCTGTTAGATGCACAGCGATGCCATTATCCTGCATGATCTACTTGATGAAATAAATAGGGCCAACAAGTGCTTGAATTAAATTGAAATCAGTTTTTATTCCCAAATTATCTCTTTCTGTTGTTTGGGTTATTTTTTTTTTTATTATTACTATGTTCTAGCTTTCCACTACTGAGTGCAATTAGATTTTCAGGGATGGGATGCAGCACTCCTCCAGCCAGGCTTATGAATAGTCCTAATTAACTTTTGTCCTTGTCTGCCTTGATGTGTTTGTAAAAAAAACCCTTTTCCAGTTCCAGACTGTGCTGATGGGCAGAGAAGGGAGGGACGGGAGGGAGGAGAACGAAGCCAGGGCAGAGGTTTTGTCCAGACCCTGCAGTTCCACGGGGTGACGGCACCAGGGCCAGCAGATGTTTGCTAATTCCTTTTGGAATTGGTGATAATTGGGCTCTTGGCACTGTAGCACAACTTTGTGTAGCTGAGGAGCCAGTAATGTGTAGATTGTTGTAGTAAAGCTGCATCTAAAGGTGTTCTGAAGCCTTTCAGGCCTGATCTCATTTGTTGGCATCTCTTTGCCCTCAGAGTGGCCCTTAGGGAAGTTTGATTACCCCAGGTACTGCGGCTCTGTAGAAGCAATACAAAGCCACAGCTCTTTTTTTTTCCTGTCTTAAAGACTCAGCTCCTCAGAGCTCATTCCCACTTACATTCCCACAAATGTGAGTGGGAATAAACTATTCCTGTGTAGTAATAGCAGCTCTATTAAAAACCCGACCAAATAAAACCAATCGTCACCCTTATCTTCACAAGAGCCCAGCCAGGTAAGAAATAGCACCCTGCTTTTTAAAGGGTCACCCAGGGATCATCTGAGCTCCAGTAGGAAATCTTTGTTAGCTAAGGAAACCCAAGATGTTGAAGCTACAGAGTTCCAGATACCCAGATTTGTTCCTTCAGCAGCGAGGGAGGTGTGTGCTGCAGAGGTTTCTGACAGTAGCTGCTGCTGCTGTGGCAAACATGGATGGTATCTCTCACTGCTGAACCTCATGAAAGAATGTGCTGAAAACTCCAGTAAAACCCACCTGTGAGAAGTGTAACCTGTGTCAGTCTAGGAAAGGTGAAGAGGTGATCCTGATAAATTTTGTACGTCACAAGAAATACCTTCACGGCTCACTTGCTGTTCAGCACTGGGTTACGAGGGCGAGGAGGGGACACGTTTCAGGTGGTGCAGCTGTGCTCTGTGTGTGCCCAAATTGTCCTGGAGCACCTGCACAGGTGGGCTGGGTGCCTGACCCTGTGACAGGACCATCTGCTTTTCCAGCCCTGCAGGAGTAAGGATCAGCTTACAGAAAACAAGGAGCGTGAATCTTGGAGAGAGGATTTCAGTGGGTGATGTGTCAGGAGGTTGATCCTCTCCCCAGGATTCTTACTTTCTCTAGGGCTCTCAGGGTGAAAACATTGGGTGAACCCTCCTTAGCTCGCTTAAAAATTTGAGTTGAGAATTTGTTGAGAATTTCAGTAATTTTTCCTTACAAATTGCGTCATAGAAAAGGTCGGAATTTCTCTCTGACATGGTGACATTCGTTAACCATAACTCAATCTTTTTTAAAAAGGAAGTCAAAACAGAAATTTCCTCCTTTGTGGTGAAGTTGCAGCCAGCAGTGGTGAATGATGGATGCTGACACTGACTCTCCTTTTTCACAACGAAACAGGAGAAACTTTTTTCTTCCTGTTTTAGTTGCTTGAACATGAAAAGAGAAATTCACCTACTCTTTGCACGTGTAGAACAGTTAAGGTTCACAGAAATGTTGTGCTGAGAGGAGGACATCTGTGGCACTTGAGAATGCCTGTGTTTCTGTGTTGAATGTGTGACTGTTGTTGCTTTAGCTACATAACTGCTGGAGAATTCTTTTTTCCCCAAATTTCCTTTCCCTCCATTAACTGGAATTTTAGTGTTGCTGTGTGGGAAGACCCAACTACAAGAACCTTTAATTTTGTTATTCTGTGGAAGATCAGATGTGGGTTTTTTTCAAGTCTATGGTTTCCATACATATGGAACTGTACAGAAAGGTCCTTATTATTTGTTGAACAAATTGTTGTTCCTCTGCACTCAAGATACAGAGCCAGTTTGTAGCACATGTGTAACAAACAGTATCTGAAAAATTCTGTTTAAAAAGCTCTCAGTCTAAATGAAAGGCTAATAAGCAGCTGGAGGCATTTCCCACTCTTTTTTGTGTTTGTGTAGTTACCTGGATTTCAGTAAATTTACTTCCAATATACAGGCAAGTGAAGGGAGAGTCAGGCCAGCACAGGAAAGCAGTGAACTGAAAACAGAGAAGTGTTTGTAGGTTGAATATTGTCCACTTGTCTCTTTTAAATTCAGGGATTTGGTGGCTTCTGTGGGTTCTTTGCAGGATTTGAAGCCTGCCCGGCAGAGCCTGTGAGACCTGGGGTCTCCAGCCCCTGGAAGACTGGACTTGTCAGGCCTGGGCTGGAAATCTGGCAGGAAGCCAGGCAGGGTTTAGCTGGAAATTTGATGAAAATGATACTTCTCTGCAAAACATTTAATTTTCAGAGGAGTTCACTCATATTTCAGTGAGTGTTTGCTGATGGGCACTGGTGGGGCTGGGCAGAGACTCTCCACATTTGTAGCTGAGGTACCTCTGGAGTGGGTGATGCTGTGCCTGGGCAGAAGGCAGCATTGGGCTCTTCTGTGTTGGTTTTTTTTTTCCTTTTTTTAAACCATTTTAACCAGCTTTCAAACCATTGGTGAAGCCTTTATTCCAATGTGCCCCTCCCCTGCCCCACAGCTACCCAAGCTCAGGAAACAGAAATGTTTTCTAGATAAAGCCCCCCACAATTACAGGCCTTGAACTCAGGAGAGCACAAGGTCTGCTAACGACATCTGTCCCTGCTTTCCCAACAATCAGCAGCCTGTGGGATAAAAAAGTCTGGAACAGTTATTGCTGTTGGCCTGGAACCTTCAAGCAAAACTCCAGTGGGCACTGGAGATGCTGGATTAATGACCGTGGAAGAGTTTTACAGGTTTGGAATGGGCAGACATAGAGATGATCTGGCTGTTCTTTCTCCATGTCTGCTTCTGGGGCCAAAATTAACCTGACTTGCTCAGTATGAGCTTCACAATCAGTCAGATCTGTCCTGTTGGCCTGTTTCATGGCATTGTTTTCTGTTCAAAATATTACCTTTTTTTTTTTTTAATAGCCAGTTTTTGCACAAGAATGGTAGAAAGTGCAAACCAGAAGATTTGAAACCACTTTTCATTGGTAGAATGAAGCTTTACACAGCAAAATGGCAAATTTTAAAGAGCAGATAATCACTGTCCATTTGTTGGAGCTGATACAACTTCCTAGCTGGTTTCTGTTGCCAATAAAAGTCTGCTGGTATTCTATGAGCTGAGCTGAGCTTTGCTCTGAATTAGATGCCATAAATAACTCATGTGTAGGTAGACAGCTAATCATTGAAGCTTTTCCCCAAGCCTGGTTTTGTTTGTATGGGAGAACTGCAGGCTGAAAGTTCAGGTATAGAACTGCAATTGCATCTTTGTTTTTTCCCAAACATAACTGAATGAAGATGGGTTTTCAGTTGTGGATTGCTGCCTGATGAATGCACATTGTGGTTAGGGAAGACTGAAAATATCAGGGTTTGTTCCACACCGTGGTGTAACTGTGAACAAAACATTGCACCCTGCTTGTACCTTAACCACCTCCCAAATGCAGTCCTTGCCCGTCAGAGAATTTAATTACAGTTGGGAAAGCTCTTAAAATCCCAGGATTTTAAAAACCTGTTGCAAACCTCATTACCTTGCTGCTTTAAGAAGCTTTCTGCTGTTGCCCAGCATCTCATTGGTACTAAGAAAGCAATTTTAATTTTTGTTGGAAACTCTCTTTGAAAATATGCAGGTGCTACGTCAGTGAGAATATTAGAATTCCACAGATGTTTAGTGGTAAACCTTGGCTGGGTTTGCCTAATATTTATCTATTCATCTCTGTAGCAGTGCCTCCTGTACTCATGGAATATTTTGACTGGTTGATACACATCATACCACAGAGTTCTGCTCCTGAGCTCCAGTCTGTTAGCACAAGTCCAGGGGAAACTCTATACATGTAGCCTCATGTTTGCAGTTAAGTAATATTCTACAGCCATGTGTGAATTTAATGCCATCCAAGTACAGGATGGTAAATGAAAGAAATGTGTGTCTGTTGCTGGTGGACTTTCACAACCATGACCTGCAGCAAAACCACTTGGAAAAATGTAATTTCTGTACCTATAGCTGTGTCTTTTTACTGAGTATTTTGGCAGCCTCTGAGTGTTGAGCACTCAGATCTATTTGCTTCGAAGCTCCTTTGCGTTTGTGGGGAATTGTTCTGAAAGAGATGACTGAAAACTAATAGCTGGCCATCTGGCTGGAAACAACATTATTAATTAAACGTTCTCTTTTAAATCATTTACAAGTTTGAAATAAATGCTCTTTTCAAAGCTAGTGAAGCAAGATGAATCTGAAGCCTTGCTGTGGGAAACAGAGTGTTTAATGTATCTCCTCACTAAAATTAAGGATGTAGAAATAACATCTGAGATCAGGGTTACTTAGATAAGCTGAGAGCAAAAACAGCCTCTGGATTTTTTCCTAGTGTGTTTTACATGGTTACTTTCCTTGAAGGAGAACAATTAAGCTCCAATGCTGGCAGCTATTCCCGTTTAAAAATAATAATAATAAATCTACTATGCAATATTCATTGAGTCCTCTTAAAAGACCTTTTCATTATGTGCTTTTGAAGGGGAAGCATTTGTGGCCTCTCATTTTACAGCAGAGTTCTGATCTTAAATCCTTTATAGCAGAAGGATTTTTACCCTCTTTTGCCGATGGAGAGGTCGAAGTCCTGAGAATGGGGTTGATTTACCTGAGGCTAATGGGGGCAAAGGGCACTTTGGTGCAGACATCCTAAGGCCTGCTGCAGTTTTCCATATCCAGGATTGAAGTGGCATCTTCCTGTGCTCTGGCTGGAAAACAGGAATCAGTTCAAAAGCTGCTCTCTCTGTGTTACACCAGTAATTTGTAGCATAGGGATTTTACATGCATAAAACTAATTTTCAGTTAAATAGAGGAGGAAGCCTCTAGCGTTTTAGAATTGTGTGGATTGGAAGGGACATTCCAAGCTCATCTTGTCCAACTCCCTGGGTGTCCAGGGACATCTTTTACTGAGGTTACTCAAAGCACACTCCAACCTCCCCTGAAACACTTCCCTTGGTGGGGCATTCACAGCTTCTCCACACAAAAGAAGTAAGAAAACGCTGAGGATACGCCTCAAGAGATGCTATTCCATTTCTTGTCCATATTTTCCAGACTTAGGATCAGCATGGAACCTTTCTGCCATGGTTTTTCAGTACCTTAAGAGTCCCAGCAATTCTTTTTGGAGTGTCTGAGTGATCCAAGAACCAACTTTAAATTCAAACCTATCCATATTGCAGTTCCTGGTGGCTGCATGTGGAAAATATTTGTATTAGGATATTGGAAGAACAGAGCAGCCATTTGGATGGATAGAAACTGATGAAGGGAGCACCCTTAAATAGGGTTGAAAGAACAGTTCCATGTAAACATCCCCTCTGTTTCCTCCCTTTACTTCTCTGTTTGTTCTCTGATGGGGTTTGTGGTGTAAAACAAAGTTGGTGCCAGACACAAATGAACCCATGGAGCCCGTGAAGGTCTTGGAAATGCTGGCCTGAAATGGGGTCCTGTGAGTCCCTGCTTTGCATGCCAGGCTCTGCTGGTTTGAAGGCTCTGTTGGGGGAGCTGCTTCTAAACAGGAATAAAAATAGCCAGTGGAGTGTTCTGATTTTAGAAAGAAAGAAAAGCATTTATTGGATTATGATTGGCTGATGACTTTGAAGCTGGAGACAGTTTTATATTACAGAGCTTCTCACTCTGTATCTCTCAGTTCCTGTTCTCCCCCCCCTCCCCTTTTTCTTTTTCCTCTTTTCTTGCTTTCTATTTTTAGGATGGCATTTCAGAGTTTCTGCTCTACTGCCAGACCAGCTATTCCAGAAGAAAGAGGAAAGGTGGGAGGTAGAGCTAATGAGCACTGTTAGTAATTTGCCTTTTGAGTTTGTGTTCAAAGTTTATATGTTTCCAATTTATCTCATAGTGAAAGATCTGTTTGTGCTTGAAGCCACTGATCATGCACATTTGACAATCTCTTCAGTAAAAAGAGAAGAGCAGGAAGTTTAGGACTTGAGAGAGGCCATTAAAAGTTTTAGGACAGTTTTATTTTTTTTCATATGTGTATATTTAGGTTTTTTAATATATATGTAAAAATTCATATCCCACAGAATTAGCTTCAAGTGGAACATGGTATTTAATTAATCATTCTATGGAGAAAAAGAAGTATTGTAACTTCATTAGAAAAATGTTAATGGTCTATTACCGTTGGAACAAACCCCTTGTTTAGTGTCACATATGCCCACATAAATAAAATAATGGGATAATGGTTTCCCAGTCAGCTCTAATGCTGATCAGAGTTGCTTTAAGGGCATAAAAGCGGGGAGAGGGAATTTTCAGGAATACCCTGGTGGGTATGGATGTGACATTCCTCCCCTCTCCTGGGGAAGGGCCCTGAGCTGCTGCTGCCCAGAGGCTCTTGGCTCATTTGTGCCTTTGTGACTTTGTTCTCCTGTGTGTGCTTTCCTTTGTTTATTTGTTTAGGGGTTGGGATGGGGGTTTTTTTTGTTTAAATATTATTTTTCTCCCTTGTGCCGTGGCTGAGAATCTTAAACAAAGGGAAAGATGGTTGTTGGGAGGGCAAGGAAGGGAACAAAAATGTTCTTTGTTTTGAAAGCAAAGGGCATTACTCAATGTGAATGTGTAAAACCATCCAGCCACAGGTTCATGGGTTTGAAGCCTGAGTGGGAGATGATTTTTTGTTATTCAGTAAGTTACATTTTTCACCTGTGTGAGTTTGAGGTCATCATTTTTGCATGTGCAGAGCAGCTCTGAATTTACATCACTGAGAGAGGAACTGGAGAAGCACAGAAGACTTGGTCACACTTTTGCTTCAGGATCACCTCTTGATTTTACAAATCCTATCACATTTAATTCTTAATTTTGCCTTGCAGTCCCTGTGCTACTTGGAGCTCTGAAGGGTATTTTTCTAGGCCCATTTGAGTGTTGTCAAAAGGTGGCCGAGAGTTGGTCTAGTGTAACTGCACATGTATTGCTATAAATTAAATAACCCAGGAATTATTTTTGGAAGGCAAGGATTATTTCAAAACACAGCTCATAACTTTTCTACCAGTGATTCAATAACTTATTCCTGTTGGTTAAAAATTGCACCTCATGTCGAATTGGAGGCAGTGCCAGCTTGCAGGATATTTTTTAATTTATTTATTTTTTTTTCAGCAAGTGAGGTTGTTACTCCAAGGTGCTTACCCCCTTTAGAATAAACAGGAGACAAACAAGTCTTGTGCTTCACAAAAGCTGATCCAGTTTGTTTTATGGCAGTCAGGGACACTGAGAAGTACTGCCTGATCTGAAGCTGGCACTCCTTTGGGAATTCAGTGTACAGCCTTGCCCCTAGGATAACCTTTCTCCAGTTTAGTTTTCTGGTGTTATCTCCTGGCACAAAAGAGTGGAGGAGAGAGCTAGTCAAGTGTTTAAGTTAAAATTTGTCGATATTTATATCTCCTGCAGTGGTTTTCAGGCCTGAAGAAGGTGACTGAGGAAACCACGAAGCGTGTGTGCTGTGCAGCAGCTCACAGGGGTGAAACTGCTCCTGGGGGTGTCTTTTGGAAAGTTTTAAATGAAGTTTTTCCCAGGCTGAAGAAGCCAAAAGCCACTGTGAATGTGTGCAGTGGGCTGGCAGATGCAGCTTGGTGTAGCAAGGGGCATTATGTTGGTGGAAGTTGAGATAACAATAACCCCTGCTTTTATTTGTCAATAGTTTTTTATCTTTTACTTTAAACCCAGATATTTTCTTCATATGCCAATAAATGGCAGAGTGGATTTGGACCGAGCAGCCATCTCTGGCTTTGCTGCTGAGTTGTTTGGAAGCCAGATTAATTGTAACAGAAATGACAGCTCTGAATCCTCTGATTTCCACCCACTTTTATACTGTCATATCTGTACATACTATGATAACAATACATCAGTAACACAATTTTATTTCTGGTTTCCACTTCAATGAGTGTAGCTCCTGTTACCTACAAACCGCTGCAGGAATGTTACTCACTGGTGAACCACTTGTCTTTGAAGAGTGTGACTGTGCTGAAGGGGTTTGTTTTCTCACATCCCACGCCAGGGACTGGCAGTTTCCTGTCACCATCGCTACCAGGGATTGTTCAATACAAGTTTGTGGCTTCAGCAGCAGATCGGTTTGTCATGATTTCATGGTAAATAGGCACCTAACCGCATGCAAAAGGCGCTGCAGTTGGCCATTTGGGGACTGTGCTGAAGGTGACAAGCACTGAAGATGCAAACTCAGATGCCTTTTGATGTCCCCCTTCAAAGAAAACGCTAAATGCTATTTATTGTGTGAGGTGAGTGGCGCGTTAGTGGCCATGTCCTTTAATGAAGAACTTGAGCTCTTACATTATCCTTAGTCTGGCACTTTTCCTGAGTGTTGAAAGCATTTCTGTGCTGAGCAAGGTGTTACAACAAAGTCAAATGTGGGTGCAAAACTGCCTGGGTGTAGCAGGGATTTGGCATCGTGTGGAACGTGAGGAGCTGAGTGACCCTTGTGCAACGAGTGAATGAAATCCTGCTCCATCTTCTTAACGAGTCTAGCTCTGCAATTCAGGCATTCCTTGCACACAGATAAGATAATTAATTGAACAAGAGGCAACATTACCTGGCAGTTGCCTAATCTTCCTCCCCATGTGCAGAGATCTGCGACCAGATGTGTTGGACAATGCAGATGTGAAATGCTATAACTTCATGGCACTCTTTTAATTTACTGAAAATCAGCTGCAGCACATGAGGTTTTGTTAGAAATGAGAATATTTCAGAATGTGGACGTGTAAATGTCAATGACAGGAATTGTGCCTGGAGTGTACTGAAAATACACTCCTTAAAATGTTTTTCCTTTAATTTACATCAAAAGAATCTTGTCTAATTTTAACATATTGTTGCCATCGGGTGGTGGTGTCCATATGCAGCTCCAATCAACGTAGCACTACTTTCCTTGTCTTTTTGCCTTCACTGAAGCCACTCGTGCAATTATTTCAGCTGAAACCTCTCATTCCCTGGAATTTGGGCTCTTCCTCTGCAATACATAAAATGATAGATCAGCACCTAATAAAAGCGGGATTATCTCTGAGCTGGAAATAAGTAGAAAGAGCCTACTGTGGAAATGACAGGGCTTGCTTGTCATTACAGATTATTTAATAATAATCCTTGCAGTAACTCCAGCAAGGTGGGGGTCTTCAGAAGGCTTTGTCACAAACTGCTTTTTACTCCTTGCAAACTCTTTTGACTTTGGCTGTTCAAACTGTTCCGATGCTCTTGCTGCAGTCATGCAAATACCACAAGCTGTTCAACTCGTTCATTTCTTCTCTTGGAAAGGTGGAGAGGAAAAACAGCCTGGACTTGCACCCTGGAGGGAGCTGTGCAAAGCCATGCTGAGGATTCTGGGGGGAGAGCTGTGGAGTTTTCTGTTCTTTTGTTGATGATCCTTTGCTTTCTGTCATTTCTTAGCAAATCATGAGTAACAGTGATGGTGTGCTGCGAGACATGAAATCTGGAAGCGTTTATTCCAGAGAGTGTGTGTGTGTGTGAAGCAGAGTCATCACCAGAGCCAAGTTTCTCACGGACTGGTCTGGTTTGTGCCTGGGGCAGGAGTTTACAGCTATCTTGGTAATAAAGGCTCAGGGCCTCTGGTATTTCTGCTTCCCAGGTGCCCTGTTCGTGGCAATTTCTGTCCCTTCTGGGATCAACACCTGTCTGGAATTTCCAGCGGTAACAAAGGACTCTGCTCTATAAACCCCTCTGCTGTTTGTGTGTGGAGCACTTTGCTTTTACAGTCCAGGGCTGGAGGACACCACAAAAGCAGATAAAAGCCGAGTGAAGCCGTTGCTGCAGTAGGCCTCAAACAAACTTTAAAAATCGTGAGGTTTTTCCTTCCTTCCCTTCGTGGTTTATTTTTGTCTTTCTTTTTTTTTTCTGTGGGGGAGGGGGGTGTGCGGTGAAGATTTATCTCTAAACACTGAAATTTCGTTGGGGATGTTGCACTCTGTTGTTCGGGGATTTTGTGGTTTTTTTTCCACCTCCCCCACCTTAAGCACTGCTTTCCTAAAGTTAGGATTTCGACAAACCCAGTCCTGCAAACCTTCCCATGGCAGCCCCTGTGTCCTCGGAGAGCTGGAGGAAGCTCCTTTGCACTGTGCAGCCTTAGGATGAGTAATAATGGCCCCAGCACATTCACACGTGCTCCAAGTCCTGCATGTTCTGAAGAATTTTGCCAGATTGAGCCTCCTGTAAGTCAGTGGAACTGATCACATGCCTGAGTTTAACCGTGTCATTCCCTCCCTGGGATCTGCAGCTGCTTGTGCAGGGCCCTGAGCTGTTGTCACATCCATGTGTTTCTGAGAGGTGCTTTCCCTGCAGTAATGTTGCTTCAATTTTATTTTTCACTCTTCATAGCAGATCTCTTTAACAGCAGGGTTGCTGCTTCTTTGGACTCTAAAAGCATTTTGGACAGGACTGCTCGTAAAGTGATTTTTTTCAGCTTGCACTGACTGCAGTCTACTTACTAAATATCTACTTACTACTTTTCTTGGGGTTTTAAAGAAAGTGGAACATCAGATAATTAGTTTAACTCCTTGTTTCCAGTAATCACATCTCTCTGGGCCAGCAAATGTAAAACAAAAGGAGGTATTCCGGGACTGAGTGAGGATGTGGCTTCACATTACAGCACTGATTTAGCCCAGTGGTAGAATACCATTAAAAGGCATAATCCTATTCTTTTTATCTTTATGGCAACAAGACCACCCACTCTAATACCTTGTAAACGGTGCACTTTTAAATCAAAGCATGTGGGTAGAGTTTTGACCTCTTTTGAAATTAGTAACCTGGACAAGTGTGTCTCAGATATGCATCCTGTCTTTATTTAAAGATACCAAGACAGATTCCACTATGTCTTTCTTTCTTTTATTTCTTTTCTTTTTTTTTTCTTTTTTAAACAGCTAATAATCTCCTCACTTTAAAAAAAAAAAAAAAAAAGTACCATATTTCAGCTGCAATTGGCCCAGTGTCATCTTAAAGCATTGCTTCATTTTACCTCTCTTGGCCAGACTTAGAAATCCTGCATTATTGCCTTTTTCCCCTTCAATAAACATACTTCCTACCCTGCTGGGATTCCAACCTCACTCATCATTGTATTAATAGAAACAATGGATTGAAACTCTCATATCTTTTGTTTTAAGATGTTTTCTTTTGCCCTAAACTGTTTTTGTGGGTTTATTTTTACCAGGCTGTATGCATCTGATTGCTTTACAGAAGTCTAAAAGCATTATATTCAGAAAATTAACTTTTATCAACCAAATTTCTCCTCTAACAAGGGAATTACATGAAATTTGAGAAGATTTAAAACTAGATTGCACCTTAATTGTATGGAGGTCTCACCCCTCAGGAGCAGAGCAGTGCTGGGTGATGAACCAGCTCACCTGTGCTATGGGTAGGAGCAGCAGGGAAGCAAGTCAGAGGTGAGATTTGAGTGTGATACCCACAATTTTAGGAAAAATAGACATTTAACATTATCTATCTTCTTTCTTATTTATCTTTGTTTTTATTGAAGATCTAGCAGGATTTTACAGTTTCAGGAGGGGTGTGGGAAAGACAGATATTACCAATCCTTCAAATATTTCTTTTATGGGTAAATTCAGGACAAAACAGTGTCTTGTTTCAAGCTGCACTTAGCATTTCTGCCCTGAGGGAAGAGCAGGGTTGCAGAGCATGGAGGGCTTGCTTGGACAAGCTGCAATGAATGTTAAATAACTGTTTGGGAGCAGCTCGTGCTTTTAACTTCATAAATATACATTGTGGTAATGTTAGAGGAGACCTCAGGATTATAATTATTTGAAATATGCTTTACAAGTGCTTAGCAAAGCAAAGCAGTTTGGAGTCTCAGTGAGGAGCACACGCTCTGAGGAGATGCAAGGAATTTTCCTTTATCCCATGTGGTTTAAGGCAGCAGAAGACATCTGCCTGTCCTTTGGCATCCAGCAAGGGCTGGGAGGTGTTGCAGTAGCACTGGAAGATGTATTTCAGTACATCTCATGATAGCAGAATGATCCTCAGGTGGAGTCCAGAGTTGCTGAACACCAGCTGAGCAGTAAATTCTGCTGAGCTGAGATTGGTACCTTGAGCTTCTTGTACCTGGGACGCTGCAGTTCCAGGGAATAATCAGAAATATTCCTTTTGACTGACTGATGGATAAACTGATAAGCTTGGAAAGCTTAAAAGTCTGTGAGTAGAAGGATGAGTTATTTAGCATTTACCTGAGTGGTTCTGAGATCCAAAAGGATCTCCCTGTACTTGTTATTTCAGGGTTCCACTGTTGTGAGTTTGCTTAGATAAAAAGGGGCTGCTACTGTGAGGCGGTTCCCATTCTGTGGGATCTTTTATTAACTTTATTCTTGCATTTAATCTAGTGCAGAATGAACTCTGACACTCCGGAGGCATTAGATAGGTAAGATTATAAACTGTTGTGGTGTAAATTGTCAAAAGGTGATTAATGCTGGAAGCTGTTTATTTATTGTGATTGTGTGGACAGTGGCCAAGACAGAACTGCATTGTTCATTGTGATGCAAACCCTGCAGGCAAAGCTCGGGGCACTTCTGTTTCTGTTCAGGCTTTCTGGGACAGAAACGTGTGTGCAGCTGAAGTGTTGCACACACAGAGAAAGTTGGCAGGTTTGGAAAGCTCAGCCCCAGATTTGCAGGCTGCCTGGATGGTCTCACAGGGGGAAGTGACTCCACAAAAATAATGGGAGCTGAGATGCCTCTCCAGGGCCAGACTTGTGTCCTATGTGCAGTGACATAATTGGACTTTCTGGACTTACCACAACCTGTAGCTTTGACCAGGCACAAAGAAATGTAGGAAACCTTCAAGCTCTGCCCAAACACTTTTTTTTTTTTTTTTTTTTTGTGGATCAATCTAGGAAAACCTGGAAGCTGTTTAAAATGGCAAAGTGATTAATTTCCACTTCATTTCTTCAGCTCGAGTCAATACTTGGACAAGAGCTGCACCCTGGGAACCAAGCATTTAAATGCAGGCTGCGAAGAAAGGAGATTGCTCACATACCTTTTGGCTTGTTTCTGCTCAAAATAGCTCATAGAAATGGAAATTGCTGCCCGACTTGCCCTAACTGGACCTGGACTGGGCCCTGTTCTTTCTCTCATTGTGGGGGGGGCTGTCACAGCCTGTCCCTAAGTAAACCTGATGTGCATTTAATGATGTTTCATTTCTCTGGGGAGATTTTAGGGTTGGCTTGTTCCTATTTGGGGTTCCTCAGTCAGAAATCACATGCAGGGTATAATACACGGACAGGGAAGTGCTCCAGCATTTTCTGAACCTCTGGATTTCTTAGGTGCTCCCATGGAGCAGTTTGTGGCATCTCTGGGTTTGGTTTTTTTTTTTTATTCTGTGGGAGCACATTGCCATTTTCCTTGCTGTTCCTCCTCTGTGCAGCACATGAGCCGTTTCCTGTTGGCAGCAGGAGGGACGATGTGGTTTAAAAGCAGCTCTGCCATCGCATTCCAGGGTGAAGAAACTCAGCCAGCTCCCCCAGCTGCCCTCCTTCCCAGGCACTCTTCAGATCTAAGCAGGGGATGGGATGCACCCGGGATGAATTGTGGGACAAACAGCCCATTCCCAGCCACCATCTTTCCCAGGGAAAGTGTGCCCGAGGCCGCATGAAAGGGAAGGAGGGAGGTGGGATGGGGCCGCTTGGCTCTCGGAGGAGCAGCCTGCGGTGAGCGGGACAATGCGGGAGTTCACTTCCTCCTCCAGAAAATGGCCAGGCTCATCATGTGCTCCAGCAAAATTTATGGGATGCTCGGATGTACAGGTTTTTTTTTTTGGGTTTTTGAAAAGAAGGATCAGCTTGCAAAACTGTTAGATGTTGATGCCAGATGTATTTGGATGTGGTTTGCTTTGTTCTTAAACAATAGACAGTTTTAAAGAAAGAGGAATATTCCTTGTGCCCATATGTCCCATTGTTTCCACCATGGGTATAATCCTGGCTACAGGGCTCAGCATTATCATGCTGATTCTTCTGGGAGTGACTCATACAGTTGGATATTTGTCATCCAGTTTGCGGAATCTTTGATCTCTGTCCTTCTTCGCTGATCAAATCTGGGATCTGCATCCTGTGCTGGAGTTGGGAAGGAGGAAATTCCAGTGCTGCACACCTAAGAGGTGCTGGGACTGTTAGGAGTAAGCAGTTAGTTCTGTTCCAGTTTTTCATGGGGCTCTGTTTTACCAGCAGGAATTTCAAAGGGAAATAATATGCAGGTTAAAAAAAAATTCCTAATGGCAGATCAACAGCATGAATGTAAAAAATAATTTTCAGAATACCCTGAAAGGAACAAAGAAACCCTCCTGGTGACACTTGCTTTTAATGTAAGCTAAGCATCTCCTTCTTCCATGAGGGTACATAAAATGTTCTTTGAAAATGACAGGAGGCTATCAGGAACTCATGCACCTGAGGATCATTTAGCTTTTTTTTCTTACTTGGAATTCTCAGCTTTTAATTAATTTACCTAAGATATCAAAGAGTATCTTTGATTTCTCCCTGAAATTCAAGGCTGGCTGCTGAAGATACTGCAACACGATTTCCTGGCTGTTTGACCCAAACTAGGAGTGATGAAACCATAATTGGATTAAATGTTTTCCTTTACCATTGGGCACATGGATAAAATTTGTGGCTTTGAGCAGTTTTGTTTTGCCAGTGCTGGTTAAAGGTCCTGGGCTGGTGGCTGTGTCACAAAGGGCTGAATAGCAGATGGCAACTATGGAAGTGTAAATTAGCAGCAGCTGACAGTTCTGGAGAGCCATTGATTGTGCTGGGCCCATTCTGGGGGTAAAGTGCTAGATATTCCATCAATACAAGAGAAGAAGAATAGAACTTTCTTGGAATCTTTCACTTGGTTAACCCATCACTTTCTCTGTGATTCTGTTCTTTTATTCACCAAAATAACTCGTCGTGTGAGACCTGGATTCAGTCCATGGACAAAAATTCCTAGGCTTTACAGTAGTCAAAATTCATATTTTTAATTTATTTTGTCCTTCTCTCCTGGATTATTCATATCCAGGCACACAAAAGTGAGGCCTGACATTCCCATCAGGAGTGCCTGGGGGAATTTTGGTTCTCTCCAGCAATTTTTTGCTGACTTGGGAGTGGTGGTGACAGGTTTTGCAAAAAGTAACATCCGGCCTTGTCCTTGGCCAAGTGAGTCCTGAATGTGATTCAAGGTTTTTCGGGGAAATAGTGGATTTAGCAATACAGGATGATCATACTGGCTCAGCACCTTGGGTACCTGCTGGCGTGTGAGGCATCACAGGAGCTTCCAGGCCTTCCCAAAAGGATCTTGGCAAAGGTGGCAGCAAAAAAAAAAAAAAATAATCAAGCCTCTGGGTCTTGATACTGCACCAGCATAAGATGTTTGATTACCTTCTACAGCAAAAAAAAATTAGAAATTTTTATCTAGTTGTAGTCAATTACTCAAAATGGCAATCACATTTTTAAGGTGTCTTTAGTATTGGATTTATTGGCCTTTTTTTTCCCCTCAAACAATTATAAAAGTCCAATCAAATTAAAGCATAACGTGAATGGAGTAGAGCAGCAACTCCAAAGCATTTGATGCTTTCTCTAGCCTAATGAATAATTAAATGGATATGCAGACTGTGGTACAGCAGTGTTTGGATGGTGATGCTTTGACTGCTCCCTAGCATGGAAATGTTACATTAACACTGGAGAAAAGGAAAATACAGGACTTAAAGTCAAGAGAGGTATCAGGTTTGCTGGTAAAGATCTTCAAATCCAGCTGCTGCTGCAAATCTGGAAATTACTTTTGTGTGCATCAAAACTTCTCAGGTGTTCCCTTTTCAGCCCTGGAAGTGTGGAGGGAAGGTGGTGTGTGGAAAATCAGCATTTCCAGGTCCGTTTTCAGCCCTGGAAGTGTGGAGGGAAGGTGGTGTGTGGAAAATCAGTATTTCCAGGTCCGTTTTCAGCCCTGGAAGTGTGGAGGGAAGGTGGTGTGTGGAAAATCAGCATTTCCAGGTCCATTTTCAGCCCTGGAAGTGTGGAAGGAAGTGGTGTGTGGAAAATCAGCATTTCCAGATCAATTTTCAGCCCTGGAAGTGTGGAGGGAAGGTGTTGTGTGGTAAATCATCATTTCCAGGACTCTGAGGTGAGGCTTTGGTTCCCACCCCACAGGCTGGGCTCTCCTGGCTGGAGCAAGTGGAAGTTGAGAACTGACTCAACTCTCTGGTAGGTAAAGAAGGGATTTCAAACACAAGCAATTTATCTGCATATTGTTGAGGATTTATTTGTGGCTGGGTTTCATTGTTTGGAAATATTTGTGGTTTTACTCCGAGGGGAGTTCCAGCGGGGGAACTGCCCCAAATCGCTTCTGCAGCTGCCGGAGGCTCCGTGAGCCTTCCCTGCTCTCCAGCCAGAGCTGCTGCTCGTTTTTCAGGATTTTTGTCCCGTTTTAGCCCGGAGCAGCTGCGTGTGCTGCCCCTGGAGCCTGTCCTGCACTGCAAGGGGGCCTCTCTGGGGGTGATGGGCAGAGCAGGGACAAACGGGATCCGACAGATCCCGGATCCAGAGCGGCCTCTCTGGGTCTCACATTCCCTCCGGGGTACGGGGCCTGCTTCCTGCTGAGTGAAGCAATCAGTGCTGGGTGGGTCTGGCCCTTTTCGGTGTCAGGGTTGCTTTTCCTGCCCGGGTCGGTGACGATCAGTGCCATCATCTTTGGCATCACTTCGGAGCTGGATCACCCAGCAGCTGCATCTGAGAGCTCTTCTTATTTTCAGTCTTTCAAATACACTGTAGTGCTTAGATGCACGCATATATACATGTATTAAACTTTTTTAAAAATCTGATTTTTTTCCTCCCCTTTTTCCTTATTTTTGCAATAAGAAAAAGGCATCAGGAGCATTTTTTGCAATAAGAAATAGGCAACAGGAGCATCTAAGCCGCCCAAGCAGTTAATGTGAATGCTGAGGTGAGCTGCCACTGCAGTATCCATTCGTAGGGAAGATCTCTCCCAAGCTTTAGGAGCAGCAAGAAAGCCTGGATGCAAAGAGGCTCCTGTTATTCAGCACTCAGGAATTTAATTTTTTTCCCTTTTTTACTTACTTTTTCAATAAGAAAAATACATCAGAAGCATCTTTAGGCCGCACTTAGCAGGCGAATGCAGGTGAATGCTGAGGTGTGACCCGAGCTGGCACTCACTGCAGCATCGCTTCTGCACTTAGGGAAGGTTTCTCTCAAGCTTTAGGAGCAGCAAGAAAGCCTGGATGCAAAGGAGGCTCCTGTTATTCAGCACTCAGAAATTTAATTTTTTTTCCCTTTTTGCGTACTTTTTCAATAAGAAAAATACAACAGAAGCATCTTTAGGCCGCACTTAGCAGGCGAATGCGGGTGAATGCTGAGGTGTGACCCGAGCTGGCACTCACTGCAGCATCGCTTCTGCACTTAGGGAAGGTTTCTCTCAAGCTTTAGGAGCAGCAAGCAAGCCTGGATTCAAAGAGGCTCCTGTTATTCAGCGCTCAGGAATGCAGAGCCTTGCTCCAGCCGGGGTGTGGGCGGCTGTTTGGTTTGCGGTTCTTGCTGGGGGGTGGGTGATTTTTAAAAGCACTTGCTGAATTCGCATTTGGGTGAATAATGGCTACTTTATACACAAATGATAAATGTTAGTCAGAGCCGAGCAAAAGAAGTTTCTTGTGTTGGTCATGGAATTTGGCATATCAAAAAAGGGAGAGAGGGGAAAGGGGAAAAGAGAGAGCGAGCCCAGGGTTTCAGTGCTTCAGAAACTGCAAATTAAACAGAGCTGCATTTATGTTATGTGACATCTCTAAGCCTTTGGCTCTCTCGACTTAATGCCAGATATCTAATTTGGAAATATTTATTGTAGCTGGCATATCTTTTAGGAGGCTGTCATCACGGAAAAACTGTCATCAAACTGTCCTTGTTAACTTGGTTCTGTGAAGTGACTTTTTTTTTTTTCAGTGCTTCAGAGTCAGATGAATTTCTGCTTTCCTATGGCACATAGTGGCTGCTACAGAAAAGCTTCTAGGATCTGAACTGGATTTATGTGCTGGGTTATTTTTGGTTTGCTTTAGTTTTGGGGGTTTTTTTTTCAATCTGGAATCAAAGATTCTGCAAAATCAGATGCTTGAAGCTGTATTCCTAGAGTGTTAAAAGTATCTCTGACAGAACACCTTGATATTTATTTTTCCTCCAAGTGCTGGGGGCTCACCAGCCTCTCTCAGACTCAAACTCTGCTGACCTGATTTTTTCAGATTACTTTAGTGCATTAATATGGAATGAGGATGGAGTTCTATGTGAAAAAACAAAGAGCAGGTTAAGCATAGAACTTGTCTGAGGTTGGAATTTTATTTTCCATCTGACTTTGATTTCTAAACACTTTATTTGCTTGTTGTTGATCTGCTGTTATTGCTCCTTTAAAAAAACAAAGCTCAGTGCTCCATTCCTGGCTGAGGTTAATCCCAGTGCCTGGGTCACTGGGATACTTCCTCTGGATCCAATATTTTTGCTCTCCTGCTGCTCTCAGCCAGGTGCCCAGAACTCCCAGCTGCAATACCTGCCTGAACTTGGTGTTAGATCCCAAAAGAAGCATCCCAGGGTGTAGAATCCAGTAACAGGCTTTGCCTTTGGAAAGAAAAATACAAAATCCAAACTACATCAGTGCAGCAGTTCCTAGAATGGTACAAAGAGGTTTAGGGGGGTAAGAGATGATGTTGATTTGAAACAGATCCTGCAAATCTTTGCTGGTCTGGTTGGTTCCTCTCTGCCCCAACAGTGAGACTTGTTTAAAACTGGCCTTGGCTTTGCATCTTTTAAATGATGTGTCAAATACCGAGCCTCAGACCCGAAGGGAACCGATTCAGGACACTCTGGATGAGGCTGAAGCAAAGGGAACCAGTTCAGGACACTCTGGATGAAGCTGAACACTGACTCCTTGCTCTGCTAAACATCCTGGCAAAAGTGGATTAGAGAAATCCCAGTTCCACGGAAGGGAAAAGGATTCCTCCCCTTGACTTCCGTGCAGAAACTCCAGAGGGTCGCTGAGGCAAGTTTTTAATTAATTTTTTTGGGGGTTGGGGGAGGAATCCACAAATATTTCCCTGGTTTCTGAGAGATGAAAAGGGGCCTGCCTATCGCTTTTAACGTCAACGATGTTAATAATGCAAAGCCACAAAAAGGAAATTAAACTTTAAAAACCATGTTAAAATAACACCGAGAATTTGACTATAGCCCACAGAGGCAAGAAAGTTCAAAGGGAAGAGTGAACTTTATCTGACCCTGACGTGCCTAGGAATTGCAACACAGTTTCTATGTAATATTATCCAATTTTTAGAGAGGCTTTAGCAGAGCAGGAAGAGGAAGGTTACTGGTACCCTATTTAAAATTGACGTTGTTCCCTGTATAGTTTGTACAATGCTGGGAAAAAAAAGACTTTAAAGTCATTATTTTATGCATCCAAGCTCTGAAAATATTTTATATGTGCCTATTTAGATGATACCTGTCAGAAAAGTAAAAATATCCTTAAACTTACAGGTTTTCTGTTGGCTTTTTCCCCCAGAGAAAGAATATGAGCAAAATACCTTCCCTCTGAAGGTTAATACTCTGTTGTCCCTCTAAACTTTTAGACTTTTAAGCTGTAAATCACTTCACTTGGTATATGTTTCTTATTAAACACCGTTTAAACCTTTCTGCTCTATCTTCGTGGCTGGTGGTTTGATTTTTTTTTTCCCCCCTATTCTAGTTGTGCTGTCTTGGGTATTGTGTGCATCTATGTGGGGGGAGGTTTTACAGTGCAGTTTGGTGGCAGATGTTGGTGTGTTTTGGCTCTACCCTGGAAAGACTGTCAAGAAATTTAACAGTTAACAAACTGGGAAATTCTTGAGATAATGAGCGTTGCCTTTCTCACAGGTGCTACAACTCTTTCAGTTTTGGCTTCAGGAGGAGTTTTTAATCAGAGCTTTGAGTGTTTGCTTGTGTCTTGGCAGCCTGGGGGGGAGATGTGTGCCAGCTGCCTTCTTCCCAGCAGCAGGCTGGTGGAGGCTGTGGAAGGGGATATGAACTCCCTGCCATCACTGCAGTTTCACCCCGGTGTGATGAGACACACCAGAGGAGCTTGCCCTCCCTTCTCTGCTGTGTTCACCTGCAGCTCCATGCTGGGAACCTCCCAATTTCCTTTGCTCTGGCAAAAAAAACTCATCTTCCCTGTCACTCTGCAGGTTACAGAGCTTTTTTTTTAAGCCATAAGATCTCTTCTGCTTTTGGTGTCTTGCTGTCACTTCCAGTGGTGTTTTGGTTTTCTCAGAATTGATGGTGAGGGTTCCTCACTAATGCTCTTAAAATCATTGAAAGTCTTCCAGGCAAATCCTTCTCAGAGGAAGCTGTGCCTGCAGCCTGGTGTGCTTGGCTGACCAGAAAACCTCAAACCCCAGGGCAGCCCAGAAGGGGCAGAGGTGTTTGTGGCCTGGGCTGGAATTTGCACATGAGTAACGCAGGGTGCAAATGTGAAGCTGCTCCAGACCCCTGAGGTCGGGGCTGGGTAGTTTGGAGTCACTGACTCAGAGAGGAGGGAAGTCCCCACGAGATCCCCAAGTGGAGAGAGCCTGGACAGCTTCTGATTTTGCCAGCCAGGTGCCTTTGAAGGCCTTGGGTGGGGAATCTGCCCAGGTGGGTGGAAAGGATGTTGGGGAGAGTTTTCCCCTTGTTCTGCTCTCACCTTGGCTCTGCAGACCCGTGAGCTCCTTGGTTTCATTGGTGCCACTCAGAGGTTGTCCAAGCCCTGTGGTTTCACTCTGGGTGTGTTTCACTTGTGTTTTCCTGACTCCTTGGAGGGCAAATTGTGCTGTTTGTCAGCAGAGGGGGAAGGTTTGTTTGGTGAAGTGTGAAGCTGCAACGTGGGCACTTCAATTTGGTTTTGTGTTTGCTTTCTTGGAGAAGCTCCAGTGGAGCTCTTCTCCTCTGAGTAACCCTGGAGGCCTCCTGCACAGCCTGAGCACATGGAATTCCCACAAGAGACACTCCAAAAGAATTTTTTTTGAAATAGCAGCCAATTAATAAGAGACTGCTGCTGTAAAGACTCACTCCGTACTCATTCAAAATGTATTCGATTGTGCCAAACCACATAGAATAGATGGGACAGAGACATGAACATTTGCAAGGGAGGAGTCAGTATTTCATTTTCCCAGTGACCTGTGAGAGACCCAGAGAGGGTGACTGGTCAAGGGCAATCTACAGAATTCACTGCTGGAGCAACGTGGGAATGACGTGGAAGCCCTGGACTGTGAGAAGATTTTTTTATGATTTTTTTTTTTAAAGTTATAGTAAGCAACTCCATACACAGACAGGACTGGCCTGATCCAAAGTCTGTGTGCATTTCCCAAACTCCTCCTGAGCTTTGGATCAAGTCCTAAGTCTGCAGAGGGGAACAAGGCAGTTGTTTTTTAGGATTGTGTCTGTCCTGGGCTCTGGCTGATGCAGCAGGGGTGGCTGTGCTGTGAGAAGAAGGATGTCAGGATTGCACATGTGTTCTAAACACACTTCTCCAAGGTTTTAGGCAGGAGGACTGTAACAACCAGGGGAAAAAATGAGAAATGTCTATTTTACAATAGAATATATGTAAGAAATGTTAATCCTCACTGCTGTAAGTTATTATGAAGACTTTCCTGTCTGGTCACTGCAAGATACAAGTTTATTATTATTTCTTGTTGCAGTTAATTTCTCAAAGAGCGCACACATGTGAAAGGGGGACAGCACTGCACATGTGGCACAAGAGAACTGGGAGAGTTGCACTTCTGTTCTTGTCATCCTCCCGCTCTGTGAGTGTCCCTGGGCCTCAGTTTCCTTGCTTTGAAACGGAGCAAATCATTCCTTGGGGCACTGAGACAAGTGAGTGAAAGTGTATCAGAAATGGACGTGTCTGACGAAATGGGGGTCAGAGAATTGCATCATTACATTTAAGATAAAATTTTATTTTTCAGGTTGTTGTGGGCATTAAGTTGTGTAATGGTGTAAGAAGGGAAAATTTAATGCTCTCAAAAACATTGTGTAGAATTTCAGTGTGGTGAGCAATGTTTCTTTTTGGGGATAGAGCAGCGTGCAGAGGCTGCATTGCAGCATCCCTGTGGCATGGCAGGGAGCAAACTGCAGAGAAAGCTGACCTAAAACCCAAACTGCTTCCTGGAGTGGCTCAAGTAGGATTGATCTGGTGGAAAATCCCTGTGTCAGGATGGGCCAGCAGGAACATTAGCAGTTGGAAAAGCATTGGATACCTTGCAGGTTGCTTGAGGATGATCAAGCAGGATTACTTAGAACTTCACTTTTTTTTTTTTTTTTTCCCAAAATAAACCCATCCCATTTTTTAGGAGAAAAGGAATCAAAACTTATCTTGCCAAGAGTCATGGGCAGATGAGGAGGAGGAAAAGAGCAGTGAGTAAACACGTTCATTGGTACACGTTCATTGGTAGGGTATTTTTAAGGCAAAGAAGTAAAGCCAGTGAGTTAAACTTTGGAGTCGCAAGTATTTTTTATATTTTATTAGTGAAGTGTTTGGTCTCTCAGTGACTTCACTCAGGCAATTTTGGTCAATTATTTTGTACAACTCTGCCTCATGGGAGGGTGCCCTCCCAGTACAGAGGATCTTTAATCAGTCTGTGTCCTGATTTGCCACTGAATTTTGTGGGAGTTTCCCCAGAGGCACGCAGTGTTTTGGCTGCACCCTCTGCTAGTGCAGATCTGGCACTTCAGATGGGTTTTTGTCAGGCACAGATGGGCAGGACCACGCTGTGACAGTAACAGGCAAGGGAAGGGCTGTAGAAAGGAGAACTCTGCTAAATCTGAGCATTTTCTGCTCCTCCTGGAGCACATTCCTCCTCAGGCTGACAGTGGCTGTGATGGGGACTCAGAATGGCTCTGCCAGCTGGGGGTGCAGAAAGCAGGGAGAGTGATCATCCCTTGCCAAGCTCCAGGATCCAGCAGAACCATTTCCAAACTCTCTCAGCAGGTGAATGAGGGGAGAAAGATCCTTAGGGAACAGGCTCTGCCTCAGCAGCCTGGGAGAGAGCAGTGGGGATCTGCTCTGAAGCTCTAGGACTCAGTCCCCAGTGAAAAGGAGATTACAGAATCCCACAGGGCTGGAAGGGACCTCTGGAGATGCTTTAGTCCAACTCCCCTGCTAAGGGAGCAAGGCTGTTCCTTGCAAAGCTGGTTCTGTGTTCCTCTGGCCAACTCCAGCCTGCTTCAAGAGTTTAACCAAGCTTGGAAATGTCCCCAAAAAGCTGAGTTTTACTGCAGTGTGTTGTGCCTTAGTGATGTTCTCCAAGGTAGCTAAACAGTCTGCCAGTATAACTTTATATCAGTTGTAAATGTTAATTAATTTATCATGGTATAAAAGCCACCCTTAGTGATATTGCTGCAGCAACAGTAGGGCTTCTGGCAAAAAAAGGGATCACAAGAAACACACTTGAATTCAATTTAATGGGGGGAGAGGAGAGTCCCAAAGCTCTGCATGGGATTTCTGCCAGGTTGAAACCCAGCCCTGTACTCCCCTGCCCACCAGCAAATAACACAGAGCCCAAAGGTTCAATGGAGCTGGAGCCAGGTCGTGGTTAAGAGTGAAAGGCCTCGATTGCATAAACAGAACCAAAACACAAGGAACAATTGGTGGGAGAAAGAACAAGGAAGAAAAAAAAAAAAAAAAAGAAAAAAAAGTCATCCTAAATCATTTTAATCAGTAACACCCCACATGAGGGAGAGCTTGTTCTTTGGGAATGTGGTCCCACACAGAGTGGTGAGTACATGCAGCCCACAATTTTGACAAGGTCAAACCATCCATTTTTCACAAGGCTTGTTCTCTATTTGTTGTTTAGGGGGCTTGGGTTTGGTTTTTTGGCAAAACAAGTCGCTTTTACTTTGTGACTTCTGGGCATCGTGACTGGAAATGTGCATTTTTTCATCAATGGAGAACATACACTTTGATATTTTTGGTATTGTGCCACCCATAAGGGCCATTTGATTAAGAGTTGGACTCGGTGGTCCTTGTGGGTTCCTTCCAGCTTGGAATATTCTCTAATTCTGCCTGCTGAGCCATTAGCACAACTTAAGCTCAGGGTGACACTGACCTTCATTTATCACCCTTAATACCTCGTCATCGAGATTTCAGTGTTTGTAATCTATCACGAAATGCCATTTAAAAAGCAATTCGTGCTGTAAACGAAACAAAGCAAACCCAGCAGTGGTTATTTGGAAGTGTGCTCTGTTTCTGCATCCTGCATGGAAGCTTTTCCTGTGAAGGGATGTTTAATATCACATGGAGGAAAAAAGAGAAGCGTGATGAGAAGCAGGGAGTGGACTGGCAGTGCAATGAGTGGGATCCTTTCACACCTTCTCAGTGCCAGGGAAGCTGAGCCCTCCATCCCAAAGTACAGCTCTCAAGGCACCTCAGATTTACCCTCTCCAAAACTCCTTGCCCAGAAGCTGCAGCCCCAGCAGTGAGATTTGTCCTTTCTGTGCCGTTTTATCGCCGCTCTCAGAAGAGCCCATTGTGCCTCTCTCGCCTTCCTGTCTCTGCTCCTTTGTGCCTTTTTCCTGTTCCAGATGTTGTACCACAGGGCTCCTCTGGAACTCGCCGCTCCCTCGAGGTTTAGTTGCTTTTTTGGGGACAAATTGTGACAAGTGGCACAGGAAAGCTGAGCCTCCCTCCCAGCCTGGCCCTCCCCTGGTTGCCCACAAAGTCCTTCAGCTTCTGCTCTGTACTGAAAAACCTGATTATTCTCCCAAAATTATCATTAGCAGCTTCTTGAGAAATATTTCACTCTTTGTGAGTGAGTGGAAACTCCAGAGCCCGTTGCCTTTTGTGCTGTTTGGTAGAAGCCAAACCAGTGATTCCATGGGAATTCTTTCCAGTGTGGCAGTGAACGTTCTGTTTTATGGAACCTGGTTAGTGCTGGGTTCTGGAGGGTGGATCCTGGAGAGCTATATTGCTAAAATAAACACAGTGCTGAAGGAAGTCAGCTTGTGGTTAATTAGCAGCACAGAGAATGAATATAGATCAGTGTTCAGATGTTTGAATTGGAAGGTCTTTATGTAACTTTACAGCCTTGGATGCACTAGCATTTTTTTTCAAATCCTAAAGAACCATCAAAAAAAAAAAAAAGTATTTTAAAAGCTCTTTTGAAGGCAGCTTTCTGTATTAAACTGATTGAACTGAGGGCTGGTGATGTCATTTCCCACAAACTCGCTGCAAAACTCTCCTATAAAAGCCAAATGTTAGGAAAACCACAGCAAAACGAGAGCAGCAAAGGCCGTGTGCCCGAGGGATAATAATGCCATCAGAGGTGGAGTAACAGCACTCTTGCACCACCACTGGAAAGAGCCCAGGTGGCTTTTCCCTGAGGAGGTGTTTGAAAGCCTCCTGTCCTCCTTGAAGCCTCTTTGTGCAGTGCTGACACTTCTCAGCACGGGTGTCTTGAGGATTCCTGTGATCCTGACAGGAGAAAACAGCCTCCTTGTAAAACAGCCTTTTAAAACAAAATGTTCCACGGAGAGTCAGCTGGCAGCACCATTGTGTGCTTTCTTTGAAATATCTGCTGATTTAAAGGGAGGCACTTCTGAGCTGCTGAGTTTTGGGCTGCTTTGGTGTAATTTTGTGGCTTCCCTTGGTGGGTTTTTTGAAGGTTCTCAGCAATGCAGGGGCTCGATGTGCATGAACACCAGCCAGCAATGCCATTCTAGAGCTTTGTGCATATGGAAAGTCTTGGGATTTTTCCTGTTGAAAAAGGAATATCTTCAAGGAATCTCAGTGTGAAAGTAATCAGGTTTGGAAAATATATATCACTACATTTGCCCACATATGTTGTAAACATTCTGTGTGAGGTGTAAGTCAGAGAGGTTTAACGTTGTGATAAAGCAGAGCAAAATAATCTTAGAAAAGAAATTCAGTGAACTCTTCTGTGTACCAGGCTCCACTCTCTCTATTCCCTCTCCAGAATATCCACCAGACAGTTTTTAGAGTGCTGTGATGGGATGAACCTGGTGCATTTTCTGCTGTGCTGGATTTTGGGCAGAGTACTTTGGGATTTCACTGGTGAAGTGCAAACCCAGCTGGGCTTGGGCAGTTTGGGCCAGGATTGCTTCAGGAGCTGGACAATCAAATTAAATGTGTTGAAACAAGAGAGTAAATGCCCTGCTGGGGGTTTGAGCAGTGCCCAGAGGCTCCCACAGAGCTCAAAAAGTCTTTTCCCCTTTCCATGGACCTTGTGCAATGATTTCCATCAGCAGGGCAGAAATCTCTGGATCCTCAGCCACAGAGGAAACATCAGGAGCCTTTTGGATAAGGAAAAAACAGGAGGCTGCTGGCTGGGAAATCCTTTCTAGAGCAAAGCAGGGCTGGAGTGGTGTTACCTCTGTGTCACTGGGTCCTTCACACAGGCTGGTGCAAATTCATCCTTTATTTTTAGGGAAAGTACATTTGGAGTTACCTTTTCCATCTAGTGAAAACCTTGGCTTTTAGGTTTTTCAACTGTTCCAAGAAAGAAAATGAAATGTTGACTTTAAGCACCTCAGTTAAATACTCCCCAAGTTGTGAAAGTGCACATTTAATAGGGGAAAGTTCTGTTTTTAATGCAGTAGTTTGCATTTATAGGAAAGATAAACCCAGTCTGAAGTAACATTTCACTGAGCCTTTTTTGGTAGAATTTGATCAGTGGTTTTAAGTTCCAGGAACACTTCAAAGCAGGCGCTTCTCATTGGCCATTTGCAAAATCACCTTCTGAGACTGAGGCTCTGGAAATGCATTTATTCATAGAATATGTCTTGCATTAGTCCTCAGTTGGCCAACAAAATTATCTAAGGCATGTCTGAGGCAGCTACTAAAAAGAAACTTAAAAGACATTACTGTTCTAGTGAAGATGATGCAATACACTCCAGCTATTATCAGTCTCCAAGTAAAATTAAATACATTCAAATGAACTTGTTCTGAAGGGATTTGATGAGCTTTAAAGAAAAGTTGCTTTGAGTGGAGGCCCACCCTTCTTAATTTATTGTGCCTGAAAGCTGAGGTGAAAGCCTGTACCCAGCCCTGAGCTGAGCCCAGGTTTGCATGGGATGAAAAGGAAGTGACACATGATATTCCACGTTGGTTTTCCTCATCTCACAGGCCAGGCCAACAACAGTGGAATCTTTGCAGCAGGAAGCAAAATGCTAAATAAGTTGGCTTTTATTCAGATAGACTTAGAGAAGAGTGGGGTGAATGTTCCCTTTAAATCAGAATTCCTCGCTGTTGCCTTGAGGTACCTCCGACAGCACTGCCTGCTGGGGCTGAAATAAAATGTTATTTTTATTTGTTAAAACACTTCATTATCTAAGGGAACAGCAGTGTTTTAAGATTTCAAAGTCTCTTTCATCCTAACTGAGCACAGCAAAGCTCTGCCTCAATCCAGGAGTTCTGCAGGGCCCCTCTGAGGCCAGGCTTAGACTGAACAGTTAAATTAATGGAGCTGATGCACAAAGTCCAGCAAATGCCCACATGTTCCAAGGTTTCTGGAATGCCAGGGTGGGTAAGGAGGGGTGGTTCCCTGGGCACATCAGCAGGTGGGGATGGCAGGGCTGGGGAGCAGGTGGCTGCTGCTCCACACCCCTGTGACAAATGGCACCGTGCATTCCCAATTCCTGGCTCCACAGCCCTCTGGGGAATGTCTCACGTCTGTCAGAAAACAATTAAGAAGCCATTAGCAGGAAATGCTTTTGCCAAGCCAGCACCTGACACAGCCACTGGATGCACCTTCACTTGTGAGTCAGGAATGCAGCAGCCTTGGTCAGGGAAGGATTCTCCCACTGGGCACCCTGGCCCTGCTCCAGCCTTTTCAGATATTTTATTTTATTTTATTTTATTTTATTTTATTTTATTTTATTTTATTTTATTTTATTTTATTTTATTTTATTTTATTTTATTTTATTTTATTCTATTTTATTCTATTTTATTCTATTTTATTCTATTTTATTCTATTTTATTCTATTCTATTCTATGCTATTCTATTCTATTCTATGCTATTTTATGCTATTTTATGCTATTCTATTTTATGCTATTTTATTTTATTTTTTATTCTATTTTATTTTATTCTGTTCTTTTTTATGCTATTTTATTCTATTCTATTCTATTTTATTTTAGTTATTTAATTTTTAATATTTTTTTAAATTTTATTTTAATTTATTCTCATTTCTTTTCATTTCATTTTATTCTCATTCATCTTATTTCTCATCTTATTTTTTCATCTTGTTTTATTTCATTTTTTATTTCATTCATTTTTATTTTATCCTTAACATCAAGTACTCAGATAACCCCAATGCCACCTTTTTTTGCATGGTTTCTGTATCAGTGCCTCTTGTAGCCACCCATGTTGCTTTTTTTATTCCTAAGTAGTAGCTGGCTGAGCAGCCAGAGTTTTTACAGCAGTGAAATCTTTCTGTGTGGGAGTGTGTGGCCCTTGTGGAAGTTTCAAAGGCAGAGACAGTCTTATCTTCCAAAAAAACTACGAGTAAATAATAAAAAGCAGATTTTAAAAGAATCCCGAAAGAGTCGTGATAATTTATCAAGGCTGATCAGCAGAGAAAGGATTGATGCTCTTTGCTTTACTCATATACTCGTTTCCCCACAGCCTTCCCTTCTTATTGCCACTCTGTTTTTCAGAAAAATCTCTATTTTTAGTTCTTAGCGTGTTATTTCCCCCTCTTTCCTTTCCCTGCCTGTAAAAAGAAACGCTGTATTTCCCAGGATTTGCTCACCTGGACTTTAGCACCCAAGTTTTGAAAGTGAAATCTGATTAATTGCTGCAGGAAGAATAGGATGGGGATTTTTTTTCATTTCTTTTCCCCACGAAGCCACTTCACACCCCAGCACACAACAGCTGCTGCCGGGACAACTGCTCCTTCCTGTTTGTCCGTCTCATTTACCTGCTCATCCTGCTGGAAATGGAAATTCCTGGCTCAGGGACTTTCTCCTCTCTCTGCTGCTTGTGTATCAGCCCCGATATTTGGTTGGGGTTTAGCGGGGATTAGCCACAAAACAATCGGCATCCTCAGGAGCCAGCGGTGCCAAGGGCTGGAATGGAATTCGCTGAATTCATTCCATGTGCAAATGAGCCGCACACAGGTTCAGCTGGAGAGCTCTGCTGCAAGGAAACAAACCTTTCAGGTTTGGGGAGGCTGCTTTTTGTTTCTGGACACCCTCTTCCACCTGAGAACTTTCCGTAGCTCTGGGCAAAGGGGAGGTTCTGAGCACAGAATGTCTCTGAGCACTGTCTGAATGCTCCCGGGTTCTACCCGAGGCTAGTTCGGGGCTTTTTGTTTTGGGGATTGTTCTGCATAACTGCATTAATGATTTCAAGTTTTGACATCTGTTTTTGTGGTGTTGGAACTCCTGGAGTGTTTCCAGTGTCCTTGCACACTTGCACGGGAGGGACCTGCTACTTGTATTTACAGGAAAGCATTGAGAGCGATGGGAACAATTTGGATAAGGATAAAACATTTCAAAAGCACCTGAAGATTTTGAGAACTTGGGTTTAATTACCAAATCCAGCTAAGCTTTATGTGCTAGAACAAGAAATTCATCTCACTTTGCTCTGTTGGAGAACCGTGTCCCCAGAGCCTCCCTTTTTTCAATCTGGTGTGTCTTTTACCATTATGCTAAACAAAATATTTTCCCCTTCAAGCCCAAATATTGCAAATGGAAGCAAGGAATGCAGAATATGATGTATTCCAGTTACCCAGGGCACTTGTGTTTTATCTTTGATTTGTGCTGAGAGAAAGGAGATACCAACAGCTCTTCCCTGGCAGGGACGACAACGAGGAGAAGTATTTTCAGAATTGCAACCCCGTGGTGAATCAGCACATCCCCAGGCTGGGTTTCCTGCTGTGGGCAGGACGTGGTGCAGCTCTGGGTGCAGGGATGGGACCCCAAAATGCCCCTTCCTCACCTCTCCTCTCCCAGTTGCTGAGACAACCCAGACACGCTCCCACCAGAGCTTCCCACCACTGTTCCCAAACAGAGCGGGATTTGTGGGGTGAGGAATAGGGGGCTGTGGGATGGAGGCTGCAGGAGCACAGGGCTCTGGGATGGAGGCTGCAGGAAGAGCACGGGGCTCTGGGATGGAGGCTGCAGGAGGAGCACGGGGCTGTGGGATGGAGGCTGCAGGAGGAGCACGGGGCTCTGGGATGGAGGCTGCAGGAGCAGCATGGGGCTGTGGGATGGAGGCTGCAGGACCAGCACAGGGCTCTGGGATGGAGGCTGCAGGAGGAGCACGGGGCTGTGGGATGGAGGCTGCAGGAGCAGCACGGGGCTCTGGGATGGAGGCTGCAGGAGCAGCATGGGGCTGTGGGATGGAGGCTGCAGGAGCACGGGGCTGTGGGATGGAGGCTGCAGGACCAGCACAGGGCTCTGGGATGGAGGCTGCAGGAGCACAGGGCTCTGGGATGGAGGCTGCAGGAGCAGCAGGGGGCTGTGGGATGGAGGCTGCAGGAGGAGCACGGGGCTGTGGGATGGAGGCTGCAGGAGCACAGGGCTCTGGGATGGAGGCTGCAGGAGGAGCACGGGGCTGTGGGATGGAGGCTGCAGGAGCACAGGGCTCTGGGATGGAGGCTGCAGGAGGAGCACGGGGCTGTGGGATGGAGGCTGCAGGAGCAGCACGGGGCTCTGGGATGGAGGCTGCAGGAGCACAGGGCTCTGGGATGGAGGCTGCAGGAGGAGCACGGGGCTGTGGGATGGAGGCTGCAGGAGCACAGGGCTCTGGGATGGAGGCTGCAGGAGGAGCACGGGGCTGTGGGATGGAGGCTGCAGTTGGTCACAAACCACTGTCCTACTTTTTGGTATGGGTGGCCTGATTTGTACAATGGTGCCAGTTCACATCGGGCTGTTTACAGAGCGCAGGCAGGATGTGCGCCGGGCTGTCTCACTGCATTATCTGCTCCTGGTGTATTTTTAGGCTCTTGCTTCCATGACAAAATATTCAGTGACAGTATATTTGCCCACAAGCCTTTGAAGGTCTGTTTCTGCCTCATGGAAGAGCTCCCATTGTTTGGGATTCAGCCAGCCTTTAAGCAGCAGTGCTGTGTGTTTTACATGTCATCTCCATAATGTTTCTAGAAACAAACTTTGGGTTGCTTTCAGTAAAGCCACGGGTCTGCCTCAGAAAGGTTGAGTTTGTGGCAGGCTGGCTGCTGATCAATGCTCGGTGCCAAACAAGTTGTGGGGAATGTTGTGAAAGCAGTGGGGAGGGGAGTGCGGTGCTGGTAATTACAATAAACAGAGCAGCCTGCGGAGGAGCTGCTCTCCCTCCTCCCGCCTGCCTCACAAGGGAGCCCAGATCCGTGCAGGGGGAAGACCTTCCCGGAGATCCTCAGGTCAGGCAGCAGAACAGGAGTGCAGATTGTTGTTGCAAGTGCTGGAGCTGAAATGTGAGAAAGTCGTGCTCTAAGGAGCAGGACAGAGACTGCTGGTGTGAAGTCCTGGGCCAGAACTGTGGAACTTTCCACCAGCACTGAGAGCTAATTCCCCAAGCTCAGCACATTCAAAGCCTGAATTCAAAACTCATCTTTTCCATGAGTATTTTTTTTTCTCACAAGCTCACAATGGATAAAAATAAAATCTTAAGAACTAATCCAGTTAAGCTTTTTCTTGCTGAGAAGAGAGGGAGACAGGAGGAACAATGAGCACTTTGTTTCTCTTTTGCAATATCTGGTCAGTGGTCAGATACAACAGAGGTAAAGGGGTCACATAATGACAGATCATTTGGAGCTGGATGTGCTGCATTACAGGTCTGGGTGGGACATTGTGGAGGGGATAGAACCAGCACAAAGCTGCGTGGGCATGGTGACTTAAAAGACAGAAGAAGACAAATCCTCTTTTTCAGGCTCATCTATAAATCAATTACCATTTGTTCCTTATTAATAATTTAGCTGCCAAGAACGTGCTTATTGCTTTAGAAGAGGGGGAAAAATACAGACTGTCCCTGTACTGAGGAGCTGGCAGGCTCAAAGATGCAAGGCAGCACTCCTGGGAATATCCAGGGAAAACTGTAACCACGGGCTGTATTAATTACTTCAATAATTTTGCACTATCTGCTCCCTGCAAACCTTTTTGTCTGCTTGCATTGTGTTGATCCTGGTTGGTGCTCTCAGTTTTAATCAGCCTTCCCAAGCAAACGAGATGGTGAAGGATCGTCCTCCCATCTCATCAGGGCTGGAAGGAATTTCTGCACCACTGTAATGCTGAAAGCTGCCAAAAGCAGGGAGAGGGGCCCAGGTGGGAGGGAAGGAGAAGCCAAAGGGAGCATGTGGGGGATGTCCCGTCTGGACATGGAGTCTGGGAGAAGCTGCTGTTGGTATGAGCTCTCAAGGGTGTTATAAAAGAGAGCTGGAGTGCCTTGAGGACAAGGTTTTGAACTTAATACCTCTGAGAAGATATGGGACAGCATGAGAGAGGAGGGTGATTGATGGGTCAGAGTGATAATTTTAGTAGCTGTGTTTTCTGATGGGTTGGATGAACAAGATATTTATCTGATGTGCCAGAGAGGAGGAAGAGATGAGCTGGGATGACATAAGGAACAGGCAAGTTGTTTTGAAAAGAAGGAAAAAGAAGGGGTAGACCTTCACTTGCTTCAGAGGTTTGGACTGGTAGCCTTTGGGAAGGCTGCTGAGGGTGGTCTGGAGCAGTGGATCTGGATGGTGAGTATTTTCTAGAGTAAGTTTTGATGCAGCAAATCTGTGTCAGGATGGGGCTGAACCTGGGATTTTGGCTGCAGGTGCAAGCAGTGGTTCTGCCGTTCCCCTGGCAGTGCACAGAGACACAATTACAGGTGAGGTGCAGAACCAGAGAGTAACAGAAAGGTTTGGGTGGGAAGGGACCTTAAATCCACCCCATCCACCCCTTGCCTGACCTTAAATCCACCCCACCCACCCCCTTCCCAGGCTGCTTCAAGATCTGTCCAGCCTGGCCTTGGACACTTCCAGGGATCCAGGGGCAGCCACAGCTTCTCTGGGCACCCTGTGCCAGGTTCCCACCCTCCCTCCCAGGCAGGAATTCCTTCCTTATGTTGAATCCAGACCTCCCTTCTGCCAGTTTAACCCGTTAAGGCATGGCACAGAGCTTGAGCTCAGGGATGTTGGGAGGCAGAACATGGAGCTCTCTGCTCTAGGGGAGAGCCCCTGGCACAGCCCTTGGCATGGGTTTGAGTGCTGGTTTGGGATCAGCTGGCACACTGGACACTGGCAGCAGCTAGGAGTGATGGCAGCAAGTTCATCTGGGAGAAAGACGTCTGCAGACTTGGAGGTTTGAGAATGGGATAGGGAAAGTGGAGAGGGGTTGGGCTTGCTGGTGTTTAATGTCTCATTGAGAGGGGGAGTTGGATCCTGTTACAAACAGAGCAGACGGTGCAGACTCTTAGTAAATAGGCTGAGTGCTGTGAGGGGGAGGGTGGTTGGTCATTGCCTCTGTGTATTTTAGAGCAATCACATTTGTTTCACGGAGTTGTTTTTTTGAGGATGGAGTGGGTGTGTGGACCAAAGGCTTAGTCACAAGGGGAGGGGAAAGAAAACTGTCTTGACTTGTGAAGTCAAGAAATATTTGTGACTTATCCCATTGTTCCCCTATCTTTGTGTAGTTTCTGTCCGTGCTCACATGCTGTGGGAGTGAGCAGTGCTGCTCCATCTGTGTTTGCCCATTACTCCTTTTTGTAGCATCCAGGTATTCCCAGAGGACTCCTGCTCTTTTGCACCCTTGGTCTGTGCTGTGTCCCTCCCTCTCCTGCCCTGGACAGCCCAGGCAGTATTTAGGGAAGGTGTAGGTAGTGAGACATCTCCCATCAACAGAACCTGAGGGTGCTTAAAACCCTGTGGATGATTCAATGGAAAGCCCTCTGTTCTCTGAGTCACTGCTGACCCAGGCACCCAGCAAGTGCATTTTGCTGCTCCAGAGGAGACAGAAAATGGCCATAATTGAGCCTTACCCCTCTGTGCCTCATCGTGTTGGTTTAGAGGAGCTGGGTGGTGTTCCTGGGTCTCCTGTCTGCGTTTCATCTGCATAGTGATTATGGCTGGCTCAGAAGTTCCCCCAGAGCTTTGATTTGGGGTGAGCAGTGGTGGTCTCATGGTGACATCAAAGTGCTGGGATGTTGGTGTTGGCTGTCACGCAGAGCTTTGGTGTCCCTCTCATCCTGGCTGCACCACAGAGATGGACACATCTATTTGTGCACTTGCAGAATGCTGAAAACACTGAAGGGTTTCAAAGAACTGGAAATTGCTTTGTCTTCTCTGGATTCCCATTCAGGGCACAGCAGAGGGTGTTGGGCTGCTGCTTCAGGACAGGAGGGATCTCTCCTGTGCCTTCAAAGAACTTCCAGCCTTTATCAGGCATTATTGCCCAGGAAGGTGTGAGGCCTGTGTGGGAGCAGAGAGGGGGAGAGCATTCCCAAACAGCATTCCCTGCCCCTTTGGAGAGTGCCAGAACCACACACAGCCCAGCCCACCTCCTGTGTGCCTGGCACCAGCCAAGAGGGGCCAGAAGGGAAATCAGGAAGAAAAACATCCCTTGTTTCTGGAATTCTGCTGGCCATTTTCCTGGCTGTGTCACTGTCCCCCTGGAGCAGCTGCCAGAGACACCAGGTGCTTGTCCCCCAGTGTCACCTTGGCCTTCCAGTGGTTGACAGAGGACCATGGGAGGTTGGCATGAAAATCAAAAGCAGCTTTAAAATGTGCTCTGGCTTTTTCAAGTACAAACCAATATTTACCTGTGAGTCTGCTTCCCTCCTTATTCCCTCTCCTTGGCAAGCTTGAGATCTGGTTTAAGCTCAGTGTTTAAGCATTTATCCAGTGAGGTTCCCAGGGCATGAATATCAAATATTCTTTTGAGTTTGGAGGGAGGGAAGGGGGAGCTGACAACAGGAAAGGTACCTGAAATGGCTCTCTGTTCCTTAAATGTGAATTTGGATGCAGTTGATATTTTCAGCTGTTCGCAATGGACACCTCATGGAAAACTTCTGAAAAACATCTCATTTGGGAACAGTTCTGTGCCCTGTGGTGGTTGAAAGGTGACCTGTTTTCATGCTGGGTTTTTTTTTTCTGGACTGTTCTTTAATCACTTCTTGCGTCAAGCTTTTATTACTACTGACATTTACATGAAAATAAGGTATTTGTTTATGCTGATTTCAGCCACTTGCCTTTTCCTCCTGCATTTTCTGTCACCCCAGCTTGATTTCCATGGAGCAATAGCAATGATCAAACCCTCACAGGAAGGCCCCTGTGCACGCACAGGCTGGAGATCCTGTTTGGGTGATAAGAGTGACTTAGCGTGATCCTGGTGCTTTGCAGAGCTCTTATTCATGGAGCTGCTCTCCCACACATCCTGCATTAGTCAGAGCTCAGCTTTGGAATTAGACATCCTCGCTCCAGGAGCACCAGGGCAGGGAAGAGTGGAGGAGAGAGGGAAATGGTGCATCCAGACAGCAACACCGTGGAAAAATCACATTTTTGGCCAGCAGAGGATTGCTTGTGTCTTGCAGCATGGGGAAGATAAGATACTTTGCTCCCTCCGTTTCTCAAAGTTTTTCAGTTTTTTTTAAACATAATCTGTAATTTAGGGAGGCAGAATTTGGCTGCCATGAGTAAGATAATTATCTTGGCTGGAGGGGGTGGCTGAGGGAGTGACTTCTGCTACGAGTGGCAACCTGAAACCAGCCCTTGCCCCTGCTCTGGAGAGTCACAGGAAGAAAGGAAGCTTTCAGGTAGGCCCCATACACAGCTTCCTTTTTGCTGCTGAGAGTTTGAAGTGGGGCGGTGGGGGGGGGGAAATATTTCAGCTGAAGCTTTTTCCACCTCTCTGGTCCAAAGAACTCTTTTTTTCTTATTGCACGGAACAAGCCCCCAAATCAGAGTAAGAACCCCAAACGCAGCAGCACCTCCTGTCTGCTCCTCAGAGGTGCTGTAAAAGCTGATTATGAGACAGAGGAGTTTACAAAGTGTTTCCTCCAAGCACACCCGGGGCTCTGATTTCACTGGTAATTACAGGCAGAAGAGACTGTAAAATATGAACTCGTGTGAGGTTTTAATGAACCGTTCCACCTGAAATCTGCAGCGCTCCCCGAAGACATCCCACTCCTTCAGGTTGGCTTTTGGAGCTGGGTTTCTCCTGGTGACTCACAACGGAGGAACTCAGAGTTGTAAAATTAACAAGAGCCTTCTTCCAGTTCCCTTTTCACCTCAGCACACACCTTGTGTGTTAACTCCTGGTGGAAACTGCGGGGTTTGTTTGGGTCGCTCTGTGTCATCGGCATTAGGGGGGGGAAGCCTGTGGGAATCTGCTCTGAGGTGAAGCTCACATGGGAAGTGATTCACCCACAGCTGATTCACTGCCATGCTGGAGCTGGGAAAGCTCCTTTGGGATAGAGAGGTGGATAAATAATTCTTTGGGAAAAGGAGAGAGGCTGGTAGGGAACCCAGAAAGTTGTGGGTTTTTTTTTTTGTAAGCAAACTGGATTTTATTTCAAGGAGAGCAGATCCCCTCACAGAGCATCAGGCAGGTGAGGGATGGATCCCAAAGGACATCCCTGCTGAGGGGCTGGGAAGGAGTTTGGAGGAAGTTTGTGGGACCAGGTCCCCTTGTTTGTGGTGTGCTGTTAATTACTACTGGTTGTGCAAATAATTACATATCTGAGTGGCTGCTAACCCAGCTTGAAAAGCAATAGAGCACAGAGCCAGTGGCATTAAGGGAAGACTTAAAAGGCCTCTGGAATTCCAGCGGAGCATTGATCTCTGCCTTAAGTTGCTTTTGAAAATGGGAGATGGGCACTCTGGAAAATTTTCACCCTGGATCTCATTATCCGTGCGGGGGAGGTCCAAACACAGATGGGCAAACCTGGAAATAGCTGCTTTTCAAATTACAGGAAAAGCAGCAACATTTTCACTATATAATAAAGAAAATAACAGCAACGAACCTCGAGTAGCCTCAAAACTATTCCAAACAAGATAATTGGAGGCTGGAGCACCATGTATTTTTAGCTATATCTGCTATAAAGTAAACATGTTCTTTGTCCAGGACCACCAGAAATGTTTCCATAAGAAATGTTGGCTTAGTCCCAACTTGATAGAATGCACAAACATTTGTCTGAGGAGCCAGTTCTGACTCTGGTATTTATATGAAGGTTCTGTTGAAGGCACTGGGAATTGTATATATTGTGAAGGGGAGGCCAAGGTCTTAAAACTGTCATTTTTCCACACTCCCTCTGATAATCCCTTTTGCTTTTGTTAGCACACACATATTTGGGGCAGCAGTTCTTGGTGTGAGGCTTCTGTCCAAGCACTGTGCAGCACATGGGTTTCTTTTTCCTTTCTTTCCTGGGTTCTCTTGCTCTGGTTTATCTGGATTATATCAACAGCTCATGCTGATTTGCAGAACTCTCTTAATTTCAGTGCAAATAGGAGCATTTCTTCCCCTACAGCATCAAGTAGAAACTAGATATTAAATGTAAATCAGTGTAAGTACCATGGAGGCTGACAGAATAACTGAGTTTTGCAACAGCTTTTTTTTTTTTTTTTTGCCTTTTTCTCCTTTTTGATTGCCACGTGCTCCAGTAATTCAGTCTTCCTTGAAGTGCTTTTGTTTTGAATGCACTCTGGGTTATGGAAGATTATCTGAATTTCCTTGGTATTTTCACCCATCCCTTTTCTCCTCATGAAAGTGCCCTGCCCATCTAGGCACACAGCCCCATCAGGAATGCCTGGAGTCTCCTGGGAGAGAGGAAGTTGCTGGTTTGCTTGGATGAAAGTGTGTTGGGTTTTGGGTTTCAGCTTTGGACTTAAATACAGGATTCTGGGAAGAAATGACGAGCTCTGATAAATGACTTTTCAAAAAGGCACGTTCAGAAACCTCTCCTGTGTCCACTCCCTGCACCCTTAAGGCTCAAGCAGAAATAAATTTCAATTAGTCTGACACAGATTTGGGCCAATAAACTTTGCTGAAATAAATAAAAGGACAAGGGCTGCTTAGAAAAACAGGGTTTTACATCTAGATTGTACCAGGGATGCAATACCTTCAGAATCACAGCCTCAAATTCCACTTCTACCCCTTATTTTCTATGGAGGAAAGGCAGAAATATTGGAATGTATATTAGGAAGTTTGGAAGTGATTAAGCCTTAATTAAGCATGAGGTTTTATTCTTTCCTTTCTGGGGTAGGAGGGTGTGTGCTTGGGTCTCTGGGGTATCTAATTTGTGTGCTGTGCTCCTGGCTGTCAGGAAAAGGAGGAGCTGAAAGAAATGGAGTGGCATAAAATTACCAAATGGCTAAAAATAGAGGGGAGAGAGCTGGGTTTGGTAGCACCAACCAATATCCTGTAGCTGGGGCAGAAACGGAAGGGGTGTAAATAACAGAGATCAGTAAAAAATACAGGGGAGAAAATAGTTGATGTATGAGAAACAGAGATCTCTCCATAGCTTTAAAGAAATCTGAATTAAACTGAGAGTGGAAGGGGGACAAGGCTTTGTTGGATCCAGGAGCAGCAACAATGGGCAGAGAGTTTATGGTAAACCAATAAAATGTACTTATGTCTGAATGTGAAATTAGACTCTGAAAAATACGGTCTCAAGGCACCTGCTAAAGAGCTTACTGGAATCTTAATAAATGACTCATGCTGTCATAATCTGATCCTGACATCAACTCCCAGGGCTGGAGTTCTTCAGCCCTGGAGAAGGGGGAAGGGGAGGCTGCAAAGACTGGGGTGGAAATAGGCAGGTAAAAAAACATTTACACAAGAGATATTGATAATTTTGCTATTTTCAGCTCCTTTGCAAACCCAGAGCAAACGAAACCAAAGCACAGGAATTCTGCAGCACCAGAGAAAAAACGTGAATTTCTCTTTACCTTTAAAATCTTTACCTGCTGCTGTGGGTTGTTTGGTGAAGGATGTGTGGTTTGCTTCCAAAACCAAAAGAGGATTTTAGTGGGAAGAAAAAGCCAGATGAGAGTTACCAGCACAAAAGAGGGGTGGTCACTGATAGTTTTGAGGCAGGGATTGATTCTTCTCTCCTGGTCTTGGCTCTGCCACAAACTTTTCTTTTGCTTTGGGAAAATCCTTTAACTCCATTCATTTCAAAGTTGTAAAAACTTTCCCTCTCCATAGAGATACGTTGAAAATTACACATTCATTAATTATTTTAATCTTCTATAAATTTAAGCAGGAGTGTTAATTATTAGTTTCCTCTCTGGCAGCACATTGGAAACCTCAGCTTGACACAGGGAACGTTCTCTTTCCAGACCTTGAATGACAGCACTTTTCAAAGTGCCCCAGAAATGGGAAAAATCAGCCATGCTGGGCAAATTGAGGGGAAAGAGATGGCAAAGGATCAGCTTTTGGAGTTACAAATGTGCTGCATGGGTCATTTTTTTTATTCCCTCTTGTTGATTTGACTACTCTTGAGGGAAAGTTGAGATTTTATTCAACTGCTCAGTGAAGCCCTGTGGATATTACAGAGCTCTGCACACAAAAGCCAGATTCTGCTACAAGAAGAAATGCTAATTTTCCTGCTGGAGCCCAGATGCAGGGCCAGTGAGGAACTACTTACCATGTTTTGTGTTCAGGAGGAAATCACAGCCTGTGGCCATGGTTCTTGGTGGGTTTTAGAGCAACTGGCAACTTATTAGTCATGGGTTTAAAAACCAGCTCCTGCTCGTGGCTTTTAAAATGAATAATTTCGATTTTTTCTTCCTGATGGTTTTTCTTTTTTCCTTCTTCCTTTTTGCACATGCTGTTGTTGCTGGATGCTTGAGTTTTTCAGGCATTTTGCTCTCTTGCAAAATTAGTGATAGGGATATAAAACTGATGGGGAAGGGATTGGATCTCTAATGCAGTAAATCTGAAATTTTCCAACCTGGGCAAAAATATTTGATTGCTTAGATCACTTTCCTTAATTTGCACTCCTGGTTTTTGCACCCCTGGTTTCAGCTTTGCCTGTAAAGCCAGAGAATGGGTGCAAGGGAGAGTTTCGTTCTCCATCTAAAGATAGCTGCAAAAAGCTCAAAGAGGAACAAATAAAATAACCAAAACCCTTCAGAACGTGGGGTGGGTTTTTTGTCTTTCGCAATCCAGGATCTTACAAATTAAATACAGTTAAAAAAAGCAACCACAAAACAAACCCAGCAGAAAAACCCCAACAACAACAAACCCCAAACAAGCAGAAAAAAAAAAAAAGCCCAATCAGGCCTGGAAATCAAATTCAGGTTGTGCAATGTTCTCCTGTTTAATTCTGACAGATTGTTTAAAAATAAAGCTTCAATGTTTCTATCATTTGTTTTTTCCCTCCTCTCTCTGGTTTTGCTATTAAAGCCTCACCATTTGCTCTTTGAGCAGCATTTGGCCTTGGAGAGGCAGATTTGTGTGGTAAATTTGCCTAGGAAGTGGCTTTTAAGGATGGATCCATCCTAAAGTTGCCCAGCCTGAGGGGTTTTTGGTTCTCAAGGACTCCATGCAGTGTAGGAATACTTGGGTGACAAAGCATAAATCATGCTGGTTTTTTAGAGAACAATCCAGTACTAAATTTTGGCAAAAAAAATATTGGTAATCTCAAAAGAAATCCTGTTAAATAGTATGGAATAATAAATGTATCAAGGCAGTTGTAAGGGAGAGCTGCTCAGCCCAGGCTGCTTCAAGGAGGGGTAAAAGGGAGGAGCAGTTCAGCATCCCAAGGGAAATTTGGGGTTAGATTCTGCTACTTTTAATGAAGCCTGGATGTGCTGAGCTCTTGGGTGGTTTGGGATCAACCTGTGCTTGAGAACAGGAGAGGAAGGAAGTTGTGTGTTATTATGGGATGGCTCTGAACATGGGACACATGCTGGGGTTGCCCTGAGCAGAGCAGTGTTGGCTCCTCTCATCTCCTGTCCCATCTCAGCCACACCAGGAGTTTGTTCCTTGGGAGAAAATACTCCTTGAGTGCTGAGGAAAATGCTCCTGGAGGGTTGGGGCAGGACAGCAGGAGGAACTGGAGCTGCCCTGTTCCTCAGCCACCTTCCCAAGGAGGTGCAGATGATGCTGCTTTGTCCCAAGTCCCTCAATGGGGAGCCTGAGGAGAGATTTTACAACCAGAAGAACCCAGTGAACTCCAGGGCTTTGGGGAAATCTCTCATGGAGGGGAGAGGGAGAGGATGCTGGGTTTGAAAAGAAACCAGATGGCTCTGTCATTGTAAAAAGTCTCTTTAGATAAGAGTGCAGAGAATTCCATCTCTTTCTGTGCTGTGGGCAGGACCTGGGGTGGTGACAGCAAGAGCCCTTTCCCCTCCAGCTGATTGGGAAGTTCATTGTTGGGGAATGTAGGGAGAACCCCATCCTTGGAAATAACCCCCAAGTCAAACAGATTTTGTGTTAAAGCCCCACCTGGGCTGCTCAGCCCAAATCCACAATGTCCCTGGGCTGGTGGGGACTGAGCAGGAGTAACACTCCCCACAGCTGTGTCTCCTGTGGGACACTTGGAATATTCTCTCTGAGCCTTCTTTTGTCTCTTTTTTCCCCTCACTTGGATGCAAGATATGCTGCAAAGATGAAGGAAATGGAGGAGCACTCCGGGTTTATTCCTTGTCTCACCCCTTTTTGCTAAATTCAGTGAACATTGTCATATGCATTGTTTGGAAGTTTTTCTGATTAATTTTGAGGTCACATCACTCCAGTCTTGGCTCCAATGAAATCAACACCAAAATTCCCACTTTCCCCAGAAGCTCAGGTTTAGCCACTGGCACTGTCCTTGGGAATATTCCCCAGTTTTGGCTGGAATCAGTTGTGTTTTGCCTTCCCTGTTGTTGTAGCAGTGTTTGCAAAGGTGTGTGTGGTACCAAGCTCTGCCAGAGGAACTTTTGGGAAAACTCTCTTAGGGCAGCCAAGATGAGCCCAACCTCTTTGGAATAATTGTTTGTGTGTTTTGCTTTGGGTTTGCTTTGTTTTTCTAACTCAGCTGCCAACACAAAGAACCAGGGGAAATAATTCCGAGTAAAATTTCAATTTTCTTTTATTTTTCTCTCTCCTTGACAAATTAAAAAAAGAGAAATATTTCATTTCACCAAAGCCCTGAAGTGTTTCATTTGGGTCATTAGGAAAAGCAAGGGAAATGAAGGGTTAGACTTCAAAGGAAGTGCCTGGGGGCAGCTCCCATTCATCCAGGGTGGAGGAGACCCTGCTCCAGCTTTTTCCTCTGCTGGAGAGGAGAGGAGCTTCCCGGGAAGGTTTGCTAGGAAGAGGCTGCTCTGGGGTGTGAGGATAGGATTGGGTGAAAAATGAGCTGGAGGAGACACAGGATAGAAGTAAAAATAAAAATAAGCAGTGCTGTAAAAATTCTTTATTTGTTTTCAAGCTGCAGCTTGGAAAATGAAACTGGAAGTCTTGGTTGTTTGTAAGGTACCTGAACTTTATATAGACATAGTAGATAAAGTGACATAAAAGGTATCTATTATAAATTTGTCTTATCTGTGTTACAAAAGTCCAGGTTTACTAACACACATTTTAAGATGTAAAACCTTTGCAAGCACAGCGGAGGTGGCTGGGAGCTGTGCAAACCCTGCTTGGTTAGGACACATGGCAGTGTTTAAAGAGTACCACTGAATTGTCATGTTCTTACTGGCTGTAGCTTCTGTCTCTGCCTCCTAATCAACCATAAAATAGTAAAGAAAAAAATTTTAAAAATCCAGATATCCAAAAGTAGATCCAGAGCAGAGCTGTTGTATGAAACAGATATTATTTGTTGTGGATGCTTCATCCAGTGCCTAAAGGGGCTCCAGGAGAGCTGGAGAGGGACTTGGGATAAGGAAAGGGGGAACAGGACACAGGGAATGGCTTCAGACCAAAAGAGGGTGGGGTTAGATGGGATATTGAGAAGGAATTGTTCCCTGTGAGAGCGGGGAGGGGCTGGGATAGAACCCCCAGAGAAGCTGTGGCTGCCCCTGCATCCCTGCAATGTCCAAGGCCAGCTTGGACAACTGGGGCTTGGAGCAGTGTCCCTGCCCACAGCAGGAGGTGACACTGGATGACCTTTCAGATCAGTTCCAACCCAAACCAGGCTGGGATTCCATGACTTTACTGCTTTTGGAGGTAAATCCTTGCCCTGCAGATGGACACCAGCCAGGAGTTGGTGACCACGCTGGAGGTTGGTGACCGTGCCAGTGTTGGTGACCATGCCAGGGGCTGGTGACCATGCCAGGGGCTGGTGACCGTGCCAGGACAGAACCAATCCCGGGCTCAGCCCTCGCTGTGCTCCTCTGCAGGTCCCTGGATGGGAGGCTGCAGGTGTCCCACAGGAAGGGCCTCCCCCACGTCATCTACTGCCGCCTGTGGCGCTGGCCCGACCTGCACAGCCACCACGAGCTGCGCGCCATGGAGATGTGCGAGTTCGCCTTCAACATGAAGAAGGACGAAGTCTGTGTCAACCCCTACCACTACCAGAGAGTGGAGACCCCAGGTATCCCCACAGCCCTGCCCTTCCCAGCCTCTCCTGCAGCTGGAGGCATCTCCCAGGAGATCCTTGCCCTCCTCAGCCTCTCCTGCAGCTGGAGGCATCCCCCAGGAGATCCCTGTCCTCCTCAGCCTCTCCTGCAGCAGGAGGCATCTCCCAGGGCATTCCCAGGAGATCCCTGTCCTCCTCAGCCTCTCCTGCAGCAGGAGGCATCTCCCAGGGCATTCCCAGGAGATCCCTGTCCTCCTCAGCCTCTCCTGCAGCTGGAGGCATCTCCCAGGAGATCCCTGCCCTCCTCAGCCTCTCCTGCAGAAGGAGGCATCTCCCAGGGCATTCCCAGGAGATTCCTGTCCTCCTCAGCCTCTCTCTGCAGCAGGAGGCATCTCCCAGGGCGTTCCCAGGCACAGTGGGTCTATTTTTGGTGATAATCCCTTACTGTATGGAGTAGAATAATTTATGAACCTGCACTCAGGGGGAAAATAATTGTTGGAAATCAATGAAATCCAAGTGAGCAGGTTCTAGGTTCCCAGTGTGGCATTGTGTGCACGTAACTCACAGAGGGAACCATAGCAGTGTTCACTGCTGGGGTTAAATTAAGGATAAACTGTTGAGCTGGGTCTAAGAACAGCTCCCAACTTCCTGTTCTGGAGTCTCCTCCTGCCTCTGGAAGAGACTTTGATCTGGAGCTGCAGGAGCTTCTGCTGCGTGTCAGCACAGATCTGCAGAGCCAGGCAGGATGTTTATGCTAATCCCACCTGCCTGCTCCATCCTATGGGAAACTCATTCCTTGGGAATCATGGGGTGCACCATCTCCTAAATGGTGTTTGAAGCAGAGCTGAAAGGGGGCAGAGAGACCAGATGTGCACAGATAAGCTCTGGCCCATTCCCAGCTGGGAATAAACAGCACCCTCACCTGCCGCTGTTATTCCAGAGGCAAACATCAAATCCTGTCCCTTAACGAGTCCCCTTTGTTTGTATTCCACGTATTTCAAGCTGCTGCTCCAAACTGGTTTCTCCTCGTTTTCTGCTTAACTTTTATTTCAAAGCTGTTCCCTATTCTCCCTTCCCAGTGCTGCCTCCGGTGCTGGTGCCTCGGCACACGGAAATTCCGGCCGAATTCCCGCCCCTGGATGACTACAGCCACTCCATCCCAGAGAACACTAACTTCCCTGCAGGTATCGAGCCCCAGAGCAACTACATTCCAGGTACCTTGTGTCTTCCATACAGGGAGCAGAGGGAAGGGTCAGAGAGCACAGGGAATCCTGGCTGGGGGATCCCAACCTGGGAATCTTTCTTTCCGTCGTTCCTCTGGAGCTACGGAGTGCAGAAATAGCTGGGAGTTGGAAATGTGGGCACTCACCAGGGCTCTTCATGGCTTTGTTTTGTTGGTTTTAAACTCACCTCTTCCTCCAGTGGTTACAACCTCAGTTTATTGTGAAATCTAAAGTGGATGTTCTCTTACCGGGTTGAGATTTGAATGAAATTCAGCCATTTGGAGGAAAACTCTCCAAATTTCTGATGGAATTGAGCTCTTCTATTTATGTATCTCTTTTACAAGCAATTTACACCTTATTTGCATGGACAAGTTATGCAGCTGCACTCCAGGAGAGGAGAAATATGTGGACAGAAAACTGCCTCCGTGGCTTAAAGTTTCACGGGACTGAAAATCCGGATTTTTTTGTTTTCCCCCCCTCCTCTGCTATTCACAAATATGGATATCACCCTGGCTGTGCTGGCTCCTCCCTCCAGCAGCTTGAGAAAGAAAAGTAATAAAAAAAGAAATTGAGCTCTCCTTGTGAATGGCAAAGTGAATGTTTTTGGTGCCTAAAATCCAGACTTCTCAGTTGCACTGACAGTGTGATGATTTTGTGCCTCCAGAGACCCCTCCTCCAGGCTATTTGAGTGAGGATGGAGAAACCAGTGACCACCAGATGAACCCCAGCATGGATGCAGGTGAGTCACCTTTGGGGTTTTAATTTAGTGGCCTGTATCCCAAAGGAAGTTGAATGTCCAGGTTTTCTCTCATTGCCACAAAAAAAGGAGTAGCCAGGTTTGGAATGAGGGTACCTAATTTATGTTCAAATAATCCATATATTATGTTCAAATAGTCCATATTAACATTCAGATGTTATGGACTTCCCTCATTATAGGAAAAAGAACTAAAGAAGCCAGGTCAGAACAGTGGGAAAGGAAAAGTGAAAATGGGCTGCACCACCTGTCTGCATCCATGGGACATCCAAGTGCAGATACTGAAAATCCAGGCCCAGAGTTTGTGGCAAATTTACATGATTGAGGATAAAATTCTGACAGCTTTTTGGTCAGATCTGTGTAACCTGATCCAATACTGCATTGTCCCAAACCCAGCAGGACTGGGATATAAAGTGTTACAGTTTTAATTTTTAATTTTATTTTGTCTGGCAATATACACCCAAGCTCTTTAATGCCCAGCTAGCTGGGTTTGTCAGGATGAAAGTAAAACAGCCAAGTGCTGCTCAGTTTGGAAAATTAATGGGTTAAACTCCATTGAATTCCCTGTGAGGGGACAGCAAGGTGATATTTGAAAGCTCCTGTAAGGAGGAATAAACATCAGAGAAGCTGCAGTGTCAAAAATGAGACTGCAGTGAGCAGTGGGTTGTCCCTCCAACAAGCCTGGGCAGCACTGCAGATCCTGTGAATGTTTTTCCTGGTGCAGATTCCATAGCAATAATTACCCCTTCTTGATTTTCAGGTTCTCCAAACTTATCACCAAACCCCATGTCTCCAGCACACAACAATCTGGGTAAGCACATGATCTTGGGAGCTGGGTGTAATTACAGTCAAGAGGGTGACATTTGAATGATGCTGGTGAGGTTGTGCACTTTTTACAAGATTCCAATGGTTTTAAACTGCCAGAGGACAGCTTTGGATTGGATGTGAGCAGGGAATTGTTCCTTGGCAGGGTGGGGAAGGGCTGGGATGGAATTCCCAGAACAGCTGTGGCTGCCCCTGGATCCCTGGAAGTGTCCAAGGCCATGGCAGGAGGTGGAACTGGATGGGATTTAAGGTCCCTTTTAATCCAGCCCATCCTGGAATTCTGTGATTCTGTGAGAACTGAGCATGTTTTGAGCAGAGAGAAGTGGAGGAGATCAGTTGCTGTGGGGTTGGAGAGTCCAAATAACCAGGGAATGTGCAGGAATGCCAGTGAATGGAGAGGTCATGGACAACATTCCTGGAGCACCAGAGGTGTTTGTGGCTGGGGGAGGTGCAGGGGAGGATTGTTCTGGCTCACACCAGCTGCTTTTCCTCACCCTAACTCCAGTTACTCTGCAGTCTGGAGTTGTTTCCCCCCAGCTCCATCCTGGGCACAGGGAGGACATTCCAGCCCTGAGGGCTCTGTCAGGCCATGGCTGGCACTGACTCATTCCACATCTGTGGCAGCAAACAGGGGAACCCTGAGGAGAAGGGAGAGCAGCTGAACCTCTGAGAGCTTCTGTGGCTCTCTCTGCACCTCTCTTATCTCAAAAATTCCACCCTTTATTTTCATTCTGATCTCCATCACTCTGAGCTCCTGCCCTGTTTGGAATTGCTCTGCCATAAAAATCCCTCCAGCTCTGCCTGGCTGCAGGATCAGCTCCCCAACTGTTCATTAAGGCAGCAGACAGAGCCCACTTGAGACTACTCTGGAATAAGCATGGCCATAAAGTTTACATATGCTTTTAATCCTGGCACGCAGGACTTTGACACTGCTCCAAAATTTGTCAGTCATTGGCTGACTTGTGGATATCTTGGGGCTGTTGAACAGAGGATTTCTTTTCCCCCCCCCTCTTTTTTTTTTTTTTTTTTTTTTTTTTTTTTTTTTTTTTTTTTTTAGTATTGCCATGGTGACACAAAACTTTTATTTCTTTAACTGCTACAGCCCAAGAAGAGAATGCATGACTGAGACATTTTTTATTTCATTTTTCCCACTGTGCTGCCTGGGAGCTGATGAGATTTTTCTTGCATTTTTTTTCCTTCTTTTTTTTCCCAACCTAAAAATAAAAAAGCCAATTCCATGTAACAAACTCAACCTGGCAAGTGGTATCTGCCTTACATAAGGCAGAAAGGAATTCCTAGGATACAAACCCCCCCATCCCCTTCCTGACAGGGACACTGGTTGTTAACACATCAGATGTCTCAGGTGCTGTCTGGGGACAAAAAAGGAGGAGCAGGTGAAGCTGGTAAAGCACAAGTAGCAAACTCTTTGTAGTCTGAGGAGCAGACAGCAGAGAAGCACTTTAATTTACCAGCATTTAAAAAAACCTTTTAAATTCTTGCAAACTGTATTTATTGCTCTCAGGCAGGAGCTTCAACAAATGAAGAACTTCTTGTTGCTTTTAATTTCATTGTAAATTTTTGCCTTTGAGGAAGCTACGAAATAATAAATGAAAGAGCAGCTGAGCCACACTTAAAAGTGTCCAAGGGCAAAATTGTCATCACATGAGTGTTGTAAATTCTTATCTGCAGTAAGGAGCTGCTCCCAGGGAAATCAGACCTTCAGCCTGCTGGTCACAGCCCAGGATCTCTCCACTTGGAGCTGTTGGTGGCTGGTGACCTGCAGCACTCCTCGAATTCCTGGATAAGCAGAACTCCACTGTCTAGGGCTGGACTTTGCTCTGCAGGAGTCTAATGAAGCTTTCTCTGTGTATTTGTGGAGAAAATGGAACAGAAATCCAAACCCCACAGCAGTGTGTGCAGGAGGGAGTTTCTCAGCTCTCGAGCAGAGCGGGGGCATTTCCAGCTTTGCCATGAAGAAAACCATGTCCCAGGATTGCTTTGTTTATTTGAGCAGAACTACCTGAAGCTGTTAAGACAGCTCACTTTGTGTAAACTGACCTTTGGACTTAAATCCCGTGGCCATATTCCAGGGAGTTCCAGAGGCAGTAAAGCAGCACAAGGCAAACCAAGTGTGACACCAGGGGCAGGGTTACCTCGAGGAGCAGGGCAGGTTTGCCATGTCAGGCAGAAATGTGGGATGGAAGGAGCTCAGGGAATTTCATCTTTCCATTCCCAGGCACAAAAGCATTGCAAGGTAACATACTGGGATTTTTTTTTTTTCTTAATTCTCCTTTCAGTTTGTGTGTTGGAGTTGGAAGTGTTTGAGTTTTGGTTCCAAATTACAGTTGTCAAGTTTTCAGTTGTCAAACATAAGCTTTAAGTGGAAGTCACAGATATCCAAGGATCTCTTCCCTGTTGCTGAAACACGAACTGAGGGAAATACTAAAAACAAAATGAAAGGAGAGTTGCCAGCATTCTGTGGGCATTGGGAATGAAGTCAGGGGGTTGGGGCTGGCTGAGGAGCAGCCCTGTGGTCACACACACATTGTTGTTCCGAGGGGGCCGTCCCTTGGGGCACAGGAAATCCATTGTCAGGGATTGCTCCACAGAAGGACTTGACAGAGCAGGAGCTGTCAGAGAGCGAGCACATGGCCCATGGTCACATCCACATCCCCCTGTCCCCCTGTCCCAGGGCACAGCCAGCCCTTCCCTGGCTGCAGAGGGAAGGCAGCACTCACCTCTCTGCATCTGCTCCTTTCCAGGGAGGGAGTTGGGGTCGGTACAGTTGGAAACGTCTCTCAGCGAGCTCTGAGCCACGCTGTGATCAAACCCATTCCCTGAAAGGAGGGTAACAGCTTCCCTTGTGCTCAGAGAGGGGGAGCAGAGCAGGCAGCAGATTTTTCCCAGGACTTTCATCTGGCAGGGAAGATGCAGGACTGGGACCATCCCAGCACCCAGGGGGCACTTCTGACAGCAAAGCTGTTTCTGAGTCAAGGCTGAAATTGTGCAGAGATGATTCAGGCAGGATTTGTCTGGGTTTCATGTATTCTGTTTTATTGATTGTGTGCCCTCACACAATTCTTTGTTCTTTGGCTTCAGCAGAGCTGCATTCTCTTCCTTTTCCCCAGACACAGAAGCCATAAATTGAAAATGAATATTTAGGACAGCTCTAACACAAGAGGGAACTTGCCCATCCCACAGCAGCTTAAGCTGAAGTTTAAAACTACAAATCACAGGAGAAAGCAACATCATTAAAAACTTGGTTGCAGCTTTTAGAGATAAACTTTTCCTCAAACCAAGATTTGTTGGTTTATGTCTTTCCTCAAGCTGCAGATAAGCCAGAAATAAAATTTCTGTGCATCCTTCAGTGAGGAATCCACAGTTCCCTTGAGCCCCAACTAGGTGGAGGTGGTTTCTGAAAGAAAGGACCACAAAACCATGGAGAGGTTTCAGTGTTTTTATAACTTGAATAACACCAGCCTGAAGATATTACTTAAGGATCAACACAAGTTGATTTTTCTGGAGCTGAGCAGCCTTTTGATTAGAAAAGCACTTGCTGTGGAGTAAGAGCCCAGTCACATGGAACTGATCTGTTTTCTTTGGTGGGTGGACTCACCTTGGGAGGCTCTGGGCCAGAGCTGGTGTTTGCTGGGCCTCTCTCCAAATTGTGCTGGGCCCAGAGCAGTCCTGAGGTGGCCACAGCTGCTGCTGCTGGAAGAACTTGCCTGGTGTGGCAATTTCCAGAGGGAAAACCAAAACGTGCCATGCAGGAGAAAAAGGCAGGGACAGGAAACTTGTGTCACTCGTGGATGTGTGAAATAATCTTATCAAGAGAGGGGCTTGCTTTGAGCTATAAAATTAAAATGTGAGGAAGTGGCAGGTAAAAGAGGCTGGGAATGGGTATAAGCTGCAAATTTCATGGATTTTGAAGCCTGCTAAGGATTGAAGAGTACCCCAGATGCACTTCTATTCAGTTCCTTATTTGCTGTCAGCAAAGCTTGTAACAACAAAACAGAAACCAAAGTGATTTTCCTGATTATTGGCTACTTTGGGAACTCTTCCAGCAGGAGAGGAAGGAGAGGGAGCCAATGTGACTTTTGGCTGCTCCAACCTGTGCCTGAAGGTTATGGAGTAACAGGTACAGGTGAGAAAAGACTCCCAGACCTCTGCAGAGACCCTGGTCAGTGTGAGAGGAGGCTGGGGTGGTAAAAACCTGCCTTGGATTTTTTATGAGTTAATCTTGTAAGCCCCACATTCTCTTAAGCCCTGCAGGAGCAACAGATGGGAAAGCCTATGGAAAAAGCTGGGGTTTGCTGCTTGATGTTAACTCCTTGGCCAGATGGGAGCTCTTTTGTTCTGTCTTTAAGCACCATTTGAATGAGGATGAAGTGATAGATTGGGGGGAGGGCTGGAGGGAATTCTTCCCCTGCACTGGATGTGGGGAACAGCCCTCAGGAATTGGCTGGGCCTGCTTTGCACGTCCCCTGCTCAGCTTGGCTCTCAGCAGGGCCGGGCACCTCCTTGTGCAGCATTTCCAGGAAATTCGACTTGAGCCTTGCTCTGCTGCAGTCTCCTTGGCTTCAGTGGGAGCAGTGAAATCTTTCAGTGCTGTTGGAGTGCCCACCCTGCCTTCCTGAGGCTGCCTCAGCTCCCTCTGCTCCTCAGCTTCAGCCCCTTGGCTTCGGTCCATGAGGCAAAGCAGGACCCCAGGGGAAGAGCTGAGCCTTCACCTGCTGGCAAGATGGATTTTCCTGTGATGGTTTTGAGATCCAGTGCACTGGGAGAAAGTTTTTAAATCATTTTGAACGCCAGTGTTACAGGCAGTTTGGGGCATTATTTCAGACTCTGCTGGTTTTACCAGTGCCAGGGAGGTCACAGCAGGGTCAGTGAGAAGGAAAGTTGGATTTACTGGTTGGAAGTGCACAGATTTAGTGCAACAGCAGGGTCACAGCAGGGTCAGTGAGAAGGAAAGTTGGATTTACTGGTTGGAAGTGCACAGATTTAGGGTGCAGCACACCTGTGCTATCAACAGCAGCTTTGTGCTTTATTCTTTCCAAGATTTTCTACTCTTTCCTTTTGTCATTTTAAGGAACTGGCTAGCTGAGAGTGATCCCACATTTCATAGTAAAGCTGAATTTACTTAATTAAATTTCCCCCAAGTGTGAGGCTGCTCAGTGACACCCCACTTGCTAAGTGAGTAATGCCTTTGACTGTTTGTGATTGCTCCACGTGCCAGAAGCTCCAGGGGTGATGTCACCTCCTTGCTGTGGTCCATTAAAATGAAACTTTGGTTGAAGTGAGCCTGAGGAATGAAGCAGAACAATATTCCAAACCAGCTGGGGTGTTTTTTTTTTTTCATGCCCCTTTCCCTTGCTGTGGCTGATTTGGCTTTTGTTTGGTGCAGATCTGCAGCCCGTGACCTACTGCGAGCCGGCCTTCTGGTGCTCCATATCCTACTACGAGCTCAACCAGAGGGTGGGAGAGACTTTCCACGCCTCGCAGCCCTCCATGACCGTGGATGGCTTCACTGACCCCTCCAACTCGGAGCGCTTCTGCCTGGGTTTGCTGTCCAACGTCAACAGGAACGCGGCCGTGGAGCTCACCAGGCGGCACATCGGTAACTGCTGCTGCCTCCTGCCCGCTGGGAAGGGGGAACCCATAGAAACCCCCCACAAAAAACCCTCACAAAAACCCTTCCACAAAAACTCCTCCACAAAAGCCCCTCCACAAAAACCCCTCCACAAAAACCCCCCACAAAAACCCCTCCACAACTGCCCCCCCAAAAACCCCTCCACAAAAGCCCCCCCAAAACCCTTCCACAAAAACCTCTCCACAAAAACCCCCCACAAAAACTTCTCCACAAAAACCCTTCCACAAAAACCCCCCACAAAAACCCCCCACAAAACCCCCTCCACAAAAACCCCTCCACAAAAACCCCCCCACAAAAACCCTTCCACAAAAACCCTTCCACAAAAACCCCCCACAAAAACCCCCCACAAAACCCCCTCCACAAAAACCCCTCCACAAAAACCCCTCACAAAAACCCCTCCACAATCGCCCCCCAAAAAACCCCCTACAAAAACTCCTCCACAAAAACCCCTCACAAAAACCCCTCCACAATCGCCCCCCAAAAACCCCCCTACAAAAACCCCTCCACAAAAACCCCTCCACAAAAACCCCTCCACAAAAGCCCCCTCACAAAAACCCCTCCACAGACCCCCCACAAAAACTTCCCACAAAACCCCCTCCACAAAAACCCCTCCACAAAAATCCCTCCACAAAACCCCCCACAACCCCACCCTCCACAAAAACCCCTCCACAACCGCCCCCCCAAAAAACCCCCTACAAAAACCCCTCCACAAAAACCCCTCCACAAAAACCCCTCCACAAAAGCCCTCTTACAAAAACCCCTCCACAGACCCCCCACAAAAACTCCCCACAAAACCCCCTCCACAAAAACCCCTCCACAACACCCCCTCCACAAAAACCCCCCACAAAACCCCCCTCACAAAAACCTCTCCACAGACCCCCCACAAAAACTCCCCACAAAAACCCCTCCACAAAACCCCCTCCACAAAAGCCCCCCACAACTCCCCCCCACAAAAACCCCTCCACAAAACCCCCCCACAAAACCCCTCCACAAAAAACCCTCCACAACTGCCCCCCCACAAACCCCCCCCCACAAAACCCCCCCACAAAAACCCCTCCACAAAAACCTCTGAATTAGCAGGTTTAGAGCCCTGGGTGGGAATACCTGCAGATTCCAGCGGGCTGATCACCCATACAGAGATGCTAATTGTGGGGTTTTTTTCACATAATCATAATACAAAAATGCACCAAGGAACGCTAAGATTGCTGCATGTCACTGAATTTAAACCATTTCACACACTCCATGTATCTGGAGGGAAGTCAGGGATAATTCTGTGTGTTCCTTTTCCCTCCTGCAATGCTTTATTTTCTCACTGACCTTTTATAAATGGAAACTGAGCTCCTTGATTGTCATCTCAATTTCCACTTTTCCTGCAAGGTCCCAGCTAATCTGTTTTCAGTGAAACTTGTGCTAAGTAGAACATCCCAAATTTCTGCAATTTTGCTAAAAGTAAATTGCTTGTTCTTTACTGTTTTCTGCTGACTCCTATCAAAAATGAACCTGATTTTTGTCCTAATTTTGCTCCCCTTTCGTGAGCAATAGAAAAATCCTCCCTCTTGCACAGGGGGACCTTTCCTCACTTGTTTTGAAGATTATTATACTCCAATCCCCAAAACCCACCAAGATTCAAAAATCAGATTTTTAATGCAGCAGCCTCCTTCTGCTCTGTGGAAGGATGAAAGCAACACATTCAAATAGGAATGTGAGACCACAGCAAATGTTTATTTGAGCAACAAAATGTGTTCTCCAACTTTGTTCCTTTATTAACTGAGATTTTAATGATTTATACAAACACCTGTGGGCAATGTATGTGTCCTTGTACACAGAGTCATCTCCAGCAAAAGGCAAGGATTTGGAAGTGCTGTGGAATTTCATTCTAAATCATTGAGTAAATCCCCAAACAGTTGTGTCCAGCTGGGATGGCTTTCAGAAGAAATGATGATTTTCATGTGTTAACTGATAGAAATGACGACTTTCACGTGCTAACTGATAGAACATTCATATGGAAAATATCAGTGTGCGTGTGTTTGGAGGGACCTGGGGCTGGAGGTACAATTCCAACTGGAGCTGGTGCTCCTGCCTCCCTCAGCTCACCTGGCCCTTGGAGCACTTCATTGCAATGTGCAGTGGGACAGAGTCTCCATCACTGGTGGCTGAGCTGCTGGTTTAGAGCTGGCTGAGGGAGCTGGCCCAGCCCCGGGAGCAGTTTTTCCCAGTATTTTTTTCCCCCTGAGGGAGCTATCCTAGCCTCTGGGGCAGTTTCTCCTGATGTTTTTCCCCCTGACTGAGCCGTCTCAGCCCCAGGGGCAGTTTTCCCCCACCTTGAGGGAGCCATCCCAGCCCCGGGGGCAGTTTCTCCCCCCTGAGGGAGCCATCCCAGCCCCGGGGGCAGTTTCTCCCCCCTGAGGGAGCCATCCCAGCCCCGGGGGCAGTTTCTCCCCCCTGAGGGAGCCATCCCAGCCCCGGGGGCAGTTTCTCCCGGTGTTTCCCCCTGAGGGAGCCATCCCAACCTCTGGGTCAGTTTGTCCCGGTGTTTCCCCCCTGAGGGAGCCATCCCAGCCCCGAGGGCAGTTTCTCCCCCCTGAGGGAGCCATCCCAGCCCCGAGGGCAGTTTCTCCCCCCTGAGGGAGCCATCCCAGCCCCGGGGGCAGTTTCTCCCCCCTGAGGGAGCCATCCCAGCCCCGGGGGCAGTTTCTCCCCCCTGAGGGAGCCATCCCAGCCCTGGGGTGGGCAGTTTCTCCCGGTGTTTCCCCCTGAGGGAGCCATCCCAGCCCCGGGGGTAGTTTCTCGGTGTTTCCCCCCTGAGGGAGCCATCCCAGCCCCGGGGTGGGCAGTTTCTCCCCCCTGAGGGAGCCATCCCAGCCCCGGGGGCAGTTTCTCGGTGTTTCCCCCCTGAGGGAGCCATCCCAGCCCCGGGGTGGGCAGTTTCTCCCGGTGTTTTTTTCCCCACTGAGCCCGGTTGTGTCGCAGGCCGCGGGGTGAGGCTGTACTACATCGGCGGGGAGGTGTTCGCCGAGTGCCTCAGCGACAGCGCCATCTTCGTGCAGTCCCCGAACTGCAACCAGCGCTACGGCTGGCACCCGGCCACGGTCTGCAAGATCCCGCCAGGTAAGGGGACAGCGCCCGCGGGGACAGCTCTGCTCCTGGGCAAGGCTCCGGGCAGCTCCGGGCTGCTGGAAAATCATAGAATGGGTTGGGTTAGGAGCATCTCCTTCCACACCATCCCATGCTGCTTCCCACCCAGCCTGGCCTGGAGCGCTTGTTTGTAGGGATGGGGAGTCCACAAATTCTCTGGAGAATCTATTTTACTCTTTTAGAAGCCACTTGAACAATTCCAGCAGGGCATTTTTATAGCCTAAGGGATGGAGGTAGTGCTGAAGGAAGCTGCTGTGGAGGCTCCGATAGTTGCTATGTGGAGGTTCCAACAGCTTAAAGCAGAATTTGCCATTTTTTCCTTCAGCGTTTTATCAGTCCATTGTTGTATTGTAGTTATCTCATAGACACGTTGATAATTTTCTTTGTGCTTCTAAGTGATGGTAAGAAATTTCTCTGAATTTAGATTCACCCATAATAGATTTAAATTGTTCTCTTTTTTTTCTGGTCTCTAGAAAAATCCTCTCCCTCCTCTGTGTGAATTAGTTTGTTCTAAAGAAATTACATTTGCAGGCACCTTGTTGTTCTGGTTACAGTCTGAAGTTTTTGCTGAAAGATTACAAGATAATTTATTTCATCTATCTGGGAAGAAAAGGCTTTTTTTTTTTTTTTGTTAGATAAATGCAAAAAGCTGGTAAGAGCTGTTTGAAATGGAATTTGGTTATTTAGCTAAGCTTACACAAGCTGACTTTTTTACAGTTAAAAGCCTGTATATATTTAAAAACAGAACTTCTTTGTTTAGAAATATTTGAATTCTTTTCTTTTGAGAGGAGATCCATATGCTCCAAGCTCTGGCCCATCCTAATGGGTTTCCTTTCTCAGATGCAGCTGCCAGCGCTGCAAATTATGACTTAATTCTCCACCACATCACAGGAGTCCACCCTGGCTGGAGTCACCATCTGCAGACATGAAAAGCCCACATTTCCGCTCGGGACCCAGCTCAGGCGCAGTTTTTGGATGCCAGCTCTCCCCACTTTTGCCACAGTCTTTGGCCGCCTCTTCTTCAAATCTTTGCTGGGTTTGAAGCAGTTTTGTCGTTGCCTCGTTGATAGGATCGAGTCATTCCCACTCTTCCCCATGGAGAGACCTGTTCCCAAGCACTCCTGAGGGCTGGGATCCAGCACTGGGACCCTCCTGGAGTTTGTTCCTCCTTCCCTGAGCTCAGCCTGGCTGTGACACTTTCAATCTTCCCTTCAAACTCCCTGAGACTGCAGCCCCTGGGCTCTTGCCTGGTTCCAGAAGCTGGCAGTGCTTCCTGCAGCTGCTGTGGTCACCCTTTGCTCCACACCAGCTGAGTCCAGCCCAGGAGAGGAGGCTCACAAGTGATTTTTAGCAAAACACAATTCATCCCACTCCAAATGTTGTTTTTCAGCCTTGGACCATGTGTAATCCCAAATGAGCCTTAGCTGAGTGCCTGGTTTCAGAGTTTAACTTGTTTATGGTTATCTGGGAGAAAGCAAACGTAGCAACACTTTTTAAAGGAGTGGGGCATTTATTTAGTTATCTAAACTATGAAGGATATTATTACATTTCCCCTTCTTCCCCTAAGAACAGTTGAATAAGCTGTTCTCAGTTGTTTAGCTGGGGCTAAACATCAGGGGAAAAACTTCAGTTTTAAAAGGAAAGTGTTTGGCAGGTGATAGTGGAACTGGAGAGAGGATTTTAGCAGGAGCAGCCCTGCCACCAGCCCTGGCAGCCTCTTTAACCCTCAGAGCTGCTTCCTGGTGTGTCAGGGCGGTTTCACTTCAGAACTTCCCTGTTCTGTGACAGACTCGATGTCAGTCCAGCACCAGGGAGCTCCTGTTTTTAGCCTGTGCATTCCTGCCCTCCAGGCCCTGCAGGGATCTCTGCTGTTGAGTGTTCAGTCATAGTCAGGCTTTACATTACAATAGGAAGGAAATAGTGTCCAGGAGAGAGAAGGAGGTTCCACAGGAGGATCCCTGGTCTCTCCAGTCACAATCTGCTGGGGGGCCCCAGCATGCAGAATTCTCTCCTTTTCCTTCTTCCCTTGCAAATGTGGCAGCCCCAGTTCCTGTCTCTGGGCTCTGAGCACATGGGAAAGCAGCCCGGAGTTCCTCTGAAACAAGCAGAATTCTCAATCCCATCAAGCCAACGCCTTGTCCTTGCCGTGTCCTTTCCCCCAGGCTGTAACCTGAAGATTTTTAACAACCAGGAGTTTGCTGCCCTGCTGGCCCAGTCGGTGAACCAGGGCTTCGAGGCCGTGTACCAGCTGACCCGCATGTGCACCATCCGCATGAGCTTCGTCAAGGGCTGGGGCGCCGAGTACAGGTGGGGACACCCCGGGCTCTGCTCCTGCCAGCTCCCTGCTGGGACAGCCCTGCACAGCTGGCAGTGCTCTTGGGAAAAGGGGGAGTCAGCCCAGGAGCACGGAGGGGTTGTGGCTTTTGGGAAGGGCTTGGTCTGGTCTCTTTGTGGGATGGCCACGTGTGGTAGGAACCAAAAGCTTTTACCTGGAGCACGCAGATAAATCCATGTGGTCTGTGTTGGAAATATGGTATTTTTTCCTTAAGATTAGATGTGTATTGGGTAGTTTGAGTGTCTTAAGACTGCACTTCTATCAAGACAGGATTATAGAATCCTGGAATGGTTTGGGTTGGAAAGGACCTTAAAGGTCATCCGGTGCCACCCCTGTCATGGACAGCAACACCTTTCACTGTCCCAGGTTGCTCCAGCCTGGCCTTGGACATTCCAGGGATCCAGGGGCAGCCACAGCTGCTCTGGGCACCCTGTGCCAGGGCCTCCCCACCCTCACAGGAATTCCTTCCCGATATCCCATCCATCCCTGCCCTCTGGCAGTGGGGAGCCATTCCCTGTGTCCTGTCCCTCCATCCCTTGTGGAAGTGCAGTGTGAGTGCTTCCCATGGCTTGGATTTAATGCTTCTTTTAGCAGGAACTAATGGGATTAAAATAAAAGCAGATTGGCTTGAAAAATTTCTATTTGAAAAAAACCATGAGAGTTGCTGCAACATACTAGTTAAATATTGTAGTTAAAATTACAGTTAAATCTCCTGATCCTTTCCTTAGGGCTTGCCATAGGGCAAGTGGGAGAATGTGGGAGCAGCAGGATCACTGTTTTTCCCAGTGAATACTGAGGCTAAAATGGAGATGCAGGAGGTCTGGTGGGTGGGATGGATGCTGTGGTTACTCTGACCCCACAAGAACACTGGAGATGCTGTTGGGAACAGAGTATTCCATAGTTTTGAGCAAACATCTGAGGGAGAGCAACCAGGGATGGATGGTACAAGCAGAGGAATTTAAATTCAGTGGAAAATGGATGTTGTTTTCTGAGAGGGAAAGCTGGTGAGGATTTAAACCTGGAGTGATGTGGAAATATTTGACTCTGCACCCTTTAAAGCTGTGGCCTCACTCACAGCTCCGTGGGGTCGCTGCCATTCTGGGGCTGTGCAGGAGGGGGAGATGCCTCAGGATCAGCTGGAGCCCGGGCCCCGCACGTTGCTCTGCCCCTTTCTTCATTTCTCCAGATGTTTGGAGTCCATTTTGTTTTGAAATCCTCCTGAGCTGAGGCCAGAGCAGCTCCGGGCTGGCTCCCAGCCAGGCCCTAACGAGCTCCAGACGAGCGTGACTTACGGAAAGTCAGCGATCCCCGTGGGGCTCCGGAGCACCGAGAGCCGGCGCTCACACCGGAGCTGCTCTCCCCATCCTGCCTCCCCTGGCCACACAACCCTCCATCTGATTCAGAGATGGAAATGTTCCTGTGGGAGCACCCAGGGTTCCTGATTCCTGATTCCTGCTTCAGCCTGGGCAGGCTGGATTGGGGGGTGTTCAGTGCTCCTCTGTGCCAGGGATTGGCTGCAGGGAAGGGGGAGAAGCCAGTTCCATGAGCAGCCTGTGATGGAGAGGGGCAGGGATGGTCATGGAAGCTCAGGGCAGCCCCCCAAAGCACAGGGTGCCCTTTTCACCCCTGGTTTGTCCCTGAGTCCCACCGATTTCAGGTTCTCCCTCCCACCCCCAGATGCCAAGGACAGCTTCTGTGGGAAATGGGGGTGTAAAGCAAGGCTGTTTCCAGGCTGTTTCTCCTGCCTTGTAATCTCCCTCCTCCACAGCAGCTGTCCCTGCCTGCCTCAGCCATGCCTCAGCAGAGGAGGGAGAGCCCCAGGCTCCGTGTCTTGGTCTCCCTTTCCTTCATTTCCTGCCCATCTCTTTGTGCTTTGCCACCTGGAGATACCCATGGGGTCTGGGCTCAGGGACAGTGACAGAGGAGGGGAACAGGGATTTGTGCAGGTGAGCTCTGGCCCAGCAGGGCCTGTGGGTGCAGGAAGGAGTCTGAAGGGCTTGGGGTGAGCTCTTCCAGCACTTCCACTTCTACTAAAACCCAAGAGTACAATAAAAAGTGAATATCCTTGTCTTGTGCATAGGGAAACTGAACATATTTGATGAACACAGACCTTGCTGTCTAACTAGGAAAGATCTGCAAAGGAAAAATGGATTTTGCTTAGATGAGCACCTTCCTTCAGGGAGTCAGCTGCCTGTTCCCAGGAGTTTGAGCAGTAAATAGCAAGTTGTTCCTGTGGGATCATAACAAATACGAATGGACAAAGGTGGGTTTTTAAAAGAGATCGGCAGTGCAGGCTGGAGGCTGTTCCAGAGGAGAGACATTTCTTTGGCCAGGATGGTTGTGTGAGCAGGAAGGAACACTTTTCCACTTGTTGAGTTCTGTGGGTCACGTTGCTGTTCTGTGCTCTCTCTCTCTCCCCCCTGGCAGGAGGCAGACTGTGACCAGCACTCCCTGCTGGATCGAGCTGCACCTCAACGGCCCCTTGCAGTGGCTGGACAAGGTCCTGACACAGATGGGCTCCCCCAGCATCCGCTGCTCCAGCGTCTCCTAAGGAAACTCCTCCTGGGGGGCCCGTGGGGGGAGCACAGACTCTGCAAAACCCTTAGCAAAGGCATAGTAAACAACTCCCCAGTTATTCAAGCGATGAGAAAAAAAAATCTGCTTCAAAAACAAGAAAAGAAGTGGGTTTTCTTTGTTTTGTTGTTGTTTTTAAATACCCATTTAAGCCACTTCCACTGAAACTGTCGGCACTTTGGTCGGGATGCTCCAGGGCTGCTGCAGCTGGAATTTGGAGCTGGAGTTGGTGAGGAGAAAGAGCTGGATGTTGTTTCAGTGGAGAGCAGGCAGTGTGAGTGCACAGGAGCCATCCCAGCTCCAAGGAAACTTCCCCTTCCCTCACACAACTCCAGGCTCCTGCAGCACCCCAGGAACAGCAGAGCCTGGGGCACTGCAGGATGGGAACAGCAGAGCCTGGGGCACTCCAGGATGGGAACAGCAGAGCCTGTGGCACTCCAGGATGGGAACAGCAGAGCCTGGGGCACTGCAGGATGGGAAGAGCAGAGCCTGTGGCACTCCAGGATTGGAAGAGCAGAGCCTGTCCACTCCAGGATGGGAAGAGCAGAGCCTGGGGCACTCCAGGATGGGAAGAGCAGAGCCTGGGGCAGTGCAGGATGGCTCCTGCTCGTGCATTCCTTCACCACCCACCTGATCCACACCAGCACTGCAGCAGCAGGGGGAAGGAGGCTTTTCAAACACCCAAGAGAAGCAGTTCCCCCAGGAATGTTCCAGAAAGGAAGGCATGTCCCACACTGGACTTGCAGCCTTGCCTGGTGCCCGGGGGATGATGCCCTCGTGGATCAGGCTGGATTCACATGGAGCAAAAGGCCCAGCTGGAGGCTCTTTCTGGTGTTGCTGCAGCGACGTTTGACTGGAGCTGCTCCCAGAGGGACAATTGTCCTGTGGGGAGCCCTGCTGGAGCAGTTCAAGCCCTGTTCTCTGCAGCCTATCTGCATTAACTGCAGCAGCTCTGGGCTGTGTTTTCCCAGTCTCTGCCTCTCCTGACGCCCGAGGGGCTCCGTGTCCAGCTGGAGCAGGGATGGAATGTCCAGGCCTGGCTGGAGCAGCCCTGCAGGGGGATCCCGTGCTGTCACATGCAGCAGCCAGGACATCTCAGACACAGCCAGCCCTCTGTGTGGAACTTGTTCCAGCTGATGAAAATGCTCTAAGATGTGTTTTTGCCTGGAGAAATCAGGAGAGTGTGTATTTACTTGTATTATAAAATGTTCATTTTAAACATACATGCTCCAGACTGTTTAATATTTTTTACCCCTGCAGCAACTGTCGTGGCAAACAACTTCCACAACTGGAAAAAAAACCCTTAGCACTTGTTTTTATGGTTCACATTTGCCAAATAAGTCTCATAACTTTGTCAGTGCTGTCCAATTATCTGTTTCTTTATATCTGCAGTGAATATCTTATGCATTTGTGCCAAAATATTAGAGGGGGAGGGGAGAAAGTGATAATCAGTTTCCTATGGAAATCTTTTTTTTTCTTGTTTTGTTTTGTTTTTATCTATGAAAGACAAACAAGTTGGATGTGGCTGTGGGAAGGACTGACTGGGATGGAGTTGAGGATGGTTTTGATAAAGCTTTATTCCTGATCCACTGGGGGAACTGATTGGATCAAACACCCACCAGGAATTTCCATGCACCTCCTTTTCCAGCTGCTCATTCCTCTGAGACCTCTGCCAGCCTCTCCTGGTTTGCCAAACCCCAGCACTCCTGGAGCTGAGGGGACCAGATGCCACCAGAACAGATCCCAGAGGCCACTGCTGCTGCTTGAAATGCAGATGAAGGGATGGTTTGGGGAGTTTCCTTCCAGAAACAAGGAATTACCTTGTTCAAACATCTGAAATGTGAATGCTTAGGAAGACTCTCAGTGGTGGATGTGCTCTTGGTGGACTTTGGAATATCCTGTGGCTGAGTCTGGACTGGAGCAGTTCTGTGCAGCACAGCAGAAGCAGCACTGGAGGCTTGTAGGGTGTTTAATTTGTTAAATTTTACAGTGTGTCTGATCTGAGCTACACCTCTGACTGCACAGACTGGGGCAAGAAGAGATCTGTATAAAATAAGATTTTTTTGGGCCATTTACAAAGCAGGTCTGTTGTCACCATGGATTGGTTCAGCATTGGTTCAGATGCAGGTTTTTAACATAGCTGCAAAGAAAAATTTATCCTGAATTTTGTAGAAATATTTGACTTTTGGCTGTTTAAATGAGGGTGGGGAGGAAATCTGCTCTGTAAAATGGCCTCAGGTTTCCTCCACAAGTGTCTTACTTGCTTATTTGGGTGACAAATGTCACAGAGGAAATTGGACTCTGGTCCAATTAACCACAGAAACGACATCTGAAATTCCAGAGGCAAGGATGACAGGTGCTGGTGTGAGCAGGAGCCCAGCCTGATCCAGAGGCCACGAGTGGGAATAAATCCCAATTTTAATATGAAATTTGCACACAGAGTCACCTCCTCAGCCAGCCTGGATTTCCGCTGGGAACCAGAGCTACAGCTCCTTGCTAAAGGATAATTAATTGCTGACCATTATTAATTGAGGCCTTTTGAAACCCAGGATTCAGATGATGCATAAAAAACTTGGGTTAATCTGCCCTCATCATCCCTTAAGTAAAATGACTTCCAGTGGAAAATGTGAGCTGGCCCAGCAGTGCAGTGAGATAAAGGGGAGATTATCTCCACTCCAGCATTAATTTCCTCTCTCCCTTTTTGTTTGCTGCTCACTGGTTCATAAAAGCTCTGGGGGTTCTGGAGTCACCTTGGGGAGCCCAGCAGAGTCCTGGGCCCTGGCAGGGGAGGGGATGAGGCTGGGCTGGGGTGAGGCCAGGGCTGTTCTGCCCACGCTGCCCTGGATGGTCTCAGTTGCAGTGGCTGCAGATGGAAGGGAATTCCCGTTCCTGTGGCCACCAAGCACAGGGAGCAGGGACTGGGCTGGGATTGCTGGAGGCAGCAGGGCCCTGAAGGCACCAGAGGCTTTGTTTGATTTCTCCTGGAACTTGATGAAAGCAGCTTTGGTGTGGAGCTCAAAGGGATGGGAGCAGCCTGCGCTGGCTCAGAGTGCAGCTCCAGGCTGGAATATCCTCTCATCTCATGGCAGGCTGGGCTGGTTTCACCAGGATTTCACCCGTTTTTGTTCCTCCAGAGTCAGCAGCAGAAGAGACCTTTGACTCTTCCCTTGGTGTGGCTGCACACCAGGGCCTGCCTGCTGGCAGAGGACACCCAGGGCCCTGTGCTTTTGCAGGCTGTGTGATCTGTTTGTTGTTAATGTATTGAACTCCAGGTTGTCTTTTGTGTTAAGCTTGTCTTAGGAGTAATCCAGTGCTGTCCATTTGATTTAATCTCCAGCAATCAGTGTGCATATGCACAAAGATGGAGAAATCCCATCATAAGGCATTTCCCTGGAGCTCCGGCTGCCCCTGTGTGCCAGGAAAAGGCTGAGGGAGCCCCTGAGTTGCTCACAGTTTCCTCCCCCTTGGATCAGGGTGGTCGAACCCTGCAGGATCCTCTGCAGGGTGAAGGATGTTCAGGACTCAGCTCGGGCAGCAAGGGTGACACCTGTGCCTTGAGCTGCTTCCTGACTGGAAAAGCAGGAAGATCCCAGGCCAGGGAAGGAGCTGAGCCACATCACACGGCATCCAGGAGCTCTCCTGGTTCCCTGAGGTACTGGAGAGGCAGGAGGATGGAATTTTGTGGCCGTGCTAAGCTGGGATGAGAACCAGGCCCTCTCTAGGGGTGGCCTGAACGGTGTGGTTGACAAGTTCAATGTTTTTTACTATGTACCTGCTTTTGTATTTATGTGTCTTTCTCGAATATTCAGATGACTCCAGTATTTAATTTGTAGCAGAAGGGGCAATTAAGGACTCAGAGTATTAAATCTTCCATCTGCTCCTTGCTGATGATTGCTGGAAATGAGGAGTTTGTGATGTGAGAACAGAGCTGAGCACAAAGTCCCCCCGAGCCCTCGGGAGCCACGGTGCTGCTGCTGCACCGGGTCGGGGTCCCAGGGGGGGCCTTTGTGAGCTTGTGACAGGAGCCTCGGGGTTTGATGAGGCTTTAAAAACCAAAACCTGTTCCTCCAGAGCTGCTTGGCTCCAGAACTGGCTGGGTCATCTTCTGCCCCTCCTAGACCTGGCTGGTTCCTCCTCTGCTCCCTGCAGACGAGGTGGGTTCCTCTGGAGCCCGCAGTGCTGGCCCAGCCCGGCTCTGTCCCTGTGTGGATGCACAGGAGCTGTTCTGTTCTGTTCTGTTCAGCTCAGAGTTGCTCCCTGGCTCTCCATCCCTGCCCAGCTGTGCCACCTCCCGCTTCACTGCGTTTGTTACTCGAGGCCTGTCCCATGTACGCCCTCCCCTTTCCATGTGGAACTGTAAGGTCTGTTTTTGACATTTTAATAAACTTTGATTTGAAAACCGAGGCTCGTGAGCAAATCAGGCTGTTGGAGGAATGTATGGAAGACACAGGTTGACAGTTTGGGGGGTTGCCATGGCAGGTGATGGGGACACAGCAGGTTTGTGCAATGAAGGTTGTTCCCAATGAAGCACAGCAGAGCTCAGTGACAGGTAAGAGCTTCATTCTTCTTACAGCTGGGACGGTTTTGTTCAAGAATTTAAAACCAAATATATTTTAAAAAAATTAAAAATTGCATTTTAACTAATGGGACTCAAGGGTGAGTAGAAGTGGAGCTCTGTGCTCCAAGGATTTACCATCCAGTTGCTGGAGAAGTCAGACACAGCTGAGCATTCACGTGTTCAAACTGCCACTGGAATTCCACCCTGGGGCTGGGAACTGGGGAATTGTTACCGGCTCAGGGAATTGGGGAGCTCTGTTGGCAGCTCAGGGAATGGGGGAGCTCTGTTACCGGCTCAGGGAATTGGGGAGCTCTGTTAGCAGCTCAGGAGAGCAGGAGCTGCAGAGGAGCATTCACTGCTCAGCCTGCAGTGTCCTGTCATCAACAGCCGCTGAATTCCTGCGGTGTCTCCATGGAGGAGCTGCGATTCCGTGCTGCAGACACGAGTCCAGCCAGTAAATCCTGGAGAAAAACCTGAAGGAACAGAGATTCCAGGCTCCCTCCCTGATCAGCCGTTCCATGGCTGCGCTGTGTTCCTGCTGGAAACGTTTTCCTGCTGAACCCCCAGGCTGGAATTCTGGTCTCTCGATGCCGCTGCCCGGGGGCAGAATTCCAGCAGCCCGTGGATGAGGGCGGGCAGGGCAGGTGCCACCCCGGGGCATGGAGGGCAGGGCAGGGCAGGTGCCATCCCAGGGGACAGTGACAAATCCCTGGCATTCCATGGCCTGGGAGCAGGCGCACTGAAGAGCCCCGGGAAGGAGCCAAGGCACACCGCGATCCGTGCCGTGAACTCCTCACGGCCCCCCGAGGGTTTCACTGGAATTCTCTGCTTTGGGGTTGTTTTTCCTGACAGGATTTACGAGAACACTTTTTCCATTCAGCTTTCCAGCCATGTGGTAATGAAGGGTCTCGTCCAGGCTTTGTGCTGGGCCTGCCAGAGCTCGAGCAGGCTGCAGTGACTCCGTGCGGAGCTGGGGGCTCTGCCGGTGTCACCTGGAAACGGGGACTGGGAGGAATTCAAAATCTCCAAACCTCAGCCAAAGAGTGAAAAATGCCATTGCCTGCAGTGTGTGGTGCAGGCCAAAGCTGGTGACAGGGCTGGGTTAGTGGCAGGGAATTCTCTGCCATCCCAGAGCTTCATCTGCAGGAGTGCCTGAGCTGGGAATGCCAGCCCAGGAGTGGGAATGCTGCAGCCCCACCTGGGACAAGGATGTCAAACCTGGAGCTGTCCCCAGGGTGGGACTGGGTGGCCTTTAAGGGCACTTCCAACCCAAACCACTCAGGGATTCTGTGGAAACCAACTGGGAGTTCTTTTGTTGTTGCTACACAGAGAGGAACTGAGTGACAGACACAACTTTGCTTTTCCACTAATGCCCCTTTTATTCATTTCTGTAACTTCTTACTTCGTAAAGAAATTCTGTAGCCAAAACCAAAGGGTCTCTTCAGAAAAACCCCAAACAACCCACGAAAAAAACCATGAAAATAACCACCAGCAAAGTAAACCTTGATTTTAAACCACAACACAACAACCTCAAAGATCATTAAATTATTTCCCAGTGTCTCCAGCCACACTTCCTGCCTCCATGATCTGTGCCCCTACAAACAAGACCCGTATTTACAACAAATCATGTCTGAAAGAGTTCTGAGGATGGGAATGAGCTGCTGCTACCTCATAAAAAGGCAGCAAAGCACTGGCTTTTACTTGATATGATCTCATTAAATTTAAAAAGTCACATCTCTATCACATGTCTAAAGAATGGGTTTCTAAAGTGCCCAAGTCCATTTCCTTCACTGCCTCCACCCCCTTGGCACTTTGGCCATTTTATCTCCATTGCACAACAAAGATTTAGAAAGGGCAGAAAGAATCTTCAGTTACCGAGAAACCACCATGGAAACCATTCCCTGCTTGGCCTGAGCCACCTTCAGGTCTGTCACATTCTCTGTGCTGGGAGAAGGCAGAGTCACAGCAAGGCCCAGCACTGCTGGGGAGGGTGTCCCTGGCAGGTGTTTCCTTGGGTGTCTCTGTATCCCAGGGGAATTCTTCCCAAACCAGGTGTTTCACTGTGGGGAGCTCCTGCTCAGGCTTCAGCTGAGAAACTCCCCAAAATGCCAATGAGGCTTCAGTTTTTGTCCTTAAATGCTGCAGTTTCATCCCAGGAGATGATTCCCAGCATTCCAAGAAACTGATGATTTACATTCACCTTTGCTTCATCATTAAAGAGGGAGTTCAGGGAGCACTGTGGAAGTGCCTGCAGGATGTAAAGCCATCCCATAATCGATGGCAAACCCCTGTCCTGGGAATTTAGGGGACATGGGAAAAGTTAATTCTGAAATTCCTAATTGAGGGTGCTTCACAGGGTGGATTTTCAGATGGATAAGGAAAACTTCTTGGGGCCAGACTCCTCCATATGGGAATCTGCTGGATCCTCTTCCCACCCCTGTGCCTGGGGCAGAGGAGTCAGGGTGGCATCTCCCCTTTCTCCTCCTGCTCCTCACCAGGCTCCACCTTCCTTCCATGCTGGAATTCCAGAGGGTCTGTGCTCTGTGCTGGTGTGGAAGTGATGTGAACTCCATCCAGGAAAAGGGAATTCCTTCTGAGCCCTGTGCCTGATGCACACACAGGGGTGTGGGCACTGAGGTTTGGGGTCCCAGCGCTGGGAAGTGAGGACAGAGCTCCCCAGAGCAGCTCTCTGCATTCTGCCAGGCCCTGCAGGGGGTTTGGGCAGGGATTCCACCCCTGGAGCAGCAGCTGCCAGCTGGCATTTCAGCCCAAGTTTAGTTTCTAAGGGGAATCCAGGGAGTGTGGACAACAGCTGGCATTCCAGGGAAGGCCCCCATCCTTGCACAGGCAAAATCCAAAGAGAATCCAAGCCGGGGTCACTTGCAATGGCTTTGGCACTTGGCACAGCCTCCCCCACAGGGCACAGCTCAGCATCCTCCTCCTCCTCATGGCTCATCCAAATCTGCTCACTCTGAACTGGGAAAAGCTCCATAAAACCATCCAAGAGCCCTACAGCTGAAAAATGGAGTCTGGAATTCAGGAGTCACTTCCCGAGCCCCAGCCCTGTGTGCAGAGATAACTGGGAGCACATTTGTTTATTTAAGCCCCAGAGAGAGGAAATCATAAAAATGTTCATTTGAAAAATGTAAACTCATCACTATTTCCTTGAACCACACACGTGTCACCTTCCCAAGTCCTCTGGGAGAGGAGAAAGGACAGTCAGCCAAAGCCTCTGGAGCCAGATGTTGTGGAATGTGGAATCTGGGGAATGCTGTCACCAAGGGAAGCAGCTACAGCTAAATGGGGTTTTGGCAATGAACACTCATTCAGGGAAGGATCATTCCTTTAGGATTGCTCTGGCACTTCCAGCCACAGAGGAATTCAGTTTTCTTCATCTGAGGAGAGACCTTCAATCTCATCCCTGTCTCCTCCAATCGCCATCCAGAAGGCTTTGGCCACCTACAATGGCAAAAAAAGATGGGAAAGGGAGAAAATTCCCATCAAATGACTGAAGATTTTGTATTTCCCATCCAAAGAGCAGAAACTGAGCAGCAGCTAAATCTGGCAACCAGGTCTGTAAGTGCAACACAACTCTCTGAGCCTAAGGAATTTCAGCAACACAGAGGCAGCGATTCAGGTCATGGGAGGCACCTGTGACACAACACCTGTGCTATTTAAGGCACCATTAAATTTTCCAGATCCAGATTTTTCCATGGATTTGTGGAAGCTGGCCAGCACCCCCAGTGACTGCAGGGCTTTCAGCTCAGAATTCAAAAACAGAAAAGTCTTTTTTTTTTTATGGCAGTGGGGTGGAATGAGATGATCTTTAGGGTCCCTTCCAACCCAAACCACTCCAGGATTTTATGCTTTCCTGGTATTTCAAACTTCCAGGTTATTCAGTTTTTGGGAGATACCTGATGAATCTTCCCTAGGACTGCTGTGGTTTGCTCTCCCTACTCTTAATCCAGGAAGTCTTCAGGAGCAGGAACTGTGGCTGGGAAAGAAAAAACCCATTTTCTTGATTTGCACCCCAATTCCCCAGGCTCACCTTCTCTGCGTGCAGCTTCCTCTGCTGGTGAGGCAGCGTGGCAGCTTTGTCTGTGGGGAAGGAGAGGATTTGGGTTGTGAAGCTCAGGAGTGAGCAGGGACAGAAACACCTCCTGCACCTGCATTTGGGAACTCCCAGAGCAAACATCTGCTGCTTTCAAGAGCATTATCAAGATGAAGGGCAAACGAATGCAAAGAGCAGCTGCTTCTAAAGGACTTCAGGCAGGAGAACAGGAATTTCAGAGCTTCCCAACTCACTCCTGGCTCTCTCTGAGCCCCTGGAGGAGGTGCCAGAGCTCAGGTCCATCTCTCCTGGAGCGTTACCTTTCATTTCTTTCAGCTTTGAGAAGAGCCTTTCAAAGTTCTCCAGGTCCCCATCCCTCGTGGTCAGGCTGGCCAGCTCCTGGATGTCCATATCCAGCATGGGATCTGAAATACAGCTCAGTTGAAGAGAAGTGATTCTGGTTTCTCAGCAGAAAACCAAGATTTTAACAGCTACAAATCCCATTTGCAAATTCCAGTGTCACAGGAGATAAAGAAACATTTAATTTACTGGTTGCTCACACAGACAAAATCATGAAATTGTTACAGTGCTGATCAGTTTTATGGAAGAAGTTCTTCCCTGTGAGGGTGGGGAGGCCCTGGCACAGCTGTGGCTGCCCCTGGATCCCTGGAAATGTCCAAGGCCAGTTTGGACACTGGGGCTTGGAGCAGCCTAGGACAGGGGAAGGTGTGTCCCATGGGATGGGATTTAAGGTCCCTTCTAACCCCAAATATTCCAGATTCCATGATTCTGTGATACATTTCATGTGAGCTCATCCAGTATTTAAGATTTCTTGCAGATTCCAGAATGATCTGTCCAGAAACAGCCACTGAGTGAATCAAAGAGTGATGAGATGTGCTGAGACCACTCAGATCTCACACACAGCTGGTAAGGAAGTCCATCTCCTGGAATGCTGCAGTGATTTAAGGACTCTCCTGGCTCTGGCAGTGCCTTTGTGCCCCACTTTTCCCTGAGCAGGAGCCAGGGGCTCTGTGGGTCTGTCCCTGCCAGGTGTGGATGCCCCCAGCTGAGCTGAGCTCACCTGCAGCACTGTCAGGCTCCAGGCTGTTTGTGCCAGCTCCATCCTCTCCACCATCCAACTGGGACTCTTCCCTGTCTCCTGGGGATGGGTTGGACTGTCAGGAAACAAAGACATTTCAGGATCCAGTAATGCATGAAAAAACAGCAGCAGCAAATCAGGTGCTTCCTGCTTTTCCTTCAAAACCTTGCACTTTATCTCTGTCATGAAAAGCCACTTTTGCAACACTGGAAATGGGTGCTGCAAGAAGGGATTTCAGGATGGATCTGCTGGGGTTTTTTCAGATAACACCGTGAAATGACAGGTTTTGTTCTGCTCAAAAAGGGGATAATTTGGATATAATCAAGCCCATCCTGAATGGAGCTTTTAGTGCCCTTTCCTCCATGGCACAGTGGGGAGGTCCCAGCCACCACCCCAGGGATGAAGGGAGGGCCTGAGCAGAGCAGGAACCAGGAATTACTGGAATTACTGGAATTACTGTTTACTTCTGTCTCCGGGGTCTCTTCACAGCCACGGCTCCTGTTTGCTCCTGCCAAGGTGCTGAGGAGACCAAAGCCCTGGGTCCTGTCTGCAAACAAAGCACAGAGTGCAAAATTACTGCAAATACTGGGACTGGCCAAGTGGGAGAGGGAGTATCTCACAGCACCATGGAAAACTGCCAGTGCACTTGAAAACAGATTTTTAGCAGAAATTTCACATCATCTCTAAGCTTTAAACTGTGTTAGCAACGTTTGCTGCTAAACATTCCCCCCAGGGAAGAGATGTGTGAGGCACAGGAGATGTGGGATCTTTTTAAAGCTTGTTGGAAGCCTCTGCTCCGTTAGGATCTGAGCTGGATTGGTGAATTCCCAACGAGGCAGCTGGAAAAGGCAGAAGCAGAATTTGCTGTTCCTGGTGCCCAGGTTTAACCTCCATGGGAAGCAGCTCCTTTGCTGAGCACGACAATAGTGGCAAAGAAAATTGTGAAATATTTAATTCAGAATTCCTGGGTGGGTTCATCCATCAAATCCAGGGTTTCTTCTCACTGCAAGGCTCTCCCCACTGCTGGCCTTGGGTGTATCTCAATGTTCTTTTTAAAACCCAACCTAAAAAGTGATTTCAAACCTAAACAGTCATCTAAGATAATAAATGTGGTGCAGTATTTTTAATTTAATCTGGCTGTATTTTTAAACCTGTTCTATATAAAAATGTGTGCATAATGGGTGATATGATGAGGTGTTTTTTACTAAGTCAGGTTTTTCTAAGTCAGTTTACTACTCAATACAAACTGGCCTTGCACTGAGTAGTAAATATCTGCAGTTAGACAAGGCACTCAGGAGGTTTTTCTGCAAACCTTTGTGTTTTAGTCAAGCAAAACTGAAATAATGTGAAGTTATTATAATAGCCAGGAAACAATGACTTCTGCCAGAAGAAAGATTTAATATTACTTTTTAAAAGAAGTATGTTCTAAATTATTACACTCATGACTAAGCTCTAGACTCAACTGTTGAGGTGATGTCACTGGGATGCTCTGTCCAAATTTCCTTGCCATTTCTCCAGACTCTCATTTGGAGGGGTTGGATGTGTAACTGAGCCCATCCAGCACTCACACAAACACATCTCCATGAGAGAATTCCTGAGCCCCCATCCCCTGTTCCCTGCTCCTGCAGCTGATCTCTTCTGCCCCATCCCTGGCAGGTGTTTGGGGCCACTGGCTCTGCTTTGTCCCCTTTTGCTGCTTTGACAGATCCCTGGCTAAAGGGGTGGGAAGAAGTGAATCAGTGGAGCTGAGTGGAATTCCCTGGAAAACGTTCTGCTGCCTGTGAAGTCTGTCAGGTCAATGAACAGGAATTGGAGGATAAAAGTTTGGGATTTCTATCCCAAAGCAAAGCAGCTCCCCCAAGTTTGATGGGGCTGAGCAGAGAGCTGGCTTTGGGGAAGCTGTGAAGATGGACATGGAGCCAATTTCTGAGTCACCTCGAGCAAGGTTGGACACTGCAGTGCAGAATGTCCTGGACAGAGAACATTCCCACACTGGCAGAGGGGTGGATGCAGTGATCTAATCATGGAGCTCGTTCATAGCTGGGATTAGAGTTTGTCCTGTGCAGAAAAATGGCAGTGGCTCCATATTCCCTCCTCCAGCACCACAGAACCTCAGCCAGAATTATTACAAATGTCACCCCTTTCTGAAAAACCTGGAAGGTGCAGCAGGGATCTCTGAACAGCAGCTCTTTGTCCCTGGATCCATGCTTAGGGAGGAGGCAGACACAACACTTGACTGCAGGCACACCCTTGAAAAACCCTTCCTATAAACTCCTTTTACTGGATGTAGAAGTTATTTCAACTTGTGGGTGCAATTCAGGAAGTGGGTGATGCCTTACACAGTGTTCTTAAGGCAGCAAAGCCAAAAATTAACTCATCCCACTCACTGGAGGAGTCAGTGGCTACCATGGAGCCCAGAGCAGCTGTGGCTGCCCCTGGATCCCTGGCAGTGCCCCGGGCCAGGTTGGACAGGGCTGGGAGCAGCCTGGGGCAGTGGGAGGTGTCCCTGCAGGGGTGGAAGGGGATGGGATTTAAGGTCCTTTCTCACTCAAACCATTCCAGATTCTGTGCTCTGAACATGGATTCAGCATTCCCAGGTTCCTGTTTCATAGCCAAGTGTTCTCCACTGCCTTTATCTATTATTCCTCCAGTCTGTCTCCAGCTGACACACAGTGATCCTGACATGTAAAACTGGAATGAACACATCAAAATTCACCATTTGTTTAAATGGCCTCCCTAAATCAGGTTAATTGGCTGTGATTAGGGCCAGGCTCATTCCTGGCCCCACCTGAGGTAAACAGCTTCACCTGGGATCACTCAAGCTGGGATTTAAGCAGGAATGAAGCCCAGCAGCCTCTTCCAGAGGGCTGGAAATGGTTTCTCTTCTTGCCACAGAGGCTCTTGCAGGGACAGAGAAGGCAGCAGCAGTTTAATGTAATACCTCTGTGGGGAGGGAAATGTGTTACATGGAGAATCTCCTGCACAAGGAAACTTCCAGAGACTGAAGGGAGCTCCAAGGCCTGGAGAACCAACTTTACACCAGCTCCAGGCAGGATTTGTTCCTGGGAGACTCCCAGGTAAGAGTGCTCCTTTGGCTTTGAGTAAAGATAATGCTGCTCTATTTACTCACAAAGCACATTTGGGTTTGGATTGGTTACTTGATGTCAACTTGTTCCTAATTCAACTGTGTTACACTTAATAATCCTTTCTATGGATTTGTGTGAGAATGATGCATTTAATGGTGAGAGAAAAAAATCTGAAGATTAAAATTTTAATTAACAGCTGTGTGAAAAAAAAACCTGCAGCTTGAGAAGAATTAATGCAATAAAATAATATGGGTTTGATGTTTGGGCTTGGAAAAAAGTTACTCCTGCTCTGTCTGTAAGTTTAAATTCCCATGGAAACAGGTTTTTGAATTAAGGCTACACCTAACAGTGCTGTAAGTATTTGCTACTACACATTTACTACTGGGACTCTATTAAGGTCTCTGATAACTCTTCCCTGCATGGTTTTCAACCAGCCAGAAACTGCAGGTCATTCAGTAGAAAAGCTGAAGCTGGATTTACATGGCAGCCAATTTCTAGGATCTGCAGGAAGCTGAAAACAAAAGATATGTTACAGGTTGTAAAAAGTTTTATTTTAAGCAAAATGAGCTCAACAGTTTCTCTTTGAAGGCACAGTCAGGCTGCAACACCTTCCAAATATAGCTCACTTCCTGAGGGGTTTGTGGTGCTCTGTGATGTTGGTGCTGTGGGGAGAGAAAATCAGGATTTTTCAAGGAGTCTGACCTTTCCAGAGCACAGCAGTGATGTGCAGGAATTTCCCCCCTGTGAAGAACTGAACGTGTGACTAAACTCTGCTGTTCTGTAAGGTGGCATCTGCCAAATACAGGAAATATGTTGGTAAAAGAACATTTTTAGCACAAGTGAGAGAACCTGACACCATCTGCCAAGCTTACCTGGTTCTCTGCAATGGTTACACTGAATCAGACCCCACCTGAACCTCGGTTCTGCTGGGGAATGAGAAATCCTCAAAAAGCTGCATTAAAAATGGAGTTGAATAATTCTCATCCTGGTTTTACTGAGTCCCAGCAAGCACCTTGCAGACACAGAAATGAACAGCAGCTTCTCAGTGCTTTAAACCATTCCACAGGTAATTGCTGTAGGGAGGGAGAAGCCACAGCTGGGGGAAATGGGACATCAGGGAGCAGAGAGGTGGTGGAAGGTCGGTGGTGGGATGAGGTTTTGTGAACAAGAAATTTCAGGCCAAGCACTCCTTAAGAGTTTCATCTTCCTACATCTTCTGCAGCAGTTTGTGTGGTTAGAAAGATAATTAAAGGTTTTCTAGTAAATGGAAGGATTTGCACTTGCAACAGCAGCATGTTGTTTCTGATGAGTCTAAGGCTAAAGTGATTTTTCCAAGATTTTAACTCTACCTGATAATCAGCTTTCTCAGGACATTAGCTGGGGTTGCCCATTTTTTGCACTGTTGTCAAAAAATTCTGTGGTCTCCACGTACTCAAGTGGGGTTTTCTGTAGCAAAAACAATTCTTAAATGTTTGACACAGCTCCTTTGCCAAATCTCATCTCTGCACTTGCTATCCTCATTCCTAGTTCAAAAATTTAACAAACAAAACAAAAATCCCCCTACAACAAATGTGAAATTTAACCTTCAACCCTGGATCATGTATCAGTCTGCTAAAGCTGATGATTACAACCTATTTCCTACTAGAGTTTGGTGGAACAAACTTTGAGTTTTCACTGCAACCTGCAGAACTAATGGAATATTTAACTCAAATTATTGGTGAAGTGCAAGTTAAAGTAGAGAGGAGGGAGCAGGAGGAAGTTTTACACAGAAATCCTTTCCTGTGAGGGTGGTGAGGCCCTGGCACAGAGCAGTTTTGGGTGGAAGTGTCCAAGGCCAGGCTGGATGAGCTTTAAGGTCCCTCCCAACCCAAAGCATGGCAGGGCTGTGGGATGAACCTCCCCCACTGCCCGTGAGCTCATCAGGACATCCAGGGAGGGTGACAGCAATGCCTGAACCCTCCTGCTCCCTGGGGAAGGAGGCAGAGAGCTCCAGCTGTGCCTGCAGAGCTCAGGGAGAGGCCCCAGGGGCACCTACCACCCTTCATGACCACGTTGGACCAGACGTTGGCGTTGAGAGCCTGCACGATGCGCTTCACTCCGGTGGACTCGGGGAAATCATCTGCACCAAAACACAAAGAGTAACTCTGCAAACTCCTAAAAACAACTCTGCAAAGCCTCCAGAGGTGGGGCTGAAGGCCTGGGCTATCTTCTCTCAATCATTACAAATTCTGCTCCTGGTGCAAACCACAGATGTTTCACCTTGGATCCGTGAGAGGTTGAGTAAATGTAAATGAATGCCTCACTTCTTGGGCTGAGCTTTCAGGGATAATGAAGTGTGAGCTCAGCATTTTGCAGATATCTAAATTCTTTTGGTTAAATATTTAGCAGGAGGCCTACATTAAGTAACAGCTGAGTAGATTTTATAGTAACAGACAAGGAACTTGAATTTTTTATACCAAGTTCTTTTACAATGCTGTAAAGCATAGAAATATATCAGAAAATAGATATTAGGATTACTCTTTTTTCTTTTGGAAAGTGAAGAACTTGAGACAACCATTTAAAAAGGGTGTGATGCCTGTAAAAAATGGAATATTGTAAAGCTGTCCCCACAATATCTATCTTCGAAAGTTCCAGTAATCCTGGGAATTACAGGAACTTGAAAGCCCAGGGAAAGCATTATTCAGATTTTAATTTATTTACTGAATAGATCTGACACCACTTTGGATCAAGTCAGTTTTCCCATTTCCTCAGTTTAGTCAGCTTCCCATGTTTGTGCAGGTTGACAAAGGGGAAAAAAAAATCCCCAAACAATCCTTTGGATACAAAAATGGGATTGTTTAGAAATCAAACTCAAGTGACTCAGGGACAGGTGCAGTAATTGAAACTGCCTTTACAAATGAATTTAAGGCTGAAATCAGACTTTTTTTTTTGCCCTCTGTGGTGCTGCTGTTTGGTTTGATATCAGAGTCATTATCAAGAGCCTCAGCTGAGAGCTCCTGTCCTGACTTTGCAAACAACTGACAATGAGTCAGAACAAAAGTTCCAGTTTATTTGAGATGAGCTGCCTGAAATGTCAGAATTTCGAGCAGAGATTGGCCCAGTGTGTTTACAGCATCTGTTGTGCCTTTTGTAACTCATTCACCCAGAATGTTTGTGGGGTAAATAAGTTACTCACTGGAACACAGTTCCTCCTCTGCATGAGTCACAGTGAATCAACTACCAGATTAAACAGCTAGGAAAGAACATGTATCCCAGTATTCCAAAAATTAACATCCTGAGTTGTTGTTATTCCCATTATTTAAATGGTAAAGAGCTTGTTCTTTACAACAATTAGTCAACAGAAAAAGAACTTGATTCAAGGTTACTATTTTTAAAGCATTTAGTATTTGTTTAGTCTAAGGAGTCTTCACTTCTGATTTTCCCAGTTTCTGTGAATCAAATCTGTGAATCTCCCTCCTTGAGTGAAAAAAAATAAGGAAACCTTTTTAAAGGCATGGTGGGGAGAGAGGGAGACTTGTCAGCTACTCAAGATCCAATTTTAGCAGGCTTTTAAAAGGGGGGAAAGGGGTGGGAGGTGCTCTAGCTGAGGATTTTATAGTGAATTATTTTTGGTGACTGCAATGTGCTTGGAGAACCTGAAATAGAGCAAATGTTAGTGACTAATTCCTCTCCAGCCTGCAAATGCATTCAGTGATTTTATTCCAGAGAGGTAAGGTGTAAATGCTTTTTTGTGTCACTGAAGTGAGGAGATAAGACTGATGCTGATAAGGCTGTCAGGAAATGCACAGTCACTTTTCAAGAGTGGAACATCACACTTCTGACTCTTCTTGCTGGGTTGTGTGTTTTTTTTTTTTTCCAATTTATAAATGTTGGGCAGCCAGTGATTCTGAAACTGGCTTATTTCCTGTGTAACAGCTCCTGTTGCTCTGAAATGTTTTTAACAACCTGCCATTTTCAGCCTATCACGTCACTGTTTGTACCATGATTGTATAAAATAATTTTTAAGTCTTTTTAAAACCAGAATTTTTCTGCCCTCGTGCAGAAAAATGTTTCTTTAGATAGATTTTCCAAGTGGAACATAAATTTCTGATGTATCAATACAGTCCTAGGGCAGTTCCAGTCCAGAAAAAGGAGCAGATATTATTTTTACATAGGTGCTGCATAAACAGCAGCTGGATTTGGGAGGGGACAAATGGAATTTCTCAGAGGAAATCACCTCCTCCTCCTCTTGACCTTTTACAGCTGAGACCAAGCCCCACCAACCAGGAGCATTCCATGCTGTAACCATGTGGCACTTCAACAATTGCAGGGGGCATAACTTTATTTAGGAGATACTTTGGGGCATTTTTTTCATTCTGAAAATGGCAAGAGAAGCAGCAGACCTACCATCTTCATCAGGCAGCTCCTCAGGGTTGAGCTCTACCAGCTCAAAGCCATGCTTGATGCACCATTCTTGAGCTTTCTGTCTGTTTACACCTAAATTGGGAGACAAAAATGGGTATTAAAAGTGCAGATTTGAGACCAGAAGCAGAATATTTCTCAGAATATTTAGCCCTGTTTTATTCCCCCAAAGTTGTTTGCTTGTTCTAGAGTGTGTGGGAAAGTGTATAGCAGCTGGCATGGATCCTCCATTCACTGAGGATTCCAAAAATAGAGTTAAACTCCTCCTTGGAAATGAGGAACAGAATCAAATGGTTTTGCAGGGGTACAATGTAAGTGTGAATGAAGACTGCTGTTAACTCTGGGTTTGACACTGAATTAAGCTGCAGGGACACATTTGCACCTCCCAGCTTGCTGCTGTCTAGAACCACACCAGATGAGTGTGTTTGTTCAATGGCCAAATGTCAAAAAAAAATGGAATTAAGCAACTGAGTCCTCCCCATGTTTCAGCAGGAACATGCACATCCAGCAGCAGGAATGCCTTTTAGTCCCCCTGCAGTGGCAGGGCACAGAGCTGACTCTGAGCAACTTGGTAAAATCCAGTTTTAACCACATCCCACTGAAGGTTTCCTGCTCCCCAGAGTCATCTGGCTGTGCTCCATCAGCTCTCCAGGCCAGGCTCACCCAGACTCTGAGAAGCAATTGTTGATGTAATTAGAAAGTCAATTATTATGCAGGTTAATGACTCTAGGTGAGGATGGGAGTTCCTTGGGTCTCCTACCGTTCTCAGACACTCTGTCACAAACCAGGATCATCACTTCTGGCAGCCACTCTTCTGTCAGGGGAAGCCATTCAGAGACACCCTCCAGGCCAGTTTTCTACAGGGGAAAAGAAAAATATTCTTTGGAATACATCCTATAATCCTTTAGTTTTTAATAGTATTAGAATTGAGTTATATAAAGAAGTAGGCTTTTTTTTTTGTCTCAACCCTTCTGATTCCTGCTAAACCAATTTTAGTAGAAACAATTTTGAGTAAAATGCACTGAATTTTATGTTTAGCTCCCTAAATTTTGTCCTGTCCTAAAGGAGCCTTTAAGAAGCAGCACCAGCCAGCAACAAAGCTGGAGATGGTGAGCTGGATTTGCCATGGTGGCATAATGATTCCTGAAAACCCCTCTTCCAGCTGCAGGAGAGCAGTAAGAGAGAAGAAAACCGCTGCTATTGTCAGCAGGGAAATTTAATATTTAATATTGATCTTCTGCCAATGAATAGGACAGCCTTAAGGGGATGGGTGGCAAATGTAATTGATGGTTCTCCCTGTGATAAGGAGAAGCAGAGTGACATGAGAGCTAAAGCAGGAGCATGAAGCAGAGGAGCCTTACTGTTGTGCTGTCAAAGTACACAACAAACGCCTGCACAGCCTCGGCGATCTCCCCGGTCACGTGGAATGTGTTTGGGACCACGCAGAGGTGGATCTCTGCAGAATAATATTTGTTATCTATCGTCCAGGGGTAGAAATTCACTCTTCCACTTGTTATTGCACCCACAGTGAGGTCGTCTTTGCCTGTGATACCTGCAGGAGAGAAAATGGATGAGGAGGAGGGTAAAATCAGCAGCAAGAAAATATTTTGTCTAGGAAAGTACAGTGCCAGTGCAGCTCCATCTTTACTGCAATAAACCAATATATAATCAAGATCTTTAAAAATGCAACTCAAGTTGTTACTCTGTCCCAGATTTTCTTGCTTAGCTTTCAAAAGAGGTTATTTTCTAGTTGTCAATATAAAATATGGCCCAGAAGCTGCAGAAAGCCTTTTGCTTTCCTGGAAATGCCCATTCAAGTGTTAACCTCAAACTTAGTACTATAAACAGGATGTATGGAGAGAAAACCTAAACTTTATTACAATGCTCATTGGGATGTAAAGATCTGTTTAACTGTGACCAAAACCCAAAGGTAACTAATGAGAAAATAAACCCAGCTCCTACAGTTCAGTTGTAATTCCCATTAAATTCCAAGTAGGAGCTCAACCACTAAAATCCAAGGCTCTGCTCAGGTGCTGTCAAACTCTGCCCTTCAAGGGAGGAACCTCCCCAGGAACAGTCCTGGAGCTGAATTAGACTGGAAGCAGAGCATCCCATTATTCCTTGAGGGAAAGGCCAGGATATCTTGTTCAGGCTGGATGAACTCTTGGACACTTTGGAACACAGGTCAATTATTTATAAAATGGACTGAGTCATCCAGAATTGCCTTGGGCAGTAGAAGAGTTAAAGAATAATGAGCTACATGGCTTTTCAAGGATTTGTATTTTAAGGTACTGAGAGAGAGTTCCTGGAGCTGCTGGAACAGGCTGTTCCCCAAATAGTCTGGAGATTAATTTGAATTTATCTGTATCTTATTAGTAAAAAAGACAGGAAAATCTCCTTGCCAAGGCTGCAGTGATTTTTACAACTAAACTGCAAAGCTGAGAAATAGATCTGGTGAATGAGCACAGGGCACAAGACAGGGAGAGCTGTAAACCAGGATTATTTGCAGCCCTGAGGAGGAGACTCAATGTGAGGGAGAAATGTGACCCTGGAAACAGAAACCTGTAGCCATTTCCTACCTAAGAGGATGAAACAGGAGTCTCCTCTCTGGGTTTCTTAAAATAAGAAGTGCCACATGTAAATGATTTTTCCAGGTTCAAGCTTTATTTTATTTTATTTTATTTTATTTTATTTTATTTTGGATGGCAATTATTTTTCAGAGTAATTAGTCTTTAATCAGGTGATATTTCATGCTAAGGTTACCCACCTCACTTTGGAGCTGGGGGACAAAGATCCTGAGTCACCACCAAACCTGGATTCTGAGCTTTGTATTCTCAGAGGTTTTGTTTTGAATATGGTTTAAATTTCCCTTTACCAGTGTTTTGACAGTTAGAAATAAGTAACTAAATTAAAATCAGTCTGAGCTAACAGAATTACAAGTCAATGCCATGAAAGGCTAAGAGGCACCACAGAAATTACTGAAACCCAGAAAATCAGCAGTAAGACTTAGAGAGGAAAATGGGGTGAGGAAGAAAATCAGCTCTAAAGTCACTTGGGTCAGTCACCCTAACAAGGATACAAAGACAAAGAACTTTTATAAAAGGTTTTCAAAAGCTGATATGAATTTCACATTTGTTTTGTACAGGATACTTTTTTAAGAGTTCATGGACAAATTTAGATCTGAAATCACTGCTAGAATGAGGCCATGTCCCATTTCCTATTGCCTGCTACTTGTTCCTGTATTTTAGGGGTTTTGCTTTCATCCCATTGTGCTGCTGATTGCCCACCCCTCATCCCCAGATTTTGCCGATTCCCTGTGGAATTTCTCTCCCAGTAAACATGGATGTTGCACACTAAACTCAAAGGGAACTTGGTGAAAGGATTCAGACTTGTTGTGTCTCCGGCTGCTCCTGGGATTGTAAGAAATGGCTGCACCACAGCCTGATCACTCCTGGCAGGAAACTGAGCAGCTTGTCAGGAGTTCTCTCCCAAAAGTCACTTGGAACAATTCAATTTTGGTCTTTAGAGCAAACAAGCAGAGACTACGAAAGAAATACACACTGCAACTCCAACTGAGTTCTCATTTGATGCTGGAATTAGTTTTAAGGGTTGCATTTACCACTCCAGCATTCCAGAAATTTCTTCCCAAGGCAGCCTGGATTTTAATGAAAGCAAAAAATTCAGCCAGCAGAGTCTGGTATCTAATTTAGAGAGTATCCATCAGAATAAACTCCTAGAAAATTAATCTGGCAAAATGTGGTGGCTTGTCCAACTGAGCCCTTATGGGTTATGAGTGAGTTACTCCTTTTTAATGTGAAATTGCTCAGCCATTGAAAGTGTCAGTGGTTTGCCATGCAAAGAGCCTGGAAAACCAGGTGAGTCACTGTGTGACCACAGCCCCAGGCAGGCTGGGCTGGCCCTGCCCGGGTGGGTGACAGGAATGCAAACGCTCTGCAGCTGCAGCACCAAAAACACACCTGGGAAAGCTCATGGCACTGACAGAGCTGCTCGGTGTCACCCAAACCCAGCACTCAGAGTTCAGGGTCCCCTGGGGAATCCTGTGACTGAAATGATGCTCCCAGTGTTGCCAGTAGATGCTGGACCCAACTGGGACATGCTGGGTCTGTGTCCCACGGTGCAGAAAAGCATCTGGGGCAGCAGAAGCTGCCTCACCTCAGGGAAGGATCTGAGGCCATTTCTGGCTGCTCCATATCAACCCTGGGTCGTGGCCTCCTGCAGCCCCCAAAGCCCTGTGCTGCACTAAGGTCACCACATTTGCTGGATCATTCCTCCTTCTCCAGTTTATCCCATGACTGATTTTGCTCTTTTTGTATCAGAGGACCATTAAACAACAAACAGCAAGTGACACACGAGATGGGTTCATGGCTCAGTCCAGTAACTGATCCTGGCTGGTGTCACACAGCTCCAGAACTTCCAAACTTCTCTGGAATCTCTCCAGAGGAAAAGGTTTCATTACTTCCAGGCAGTCAGTCACTGGCTTATATTTTTCAGCAAGTTCATCAGTTGTGTCCCTTCTCCACTCACAAATATTTATAAATTTTAATAGAACAGACAATACTTACGACCAACATTCTTGGAAATTATTTTTAGCTATTTACAAAAATGTTTGCTCATTTTACTGGATTAAATATCGACTTTTAATTTCATATTTTATCATACAGACAAGATAAATAATGACTTTGAACATGAGAGAGGACATGGCAATATTAAAAAATCTCACATCCCTTCCCATTTTTACTGCTGAACCTTACTAAATCTTCTGAAAGTGCAAATACTTTTGAAAAAGGGAAGCTGAAGACCAGAAATAACTTTTCAGAAGAGTTCAATAATCAAAAAGCCACATGTAGCTCTCTTGCAGCCATTTCCCTGTTCTCATACCCAAGTGGTATTTAAGCACTTCTAGCACATTGTGTGTCTAATAATAAATTTTTTAATTATTACAAATTCTTTTTGTAATCTTTTTTCCAGAGGGATTAAGGTATTGATCACTCTTCCTGGTGTTTTTCAGATTAAGGGTTTTAAGAACTTAATGCCCCAAAAGCTCCCAAATCCTCAGAGCTGTCAGGTACACGGAGCAGTTGCCACATTCTGGGCCTTGAGAGCCACCTGGTGGAATAAACCATATCAAATACTCCTAAAATTACACCAAGGAGTAAAGAGAACCCAAACAGGCTGGGCAGTGGTAAAAATCCAAAATTAAAAGGAAGAACAATCACATCAGAAAGCAGGAAAACTGAACCAATCTTATTTGCTGCTCTGTGATAAATGCATCACACTAATAACAGGCAGATCTATGTTGAGCACTTTAAATAGCTTTGTTTTGCCACTAATGTGTCCCATTAATTAAAGCATTCAGAAACCTGAACAAATAAAAATATATCTAGCAAAGGTACCATCAGCTGCTTCTCATCCTCAAGCCATTTTCCATTTAACAGGAGGAAAAATCTGGGAAAAGTCCTGGAATTGGCCTGAAAAGTTCTGACAGGTTGTTCCACCCCACCAAACCCTTCCCACTGCTGCCCCATCCCTGCCAGTGTGTCCTCGGATGTTTTATAATCTGCTGCATCCCAATTAATTTCACTTGCCATACAAAGCAGGGACTTAAAATGCTGATGGGATTTATTTTATCAAATGATTTTATTTCTTTCAGGAGGATTTTAATGTAACCCAGTCAGAGGACACACAGACAAGACTCCAGTTTTGGAGCAGTGGAAGCTGAGCCATTTCAAAGTGAGTACTAGCTAAAAAAAATTCTGAGCTTAAATTTTAAGACTTTCTCAGATTAAACAGCTTTTTCCTCACCTGCCTTTTCTACCTGTTTCATTTCACAAAATAATCAAAGGGAAAACCTAGAGGAACCTTGAATAATTCCTTCCAATTCGCTTACACCTTCCTCAAAAAGAAGCTAATAATCATAACAACATTTTTTTGGTGTGGAGTTTTTAAATAATTCAATGCCATGCAGCTGCTTTGACAGAAGAGCCTCTGACTGCAGATCTGATACTGTTATTTTTGTTTCAAAATGTGCTTTAATGAGGTGGAGGGAGCGAGTCCCTATGCCTGGTGAGGTCCTAAGTAAGAATTGCTCAGGAAGAGATAAAAATAAATCCAGAGAAGGGATGAGGGAGTTAAGTTCTACATCTCAGTGTGCACAGCAAACTGTTCATGAATTCCCTAAAAATTGATTGTTCTAACATGGGGAACCCACCAAGTTCTGAACAGCTTCTTCCTGGAATCCCTTGATTTTAAAACTACCAAAAAATCCGCCATGGTTTCCTCTGCTATCAGATCTTATTCTTGTGTTCCCCTTTTGAGCCCTAAAATTGGCAACTGGTTCTCAGGAAAACCACTTCCTACTGAATGAATTCTCTGTACTCGGTATCCAGAGTGTGTAATCAGCACTTCTACCAACTGCAGAACCATTTTCAGCTTTCCCTTTTAGTCCTTCCGCATTGAGAAACCAGTGAATTAGTGCTTTAAGGAAATAAGGAAGCCCCTGACACCTTCTGCAAGGGACCGGGGGCTGCGTGGCTGCCCTGGGGGTGGTGCCTGAGGGGAGGATTGAGACCCCGAGAGGAGAACTGCGACCTCGACGGGAAAAATGAGAACCTGAGGGGAGAACTGAGATCCTGAGGGGAAAACTTGGGACCCTGAAGGGACGGCAGCGACCCTGAGGGGGAAACTGAGACCGTGAGGAGACGGCAGCAACCCTGAGGGGAATATTGAAACCGTGAGGGGAGGACTGCGATTCTGAGGGGAAAACATCCCCCCTGTGGGCCGGGGCTGGAGGGAGCCCCTGCCAGCCCGATTCCCCCGGGCGCGGACAAGCCGCGGCCCCTGGTTCCGCCCGCTTGGGAGTCGCGGCGGCCCCGACTCACGTTTGACGAGCTCCTCGGGCGCGAAGCCCGCGGCACAGCTGGTGAGCAGCGCCAGCGGCCGCGCTGCCGCCGCCATGGCACCCGCGCCGCGCCCCTTCCGCCGCGCCGCTACCACCGCCCGCGGGGGGGGACGGCCGGGGGAGGAGCCGGGAGGGAGCGGGCGGTGCGCGGGCTCTGCCCCCGCTGGATGCGCTGTCCCCCCCCGCCCGCGGCGGGGCGGATGGTGCGGCCCGGCCGGCGCGTCCCGTTGCCGGGTGCGGCGGTGCCGCCATGGCCGCGGCCGGAGCGGGGCCGGCAAGGGCGGGTGGGTTCGGACAGCGCCGAGACCGGCACCTCCCTCCCCGGGGCAGCCTCTCCTGCCCCGGCAGAGCAGCCGCGGCACCCCGGGTTATCCCTCAGCACCCTCGGCTGAGGCGCGGGGCGCCCGATGCTGCTGAGGGGACAGGGGATGCGCGGGGTTCGGCCGTGCCTGAGGGGCTGCGTGTCGCACCAGGGTTTGGGCTGTGAATACTGAGGGGTTTGAGGCCTCGGGGGTGTTTAATTAACCCAAAAACACGGCTTTGACGTGGGCTGGTGTGGTCTCCTCACAGGCTGCCCGGAGTTTCTGTCTCTCGTTAAGGCTTTTGGCATCCCTGCCCCGTGAAACCGCCTGTGTGAGATGTGTGAGGAGACATCGTTCCTTAGGCGGGGAATCTCAGTCCTGAAGTTTATTGTCACTGTTTTGTGAGGTTTGTTTGAAAATTCAGTTTTTCCCGCCTTTCTACAATCAGTGACTTCAAGCCATTTGCTTTGTATTCTCTTATTTATAAAAGCATAGAAGTAGGGGAAGTCACATGGATCGTTTTTCTGTATTTAAGAATAATTTAATTTGAATTAAATCCTACCTAACCCCGTGGGGTTTGGTTACAGGTATGATTTTTTTTCCCTACTTGCTTTTTAGATTCAAGAAGACCTTCAGAAGCTCAAAATGAAAAAAACCAACTTGAAAGGGAATGCAAAAGCTGTGGATATTTGTGACTTCAGAAGAGCAACTGAAAGGACTGAACTTGGGCTGAGAGTAAGTAAAATAGAGCAGATCCAGAAAATTATTCTGTTTTTTAAGTCTGTGTTGGTAATTCACTTGGGCCACTTATTTGTTGTCTTGAAAAATCCCTTTCCAATCAGCAGCTGATGAGATTACTCAAATATTACAGTTCAGAATGATGGCTCCCTTTTTTGGGTCATCAGAATTAACTGATCTTGGGCCCATCAGCCAAAACCAGTTTTTCAGTCTGACAAAGGCACGAAGTTTATCAGCTTTCCACTCAAGCAAAGACCTGGATTGCTTAATGAACAGAGTTAAATAAAATTAATATCTCTTATAGCTTTGTAATAGGCTAAACATAATTTTTTTTTCCCCTCTAACAGAAACACGCTGAAAATTATTTAAATGTTACAAATGGCCAAGAGTTAACTCTTTCTTCAGCTGGTAATAAAGAAATAAATTCCAAAGAGCCCCCTAAGTGGTAAGTGAAAGAGATGTTTTATTGCAGCAAGACACAAAAACTGAGGTGATGTCATTATGTAAAGCAAATGGGAGTATTGACCTAGAAAAAAGTTAGTTTAGTCATTTCCCATTTTGATTTTAGGTTAAAAAAAAAAAAGTAAATGCAATTCTTAGTGGCTCCAGCAGCACTCTGCTAACTCCTGTGATTTTACTTTTGCTAAGTGCAAACTTAAATAAAAATATGGTGGTTTGGATGGAACTGGATGAAGGCAGAGTGGGTTTAACAGGTCAAATCCAAGCAATTTTTAGGAACCTCACTGCCTGTTTCTCTCTCAACCAGGGATCTTCCTTTTGGTGCCTGTCAGAAGCAGCTGGTTTTGCCTCGAGTTGAGCCCGTGGCTGTCCAGAGGTGCAGCAAACCAGCCCCACGTGTGTGCCAGGGCTCTCAGGTCTGAAATCCCACCCTGACTCTTCTGCCAGGGGCCACATCCAGTCTCTGTTTGGTGTCTTGTGCATCCCATAATGCTCTGACTGCCCCGTGACTGAAAGTGTTAAAAAAAAACTCCTCAGCAGAAGGAGCAGCTGAGACAGGAACCTTCCTTCTCCCAGCCCAGGATAACATTTAAGTTGGGAAGGATTCCAGTATCACCCAGGCAGGTGTGGAGTTGGCACTTCCCACTCATCCCAAGCTGACAAAGCCACTTTTATCAGGTGTTTTCTTATTCATAATTCCACTTCTTGTTATCCTCTGTGGCACTTTTCCCCACCCTGCATTGATCATTTCCCTGTCAGCCTGAGTGAGGAGTTTGCATTGGGAATCATCTCCTGTTTTAATTGAAAGGTGCTCAATTCCCCCCCAATTCTATCTTATTTTTTTTAATGGCACCAGCAGTTTCCTCCCTGCATAACGGTGTGTTATAGTAATAAAATAAATACCACAAAAGCACTGATGAGGTGAAAATTGAACTTTCTGTCTCTGTGCAGCCATGTGGGTAAAAGAGTAATTGGCTTGGATAATAACTTGTGTTCTTACAACCCCAAATCTAAATGAGCATCTCATTGATACATCTGCTTGTAATTACCATCGAAAGAAGAGAGAATATGTAGTGCAGAGATAAATAAATTAAACCATTTTTAGTGCTTTCACAAAGTAACACAGTTGTTCAATAGCTCAGCTACACATCTAATGATTCTTGAACTTTTTATGGCGTGTTTTATTTGTAAAAATCAGATTTTTTTTTTTCCTGGATTTGTTTTTACATTTATACAGAAGACTATGCACCAAAATATTTTCACCTTAAGAAACCTCTGTAATAAAAAGACACAGGGCATCCCTCTGGGTTTTATAGGTATGCTTTAGGTATTTCTTATAACAAGAAGAAACTTGTAAAGCTTTTTTCTGTCCATTGGGATTTAAATCATCCTGATTTTTATTAGCAGATGAGTCGAACTCATTCCATGCAGATCACAGAGTGCATTAAGAACTATGTTTTAATTCTGATTGCTATCAGAGGTTTTTAATTCCTCATTTACTAATAATCAAGTGCTGTGCCTGCATTGAGTCAATGAGCTGATCTGGTCCATCAGGGCAGGGATTCCTGAATTCCAGAGCCAGCCAAGGTGGATTGGAGCTGTGTTATCCTTGGTGGGGAGCACAGGGAAAGGATGTGGGGAGTGTGCAAACCACAACACAGATCCAGGGAGTCAAACCTGACTGGGCTCCCCACTCCAAATTTAACCTAAAGGTGTGCAGGTGTGGAAATTGCAGAGCTGGGGATGGAATTAATTGAACAAAGTCTGAAAAAGGTTCTCCATTTGGATAATAGTTCAAGTCCTTACAAAGTTTTCCATCTAAACAAAGGCACTTTGTTGCTTGCCCATTTCTGTGTGGAGTCAAATGCTGTTAATTTTTATCATCATTTTGCAAGTTTACAACGTGTTAGCCAGTGTCTGCCTCTAGACACTTCAGCCCCAGTGCAGTTATTTTAAGATTGTCCCTATTCTGTATTTCAGCAGCAGGTGGAAATGGATTTTAAAATTATGCTTGACCCAGAAAACATGGATAATAAAGCTGGTTCAAAATATCCCAACGATGAGACCAAGCTGCCACTTATAACTAAGAAAAAATCTACTCCTGTAAGTAACTTCTATTATTTTATGGCTTATTTTATGCACTGCTTTGCACTATTGCAGTTAATATTTATCAGTCCTAAATAAAATATTTACATGAAAGTAATTTCCTCATAATTTCCTGCTTTTTGACATGGGTATTTAAAGATCAAAACGTTTTGAATGGTAGTACTGGGGAAAAAGAAATCTGAAATGTAACAGGTTTATGTCCCAAGATCCCAAAAATATGAATATACATGGGATGTGCATGGTCAGTAATCTCAGGAAAATCAGGCAGAGGAGATAAACTGGAGCTTGGGGACCTCTGGATGTGACCCAAAGATGCAGAAAGAATTAAAAACCTCTTTTTCTCTGGGAACATTCAAATTGTGCAAGATAAACTTTTGATTTTTTTTCTGAATTTCCCTCCTGCAACTGCAAATTTCAGTTCTGCTGCAAATCCTGCAACTGTTCTGCAGCAGTTGAATGCAAAGATATTTTTAGCAAAGAATGTTTAAAAAAAAAAAAAAGAAGAGTAGGCACAGCCATCCCTCCAAAAAATCAATTATGTTCACAAATTTAGCTCAGCACTGTGGTCCACACAGCCAATGGTCTCACATGGGGATGCTCTTGTACAATTTAATTTATTGTGACAGAAGCATCCTGCAGCAAGGCCACTGCTCTAGGAGAGATTCTGGGGTGTTTGCTTTTAAACAACATCAAGAGAATCTGTGAATGGCACAGTTGTGAGCTGCCACTTATAAAAAAAATGGGGTTTTTTTTGGAAAGCTGTTGCCCAGACTAAGAGGTGATTTGTCTAACCCTGTGATAATAGAGTTAATTAGAAAAAAATCATCATGGCTAATAGCTTTTTAGAACCGCTCTAAAACGCTCACAGAGAGGAATATTATCCGACTGCAGAGAGCCATGTGTTTTACCACTCTCCCTGAAACATGCACTGAGCACAGAAAACTTATTGAGGACTTAAATTATAAGCATTTAATGTGAATTATTCAGGCTCCCAGATACTTATTTACAGTTGCTGAGGGGATGACAGTCTTCAAAACCAAGCAGGTATATCCTCTCTAATTTATTCTCTTCAAAGTTTTCGAATCTTAGGGCACAACGTGTGGTTTGGCACGCTCTGCTGTAAAACATTTGCAGTTGGTATTTGCAAAATCCAACTGCTGAGACTGGTTTGTTGTTACAGGTGGTGTCTCTACCAGCGCTTAAAGGAGGGATTTTATATTATATATTATATATATATGATATGATATGATATAATATAATATAATATAATATAATATAATATATTATTCATGATCTATATGATTATGTATGATCGTTAGTAACGACGCCAATGAATCTGTGTGCAGCTTCAAGGTGTTAAAAAGGATTTAATTTGGATAAAAATGAGATGAAAGCGGCTGCGGGGATGGGCGGGCCGGCAGGGGGCGCTGTCCGTACGCGCACGTTCCCCTCAGGTGTCCGTGAGGTCAAACGAGCGGCTCCCCCCCCCCCAAAAAAAATAAAAATCACCTTCGCACAAGTAAATTAAAAAACTAATTGCTTGTCTCGCGCCATTCCAGGAGTTTTCAGCTGAGGGCTGAGCGGTTTGAAAGCGTGGTGGGGTTAAAAAGTCGGGGTTTTGAGGTGAGCTGAGGGGTCGAGCGCAAATCTACCCGGACTTTTTATTATCCTGCCATTCCAGTGGTTGGAAAAATTATTAGTCGGGATTTCATTGTTTCAGCAAAAAATGATGTCTTTTCTTGCTCTTTTGGTATTATGAAGTTGCTGATGCTGGATTTTATCATAGAAACTAAGAACAATTAACTGTTGCCCTTTTGGACCTTTTTGGGTCTAATAATAATGCTTCATCCTTTGCTAAGTTCTGTAGTTATTTTAAAATGAGGGCTGTAATTCTGTTTGAAACACACGTTGGACATCACTTTCTTTTGCAGCCTATGTCTGGATAAGAGATGAAAAATGATGAGTGGATAATTATTAAATATGTATACTTCCCATGGAGTATCCAGCCAAAGGAACAGTAATCTGAATTGCAGCAAAAATAATTCTGATGCACTGCTGTAATGCAGAAAAGATTCACAGCTCTACCTTCCATTTTCATAGGACTGCTGTTCTGTTATAGAATTATACTGGCACTTTTGGGTCCTTGTTTTCTTATAAATGTATATTATACTGTAAACTTAGGAACCTTTTCATTTATTCATGAGCTAGAATTTAATATGGTGATGATTTCTAGCCTTTATGAGTTGCATCTTATCTAGTGTGGCTCTAATGGTGATGGCAGTGATTCTGAGGCTTTTTTTAAGCTCACTTGTTTGAGCACAACCGTTCTAATCATATCTTCAATTATTCATTCTTTATTCAGCATTTGCATGCTGCTAATCATTAATGCTTATCCCTGAAAGTGTATTCATTTTCAAAATTATAAAGCCAGGCAGGGCAATTCCTTTCATTTCAAGTGACTGGAAGAAGTTGTGGAAGAAAACCAGATCTTTTGGTGCCCCAAACCTGATTGTGTTTTAAACCCAGGCATGTGGCTCTAATTACAGCCAAAGCAGAGTTTGGCAGCGGTGGCAGGATGAGACTTAAACAAAATTGATGTCACACTACAGTAAATCAAAAGGAGCTCCTTGCATTTGTATTAGAGTGTGTAATCATAATAAGCAGCGCGGTGATTGAGTAAAATCCTCTTGTCACTAAAAGTAAAAAGGAAATAATTGGTGAGAGAGAGTTAAGTTAACAGATGAGTGCAGTCAGCATCCTCTCAACCTGGAAATGGGAATGTGAAGGTCACCCCCATCTCTTCTGACAAACGCAGAACGCTTTGTTGGTAAACAAATTAATCTTTTGAAAGGTCACCATTTGTTTTAAGTTTTTATCCAGTTCTTGTCATCTGGAATTGGAGATGGAGTGTCATTTCGCAAAGCAGGGGCGCAGCCAGAGCTGCTGAAGCTGTGTGTGTGCATCTCAGCATTCCCTGACAAAACTCTGGGCCTGATTGGGATGCCATGGGCTGCTGCTTTGCAGCTGGCTCCGGACAGCAACCGAGGCTCAGCCCTGAATTCCAATCAGTTGATCCTACACGTCCTGCCTTGGTGTAAACTGGAAAAACATATTGTGGTTCAAGGCAGCAATTATCTCCCTCACTCCCTTCTGTGCTGCTGCTGCTGGTGCCTGTTTCAAAAAGCAGATGTGGGATTCACCAAAGTTCTCCCTCTATTCTCTTTCACACCTGTTAAGGAGGAATTCTGATGGATCTGGATTTCTGGGAAAGCTAGAGAGCAGTAGGTCAGGAAAGGGGCAAAGCTTGATTTTTCCAAATATGTGGAAAATTGGCAGTTCAGAGCCATCTCTGGTTACTTTAAGAGCTTAAAGAAGGTAAGAGTAACACAAGATCTGTTGTTAAAGATGCAACTCCAGATTTTTCCCTTTAAACTCGTCTTCTCCAAGCCCTTTCCTGACAGTCTCCTGAACATACTGAAAAGTGACCTTAGCTCCATTGATTTTATTTTGCTGTGCTTCCTCTTTCCCTTTATAGGAGGAAGTGCTGTGTCCATCAAATCCTGACAGGAACATCTGACAAATATGACAGTTTGGAGAAGATAGATGGAATGATAAATTAATCTCTTATATCTCTTTTTTTCCCCATCACTATCAAACCCTCAGATTTTCTGATATTTATTTATCAAATTTCATCTCTCTATTCCTGGTTTGCTACACAATACTCATATTTTCCCTGTATTTAATACCAGTCTCTGTTTTTTACTGGAGGAAAAAATACTTACAAAGGTATTTACCAAAAACAACAACAACAACAACAAAAGATGTTCTAGTTAAATATTGCTAGGTAAAAAGAAAACAAATCGAGAACTAATCAGAAAAATCCCTGTGGTGCTCCAACAAGTGCCCTATTTAAAATGAAGCAAAAAGAAAAAAACAAAGTGGGAGAGGTTTATCCACAGGAGAAAAACACTTTAGAAAGGGTAATAGAATTGTTTTTCTTGTGTCCCAGGTTAATTACACTCAGAAGCACTTGAAATGAAAAAATAGTTTTTTAGCACACTCCAAGCATATTTTAAGGCAAGTCAGCCTTGGTCTGCCCTGCAATTTAAGAGCTCCCTTCCAGCCCTGCAAAACTGAATTTTAAAAGTGCTCATGATGGAAGCAGTGATGTTAAAAGCAAACCTTCCCCTTGCAGTACCTAATATTATTTTTGAGATCTTATTATAATTGTGTTGGCTTAATTTTAGTGACAGTAACTCCCAAAACGGAAGCAGTTTGGCAGTTTTGCTTTGGTTTCTCCCTGAATTCTTCAAGAGGGAGCCAATGCAGCAATGTGGGTGCTGGAGGAAGGTGGAGGGATTGGGTGGAATTTTCGTGGGGAGCTGTTTTGGCTCAGCTCTGTGGTTCCACTGTGTTGCCTGTCCTACTGAATGATGGCACTGGGCAGTGTAAATGAGAGATTAATTTACATTTCTGTTGCATCAATCCTTGTCTTAACATCACACCTGCCATGGACTTTATAGAAATTGAAGGATACAGCAAAAAAAGAATTAAATATCCCTCTCCAATTAAAAAACAAAAACAAGCCTCCAGGCTGCTTTTGAACTCACACACTCCACCTGAACTGCTTTTTCTTATTGCATCTGTATGAATACAATGAAAATAAATATATTTCATGTGCTGTTCATCATAACAGAACCTCATAACTGGCATTTAAATTAGGATAAAACTGACCAGCAGTAAAATCAGTGCTACATCAGCAACAGTCTGGAAAAGGAATCACTGTTTAATTCAATTTCTTGCCTTTTATGTATTTTTGTTGTTGGCCTCACCAAACTGCTGGGGCTGAGGGTGAGCAGGAAAATGTGGTTTATAATTTCATTTTCTCAGCATCAAGCCACTTACATGGCAGCTGGAATAAAGTTAACCTTTGCTCCGTGGTTATTGCTGTTTTCTTGGAACACCAGGACAGGAGGATCCATCCTAAAACAGAACGCTCCATAATGGCCATAACTGAAATGAGGGCCTGGGATTTCTCTGAAAGGTTCTCTATGATGATAAAAAGTACAGATTTTCTCTCCCTCATCTCTTGTGGGCGGTGTTGTTAGACAAATTGGGGAGAAAGATTAGAATAGTTAATTTTGATCTGTCTCATTTCCCTCTTGAGAGTTCCTTCTCCTTTTTTAGAAAGTTGCTGGGTGCTGTTATTCAATAATTAGGACACAACAGTGCTCCAAGATCCCAGTCATGGCCTGGATTGCATTAAAGCTTGCTAATCACTCATTAAAAGCTAATATTTTAAAGTATTTCTTTTTCCTTCTGGTTCTTTGCCTGAGTATGCATTTTATATTTTTGATGCCGTTCTGTCAAGAAACACTGTATTTACACTACTCTCCTTAAAACTGAGCAAACTTCCTGAGAGTCCTTCATTAAATAGTACACAAGGCATCAATTAAATTTAATTAACTTTATTTTAAATTACTGAAGTAACAACAGTAGACAATACTGTGGCATCTTTGCAAGTAATAAAAGGAACGGTGCACTGTTAAATCTTAATGAAAGAGTCACAGCAGAAATTTTATTTATTATTTATTGCTGCAGGAGTAGAGGGTGCCTGTAAAGCCCAGGTGTGTTAAAGGAGGTTCTGTCTCTTCCCAGGTGTGCAGTCAGAAGACAGAGGAAGGTCCCACAGTCACCAACCCTTGGGCTTTGCCTGCCTTTCACTCCCTGGCTTCTCCCTTACCCCTGGTAGAAGAGGACACCCCAAAAGGTGAGTCCCAGGGCCCCCCTGGGTGCTGCTGGGCTGCTGTTTGCAGCAGAGAGCTGGGAATTGAATTCCCTGCCACCTCCAGGCTACCAAGAATTGTGATTTCCAACATTGCAAAGGGTGGGGATGAACTTGGGGTCACTTACTGCAGGTGTGGGGTGATGGGGAGTGTAGAGTGTGCCCTGCTGAGCATCATCCTGAGCCAGTTCTTGGAACTCACAGTTGCTGCTGCAAAGAAGATTTTTTGTGTGTGGTGGAGGTTCTTGTATAAACACCAGTCAAACTATCATGATTAACAACTGGTTATTAATTGTTCAGTCTTAACTAGGCTTGGGCTGTTTTAGCCATCAGTTTATAGTCATAAGTACATTATTATATTGTGCTTTATAAGAGTTAATTCTCATTTATTCTGCATTTTGAATTGCATTGTACAAGCCTATAATTATAGATACACAAACATATTTCAGAATTAGCACTGGTGCAATAACTTCCATGTATTTGTCCATTTTTATAGGCACAGCTCACCTTCCTTCAAGGTAAAATACTGACTATTGAAAGATAGGAATCCTTCAGTTAAAGAAAACTACTGCTTTTGTAGTGTTGGTGTAGAACTTGGCTCTGCCTTTGCTGAACTCTTTCTTTGTTGCCAAGAATTCCTTTTCACTCCTAGCTGGAATTGTTCAGGAGTGTGTTCATCTTCTTGTAGGTGCCCTGAGCCTCCCTGGCCAAAGGCTCATCCTTGCAGCAGCAAAGAGAACTCTGCCAGCCCCTCCTGTTGTGTCCAGAGCAGCACTTTTCCCTGAATTCCCCAGGCAGCACAAGAAATCAGCTGTAGGTGAGTACAAAGTATTGATAACAACCTTCAGCTGAATCCCCAGCTTCACTCTCAGGTTTTATCTCCCAAGGAAAGATGCTGTGATGAGCATTCACCAAATTCTGCAGGGCATAAAGCACAGGAAAATCCTGTGTCTTGCAACTGGGTAGGAATCAGATTTCTTCAACCCTGGAAGGGTTTTCTGTTCATTTCTGGGCTCTTCCTGAGTTCCTACCTGCACATTTCAAATTTTAAGCACCCAAATCTGAAGCTCTGTGTTAAGCCAGTGGTGCTGTAATTCATGACTGTCACCATCTGATCAGGCCTCTATTTGCCATGGGATTAAATGAATAACTGATAACAAGTGAATGAAACCTGCAATCCATATTTCATTTGTACAGGAGAAATCAGTAGCAGGCTGGACCCTGAGAACATGGACACCAGCACCTTCCCAAAGTCAAAGGGAGCAATTTATGACCCATATTCCTCTAATAAAGGGAATATACCACCACTCCCATCCAGCAATTCCATGGTTTCAACACAGAAATCAAAGCCAGAGTGGAGGTATCCAGCTCAGCAGTTGGAATCTGAGGTGCACATCCCCTCTCAGACACAGGTATTTGATGGAATGAAACACTCAGTGAGGATAATGAGGTTTTTATTCATAATTTTAATACTGT